>BSBN01000163.1:2791766-4187649 GCA_027924645.1 Cunninghamia lanceolata | reverse complement strand
TTCTAGAGGTCCCCCGATCCCTTTCCCGCTTTTCCTTTTCAGTTTTGACCTTCCTATCCAATCTCCCCCTATTATTTCCAGATCTCCCCAGGAGATCTTGCAGATGCAAGTGGAGATTTGGATTCTTCCTCATGTTTGACTTGTTTCTTAATGCAGAGATCATATTTTTCCCCCCTTTTTCTTTTTACCACCCTAATTTCTGCATTCTGCCCTGTTTCACCCCGGATCTCCCCGAGCAACCCTGTCTGACGAAACTGGTGACCCTACCATCTTTTGTCCCATGGAAAAATTGAAGTTTCTCTCATGTTTTTGCTTCGTTTTTGCCTATTTTGCTTTCTGTTTGCATGATTTTTGATTATTGATATAGAGTTAACTATTTCATGCACCCACACATGCATAATTAGCTCTATTTGATCTTAAATTAACTCTCCAATCAGTCTCATGCATTCCCTCACCTCCATTTCTTCTTCAGTGATAAGCTATCATTGCTTCATCACTCTCCTTGCTGATTTCACTAGGTAATCAACCTTGTTAACTCCCTAATCTATTCTTTTTTACTCATCAATCAAAAGAGTTAACTCTTCAATCCAATCCCTTCTTCAAACCTATAAATACCCCCTCCCTCAAGCACGAAGGGAGGCAAATTCATTGTGTACCAGCTCTTGCCAAGTTTGCTCTCCAATCTAGCATTCATATGCTCATACAGGACGTAAGTGCCTTTTACTTTAATTGTTCGGACAAGCAACACCACACTGCTCAATTTTTCAGCCATTGGCTCAATTCAAAGCTCACATCAAGCTCACACAAGCTTCACAAAAGCTTCTATTTGCTTCTTTGGGTCATTTTGTTGTTAAGAGAATCAACTGCTGTCACAAAAGGATTCGAGGTTGCCTACATAAGGATCACTGAGGGATAGTGGAGTCTTCAAATCTTCATCTATTCAGGTTCTTTTATTTCTTTTATAGTAATTAGACAATCATCTTACTGTTGGAAATAGTAACATACTTGTTTTTTCCTTGATAGATTAGATCTTGCATGTTAGATTAATCATTTTTGCATTCTTAGATCTATTTTGTTAGAAAAAGTACCTTTCCTTTTTATTAGATTAAATTGCATTGAAAACACCAAAAACCCACAAAAAAAACATAGACTACACATTGCATTTGAAAAGACATATAGGATTGCATACATATTTCTTTCATAGATTAGAAGCATTTTCCTTTCCAAAAACATTCTAAAAAATACCAAAAAGACGCATTACATGTCATTTAGTTTGCATCCACATAAAGAGACAACATCGAAAACCCTCGATTCCATCACGAGGTAAATACAGTTCAAAAGACCTTAAACAAACCCTTGATTTCATCACAAGGTACAAACAAAGTCAAAACACAAGTCAAACCCTAGGTCAACAAACCCTAGGTCAAAACCCTAGATCTAGTTAGAGTTAGCAATCACACGATTTCCTCTATCTTGATTCATGCATGTGTTTAGGAGTGAGGGGAGAGTGGGTGAGAGCTGTCCGAGAGGAGATCAAGAAGATCCATCCATGACCACAGCAACAGACACACATTCCACCACACGAGGATCCATTTGTTCTCTTGTTGATTGAGGAAATTAGGCAATTACGATTACATAGAGCATTTCTCAGAGACATAGAAACAAGAGAAACCATCAACGAGAACAACAGTTTACCCACACAATGGTGGAATTTAAGGAATCCAAATAGAAGAAGAGAGACTAGTGACCCTTCGGGTCATAGGGTTATCTCAAACACCACAACAATTGAATGAAACATACAACAAAACACACAACAACAAAGGTCACAGAACTTGTCGACCCCCCTTCGCGAAGTCCAACTCTCCAACGAGCCAGACCCCCTCCGTGTCTCGACTCCTCTCGACTGGCTAATTCCACATGAGCGAGAATGACGTGGCAGATCGTCCTGTGGCAAGGAGGGAAAGGGTCCGTGTGCATGCCGAGATCCGACCCGATAGCCTCTAGGCAACCAGAGTCACGATTTTGAGTGTACAATAACAAATAAAGATTGCACACACAACCAATAGCATAGTATGAATCATGGGTAACACCTTCCTAGTTACACACACTCACACACCTAGATACTACTCTTGGTTGTCATAGGCATGTCTACATATTTCCAAGGATCCATTCTAATTTATTAAATATGTTTATAGGGCTTGACCAAGATGCAAAGAGGAAGTTAGACACTTCCACACCCTAGCATAGCAAGCCCTCAAAGGTGGTCACAACACCACCCAGTCTAGATAGTCAAGTTGTGTTGTAGGTAATAGGTTGCAATTTTATAGAGAACAAGACCATAATTGTACCAAACACTTCCATAGACAAAAAATGAATGTAACCATACTAAAGAGGATATGATTGTGCATGATAGAATCTAGCTAATATAGAACCCAAGGACAAAAAGCACAAGTGAAGTTAAAAACCCCAATTCCTCCTCTTGAGTAAAAGAAACACCGAAACCTTTATTAAACACTAAAAATTACTAAGCCCTTCTAAACCTTTTTTCTTAGTATTTTTCTTTCATTTTTATAAGCAACCTCCTCTTCTTCTAAATTCTTTAATTTAAAATATAAAATATATTTGAATGTTTTACTATACTTTAATTTTGATTTCTTTAATTTAAAATCTAAAATATATTTGAATGTTTTACTATGCTTTAATTTAGATTATAAAGTCTAAAATAACTTCACTTAATTAAAAATAGATTGGTTTCTTAAGCAAGCTATTTTTAATATTACATGTTGATGAACATGATGACCTCTTAATATTATATTTGGATGAACTTGACTCTTACATGCCTATCTTTTAGGGTAGTTTTTTTAATTTTTTCCGTATTACTTGGGTATATTTCTTATTTTGTTAAGTGTTTGGTTTCCTCTTTATCTATTTTTTGTATGCTCTTAAGTCGTGGATGTACTCTCCTCCATTCTAAACATCCTAACTACATTTGTCTATAGGCTCACTAATAATGAATTTTTTTTTCTTAACCTATGCTAGTGATTTAGTCCTTGCCACAACCTTGTACACACTTGATCTATCTAGGGATAACATTAATACTTCATCCCCTTCAACTACCCATAGTCACTTATCTCTAAAAGGATCTTATACTTCCATTGATAATTTATCTTTTGATGCCTTTAGTGATTCCTTCATAGTGATAATGAGGTCTATGTCCCTTATGATAACATCTTACCCATGACCTTGTCTTGTCCCTTAATGAATATTATACCATACCTTGCTCAAACCCTTCTCCTACACACTCTTCTTCAATTGAGGATATTAGCTATTAAAAAAATAGATTGAAAGACCATCATAAATCATTTCCTCAATATAACACTAGATGAGATAAAACACAATAATTTAATGACTTAGACATAGTTGTTTCTACTAGGGTTGAAGCACAATAGTGTGTCCCGCTAGTGGGTCAACCCTAATTTTTCCCTGAAATCACACCATGTTTTTAAAAATGCATGGGGGTTCAATCTAAGCTCAAGAGGGTTAGACCTAATCCCCTTAAATTGAACCCCTTCGGATTAAATCAAACCCTCCTTATGGAGCCCATGCTGCAGTCTCCTCCACTCCTATTAATATGCTAACAAAAATACTAGTTTTCTTTAGGTTTTCAAGGGACAAAGAAGTCATTAGAAAGCACAATTTTGTAGGTACATAGCCCTTGGTGTTAACTTTCCAAAAAGTATATGTATTATGTTTTTTAATATTACATTTTTTAAATTTTATAATCAACATAGGTCTATTACACAAGAATAATGACCTTTATGTGTGTTATGCCCCAAGAATGAGCCTTAGACATTAACAATTAACAAACTAATAAACCAATTTTGTGTGTTACAATTTTAACACAAATGTTTCACAATGCACACTTATGCTCTAAACATGCCATGACATAACACAATAACACTCACAAAATATATCATCGATGTGCTGCCTCATCACAGTGATCAACAAGAAGGTAGAGTTTCCTTATTATTTCCTCTCATGCTTGGGTAAGAATGGAAGAGAATGGGACACTATTTCCTATTAAAAGGGAACCCTCAACACCATTTCACCCTATGATTAAACCCAGAAGACATTCTCATATCACAAATGATAGATAAATGATGGTCAAACCTTAAGATTACTCTTGTATGAGATAAAATGATCAAGAAATCCAATAATTCACCTTAGTCTTGAAAGAGACTGGTCATTTTAACTTAAAGGCATAATCATGATAGAAAATAAGCAATAACTAACAAAGGACATTAAACTTCATTAAACTAAGTTAATATGAAGTAAAATCAAACCCCTAGGATCATCTTTGATTTAGGGAAGTTTTTTGAAATTTGGTATTTACTATTCAGTATAACATAATCACCAATATTGGACAAAATCATCCCTTTTAGTAGATATAGAATCAACCCTTTTATCAAATACAGAGTCACCATGGCACTTATACAATTTCCCTACCACTTTTGTAATCACTCATAGTTATGTAGAATTGCCTAATGACAAAATAGTCAATTCTAATCAAGGAACAAGCAAAAAATGAATAGTTGGGTCTCATTAAACTCAAACTTTAATTTTGAGCATGGTTAAAGAATCCTTTAAAGTTTTAACATTCTATTCAACTCCTAGAACTAGTTTCAACCCTCAAAAACTCCTACAAGATTCAAAAGTTCAATTCCTAACTAATGCTAATGCAAGCCAAAATTGTTGAACCATAAAACAAACCATAACTCCAACAGGTTTATTGTTGTTTATAAGTAGTTTCCACCAAAGGATTAAAACATGGCTAAGCATCGTATTTAATGTTTAAAATTCTCAAAAGGCCTTGTTTCAATTTTGGTGAAATTTTATTATTCACAAGCATAGAAGCCTTTTTTACAACGCTACAAGAGAAGCATAACTCTAAAACCAAAAGAGATGGGTAAACATACATAATACCATTGAATTCATCTCAAAAAAGAGATTGCATTCATTGCATATAATACACATTATGTTACTTTTCAATCTTAAGTGAAACCAGGCCTAAGTAACACATATTCACATATTCTCATTATCAGATATTTCCATTGCAAATCATAGTACTAAATCAATACAAACAACCATGTTAAATGCTTACTGGTGGTGATCACCTAGGTTTAGGGCTTTGAAATTAAGTTATAGGTCGAAATATGCATTGGCAGGTCAGAAATCTCTATCGGTCTCCAAAAAATTGATAAAAATTGAGTTGTATGCATTTTACATGCATATCGGGCTTGAAATGATGCATATACAAAGCGGGAATCTTTTGCAGATTCCTAGGAATATTTCCACTTTGTATATCGGGTTGCATGTGGAGGTGCTTTGAAAAACATACAAGGGCGCAGATGCATTTGCTACAGTACAGTGGGAGATACATGTGGTAGGGCCCGCGGGCATATACAAACAGGTTTGTATATTCGGCATATAGGAGAAGCAGATACAAGGTCGAATGTATGTTTGACATACATTGGCAACATACAAGGGAGAATCTATATCGCATATCCTAGAAGATTCCTTGCTTGTATGTTAGGGGATTTGTATGTTTGCACATACAAGATGATATACAAAAGAAGACATACATTTCGGACCCGAGGGATAAATCAATTGCAGTATATAAAATTTGGGGTCCGTTGCTTGTATAGTTGGGTGCTTGTATATGTGCCGATATACATTGTGAAGATACAAAGGCTAGATACAAGCCATATTTCAAAGCAACTTCAAAATGCTTTATAAAATTTGAAATCCGCGCCTTGTATGTATAAAGTGAATGAATATGCCGATATACAATGCGAGATGCAAATGAAAGAGATACAAGCCGGATCTGAACTGGTTCTCAAATTGTTCTAATAAAGTTTGGGGTCTGACTTGTATATAAGGTGCTTGTATATGCTTTTGCATGTACAGGGCGAAAAGGCAAAATGGTGAAGGCGGAAAGTCAACGATGGAGGATCAAGGTGCCTACGTGGCACGATATTATTATTTTGTGACTTTTCAAAGGTGTTTTGAACCACAGATCTCAGCAATGGGGAGGTGATCGACGGCTGTGTTTTAATTTTGCTGGAGCGATGGTTTTCTTTGTCCGCAGGCATTGTTTTGAGCGGGAAAACTCCATGGACACGCTGCTGTTGCATCCCACGGGTAGATGAAGCATTGATGGCAAATTATGCAGGGAAGTATGGGTGAGGTGATAGGTGAACTACCAGGCTTACGAAGAGAACCTTCAGGCGACGGCCCAGATCCCGATTCCATCTTCTCCTTTCTCCTTGTCCCTCTACTGCATTAACTATTTGGAGCGCCAATATGATCATGCATTGTTTCTGGTGAATTCTTGAGTGGACCATTGTAATTTTGCTGAGTACACAGTCTTGGTATAAAAGCCAAACTGTGTTACTCATGGTAGTGGTTGAAGACTTGGGTAATTTTGGGGGAAAAATAATGAAATACAGAGCATTTCCTATCTGTTTTATCTCTGTGGAGTTTATGTGTTGCATCTGAGTTGTATCTTGCACATATGTTCAGTTTCAGTGGTAATGTTATATGAAAAATGCCTTTGTTGCATGTATTTATCTGTTTGTCTCCATGTGTTGCATGTAGTTTCTTCTTTTGAATCTGGTTGCTAAGGGTTTCATAGATTCAGGGATACAGGCTTTTGTATTGCATGTTTGATCTTTTGACTTCCATTCAAGGAGTGGATTAAATTTGTCTTAAGTTAAATCTGAAGAAGAATATATGTCAACTGGGATGCTTGTAAGTATGAACAATTAAATACTCATCCTTGGGTGATGTTTGTAAGGCAAGCATCAGTTCTAACCCCTTGAAACTTGAATGACAGTTGCAAGCCATTCTTATGTATACGTCTAGTTGACTCCTTGCCCTGGGATAAGGCACCGGTCTGTTCTTGTAGAGTAGTTATGATCCAAAACCCCCTGTCTTGCATCCAATCCATCAAATTCAAATCCATTCATAGTTTCAACCTGTTAATTGTAGTAGGATTAGGACCCCTGCATACTCTCATCCACAACTAGACACATATGTCCAAGAATATTGCCAACCTTGTGATGTATCATCCACATCTTGGTCCACACATGAGAGTATTCTGCCTGTTGCTGTTAAGCTAAATCTTTCTGTCATTGAGCTAGTCAATGTTACACCTTTAGTTATAGGGATACCCCCCTTGGTGCGGCAGAACCAGAAGTGAAGGGGAGGCAGCTCACGCAAGCTCCCGTACTTTGTTGGCTGAATCAGCCTGTGCATAGGAACTGGCAAATCCTCTGCCGATTCGGAGAAAATAACCAACAGATTTTGGCAACTCTGCTGGGGAGACAATGTCATATCCATAAAGCTTGAGTCTAAGAGATTGAAGAATTAGGCTTGGAAGTGCCTTGTTGCAGCAAATTTAAAGTTTTATGTGTGGCTCTGCTATGGGAGAACCCAAAAAGAAAGAAATGCATTTTCAGCTTCAGCTAGTTTGAAGCTCATTCCTCTACCAAGGAGGTGGCAACTCTGTTGAATGAACCTATCAGCAGCTACAACATATCTAGGTATTTGCACAAGTTTTAAAAGATTCCCTATTTGGTGAAATAGCACTGGTTAAAAGGGAAACATTGGTGAAAGCAGAGCTTGCATGCTTTTGTTATAACCTAATCTGTATTTCAAAAGGGCATGCAATATTGTTCAAAAGACTCATATAGAGGACTTTAGGAAAGTTGAAACAACACTCTAAATTTTAAGTGCCTAAAGTCATTGTTTATAGAAAATCTGAGTTGAAAAGAGGGTTGCAGAAACGCATAATAATGTATAATTATCAGCCCCTGCACCCTTGTGAGGTGTTAGATGTAATAATGCATAATAATCAGTCCCAACCATGCAATAGAAAGAGTTTCAGACTTGACAAATATAAGCCCATAAATTTTGATGGCATTTGTGGCTACCCTAATGCTTTTCCATCTAAAATCAGAAAATATTTGCCCAAATTTAATGGTGCAAATGATGAATCAGCTGAGAAACACTTGCAGCAGTTTATAAATGTTATAGATGATTTTGAGATTGACTATGAAGATGTAGTTATGAGATTATTTGTTCAATCTCTAGATGATGATGCAAGGGACTGGTTCTCCTATCTTCCAGCTTACTTTGTCAGCTCTTGGCATGATTTTAAATCTACATTTCTAGATCAATATGGTGAAAGAATTTCTGATTATGCAGTTATTAGTGATTTTATGTATATCCATATTGAAGAGGATGAGTTGATTCTAGCCTTTAACCTAAGATTTATGAGGACATTGAATAGAATACCAGAATACATGAGACCTAATGATGCATTATGCCTAGTTGTCTATTTGGGAGCATTTGATAGGAAAATGAGCTATAAATTGAGAGATAAAGAGCTCACCACATTGCATCAGGTATGACAGTTTGCAATAGACATTGAAAATAACTGGAGGTATGGGATTCAAAAAGGGTATTTCTCTAAAAAAATTTGCTGCCTTGTAGTCCCAAATGTTAATGAGGGATATAATCTAAATGTTGAAGATGAATGTCAAGGTACTCACACCCCTGTTGTCCCAATTTTTGTATCATTCCAAGTTGATGATGTTTTTGTTATAGAGGAGGATGTCCTATTTTGCCTAGCAAATGAAGTTGACAACAATAATTTCCCAAGTAATATTTGCATGCCAGTCCTAAACAAAGAGCATTCATGTTTAAATGATCCAATTGTGCAAAGTTGTGATCATATGGATCAAGAATCAATATCAGTTTCATCAGGAAGCATTGGAGGGCTGGAAAATGATGCAGATAGTTCAACTTCAGAGTGCATTGAAGTAGCAGAAATTTTGTATGTGGGGCAATCAGAGATTAAAGATGATATCCATGATCAATTCATGGATTAGGTTTGTTCTTCTTATGACTCTAGGTCTGATAATGATGAAAAATAAATGGATTGTCATGAAGAAGAAATAGAGACCTTTGCAATGAGCATGAGTCCCCTTTATGATGAGCATGCAGATACTTTTGATATTGTGAGTTATGACATTCATTGGTGCAGAATTAACCCTTTGTTTGACAATGATAATACTGATTTGCAAACTGTGGATGATAGATGCTTAGCATCAGTTGTTTCAGACATATGTAGTGATGACAATAGGTGTGTAGATCAAGATTTATTTTCAATGTCAGTGAATGATATAAATGATATTGAGGGTCTCATATTTTCTAAGTGTTTTCAATTTTTGGATCAGCTGGATATGTGTTTGGTTATATGCAACAGCCAGGTAGATAATGAATATTGCCAAATGCAATATGAGGATATACTGCTTGAGGATCATAACATACATATGTTACCTAATGCTGAAGAATATTATAATGTGTATGGTTATATGTCTAGTTGTAAGGTACAGAGTGACAGAGGCAGTACTGACAGTGGCAAGTTTTCAAAAATGGTGAAGCATGTAATTCATAAGATCAGCATGTGGGCAGATTGTTTTAATTTTTTCAGCCATGGTTGGGATTATCCAGTTTGGAATCAGGCATTTGACAGGATAAAGTTATGGTTCTTCGTTTTTGGCTGCCCAGGGCTGCCAAAATAATCTTCAAAATATAATTTGTGATGCAGGTTGGTGCAGGTTTGACTCTGTAGCCCAATGGACAAGGCCCAATCCGCGAAACCAGAGATTCTGAAGTCCTCGCCATGCCTGAAGAGGCATGCATCCCCAGACGGAGCCACTGGTGGTGATCACCTAGGTTTAGGGCTTTGAAATTAAGTTGCAGGTCGAAATATGCATTGGCAGGTCAGAAATCTCTATCGGCCTCCAAAAAATTATTAAAAATTGAGTTGTATGCATTTTACATGCATATCGGGCTTGAAATGATGCATATACAAAGGGGGAATCTTTCACAGATTCCTGGGAATATTCCTGCTTTGTATATCAGGTTGCATGTGGAGGTGCATTGAAAAACATACAAGGGCGCAGATGCATTTGCTACAGTGCAGCGGGAGATACATGTGGTAGGGCACGTGGGCATATACAAACAGGTTTGTATATTCGGCATACAGGAGAAGCATATACAAGGTCGAATGTATGTTTGACATACATTGGCGACATACAAGGGAGAATCTATATCGCATATCCTAGAAGATTCCTTGCTTGTATGTTTGCACACACAAGACGATATACAAAAGAAGACATACATTTCGGACCTGAGGGATAAATCAATTGCAGTATATAAAATTTGGGGTCCGTTGCTTGTATATTTGGGTGCTTATATATGTGCCGATATACATTGTGAAGATACAAAGGCTAGATACAAGTCAGATTTGAAAGCAACTTCAAAATGCTTTATAAAATTTGAAATCCGCACCTTGTATGTATAAAGTGAATGAATATGCCGATATACAATGCGAGATGCAAATGAAAGAGATACAAGCTGGATCTGAACTAGTTCTCAAATTGTTCTAATAAAGTTTGGGGTTCGACTTGTATATAAGGTGCTTGTATATGCTTTTGCATGTACAGGGCGAAAAGGCAAAATGGTGAAGGCGGAAAGTCAGCGATGGAGGATCAAGGTGCCTACGTGGCACGATATTATTGGTTTGCGACTTTTCAAAGGTGTTTTGAGCCGCAGATCTCAGCAATGGGGAGGTGATCGACGGTTGTGTTTTATTTTTGTTGGAGCGATGGTTTTCTTTGTCCACAGGCATTATTTTGAGCGGAAAAACTCCATGGACATGCTGCTATTGCGTCCCGCGGGTAGATGAAGCATTGATGGCAGATTGTGCAGGGAAGTATGGGTGAGGCGATAGGTGAACTACCAGGCTTATGAAGAGAACCTTCAGGCGGCGGCCCAGATCCCAATTCCATTTGCTCCTTTCTCCTTGTCCCTCTACTACATTAACTATTTTGAGCACCAATCTGATCATGCATTGTTTCTGGTGAATTCTTGAGTTGACTGTTGTAATTTTGCTGAGTACATAGTCTTGGTATAAAAGCCAAACTGTGTTACTCATGGTAGTGGTTGAAGACTTGGGCAATTTTGGGGGAAAAATAATGAAATACAGAGCATTTCTTATCTGTTTTATCTCTGTGGAGTTTATGTGTTGCATATGAGTTGTATCTTGCACATATGTTTAGTTTCAGTGGTAATGTTATATGAAAAATGACTTTGTTGCATGTATTCATCTATTTGTCTCCATGTGTTGCATGTAGTTTCTTCTTTTGAATTTGGTTGCTAAGGGTTTCATAGATTCAGGCTTCTATATTGCATGTTTGATCTTTTGACTTCCATTCAAGGAGTGGATTAAATTTGTCTTAAGTTAAATCTGAAGAAGAATATATGTCAACTGAGATGCTTGTAAGTATGAACAGTTAAATACTCATCCTTGGGTGATGTTTGTAAGGCAAGCATTAGTTCTAACCCCTTGAAACTCAAATGACAGTTGCAAACCATTCTTATGTATACGTCTAGTTGACTCCTTGCCCTGGGATAAGGCACCGGTCTATTCTTGTACAGTAGTTATGATCCAAAACCCCCTATCTTGCATCTAATCCATCAAATTCAAATCCATTCATAGTTTCAACCTGTTAATTGTAGGAGTAGGATTAGGACCCCTGCATACTCTCATCCACAACCAGACACGTATGTCTAAGAATATTGCCAACCTTGTCATGTATCATCCACATCTTGGTCCACACATGAGAGTATTCTGCCTGTTGCTGTCAAGCTAAATCTTCCTGTCATTGAGCTAGTAAATGTTACACCTTTAGTTATAAGGATACCCCCCTTGGTGTGGCAAAACCAGAAGTGAAGGGGAGGCAGCTCACGCAACCTCCCGTACTCTGTTGGCCAAATCAGCCTGTGCATAGGAATTGGCAAACCCTCTGCCGATTTGGAGAAAATAACCAACACTTACAATGAGGTATTCAAATCCCTAACATGGATGCATTATACACAATTGCAAGGATAGTTTAATATTACAACTATAACTTGAATCATAATGTATAAATGATCTCATTATACAACTTTTCCATTATACAAGAATGAAAGGTTGCAACCAACACTACATATTTTAGTCTTTGCATGAACTGCAAGATGCACTGCCAAAGATCCAACTAGCCACCAACTATGATTGTCCTACCATCTAGCCATGTGGGACCGTAAGGCCCACCCTTGTGGACAAGGAGGCGATCAAACGGCTAGTCAAACACACACATGCAAAATAAGACAACTTTGATATACACATATCATACACATTACACAAAAATCATCCAAAATAAAACATGTGAGTTTCATAAACACCAACTAAATGCATACACATGGGTATCACAAGCAACAACCATATACAAACAATCTAATGAACTAAAGGAAGAATATATTAGACATAGGACTTGGAGTGTCATCACTATGTTTCTAAGACCGAGTAGAGTTGATAAGAATGCTTATATCCATAGTAGGGGATTCTCAATGACATTTCCATCAATCACTAAAGGATTAGAAATGATGTCCTTCACAATCATTCCATGAACCCATAAGGAAATTTGATACTAAATCGTGGTTAGCCTTGATTAAATTTGATTTTATATTTGAAACCCTATTAAATTTTGCTTGTTAAGTATTTAGTTTCTTGTGTGCCATAACCCTTCTATTGACACTTGCAAATTTGGTAAGTCTTTAGTGCATGACAAACCCTGAATTGGCAATAAGGTTTCAGTTTTAAGCCCCATGGCATCCAGTTGGCCTGAAACTTCATACATTAATATTTCCCAATCTTTGATTCATCAAGAGAAATCCTTTGGTGCAAAGTTTTTATGGGTTATCAGGAGTGTGTGTGTTAGTTTGTGTTCTTTCAAGATGTGTTTTAACAAATTTTTAATTGTTGCCACTTCGAGCTGGGTCCAGAGGGTCCTGCAAAAAAATTCAAATTTCTCAGTTCTAGAGACAACCCAGTTGTTGATTTGCCTTCATATGTTCCCAACTCCATTTTTGTGGAGATCTAAGGTGTCCTTGTGTGAAAATGAAATTTTTACAAAATCAGGCCCCCGGAGGCCTAGTTTACAAAGGAGGTCCCAAAAATCTTTTTGCGATGCAAATTTTGAGGACATGGGTATGTTTTAAATAATTGATTATTGGCCTATGCAAGTTTTCACAGTCTTTGGTCATCCCGTGTGCCCGTAGTGTCGATGCATTGTTTGCCAGGAAGGAGAAATTAATTAGTTGCCATTTTTCTTAAGTTGAAAAATGCAGTTTTTCAAAATATTTATTGCCTAAAAATAATATTCTAAATGGTAACTATTTCAAACTAAGCATTATGGTTCTGATGTTTATGTTTTATAAACAAAACAAAGGTATGGTGTGGGTTGAGCACACCAATGCACAACCCACTCCACCTCCCTTCCCTAAGGCTGCGCTGTTGCACTGGGCCTTTTCTTGGTCAGTCTTATACCAAAATAAAGATTTTAGTGTTATGAGATACAGAGGAATTGAAAGATAAGAATTTTGGTCAAGTTTTGGTCAAGTTCATTTCTTGAACATGCAAATTTGGTATGCCATCATCTTTGGAGGTATTTATGTTGCCATTGTGGTGAGATACAAACAGGAATGTTGATATAAGTGCATTTTGTGACATGAGCGCAACAACGCACAACCCACTCCACTCTCCTCTCCTAGGCATGTGATGGTGCGATAAAACCTCCATTGGAATGTTGCTCACGTTTTTGGCTTTGAGGTAGAGTTTTGGGGGCTTATATTGGTTCAAAATTGCTGCTCCATGGTCTAAAATCATCCACTGATCATTCATAAATGCCTGGGTAGTGATTTTAGTTATGTTTGGGATGTATTTTGAATGCCAAAATTGCAAAAAATGACCCAACACAGCTGAAAACGCCCCTTTGCAATTCCTCATGTCTCTACCATTGATAACAAAGGTTTTGAAGCCATTTTTTGTTGCAAATAATGTTGTTCTATGGAGTTTAAAATGATTCAAATAGTTGCATGGGAATACAAGCAATTGCATGGGAAAAATGGAATAGTGAAATAACAAGCAATTAGAGCTTTACAACTTGATTTTGGAGTCTCAAGGAAGAAACTAAACCAATCATATAAAACTAAAGTTCATGATTTTTAAAGAAGAGAACAAATTAGAAAAGCAGTATCACTATTCAACAACCCAAATTGATTTGAGAAAACGTGTTACCAATAGGATCCAATCAGATCAAATATGCAAATTTCCGTGGTTACAAAAAATTAAATGTAAAAGTAAATTTGTAACCGATTGTTGTTAATTATGGTCATAGTCTGACATTACTATGCTTTTCCTTTGTAAGGGAACTGGTAACATTGTAATAAAGGGATTATGGGCTTTGGATACAAGATATTCACACTTTTGGAGAGTAATTTCTTTTGCAGAGTAAATCCATTTTGTCAGGTTTGCAGAGAAGAATGTTGCATGTATGTGAATAAAGTCTTGTATGACATTTTCAGTTCAGATTGCAATATATGAATAACACTACATGTGTGTGTGTTTCTTGCAATTGTCTCCTTGAATGTAAAGCATCTCTTTTGTGAATGAAAGAATCAAGGATTTTGGAGTTCATCTATGCACACTTGTTGTATTGAGTGTCTTATTTATTGCTTATGTTTAAGTAACAGATTAAACATGCTTTGAGTAAGACATAGGGAGTGATGTATTACATTAAGGATAGTTAAAGAAGAGTTGCAGTAAATACTTTTTCTTGAGTGTGTCATTGTAAGGCAGTGATACAAGTGTACCCTTTGAGTTTGGAGTTTTTGATGTCCAAAGGGAACACATGTATTGTAGCATTTGACTCTATTACCTTGATAAAGCACCGATCTGAGGATTTATTTTCGCAAAGGTCCATAAGAACATTAAGTTTAAAGACAAATTATTTGAATCAATTTATGTTTTGTTTTGTTTTAGTTTAGGAGCTGCATGTTCTTAGGTTTAAATAGTGGAGATAATCCAAGAATATTTCTAGTCTGAGGTTAATCCTACACATCTTGGTATAAATATATGAGAATATATCTGCTTGGTTGTAATGGAAGATACATTTGATGTTGTTATGATAAGGGATACCCCCTAGGTTTGGTAGAGCCTAAAGTGCAGGGGAGATAGGTGCAAACAATCTCCCGTTAGTTGGCCAAGTCTCCCATTGAATTTGATCATAAGAATTGGCAAATCTTTAGAGTTTGATGTGTGCAAATTTGGGAAACAACAAAATGACAACTCTACTGTGGAGAAACACAAATGAATTTATTGGGAAGAGTTAGCTGAGTTGATGAATTACACATACTGATTTGGAAAAGTGTTGTAGCTTGTTTGAAAGATTGTAAAAGGAGCTCTGCTGGAAGGATCAATCCAAAAAGTTGATTGATAATTTGTCCTCTTTGAGAGGTGGTGACTCTGAACCTTTTTGAGGCTGCAATACACTCCCAGGTACTCCAGTTTTCTTGCATTTTCAAATCAGATGTCAAAATGAATTGTCTAGTTGCTGAAAGATACAAAGCCCTAAATTTTAGTGGTATGCATGGATACCCAAATGCTATTCCTAGTGAAATCAAAAAGTATTTACCAAAGTATAGTGGAAAGAATTCTAAATCATCAAACAAGCATTTGCAAGATTTCTATTATTTAATAGGGGATTGTGAGATTAAGGATGAGGATGTTGTTGTGAAGCTTTTTGTTCAGTCACTGAAGGATAATGCTAGGGATTGGTTTTTGGATTTACCTTTGTGTTCTATTTCTTCATGGCTAGATTTTAAGATTGCATTTATAGAACAATTTGGTGAAAGGACTAAGGTGATTTCATTAATTGCACAATTCATGGACATTCAAAAGGAAAAGGATGAGTTGGTTCCATCCTTCAACCTAAGATTTTAAAAAATGCTCAGATATATTCCAAAATATATGAGGACAAATGATGCATTATGTTTGGCAGTCTATCTTGGTGCATTAGATGAGGAAATGAGTTATTTGTTGAGGGATAAGGAACCTGCTACACTTCATCAAGCTTATGAAATTACAATGGATATTGAGAATAATTTGAAATATGCAATGCTAATAGGATACATGTCTGCAAGTGTTGGTTATTGTAAAGCATCTTATGCAGATAAGCAATGTAAATCAGAGCATGAGAATAGTTTTCAAGATGAATGTATTTCTACTGTTTCAGTTTGTTCACCATTGCTTCATGAGAATCACAGAGAGTTCCAAGGAAGTTGTGAACAGATGCCAAGTACTGTTGATCCTATGTTTTTTGTTCAATCATTGCTTGATTTAAAGAAAAAAGGAGAATCACCCTATGCTTTGTATACATGATTCATGAATACTTTGTTAGAAATCCCAGAGTATTGCAGACATGAGGGCTCTGTGTGTTGATTTGTTATGTGAAATTTATGAATCATGTCTGAGCACTTTGTCAGAAAGACTAAAGCCTCAATATCTTGATTAGGTATTTGATTGGATTGGGATTGTGGAAAGAGCTAAAGGTGATTATGTTGGAAGAGTTATGTCTCAGAATACTAATTGTAGTTTTTCTATTGAACAAAGTCATGACATAATGCATAAGGATGAAAAGATTGTGGCAAAAAATGAAGGTACATCCTACAGTGATAAAGATAAAGTTTGTGATCAGCCCATAGGAGAGAGATACGCAGATGCAGGTTACATACATGATGAAATAAAGGATATATATGAAATTACATCTTGCAGCAGTGTTGTTGTTGAAGGATCAAAGGAATGCACAGATACCAGGTATGGTGGATCAACTTGTGAGTTGAATACTTATACTAATAATATTGATTATGATGCACCTATAAGTGAGTATGTCCCAGTTGTTCATGATAGCTTATATGAAGTAGAGGTGGAGGTTTTTGTTTTGCATGAATAGGATACTTGCTCATCTATGAATCCATCAGGTGATGAAGTTTGTGTGGATGATGAATATGTTGGTTTTTCTATTGATATTGATCATTGCTATAATATGGAAATGGAAGTGTTTACTTTCAATAATGAATGCATTAATGAGGGTGCTTACTCTGATGTGAGTGGACAAGTTTCATATTTTCATTCTGATGTAGTAGAGGTTAGTATTGATTGTAATGATAAGGAATCTAATCATATCTCTGATATTTATGGGTATTCATATGAAGATATGTTTGAGAGTTTTTCTCCACATGTAGAGTATGCCGATGTAAATGATGATATAGACACATGTTTTCCTATAGATGAACAAGTTTCCTTCCTTAATGAGTTTTTAGAACATGGATTAGAGATGCTAACTATTGATGATGTAGGTGATGTTGAAAATCAATCTATACTCTAGTGACTGTAATGATTATGAGTATTTAATGATGTTGAGGTGGATTTAGATCTTCATGTTAAGGAGGCAGAAAATTTTATGACAAGAATGAATTTAAGACAAAATGTCCTTTATGATGAGTGTTGTGCCTTGCACACATGCCCCATTTTATCAAATGGAGACCCCCTCTTTTGTTTTGCTTTGGCTTGGTCCAGGTCTTAGCAGTTTTGCTTGAGAGAAGATGATGGATTGATGATTTGGTCCCTTTGCATAAGTTTGAGTGAAATTAGACAAGTTTGGGTAGGTTGACCCTATTTGACATCCTTTGATGATCAGATTGGAATGGTTGAAATGAAATAAGTCCCAAAATTAGCTTCCTAGGTAAGTTTTGCACTGAAAATGTCCCTTACTGTCATTTGCGTTGATATCCTGTTCAACTGGATATTAGTGATGGCTTCCCCATGTACTGTTTAGTGCTAAAATTCCATCCAACTAGATTTGTGCTAAAATGAACATCCACAGGACATGTCCCATAGGTTTGAAAAGTCTCGCTTTTCCTATCCGTAGGCAAAACCCCACAAAGGTGTGCAACAGGCTATCAACGTACGTTGCATTTATGGCAGTTTTTTAGGGGTTATAAATGGATTAAACTCTTCAATTTTTCATCATTTGCATTCAACATTTCTTTAGTGATTGAGCTCTGAGTTCACTATCTAGCTTGTTGAAGATTTCTCAACTGCTTGTCAATTTGTGGGGCGCATTCGTTAGCTAGGTTTGATTTCATTCATCACGGCCTCACATTCACAAGTAAGAGGAATCTCGAGGCATCTACAAGCACATAACAAATAAAGATTGCACACACAACTAATAGCATAGTATGAATCATGGGTCTAAGAAACTCCATTGCAACACCATCCTAGTTACACACACTCACACACCTAGATACTACTCTTGGTTGTCATAGGCATGTCTACATATTTCCAAGGATCCATTTTAATTTATTAAATATGTTTATGGGGCTTGACCAAGATGCAAAGAGGAAATTAGACACTTCCACACCCTAGCATAGCAAGCCCTCAAAGGTGGTCACAACACCACCCAGTCTAGATAGTCAAGTTGTGTTGTAGGTAATAGGTTGCAATTTTATAGAGAACAAGACCATAATTGTACCAAACACTTCCATAGACAAAAAATGAATGTAACCATACTAAAGAGGATATGATTGTGCATGATAGAATCTAGCTAATATAGAACCCAAGGACAAAAAGTACAAGTGAAGTTAAAAACCCCAATTCCTCCTCTTGAGTAAAAGAAACACCGAAACCTTTACTAAACACTAAAAATTACTAAGCCCTTCTAAACCTTTTTTCTTAGTATTTTTCTTTGATTTTTATAAGCAACCTCCTCTTCTTCTAAATTCTTTAATTTAAAATATAAAATATATTTGAATGTTTTACTATACTTTAATTTTGATTTCTTTAATTTAAAATCTAAAATATATTTGAATGTTTTACTATGCTTTAATTTAGATTATAAAGTCTAAAATAACTTCACTTAATTCAAAATAGATTGGTTTCTTAAGCAAGCTATTTTTAATATTACATGTTCATGATGACCTCTTAATATTATATTTGGACATACATGTCTTTTTAGGGTAGTTTTTTATTTTTTCCATATTACTTGGGTATATTTCTTGTTTTGTTCAAGTGTTTGGTTTCCTCTTTATCTATTTTTTGTATGCTTTTAAATCATGGATGCACTCTCCTCCATTCTAAACATCCTAACTACATTTTTCTATAGGCTCACTACTAATGACCCTTTTCCTTAGCCTATGTCAGTGATTTAGTCCCTGCCATGACCTTGTACACACTTGATCTATCTAGGGATAACATTAATACTTCAACTACCCATGATCACTTATCTCTAAAAGGATCTTATACTTCCATTGATAATTTATCTTTTGATGCTTTTAGTGATTCCTTCATAGTGACACTAAGGTCTATGTTCCTTATGATAACATCTTACCCATGACCTTGTCTTGTCCCTTAATGCATATTATACCATACCTTGCTCATACCCTTCTCCTACACACTCTTCTTCAATTGACGATATTAGCTATAAAAAAAATAGTTTCAAAGACCATCATAGATCATTTCCTCAATATAACACTAGATGAGATACAAAACAATAGTAATGACTTATACATAGTTGTTTCTACTAGGGTTGAAGCACAATATTGTGTCCCGCTAGTGGGTCAACCCTAATTTTTGCCTGAAATCACATCATGTTTTTAAAAATGCATGAGGGTTCAATCTAAGATTAAGAGGGTTAGACCTAATCCCCTTAGATTGAACCCCCTAGGATTAAATCAAACCCTCCTTATGGAGCCCACGCTGCAGTCTCCTCCAATCCTATCAAAATGCTAACAAAAATACTAGTTTGTTTCAAGTTTTCAAGGGACAAAGAAGTCATTAGAAAGCATAATTTTGTAGGTACATATCCCTTAGTGTTAAATTTCCAAAAAGTATATGTATTATGTTTTTTAATATTATGTTTTCTACTATTATATTTTTTAAATTTTATAATCAACATAGGCCCATTACACAAAAAATGACATTTATGTGTGTTATGCCCCAATAATGAGCCTTAGACATTAACAATTAACAAACTAACAAACATTTTTTTTGTGTTACAATTTTAACACAAATGTGTCACAATGCACATTTATGCTCTAAACATGCCATGACATAACACAATAACACTCACAAAATGTAACATCGATGCACTGCCTCATCACGATGATCAACAAGAAGGTAGAGTTTCCTTATCATTCCTCTCAAGAATGGGTAAGAATGGAAGAGAATGGGACATTGTTTCCTATTAAAAGGGAACCATCAACACCATTTCACCCTATGATTAAACCCAAGACACATTATCATATCACAAATGATAGATAAATGATGGTCAAACCTTAAGATTACTCTCATATGAGATAAAATGATCAAGAAATCCAATAATTCACCTTCGTCTTGCAAGAGACTGGTCATTTTCACTTAAAGGTACAATCATGATAGAAACAAAAAATAACTAAAAAAGGACATTAAACTTAATTAAACTAAGTTGATATTAATTAAAATCAAACCCCTAGGATCATCTTTGATTTAGGAATGTTTTTTGAAAACTGCCATTTACTATTCACTATAACAGAATCACCAATATTGGACAAAATCAGCCCTTTAGTAAACACAAAATCAACCCTTTTAGCAAATACAAAGTCACCATGGCACTTATACAATTGCCCTAGCACTTTTGTAATCACTATAGTTATGTAGAATCACCTAATGACAAAATAGTCAATTCTGATAAAGGAACAAGCAAAAAATGAATAGTTGGGTCTCATTCAACTCAAACTTTAATTTTGAGCATGGTTAAAGAATCCCATAAAGTTTTAACATATCCTATTCAACTCCTAGAACTAGTTTTAACCCTCAAAAACTCCTACAAGAGTCAAAAGTTCAATTCCTAACATGTGGCCAAGCTAATGCAAGCCAAAATTGTTGAACCATAAAACAAACCATAACTCCAACACGTTTATTGTTACTTATAACTAGTTTCCACCAAAGGATTAAAACATGGATAATCATCATATTTAATGTTTAAAATTCTCAAAAGGCCTTGTTTCAATTTTGGTGAAATTCTACTATTCACAAGCATAGAAGCCTTTTTTACAACACTATAAGAGAAGCATAACTCTAAAACTAGAAGAGATGGGTAAACATACATAATACCATTAAATTCATTGCATATAATACACGTTATGTTACTTTTCAATGCTAAGTGAAACTAGGCCTAAGTAACACATATTCACATATTCTCATTATAAGAGATTTCCATTGCAAATTATAGTACTAAATCAATACAAACAATCATGTTAAATGTTTACAATGAGGTATTCGCATCGCTAACATGGATGCATTATACACAATTGCAAGGATATTTTAATATTACAACTATAACTTGAATCATAGTGTACAAATGATCTCACTATACAACTTTTCTATTATACAAGAACGAAAGGCTACAACCAACACTAGAGATTTTAGAATCTTTGAATGAACTCCAAGATGCACTTCCAAAGATCCAACTAGCCACCAACTATGATTGTCCTACCACCCAGCCATGTGGGACCCTAAGGCCCACCCCTATGGACAAGGAGGCGATCAAATGAGTAGTCAAACACACACATGCAAAACAAGACAACTTTGATATAAACATATCATACACATTACACAAACATCATCCAAAAGCAAACATGTGAGTTTCATAAACACCAACTAAATGCATACACATGGGTATCACAAGCACCAACCAGATACAAAAAATCTAATGAACTAAAGGAAGAATATATTAGACATAGGACTTGGAGTGTCATCACTATATTTCTAAGACCGAGTAGAGTTGATAAGTATGCTTATAACCATAATAGGGGATTCTCAATGACATTTCCATCAATCACTAAAGGATTAGAAATGATGTCCTTCACAATCATTCCATGAACCCATAAGGAAATTTGGTACTAAATCATGGTTAGCCTTGATTAAATTTTATTTCATATTTGAAACCCTATTAAATTTTACTTGTTAAGTATTTAATTTCTTGTGTGTCATAACCCTTCACTTTATTTTAGCTAGGTTGGGTGGTAGAGTTTATTCCATTCCTATTCTAACCCTTATTCCTAAGACACCAAAGATGCCAAAATACTCATTATGGCCCTTAGGAATAAAAAATGAGGTTTATGCAATGACACGTGTTGCTAAATTATAAATATTTTTTTCCCATGGGAATACATCATTCCACAAATAAAATGATAAAATGTAATCTTAATTTCAATAATATCAATTTCTAGAAAGTATATCTTGAACCATATGATTCCAAGGTCCACCATTAATTTAACTTGGATCTATTTCACCCAAAATGAAAATTCACTCAAACAAAAAACTAAAAGTGCCCTTGTGCACTAAACAAAAAAGGGATCCACTTTTACCATCACATAAATTATACAAGAATTTCACAAACATTTGGGGGAATTTTTGGTTTTTTAATCAACTTTAAATC
This sequence comes from Cunninghamia lanceolata, assembly GCA_027924645.1. Lineage (NCBI taxonomy): Eukaryota > Viridiplantae > Streptophyta > Pinopsida > Cupressales > Cupressaceae > Cunninghamia > Cunninghamia lanceolata. Next base: position 4,165,159 of record BSBN01000163.1, on the reverse strand, counting down.
TAAAAATTAAAAAGGAATCCTACAACCAAAAATCTTTCTTTGTCCTCAACGAAACAACAACATGATTCTAATGCATTCACACACAACATGGAAGCAACAAACAATCATTTTATTTTCAATTAAATTCATAATTTCATTAAAGGAAAATACCTAAGTTTTAAGGATGTAACCAACCAATGGAAAAACTCCCCCCAAAGATGCACCCACACACCAAGATTTTTACAATTCATTTTAAAGATGCAACTCCTTTTCTCCAATTTCAAAATGCTAAGGTTTGAAGCAATTTATTTTCTTTTCAAAGCAAGAGGATACATGAAAAATGAAGAAGTGTAAAAAATGAATACATTCTTTTCCTTTTTTTTTGAATAAAACCCCTAAACCCATAGAAGGCTTTATCCCTTTCCCTACTTAAACTGGTTCTTTTTGAAAGACATTATGTGCCTTTTAAAAATAAGACTACATACTTGACCTTTTTAACTACTTTCAACCATACAAATAATTTAACTTGTAACAATACCTATTTCATTAAGGCATTTAACTATTTAAAATCTAATTTTAACTTCAAATAACTTTTTTGTAATTTCAAAAGAAATACTAGGCATAAATGTGAATGTAAACACAAGAAAAAGTTAATCAATCTCATACAAAGCATTGAAACACTTTACGAGTTTAAACTTGAGATGAGAATCTAAATTTGAAATTAACTTATATAAATGGATCATAAGTTTAAACAAGATACATCTCTTGACTCACAAACCAAGTGAGATGGAATAACAAATAGACACATGTATACCCATGTCGATCATCTCCAAATCAATCACTGTTGGTGGAACATGTGCCTATATACTCAATTAAAACACCAAGTGTATCTATAATATACAAGGATAGTTGAAGCAAAACATATAACAACCAATGAGAATGGAATCAAGAAAGGCATATATATCCTACAATTACATTGAATATAAAATTAAGTGTGAAACTAAATAAGTCATATATCTTAGCATGTAATAATATTAATCACATCTTGTAAACACCTAAAAATGACCATGTGTCCACCATCATTTTCAACATAGTCCTAATACCACCTTTAATCCTAACATGTCTTCTAAATTTAAAAAATAATTTTATCTCTTTCATTAATCCACTTTCCCATATTAAATAAATTTATTTATTTATTTGTTTAATTTACCATTTCCTCTTAAATTAATCAATAAATTTTATTTATTTAATTAATTTATCATTTTCTAACAACTTCCTCTCCATAAATTAAATAAATAATTTATTATTTAATTAATTTACCCTCTCACATGTCTTCATCCTTATCACTTGCCACAATTATTAAATAATTGATTCAAAATTAAATTAACTTTTCATCTCAACTATCCATTATCATTCTTCATCTTTTAATCTCAACTATTCACATAAAAGAATGCTCTAGAAATCCTTATCTATGTCCTATAATCCTCTCATCTAATCTTAGCCATCCATTTAATATCTTAATCCTAGCCATCCATCCTATCACTCAACAACCTATAAATTGAGACACTCACATCATTATCACAACACATGAGCCATATGCAAGTGCATGCTGTTGAAATCCATATCATTATCATTATCATTTGCCTTCATTATTGTCATTGTCATACTTAGGTTATGTTGGTTTTGCGAGCAGTCCACATGCATTATATATCAAAAGAGCAAAGCTAGTAGAGCTAGGGTGGACTCTACTCCATTCTATCAAGTGTGAAGGGGTGATTGAAGGTGAAGGTATTGAGTTATATTGCATTATCTTTTATTATTTACCTTGATTCATTTCTCATCCATATTTTTGGCACACCAAGTGGGATCTATGTCCCTATACTAAGCTTTTTTTGGAAGAAATTTTGTCTTTTTCATTGTAGGTTACAAATTCATGCCTCTGACTGGTATAACATGCCCGTGTTCTCGATCAGCATGCCTGCATCTGCAGGTGATGCACTTGTGTTTGAAATCATCAGGCTTACGTCAATTGTCAAGGCACCCTTGTTTGTTAGTGACCTTTTGTGTTTGCATATTTCTAACAATAATTTTATTTTGATTATTCTTCAAGACTCTAGTTTATTTGTGCATCTACCCTCAAATCTGACCTGTTGATCATCTAATTATTAGTTTTGTAGGGTTTATCATATTTTTTTTGCAGGTTTTGTCAACCATTTCTAGATCTACGCCTTTGGTATGCAAAAGCGCGCCTTTGTTTTGTTGATTTTGATGCAATCTAGTTTATCATTTTTAATTAATTGGGAATCTGTTGATTTGTTTCTATCACCTGTTTCTTGCTTTAAGTCAGTCCTAATTATCTATTTTTGGCAGATTTGAGATCACAATAATGACTCAACACTTATGCTTCACATCGACATGAGTATGCTTCAGATCACCATGCTTTTACTTAGCATAATTGTGCCTATGTTTTTGCAGTACCACATCTTTGTCAGTTTCTAGCATGCATTTGCCTTCTGTTGTCATGCCTGCATCCTCTATTGTAGCACCTCTGTCGGACAAGTAAATCAAGTATAACAGTGTAGTTTTCTTATTTCTGTTTGTTTCTATTTTTGCACCCATGGCTGTAATTCAGTGCTTTTGTATGATTATCATTTTATAGCTAACATTTTGGGTTGTGGGTGGCATTAACAAATTTGTGCATCTTGTTCACGTTTGTTAAAGATCAAATCTTAAACATCTAATCTATTTCTTGTAGCTTCGTTGGTAGAAGACTTTGCTTTTCCACTAAATCAAGCACTAAAGTAGATTAGTGGGTTAATGAACAATTGTTTTCCATGTTTTTGAGGTTGTGTGAAGGTGTATGCTCTCTCCTTGCACTTTGTGTGATCTTGGAGATTAAATCCTAGCATTTCTTCTCTTTGTTATCCTAAGATGTGCTTGTTTGTGTGTATGCTCTCCCCTCGCACTTCGTGTGATATTAGGGATCAAAAACACCAAGTATAATCTTTCCCTTAGGAGCCCTGCCTTTAGAGACACGCCCACTCTAAAAGGGGCAACCTCAACCACATGTTCTCGTGGAGTATATCAAAGGGGGGAGAATGAAAGTTGTACCTCAATTTAGTCACGTAGTCATTGGGACAGCCTTGAGGCCCTGGGTGATTCTTGACACAAGGTGAAGTGGTGTTTTCTTGATCGCTTATGCCACATCCCTTCAACGAACTAGTGTTCACGGACTTGGACCCCACATACCTTGTATATATAGGGGGGCACCCAAGTAGAAGCTTGTAAATCCTTGTTAAGACCTTTTGATTGTTCTATCTTGTGGTGCATCACTGTTAGGGAGGAGAAGTGCTCACATGTACCTCCATGTGTTGAGATAGAGCTTACTTTGGGCAAGGTTTATCCTCCAAGGTAATGGGTGTACGGTGGTCCATGACCATACATTCCCTAGCTATCCAATTGCATGGTAGATGGTATTAAGGGAATGGATGTCACTGTAGAGGAAAACTAATGCTTTGTAGACTTAACATAATTCAGAGGTAAACCTATCTAAACAGTCCACTTGACATTGTACTCCCACATTAAATTATCAACCAAGGAGTGTAAGCTTATGATGGGCCTACACTGTATATGCACCATGAGAGACTCTTAATCTATCATCGTTGTGTGAAAGAATAACTAAAATTCAATAACTGTAAACAAAACATAGTGAATGCTGAAAATAAACCTTTCTGCACAGTAGTTGTTGCGGGTACCTTCAGCAATGGCTATAGATGACTGCTAAACTATTAACTAAAAGTAATAAATTGAATTCTCTCCTATATTATCTTCCATATATTTTTGCTTGATTACATACTCAAATATATAGGCTAACAAACATCTAATAGGTGTCCCATCATTCCTTCAAACAAGGAAAATGATTATTCTTCAAATGACACAAATATAGTGACTGGACAACAGAGTCCTATTACAATTTTTCATCTGGCTGATTGGAAAAGAGTTTGTTTGAACTCTTTTATGATCAAACTGATCTCTTGGAGATTTTTTGATGTTTATAAATACATGTCAATCCATATCCAACTTTATTTCAAGTTAAAACTCACAGTCTAACAAATGGTGGAGGTTGGATTAAATCTCTGCCTTCTCAGTCGCCACTTTTTACTCAGTTAACTTATGTCATTTCCTACTCCTTTATTATTGTGTATTTCTTCAAACTCTTTTTGGGTTTCATGTTCCTACTTTTCAGCTTTCCAAATCATTTTGAAAATCTGAATTTCATTAAGAAATGAGGAAGATATGCCTATTTTACTGCAACTACCTTTTTGACTTTTTCTGCACGCCACTTTTCCAGCAACAACATGTTGACAATTGTCAACTTGTTTCTCTTCTTTTAAGCTACATGAATGACTCATTCCTTCCACAAATGATATTTTAATTCTTCTACAAATACTTGACATTTAATAATTATCATTCATCATAATATATCATCATAATTTAGCATCAACTAACTAAAACATACAAACGTTTATAAATCATCATTAATCATAGTTAATTCTTCAGGGAATCGAGGTAAAGTTCATAAATATCTTAGGAATGATATTATAACATCATGAACATGGATTAAATCATAAGGAATGGTGAAATAAATAGGACAAATAATAAGCTCATCATTCCCCCCAACTGAAGTTTTGTTTGTCCTCAAGTAGGAAATGGACATTGGTTAGACATGAAAACTACCAACATGAAGTCCAATGAGTTTATCTTGCCTTCTTGCCTTCTTTTTCATCAAGATAGAAATACTGTTGTATGGATGTCTTTCCATATTCTCTTAACATCTTCTCTTTTTAATTCATTCTTGAGATAACATGAATAACATCTGTTACAGTTGCCCCTAAATACTTTTGTCTTTTATCACTTTGAGGCAATAATGGAAAAGGGAAATCAATAGAACAATATGTCAATTGAAGCAAACATAGTCATGAATGTAGGAGATAGGTATGAAAATATACAAGCAAGGTCATTCTCCTATGGTCGAAGACAACAATACATGGCATGCACATTTCCCCCCAACTGAAAGGTCATTTGTCCTCAAATGCTAATGTGTGGATGCAGGTAGCAAAATAAATCAATTATGAAGCATGTAATTAGAACAATGATAATTGATGAACATATTGTAATGCATAGGCAGTTAATTAACTAAAAATGATAAATATTACTAATGAATGAGAATCATAAATGTAAGTACTTGCTATGATGTAGTGAAAAGCTGTAAACTTGGTGAATAGCTAAAAGTACAAGTTCCTGAATAGCTAAAAGCACAGGTTCCTGAATAGCTGAATGTATAGGTCCCTCTAAGAGTGGCTACATATTTATCATCGGTAGTTGTTGTAGGTTTCCTGGCTACTTGCTGCAGAAAATGTCTATCCATCCAATGAATTCTAATGTAACTTTTAGATGTAGTCTATTACCATTGAATAAAATATGATTAGATCAATTGAACAACACCAATGGAGTAGACATTCTTGATCCCATGAAGACCCAACCACCTAATGGAAACTTTTTTTGATAGACATGAATCACAACCTTGTAAAAAAAATGACTTTGGAATATGACCAAACAACCTACTATGAATACCTTTGAAATAGTCATCTAAACAAGAAGAAATGGGGAAACAAACTACACTAGACAACACCCAACTAACTATGCTTCAATATTTGGAGAAGAAGACATCTAAGACATTGTGTAACAACACTTTTTGAATGAAAAACCTATCCTAACCTACACTAACCAACAAATAAGACTTTGATCAAACAAAACCATTGATTGGTTCTGTGAAATAGCTGCCTTTCCTTAGCAACTTACAATGCTTCACATACTTGTGAGCAACCAAAAAGAGGTGCAGCATAAGTAGAAACTTAATAAACAGCTACAATAATTTTTGACATACATAAACAAACTCACTTACTACTTCATTTTGACAATACATACTTTTATTTTGAAGGAAATAAGTAAGCTGAGACCATTGTTCTTTAACTGCAACTATGTATTTAGCTTCATCTTCAGTTGTAACTTCATGCTTGAATGTAAGCATGACTTGTGATACTTTTGTGGCCTCTATTTCAGCTAGATGCCTGATAGGACATCCACATGAAAGAGCAAATTTTGAACCCCCCTTGTTGGTTTCATGCCGATGGGCTGCTTCTTTTGATAGAAGCATAGAAATTTTCATAGGATGCTCATGTTGCTCATGTTTTTGCTCTACAAAAGATATTGGTGTTGCAGCTAAAGTTGAGCAAAACACCTCTAAGTAATCCCAAAATTGGACTTTTTCAATCTCTTCTTTACTTTTCTGCATGAGAATACTAGTTTTGACTTCATAGCAGCTCTCTTCCTCAAGTAGGAGTTCTAATTTGATATCACGTTCATCTTGACCAACAACCTTGTGTGTAATAACTTCTTCATTTTGCAAAACAAGGTTGTCCTCTTTAGCATCAATTCTTGAACAAAATTCTTCTATGATGCTAAAGAATATGTCTTCATTGATTTCCAATTTACTCTTTTCATGGATATCAATCTGATCCATTTTTCTGCTGCTAAATCAGATTGTGGTAACTTTCAAAATGCCTAATAATCCTAAATGCTTTGAATAGAAATTATGATTCTACAAAAACAAGGAAGAACTTTTAAGAAACCTAGAGATTCTCATGGCTTGACACCATCCCCGGTAACGGCACCAAAAATGTAGAGGAAAACTAATGCTTTGTAGACTTAACATAATTCAGGGGTAAACCTATTTGAATAGTCCACTTGACATTGTACTCCCACATTAAATTATCAACCAAAGAGCGTAAGCTTATGATGGGTCTGCACTGTATATGCACCATGAGAGACTCCTAATCTATCATCGTTGTGTGAAAGAATAACTAAAATTCAATAACTTTAAACAAAACACAGTGAATGCTAAAAATAAACCTTTCTGCACAGTAGTTGCTATGGGTACCTTCAGCAATGGCTGTAGATGACTGCTAAACTATTAACTAAAAGTAATAAACTGAATTCTCTTCCATATATTTTTGCTTGATTACATACTCAAATATATAGGCTAAAAAACATCTAATAGGTGTCCCATCATTCCTTCAAACAAGGAAAATGATTATTCTTCAAATGACACAAATACAATGACTGGACAACAGAGTCCTATTACAACTTTTCATCTAGCTGATTGGGAAAGAGTTTGTTTGAACTCTTTTATGATCAAACTGATTTCTTGGAGATTTGTTGATGTTTATAAATACATGGCAATCCATATCCAACTTTATTTCAAGTTAAAACTCAGAGTATAACAAATGGTGGAGGTTGGATTAAATCTCTGCCTTCTTAGTCGCCACTTTTTACTCAGTCAACTTCTGTCATTTCCTCCTTTATTATTGCGTATTTCTTCATACGCTTTCTGGGTTTCATGTTCCTACTTTTCATATTTCCAAATCATTTTGATAATATAAATTTCATTAGAAACGAGGAAGATATGCCTGTTTTACTGACACTGCCTTTTGACTTTTTCTGCACGCCACTTTTCTAGCAACAGCAACATGTTGCCAACTGTCAACTTGTTTCTCTTCTTTTCAGCTGCATGAATGACTCATTCCTTCCACAAATGATATTTTAATCCTTCTACAAATACTTGACATTTAATAATTATCATTCATCATAATAGATCATCATAATTTAGCATCAACTAACTAAAACATACAAACGTTTATAAATCATCATTAATCATAGTTAATGCTTCAGAGAATCAAGGTAAAGTTCATAAATATCTTAGGAATGATATTATAACATCATGAACATGGATTAAATCATAAGGAATGGTGAAATAAATAGGAGAAATAATAAGCTCATCAATCACCATTATCAAATTAGTGGGGATGGAAGTTAGCCTTGTGAGTCCACAAGATTTGATACACCTACTTGAATAATTTTAGGTTGTTAATGTGTTTGGTGTGTCTTCTTTATGCTATACTAGTATAAGACATCTTTAGTCACGAAGCAACTCACACCAATCACCTTGATAAGTCACAGTCAGCCATTGTGTTTTTGTGCTTGTTATCCTCTTGCTAAATTCCAAAAACTTGCCCAAAACACTAAAATGGACCAAAAACGTGCCTGTGACTGTAGTTCTGTGCCTTTGCTCTCTGCCGCCACACCTATGCCGTTAGTCAGCATGCCTAGGTTCTCTGTTGGTGTGCCCCTATGTACAACTTAGTGGCTCTGAAGGAACTCAATCTTAGCTATCAAAATCAAAATATCTAGCTTGTAGATCTGATCGTAGGCTCAAACAACGACCTGAGACATACATATTTTTCCAATCCAGCCAGTCCATATTATCATCCTACCATCCAATATTACCTTTTTTATCCATAGCCAAACATCATTACCATTCCCATCACTTTGAATTTAGACTTGTGAGTTCCCATCAGTCTTTTGGCCGACCATTATCCTTTGGACATAAATTTTGTCAATCCAAACAACCATCCATTGATCAACTAATCCATATATCTATCAATTAATTCATTTATCCATCAACCAAATCCATTTTCTTATCCATCTATTTATCAACCAATCTATCTACCTATCAACCATCCATCTACCTATCAAACAATCCATTTATCCATCAGAAAAACCCATCAACCAAACCCAAAATTTGTAAAAGCTTAGCCTAGATCTTTTCATCATTTTATCTTTGAGATCTATTGACTTAGGAGCCTTGACTACTCTTAAGTTAGTGGGTCCTCATTATATCTTCTTTTTGCTTGGGATCTTGTCTACCCCAAGTAGAGAAAGTGATCCATATTCCTTTTCTTGCTTAGGCATTTGTCAACCCTAAGTAGTAAAAGGAATCACATCTTTGTCCATAACAAAAGATCTAGCTAAAAATTTGGGCTAATTTTAGTTTTTGTCATCATTGTATCCATTACCATATCTTGATCCATATCATATCCTTCTCATCATCATATCCTTATTATCATCATATCCTTGTCATTATCATATTCTTGTTGTCATCATATCCTTATCATCAATATCTTTGTCATTATCATATCTTTGTCATATCTTTGTCATTGACATATTCTTATTCACATCATACCTTAGGCATGTATCTTGGGTGCTTAGCCTTATTTGTAGAAAGTTTAATAGGGGTTTGAAGGTCATAATAATAGGACTAGAAGAACTAGGGATGGGGATAGTAGGGGGACTTCCTCCGTGATTTTTCCCCTTATCAATTGGTTGACGCTTGTTATGGTTAGGGAGCATAGTGTAACATCACTTTCCAAAATGCTTAAAATTTAACTTAAACATATAACTTAATCAAGTCATTAATTATGAATTGATAGAGATAATCAAAATTTGAACCAAAAGAAACATATTCTTTTCCATCAATTAAGCAAGTTAATCAAATCAAGATATAACAAAGCTTAAAATCCAATAAACCATTACAATCTTTAGTGAATAACCATCACTAATCAAATACAATATATGCTCTAGGCATCTTAATCAAGATTTTACATCACAATAGACCAACTCGTCATAAAATGCAAACACTATATCTGGAACTAATGACATCTGTCTTCATAAGCCTCGGCTTGTCTCATGCTTGGGAAGGAGAGCATAATCCTGGTGCTTTTCCTCCAACCACGGACCTACGGTCCCTCGCTTATCTTCCTAACTAGAAGAGGCCCTACCCTTCACAGAAAGGTTAGACATTAGAAACTAATTAGATAGCCATCTAAGTATCTGGTCTTGTGTCCTTCCTAATGTCTCACAGTCACACACTATAGATCCACTCTAACTTGTATGACACTACTAGGGACACTAGACCATCTGGAACACTATGGATTGACAATGCATGCAGAGATGGATGCATTACTTTGGCCAAAGTTTTACATAGATACACGTTGCACAATGAATGTCATTGTATATCCACCACCCTAACGCAACTTATAAGTTGTCATGTCCTACAGTAAGTTCTTAACGACCTTGTCCTTTAGGTCTAGTATGAGTGGGATCAATTCAAAACACTATCCATACTTGGTCGTTTGACTCCTATCATAAGTCAGTTACAACTAAATAGGTTACTTTTGTAATGTGGAACTAGTGATTCCTCGTCACCTTATTCTGTTTACAATTTATACCAAATTCAACCATTATGACTGCCTTGGTCTCCCATGGTTAACATTTTCGATAGCAAATCATCATGTACGATGAAGTCAATTTCATGGTACTCAAGGCATACCATGCCTTAGTAAAGTACATTAGCTTCTTTAGGTTCAATATCTTTTATTATCCCAATAAGCTTAAGGTGTTAATCACCAAACCTAATAGTTTACATTTAAGTAAAAGGAATTATATCTCATAACATTAACCAATAAGTTATAATTCAGTCACATATAGAACTAGTCTATATTCTTCTATAAACTTATTCTAGCTGTCTCATGATGAGACCATGATCATAAAAGATCTCACCACCTTCATTCAAAGGTTCACATATACATTCTTAACAGTTTAAACAACTCTATATATAATCCATAATCGGCTTCCCATACAAGCCCGACTTGGGGTTAGTTTGGTCTTGTAGTCACACCGATATATAATTGCCTTCCTGGCTATCAGTGCCTTCCCAGCTATCATCTCAGTCTAAGGACTGTATTATTGATATTAAATTCCTTCTTGGTTGTTATTACAGTCGAATGACTGTATGATAAGTATTAAAGCCTTCTCAGTTGTCATTACAGTCAAATGACTGTGTTAAATCATTATTGACTATAATCATCTGGAGTTGTTCATTACTCCATTTCGAGAGCTCTTAAGCTCTACCTTTGTCATCATATGACGTGACCTTAATATATATTTTGAATACATGCTCAGCCATAATGGCTTCGAGCTCCAGTCATCATAGAATGTATTATACAATACAATACAACTGGGTCGAAAGGCCCTAAACTCAAACATAGAAAAGAATCTATCTTTATAGAGCTCGGCCTCAAGGCCTCGAGCTAGTACCCAAATAAAACATAGTGCAGTTGCTTCTTGTCTCTTTAAGCCTCGAGCTTAATCATAGACAAGATTACATAGTATCATGACTCGACTGAGCATAGTCAAGAAGAGTTTACAAAGTTTCATTGCTCGACTCAACAGCCTAGAGTATGGTCTCAAAGAAAGTTTGTTAAGTTCTCTAGTTAGCTCAATGGCCTGGAGCATGGTCTCAAAGAAAGTTTGTTGTGTTTACTTAGCTCAGCATTCATGGCTTCGAGCCTATTCATTCTTCAAAGTTGACTTGTTAGGGTTCGACCATATGACTTTGAACCACTATAAATAGAAGTTTTAAAACAAGAATAGCTCAGCCATTTTGGCCTTAAGTCATAACACAAAAAAGAATATAAACATTATCCATGGCACGGCCTTACATGCCTCATGCCTCAAGTTTTAACAGATAACAAGAAACATCAAACTACACGGACTCAGACAAAAGTCCTACTGAGTTTTAAACTCATCATACAAAAAGAAAATGGGATATTTGTTCCCCATATTACCTGTCCCAAGCTAATAGTCAAAATGCAGTACCAGACTGCAACTCTTTCAGCTGCTCACAACTTCTTTCCTCCCCTATTCTCCCCTAATAGTTTCGCCACCTTTTTCCAAACCCCAAAACAACAAACTCCCTCAAAAGTGACTATACAAAAATGGAAAACCCAACACATGATAATCGGTCCAATGGCATGCCGATTCCACTAGGTAGAGTCTCCACAAAAGGTGGCTCGATCCTTGCAATACATGGGATGGTTGAGCTCAAAGCTCCCATTGATCCTCATGATCGACTATAACAACTTAGTAATATTCGATAGTATACAATTATTAAGATAAGTAAATAATAACAATATTATAGGAAACAACCTATTAAGAGGTTTCATCCTTATCCAAGGATTATCACTATGAGATGCAATCATAAAAAGATTCACATTAATAACGTCAGTTATCGGGGTTGAGTAATACTCCCCCGAAATCAACTATTCCCATTAGTTGAATGACTAGGGAAAAATAATGACCCCGAGAACAAAAAGGTAAGAGAGACCCCCTCATCTCTTAACTCTATTGTCTCTCGGCTAGGGATGATGTTCCAAGAACATCATCTGGTCATCACGACTTGTCGTGATAACTTCAACAACACAATGATATTACCAAAAACATGGAAACAACAGAAAAGAGTCAAAACACGTGACAACTTACAAAAAGATTGAGAAGGACATAGAAGTCGATTACTCAGATGGCTAGTTAACCTTTTATTTTTACAACATCTAACCCTTCCTCCAAGATGATACTCTCGTTCCTTCTTTGAAGAACATTCAGTTTCCTGTCACACTCAGGACCACAAGATTACAATTAGTGCATCATTACCATATCTCATAGCATAAATCATTTAATTTACAAAACTATTTAACATCTGTGTCTACTTCATAATCAAAAGTTAAATCAGATATTTCCACAATATCAAATCAATTAACTATGACTAATCCTCCTGATTATCATGCCAAGTTAATGATTAAGTCTAATTGTAAGTTGGGGATGTAACATATCTCCCCCCATAAGAATCACCGTCCCTGATGATTAATTGTCTTTAAAATAAACCAACATAACATGAAAATGTTTTCAAAAGCATAATATCAAATGTCTTAGAAAAGATGAGGAAATCTAGCATAGAAGTCATCATAATTTTCCCAGGTGGCATTTTCCACCGAATATTGGTCCCATTGGACCTTGCACTGTGTTATTTCCTTTTTATGTAAGCATAGCTTACGCGTTTCGAGCATCTTGATGGGCTTGATCACCACCACTCCTGGGTATTTCACCTATAGAAGGTTCCAATCAAGTATAGGAATTTGATTATCAGCAGAATTAAACTTTTTCAAATAAGAAACATGAAACACATTATGCATCATGGCAAGTGTTGGTGGTAGAGCAATTCTGTATGCCACTGGGTTGACTTCTTCTAGAACTTCAAATGGGTCCACATATCTTGGTGTGAGTTTGGACATCTTTCCAAATTTGATGGAACTTTTCTGAGGTTTTACCCTTAGGAGAACTTTATCTCCCATAGTGAAATGCCTTTCTACATGCTTAGCATCTACGTAACTCTTTTGTCTATCATTGGCTTCCACTAGCCTCTTTTTAATTAGATGGACTTGTTCTTCCATTTTAGATAGCATTTTAGGACCAAGGCTAACCCTATCTTCAAGCTTATCCCAGCTTATAGGGGTTCGACACTTCCATCCATATAATTCCTCAAACGATGCCATCTTAATAGCTGAATGATAAGAGTTATTGTAGGCAAATTCCACTAGAGGAAGATAATCCTCCCACTTGTATTGTTGATCCATGCAATACATCCTTAATAAATCCTCCAACACTTGGTTCACCCTTTCAGTTTGCCCATCCGTTTCAGGATGATAAGCAGAGCTTATATTCAATTATGTTCCAAGTGAAGAGAACAAGGTTTGCCAAAACCTAGATGTCATTCATGCATCCCTATCTGAGATAATCTTCTCAGGAATGCCGTGAAGTCTAAAAATATCTTGAACAAATTTTCAAGCAATGATGGGTGCCCCATCTATTGGGTTGAATTATTGACTTCCTTTTATGATGTTTTTATATGTTTTTAAAACCTTTTCATATGATCCTGTAGATACTTTATAGACATTACCATTACTATATGTTGTTTCCAATATACTTTTCAAAGACTTTAAACCTATGTTGATAATATGGAATATGGTGGTTATATTATCAAATGAATGACTTAAATTATAAGTATGCATGTAATATAGATAGAACTGCATAGTTTAATATGAAAGTTATTTTGTGTGCATATGTTTGGAGAATTAACCCTATGCAGCAAGGACGTGGCATCAAGGAAAGAGTAGTTGCAACGAGTTGCAGGACAGGGGAATTAAGTGAAGTGCAGTTTGAACGCCAAAAGTGAAGACAAATGGAGGATGAATCTGTACCATCATGGATTGGAATAAATGCAGAAATGAAGACTTGTTCTAAATGTAGTCTATGAGTGGTTTTTCATACAAATTGTTTCATAAGAGTTCTTGTTTGAACAAGACTTTTCTTCTTTTGATCAGTTAGATTAATAAATCACTCATGCAACTTGTATCCTAGTATCTAGGGTTGAATTGATTGAGGATTAGTTAGTAGTTGCATAGAACTCTCCCGATTTTGTATAAGTTAGAGGGATGAGTTATTTGCTAAGTGAGTTGCTTCTTACTTTCTAGTTACTTAGCTGTTACTCTATTTTTCAAATATCAGTTATCCAAGACATGTTTTGATTTGAATAAAATCTGAGAAGATTCTATTTCTGATATGAATTGAATACAATTCAGTGTTATGAGAATGCATGAGAATTTGAAGTAGATTTTGTTTCTAGATTAAGTGAGATAGTTCCCTGAGCTGGCCACTCAAGGTATTAACCCTCACTTCGTATATTTCCTTATTTATTTATGCATTCCTAGTTAAAACTATTTTTCTGTTATTTCATCAATTACATCATGAGACAAGTGAAATATCTTGATTGCTATTTCCAGTAGTTGTAATTCATGAACAAGTGCATATTTTAAGCCCTTCGGAGGTTAGTGTTAGTTCTTTTATCATTCTGAATGTTTTGAGTTAATTCTGTAATTCCCTGTTGAATATAGTTATCTTCAGCTTATGCTGAAGGTACCCGTAGCAAATGTATTTTAAACTATTTTTGTTGTTCTTACATTTCTGTGAACTTCAGCAAACTAGACTAATCATAATAAGTTTGTATGAGTTAGTTTAGGATAGAAACGAGTCTTGAAGGAATATATAGTGCGGGCATCATCACACACTTATACTCCTTGGTCGATAATTCAATGTAGGAATGCAATGATATAGTGGACTATTCATATAGGTTTACCCTTGAATTTTGTTTAAGTCTACAACGCATTAGTTTTCCTCTACATTTTTGGTGCCATTGCTGGGGATGGTGCTACCTTCATAGTCTAATTAGTTTTATATGCTTTCATAGTTTAAATTTTGATTCCAGCATTAGAATTAATAAATTCATTTTTTCAGGAAACACCAGACATTATACTAACATTGTACAGGACTGTTGAAATATCAAGCTAAAACTACTGTATGCGGAGGCAGAGAGATCACCGAGGTAGATTCCTCCCTTCAACTTCTCAGGATAATGAGGACATAGTCGACTTTATCAATTATACAATAGAAAGTACTAAAGAAGAGTTTCCTCTTACATCTTCATCAACACCTTCTACATCTCCATCAACTTCCTCCACAACTACAGAAGGGACTTTTAGAACCATGGCAGATGTTGCAGTAGAGGATCTTCTAGGAAAAGCAATGTTTGAATTCCCTATCCCAGACCAAGCACAAACTGCTACCTTGAAAAATATACCACCTTCTGCACTGCCTATTTTCTACGGCTTGGTGACTGAAGATCCTGACACTTTCCTATTCGAGTTTGATGTCTTGTGTAGGAGTTATGACTACACCACTGATCCTTGGAGACTCAAGCTATTCCCTGCCACACTAAAAGATGCTGCTTTAAGATGGTTTATGGGATTGGGGAAAGATGTCATTCCAGACTGGGATACCATGAAGACAAAGTTCCTGGCAAAATATAAAGACTACTGTAGAGGACATGATATGAGGAGAGATGACATCTTTAGGATGTCACAGAAAGAGGGTGAGCCACTGGAAGACTATGTTGAAAGATTCTAGTTTGCCTTGAAGAAAAACCCTCAAAATAGATTGTCTGAAGAATCACTGAAGCTGGTCTTTTTGAGGGGGGTCAATGATGACTGCATGGATGTCCTCAATCTTAATGGAACAGGGGATATATCTCAACTTTCCTTGGAGGATGTTTGCAAGGCTTGTAGAAATTATTCTAGAGCCTATTCTAGAAAACCAAGGGGAGAAAGAGTAGCCATCACAAGCAAGGCAACCAATGGGGTTTCTAGAGTGGAGATTAGTAACCTACTGACCAACATGAAAGAGGACATTATTAGCCATATGGCTACACAAATGGATACTCTTCACATCAAGAAGAAATAGGAAGAGGTAGATGCAATGCTTATTGAATACTGCCCCAGCTGTAGACAGAGGAAGGCCAATTGTAAATGCAAGAGAGTGGCCAGTATCCAACAAGAGAAAATTGAAAGGCCAGAATTACAGCCATTTGAAGGAGAAGATGGGCAACTGTTCTTTATTGCTCAAAGGAGGCCATGGTAGCAAATAAAAGGTATGCCCTTTGATCCACTTAATTTCAATTCCCCCTTTCCTGCTACAAACCAGAATTTCTCTGCTTGGAATACTCAACAGTGGCCTAGTAATCCAAATGCATGGCAAAACCCATAATGGCCTACTCCACAATGGCCTACTCCACAAGCTGGTTGGAACCAACAATAGCCAAACCCATGGCCTCAACAAAATTTCCAAGGTCCCAACTATAACCCCCAGTGGCCTACTCAGCAGGAACAATGGCAACCTTAATGGAACAAGGGCCCACAATAGTAGCAAAATGCACCTTTTCAGCAAACCATGATTCCATCTCAGCCATAGCAGCCAGCCATAATGCCACCTTCCACACCTCAAAATCCACCTTCTAGACCTACCCAAATCCCTGCTCAACCTGCACCTAACCCTAACAACAAGCCTGTCTAGCAAGCTTATACTAACGAGGTAATGAATATCCCACTTATGGGGTGGAAGTGAGTAATGTCCATCTTAGATCAAGGAAGCAACTTGTAGGTCCTTCATCTCCCCAAATCACATAACTTGAAGATGAAGAACCCACAGAGGAAGCCTCAGATAAAACACCTTTGGAACCTGAATCAACCCAAGATGCCTAGACTACCTTACATCAGAAATCTCCTCCTTTCCCTGAGCACTTGGCCATGCAAAAACAACCAGTCCAAACTGATACGGTCCTTCTTAGCCAGCTAAAAGATATAAGCATCAAGATTCCCTTAATCCAATCCATCAAGGATATTCCTATCTACACTAAGACTATTAGGGATCTTTGCATAAAGAAGCTAGTAAGGAAGAGAATAGACCCTCAAACAATGCATGTTTTAGGTAACCTTGCTGATATCATGTTGGGTAATATAACTGTTCCCAAATCTATAGATCCAGGTAGTCCAGTGGTGGATGTCAAGATCAATGGGACTCTAATTAAGAATACTCTGATAGATTTAGGTGTTGCCATTAATGTCATGACCAAGGAGACAATGTAGACACTCCAATTGAATAACCTTAGGCCTACTCAGACAGTCTTGCAATTAGCTGATAGGTCTACAGTCAAACCTGAAGGAGTTATAGAAGATTTGGTCATTGCATTAGATTCTTGGGAATACTCTATTGATTTTATAGTGTTGCAGCCAAAGGTTAATCTTGCTAGTTATCCTCTTATACTAGGTAGACCATGGATTGCCACTGCTGATGCATTTATAGGTTGCAAGTTTGGTAACATGATCATATCCAATAGAACTGTGACCAAGAAATTGGTTTTATATCCACCAGCCCAGCCATACCATGAGCTTGAGCAAACCATTTGGCCTAGCCTAGAAGATGACGTCACCTATTCCTTGCAAACCCTAATGACTATTGAACGCAGCCCCTTATTGGATATTCCAGATGAAGATGAATTAATTGCCCACGTTATACAAAATGACTATGGGAGGTACCCATAGTAGAAAGACTGCCTATCATGCTTACCTAGCAGTTCCTCGGAGGAGGTATCCCAAATATTTCATGCTTTATTACCCTAGCAATGCTTACGTATGTTACCTAGTCTTGATTTGTCTTATGTGCAAGAACTATCCAAACAATTAGAAATCAAGCTAGGTAAGATGTTGAATATTAACACTGCATTAACTGATGAACAACAACAAACCCTACATGAAAAATTGCATACACACTCAGCAGCATTCGCCTGGGATTACAATGACATGAAAGGCATTGATCTTGCCTTATGCATGCACAAAATATATATTGATGATGGCTATAGACCCATCAGGTAGTAGCAGAGGTGCATGAACCCCGCCCTCAAAGAGATTGTGAAAACTAAGCTTCAAAAGATTCTGGATGCAGGCTTTATATACCCCATTTCAGATAGTGAATGGGTTTCACCATTGGTCATAGTGCCCAAGAAAGGTGGCAAATGGAGAGTTTGTGTTGATTACAGAGAACTCAATACTGCTACCAGGAAGGATCACTTTCCATTACCATTTATTGACCAAGTTCTTGACTCTTTGGCAGGAAAGAAATATTTTTCCTTTCTTGATGGCTTTAGTGGCTATAACTAGATTAAGATTGCTCCAGAGGATCAGGATAAGACAATGTTTACTTGCCCTTAGGGGACATATGCATATTTTGTCTTACCCTTTGGTTTGTGCAATGCTCTAGCTACATTTCAAAGAGCCGTCCTCAGTATTTTCTTTGACTTGGCCGATGACAGCATGGAGATTTATATGGATGAATTCACCACATATGGTGACACATATGATGAAGGTTTACACAATTTGGAGAAAGTGTTGAAAAGATGCACATAACACAACCTCTCTTTGAGTAATGAAAAGTGTTTTCTAATGATGACACATGGAGTAGTCTTGGGACATTTCATCTCAAGTGAAGGATGTTAGAATCAAGGCAAACAACTGAGAGGGGGGGTGAATCAGTTGTCCCAAAACTTCCTCTTATTAATTACTTAAATCCTTCCTATAATTTAGACAGCATAATCATAAATTAATCATGGAAACATAATGCAATCATTCAAGAGTAAAAACACATTAACACATATGACACCAAGATTTTGACGTGGAAAACCCAGTTAAGGGAAAAACTATAGGGTGACTAACCCAAGATTGTATTCTTTGTTAGAAGAATAAAAGGAACAAATGGCACATGCCAATTAGGGCTCATTGCTCAAGCACACTTCTCACAAGAGGCCCACTGCCTACAGGAGACACACTGTCTACAGAATAATAAATATTACATACTTGAATTGAAGAATAGCATCTTCACCATGCTTGATTCAGTTCCATTTAAGCCCAATACTTCTGCTCTACTTTTCACACTTCTCTCTACCACACTCTCATCTCCGCACAGATACTTTTGAAATGACTTCACAACTTCTTATTTATACAAGACATTTGACTTTGGGATAATCATCCAAGTCGGCATACATTACAGAGAAAATAGAACTTGACTAATCACAAAAGACTTCATGTGGATCAACACACTATTGGCTACACAGGTCTGAGACTTCAATCTTCTTTTAAGAACACGCCATGCTTCATAGAACATCTTCAAGATCATCCGCAGGATGTGTAACTCATCCGGTCAGCTAGACTTAGAAAGAACAACATCATCCGAAAGTAATTCTTCAATTACAAGCTCAATCTTCAATGCGGATCACCAACACGAACTAGACACAATCCAAATACTTCCACAAGCTTTCCTGAATCACCAAGAACATCCACACTACTACTTACTGAAATCTTTCTCTCCTTCATCCAGAACCTCAAGAACATAGTCTGTCATCACTGTCATACTAGAATAGATGCTTGCAGACCTCTAGACCATGAACCAATTGAGTTTTCAATTCCCATTGACTTCCTAAACACTCCACCAAATCCGCAAAGCAAGATATTTCATTTCCGGATCTCACTGGACCTTTCTGTGTCACTCTGTCACCTTTGAACATCTGCCACAACCAGTTTCACTCAAGTGGCCATAACTTCTTTAGATCTTCATGCGGACCTCTCAAAACTTTATTGGATCATCTTAGGACACATATCTACAAACCCTTTGATGTGTATCCTCTGACCTTCATCTTAGCTGGGATCTTTACCTCATTGTCTTCACTGTTCTTCTCTGTTCCTGATAGGACTAATTTTCTCAATATCCTCAGCATGTAGCTCATCCAATCCTTGACATCAATGCAACAGGAGTATGTTGACATCAATGACAACACCAATTAGGCCGATACTTGCAACAATCTCCCCCTTTGTGATTGATGGAAACATATGATGTGAAAAACTATTTTAACCATCAAGACAAGAACTTCTCCTTACTAACTGTCATAACTCCCCCTATCAACAACAACCATTCACATCTCTTCCTTTACTGCTCCCCCTTTGATCAGCAATCACTTTTATTTTTCACATGTTTTCTCTCCCCCTTTGACATCAATGGCAAAGGGCACATACTTGCATCAACTTCTCCCCCTGAGTAGTAGCTTCCCATTATCAATCTGGACCACAAGTTATGATTACGTGATCCACCAGACTGATGCACATCAGTGCACCTTAATTCAGAACCGGAGGGGTAATAACCCCTAACTTCTCCCTGAGATACTCAAAATAGTCCTTAGGTAGAGGTTTAGTAAAAATGTCTGCAATCTGATCTTTGGAGGGGACAAACTCCAATCTGAATTCATTCTTGTTCACTTGCTCTCTCAAAAAGTGAAACTTGATGGATATATATTTTGTCTTTAAATGCAACACCAAATTTTTTGATATATTTATTGCACTTGAATTATCACAGAAGATTTTGATAGGTTCCTCATACTCCACTCTAATGTCCCTTAGCATTTGCTTCATCCACAATACTTGAGTGCAACTACCTGCTGCTGCAATATATTCTACTTCTACAATGGACATGTAAGGAAAGCAGAGGTGCGGAATACAGCTTCCCTAATGTTAATTCAAAGGGGATAATGCAGATAGGTAACTTGCAATTCCAAACACCACAGATGAATACACCAGATAAATAAAATGCACATTCTAGACAACAAAGAACGACACCAGATTTACGTGGGAAAACCCTTTCAGGTAAAAAACCCACCACCACAATAGAAGCTATCTTTATTACAGAAATCTAACAAACTACAATAAAGATCCCCAGCTCTCTTGTTCAGGTATTAAATCTATAACAATTATACAAAGCCGTTTATTGCATCTGCACGTCTACAGAATAAACTGTATAATTTGAATAGTTTCATCATTACTAACGATGCCAGAAGATTGAGATTATATTATCAGTCTCCAAGGGCAAAGAACCATTACATCACTTTTACCCTAACTGATTGATCTCAACTTCTTCAGCGCCGCTACCTTCTAACCGTCGCAACAGTTCACATTCCAGCAAGACCTTTAGTCCCACATGCATCAGGTCGCAGACTTCTCTGCAGTGTATATGGCCAACAACTCGATTATACTATTGTTGGCAATTTTGTTGCCGATGATACCAAACCAAAGACCCATCGGCCTAATCGGCTCCATCAGTGATCGGATAGCTTCCCTAACCAATAACACATAGTCTCCGCGATCCCCAAGTTCACCGCCTTTCATCGGAGTGACCTCTGCCATCGGCCCAAACACTTTACACTGCGCCGATGAAAGTTCTCACGCCGACGCCTAATGCTTCGTCAACTTCCATTGGGGTGACCATTCACATCAGAGCGACAACCAAGAGCTTGGCCGATGGCCAACCTTATGCCGATAGACATAAGTCATCGGTGAAACCATGCAGATCGGTGTAAGACTTTGAATGCTCGTCGATAGTGAACGTCATCCCGATGATCACTACCATCGGTGAAACACATACATGGATATACCGATAGTGTTTAGTTAACCCGATGAACAAAGAACATGACATGAACAAAACCAATGATTAAATAAATGAGGTCCAAGCAGTAACTTGAGACATTAGGTCTCTTCAGGACAGAGATATTGCCTCTTGTTTCTTGCTCAACCAAGAAACCAATCTTTTCCCTAAAAAGAATGCTCCACCACTGGTACTCTTCTGGTCATCCACATCTCCTGCCCAATCCACATCTGTATATGCATGAAGTGATAAATCATGATCTCTAGGATACCATAAACCATACTCAACTGTCCCTTTTAGATATCTAAGAATCCTCTTGATTGCCATGACATGAGATTCTCTAGGATCAGCTTGGAATCTAGCAACAAGACCAACAACATTCATAATGTCAGGTCTAGTTTGAGTAAAATACAATAGTCCTCCAATCATTGACCTGTACTTTTTCTGATCAGCCTTAGGAGAGTCATCATCTTTGTTCAATTTACATCTGGTTGCCATGGGAGTACTCATTGGTTTTGAGTCTTCCATCCCAAACTTCTTCAACAATTCTTTCACATATTTGGTCTATGAAATGAAGATTCCTTTCTTTGTTTGAGTGATTTGCAAACCCAAGAAGAAATTCATTTCCCCAAACATAGACATCTCAAATTCACTTTTCATTTGATTTGCAAAAGTCTTGCACATACTATCTCTTCCTCCAAAAATGATATCATCAACAAATACTTCAACAATCAAAATATTTTCATGTTCAATTTTGAAGTACAAGTTACTATCAGCAATACCTTTATTGAAACCAATCTTCAAAAGATGCTTATCTAGTCTTTCATACCAGGCTCTTGGGGCTTGTTTGAGTCCATACAATGTTTTCTTTAACTTGCAGACCATATCACCATGATTAGACAATTGAAATCCATCCGGTTGCTCAATGTATACTTCTTCTTCCAAGTCACCATTCAAGAAGGCAAACTTGACATCCATCTGATATACTTTGATGTCCTTGAAGGAAGAAAAGGTAAGAAATAATCTGACTGCTTCAATTCTTGCCACTGGAGCAAAAGTTTCTTCAAAATCAACTCCTTCTACTTGAGAGTAACCCTTGCAGACCAATCTGGCTTTGTTTCTGACTACTTCACCACCTTCATTCAGTTTATTCTGGAAGACCCATTTGGTTCCAATCACATTCTTGTTTCTAGGTCAGGGAACAAGATCCCAAGTGTGATTTTTCTAAATTTGCATCAGCTCTTCCTCCATTGCTTTAGTCCAGCTTTCATCATTGCATGCTTCATTCACTGTCTTTGGTTCAATCTTTGAAATCAGACAATAATTTTCTGAGCCTTGAGCAATCTTTCTTCTTGTTTGAACACCTTTGCTTTTATCACCTATGATCTGATCTTCAGAGTGATTCAGTCTTACATACCTAGGAATTTTGGGAGTTTCTTGCACTTCTATTTCTTGAATAGATTCATTCAGACTTATCTCTTCTTCCTGATTCTCCGGATCAGTCTGGATCTAAATTTCAGAAGGGGTTTAGACCAAAACATCATTCTGATCATCTTCATCATATTCATAAAACCTTGAGGGTTTTTCAACACATTCTTCACATTTGTACTTTCTATCATCTTTCTTAATCTCTTGTTATAACACCGGTATGCTTTGCTTTGAGTGGAATTACCCAAGAATATTCCTTCATCACTTCTAGCATCAAATTTGCCAAGGTCTTCATCTCTTTTAATATAACATTTGCTACCAAAGACTCTGAAATAATTCACAGTGGGAGTGATGCCAAACCAGAGTTCATAAGGGGTCTTACCAGTATTGCTTATGATTTGTACTCGATTAAGAGTATAGACAACAGTGCTTACAACTTCTCTCCAATAGATCTGAGGAACATTTGCTTCCATCATCATGGTTTTAGATGCTTCCTGGATGGTCCGGTCCTTTCTTTCCACTACTCCATTCTACTGTGGAGTCCTTGGAGCAGACAATTGTCTTTTTATCGCATGTTTCTCACATAATTCTATGAACTCACCGGATGTGAATTCTCCACCTCTATTAGACCTTAGACATTTTATGTTTAATCTGGTTTCATTCTCTACCATAGCTTTGAATATTTTGAATTTCTCAAGAGCCTCAAATTTCTCTTTCAAAAAAGTCACCCACATCATCTGGGAGTGGTCATCAATTAATAACATGAAGTATCTATCACCTTGCAAACTCCTGATTCTTGTCGGACCACATAGATCGGTATGAACTAAGTCCAATAATCCAGTAGAGGACTGTTCCTTACTTTTGAATGTGACTCTGCTTTGCTTACCCAACTGACATTCTTTGCACAAACTATTAGTAAGTTTCACTAGTCTTGGAAGATCTCTTACAATCTGAGTGTTGCTTATCTTGATGATATTATCAAAACTCACATGACACATTCTTCTATGCCATAACCAGCTCTGATCAATTTGAACAAATAAACAACTTTTACCAATACCAACCAAGTGGAAGATATTATCTTTTATTTGAGTACTGGATGTAATCTCTATTCCAGAACTTTCAAAGATCTTACATTTTCCATTCTTGAATCGGAGATCATAGCCTTTGTCCACCAACTGTCCAACACTAAGAAGATTGTGCTTCAAACCTTCAACATATAGTACATTACTGGTTTTGTTCTTTCCATCAAAAGAAATAGTTCCTCTACCTCTGATCTTCCCAACAGAATTATCACCAAATTTTACAACTCCACCTTCATATCTTTCCAAATCTATAAACTTATTTTTGTCACCTATTATATGGTGGGAGCATCCACTGTCAATGACCCAATCATCCTTTTCTTCAACTTGGGCAGCCAGAGCTCTTTCTACCATTTTATGATTGACAGATTCAGAGGGCATTGGATCTTCTTCCTTGATGGCAATAAACACCCAGTCACTACCAGATTTATTTCCTGTCTCTGATTCATCATTTGTTACTCCATCATCATCTTCATGAACATAGTAACACTTCTTTTGAAATCTTGATCTATTAGGGTTTGGGCTAGAAAATCTTTCTGGACACCTTGAGGTAAAATGACCAATCTTATTGCAGTTAAAACATTTGAAAGGCAATTTTCCTTCATACTTATCGGATCCTCTTGGCAGTCTTTTTGCAATGAGAGCCTCAAGTTGTTCAAATTCTTATTCATCCTCTTCCAGATCCTTTCTTACTTTCTCATACCAAGAAGATTTTCTTGAGGAACTTTCACCTGGATCATATCTTTGTTTGCCTTTTGTAGAGGCACTAGCTTTGAATGTTGATTCAGTCTTGGGAAGTGCATCACCAAACTCAACTAACTCAAATGTAGATATCTTACCAACCAATTGATCCCTTGTGATAGTTGTTAAGGATCTGACTTCCTCAATAGCAGCAACTTTGTGTTTGTAAGTAGGAGGTAAGGATATGAGAACCTTAGCAACAATTTCATCTTCATCTAGAAGTCCACCAGCACATTTGACGCCACATACAAGCTCATTTACTTTTGTCATGTAAGAGGTGATATTCTCATCTTCACTCATCTTCATGTTTTTGAATTTTCCTTTCAGACTCTGTAGCTTGGCACATTTAACATACTTGTCTCCTTCATGCAGAAGTTCCAGTTTTTCCCAAATCTCATATGTAGTTTTTAGATCTATAACATTTGTCAGTTTTGAATCAAATAAGGCACTTAGTAGAGCTTCTTTAGCCCAAAGATTGTTTTTTAGCATCTTTGATTTCATCTACAGTTCTCGGACCATTCTGTGGAGGAACATACTTCTTTGAAACTAGGATCCAATATTGCATTCCTATACATTGCAAGTGACATTCCATGCAGCTTTTCCAAAGAGTGAAATTGGTTCCATCAAACCTTGGGCTATCCTTCTTATAGGAAGACATCCTGGATCTCCTCAAGCGGTTAAGCTCCTTTTTAGAGGAACTTATCTTTAATACCAATTGTTAGAATCAAGGCAGACAACTGAGAGGGGGGGTGAATCAGTTGTCCCAAAACTTCCTCTTATTAATTACTTAAATCCTTCTTATAATTCAGGCAACATAATCATAAATTAATCATGGAAACATAATGCAATCATTCAAGAGTAAAAACACATTAACACCTATGACACCAAGATTTTGACGTGGAAAACCCAGTTAAGGGAAAAACCACGGGGTGACTAACCTAAGATTGTATTCTCTATTAGAAGAATAAAAGGAACAAATGGCACATGCCAATTAGAGCTCACTACCCGAGCACACTGCTCACAAGAGGCCCACTGCCTACAGGAGACACACTGTCTACAGAATAATAAATATTACATACTTGAACTGAAGAATAGCATCTTCACCATGCTTGAGTCAGATCCATTTAAGCCCAATACTTCTGCTCTGCTTTTCGTACTTCTTCTCTCTACCACACTCTCATCTCTGCGCAGATACTTTTGAAATGACTTCACAACTTCTTATTTATACAAGACATTTGACTTTGGGATAATCATCCAAGTCAGCATACATTACAGAGCAAATACAACTTGACTAATTACAAAAGACTTCATGCGGATCAACACACTGTCGGCTACACAAGTCTGAGACTTCAATCTTCTTTTAAGAACACGCCATGCTTCACAGAACATCTTCAAGATCATCCACAGGATGTGTAACTCATCCGATTGGCCAGACTTAGAAAGAACAACATCATCTAGAAGTAATTCTTCAATTACGAGCTTAATCTTCAATGCGGATCACCAACACGAACTAGACACAATCCAAATACTTCCACAAGCTTTCCTGAATCACCAAGAACATCCACACTACTTCTACTTACTGAAATCTTTCTCTCCTTCATCCAGAACCTCAAGAACATAGTCTGTCATCACTGTCATACTGGAATAGATGCTTGCAGACCTCCAGACCATGAACCAATTGAGTTTTCAATTCCCATTGACTTCCTAAACACTCCACCAAATCTGCAGAACAAGATATTTCATTTCCAGATCTCACCGGACCTTTCTGTGTCACTCTGTCACCTCTGAACATCTGCCAGAACTGGTTTTACTCAAGTGCCCATAACTTCTTCAGATCTTCATGCGGACCTTTCAAAACTTTACTGGATCATCTTAGGACACATATCTACAAACCCTTTGATGTGCATCCTTTGACCTTCATCTTAGCTGGGATCTTTACCTCACTGTCTTCACTGTTCTTCTCTGTTCCTGATAGGACTAATTTTCTCAATATCCTCAGCATGTAACTCATCCAATCCTTGACATCAATGCAACAGGAGTATGTTGACATCAATGACAACACCAGTTAGGCCCATACTTGCAACAAAGGAATCCAAGTTGACCCAAAGAAGATTGAGATCATATCTACCCTGCCTATTCCACAAAGACAAAAGGATATAAGGCGCTTCTTGGGACATGCAAGATATTACAAGAGGTTCACTTAGGATTTTAGCAAGATTGTTGCACCTCTATTTACTCTACTGACTAAAGATAGTGAATTTGAATGGAACGCCATATTGTTAGACTTCTTTTGAAAAGCTAAAAACATCATTGACACAAGCCCCTACTCTTAGAGGTCCAAATTGGATAATACCTTTTCACATCCATACAGATGCATTAGATTTTCCCATTGGGGTAGTCCTAGGCCAACAAGAAGGAAACAAAGAGTATGCCATATACTATGTAAGTAAAAATTTGTAGGGAGCTGAGTTAAACTACAATGTGACAAAGAAAGAGATGTTGGCAGTTGTTTATGCAATTAACCAATTTAGGCACTACATAACTGGTTAAAAAGTATTCATACATACAAATCATGCAGCCATCAGATATTTGATGAATAAGCCAATAGTGAGTGGAATACTTGTAAGATGGTTATTGTTGTTACAGGAGTTTGATATTAGAATTGTTGATAAACCGGGCAAGGCTAATGTAGTTGCTGATTTTCTGTCTAGATTGCCTACACAATCCTCAGAAGAAATGGTTGACGATTCTTTTCCTGATGAGCATCTATTTGCTCTAACTATACACACTCCATGGTATGCAGATATAACCAATTATTTGGTTACAGGGCAGATTCCAAGATACTTCTCTCCAATGGAGAAGAGGCAGCTAGTTCACAAATGTTTCTCTTACTCTTGGATTTCTGGATTCCTATTTTACATTGGCCCAAACAATATTATGAGAAGATGTATCAGAGAGGATGAAATGTGATATAATGGAGGCCTTCCATGATGAACCTTGTGGGGGACATTTTGCAGCCAAGAGGATAGCCTTCAAAATATTGACAACAGGATATTACTAGCCAA
This sequence comes from Cunninghamia lanceolata, assembly GCA_027924645.1. Lineage (NCBI taxonomy): Eukaryota > Viridiplantae > Streptophyta > Pinopsida > Cupressales > Cupressaceae > Cunninghamia > Cunninghamia lanceolata. The sequence goes on along the minus strand of BSBN01000163.1, from coordinate 4,137,165 downwards.
CACTTCATAAAGATGCTGTCAAGTACACTAGGAGATGTGATAGATATCAGAGAATGGGAAGGCCTACAAGAAGTGATGAGATGCCTTTGCAGCCACAAATCTCATTGGCCCCTTTTGATAAGTGGGGACTAGATTTTGTGGGACCTATATCTCCTACATCCAACAACAAGGAATATATCCTGGTATGTACTGATTACTTAACTAAATAGGTTGAAGTTAAAGCCTTATAGTTTGCTAGAGATGGCAATGTGGCCAAATTCTTGTATGAGGACATCTTCACTAGATATGGTGTGCCAAGGGAGATAGTAACTGATCAAGGACCACAATTTACATCTGATTTAATCACCAAACTAGTAGAAGAATATTAGATCAGACATAAGAAATCCACTCCCTACCATCCTCAAGCTAATGGTCAGGTGGAAGTCACAAATAGAGAAATTGAGAACATCTTGACAAAGACAGTACAACTTCAATAAGAGATTGGATTTCTAGGCTCCCATGAGTTGTTTGGGCATACAAAACTACCGGGAAGACAACTACAGGGTTTACACCTTATGAATTGGTCTATGGCAAGACAATAGTCCTGCCTATAGAATTTGAACACAAAACCCTAAGGACAATAGTGGAACTAGGGATGGACTTGATAGAAGCTCAACAAGACAGGCTACAACATTTGAATGCTCTAGATGAAATCCAATTGGAGGCCATCCATCACACAGAGGTCATATAGAAACAAAGAGCCAAATGGCATGATAAGTACATCAAGACTAAAGAATTCACTGCTGGTGACTGGGCACTCCTCTATGATTCAAGATACAAGGACTTTAAGGGCAAGCTTCAGTCCCATTGGTTAGGCCCATATGAGATTAAACAAGTCTTTCCTAATGGTGCAGTTCAATTCTAGACCATTAATGAAATTCGATTTTCACTGTTAGTAAATGGGCACAGGCTAAAACTATATAAAAAGCCACTTCAAAAGGATGACTTTCTTGTTTCTTTAGCTACTCAGTATGGTACTCCTGATACTCCTAATGAAAATGCTATGACACTAACTGATACACCTTTAAATGTTGATCCATCAACACTGTCCACTGATGTGGAGGTTGAGTTGCAATACTCAACCCCTGTCGCTGAAACATAATTTTATTTGCTTTAAAATCACATGCACACATGGCACAATATCCATGGTTACTACAATTACTTCAACCGAGACATATTTATCACTCACACAGTAGGGACCTGATATATTGCATCTACAATTACACAGTCGGGACCTATGCTGGTGGTACCCATAGCAACTCCTGTATGCAGCTTTCTTCCATAGTTTGGTGAACAGTACCCAAATTTTCCCACCATTCGACATGCCACATTCATTTCAAAATCACTCCGCTCTATTGCCACAAGTGTCAACTCAAAATTATGAGTTGTTCATTTTTCCTCACCTTTATGCTCCATCACATCATAATTCTACCGCCATACCAGCCACCTTACCATTCGCCGCATGCATATCAACTTGACTCATCAGTATATGTTCACAAATTCCAAGGTGTGTTAATTATTTCTTTCCATTCTATATGTGCATTACGTAACTTTAAATCATTAACACTAGCTTTCTTTTTATATTCATAATTACTTGTAGTTTATTTCGTGCATGCAAGAATATTATCCACCATTCAATTTAATCAATACTCCTCATTCTGTATTAATTGACATGTGAAGTGCGGTCACTTCAAACTTAAGTTGGGGGGAGGGGTGTATTTTTCAATTTTTTCCATTCACCATCTTTTGCCTTTCAAGAAAACTTGATAAAATCTCCTACGCCATGAATTTGCCCTGCTTTGCCAATAAGTGAACCTATTACCCTAAGGAAGTTGTAGTGGAGAAGAAAGGAGAGGCATAAATTGTAAGTTGGTTCTTTTTGGGTGGTGAATTGAAGCAACAAAAATTATCTTTTTGGGGCGGTGAGTTGAAGTAGCAGAAATTGATATTCTAGAGATTGCAATTGCAATTTACAGAAATCATGGGAGGGGATGCAATCAGAAGAGAACCCTCTACACATAAATAAATATTGGAAGATGTAATGGTTCTCCCACTCTTTACAAGAGTGGTTTGGTTATATTACTTTCTGAAACTGACAAAGTATGATGATGAGATGGTGAAGGAATTTGCATTCACATTATAGTATGATGAAGCAATGGTGAAAGGATTGACTGTAAATGCTTCTGAAATAGCTATTGCTCAGGTCACAAGGTTGCCACGAACAGGGTCTGAGTACCCAACTAGAGCTGATGTAGCCGCAGCGAGGGAGGAATTCTGTGAGAGAGGTGAACACCTAGAATTCACCACACAAGGTACGAAATGATTATCTCTTCCCTTCTTTTGGGGGAAATGTGCTTCATACATTATCAAATATATTACCTGTGATGGTCGATATAACATGTTATATACTATACATTTCAAATTGCTCAATCATCTAGGACATGAAAAACTAGTCAATGTCCCAATTTTTTTGTATAGTCTATTGAAAAGAATGTCTTCAGAATACTAGAAACAATAGTTAGACACCAATCTATCCCATCATTGTTTAATAGCCCTATTAATAAAGAGAAGTTTGAGAATTCAGTACCTGCAGGTTGAATGGGAAGCTTTTAAGCAATGTGTGGATATTTCAACACTATTGAGGCACCTGAACTAGAAGATGAGCCTCCATATGAAACTGAGCATGAAGAGACACAAGATGAAAATCCTCCAGAATTTAGGCCTATAGCAGTAGAAGAACCCTCATCATCCACCCCTAAATCTAAAAGAAGCACTCCTTCAACATTTGGTACAGAAAAGAAGAATAGGAAGGGTGTGAAGAAGCACAAGAGCATAATGAAAGAGGGAAATACAGAGGAAAGAAGGAAGAAGAGGGACAAGAAGAGGAGGAAAAAGGAAGATAAGTAGGAGACTATCACTCCCAGACACTTAGGTAGGCTAAAGAGGCAAAGTGCCAAAGAAAAAGTTGTTGATGAATAGAAAATAGAGGAAAAAGAGAAAGGCTAGTAGAACAGTGATCCAATTCCAGTGAATATAGATTCAGACAGGGGAGAAATTCCTCTAGAGGATGTCTCTGCTGACGCCTGTGATAGTGTCAACATGTCTGCCAGGAAAAGAAGGTATGTTTCTTCTTCTAATTCTGAGTTAGAGGATTTGTTTACTACAAGGAAGATGGGTAAGTCTGTACCTGATAATTTTGTTAAGAAATTTTTGATGTTCCTAAAGGAGGTGATGATGAAAGTCTAAATGTTGAAAAATAAAAGGAATTATTGGAGGATAAAGATATTAGGAAGGAACTTCAAGAAGCCTTGGATAGAATAAGATAGCTAGAATAATAGGTAAAGGGGTATGAGGAGAAGGATAAAGAAAAATAGAAAAGGATTCAAGAGTTGGAAGAGAAAATTCAGACTTATGGCCATGGTTCTAATCTAGATTTATTAGCACAACTGGCTGAAAGTAAAACAAAAATTGAAGAGGATGAAGTACTCACTCTCCAACCTCCTGTGAAAAAAACCCCAGGTTACCATACCACTCTATCTCTAGGCTTTGAATTAATGAAATTGACTAATAAAACCAAGCAGGAAAAGGAGAATTGGGAAAAAGAGAAACACAGTCTTAATGCATCAGTTGAGGAAAAGGATTTGGTAATCAAAAGGTTAGAGAATCGTCTGACAGAGGTCATTGATAGAGCTATGCAAATCATTGGATGCAGACCTCCACCAAGAGTTTATGCATTGTTTTTAAAAGAGAAGTTTCTTAGTTTTCAATTCAATAGATTCATTAATAATTAACCTGACTTGCATTCAAGGTACATTTTTTGAAAAACATTTTAAAGAGGTCAGTATAGAACAACAGGATTAGTTGTGTGAATACTATCTACATAATTACCTAATGGATGAGGACACATAATGGAACCCTTGCATCTATGTTGGGGATCTACAGATCAAGGCACTAATGTCATACTTTAGAAATGAGTAACTTAGAGGAGAATTGATGGATCAGTATGAGGAACAAGAAAAGAAAGTGCCACTACAGATTAGGAAAGAAACCTTAAATCCTGAAGTGATCCTAACCCAATGGCTAACACTACTTTCTCATAAGGGTCTAGGTAAGGTAATTATGGGTTTAATACGTAGGGATTATAGAAGGATACAGAGATTAGCAGTGTCCATCATTTAGAACTGCTAGAGGTATGTGCAGAACAGCTGGGATAGTCTAACTCCAGAGTTGCAAAAGAAGGAACCCCACTCTTTCCACAACTTTATGAATATGTTTGAGAAGTTACGTAGGTATATCTAGGTCTTAGAGAAAAAAGGAGTAGCATGGTTACCCCTTACTTATCACCCTCCTATCTTTCTTTATCCAGTACCACACTGGGCAGGAGGAAGAGGTGATGAGTGTAGGCATACTAAATTAATCAGGATAGAGAGACTTGTATGCTACAATGGATTTTATCTCAAACAGGGACAAGGAGTCAGAGAAGACATGGACCTCAGAAAAATCACTTTGCATTATAATCTTCTTCCCTAGCTATTTAGTTTATTGATTTTGCTTGGGGACAAGCAAAAGTCTAAGTTGGGGGGAGATGTTGGGTTGAATTATTGACTTCTTTTTATGATGTTTTAATATGTTTTTAAGACCTTTTCATATGATCCTGCAAATACTTTACAGACATTACCATTACTATATGTTGTTTCCCATAGACTTTTCAAAGACTTTAAACCTATGTTGATAATATGGAATATGGTGGTTATATTATCAAGTGAATGACTTAAATTGTAAGTATGCATGTAATATAGATAGAATTGCATAGTTTAATTTGAAAGTTATTTTGTGTGCATAAGTTTGGAGAATTAACCCTGTGCAGCAAGGATGTGGCATCAAGTTGTAGGACAGGGGAATTAAGTGAAGTGCAATTTGAACGCCAAAAGTGAAGACAAACGGAGGATGAATCTGTACCATCATGGATTGGAATAAATGTAGAAAGGAAGACTTGTTCTAAACGCAGTCTATGAGTGGTTTTTCATACAAACCATTTCATAAGAGTTCTTGTTTGAACATGACTTTTCTTCTTTTGATTAGTTAGATTAATAAATCACTCATGCAACTTGTATCCTAGTATCTAGGGTTGAATTGATTGAGGATTAGTTAGTGGTTGCATAGAACTCTCTCAATTTTGTATAAGTTAGAGGGATGAGTTAGTTGCTAAGTGAGTTGCTTCTTACTTTCCAGTTACTTAGCCATTACTCTATTTTTCAAATATCAGTTATCCAAGACATGTTTTGATTTGAATAAAATCTGAGAAGATTTTGTTTCTGATATGAATTGAATATAATTCAGTGTTATGAGTATGCATGAGAATCTGAAGTAGATTTGGTTTCTAGATCAAGTGAGATAGTTCCTTGAGCTGGACACTCAAGGTACTAACCCTCACTTCGTATATTTCCTTATTTATTTATGCATTCCTAGTTAAAACTATTTTTCTATTATTTCATCAATTGCATCGTGAGACAAGTGAAATATCTTGATTGCTATTTCCAGTAGTTGTAATTCATGAACAAGTGCATATTTTAAGTCCTCCATAGGTTAGTGTTAGTTCTTTTATCATTCTGAATGTTTTGAGTTAATTCTGTAATTCCCTGTTGAATATAGTTATCTTCAGCTTATGCTGAAGGTACCCATAGCAACTATATTTTAAACTATTTTTGTTGTTCTTACATTTTTGTGAACTTCAGCGTACTAGACTAATTAGAATAAGTCTCTATGAGTTAGTTTAGGATAGAAATGAGTCTTGAAGGCATATATAGTGAGGGCATCATCATAATGCTCCTTGGTTGATAATTCAATGTAGGAATGCAATGATAGAGTGGACTGTTCGAATAGGTTTACCTCTAAATTTTGTTTAAGTCTACAACGCATTAGTTTTCCTCTACACCATCCGTCAAGTTTCTAGGTATAAAATGGGCTGCTTTGGTGAGTCTATCCACCACAACCAAGGTAGCATTGTGCCTATTCCTTGACATAGGAAGCCCTTGCACAAAGTCCATGCTTATAATTTGCCATTTCCACTTAGGAATTTCATGAGGGTATAATAATCCTGCTGGGTGTTGGTGTTCCGCCTTCACCCTTTGGCATTCAATACAAGTAGCTACAAAATCTGCAACATCCCTCTTCATACCTTTCCAAAAATATAAAGGTTTCACATCAACGAGTAACTTGGTTACTTTAGGATGTCCAGAATATGGTGCAGAATGAACCTCTTTCCAAACCATATTCCTTAACTCTACTAAGTTAGGTACATACATCCTTCCTTTGAACCTTAATAACCCATCTAGTTCAAGGTTGAATCCTTCATATTTCAGATTCTGTGGATCTTTCTCAAGGGCCTGTTTTACCTACTCGTAAAACTCATCTCCCTTAGATTTTTGTAACACCACATTTCTAAAATCAGAATGTATAGATATCATAGTGCAGATGTGCCTTCTCCTACTCAAAGCATCTGCCACTTGATTTTCTTTTCCCTGAATTTATTTAATCTCGAAATCATAATCTGAGATAAATTCTAACCATCTTCTTGACGAGCATTAAGATGGGGTTGAGTGAACAGATATTTAAGTCCCTGGTGATCTGTTTTCAACTCAAATAGTTTTCCAAGCAGATAATGTCTCCACATTTGGAGTGCATGAATGACTACTGCTAGTTCTAAATCATGTGGGGCATAGTTTTGTTCATAGTTTTTTAGCTTGCGCAATTCATACGCAATGGCATGTCCATCTTGGACTAGTACACCACCTAAGCCTTCCCTTGAGGTATTGATAATGACTTCAAATTGACCTTCCGGGTCAGGCACTTTCAATATCGAGGTTGAAGTCAATTTTTCCTTCAGTAGGTCAAAGGCCTCCTAGCACTTTTCTGACCCGTCAAACTTCTTGCCCTTTCTTTGCAAGGAAGTTATAGGATGTATAATTTTAGAGAAGTTTTTCACAAACTTCCTATAATAACCAGCAAGGCCCATAAATCTTTAGACCTCATGAACATTTCTCAGTTCGGGCCATTCAGAAATAGCCTTAATCTTAGCTGGGTCCACAACTATTCCCTTAGTTGAAATTATATGACCCAAATACTGTACTTCTTTCTGAAAGAAGGTACACTTAGAGAGCTTACAATATAGTTTATGCTCTCTTAATCTATGAAGAACAATTCTCAAATGATGCATATGTTCCTCTTCATTCTTAGAATAGATCAAAATGTCATTAAGAAATACTAAGACAAACTTGTCTAGACAGTCTCTGAACACACTGTTCATAAGATTAATAAACGCTGCTAGCGCATTTATCAACCTAAAGGGTAGGACAATGAATTCATAGTGTCCATATATGGTTCTAAAGGCTATATTATGGATGTCTTCATCCTTCAACCTAAATTGGTGATATCCTGATTGAAGATCAATCTTGGAAAATACTACTGCACCCCTCATCTGATAAAAAAGATCATCAATACGAGGTAGAGGATATTTGTTCTTAATGGTTACTTTATTTAACATGCGGTAATCTATGCACAGCTGCAAAGTGCCATCTTTCTTTTTCACAAATATGACAGGCACTCCCCATGGCGACACATTGGGTCTAATCAACCCTTTATCCAGTAGCTCTTACAATGAGCTTTTAACTCCATTAGTTCTGTTGTGGTCATCCTGTAGGGGGCTTTAGAAATAGGTTTTAATCTAGGTATAATATCAATGGAAAAATCAAAATCTCTCTTAGGGGGTAACCCCGGTAGTTCATCTGGAAATACATCCTCAAAATCTCTGAGGAGGGGATGCTTGCCCACATCTGATCTTTCCTGACCTATGGACTCCTTCATCCCTACTTCATTAAGTTTTTGGGATTCATAAAACACCAAGTCATCTTGGAAGTAGGTTTCCTTTGTTTCATCTATTTTCTCCATCTTGACGACAAAAAGTTGGCACCCTTTTCTCTGTGCCCTTTTCATTTGTAAGGCAGAAATTTGCCTTAGTTTAATTTCCCTAGGTTTCCCTTGGAGGACTTAGTTTCCTAGATCATCCAAACATTCTACTGTCTTGGAATAATAGTCTACTTTGGCTCGATGTCTCTAAAGTCAATTTATCCCTAGGATAACATCATATGAGCCAAGTGGGGCTACATATAGATTTACTTCTGTGGAAAAGTTTAGAAGTTCAACTCGAGCTTCAAACATGCATTGCTCTAATTGAGCCTTGGTGTGATTTGCATACTCTACAGACCAAGTATTTGCCATGAATCTTTCTTTTCTAGGTATCATATTTACAACTTTGGGAGAAATAAAACATTCCGTGGCACCTGTATCAATTAAAACTGAAATTGGAACCCCAAATAAAATACTTGTTGTCTCTACTGGAGTTATTTGATACTCGACTTGACGGTTGTCCAAGGCCGCATGGATATGTTGCTGTCCAACGCCACTTGTTGGGAAGGTAGAGGATTCCCTCTTGGTTGCACTCCCTGTGACTTTTTAGGACACTGATTGGCGTAGTGATCTCCGCTACAAGTGAAGCATCCTCCAACTGGTCCTCACCTCTCCTGAGGTTTGCCAGAATTGTTCCCATTTTTCTTGGAGTGGTTGTTCCCCTTTTTCTCTCCCCTGGATTCATTTTGTTTATTTTTGGCCCCTTTATCACTCTTCTCAGTATAATCCTATTTCTTCCCCTTTTTATTTGAGGGTTGAGAAGATTGAGACCAGTTATATCTCTTTCTATTTCTTTCCCTATAGGTTGACATAACCTTCAGGTTCTATTCTTGCCTAATGGCCTTCTCATAGACCTATTCCATGGTAGTAGGACCGTGAACATTAACCTCGCCCACAATCTGGGCATTCAACCCCATGATAAACTTTCAGACATGGAATTTCTCATCATGCTGATACTGTGGTACATATTTCAACAGTCAGGTGAATTTTTCCCAATACTCATTTACAATCATATCAGTCTGTTTCAGGTTTTGAAAGTCTATAAGTTTCTAATCATGGAACAGTTGAGGCAACCATTTTTGCCTAAATAGTTCTATGAACCTATCCCAAGTAAGGCTTGTAGACCTCAAGCCTAATTCCATCTTTTTGTTCATCCACCACGTGGATGCCTCACGCGCTAGCTGGAATGCTCCCTAGACAGCTTTGGTAACCTCATTATAATTTCTAATTTCAAAATACTTCTCCATCTTCGTAAGCCATGCCTCTGACATCTCTACTTATGGATCCATCAAATTTAGGTGGCATGACTTTTTTCATATCATGCGACAGTTCCATAGCCATAAGGCTCTTCTTATCCCCATCCTATCTAGTCATGGAGTTGTTTTCTCTGTGCTGGCTTTGGGTGATGTCATTATGGCGTTCCTTGCCATCACCCCCATCATAATCATCTCACCTATCTTCTGACTAGCCTCCCACTTTGTGTTCAAGAGTTTCCACTCTTGCCCTTGTTTCTTTCAACAAAGTCAAGATTTGGTCTAATTTAGACTCGGAGTGCCCTGAAGGTGCTCCTTCATCTTGACTATCCTCCATTCTGGTTCCAACTAGAACTTTTACTGTGATCTACTTCTTCCTGAAGTTTGTAGATTATTCATGGATTAGTCTTCCATGCTATGCAATTTATTCGTTTACAAATCTATTCACATTCATGTAATCTTTAACAAGAAAGGATAGATTGTCAAAATTTGCCATTGCATTAAAGTTTCTATTGGGTTACATATTGTATACGCCTAAAAATGACACGACTCTGTCTAAATAAGTATTTATAATATATATTTCATTCTAATTCCTCTATCAATAAATAAATCAATTTATTTATTCGATTCATATTCCTCTAAATTAAGTAAATATCAAAGTATTTAATTACCTCTTCTAAAGTCAAAATTAAATTAAAATCCTTTATTTAATTTAATTCTTCCAAACAAATTAAATAATTCTTAAATTATTTAATTAAGTCAATTCTTCTTCCAAATTTAAATAAATCAATCAAATTTATTTAAATTCTCTCAATCTCTAAAAATAAAATACAATCAAAAATTTTATTTATTCTTCCAAATCATGCACAAATAATTAAATAAATCTATTTATTTAATTTGCTTTCTTATCTTCTAAATTCCTCAAAAATCTTCCAAATCTTCTAAAAATAAGTCTTCTTCTTCATGCACACAAAATTAAATAATTTATTATTTAATTTCTCTCAAATCATGCAAAAGCAAGTCTCAAGTTGAGTTAATTGATTTATTCAATCCTGTTTTTATCAACAACTCTTAAATTAGAAAAAAAACTTTCTAATTTATGAAATTAAATCTTATCTTTATAAAAGAAAGCAGTAAACTCAAACAAAACAACTTTTGTGTGACACTTGTCTTCTTTCTATTCACGCACATTCTCTCAAGGTTTCTATACCGTTGATCTCCTTATTCATTCTATATCGTTGATCTTCTATCTCTCAAGTCTATAAGTACAACCCTATTCTTCCATTTCTATCATCCAAGCTTTTAGTAAAGTTACTCTGCAAGAATCACAGCGCGCCTTTGGCACCCATATTCCTCCATTGCTTGCAATCAACTTGTTACCATTACCATTACCTTTGTTGTGAAGCTCATCTTCATTACAAGAATTATCATAGCCGTTCTCCATTGACATATTGAAGAAAAAGCAAGGAAGTGCACCTTCTGAGGGCTTCAATTCATTCATACAAAAGATCGATTGAGATTAGGTGAACAATGGAAGCCATGAAGTAAAGAGGTTTGTTGAGGTATTGTTCATTGTTTTAAGTCTTCTTTGTTTCTTATTTCATTGAGTTTATTGGATTACTTTGATATTATTGATAATCATTCCAATTTTCCCCTAACATTTTTTGGCACCCACCATGGGGCCTTGCCCCGATTTAACCCAAAAACTAAGTTTTTTGTGCTAAGGTTCTGTACACAGGAGGATTCTGTGCATCTGATCAATTCTAACATGCATCTGAGCTCTGTTTTGGCGCATTTGATCTTTCGGCACATTTAACTCCTGAAGCTGCACATCTGTGTTATGATATGGCGCATTTACTGAAACTGCGCATATGCTCTCTGTTTCCGCACTTTTGACCTCTGTCTCAACACTTTTGTAATAGCTGCGCATATGACCTCTGTCTCTGCGGATCTAATATTTGTACCTGCGCATCTGATTTTGACAATGACCTTTTGGGTTTTCTTGTGATTTTGCTAACATTGACACTTCTCATAGGAATTTTCTCTGATCTACTTGCAAGTTAGGGGATGGTTTAGACATTCTAGTTGCATTATTAACACACATCATAGATTTAATTAGCAAGGATAGTAATTGGATGTTCATGTAAAATCACATCTAGATCTAACTAGGAAGGATTATAATTTGATATTATTGTATCAACAAATTGAATATAGTCCCAATGCTAGGAGGATAAAATTGAACCATTGCTATCTTGTTTTCAAAGTTAACAACTCACGTGTGTGCCCAAGTAGCTTAACGCATTTAGTCTTTTTCATTTTGACTAGGGGAAAAGAACCATTGTCTTTCGTGTTTTTTGGAATGATACTAGGCTTATGCTCTCCCCTATCTTGGGTGACCAAAATGCCAGACATATCATTTCATGTGTGTTAAACCCTTAGAGAGGCCTGCCCTTGGATATCCTTCCGTCCAAGTGGGAATGACCTTAAATGGTAACAAGCTAAAGCCAAGCTCTTCCAAGCCACTATAAATAAATTGTACTTGGAGCGAAAGCTTCAAGAAATTAGTGTTGTTGTGTTATACTGACAACCAACCTCCCCCAAAACCCTCCAAGGTGCAACCCTTGAAGGGTGGGAGACTCCATAACAGAGAGTAGCGCTGCCGCACATATAACCACTCAAACGGTTTCACTTACTAATCATCCTTTGTTTTTAGTAGCCAAAAACCCCTATAAGCCAGTGTAGGGAAGGGCGATTATCACCTCCCGAAGATGCCTCATCTAGAAATAGTGAGAATTTGGTTTATATTGTCCCAGCCAGTCTAGGATTTGTGCTTTCTTTTGAGTCCAAAAGAGTCCAAAAATTTACCAAAAAAAAGATTAGAAAATCATGAAAACTTCTTTGTGTTTGCTATGTTTTACTTGCCATAATTGAGAAATCAGAACAAAAAGACCAACTTGCAACCAAGAAACCAAAAACACCAAAAAACATGCCAATAAAATTACAAAAATAGTCAAGAAAACCAGAGCTGCGCATTTAACTTGCAGAGTTGCGCATATGTGTCGACCTGCTACGCATTTACATAGACTTCCTACGCATTTGTTACCTATTCCTGCACTTTTATCGTTTACCAGAGCTGCACATTTACCTCGGCTTGCTGTGCGTGTATCCTCTGTTTCAGTGCATCTGTAGCTGCGCATCCAAGACATTAAGCTTTTCCACTTCTTTTGAGAAATTTTTTCAACCTTTCTGGGTACCCATTTCGGTCTTGTGTCAGCTTCTGTGGAGATGACAAACCAATTAGAAGAAATTGCTCAAGAACTCCAAGCCCTACAACAACAACTGGCAATCTTAAAAACTGAATCTTCCAAAAAGCAATGTTCGCCATAGGGCATACCTCCTTATCCTTCTGATAAAAGCTTGGCCAAGATACCAAATCCCTCCCAACATGAGCATGCCAGTACTAGCTACGCCTCGTACCATGATCATACATTCTTTTCCCCTCTTAATGATACTCTTGACAAGGGAAGCACCACCTCAAGTTGGAAATCATATACCACTCCATCTACTAGTCCTCCTTCACCATCCCCTAGAAGGCACAACCCAAAGCATACCAATCCTACACCAACACTGACATCAAGTTCCCCAAGCTCTAATCCGACAACCAAAGAATCCTTGAAAGATCTTTTCCAACGACTTTTTCCAAATTTATGCAGCAAAAGAAAAGCTATGGAGAAATATGAATCCACTCAGCTAATTTCATCCCCATCTAGCACGAGCAATCCTCACCATGGGCCTAAACCATCTACCATTATTCTCTATCCATTGTATTGTCCATCTACCCATACAGTCATAAAGGATGTGATCCAATGGCTATTAGCAAGGAATCAAACATGTCCGTGTCATAACACTCCTATCCAAGAGCCTATCAAAGAGCCTTCAAACATGTCCTTTCCTCCAACCCCTTCATGTAAATCACAACCCCTCGAGCTTATTGAAGAGTCTCCTACCATGAGTCCAAGTCAAGAACCATATTACCCTCATGTTGTCAACCATCTGGAACCTATCGAGCTTATCCAAGAGTCTTCTATCTCAGCTTCAAGCCAAGAAATACAAGAGCTATGTCAAGAGTATAATCTAGGTCATGTCAAAACATCCACCCTTTTTCTAAATCAAGATTAAACCACTTCCATCCAACCCACCCATAATCTATATCTTTTCTATGATCTAGATATTATCCATGATTATGAGCCTATACATGAGCAACTTGATTCTATACATGAGCAAGAGATCCAATTCCAATCCATCCATAACCTTTATCTTTTCTATGAACAAGATATTATTGTTGATGAAGAACCTATGCATGAGCACATTGATCCCATCATGCTTAATCCTATCTATGATCAAGATCCTTTCTATGATCAAGATCCCATCTATGATCAAGAGCCTATCTATGATCAAGTAGACCCTGATGATCCTCTTAGCCAACTTTATGCATTCCATGGTTATGAGCAAGAAACCTCCATTACTCCTATCCATCCTCCATCAAGTCCTATCCATGATCCAACAATGCCTACTTTCCTTGATGAGACATTTGCCTCCCAAGTGCACATAGATGATCAAACCAATAACTTGGATCCTAGTGAACATAATGATAATCAAGATCCTAATGATCGTTCACCATCTATTATCGACCATGTTGCAAATCTGTTATCATATCCCCTTGGTCTCACTACCTTCATCCATGAATGTTCTTCCTTAGAACACCAATAACCATTATCCTCTATCTCACCTTCTCCATCCAATAAAGGACTCATGTCTAGTGTTCCACCTATACATAATCCAATTGTCCACTGCATACTCCAACATATGAACTATCAAGGTAAAGGCTTAGGCCTTCATGAACAAGGTATTTTGGAGCCCGTCCATGTCAATGTCCCTCCTCACTCATATGGCCTTGGATACAAACCCCAAGGTGAACAATCTCAAGATGTTGGTAGTTCCTCCATACCCTCTAAATCCACCACTTTCCATCATACATTCTATCATATTCCCAAAACATATGTCGTCATTCCACCTCCCTTATCGTATACGTCCCAAAAGCATGTGACCATACACCTTCCACCATCCAATCTACCTCCACTACTTTCAACTCCTAACATCCCTCCATGCATTCTACCACCACTTCTTCCAACACCTTATCCATCCATCTATATATCCTCTAAAAATCCCAATCATGGCCAACAAATGCACATGTTGTCTAAACCACGAGCTTTCACCAACACCACTTCCACCATCTCAAGGAAATTCAACAGCAAAAATCTAGATGCCTCTACCTATAAAGTCAAAAATCCTAAAGGTCCTCATGCCCGCGGATACAAAAGCCAAGAAACAAAGAGTTATCCATCTCAAAATCTACATACACCCACACACCTCAATGCCAAACTGAAAAAGGTGTGTGTCCCCAATCAACAAGTAATTATCTCCGAAGCTGCACATAAGCCGCATATACCCAATCTCATACCTTCACAAGTGAAGTCTAAAAGCAAAATGGTTTGGATACCTAAGCAAAGAGCCATCAAGTTGAATGAGGCATCCACCTCTCAAGAATCCTGACCATCCCCTTTCTCCTTTTCCATCCAAAAGTCTCCAATCCATCCATCCCACATGACAAGAATAATTAGAAAAATACTCAGTCTATGTGGGTCCCTAAATGCCTAAATCACCCATCCACCAAGCAAAACTCTCCATTACTTCCTAAGCCACCTTCCCATCCTAAGCTTCAATGTTTATCACGGTATGTGCAACCGTTGGTCATGGTTCCCTTCCATCCCACAACAGTTCCATATACCTCCATCTCCCCTTCCTTCCACTATTATCCTACCTATCTTCCGCATCCTATTCCTATGGTCCATGCTTTTGCATAAGCCTTCCCTCCACCCTTTCATAGTTCCTACATAATCTGCATCATTCACTATCGCACCTTCCATAATCCACTATCTACCTGCTCCATCTTCCTTTCGTGCAATCCCTACCAACATCTATG
The DNA here is from genome assembly GCA_027924645.1 of Cunninghamia lanceolata. NCBI lineage: Eukaryota > Viridiplantae > Streptophyta > Pinopsida > Cupressales > Cupressaceae > Cunninghamia > Cunninghamia lanceolata. The sequence continues at coordinate 4,121,865 of BSBN01000163.1, read as the reverse complement.
AGAACATTTGGCATGATCCATGCGACGACATGTATTTCTAGCGGGACACTATCACCTTTCATGGAACTAGGCTCTTGAGGCCCTCTCGCCCTTATCCACCTATTCTATCCAAATATTCAAAAAAAAAACATCCCTTCATCCAATGGTGAAAATCTGGCAAATAGGCACCTTGGATAAGTACCATGATGAAAACCTGGCAAACATGCATCATAAATAAGTTGATCTCCTACATCACCTACACTTGGGGGCACCTTGTCTCATCGGCATATCACTTTTCTCCTATTATTTCCTTCCATACCATTTCTTATCATATCCTGTACTATCTTTACCCATTACATACCTATCTTGTCGAATCCATCCATCCTATCTTACCGCACTCGCCTATCATCTGTATCTTGCATATACCTATCATATTGAGTCCTTTCATCCTCCATTCCTCTTTTGATCTTGATACAAATATGGGGGCAAAATGTCGAAACATGCTTTGGAAAAACTCTTGATATACCTTGTCTTTTTCAAAACAATCCTATCCTCTCATCCTGAATGGGGAACGCTATTTTTGTGCGACCTAGTCCTTGGCGATCACATCCTTCCCCTTTTCTGCGTGTGTTCCTTCTATATACTATTGCCCATCCTTCTACCTACTCGTCCATTGTCCATTATCACCCATCTATTTACCTATACATGGTGTTCCCTTGTCATCCGTATCCAGCATTTAGGCTATCCAAATTGCTATCTGAAAATCCCAAAGGTATCATAATCACCTAATGGTAACCTATCATGGCTTGATACTCTATCTCTTTTGTCACCTTATCAACTAAGGTCTTATCCAGTATCATATCCACAGTGTTAGCCTAGCATAGCGTCTGTTGTCAGTATTGTTGGCCTCGTTTTCAACTTGTCAATTTTTAAACTTTTGTACAAATTCTCTTGAAGTGTGAAGTCATTTGCCAATTTGAAGGAGGGAATTTTCACATGTTTTAGCTGAAGTCTTGGAAACGGTCTGTGAAATCATACTGAAGAAGATGTATTTTTCACATGTGTGGATCTGAGTTTCTAAATCGCCACAAATTCAGGCAAGCCATGGAAAAGAATAAATTAATTCAAGTCAAAACCTAAATTGAAGTGACTTAGAAGATGCCAAGATTATTTTTCTTAAAGTCAAGTGAAAGTTTATTCAAAAGTAACTTTGCATCAACTTTTACTTTTCGCAAACCTCGCGTCAACTTTCACTTTCTGCTAACTTTGCGTCAACTTTTGCTTTTCGTAAACCTCACGTCAACTTTTGCTTTCCTCTAAGTTCGCGTTAACTTTCAAATTTGGCTAAGTTTGCATGCACTTTTACTTTTCGCTAACCAAAACAAAAGGCATGATTTTACAAGTTTTAAATAGAGAAAGATTTCACTTGCACTTTTGGCGAAGGAATAATACTCCACTTCTATTTGCGGCAAAATAGAAGCCCACTCTTCCACATCCACCATATTCTCCTTGAATCAAGGAAACAATTTCAAATCACTTTCTTTTTCCCACATGCAATATAGAACATGATGACTGGCAGTTGAAGAGTCCAATTCTCATTGGTGAGAAAGTGAATTTCTCTCCCACAAGCAACGCCATGTATTAAAGAAGGGCATCAAACATCTTCAAAAGGCCGATAAAGGTGTTTATCTGCATGAGAGTTCGTTATCAAATGTGAAGATATCAATGTGTATTGAAACACCAACTATATCTAATTTACACGACTCTAAGAAATTGCCTCTATTTACCTCAAATAGCCTTTGTTTGTAACCAACTTACCAGGAATAAAGGCGAGTTTTGGGATCTGAGTATATACACATACTTGTCAAGACTCAAACACCTCAGTTTTTATCCTTATAGCATGCATCATATGGAAGTATATATGCACAAACTATTTGATAGAGCATGCAAGAACAGGCATGAAATGTATTTGTCAAAAGATGCTACGAAGTTTCAAACAAATGCATTTTGGAAAGTTTAGATCCAAATTCCACAATCTTTGCAAATTTCTTCATGCAGCTTGTATCAAGATACAAACCAGATGAAGGATATGGATGTCATTTGGATGCATTCACAGGACACATGAGCTAGTTTTACATGCTAGCGACTTTGATGGTGTTAGGTTTAGAAAAAGAGGATTTATTGAGAAAGGCTTTAGAAACTTTCAAGCAACTGCAAATGGCAGGTGAAAAGCCAAGATTTCCAACTTTACCAACATCCTCTCTGTCTATGGATGAATGAGAGTTATAGAACAGGGTATGGACATCCGCGAATGCGTAATAGAAAGTGGATTTTTGTCAGATTTGTCAATTGCGAATGCTACAGAGAAATGTGGTTTCATGGAATGCAATGATTACAGTGTTATACAAAATTGACGTGTTGCAAAGGCATTGAAACTTTCAAGCAGACACAGTTAGCAAGTGCAAGGCCGAATTCTAGATACCACATCCAACCTTTGCTAATATCCTCCCAGTTCACACCAAAATAAGAACTCCAAAATGGCGTATGGACGTCCATGAAATTATAATAAGAAATGAATTTTTGTCAGATATTAGAGTTTTAGCTGCCATGGCGATAATGCATACAAAATGTGGAAGACAACACACACGAATTGTTTGACAGAATGCCTGAAAGTAATATGGTCTTATGGACTACAATGATTACAAAGAATCCCCAAAATGGGTGTGTTGAAAAGACTTTAGAAACTTTCCTTCAAATGCAATTCATAGGTATAAAGCTAAGTTCCACAGCCCGTGTCAGCATCATCCTGACCAACGCCAAAATGGGAGATTTGCAACCGAGTATCGACATCCATCAAAGAATAATGAAAATGGAGATTTTGTCTACTATTATAGTTGGAACTGCCCAAGCAGACCGGTATGCAAGACGTGGGAGGATAAACAAAAAAAAAACACAAGATGTCTAACATAATGCCTCAATGAATTCAGTCTCATGGAATTCAATAACTGTAGGCATACATAAGGAATGTGAACCATTTAAACAAAATGCCTCAAAGAAATGTCGTCTCATCCAATGCAACGATGGAATGAATTCATTGGAAATAGTTTTAGAAACTTATCAACCTTTTCCATCCTCACGGCTGGTGTCAAGATGGGAGCCTTAAAATAGCATGGGCACTCATTTGCCTCCAAACATGCTTCTATGTGACACGTTTATCAAAATATATGGCGAGTGAGAAGTTGTTGAAAGTTCATAAAGTATTTACCCGAATGGATAAACTAGATGTCATCTCATGGAATGTAATAATTGCAGCCTACATAAACCTTCGACTTCTTCAAGAAGATGGCCAAATGAGATGTGGTCTCCTCTCTACAATACTTGCTAGACGTACACAAAATGGATTTTTTCAAGAAGATATGGTATGGGAATCCATAAAAGTAATAGAAAGTGACCTTTGTCAAATATGTTACCATTACAAATCCCATGGTAGACTTGTATACAAAGTTAAATAAACATGAAACTAGTGCAACCTTGTTGATTATCAAATATGTGGAGGCAATCTTTTTAGGATTCCATCGAATATCTTGAACATGGAAGAGACAACTATGATGGATATGTTTTATTGGTGACAATAGATATCACATATGAATGGGTTATCTATCCTTATACAAATACTTCCCTTGGTTGAATTCTTTCTTGTGTGGATCCTGCAATGCAAGTTTGAGTGACATAAATAAAGGCAGAGAGGCATCAAGGGGAGGCAAAGCAAGTCACAAAAATATTGTAATAGAAGATTGATCTTCTTTCCCATGTGGACTACTGTGAAGACACCTTAATCTTCATCATTAAGATGCCAATAAAACCTTTGGTACTTGCATGGATGTGTTTTCTTTATGCATATAGATCACATGTGAATGTACACTTCTGAAAGTGGGTAGGAGGGATTTAGTTCAAGTAGCAAGGAAATTGTTAAAAGAAAGAAGAATTGAAAAGAAACTTGGAATTTATTGAATTGAAAGCTAGGAAATAGTACATGATTTTTATGGAGAACACAAATCTAGAGCAGCTGGCTTGGGAGATGATGATAGTAGCATTTTGTGACTATATCAAAATAGGAAAATGTGTAGCATTATTCAGTCTACATCTATTGTGCTGGTGTTGTCAGTGAAAGACATGATATTTTCACAGTTCATATTTTGTATGTGTGAACACATGAGTCTAAGATTCGGGTATTTGATCTTGGGATGGAGGGAGATGGTCTTCTCAAGACAGTTGCAGGAAAAACAAATTCAAGTAATCATAGGGATAGTCGTCATATTTATAATTGTGTCTACAATGGAGTAAAATAAACACATCCTGTTGTTGTTGTTTTAGAGGAGTTGTCAATATTCTGTGAGGTTGACCATCAAAATGGAGCAGATAAAGATGGGAAGTTACTTAGTGAAATCCACAACTTGAAAGTCGCAAGTTCTAGTTACCTTTTTATAAAAGTGACTTTTGTCACTTATTGTAACTAAAATTTAGAAAATGAACTTTATTTCGGGAAAGTGATATAAAACATAACCAAAAATAAAGTTCATTATTCTATTGTATTTCAAAAAGGTAGTTACTAGGTAGTTATCATGTGGTTACAAGTTAGTTACCGAGGAAAAGCCTATAAATACAAGGCTATTTCAAATGTAAAGGGGACTTTTTCAGGAGGACTTTTTCAAGAGACTTTTAGAGGGGAACTTATGGGGAATATTTTTAGAGACCTTTGGTCTAACACATTGTACAGGAAGACTTTTGAACTTGTATAATTTCACAAGGATAATAAAGAGTGCATTTGGTTTGTATGTTCCAATGATACTTCTAAGTTATTATTACTGATTTCTCATATGTTAGATTGGTAATACTTCTATATCACTGTGTAAATAATAGGTCATCCTTTAAAATATTTAACTGTACAATTGATGTAATGAAGCACATACATTTCTTGGTATCTAGATTTGAATGTGTTGGAGAAATCTGTCTCTTCGTATGTTAAGATTCGCCATCTTCTTTTCATCATCATTGCATATTAGAATTTATTGTTGTGCAATTCATCGTATAGGTTCAAGAATGTAGTTTCTAACTTCTATGGTGAAATCCCCTTGTAATTTGTCTTGAGTTTGTGAAATCCAAATCAGTATTCGTATGTCTACTGTTAGGGTTTCAATAAATCATTTGTCTTGTTAGTTTTTCTTTTCCTCCTTTCTGTACCTTCAGGTTAAAAGTACACAAAAACCACAAATACCCCCATCATATGAGGGAGATGCCCCTCTCAAATGTAAAGGAAGATCATTGCTCTGTCGCGATCTCTCCAACTGTTGAGACAATTTAGTCACCGCTCTAAGGGCAACAGGTCATTTTTAAAGGTTATTTTGTGGTGACAAATCTGTTTACCAACAAGTATCATAGGGTCAACCCTGAACTACGTTGCCTCTGCGTTGTCACGTAGGCAAGGCCATTATCAATGCACCCTCGAGGCTTCCCATCCATCCCATACCTTGTCGTCTATCCTCTAGTTCATCCATAGTCCAAGTCCCCAAACTACGTTGCCTCTGCGTCGTCACGTAGGCAAGGCCATTATCAATGCACCCCCGAGGCTCCACTTCCCATCCATCCCATATCTTGTCATCTATCCTCTAGTCCATCCACATGGTCCAAGTCCTAAACTATGTTGCCTTTGCATCGTCATGTAGGCAAGGCCATTTAGCAATGTGCCCCCAAGGCACTAGGTCAGTCCCTTAGGGTCCGTCTCACCAGACACGCATGCAAGCACATGCAAATCCCGCTTCCAAAACAAAAGTTTTGATGCAAGGCATCAACCTATCCAAGGCAAAGCAAACAAGTACCTAAACACTCAAACTAATTTTATCTAAATTATGACAAGAAAACACATCTAATGCAAGAATGTTTTGTGTTTGTGATTAGGTTAACTTACAGAGTCTTGATTTTTGTTATCATGTCTCCTATGCTACTCGAGGATGCCAAAAGCTAGAGATGCTATGATGGGGGCATGATTATTTTCTTTGTTTACTGTTTGTGGATTAATCTTTAGTAATGTGACGACTTTTGTCTAACGACATGATTGACAAAAGATCATTGAGGACTTCAAAGGTCTAACATGAAAGGGGGTAATCCTTGTCTATTGATACGCAAGAAATACTCAGGTCATCTCGGTTCACTTATACCTAGATGCTTGTATTAACTTGCTAAATCAAAATCTATGTAAGCGACGCTCAGGTCATCTCAGTTTAATTATACCTAGATGCTTGTATTTTCTTACAACATTTCAAAAATACAAAAAAAAGCCCAATGATGAAATAAGCACTTCAAAAACACTTGCAATATCAAGATGGTAAAACCATTCACATCCATAATACATCCATTTACATTTCACATACTGCCCATGCAATAAAAATTTCTATGCAAAGTATCATTGTTTACAATCAAAAGCTTGTGATTCCTTCTGTCAAGTCATTCTTCTGTCAAAAATAAATCTTCTATCTATCATTGTATCTCTCATCAACATTTCTGGCTGTCAGTCTATAGCAATGATCCAAATGCAGGTCCATCCTTAATCCATACCAATCAAGTCAAGTTAATCTTGTCAAATGAACCAATCACAATCAGTGGTCTTGATCTTATCACAATCAGTGGTCTTGATCCTTGTCTGCTCGTAAACCAACTCAATCAGTCATAAGTATCGGTGGGATGTATCTTTCCCATGCCTATCGTGTTGCTCTAGGGACCTATCGTTCCCCGCCATGACAACACTATCTTTCGTGTTGCTCTAGAGACCTATCGTTCCCCACCATGACAACACTATCTTTTGTGTTGCTCTAGGGATCTATTGTTCCCCGCCATGACAACACTATTGTCAATCACTATTGATTAACCATTGGTTTACTGCTTGACAAGGGCAATACCTTGTTTGTTCTTGTATCATTTGTGCATACTTGCTTACTTGCTTGTGTGTGTTATCAATTTATATTGCATCATGTATCATTAGGCTCTTTCTTCAACCTAACCTATTTTTTACCTTCTTCTTCGTGAGATTGTTCGTCTCACGTGCTTCTGCCTTATTCCTCTCCAATCTCCCGAGGGGGCATCCTACTGTCGTTAAACCTGTACCAGGGGCAAACTGAGACATGTATTGTTATCAGAAAAATCTATTCTTTAAAGCAACGTGATAAAACACATTGCATCAAAGAGGGGCAAAATGTATATGCCTAAAAATGACATGACTATGTCTAAATACATATTTATAATATTTATTTCATTCTAATTCCTCTATCAATAAATAAATCAATTTATTTATTCGATTCATATTCCTCTAAATTAATTAAATATCAAAATATTTAATTACCTCTTCTAAAGTCGAAATTAAATAAAAATCCTTTATTTAATTTAATTCTTCCAAACAAATTAAATAATTCTTAAATTATTTAATTAAGTCAATTCTTCTTCCAAATTTAAATAAATCAATCAAATTTATTTAAATTCTCTCAATCTCTAAAAATAAAATACAATCAAAAATTTTATTTATTCTTCCAAATCATGCACAAACAATTAAATAAATCTATTTATTTAATTTGCTTTCTTATCTTCTAAATTCCTCAAAATTTTTCCAAATCTTCTAAAAACAAGTCTTCTTCTTCATGCACACAAAATTAAATAATTTATTATTTAATTTCTCTCAAATCATGCAAAAGCAAGTCTCAAGTTGAGTTAATTGATTTATTCAATCTTTTTTTATCAACAACTCTTAAATTAGAATTTTTTTTCTAATTTATGAAATCAAATCTTATCTTTATAAAAGAAAGCAGTTAACTCAAACAAAACAACTTTTGTGTGACACTTGTCTTCTTTCTATTCGCACACATTCTCTCAAGGTTTCTATACCGTTGATCTCCTTATTCATTCTATACCGTTGATCTTGTCTCTCTCAAGTCTATAAGTACAACCCTATTCTTCCATTTCTATCATCCAAGCTTTTAATAATGTTACTCTGCAGAAATTACAGCGCACCTTTGGCACCCAAGTTCCTCCATTGCTTGCGATCAACTTGTTACCATACCGTCACCATTGTTTTGAAGCTCATCTTCATTGCAATAAACTATCATAGCCATTCCCACTTGACATCTTGGAATAGTAAGGAAGTGCACCTTCTAAGGGCCATATTCATACATAAGATCATTTGAGATAGGCGATCAATGGAAGCCATGAAGTAAAGAGGTTTGTTGAGGTATTGTTCATCGTTTTAAATCTTCTTTATTTCTTATTTTCATTGAGTTATGGGTATTATTGACATCATTGATATTTATGCATAATTTCCCTTAACACATATAATCCACAAAAATACAAAATTATGTTTACACCTTGCTTCTGTAAGTCATTTACAATTTGGGATAACTTCCCATAATCATGTTTTCTTTTTAGTCTCAGGAGGTGAGGATACACACTGGTATTCCATCACATCCTCCATAAGTACATTACAGTTCTTAGGGATATTTCACTCAGATGGTGCTTTAGGGGCAGAGGGTGTCACTGATTCTCCAGTAGAGTTAGGGGCAGCCAACTATTCGGCCTTCCTTAATTCCTGCTTGATGTGTTTCATGGCATCAGTGAAAGTTTCCTCATCAGATAACCATGCACCTACCAAGAATCTAGTCTGCTCAAGTTTCTCCTTCATGGAGGCACATGCCTTCAAGATCTTTTGTTGGCATAGGTAATGTCCATGTTCCGTTACCTTCTTGTGAGGTGTGGTTGTAATTTTTACCATTCTAGCATAGAATATCCAATCATTAGCATACTTAATGTTGGATACATTAATCATCAAATAGTGAGCTCATTAGGTCCATGTGTTGAACCTAATAGCTTTGATACCATATGTAACATCACTTTCCAAAATGCTCAAAATTAAACTTAAACATATAACTTAATCAAGTCATTAATTAAGAATTGATAGAGATAATCAAAATTTGAACCAAAAGAAACATATTCTTTTCCATCAATTAAGCATGTTAATCAAATCAAGATATAACAAAGCTTACAATCCAATAAACCATTACAATCTTTATTGAATAACCATCACTAATCAAATACAATATATGCTCTAAGCATCTTAATCAAGATTTTACATCACAATAGACCAACTGGTCATAAAATGCAAACATTGTATTTGGAACCAATGACATCTGTCTTCATAAGCCTCAGCTTGTCTCATGCTTGGGAAGGAGAGCATCATTCTGGTGCTTTTCCTCCAACCACAAACCTGCGGTCCCCCACTCATCTTCCTAATTGGAAGAGGCTCTACCCTTCACAGAAAGGTTAGACATTAGAAACCAATTGGATAGCCATATAAGTATCTGGTCTTGTGTCCTTCCTAATGTCTCATGGTCACACACTATAGATCCACTCTAACTTGTATGACACTACTGGAGACACTAGACCATCTGGAACACTATGGACTGACAATGCATGCAGAGACGGATGCATTAATTTGGCCAAAGTTTTACATACATATATGTTGCACAATGAACATCGTCGTATGTCCGCCACCCTAACTCGACTTATAAGCTGTCATGTCCTACAATAAATTCTTAATGACCCTGTCCTTTCGATCTAGTATGAGTGGGATCAATTCAAAACACTATCCATACTTGGTCATTCAACTCCCATCATAAGTCAGTTACAACTAAATAGGTTACTTTTGTAATGCGGAACTAGTGACTCCTCGTCACCTTATTCTGTTTCCAATTTATACCAAATTCAACCATTATAACCGCCTTGGTCTCCCATGGTTAACATTTTCGATAGCAAATCATCATGTATGATGAAGTCAATTTCATGGTACTCAAGGCATACCATGCCTTAGTAAAGTACATTAGCTTCTTTAGGTTCAATAGCTCTTATTATCCCAATGAGATTAAGGTGTTAATCACCAAACCTAATACTTTAGATTTAAGTAAAAGGAATTATATATCATAACATTAACCAATAAGTCATAATTCAGTCACATATAGAACTAGTCTATATTCTTCTATAAACTTATTCTAACTGTCTTATGATGAGACCATGATCATAAAAGATCTCACCACCTTCATATTTGAAGGTTCACATATACATTCTTAATAGTTTAAACAACTCTATATATAATCCATAGTCGGCTTCCCATACAAGCCTGACTTGGGGTTAGTTTGGTATTGTAGTCACACCGATATATAATTGCCTTCACGGTTATCATCTCAGTCTAAGGACTGTGTTAATGATATTAAATGCCTTCTTGGCTGTTATTACAGTTGAACGACTATATGATAAGTATTAAAGCCTTCTCAGCTGTCATTACAGTTAAATGACTGTTAAATCATTATCGACTATAATCATCTGGAGTTGTTCATTACTCCATTTCGAGAACTCTTAGGCTCTGCCTTTGTCATCATATGATGTGAGCTTAATATATATTTTGAATACATGCTCAACCATAATAGCTTCGAGCTCCAGTCATCATAGAATGTATTATACAATACAATTCAACCAGGTCGAAAGGCCCTAAACTCAAACATAGAAAAGAATCTATCTTTATAGAGCTCACCCTCAAGGCCTTGAGCTAGTACCCAAATAAAACATAGTGTAGTTGCTTCTTGGCTCTTTAAGCCTTGAGCTTAATTGTAGACAAGATTACATAGTATCACGACTTGAATGAGTGTAGTCAAGAAGAGTTTACAAAGTTTCATTGCTCAGATCAACAGCCTAGAGCACGATCTCAAAGAAAGTTTGTTAAGTTCTCTGCTCAGATCAATGGCCTGGAGCATGGTCTCAAAGAAAGTTTACTATGTATACTTAGCTCAGCCTTCATGGCTTCGAGCCTATTCATTCTTCAAAGTTGACTTGTTAGGGTTCGGCCATACGACTCTGAACCACTGTAAATAGAAGTTTTAAAACAAGAATAGCTCAGCCATTTCAGCCTTGAGTCACAACATAGAAAAGAATATAAACATTATCCATGGCATGGACTTACAGGCCTCGTGCCTTAGCTTTTAACAGATAACAAGAAACATCAAGCTACATGGACTCAGGCAAAAGTCCTACTGAGTTTTAAACTCATCATACAAAAAGAAAATGGGATATTTGTTCCCCATATTACCTATCCCAAGATAATAGTCAAGATGCAGTTCTAGACCGCAACTCTTTCAGCTTCTCATAGCTTCTTTCCTCCCTTGTTCTCCCTAAACAATTTTGCCACCTTTTTCCAAACCCCAAAACAACAAACTCCCTCAAAAGTGACTACACAAAAATAGAAAACCCAACACATGATAATCAGTCCCATGGCATGCTGATTTTGATTGATAACTACCTTTCCACTTGGTAGAGTCTCCACAAAAGGTGGCTCGATCCTTGCAATACATGGGATGGTTGAGCTCGAAGCTCCCATCGATCCTCTTGATCAACTATAACAACTTAGTAATATTCGATAGTATACAATTATTAAGATAAGTAAATAATAACAATATTATAGGAAATAACCTATTAAGAGGTTTCATCCTTATCTAAGGATTATCACTATGAGATTGCAATCGTAAAAAGATTCACATTAATAACGCCAGTTATCGGGGTCGAGTAATACTCCCCCAAAATTGACTATTCCCATTTGTTGAATGACTAGGGAAAAATAATGACCCCGAGAACAAAAAGGTAAGAGAGACCTCCTTGTCTCTTAACTCTATTATCTCTCGGCTAGGGATGATGTTCCAAGAACATCATCTGGTCATCACGACTTATCATGATAACTTCAACAACACAACAATATTGCCAAAAACATGGAAACAACAGAAAAGAGTCATGACACGTGACAATTTACGAAAAGATTGAGGACATAGAAGTCGATTACTCAGATGGCTAGTTAACCTTTTGTTTTCACAATGTCTAACCCTTCCTCCAAGATGATACTCTCCTTCCTTCTTCGAAGGACATTCATTTTCTTGTCACACTCAGGACCACAAGATTACGATCAGTGCATCATTATCATATCTTGTAGTATAAATCATTTATTTACAAAACTATTTAACATCTTTGTCTACTTCATAATCAAAAGTTAAATCAGATATTCCCACAATATCAAATCAATTAACTATGACTAATCCTCCTAATTATCATGCCAAGTTAATGATTAAGTCTAATTGTAAGTTGGGGATGTAACACATAGGATGGATGGATGGAGATTGGGGTTGAAAGAATCTCTTGTTGAGGAGTAATGGATGCAACTAGAATTACCATGGGGGTATGTTTAGGGGCATGAACTTAAATTTTAGGGTGATTGGTCTTGTCCAAGAACACATCTTTGGGATGTAGGGGAGGGGGAGAATCCACAACACCACCCTTAGGATTAGCATGGGAAGAGGACGAGGTTGAGTGGGAGTCATCTATCACTTTAGGTGAAACCATAGTAGGGTTGATAATCCTAGGAAAAATAGGGCGTTAGAATTTTTAGCCTTCTCAATTCTATATATAAAATAGATAAGGCCTTTATGAAGGGGCAATTTGGATTTTCCAAGGAGCACACTTTGAACAGAAATCTCCAATGAACATAATAAGAAGAAATGAAACTCATTTTATTCCTATGGTGGAGGTGGTTAAGCATTGGAAATTGATATGAATACATTCTTTTGTACTTTCCCTCAAGTGTAAAATACCTCATGAGAGTTTCTACCACGTCTGCCATGGCCTGGGAAGGTCTTCTCTTTTCAAGTAGCTTTAGAATCTTGAAATATATTCCCCCAATCCACAAAAATGAATCCATGTGTTGATGACCCTAGTTTTTAATAGTTTTTTGCAATTTTATTCCTTCAATACTTAACCTCGTGGCCATTGAGAGTAATTAATCTAAGACCTTAAATGAGATTCCATGAACACACACCATTCTATTCTTCCAAGATTTCACAAACTCATAAGAGAGAACATGGTCATACCTACTAATAGCTTCCAAGAATGGGGTTAGACCTCCCCTCCTTAGAATGTTCCAGATGGTGGCATTACTTCTAACCTTCTCACAAGATGAGGGCTCAATCCTAATCATATCTCCTCCCATGTCTATGTTTCCTTCAACAACCTTACAAAACTTAAAAATTCAATCTCAGCCCATCACCAAAGTTTTTGTACTACCAAATCATTAGATTGAGAGGTTTCTTGTTGTGAATTCAAAGGAACTTGTCATGATTATAAATCTCCCACTCCATAGTGAAATCAACGTTGTCATGATTACTATGGTACCTATCTCTTAACTTCCCCATTATAAATCATTCCAACTTAGAAATTGGTAGCAAGGAGTTAAAGGAAGTTTCTAGATTCATTTATAAGGCATTGTTTAACATTAGGAGGAAGTGGCCCCTCCTCATGCCAATAGGAATAACCACCAATTATGCCACCCAAGTTAGCAAGAAGGTCGACAGTCTAATTGCCTTCTCTATAAACATGTGTGATTTTAATGTTTTGGAAAAGCTATCCTTGGCATCATCTATAATTGTAATGTCCCCTTCTCATCAGTAATATCCAAGATTGATCGTTAGCCTATTCTAGAGGCCCATAGGCTAATTGGAGGCAATAATTAGGGTTTCCAACTTTGTGGTGATCTCTTCTGAGCTTTTAGGAATCTATTTTTTAGTGTATGGCAGTTTGATTGTTGGATTCCTTTTGGGTTTTCAGAGAGCTTCAGGGTGATATGTCATGCATTGGCATCCGAGGACTTTCTTGTGCTTACTATTTTTGGCAGCATGATTTGTGGCAGAATATGGTGTGGAGTCTCCCTTGACAGTTTATTGATTAAGTATTGACAAGGATAATATTATATGGGCACTTTATTATTTTATTTATAAAAAGGCAACTTTTGCATAATTAAATAGTATAAAGTCAAGTTGTACCCCTATGCCTAGGAGACATAACTTAAAGTTGTTTTAAAAGGAGGACCATTGGAGCATTTAAAAAATAAATTAATTAATTATGCCAAAATGGAACACTTAGGGAAAGATTAGAAAAGGATGGAAAGAAGTGTTTTTTTCTAATTTTTAAAAAGAATGTTTCCCACACATTAGAAAATGATGGAAATAATTTTTTTTTTTTCTAATTTTTAAAAAGAATGTTTCCCCCTCATGTGTGGCGCCCATATTGGGGAAGTTTCCCAAAGCTTTCAAGGAGGAAAATATAAAAAGATATGAAGGCTCTTCATTTGATTATGCTTGGATATTGCTGATAATGAAATCCTATCAAATTTTCTATTGATCTCAGGGCTTTGAGGACGAAAACCCTCATGGTTGACATTGGTTTCAGGTTTGAAAGATAACCCCTAGCTGATTTCTATGGAGCAGCTTCACACAGAGCTTGCATGTGAGCTTATTGAAGCTTTAAAATTTCAGTTAATGTTCTTTTTTGTAGAAATTTGGTGGGTGATTAGTATTTTTTAGTTTCAGGGTGATTTCAGTGGGTTTTTATCAATTCTGCGTTGCTGGTTTTTGTATTGTTGAATCAAAGATTAATTCATAGCATAAATTTGGTGTGAGATTTAGTTATGGGTATTTGACCCATCCATTCCTCATCCCAAGGCGCCCCTATTCCTGTATTTTCATGGGTTTCGGTGGAGTCTTCAATTTTCTAGAGCAAATCGCCCTTCTTGGGAAGTGCATCCATGCTGACAATTACCTCAGGTTGTGTGCATAAAATAGTTTGTAGTTTTCAATAGGTTCTCAGTGTTGGAAAATGGTTGCCTAGGCCATAGGGAACATCTGTATTTGATTCAGAGTCATTTTGAGGCTCGATGAAGAATTGGTGAGCATTCTAGTGGTTCCCAACACTTGTCCTAATAGGCTGAAAATATATCAGATTGCTGTTCTTTGAATCTTTTCAATATTTGTACTCCTAATTTTGTAAAAGACTTACTAGGAAAATAAATCAATAAAGCCCTTGTTCCAGTTTATGCTTATCTTTTGTTTGTGTTGCAAATAAATGTTCCTATGTTGTTATTTGTTGTTGTTATTATCATAAAAAAAAAAAAAAATTAGAGGGACATTACAGTGCCATCCTTTGGGTATTAGAGAGTTGTTCATGCATCAGAGTGATAGGACTAAGAGGTATATTTCTAGAGATCAGAGGCGAATTACTCAGTGGGCACATCCACATCCAGAATAGGACACATTTTCAGCTACAATTGCTGCTAGACAACCCAAAAGTGTAGTAGAGACTAGTAATATGGGTGACAAGAGGAGTAACAGTCCAGTCCGTCAGCCAGATCATGAGGCCCATGAGGACCGAGAGATTATGAGAGGCCTTATAGCAGGGCAACAATAGATGGCCACTACCCTTTAGCAGCGCACAACCACATTACAAAATTTAAATACAGTAGTTAGACCCAATCATGTAGAGGCCACAGTTGACAATAATGGAGCAGAGGCATCTAACACTATTAGAGGCCCCACACATGGTGTAGATCGGCCAATGAGGCCTAACTTTTTGCCATGAGAAGTAGAAGAAGTTGAACATAATCAACATGAGGTCGTTTTTATGGATAATGTCATGGTAATGCATGAGGAATACACTCTTCTTCCACAACATGTTAGGGAGGACCTAACCTTCAATCAGTACATGAGCCAATGTAGAGAAGAGAGGAGATCAAGAAATAACTGTGGTCCAAAACAGCAGAATAAGGATCTTAAACAAGCCTTGAGCAAACTTGGTATCACTCCTTTTGATGGAAGTGGAATAGGAAATGGATACATAAGCTAGACACTTATCACACACTTAAGCCGATGTCGGAGGAAGATGCCATCCACTTTGCAACCATGCACCTTGAAGGAATAGCCTATAAGTGGTGGCACTATGGCTTGAGGTCAATGAATCATGGGCGGATTGGTTCTTATGATGAGTTCTGTGAGAAGTTAATTGCAAGATTTGATAGAAAGGATGAAGAAGTTTACTACAGGGAGCTGGCCCAACTCAAGTAGTTTGGGCGAGTGGAAAAATATGTTGATGATTTCCAACAACTTGCTGTCATGGTACCCGATATGTCAGAGAAGAGGGTAGTGATGTTATTTGTAGAGGGATTACATGACAAATTGAGGGGATTGGTCAAAGTACTCAAATGACAAACATTGTAGGATGCTATAAAGTTAGCACTAGACCTTGAGTCTAATCCTCCTTCATATCAGCCATTGAAGAAGAATTTCAAGAATTATAAAACAAATCAAAAAACTTTCAGTAGGCCAAAGTTTACATCAGCACCTCCCAAAATGGATGAAGAATTGAGAAATGAGTTAAGGAGGAAAAATCTTTGCTTCACATGCAAAGAACCATGGGCACTAGGTTATAAGTGTTTTAGGAGGGGCAAAGCACAACATATGGAGGCACTTTCAGATGAAGAAAATGAACTTGATTTCTTTGAGCCACAATCAGATTTGGATGAACAAGAGGAAGAGGAAGCACCAGTAGAAGAGGAAGAACAGGTAGATGAGGAGCCTCTAGCTTAGCTCTCTAGTTTTCAGAAGAATGAATCATTTAGAGTGTGTGGAGTACTGGGAGGACATCGTATGATTGCTCTCATTGATACAGGAGCAACTCATAACTTTATTGATGAGGGCCTAGTTGCTAAAAGAGACCTTAAGGTAGAGGACTTCGATGATTTAAAGTGATGGTAACTGATGGGTTTACTATTACATGCACACAAAAGATTCCTAATTTATCCATTCAGTTTGGAAACTACAAAGCCTTGGATGACTTCTATGTGGTAAGCATTGGTGATATAGATGCAGTGCTTGGTATTCAATGGCTGTGATCTCTTGGAGAGATTGCTCTTAACTTGCAAACCATGGAGCTGAAATTTGTGTTAGATGGTAAAAGGGTTGTATTGAGAGGGATGTCAAATGGAGGCCCTCGTGTGGTATCTTTCAAAAGAATGGAAAGGCTGGTTAGACATGATCAAGTTGAATGGGCAGCAAAATGTATGATTTTTCCATCAAATGCTATTGAGGACAAAAGACAATACCATCCAGAGATTCAAGCTTTGTTGACCAAGAGGAGTAAAGTATTTAGTAGCCTGCCTCCTGGGAGACCTCCTGAGAGAGGAATTGAGCATGCCATAGAGATAGAGGATAGTACCAAACCAGTCATTACCACTCCTTATAGGTATGCAAAGAAGCAGAAGGATGAAATTGAAAAGGCCATCAAGGAACTCTTGGATATGGGCTTCATACATCCAAGTAAAAGCTCCTTTTCTTCAGCCGTTATCCTAGTGAAAAAAAAATGGCACTATACGTATGTGCATTGATTATCAAGCTCTTAATTAGAAGACAATTAAGAATCATTATCCCATTCCCAGGATCGATGAGCTCATTGATGAGCTACATGGTGCCATGTACTTCTCTAAGATAGATTTGAGATCGAGTTATCACCAAATCAGAATGAGGGAGACGGATATTGAAAAGATAGCTTTCAGATGTCACTTCGGGCACGTTGCATTTCTAGTCATGCCATTTGGCTTGACTAATGCACTTGCTACTTTCCAAACCTGTATGAATAGGATCTTCCAGAAGGAATTGAGAAAATTTGTGTTGATTTTCTTTGATGATATTCTTATATACAACAGATCATGGGAAGAGCATCTTAAGCATTTAGATGAGGTACTTGGTATTTTGGAATCAGAAGGTTTATATGCAAAAGAGTCAAAATGTGAATTTGGAATGCAGGAACTATTGTACCTTAGGCATGTGATCAACTCTAAGGGTGTTAGCGTTGATCCTAAAAAGATTAAGGTTATTCTAGATTGGCCACCTCCAAAGAACCTGACACTGCTAAAAGGGTTCTTGGGGCTATGCAGATTTTACAGGAGGTTTGTCAAAGGGTATTCACAGATGGTTGCCCTCTTATAGATCTTACCAAAAAGGAAGCATTTGCATGGTCAGAAAGAGCACAAGGGGTTTTTGACAAGTTCAAGGAACTTGTTAGTTCGTGTCCAGTGTTAGCTATGCCTGATTTTTCCAAACCCTTTGAATTACAATGTCATGCTTCAGGAGAGGGAGTTGGGGCTATCCTTATGCAGGACAAACATCCGATTTCTTTTAAAAGTAGGAAGCTAAGAGGAGCTGAAAAAACATATTCTATTTATGACAAAGAAATGCTTGCAATTATGCATGCATTGGTGAAGTTTAGACAATACTTGGCAGACAGAAAATTTGTGGTTAAAACTGATCACAATAGTCTCAAACATTTCATGCATCGGAAGGATTTAAATGAAAGACAACAAAAATGGGTGAGCAAGCTCCAAGCGTATGATTTTGACATTGAATATGTCAAAGGAAAAAACAACATAGTGGCTGATGCATTGTCTAGAAGACCACATTTGAGCACTATTGTCAAGTTAGCAACTGATTGGAAGGAGCTAATAGTTGCCGATTATGCTAAAAATCAATTTGCAACCAGCATCATTGAAGGTACTATACATGATGAAAGATATTAGCTAGTTGATGGATTAATCCAATACAAGGGCAGGATCTTCTTAGTACCTGAATCTCAACTGGAAAACAAGATCTTACAGACATTCCATGACATTCCTTTGGCTAGTCATCAGGGGTACTTCAAGACTTACAAGTAGGTCCGTGAAAGATTTTCATGGAAAGGATTGAAGAATGAAGTGCTACGTTACATAAGGGAATGTCTAGTTTTCCAGGTGAACAAAGATGAGCATACTTTTTTGGTTGGTTTATTGTAGCCTTTGCCCATTCCTAATTAGAAATGGGAAAGTATATCAATGGATTTTATCACCGGGTTACCCACAGTATAGATGAAGGATTGTATTGATGTTGTGGTTGACTGATTGACTAAGTTTGCTTTCTTTGCCATTGCCAGTTCATTTTCAACAACCCAAGTTACAAATTTATTCTTCAGGGAGGTATTCATATTACATGGGTTGCCAAAAAATATTGTTAGTGATAGGGACATCAAGTTCCTGAGCATGTTCTAGCAAGAAATTTTTAGATTGAGTGGTACAATGCTTACTCCAAGCACTAGTTATCATCCTCAAATGGATGGCCAAATTGAGATTGTCAACAAATGGCTAGAAGGCTATCTCCGAAACTACGTTTCAGGGCAGCAAAAGGCAAGGGTGAGATGGCTTTATCTGGGAGAGTATTTTTATAACTCTTCCTATCATATGTCAATCAAGATGTCCCCATTCTTGGCTTTGTATGGATACGAGGCTCCTAGGTTCGTAGATTTGCTATTTGGAGATAGTAGAGCCCCTCAGGTGAGGGATATGTTGCAGCATAGCCAAGACATCTTGAGAGCACTCAAGGACAATGTTCATCAAGCACAAAATCAACAGAAAATGTATGCTGATCAGCAGCGTATAGAGTGCACCTTTGAGGTCGGGGATATGGTTTATCTGAGACTCTAGCCCTACAGATAGTCTACTCTCAAGAAGAGTGGAGTGGAAAACTCAAGCCACATTTTTATGGACCTTATAGGATCATTAGGAGAGTTGGGGAAGTGGCTTACGAGTTGGAGTTACCAGATGATAGTAAGGTGCATAATATTTTCCATGTATCTCGCCTTAAGAAGGCGCTTGGTCACAATGTGGTGGCTACACCAGATTTACCTCCATTGGATGAGGAGGGGTAGTTGGTTTTGATTCCTGAGGCAATACTTGATATTAGAGAGCGTTCATTGAGGATGAGAACTGTCATTGAATATCTGGTGAAATGGAAGGACTTACCACTTGAGGATGCCACTTGGGAAAGTGATCAGATTTTACAGCATCCTAATTTGTGATTACTTGAGGGCAAGCAATCTTGGGGAGGGCGAATTGTAATGTCCCCTTCTCATCAGTGATATCCAGGATTGATCGTTAGCCTATTTTGGAGGCCTGTAGGCTAATTGGAGGCAATAATTAGGGTTTCCAACTGTGTGGTGATTTCTTCTGAGCCTTTAGGGATCTGTTTGTTAGTGTATGGTAGTTTGATTGCTGGATTCCTTTTGGGTTTTCAGAGAGCTTCAAGGTGATATGTCATGCATTGGCATCCGAGGACTTTCTTGTGCTTACTATTTTTGGCAGCATGATTTGTGGCAGAATATGGTGTGGAGTCTCCCTTGGTAGTTTCTTGATTAAGTATTGACAAGGATAATATTATATGGGCACTTTATTATTTTATTCATAAAAAGGCAAATTTGGCATAATTAAATATTATAAAGTCAAGTTGTACCCCTATGCGTAGGAGACATAACTTAAAGTTGTTTTAAAAGGGGGACCATGTGAGCATTTAAAAAATAAATTAATTAATTATGCCAAAAGGGAATGCCTAGGGAAAGATTAGAAAAGGATGGAAATAATTTTTTTTTCTAATTTTTAAAAAGAATGTTTCCCACACATTAGAAAAGGATGGAAATAAATGTTTTTTTCTAATTTTTAAAAAGAATGTTTCCCCCTCATGCGTGGCGCCCATATTATGGAAGTTTCCCAAAGCTTTCAAGGAGGAAATTATAAAAAGATATGAAGGCTCTTCATTTGATTATGCTTGGATATTGCTAATAATGAAATGCTATCAAATTTTTTATTGATCTCAGGGCTTTGAGGACAAAAACCCTCAGGGTTGACGTTGGTTTCGGGTTTGAAAGATAACCCCTAGATGATTTATGTGGAGCAGCTTCATATGGAGGTTGCATGTGGGCTTATTGAAGCATTAAAATTTTAATTGATGTTCTTTTTTGCAGAATTTTGGTGGGTGATCAGTATTTTTTAGTTTCAGGGTGATTTTAGTGGGTTTTTTTTAATCAATTATGGGTTGCTAGTTTTTGTATTGTTGAATCAGAGATTCATTTCTAGCAGAAATTTGGTATGAGATTTCATTCTTGATATTTGAACCATCCATTCCTCATCCCAGGTGGCCCCTATTCTTACATTTTCATGGGTTTTGGTGGAGTCTTCAATTTTCTAGAGCAGATCACCCTTCTTGGGAAGTGCGCCCATGCTGACAATTGGCTTAGGTTGCATGAATAAAATAGTTTGTAGTTTTTAGTAGGTTCTCAGTGTTGGAAAATGGTCACCTAGGCCATAGGGAACATCTGCATTTGATTTGGAGTCATTCTTAGGCTCGGTGACGAATTGGTGAGCATTCTAGTGGTTCCAAACACTTGTCCTGACAGGCTGAAAATATATTAGATTGTTATTCTTTGAATCTTTTCAATATTTGTACTCCTGATTTTGTAAGACTTACTGGGAAAATAAATCAATAAAGCTCTTATTCCAGTTTATACTTATCTCTTTTTTATGTGTTGCAAATCAATGTTCCTATGTTGTTATTTGTTGTTGTTATGATCATAAAAAAAATAAAAAAATTAGAGGGACATTACAATAATGTTCTTGTATGACCAATGGGGAACAACCTTTGAGTTACTTGCATGTCAATAATGATTTTAGAGTCCCCTTCAACCTCAATGTTGATAATGTTAAGGTTCCTTGCCCTAGTTAGACAATGACGAGCCACAAAGGCTTCAACATTATTATTGATTTGGACTCTCATGTTCTTACCTAACATAACTATGAACTCCCCCTTTTTGTTCCTAAGCACTCCACCTCCACCATCCTACATAGGGTTGCCTTTAGAGGATCCATCAAAGTTTAGTCTAACTCATCCCAAATCAAGGGGTCCATATCGTAGCTCTTCTCTAAAATTTGATAGTGTCCATGTTATCCAAGATGGATTTGATGTTCCAATTAGTATCAATTTCATCCTCAACAACAATAGGGAGATTTTAGGTCTTTTGCTTTGGGAGGAATCAAAATTATCATGAATGGACTAGAAAATTTTTACAAGAAACACATTCCAAGGCCTACATTTGTTTCTAAAAATCTTGTTATTCCTTTCCTTCTAGATGCCCCAACATATATGTGGAAGGGATTACATACATATTTCTCTAATAGTAGGATGGCTAAAAGGAGGAACCTAGCTAGTAGCCAACATTCTAATATCCTCAAGCTAAACCCACTGGGTTTTAAATCTTTTCAAGATATCTTGTTTGATATTCCAAGCAAAAGGGCATTCGATTAGTAGACAATTAATGGATTCCTTAGCTTGTTTGCATAAAATATATCTATTGGCAAGAGATAATCCTCTATTTTTTTAGGTTATCAACTATGAGTATCTTTTGCTGGTAGGTGGCCCACCAGAAAAAAAAAATTAATAGGGATGAGGTTATGATTCCATATAAAACTCCAGTTGAAGTCAAGCATCGAGGACTCTATTAGTATATAGGATCTAAATTTGATTGAATAATTTCTAGTAGGGTCTGTTGTCCATGTTGAAAATAAAGGTAGAACTGCTGCTATAAACTTTAAAATTTTGTGTATGCAAAGCTGGAATAAAGATTAATCTGTAACAATTAATGAACAATTGATTTGCACATTCAATCCAATGTAGAAGAGAAGAGAATAGAAGAGAAGAAACTTGCAAAGTATTTACATCGAGAAACCCTTTCAAGAAAAAACTCCACACCCCAAGATGTTTCTTGCTTGTATTAAATCTCTTTGAAAAAAATTACATTCAATACTAAAAATTTCTCTAAGTCCTTGATGCACTTCACAAAAAAGCTTCTTGCTTTTTTCTCTAAGGCTTCAACATTATTATTGATTTGGACTCTCATGTTCTTACCTAACATAACTATGAACTCCCCCTTTTTGATCCTAAGCACTCCACCTCCACCATCCTACATAGGGTTGCCTTTAGAGGATCCATCAAAGTTTAGTCTAACTCATCCCAAATCAAGGGGTCCATATTGTAGCTCTTCTCTAAAATTTGATAGTGTCCATGTTATCCAAGATGGATTTGATGTTCCAATTAGTATCAATTTCATCTTCAACAACAATAGGGAGATTTTAGGTCTTTTGCTTTGGGAGGAATCAAAATTATCATGAATGGACTGGAAATTTTTTACAAGAAACACATTCCAAGGCCTACATTTGTTTCTAAAAATCTTGTTATTCCTTTCCTTCTAGATGCCCCAACATATATGTGGAAGGGATTACATACATATTTCTCTAATAGTAGGATGGCTAAAAGGAGGAACCTAGCTAGCAGCCAACATTCTGATATCCTCAAGCTAAACCCACTGGGTTTTGAATCTTTTCAAGATATCTTGTTTGATATTCCAAGCAAAAGGGCATTCGATTAGTAGACAACTAATGGATTCCTTAGCTTGTTTGCATAAAATACATCTACTGGCAAGAGATAATCCTCTATTTTTTTAGGTTATCAACTATGAGTATCTTTTGCTGGTAGGTGGCCCACCAGAAAAAAAATTAATAGGGATGAGGTTATGATTCCATATAAAACTCCAGTTGAAGTCAGGCATCGGGGACTCTATTAGTATATAGGATCTAAATTTGATTGAATAATTTCTAGTAGGGTCTGTTGTCCATGTTGAAAATAAAGGTAGAACTGCTGCTATAAACTTTAAAATTTTGTGTATGCAAAGCTGGAATAAAGATTAATCTATAACAATTAATGAACAATTGATTTGTACATTCAATCCAATGTAGAAGAGAAGAGAAGAGAAGAGAAGAAACTTGCAAATTATTTACATCGAGAAACCCTTTCAAGAAAAAACTCCACACCCCAAGATGTTTCTTTCTTGTATTAAATCTCTTTGAAAAAAATTACATTCAATACTGAAATTTCTCTAAGTCCTTGATGCACTTCACAAAAAAGCTTCTTGCTTTAAGTCTTTTACAAAAAACTTTTGCTTTTTTATTCGAAGTCTTTTTTTTTCAAATCAACTCTCTAGAAAATGTATGGGGTTTACAATTAAATAAAAAACCCTCTTTTAATTCAGTAGCTTCTTAATTCAAAAGCTTGAAACTCAAATTACAATAAATTGTAATTGATAACATAGCTTCCAAAGCTCATGCAAAAACCAAACACACTTAAATTGAGAAGACTAAACTCAAACAAAGTCCAAGATTTGAGCTAACTACCCCTTCATGATGTGGACGCCCAAGATGGCTAAATATAGCTGTCCCAACATCAAACTTATCACTAAATAAAAGCAACATCAAAAACTCCTCCAATTGGGGGTCCATATTTGCCCAATGAGTTTCTGATAACTGAAGTGATCAAATACATGAAAAAATCATGCAAACAACATGCAAGATTGATGTCCCCAAGGTTATTCTGAAATATCTTGTTCTGTACATGCAAGTGACATGCAAACACCGGATCCAACATGCAACTAATACCCATTACCTGAAACATTGAGATGTACCATCTTGCAACTTTCAGGAGTTGGAGTGTCTTGCAAGTAATATCTTAAAACTAACATGCAACTGACATGCAAGCATTTTCAACAACATGCAACTGATACCCATTTCTTAAATCACTAAGATGTACCATCTTGCAAGTTTCTAGAGTTGGAGTGTTCTGCAAGCAATCTCACAAAACTGACATGCAAGAACATGCAAGGTCATATACTAACATGAAAGAACATGCAAGGTCATACAAGTCCATAGGAATGACATACAACAACATGCAAGGTCATACAATTCCATAGGAATGACATGCAACAACATGCAAGCACATGCAAGTGACATGCAACAATATGCAAGCACATGCAAGTGACATGCAACATGCAAGGTCATACAAGTCCATAGGAGTGACATGCAACAACATGCAAGTGACATGCAATAACATGCAAGCACATGCAAGTAAACGCAAGCTACATGCAAGTCCATGCAAGCTATTTTGACTACATGCAAGCAATATCCAATTCATGCATCTCTAACACTGTAGTTAACTCCAACATTATATCCATGCAAGGTGTCTCAACATTATCCACTCATGTACATAAAAAAGCACAACTCCAAGTCTAAATATAAGTCCCAAGTCTAACTCCCACTCACTTAGGAGTTATCAAACTCTAAATTTAGACTTAGGAGAAGTCAACAAGGTCTTCTTGGCTCCCATCTCAAAGTGGGCGCCCAAGTTTGACATTATCCATTTAGAATTTAATTGCAAAAGTCAAAGTGATGTAATTAATAAATAATTAATCTTTCAAAGTCTTAATGTGTTGGGGAACACATTCCAAGAACTTTGGAGACACATGAATTGGTTAGGATTGCAAGTTAATGGCAACTTATCCCAACAATCCACACAATTTCATATTGTCTATGAAATAAATTAAATCTATAAGGACTGATTTTAGAATTTAAATCATTAAAAGAATATGATTTTGATATACTTGGCATATTTGTGGAGATATTCCTTGAGGTATCCTGCATATCATGGTTTTAGTAATCCTTAATGTACCTTCCAAATCTTTCACACAACTCTTCTTTGATTCAAGCACAAGGAAAATAACTATCAAGGGGCACTTGAGAAATCTAAAGATCCTCCTAGAATTGGATGCTTTCCCCATTACCAACCTTCCATCTTATGCCTTTTCTTAACAACTATTTAGCTTTTATAATATTATTCTAGATAGTTGTACCATCCAAAGACTAGGTAGAGAAATGAGAGATAGGCTATCCTGACTGCTCAAGTATTTAGCCCTCATAATTTTTCTACACTCATTATTGGAAGTCATGAGTTTCCAACCAATTTTTTCTATTAGGGCCTTGTTCATATCCTTAATTTTACAAATCCCTTATCCTCCAAGTCTCTTAGGAAGGCAAACACTATCCCAAGCCACCAAAGAAAGCCTTTGCTTATCCTCTATCCCTGACCATAAATATCTTCTTTGTATTTGTTCCACATTTTCAACCAAGAAGCAAGGGATTTTAAACAAGGATAACAAATACACAAGGATGCTTTGAAGAGAGGTTTTGATAAGTTGAAGTTTGCCTACTTGACTTAAGAGGCATTTATATTTTGATTTATAAACAAAATGTATATATATTATTTATATTTATTTTTATTTTTTGAAGGGGTTTATACCCTTTAAGGGGTGTCAATAGCCTCCCATAGTTGTAACCACCATTGTGGGTTGCAACCTTGGTTTCACCCACAAAAGGGTTGCAGACCCATGCAGGTCACAACCCCCATGGGCATTTGCTCTTGGGTGACAGTGTTTGGCCCTGCTACCCTCCATAATTTTTTCTTTTAATTTTATCATTATTATTTTTTAAAATATTTTTTAAGACACACATATAAATAAATATATGTATATATACACACTCACATATGTTTTAAATTATTTTTTTCAATATAAGTATTTAAATTTTCTTTTATAAAAATACATTATTTTATATATATACCCATTTTTCTTGTGTAAATTTTTTGGAAACAAATTTTTATTTATGAAAATATGCTCTAAAATTATATACATAATTTTAAAATTTTAAAATTTTATATATTCTATATAAAAATTATACATATATATATGTTCTACTGTAACATACTAACTCATACAACTTGGAAATTCTCAAAAAAATTACTTAGAAATTAAATGAACATGTAAATCCATGAGATTTTTTTTTTTTACATTTGCATAATAACATAGGATTAAATGCATATCTCTTCTGAATATTTTTCAACCTTGAAAATACAATATATTCAAAGATAAAACTATAGTGAAAACATACCACTTTTACAATTACAAATAATCTGCACTTGGCACTATGAATAATTTTACATAAGTTTGATAATCATAAGTCATATCAAGAAGTACACTGCATCTGGGATCTAGTATCTATCTTCACAAGTCTTGGTGTGTCTTCTGCTACAGAGGGAGAGCATCATCCAAGCGCTTTTCCTCCAACCATAGACCGATGGTCCCTCGTACACCTTCCTTCCTGGAAGTGGCCCTACCTTCACAAAGAGTATAGACATAAGGAACCAACAGGTTTCCATTTGATTTCTAGTGTTGTGTCCTACGTAACTCAATTGACCATACAACTCTAGATAATCTTCTAGCTAAGTATGATCATTCTATCTGGTTACGTAATCTAGACATGATGAAATGGCTAATGCATGCATAAATAAATGCATCACTTTGGCCAAAGTTTCTATATAAATAGACGTTTGCCATAAATGTAGTTGTGCATTCACACACCTCTAACTTGACTTGGAAACTATCTCATCCTACAGTTTGACTTACTTGACTAGTATCTCTAGACATAAATTGTCTTGACTAAATTCAAATCCTAGTCAATCTAACTTAGAATCAATCCTAAATCTTGGCTAAACATAATATATAGATTTGGGTGACTTTAACCTTTTAGAGAGTCCTTCTTTGTATACTTGCAAATACTAGGGTCTATGACTTCCTATCATTCTACTTAATGACCCAAAAATTGAGCACTCTTATGTAATATATCAAGTTTCTGACTTTAACAAGAAATCATTTTTAACATAAGTGCTTTCATAGACTCTTCCTAAATTATACATGTCTTAATCTATGGTTTCTTGACTATTCATTGTCAACCATAAAATACAATAGACTGAAACAATATCATAACCGACTTAAGAGATAAAGTTTTCTATATCCTTTTGGTTGGTTTTAGAGTTTAACTTCTCTAACCAATACATTAAAATATCAAAAACCCTTGTTTTCCAAATATAATAAGTTATAAAAAAATATAACATGAATATAATAACCACTAGTCTACTCTTGACCACTTGGGCATTGATCTTAAATCGGTTTAAGTCTTCAATAAAAATATGATATTTTCAACCTCTCGGTCCTCTTAAGTCCACTGACTCTCTATAAAGGATAGGTTTTGAACTCATGTATAACTTCCTTTGAATATAATGATAATACTTATCATTGTTAAAATGCTTATGTGAAACTATATCATTGTCCTTATGTGTTTCTAATGATGTCATTATCATTTATATATCTCTAAATAAGCGAGTATCTATCACATAATCTTATGATTGTAAACAATAAAACTATACATATAAATCATTGTGAGATATAAATCTATCTTTGTCTAAACTTTCTCATCTTGACTCCTATGCTTTCATCTGAGTTCTAAAATAGTTCAATGTTTGAATTACATGAATATGAATATATATGGTTGGCGGTTGAACCGGTTTGCTAATGGTTATATCAACACATCCTGACCTTCCCACGACCTTTTAGTAGAGATATAATCTCATGCATTGGCATGTCTCATATCAAGAATTGAATGTTATTTGACTGTGAAAGAAATATAAATGTATACTATCGACCTTAACCTAATTTTCTCAATCTATACTTGGTGTTTAAATACCAGCTACATGGATTTCAGCCTGCCAGGGTTTACTATAATGTATATTGTGAATAGTATACTGATATCACTTGGCCTTTCGACCAGCATTGGTTTACTACACTGTATATATTATACAGAGGTTACTTAGCCTTTTGGCCTACATTGGTTTACTACACTATATATAATATATAGAGATTACTTAGCCTTCTATAGGCGTAGAAAGAAAAAGAAAACAAGGTCACTAATACACAGTGATACGACTTCAACAAACTTAAGAAGATTCAGGTCTAACTAAAACCACAAAGTGTAAAGACTCTTTGACCTCATTACAACACATTTGTTTACCAAGCTTATCAGCCTTAAAAACAACATACAACAGAGCCGATACAATAACAAAAATTTCAGTCTATTATAATGCTTTTCTAGTAAAAGAATTGAACCTGATTGGGAGTTCGAAGATGAACAAAGGTGTCTAGTGCTTCAACAGTTCTCTCCCTTCTTTCCATGATGAGAAAAAATATTCTCTCTTTGTCGATATTTCCTCCACCGAAGAAACTCAAATCCCCCTCTCCTCTCCTATGGTGATTAATAGAGCCTACACTCCATAACCGCCAAACTTTCCTCTTGAAACTTTGCCTAAACAAACTCCATGGGGGCATGCATAGATAATGGAGTTACTGGTCATAATGACCACTCCAATATTTGTTCAAAACTCCTCCTTTCTCTCTCTATTCAATCGTGGGAGAAAGGAGTTGAGTGTTGCATTATGTATGAAATCAACACCATGTTCCTTAATAAAAACACATCGACTACGAACATTGGTTTAACTATTAGTTCATAATTAAATAAAAATCTAACAACATAATATCATTGTATACAACATATACTTACATTGTCTCAAAAACACGATAAGCTATGAGATTGAGGTCGAGGTATTCTCCCCCTCTTTATCTTGCATAAACGTCAAAATAGATAGGTTATCATAATGGAATTCCAATCAGAAATTACCGATAATGAAATAGTTTAACCACTAATAAGAATATAATCTATATTCATATCACACAAGAATTAATGACTATCGACTATTCCTTGTCGATGGTCACACTATCCTGACTCAGTTTTAAAAAAAACTACGCTTAATGGATCTTGAGGACAAATCGATGATTGTCATACTTAAACCAATTGGTCAAACACAACTTACCAAACTTGACGAAGGTTCACTAAACTATGAATGCACAAGACTTAGATGCCAACAATATATTCTTATCCATATGTCTATTTTCTTCTTTCCAATGATGCTCTCTATCTCTTTCTCGGAGGGTGGAAAACCTATTTCCTGGTTACAACATGAAATCACCAAACTGGGATTAGTGCATCGTTAGTCAATTCATAAACCTTATGAATAAATAATCATGACATCTACATGTCTAAATTCTAATCATATAAGCATAAACTCATGATATCATTGATTTTTCCTGACATTTACACTTAACGTCAAATCATTAATTCATGCATAATTAACTACTAATTACATGCAAGTAAAAAGTAAAACATAGTCAAAATTTGGGGTGTGACATCTACATACACATATTTTTTAAATTTATTTATGTATATAGCTATGAATTTCACAAAAATTACACACACACACACATATATTCTTTTAAATTTCTCTTTAAAAAAATTATTTATCTATATTCTTAAAAAAATCATAAGAATATATATATTTTCTTCATTAAAAATATAAATTTAATAAAAAACATTTTTATTAAAAATATTAATTTAGTGTTAGATATTTATTCTCATTACGTCGAAAGTTGTAACTACAGTGGCAGCACGGGGATGAAATGGCTTGAGTAAAAAATAATCAAATAGTTGACATATTAAAATAAATAATCATAAACATTACAAAAAAAATATAGCCCACAAATGCAACATTAATAATTAAAACATATTTAAAACATAAATATTTGAAAGTCTCCAATATGGAAAACAACCAAAAATAAAATCACTAATTACAAGAAGGAAGAAGCACAACATAAAAATCAAAACAATCAAAATTAAGTGTTGGAGTAAATGGTTTTTACCATTTACCCGCTTAAGTTTACTTAGACTTGCATTATAGTTTAATAGTGCATTTAATCAATTAGGGTAGTTGTGTTTCCCATATTGGGAAGTTTCATACCTGTCACCTAATTTTCACGGCTTTAAAAAGCCTGTACAATATGTATCTCAATATTATTCACTCGTTTTGGTGAAATGGCCTTGTGTTGCCTCTCTCGTTTTCTATGAAGGCATTTTGTTGCAGATGGTGCTCCTAGGAGGTGGATGACACTAACATGGTATCAGAGCCAACCATTTTGCAATCCTTCCTTGAGAGTTTTTATCGAGTGTTTGAGATCGCTTATTTTTTTGGCATTTGAAATTT
The DNA here is from genome assembly GCA_027924645.1 of Cunninghamia lanceolata. Taxonomy (NCBI): domain Eukaryota; kingdom Viridiplantae; phylum Streptophyta; class Pinopsida; order Cupressales; family Cupressaceae; genus Cunninghamia; species Cunninghamia lanceolata. The sequence goes on along the minus strand of BSBN01000163.1, from coordinate 4,091,218 downwards.
TTTAAATTTCAAAGTTGCCTACCAATTTTGTCTTGTTTGAAGCTGTGCAAAATTCAAGAAGCCCGATTTTCTTTGAGGAGAGCTAAAAAATTTTGTGATCGGCTATTGTAGATCGATTTGCTCCTGGAGGCATGAATTTTGTGTGATTCTTTTACCTTGCAGAGGCATTGGAACCGATTGGCTGTGGAAGCCACGTTTTCTTCATCCAGGCCGATTCATTCTGTGGTTGAGGCACTGCAAGCATTTAAGGAGGCCACAATTTCTTCATTTTCCTATCGAGCCTTCTTTCTTCCTGCCACGATTTGCAATTTGGAGGCAGCGACGTTTCTCTTGCAGACTGATTCAACCTTAGGTTGTGTTTGAATTTCCCTTGAAGGCTCGATTTTTGTAATTGGAGGATGGCACATGTTTTTGGAGGCATCGTTTGATTTTTAGGCATTTCAAATTCTCTATTGGAGGCCGCATTTTTTTCACAGAGGCTTGTTTTTTTTCAAACTTGGAAAGCCGTTCAACCTGTCTTCTTTGGAAGCGCTTGAGTTAACAAAGTGCAAAAAAATTGCAGTCATTTCGAATGACTAGCATTGTCCTCCATCTTTAATTGCCTTGAACCAGAAATTGGCCTCATTTTAGCCACCAACACTTTAGCAAGTTCGTTCCTATGCAGAGCGTTGCCCTCTTCATTGGCTGATTCCATTTGGTGCTTGAAATCTACAGTTTTGGAGGCTCGTTTCTTTAGGGAGAATATACACTTCTTGAAATTTTATAAAGTTCTCTCCAAAATATTTAATTTTAGGGCTGTGCAGATTGGAGGCCCTTGATTGGCTGATTTTGCATCAAACCTTATCCTTTCTAAAGTTTGCAAAAGCAATATTGCTTAGGGTTTGCTAATTACTGGGGCCCATCCATGGCTATCTGGAGTGCCATTTGAGATCTTTTATCCCACATTCCTCTCGTAGAGGCATTATTTTCACCTTATAACCACTAACACTTCCATTGTCTTGTGAAGTTGTGAAAAGATTTGTGAGTAGCATAGATTGTATCTTGTGCTTGAACGTTGAGATTGGAGATTGACTGTTGGTGGATGTAACTTTGTGATTTAAAGTCACTTGGCCTGAGAGGCTCAATCTTTTTTGCCCATATGCATCTAATGGTCACGTGGGTGACCAAGGGCTTAATCTGGTCCTTCATTCTTGCATTGAGCCCCCATAGGTGATTATTTCTTCCATAGAGCATATCTTTGGCATCCAGAGTCTGTTTTTAGCATTTCGCATATCATCAGAAAGATGACTTCACCAAGCTCGCAGTGGTATAGGCAAATCTACCTAATTTTGCTGATTTGAAGTATTTGGGAGTTTCTAATTTTGTTGTTGAAGGTTAATGTCTTTGTAATTTTGGAGATTTGTCATAGTTCATTATGGGGTTTTCAGTTCATCCTGATGTGATTATGTTAAAAATGGGAAATTATAAACAATGGAGAGATGGTATCATAAAACATCTTAGATGGCTTCATTTGTTGCCACATTTTTATAATCTAGTTCCCCTTCCTAGTATTGATAGTAAGAAATTTGCATAGAATTGCAAAAGGGATCATGTCCTAGGAGTTATTGCAATGCATATTGATGATGCCACTTTGAATGCTATTGATCATTTTGAGTGTCCTCATATTCTTTGGACTAAAATTTGGGAAATACATGGAGATCCTGATACTCAGTTATTCCCAGATGATCCTGTTTCAGATTGTCTTGTGCCTCTTCATTTTTCAGACAGGATACCCTATGACCATGCTACTATACAAGAGTTTGAAGTTTTGGAATACTTTGAATCTTCAGATGAGGATGATGAGGGTTATTTAGAAACTCCTTCTTCTCCATCAGGGATAGTTGATATACCTTCACCTTCAGTGATTCATTGTGCAGAGTCATTGATTGAGGCTCCTATCATTCTTGTTCAGCAGGACCATTCATCTTTCGGTGGTGATTCATTGAGCACATCCAGTAATTCATCACAACCAGTATTTCATTGTCTTCCTTATTGGGATTCATATTTGTTGGACATTAGTTCCGTGTTCATAGAATCTCATATTTCTGACTTGGAAGACACATTTGAGGGTATATCCCTCCTATTTGATGATAGTTGTGGTACAACTGTTGTCACTCCATCTTTGTCTTTGGAGAATGTTCAAGATTAGTTTCTAGTGGTACCTTGTTTGTCACCTTCTATTGTGATTGGGCATGTTCCTGATTGGTTCGTGGCATCATTTTCCAAGGTCTTGGCAACACATGAGCAAATTTCAGAGACATCATCATACATTTTCATGCTTCTTTCTTTCAATTCTAGTTGGAGTGGGAAGCATACCTGCATCTATACATGATTTTGTTTCTTCCAAAAGGGAGACAAATTGTTTGTCGACATTGGATCATGTTTTGTCTTTAGGCACTTACCATTTTTGTAGGTGATTACACATTGTGGGGGGGCTACATAATCTCTCTCTTTCCATCTTATGGGGGGCCATTGATTATATATGCATGATGTATGTAGCACTTGGGGGGATGTGATTAAGTCCTCCATCCACCATGCATCATTTTTTGTTTTTCTTTCTCTCTTTTGGGGAGGGGTTTTTTCCCACAGGGTTTTTCTCCTTTTCTCCGTTTGTGAGAGATTCTTTTTTGCATTGTAAATGGGTACCTAACATGGTTATGTAGCCGGGACCCATATTGCATCTCTATATTGCATCTTGATTTTGCATAATAATTCTCCCTAAGTTGCACTTAAGGGGGGGTGTTGAAGTAAATGGTTTTTACCATTTACCCGCTTAAGTTTACTTAGGGTTGCATTATAGTTTAATAGTGCATTTAATCAATTAGGGTAGTTGTGTTTCCTATATTGGGAAGTTTCATACCTATCACCTAATTTTCACGGCTTTAAAAAGCCTATACAATATGTAAATTATGTATCTCAATATTATTCACTCATTTTGGTGAAATGGCCTTGTGTTGCCTCTCTCATTTTTTGTGAAGGTATTTTGTTGCAGATGGTGCTTTTGGGAGGTGGATGACACCAACATTAAGAATCAATGAAAATCACATGTATGAATTTCATGATTTGCTGGAATATTAAAAAAATCAAAATCAACATTAAAAAAATAAATAAATAATTAAAACTAAAACTAAAATCAACATGAAAAAGTAAATAAAACCAATAAAACTAAAAACATGGATATAGCAACATAGTAACTTTATTATTACAAGAAAATAATTATATATATAAAAAATGGTGTATAGAATAAAAAATACATCTGCCATACTTCTACTCTGGCTCAACCCTCACATAAAAACCACATATTAACTTTGTTGTAGCTTGAAAAAGTTATAGATTGAGAATTTAGTTAAATTAAAACTTGCCAAGTCTAAATTAGAAAAATAGGAGATACAATGGAAAAAGCTATTTATTACTTCCCAAGATTTCTTTTTAGATTACTTTATGATTTTTGGAATTAGATAGCGAAATTAGCAATATATATATTTAAATTTTATTATTCATTTTATTTTGATAGTAAATTAGAAATTAGTTATTTTCAATATTTATTCTTATTCAAATATTTCATTAATTTTTTTATATTCTCAATAACATTTTCAATATAGGCACCTCAAGATTGATATCTCTTGGCGTCTTTTAGATAGATGTATTTAAGATATCTATGCTAGTATATATTATATTTTGTATATATGTATATATGCATAAATATAAAAAATATAATAAAATGACATGTATATATGCAACATTACCATCATAAAATGAAGAGATTTATAATGATATGTATGCACATACATACATACATTTCTTTCATTTACAAAATAGGTACATCATTTCTAATTTATCAAATGAAAAGTTTGATTTCAAGATAAATATATACATAAGATTTAATAAGCTAAAAATGTATCATATTTCTATTTAAATTTTGTTTCATAAATATTCCAAATAACCAATTAGTATACAACATAAAGCATAAAATTCACATTTAATGGATTGTGTTTTAAGACAAGGTCTCCTTTTCTCTCAAAGAATTATACAATAAAACTAATGTTACAATTCTACACTATTCAATAATATATTTGGAAATGCTAGTTTTATACACATTGCAAGATCACTCTCTACATTTTATTTAGAGTTTCTTTAATCCCAAATAAGCTCCATTGAAGTTTAATGCAAGATACAAGCTGACAGGAGAGAGAGTGCTCTCCACCCAATCAATATGGAATCATTAAGCCATATGAGGTTCTGGCCATCCCTTGAGCTAGGAGAATCAACTAGGACCCAATTAAAATAAAAAGATGCTAGCATAATGAAATATTAAACAAGAACTAATAGGAATACAAACCCACACAATCATAATATAAAGGTTTTGACCTCAACCCTATCGCATAACCAAAATGAGGGCACTCTTTCCCTTCAACACACACACACACACACACACACACACACACACACACACACACACACACACACACACACTTACATAGAGAGGGAAACAAGCTACAAATTTTACAAGAGTAACATAGTTCAACTGAAATCATTTCAAACTAGAACTCATTTTATACTCCAAATTAAACACAACACAAGAATGAAAAATAACAAGGACTTATCTCTTTAATGAATCTTTTGGAGATGAGACCATTCTCCTCCTTCAAGCTTGCTTGCATACTTCCAAAGCCTTCCACTCCAAAGCCACAAATCCTCTCTCGAGAAGATTTTTCCATCATGCAAGAATGAATAAAAATCTCCTTTCAAAGACTATAGGGTGACCTCACTCATCCTCACCTTATGGGCTGGTGAAACATGACCTCCACCTCACACTCCCATCCTTTTTTTCCAAAAATTAACTAAGTCACATGTTTTCTATATGCTCACACATGTGCGAGGCATAGGAATAAGGAGTGCACTTGATACTACTTCCCATGCATGATCCTAGGAAGTTCTCCCACAAGTATGAAGCATAGGGAAGAGGAGTGTACTCAACACTACCTCTCATGCATGATCCTAAGAAGGAGACATTGAGGAGTGATAGGTCCAACCTCAATCTCTCACATGATTAGTTACATATACTTCTTCCAAGGAGCCCAAAAATTAAAATTCATAGCCCACAAGGTGCATACCATATAGGAAGTTGTCTAGGGGGATTATTTTCACATAAAAACAAGGAAAACCAATATTTTTGCTCCTTTAAAAATTCACTACAAGTGCAAATCCTAGTTTGCACTTCACACCCACTTTTAACACATGTTAATGCTCCTAGACACCATCACATTGAAATAAGGTTTTAAAAATAAAATTTGAACACTTAAAATAACATATTTCACACTTAGGAGTTTTAGTCCACACTAGGCTATGACATTTGGCTCATTGGCGCATACAATAAAATCACATTGTTTCACAATATGAAATGGGATGAAAATTAGAGCCTTAATGATTCTCCCATTCTCCCATTGGTGATTGCATTCACTTATACACTCATTACAAACATCAATACATCCATGAAATATATAGTTGAAGCATTACAATTAAAATTACATTGTTCAACTACAATAATCAAAGTAAATCACATACATAATAGTTAGCATCAAAATCACATTTCAATCAAGATTAATTCATATTGATTATATTACACTTAAAATAATTGCATGCAAGAAAGTTATGACTATTAAGATACCATGCATTTACAACTTACCAAAACTACTTACCAGGAAACATTCCTTCAATAGGGTTAGCTCATCACTTAGTACTTAAATTTATTTTATTTCCAATCCTCATAAATCATCTTGAAGATCCTATTGTTCATGATCATGTGCTCATAGACAACTTCATTGTTGAAGAATGTAACCACATGGACATAGTCGACAATTAATTAGAAAATAATATTAACATGAATATCCATCCTATACTCTATCCAAATTATCTCATGTTATTGGAGGTTTGGTTACCTTACCCAAATGAAATTGAATTACTCAAAATTTGCTAATTAAATTTTATCTACTAAGTTAAATAAGTTCCACATTTTAAAATCTAATAATGTGGGATAATTAATGTGAAGTCTATGAATCCAAAGTCAAAAGGTTAGAAGATCTCATATAAGTTTTACACTTAACTAGGAATAAAAAGATTGTTAAGCATAATGAGTGCAACCAGGATTACAAAAACAAGTGGATTTCACACTTAAAAGTGAATCAAGTGGAATCATACAAAACCTTGATAATTATAAACACTTCACAACATAGTTTCCCATAAAGGAGTTATTCATAGAGTTCACTTAGGAGGCTAATATTACTAAAAGTACACTAGCACAAGGGTAGGAAAGCTCACCAAGGGATTCAATCAGCTAACAACATTTGATTCTATATGTAAGGGGTGCATATGGAGTAGCAAGGAAGGCTTGACCTTACACTTTCATGGTAGTCTCTATAATACCATGATGAACCATTTTTTCACCATGACAATCATATGTTCACTACGATGATTATGCATTCATCGCCTATGCAAATCAATGATTGCACCATAGATCAAGAAATAATATGTTTCCTTGATCAATCTCATCACTTTTTTTTTCTAACGTTTTCCTAATACTTGCACTTTCTGATCTACATTACTAAATAGTTTAAACAATGGTTCATGTAGTGCTTGTTGTCTCTTATCCAATTATATGATAATAATGGTTGTAAAAGAAAGAAAGTAATGTGAGGTCTAGGAAAGATTCATTGATCCCATAGTGATTAATTTAATCTTTTATATTGCTTTGCATGATTTCTTGTGTGTGTGTGTGTGGTGCATCCCTCTCTAGCCCATTATAGAGAGGGGGTTGTCCCTATGCTTTGTAGTTTAGGGTGATGGCATGGGAGTGATGCCACACTTGATTTCCTTTCTTCTTCAATAGGGGTTGATATGACTACTAGTGATTTGGCCCTATCCCTATTGAGAGAAAGGCAAAATTTCATTAGTGTGCAAACAAATTGACTTAAAGTAAGGGAGAGCTTGCTATGTAAAGAATGGGGTGCTTAACCAACCCTATTTATCAAAAATTGGTTGAGCACCCCATTCTCTATGTAGTGGTATCGATTGAGTGTATTTATGCTCTCTAAATAGTTGAGATTGAATCAATTAAGATTAGATTAGATCTAGGTGGGCGAAGGCAAGAGAGTGCCACATATCTAGTCTAGATAGGGGACCCTCAAGTTTGTATTCTATATGGATAGGGCACTGACCACATATGGTTGATAGGATCCCACTCACACCTTCTTCTCTCTTCTCTCTCAATAGAAGGAAAGGACAACTTCCTATTGATACTAATCTATGAATGGGTCATTCCAATATTTGTACTATTTATATTATTCCTCTTTCCAACATTATTTGTTCATTTCTTGAAATAAGGAGTTTTTTATATCTCATTATTATGAACCTCATTTAAAAATAATAAATTATCTCAAAAATTTACTAGGACTAAGTAAGAAAATACCCAATAGAATTAAACAACCTATAAAACATATACATATTTCCATATATAGATAGATGCATACTTGTATATACATACATACATACATATATATATATATGTGTGTGTGTGTGTGTGTGTGTGTGTGTGTGTGTGTGTGTGTGTGTGTGTGTGTAATGTATGTATATAATGTATATATGTATATACATGACATTTATAGATATACATATATATCTAGATATGTATATATGTAGATACATATATGTATGTATATACATTATGCTTATACATATATACACAGTCTCCATAGAAGTAATTTAATACATAGATCTTATAGAAGTTTTTGAAGAAGTTCAAACAAAACCATCATATAGAAACTTGGAGAAGTTTATAGCAAAGCTACAAGTCTAAAACCAATTTCAAATGAACAACATTCCTATAGCATCCTTTGAGAAGCAAGTTGACAGAATCTAACAACAACACAACACACCAAAAAATAAATAAAAAATTGAAAATATATAATTTTTTTTGTGATGCATGATTGCACATGGACTCAAATGCTCCTTGTTGATGTAGTTTTTGACACACCAACTTACATGCACACCATGAAGCATGCAGGGTGGAATGACAAAGGTTCCCCTATTTGAAAGGTGGCTACCCTCAAGGGTCTTCATGCATATATACACAGTCTCCATAGAAGTAATTTAATACATAGATCTTATAGTAGTTTTTGAAGAAGTTCAAACAAAACCATCATATAGAAACTTGGAGAAGTTTATAGCAAAGCTACAAGTCTAAAACCAATTTCAAATGAACAACATTCCTATAGCATCCTTTGAGAAGCCAGTTGACAGAATCTAACAACAACACAACACACCAAAAAATAAATAAAAAATTGAAAATATATAATTTTTTTTGTGATGTATGATTGCACATGGACTCAAATGCTCCTTGTTGATGTAGTTTTTAACACACCAACTTACATGCACACCATGAAGCATGTAGGGTGGAATGACAAAGGTTCCACTATTTGAAAGGTGGCTACCCTCAAGGGTCTTCATGCATTTGATCGTGAGGTTTTACTAGAATCCCTCAGTCGAAGAGTGCTTTGGGTAGTCCATTCAAGGGGCTCCATTGAGTAACTAGGAGTTGTTCAATTGAAACATAGGTTTAGTTAGTGAATTTTGGTCACTATTAGCCACATAAAGAACCTATTTCATTTTAATTGAAATAATTTGATTTTGTTCAACATCCCACTAATGAATTTTTCTATTGAATTGCATTAAAAAGTGAAAAAACAACAACATATTCATTAAAATCAGAATTTAATGGTGTGGGATTTGAAGAGTTATTCATTAAAATTTGTTCTTTTTGACAAAATTAAATTTTAATTTTTTTATGACAATGATAAATGTGTTAAAATTTTGTAGGATTTCATTGTGAGGAAGTCAAAAAATCAATCCAAATTCCACCTTATATGATTGAAATCAATCATCAAAACTGTAATTAAACTAAACTAACTTTGGTGTAAAAAAATGCAAAAAGGAAGGGGAGAGAAAAGGGAAAAAAATAAAAAATAAAAATCCAAACTTGTCCCAATCCTCCCTATGCACCATTTAGTAAATGGACAAACTCGCTCAAACCAATCTTGTCCAGACCCGTTGATGCAATTCCAATGCAAGACGGTACAATCTTCAAGGAATTAATCTCGTGCACGAAGGATGGAAAATCAAAGTGTGCACAAACATGTTCAATCAACCACTAGAATACCCTACCATTAGTGGGACATCAATGGTATAAACATCTGTTGAGGTTCATTAATATTAATTGAATTAAACGCATATGTTTTAATGAAAAATAAACAAATTTGGAGTTTGGAAAACCATATTGGACAGAAGAAAATGGAGCAAAAATGAAGAACTTTATTCAAAATGAAGGCTTCCAAACCCCAACAGATTTTCTAATGATTACAAATAAACAATACAAAAATTTATATAGGCAATTTGGATGGGAAGGCAAACAACCATTCCCTCCAAAAACTCACAAAATGACAAAAAGACAATTGAAAATGAAGGGTCATTGGTTCTTCACATTCTATCTTTTTGCTCCATTTGCTATTTGTTTTAAAGCAGTTTCCATTCTTGAAACCATCCTCATTTTTAGGTTGCCTTTCCAATTTCCACTTTTGCACACAATCCATCCCTTCTATCCTCCTTTCCATTTAAAGCAAATTCAAAACAAACTGCATTTTTCACCTCCTTTTGTGCAAAACATATATCTCATTCACATCGACAAAAATAGTTTTGTTTTACGACTGCTCTTCCACTCTTACACATGTTTCATCTTTGAATTATATCTCTAATAAGATGCCTTTACCTCCTATATTAGCAATTGGGAGATTATCTTCATCGATCTAAAATTTATTAGCTCTCTGGTTCCTCTAAATTTTTGGTCTCAAATCACATTATATCGACCAATAACTGATATCAACCTTTCTTCTTTCCTGAAGATATCCTTATAACCAAAATTGTGTCTTGGCCCTTCTAGTATTATTTCCATATAACAAATTCTCAAAGAGACAAATACCTTTGATGACACGAGCACATTAAACCGAACCATCTACTTTGTCATCGGCAAGAATAGTTCATTTTTTTGCCAACTTAATTTCTTCATTAATAGCACTACCAATACCATTAACAAGTTTTTCTTGAACTGCCTTCCAAGCTTGCAACATTGACAGGTCCGAATGCCTATTACAGGCTCGTTCTTGTTCTAGAATAGCTTCCATTTGAAATCTGCACAGTTAGTCTCACCAAAGATCAATATGTCCAAAAATCTCCCTATCACGAGTAGATGGCATAGAATTCCAATTTCTGAAAAAACACTTCTAAATAAGTTGTGGTCCTATGCATATGGAATTTCATTTCCTTTTGAAATTTTGTTACGTGCTTTACCCTGTCAAATTAGCCATAGCCTTAGATGTATTTTAAAATTTCTTTTGGCATTTTACCAAATACTTGGTGTGTCTTGCCACGACCCTTCTTCTCTTTGGAGATATTATATTTCTATGATATATTCAATTAGTCCATGTGCTTTGCCTATACTTCCACATACATGACGTTTCATATTCCTTGCTTTGCATTTTGTCAAACAACTTGCATAGGTAGTCATGACCCACTTAAGTTTTATCTCTCTTGAAATTTTATTAAGCATTTCACATGATTTACAATGGTGTCCTACCTTGTTTTCTTGTGTGGCTTGTGTTGTGTGTTAGCATTTAATTTCACACCTTTCAGTGAGAAAGAAAAATGTAAAGATGTGCAATAAAACTACTCTTCAAATTTGTAGGGGAAGCTCCCTCTAAAATAAAACTTAACTAAAAATTTTACAATCTTTTTGGAATTTGCAACATGTGAGAGGCTAAAATGCACATTCGACAACGAAGCAAAGATTTTGTGTTTTTTGACTGCAAACAAAATCTAGGCTACACGCTTGCGCTACTCAACTAAATTCAGAGGCTAAGTAGGGCAAGTACACTTGAATTGGATTGAATAACATTTAAACACGAATCGCAAGATTAAACTTATAAGACGATGCAAAGATACGACTTATTCCTTCATCTCGACACAAAATTTGTAGATCTGTTGAATCAACTTAACCCTTAGCACAAATAACACATTTCAATGGATACTTGGAAGCAAAATAAACATACTGGAATCCATTAATGAATAAAATAAGAACACAATCAGATGAATATACGAAAATGACAATCTAAGTAAATGAGACATGAGAATTGTCCTTGCTTTTTATTCATTGATTGAATATAACACTAAATATCTGGATTTGAACACTAAAAACTTGAGGAAGGCGCATTGAGTTCTTTAACCTGAGCGTTTGCTTCTTCTCCGAATGGTGTTGAAAACCTTCTCCTTGGCGCGTCCGAGCTCCTGCAGGCGCGTGAGGCGTGAAGGAAGCTTTAGAAACATATTTTAATTGAAGCATTTTGATTTTTGTTTGAGCGCTTCCTCTTTGATTTTTAATAATTTTGCCTTTAGCTTTTCTAAGCGGCATGCTCTTCATATATTTTATTTGATCTTCTTTTTTCTTTTTATACTTCAAAAGTCACCGGAGATTTTATTTCGTTTTGCATTTGATTTTTTAAACGCTAAGTAAAGATGCGTGAGTTAGCCTTTACTTCAACTTGCATGACTTTGATTTTTTTTTTTTTTAGATTTTTAACTATTAGATTAATATCTATTATTAAATTAATAATAATAAATATCATAAACAATAGTAATGTTTTGAACCTTCATGCACAGGAACTTTGATTTTTAATAAAACTCATCGTTTTATTTTTATTTTTCATTGCCTTAGCTTTTAATTTAATTGTTTTATTTTTAGATTTTAACTTGCTTTTTAATAATAGTTAAAAATAACTATTATAGAAACAATAGAACCATTTATTTTTATTTTTTATTTTTTAGTTATTATTTTTAATCATAGTTTATTATTAATAATAAACTCTTAAAAATAATAACATTTTTTTTTAGTTTTTATGGACTTTTTAATTTTTGACAATACAATACTAACTTTAATATTATTAATAAATAATTAATAATAAATTATTAATTATTAATTAATATATTAAAATTTACGAACTTAACCAAAACTTAAATTTAATATTAGTTAATTAAATAATTAATAATTTATTATCGATTATAAATTAACATATCAAATTTAAGACTTTACGAACACAAAGATGAACATTAGAACTTGAACTTGACGACGACCACGATATGACAAGATGACGAGGAAAAAATTCTGGATTTGGTCTAGGCCATGTTTTGGATTTGACAAGTGACACACGAACTTGCATTATACTTTGAAAATTTTGGATGGGTACAACATTGTGTTTGCAATTTCAATTGGTAGTAATTCCACATAGATGTTCCACCTGCCAATTACAATTACATTTGTTTGAAACTCATAATATGCCAAACTTATAGCTGCCCAACACATTCTTTGCTTCATTTCTTTTCATGTATCCACCCTATGTGGCATGTTATGTTTTCTTTCCATTGGCATTTTGACAAACAATTTACATATTTAGTTGATGCCTCCATAGCCACACGACCGATTTGAAGTTATTTTGACAAATGGTTGGTGTACTTTGGGCTGTGACCATTCACATCCTTTTGATATTTTTACAAATAACTCTACATGCTTTCGTCTATCATTCTATCTCCTTTGGCATTTGGAAGCACTAGTCAATGGCTATAATGCTCTTTGTACAACCTCTTGAATTGTTGTCTTTTGTTGGTGTATTCATAAATCCTTTCACCTAGAAGGGCTAAAATATGGCCAATCGATTATCACTCGACTTAAATTCCATCCACTTCAATGGTCAAACAACTAATAGCCATTTTACATCTCATTCACAACAAAAAGTGGTAAATATTTGTCCTATTTTTATTTGCCAAAATTAACCTTTGACTGTTGAAGTGGATGATAATTAAGAACAACCCTCGATTATGCTCCATCAGATATGAGACATCAAACATTATAGCCTCTGTTTTGTAGAATAGAAACAAACAATGAAACTCATAGCGACATATATTCTTCCTTATAAAATTCCAACTTGGAGTGATATTTGCTATGCATCTATGAATATCAGACAATGATGATCTGAAAGATTGTGCCCATTAGTTTGCATCACATGGTATTAACTCATCTTGCTCATAGGAATAATATCTCCTAGCTTGTCAATTTACAAATCTTGTCTAAAAGTTGATTTTTTACTTAAAAAGGTAACATAAACATTAGCATATAAATAACATTCAAATTTGAGTTTGAATTTTAAATCGAAATTAACAAATTCTAATTTCAATCATTAAAATTTAGATATTAAAATAAATATATTTTATTTAATCGTAAATATTTTGCATTGAGATTGAAATGTCTAGAATAATTTAATGTTTTCAAAATTTAAACACAAAATGGTTAAAATATTTCAATTGTTTAAATTTGAAATGCCAATTTTAAATCATTTGTCAAAATTAAATTTATGCCCAAAATGCAACAAGTCAAACTTGTGACACCATAGATTTGTGGCATGCAACTCATTAAGACAAGGTGATGCTATGCAATGTGATGAAGGTGACAAAATTGTGACAAAGACCAATTCACTAATGACAATGCAATAAGCAAAATAATGCAACAACTAAAATGTGACAGAGGACATAATGCGACAAATCGCAAAGATACGACAAGAGGTGAGAAGGCAATAATGCATAAAAAATGCAACTTGCGACAATAATGTAGCTGACAAACAAAGTGTGACAAAATGCCAAGATGACAAATACCATTTGGCTAACCAAAATCATACACACCAAAGTAACTAATCATGACTAAAAATCATCGACACAAAGAAGAGTCCCCAATTTGGCATAAATTAGGGGCTTGTTGTGAGGGGTAACAATAAATGCCATGCCTTGCTTAACACAAAAAAGAAAAAAGCTTTTGGAACATGAAAATTTTACACTTGCAAACACATCATTAACAACAATGATCATGTTGAGATGCTAAATTGACCGCTAGATTGCTTTAAAAAATATCATCCAAACCATCTAATCCAAATAAATTTATGATAAAAAATTACTTGGTGTATAATTTTCAAAACCCATGCATCTAGGCATACATAAAAACATTCAAACCAAAGTTAGAGTGAGCAAATTTTACAATGATACATGCAAATTTTCATCTAGGTGTGTGCAGGTGGTTCATTACATTCTTTCATCTACAAACTTAGCTAAACAACTTTAGATATCAAGTTTTGAATATTTTTAACATTTATGTAGGAAGAGGTCATCTTTAGATATGACAGTGTGTTTCTTTCAAACTTGCCTTTATTTGACTACTTGGGCATAGCTTCGATGCTAGCTAGGTGTCTATAGCCCCAAAAGAGATACCTTTGATCTTGTTCTAAGCATAGCTCTATCACTAGCCAAGCGTCTATAGCCCCGATGGAGATACTTGAGTCACCTAGAATGAATGAGGTTTTTATTTTTATTTTCTTTTTTTTACCTCCCTCATCCTGCAGACATTGAAGTTTGCCTCTAGGTTCAGGTCCATTGTGGTAGTTAATTTTCTTTTTAAAACAATTTATTTTTTGGCTTAATATCTTAACTACCATTGCTTTTGCATACAAATTTAAGAATATTTAAAATGTAAGAAGAGTTGGATGAGAAATAAAAGATACATCTTCAAATTGCATACACTTCCTTTAGCATGAAAATGAATCTACACATCCAAATGAAAGACTAATGAAGACTATACCTTGACAATTTAACCATCATAAATGGAAAAGGAAAAGATAGTGAAGATATTTAGAAAGTGCACTTTAAATCAAGATAGAAGTCATTTTGATCATGCCAATCAATTATGAATAAAACTTTAAAAGCATATTGACCGTTAGAGAGGAGTGGAAACTAGTATCAGTTGTAACACATCAATGTTCTAGGAAAACCAAAACACAACAAAACCAACAAAAAACTAGAAACAAAAACAAACCAAAACAAGAAGCAAAAGAAAAGAAACAAGCTAAAATTTCCTACCCTACTTAGATAATTTGACCTTGACAGTTTAGGAGTACAAGTAAGAAAGTCCCCATTTTTACAAATTTTTACATTATTCAACATTAAATACTTAGTTCCTCTAGTCCTAATTACTGTAGATTTATCTCTAAACTCAATAATAAATAGCTTGAACCTCTTAGGTTCATACTCTAAATGATTTTTAGGAAAAATTAAAAGATGAGGAAGCTCACCTTCCTCATGCCAAATCCACAAGCATGTCTTTTTACATGAACCCCCATAATCAAATAAATAAGAACATTTGATTTTATCAATTATAACATCTTTTAGTTCATGAGGAATCATATTTTGTGATTGCAAATTAGTTTTGATAGTAAATGACATGTCATTACTTTCACTATGGTTACCAACAAAATAAAGAAAGCAAGATGAATGACAAGAGAGGGTTTAGAAAAATCCCGTGTTGCGATGTCACCCATCAAAAAAGCATGTCTATCGTCATGGTGTTGGAGATTTATTACATCTTAGTTTAATATAGATTAAATAATAAATAAATGTTAGTTTATAATAGTTAATAAATAAATAAGTTAGAATTTTAGCTTTGGGAGTTACTTTCCCATTGGTAAGTTTCATTAGTTTTGTATGGAAAAATAAAGGCTTTATAAGCCACTGTAATGTAATGTAAATTCAATGAATGTAATCCCAATGATTAGTAGTAATATTATCATATATTTTGACGTCTATTTCTGCAATGATGTAATCTATAGTTTCAATTTTGTTTGCTTTATCTTTTTCAATTCATGTGTGCAATGCTCCTTGTCGTATGTTTCTCAATCCAAGTTGGTGAGATTATCGGGCACATGCACATTAAAAATAAATTTGGTTGGCACAATTTCATATAAAGATGCATCAACAAAACATTCTTTAATGCAATCATGATTTTCATCTAAGCTAACTTACTAACTCATAAGATGCACAATTGTTTCTTTCTTTTCGAAACCAAAATTAAGATTTTTTTTGGTTAATTAAATCATTCCCTATCATGATATTATATTCAATGGTGATATCTGATTTCTCAAAGTCACCATCACTTTGTAAATGAGTTTTAAAGTTCATTGGGAAAGAATCATCCAAATTAGATTTGTTCAATGCAACATCAAACTCAAGTTTATTGTTAGCTTTAATGCCAGATACAATATAATTATTTGTGTCTCCCAACCAATGTATCTCACTAATTTCTTGTTCTAGCCTATGGTTGAGATTGTCCAATTGAAAAATGACAAGAACAACTTTAAAACAAAGAAAATCAACATGTTGAATTTGCAAATTCAAATAATTTTTTTTGCAACATTCACACACAAATCAACAATATTTGGTTTATTAAACTTTTGACACATAGTCCACATATGCACCAATAAATCAACAATATCACGGCTTTCTCCTTCAATACAAAAAGAATATGACTCTTTATTTGACAAAGTACATGCACTCAAATCTTCGTTTGTTGATTGCATACAAGTATCTATTTCACCTACTTTAAATTTTCTATCATCATAAAACTCATCACATATCTTAGAATTGTTGTCCTCAAATGTACTAGCATCATAAGTTTTTGCCTCTTTGAATTTGAGCACCGTTGGGTTATCCACTAAACCAAAGGAGTCTTGGTAATAATGATTTACTTCCCTTTCACTGGTTTAAATATGTTCTTAAGTCTCTTCACTCGACAAAACAACGCCATGTTCTTGACTCACCTTTCATTTTCATTGAGTTATCTTATTTATTATCACTTCGGTGCACGCGACTTCTCCATGCTTGGTTATGTTGTGAAAATAACACTTATCATGCAAAAAAATTTGTTCAAATGGGAAATCCAAGGACTCCCATGTCATGGTTCAAATTCTCAATTGGCCTTGGAATATCCAACTCAAAACTTGATATAGTTGGTTGGCATGGTTGGAGTGTTGTATCAATTTGTTGATGATTCTCTTCATTGTCATTTGTTGGAATACCACAAATCTTTTCGTGTTGTTTCCATTCTCTTCATATGCCCCAGTGTTCAAATCCACTTTGTTGTCACGAATGTTGTTTCCAATAGTCTCAAAAGTCGCCTCATTGATTCCATTGTTAATTTCACTATCGGTGTCATTACTAGACTCAAGTGGATTTCTTATGAAAACATTGAGATTGTAGCATAATTCATAGTAGATATCAAAAGAAAAACACAAAAAATTGGCCAATTGCCTCATTGTGGTTGTTGCAGCATGAAACCTTGATGAGGGTAATTTCTTGCTTGCATTGGTTGCATTCCATACATGTCTGGCTGCTAAAGCAATTGATTTTGTGGTGGGTTGCCATACTTACCAAATTGTATTAGAAATGCATTTTCCAACTCCACCCATGAATGTATGGAATTTGGCATAAGACATGTATACCAATGATGAGATGCATGTCATGAAAAGTGTTTATAAAAAGTTCATAAGCAAAACCCTCATGGTTAATCTGATTTTGAATCATCAAATCCTTACAAATCTTGACATGTTTATATGGATTTTTTCCAACACTAGGGGAGAAGGTAGGCAACAAATTACACTCCTTTGTGAGAACTTGAAAAACCTTAATAAGATTTTCCATTAGGATGAGATAACCCCCCTAAATAAGTTGATGGAAAAATTGTGTTTGCATTCACCTTTTCAGCAACTGACAAACATTTTTGCTAGTGTTTTGGTTTTTGCCATTTTTTTTGTTAATGAAATTTTTTGTTTTTTAATTTTTTAAATTTCACATTTTTTTGTATTTTGTATAAAATGATAAATTCCAACGTTAAAGAAAGATAGGTTAAGCATTAAAATCAACAAATTGAACTATCATAACACTCGTCATTCGCCCTCTTTCTAGCTCTAGTTATGTTGATGTGGTTTTTGACACTCCAACTTACTAGCGCATCATGAAGTACGCTGGGTGGAATGACAAAGATTCCCTTTCTTGGAAGGTGGATAGTCTCAAGGCTCTTTGGGAATTTGATTGTGAGGTTTTCCAAAATCCCTCAATTAGAGAGCACTTTGGTTGGTCTGTTCAAGGGGCTCCATTGAGTAATTAAGAGTTGTTCAATTGAAATTAGGGGTTTACTTAGTGAATTTTGGTCATTATTAGCCAAGCAAATAACCTATTTCATTTTAACTAAATTAATTTAATTTTGTGATTTAAACTTGATTTTGTTCAACCTCCCACTAATGAATTTTGCCATTAAATTGCATTAAAAGGTGAAAAACAATAGCATATTCATAAAAATTAGAATTTAATTGTGTGGGATCTGAAGAGTTATTCATTAAAATTTGTTCATTTTGAGGAAATTAAATTTTAAAATTTTTATGACAGCAATAAATATGTTAAAACTTTATAGTATTTCATTGTGAGGAAGTCAAAAAATCAATCCAAATTCCTCCTTGTATGATTGAAATCAATCATCAAAACTATAGTTAAACTAAACTAACATTGGTGTGAAAAAATGCAAAAAGGAAGGGGAGAGAAAAGGGAAAATAAAAAATAAAAATAAAAACCCAAACTTGTCCCGATCCTCCCTATGCACCATTTAATAAATGGACAAACTCAACTTGAACCAATCTTTGCTAGACCCATTGCTGCAATCTCGATGTGAGACGATGCAATCTTTGAGGAAAAAATCTTGTGCGTGAAAGATGGCAAATTAGAGTGTTCATAAACGTGTTCAGTCAACCACATAGAACACCCTACCATCAATGGGGCATCAGTGGCATAAACATGTGCTGAGGTTCATCGACATTAATTTAATTAAATGCATAGGTTTTAATGGAAAAGAAACAAATTTAGAATTTGGAAAACCATATTGGATGGAAGAAAAGGGAACAAAAATGAGGAATTTTATTCAAAATGAAGGCTTCCAAAACCCAACAAGTTTTCCAATGATTACAAATGAGAAATACACAAGTTTATGTAGGCAATTTGAATGGGAATGCAAACAATCATTCCATCCAAAAACTCACAAAATGACAAAGAGGCAATTGAAAATGGTGGGTCATTGGTTCTTCATGTTCTATATTTTCCCTCCATTCGCTACTTGTTTTAAAACAATTTCCATTTTTTGAAACCATCCTCATTTTTAGGTTGCTTCTCCAATTTCCACTGCACACAATCCATCTCTTCTATCCTCCTTTCTATTTGAAACAAATTCAAAACAAACTACATTTGCACTTTCTTTTGTGCAGAACATATATCTCATTCACATCCTCAAAAATAGTTTCATTTTAGAACTGCTCTTCCACTCTTGCACATGTTTCATCTCTGAATTATATCTCCAATAAGATGCATTTACCTCCTATATTAGCACTTGGGAGATTATTTTCATCGATCTAAACTTTATTAGCTCTTTCGTTCCTTTGAAATTTTAGCCTCAGATCGAATTATATTGACCAATAACTGATATCGACCATCTTTTTTCTTTCCTGAAGATATCCTTATAATCAAAATTGTGTATTGACCAATAATTGATATCGACCATCTTTCTTCTTTCCTAAAAATATCCTTATAATCAAAATCGTGTTTTGGCCTTCTAGTATTATTTTCATATAAATATTTCTCCCAGAGACAAATACCTTTGATGACATGAGCACATTACACCAAACCATCTACTTTGTCATCTACAAGAATAGTTCCTTTCTTTTCTAGCCTAATTTCTTCATTGACAACAATATCAATACCATTATCAAGTTTTTCCTGAACTACCTTCCCAGCTTGCAACATTGATAGATAAGTCACAGGCCTATGCATATGGAATTTCATTTCCTTTTGAAAAAATTTTGCGTGCTTTACCCTGTCAAATAAGCCGCAACCTTATATGTATTTTGAAATTTCTTTTGGCATTTTACCAATTTACCAAATACTTGGCATGCCTTGTCACAACCTTTCTCCCATTTGGAGATATTATATTTCCTTGATATATTCAAGTAGCTCATGTGCTTCGCCTATACTTCCACAGGCATGGTGTTACATATTCCTTGCTTTGCATTTTGTCAAACAACTTACATAGGTAGTCACAACCCACTTAAGTTTTATCTCTCTTGAAATTTTGTTAAATATTTCACATGCTTTAGAAGGACTCCACCTTGTCTTCTTGTGCGGCTTGTGTTGTTGTGTTTGCAATTTCAATTGGTTTGCATCACATGGTATTAACTCATCTCGCTCATAGGAATAACATATCCTAGCTCGTCAATTTGCAAATCTTGCCTAAAAGCCAAATATTTACTTACAAAAGGTGATAGAAACATTAGCATATAAACATTCAAATTCAAATTTTAAATCAAAATTAATAAATTCCAATTTCAATTCACTTAAATGTAAAATTGGTTAAAAATTAAATTGATTAAAAATCCAAAATTAAATCTCAGTTTCAACTAAAATTTAAATATTAAAATAATATGTTTTAGTATTTAAGTACAAATATTTCGCATTGAAATTGTAATGTCCAAAATAATTTAATATTTTCAAAATTTAAGCACAAAACAATTAAAATATTTCAATTGTTTAAATTTGAAATGTCCAGAATAATTTAGTATTTTTCAAAATTTAAACACAAAATGATTAAAATATTTCAATTGTTTAAATTTGAAATGCCAATTTTGAAATGTTTGCCTGAATTAAATTTACATGTAAAATGCAACAAGTCAAGCTTGTGACACCACACATTTGTGACATGCAACACATTATGACAAGGTGGCGCCATGCAATGTGACTAAGGCAACAAAATTGTGACAAAGATCAATTTGCCAATGATAGAATGTGATAAGCAAAATTGTAATTCCCAAGCTTACACTCAAGACATTAATGAACAAAACCTGTACAAACAATTTTTTTGTGATGCAAAAGCAACATTAAGCAAGCCACACAACACTCCTAGGTTCCCAAAGTGTCATAACATGTAATGAAACACTTGGAACACAGACCAATGCACGATACGAGGTGACAAAAGTGTAAGTCTTAAAAACACCATGGGACAAGACACCATGGTTAGCATAGAAGACAAGACAAGGAGAAGAGTTGGGATTACCAAGGTCACTTAAAACCTCACAACATCCCTATCAGACAACCCCTCAAATATCTCAAAGATGCAGGAAGCACAAAGATGAAACTACCAAAGCTTCAAGCTTCAAGGAAGAACCTGCACTAGGTTGGGTTTTCCATTTGGCCTTACAACTCATCCTTCCAATCCAAACTTGTATTTTAGGTTTCTTTCTTGAGTTGTAACTAGGCCTAACACTACCTTAGACTTCAACATCAAGCTACAACTTGCAACCTACAACACCCACTCAAGTTTCAAATTTTGGGATGTAGTTGCATTCTGCAGCTTCTTGGGTTCCAAGAAATAATTACAGTTTGCACAATTGCAAAGTGCGAAGAGACCCCGATTCCTAGGCTCAGGTCAACTTCAACTTCATGATCCATTTGTAACATGCATTTCAAACTTTAGGTTTGGAAAGGAACTCACAATATGCAAAGGTCCGACAAAATTCCAAAACAGGTGTAAGGAGCGGAAAAATTACATACTAAACATAGTATTCCGAAAAGCACTGCTTATTCAAAAAATGGAAAATAAAACATTTAAAGTTTCCAAATATCAATAACTTTATAAAATAGCATGATACCATAGAATGAAGTATATATTATCCATGCACTAAGATGTGTTACATTTCCATTATATACACCAACTTGGTGTTACAAACATATGTTTCAATGTTACAAGTAAGATCATACATCATTATATCAATGAATGTAAAGTTACATTTACAACTTGGCTATACTAGCCATACAATAGAGTATAATGAAATAAATAACCATATATCATAATAATATCTGAACTCAACCGCTTTGATCCCCCGATCTTCCGCTAGCCGAGACCAAGAGTGTAGTTAAGGCACTTTTTCCACCCAACCACGAAGTACTGGACTTCCTTGGGTTTCTTCCTAACTCGAAGAAATCACCGACCTTGCACAAGGAGCCTAGCAACTTGGAATGGTATAAGCAGGAGGGAATCTCTCGATGCGTACCTATTGCTTGTACGCATCCTAACCTAGAATGACATAAACTCTTGCAAGTAGGATGTGGCAGAGACATATATAACATAAATTCTAGACTTTTAATAATCTATCTGTTTCAATGGTATAGTAGCTTGGCCAAGCAATAAAACATAAATGATAGTTTTAGAAAAAGTAAAACTATCGTCTCTAGGAGCCCACATTTGGCATCCTATCCTGAAAGTACATTACTTTACCCAAAGTACATGTAGTGAATAGTTTTCTAAGATTATCCATCCATGATCCAGAATATCCATTTCATAAAACAATTACAGTTTCAACCTTCAATTCATTCATCTAGTTTGATTGTTGTCTAAGTTTACAATCTTCTAGTGGTATGTAATGATCATAAATAAATAAGATGTTTCTTCTAGTTTTTTCATTTCAGCCCAATAGTTCATTGTGTTTACAGGTAGAAGTTTTGAAAACATAATAAATGAGTTTTGTAACCATTCCATGCAACCAATTTATAAACAAGTAATCTTATTAGTTTCATTTGGTGTTTCATTTTATGCATATATTCTGCCTAAGAGATAAATACAATTTACAGTCTGTGAAATATAAATGGATCTTTATTCTACATAAACATAATTTTCCTATCGTATATATATATTCTATCTGAAATCAAATTACACAGCGATTGAATTAAGATAACAGTGAACACAAACTGGTTACAGTTTCTTTACAAATACAGTCTAACATCCAGGTGTATATATATATATAACTGTCACATCGACAGAGAGAGAAAGCCGTAAGCATATCACAGAAATCAAATATTATTACAATTTGTAATCGGCATAACATGTCTTAATAACAACGAACAACATCCTAAGAATGTCACTGCATATAGCAATCAAGGCAATAGGAAACGACTAGCGAATGGCTTATAATAAACAATTTTCAAGTATTAAACTTGCTAAGGTTCAAATGAAGGCCAACGTCATGCTTAGAGATATACCAAAATATACATCAGAAAGTGATAAAGGTTTAGGCCCAACGAATACAAGTTTATAGATTTGAATTTGTTAAAGATTGATTCAAACAATATTCAGAGATATTACCCAAAAGGGGTGACGACCCCATATGGGACTCGCAGTCCCTTTTGGGGACTGCGGCTCTCATATGGTGTCACCGCTGGTAACACCATCCTTCAAATAATTTCATTCATTTATATATTTCTTTCAACCATCTCTATTATGTAATACCTCAGCATAAGATGTAATACCTAATGAAAGACAATTTATATATATGAAAATTACTGTACAGCTTTCACAAGCAGTTTAATATGTTTATACAGTTCATAATTCTTTCAATATATATATATATATATATATATATACAGTTTTACTGTATATATGTATTGATATATTATATATATATATATATTTATTTTCACAGTATCCATACAATGATCTATATTTATACTGTAGGTTTCTCATATATGCATTCGATATATATATATATATATATATATATATATATATATATATATATATATATATATATATATATATATATATATATATATATATCATATGAGATTTTTTATTAACAAATCATATACACAATAATATACTCGACAACATACAATGTTTTAATATGAGTAGAAATACATATATTTTCATGAAGAAAACAGAGGTTTGTCCACACAAAAGTATTCACACACACATAATTTGAGAATATAGATTTGCATAAAAACTTGCCGTTTCGCTCTCCAATTCAGTCGAATGCTTCAAACTCGTTGTCTCCCAAATGCTTCCTCTATTCCAGATCTTCCACCTTGCCCTAAAATCCTCTATTCTCGTATCAACAAATCTTATGTTTTTATTATGAATTTCTGTAAAGCCTCACAAACCATGTAAAAACATTTAAACCAACTCAAAAATAAATGAAGTAAATAATCCACTTAAATACAACATCGCAATAACCAAAGTAAAAAAATGTAAATAATTCGCTTAAATACAACATTCAAAGATAAAAAGGTGTAATTAATCTGCTTAATCACAACCTCTCAAATAAAAGATAATCTCATAAATATGATTCTCAATGTCAATAAATCTTACAAAATCACGTGCTCAATCCAGGTAACAAGCACTATAAAATAATATACTTAAATCCATTGGCAAGCATGCCATAATACATCCAATCAAGTACAATAGTCATGTACAACAATAATAAATAAATCAATACACTCTCCAGCTACACGAACCAAGTGGTCCACCACCTACAAACCGAGAGACGGGAACATGGCTCGGGTGCTTTTCCACCCAACCATGAAGTATTTACACTTCCCCAGATTCCTTCCTGAAATGAAGGAAACCTAGCCCTATACAAAATGTCTAGCTACCTAGTAACAACTGTGGGAGGGAACACCCGATGCAACCCTGATGTCTGAATGTGCAATTCTAAATAATAAAAAGCAAATTGTCTCACAACAAGATGTGGCATATATATGTATAAGTTTGCTAGACAATAAACATCTATTTCAATGTTATTCTGATTAGATCTAATCATTTAAGTAAATTGGTCAATTCCTGAAAAGAGGAAAAGCCATCTCTAATACTCCACATTCAACATTGCCATCCCAAAAGTAATCCAATAACATTCCTAGATAAAAACTACTTCTTTCCCCAAGAAGCAAGAAATGAAATAAAATAAGGATCACAAATTCAAGATTTACAATAAGTCAAATCAATCCCTTTTTCTAAATCATCAAATAAGGAAAAATTACATACACTATCAAGCAAGAATCGATCTTTGTACATACAATCAAAATCATAAGTTTATCAAACTTATATAGTTTCTAATCTTGTATTTCAGTCACAATGTCTTCAATAATAGTCATTCTAAGATATTAATTTATCTTCTTGTTATTTTTGTGACAGGAAGTTTTTAAAACAATAGAATAGATCTCCTGTCACCATTGCGATAGGAGCTGTCGCAGAAATAAAAAGATGAATATAATCATAGTTTAACCTGATTTTTGGTCATAAAAAAACACTATAAAAATCTCATTCTCATATTGTTCTAACTTACTGTCAATTTGGTGAGAGGAAACTAATATGTTAAGCATGCAGTTTAAGCACATACATCTCTCTATAATCATCCTGTCGCTGTGGCAGAATCTAATAAGTAATCAACTAAATCTATAAGTAACCTACTATCATCCACTGACAATGTTTTCTACTATGTTTTGAACAACAATTTAATAAGGAAATTTACCTACAAGAATACGGGAGTTTCACCTAAGAAGGGTCGATTTGCTAATATACTCAAATTACAGCCAGTTGAAAAAGTAATACAATTATACAATTGCCTAACTAAAAGTTATCAATAGCCCTCTGGAGGTTAATTTACAATTTTTCATAAGAAGAGAATATATCTGAATAATATTACTTTGCTAGCAAGGCGACAAAGATAAATGACAGGTCTTAGATAACACAACTCTAACAAGGAAGATGATTGTCATGTCTAAAAACTACATTCAACCAAGATAAGGTTAGAAGATAGCAAGAACCACCCAATCATGTTGGAAACAAGGCAAATAAATGAGAGGGGGGGGTGAATCAGTTATCTCAAAATTTCCTTAACTTTCTTCTCTTTTGTTATCTTAATATTCAGTGTTGCATCAAAACATGAAAGCATATGTAATCATAAGCACAGAAATAAAATCAACACACATAACACAAGGATTTTTACATGGAAACCTTGTTAAGGGAAAAACCACAAGGTGACTGACCCAAGATTGTATTCTCTGTTAAAAGAATAAAAGAGTACAAAATGGCACTTGCCAATTAGGGCTCACTACCCGAGCACACTGCTCACAAAAGGCACATTGCCTACAAGAGACTCACTATCTACAGAACTTACAAAAGATAATCAAGTGTTTAAACTGATGAGAAGCATCTGCAAATGCAAGAGTTCAGTTCTAGTTAGGCACACTACACTGATTTGATACACTTCATTCTTCCTCTGTTTAATGCTATTGCTTTGTCACATACCGGACTTGAATTGCAGCTCTCCCACTTATCCCTGCTTTTCTTCGCACTTTATTTCATTCCTTGTTCACTACACACACCTACATACTGGAATCCATCTAGTATATATATCCGCATCAAGGATTTCATCAACTTTCTAGTCGGCAACAAGAACACTCAAGGTATTTGCAAGTTACTGATCTGTCGGCTGAACCCATGCTTGATTTGTGATGCGTATCAAAAACATAGACATAGAAGTCATTAATCATGTTGGCCAACAATGTATGATCCCACAAATTGCTTGATCAACACCATTTACTCATCCGGATTGAAGTCTGATACTTTGCCGGTCAGTTCTTCCTCTGTTTGCTCTGCTTGACTGGAACCCAACACTTAGATGCTCATATCTTTCCCTTGATTTATCATTGAAGGCTAAATCTCTGGCATACAGTAGTCATAATACCCCTCTTGACTTTTCCAAGTCTGCAACTTACTGAGTTACACCATCTGAGAGATCCAGACCTGATTGTCAGACCTTGTTACATACTCTGTTCTTGATCATCGGATCAAAACATTCTTCAATCTGACTTCCGGTGAAGGCATATTATGTACTACGGATGTGTGGGATAGACTTTGTTACCATCAATGACAACACTTATGAAGCCACATAGTGTCTCTTGCCAACAAATTGATCTTTACAAGTTTGAACAGGAAGCAGCCCAGATGACTATAAAATAGACGATGGCTAGCCTGAGAATAAGTGGCCATAAAAGATGAAATGACCAGGTCATGAGATAAACAGCCAGAAAGAAAGAAAAATACAGCCATATAAGAAGCTACAGGTATGGATCTCTCAGGCTACAGAATAATAATAGATCTACTACAGAACAAATTTATACGGTTACAAGGTCATTACATACTGCTATAGAAACTAAATCTTTTATTCAACTCAAAGACAATGACCCAACTAAGAAAGAAAACATCCAATCTGCTATATATATATATATATATATACAGGTCAACGCATGGCAAGAATAATGTTCTAGACAGATTTAATACAATTTGAAGGATGATGACGGCCATGAGGAAAATGGGTCGGCGGCCAGAATGGAATATGCGGCCAGAAGTAAAGAAGATATAGTTATTCAATCGTAGGTTGCTTCTGTCATTTTAGGGGCAAAAATAGTGGTAAAAGAAATCACTGAGGCAAAAAAAAAAGGTCATCTTAGGCAGAGATAAGAGCCAGACATAAACCAAGTAGAAAGTCCTTCAGATAAACAACTAAAACTATCTTTTACTGCCATGAAAACAAAATAAAAACCTAGAAAAGAATGTCGATCTCAGATGAAATTGGATGCTACTATTGATGCCTTGTTCACCCTCTTTCCTATTGCTCACTCCAAACCTCCTTTCTATCGTCCAGGAGAAATCGCCTTCTCGCTGCTAAACGTCGATCCCCTCCTTGCTGAGTGATTTGCTCTCTAATCAAATTCCTCTGACTCATATTTTTGGTGATCCCCCGATTAGGTTCAGAACTGAAGTTTTTATTTCAGTTTGCATGGGTAATCGATCAATAGAACAAGAGAAATAATATGCTATTTAAAACAATAATTAATATCCTATGCAACTTATTGTCGCATGGATGACAGGAAGCCTCTTTTAATTCTTTTGTTTACTCATCTAAATATAATAACACTATTTTTAATCTAATTTAACTATTGTTATTAAAACAAATGCATTTAAATAATCAAAAAGAGAAATGCAATACCATATTGCATAATTATATTCATAATTTAATATACTTATTTATTTTTAAGGAACATATTGTCTTCCGAACATCTTGTAAACAATATTTTTATTATTTATTTAAATAACACATAATATATCATTTGAATATATTTCAAAAAGATATTAAGTTGAAGGTAATCACATCATGCATTCGAAAATGATTAAAATTACGCATTAAAGCAATCAAAGCCAATCAATAATGAATATGCTACTACGTGATGTGTGTGATTGCATCAGGGTAATCCATCCACCAGTTCTTGCCAAGTGGCTAGAACATCTCTACCTCAGCCATGTTCTCGTCTTCGACGAGTACCTGCATCCATTTGCACTCAACTCGACGTCAATAAGTTAGTGTCTCCAAAAATAGAGCTGAAGCAAATCATTGCATTTACATCAATATTACTTAACATTTAAAATGATTTCTAATTTTCATCAATATAACTCATAATAATTACCTCCACATATGCAAAATTACTTAAAGTAAAGTCAATCACATTAATTGTTCACTAAACTAGAATAACCATATTGTTCATAAAACGATACGTGACAATTTCAAAGATGAGAAAGAAAATATGAATGATTTCTTGTGTTGAGAGAATAAGTTTTTATTCTCCTTTTATTATTTTTCCTCTCATTTTGTTTTGCTTTCTTTTGTGTTTTATTTCCTAAATAAATTTTTCTTTTCTATTTTTCTATTGTTTTATTGTTTTCTACCTTTTGTTTTGTTTTAAAATCTTGTTTTATTTTCTAATTTTAATTCTCTAATTTATCACAAATAATATTAAATAATAAACATGTTTATCTCAACTATCTATAAAACAAATAACAATATTAATAATATATATTCATTCTTCAAATAAAAATCAAATAAATAATTAAACCATTTAATCTATTTTTCTATGCACACATAATATTAAACAACAATTAATTAAATAATCTAACTATAACATAATAACATAAACTATCTAACCAAATCAAATAATGCAATTATAATGCATCTACATGACTCTAAGTGATGTGCGAGTGAGAAATCCTTCCATCTTGACCCTGCCAGGCTGCTAACCTCCTTTACCTCAACCACACCCTTGTCTTCAACAACCTACAACTCAAGATAAACTCAAATTTCCCATTAATAGGTTAGTAACCCTAGCCGAAGCATCAAAATTAATAACATGAATAAAATAATATTCATTTAATTTCATCTTTTCCATAATAAAATAATCATTCATCTTTCAAAATAATAAAATATTCATCTAACCACACATAATTGTTCAAGAAATACTGTCCACACCAAGAAATTCTAGAAAGTATCCAAGTTTGAGACGTGACATCAGGTTACCTTTAGTGGTTCGGGCTTTAAGGTCTCACTTACATTTACAACTTGCAAAATGTTAGGTGAACTTTAAACCATAAACCCCTTGCCAAATTAGACATCAGAGACCAATTTCAACTTACACCTTGCAATGTGCAATAGGACTCCAAACTTTGGACTTCCAACACTCTCAAGTTTCAGAGATCGATTGCAACTTGCAACATCAGATTGGTAAACCTATTTTGCATTAAATTTTAGACTATATTTCTAACTTGGAAAATAGAGAGTAGGAAAAACACTTAAGTCATAAAAACATCTATTTTTTTACACTCAATGAGGTGTAATTTCCTTGATTTTTGTGTTATTTGAAAATGATTAGGACCGAACAATTAAGGGATCATGCACTCCAACTTGGCCACACAAGGACCACTTAAAAGGCATGGTTCCCAAGGAACATAGAGAAAAGAAACGCTTTCTCCCAAAACACAAGGGAAACTATTTTGCAAAATATGATAAAAGCACTACAAAACACTATGCATGTTTGACACCAACATCAACGCATGCCAAAAACAAGGATACAAACATCACCTCCTAAATGGGTTGAATGCAATCTAACATTAAGGCATCCATAAACATAAATATGTAACATTAATTAATTTAATCCAAACATTCCAATATATTATGATTTCAACATTCCAAACATGCTAACGCCCTCACGAAACAAGGTGCGCAAAATATAAAATGATAATAATTTAGTCCAATTATATGGTTTCATCCCAAACATGGATCGATCATAATCCACACATGAAATTACATCAAATAATAACCATAATCTTATTACAATAGTCTTAAGGACTGCATTTACAATGATTGCAATAAACAACAAATAAGAGATACAATTGCAATATACTAAGAGAATCCCACACACTCTCCAATGAGCATCCTGCAAGTTCACCTATTCCTAATAGTGGTTTAGTGTCACCCAACCATGTGGTACCCTCAGGCCCATCCCACTTTCATAGGAGATGGTTGAATTGGGTACAAGAACACTCATATAAACAAGGAGTGCATGGAAACACTCACACCAATCAATTACATACAACAGATCACATGTGGCAACTCATGTCAATCACATATAAATTACACCACATCTACATGCATGCACAAAGATACAATTAGTCTCATAATCATGTGTATATGATCACAACTCACGTCAAATAAAATACCCAATGAAAAGGAAGGACAAGGGTCCTAGCAATAAGACAAGGAGTGTTATCATAGTACCATGGCGACTCCATGAGTATTTGCAACATTCACCAACTCCTAGAGTTGTGACATGCCCTTCACAACTACCTTGAACCCTTGTGATAATTCAAATCCTAGCATGAAAAATCTTGATCAAATATTTTATTTTCTAAAGAAATTGTTGAGTAATAAATAAGTTTTTAGAGCATAATATCCAATCATATCTCCAAATTTTGGTATATAATAATTAGGTTTATAATATCTAATAAATTGGTGTACATATGAGTTGATTTTTTGAACAAGGGTTAAATAATGTATGTACAATAAAAAACTAGTGGTTATATGCCTAGCATTTGGTGTTGTATGAAGATAACAATATAATATCAACAAATTGACTTGTCCTTATTTTAAATTATTTGTGTTTATTCTCTCTGTGTTTGAATATATATCTCTATTATAGCATTAAATCTTGAAGTGGTGGGTCTGCGATTCAATGCCAATGAAAGGAGTCCAAATCAAGCCCTAGCCTAACACAATTGTGGAGGACAGAGAGAAACCTCTTACACTAGATCCCACTACTTCACCATGCGAGCATCCCCTAATGCATTAGGTGTCGTGGATCATTCAAGCTCACAAGAGATCAGTCACTTAAGATATTTCTCTTAGAACATGGATCAAGAAGAATGATTCAATTATAAATAAGTAGTTGATTCCCAAAAGGAATATTTAACAAGATCAATACTTAGCATCTTCACATTTTTTCCATAGTAAAAATATGAATTCAACTATGTTATGTAACAATGGTTGAATGGGTCCCCCATTAATGCAGTAAGAGATAACATTGATAGTAGAAAAATAAATAAAGGAAAGGGTTCTAGTATGGAGGAGATGTGGACTACTCCCTCTAAGGAAGTAATAAAATTGAATTTTGATGGGGCCTCCAGGGGAAACCTAAGGATTGCAAGTGTTGGTTTTTTGTGTGTAACGATAAGGGAGAATTCAAGTATGGAGGTTGTCTCTTTCAAAGTGTGAAATCAAACAATGAGGCAGAAGGTGAAGTGCTTGTGGTAGGTTTGGCTATGATGGATTCTAATAGTGTCAAAATTTTAATAATGGAAGGGGACTCTCTTCTTCTCATCAATGCTATATGCAAAGATTCATGTCCCAATTGGAAGTTTGAATACTACTTGGCTCCAAATTTTCTAATATTAGTTTTAATCATTGCAAAAGGAAACTTTAAATGGAGTGGTAGATTTCATAGCCAATTACAAGATTGATCAAAATTCTTTGACAACTCTCTTTAACCACCTTTCTTCTTCCTAGGAAGGAAATGAGCAACATCTTAGTTTTAAACCCCCCAATCTTTCTAAATTCCTTCTTTTATAGTCCTACATGAGATTCATGGGATCAAACATTTATCTCTCATTTATTGTTGTGCATGGGTAATTATGGTTTATAGTCACTCAAGGGAGGCTTGTGTGATATAAATCTTGCTTTTGCTTATCATGGTTGTTAAGGGAATTTCTTTCCAAACATTGTACATTTCATGTATTTCTTCACTATGAGAATGTGTGCGACATGGTTTACATTTAATGGTGGCTTGTGCAAGCAGCTATATGAAGGCATGTTGGAGTTGGCTTTGGGTTCAGTGTGGAGTTGGTTCCTATTTGTGGTTGTTGCTACATGGGAAATCTCTATGCTCTTTGGTTGGTGAGGATGACAACATGCTGACATAGTGTGGTATTTGACCAACACTTGGAAGCCATTTTTAACCACAATTCACTAGTAGTGTTGGGATTTTATTAAAGTTGTGCTTGAGGATGCAAGGTCGGTTGCCCAGGGCCCCCAAGGTTGAAGGCTATGGTTCAAAAAGATTTTATGGAAAAGATATTGCATTATGTTCTATAGGTGTTGATTAGGGTTTGACTACTCAAAATTGTCCTCCTAGATGGTTATGGCATTTATTTTTTGCTCCCTACTTAGCCTAATGTTGAAAGAGTTGGCATGAAAATGAAACTAAATAAGAGATGAACATGGTACTCATGCTTTAGGTCTTGGAGAGTATAATTTTCTTTCTCTACAAAGGGAATTGTAGGTGCTGAGAGTCTATTGTTTTGAAAATGGTAAAGTGTTGCAAGAGATTATGATTACCCATGAAAAAGGTCACTTGAAGATTACAAGTGATCACATAATGCCTATGTTTTGTTGAAACTCACTCCATAGAGAAAAGCGTTACACATAGATTCTTCATGAGGTCTTAATTTTTGCTTTGACCCCTTTGCACATCTAGGAGATAAAGTGGTCGAGGAGATGGTTGAATGGGGTGGTGTGGAGGTTTTTGGACTAGGGAGGTGGGGCATGAGTTAACTATGTCTATTGGTATGTGGTACCCATTTTTGTTGTTGCCTTGTGTAGCAATCTAGTGTTTGTTGGCGTATGGTGTTAGCATAGGGTCAAGACACTTTTTGGTTGGATTTTAACTGTGTCCTCAAGGATGCTATTGGGTGGTTTTCATGTGGTTGTCTACATTCTATTGCATAGTTTCTTCTCCTGTTTTGTTGAACGCCATTTTTGTATCTTTCTAAATTTATATCTAGATTTTAGCCATTATCTTAATGTAACTATTTTATTTTCAGGTAGTGGGTGGCCCAATAGAATCCCTACTACTTAATCTAAAAAAAACAATGGTCATGATGCATCTTATTTTCTTTCAACAATAGCCCTTTTTAGATAGAATCAACAATTTTATGCCAAGTTCTTCCATCTATAAACAAATTTATGTTTGGCTCATTAAAAATAGTTCACAATTCTTCACAATCTCATCCTACTATTAAAATCAAGTGTCATTTTTCTCAATTTGTCATTGTTTTCTTAAAGATGTCTCTTATCTTTCTCATCCTCATTGAATGGAAAAATCATGACAAAAAAAATTGTTTTGTCTACTATGCTTAATTGATATCATCTTTCCACAACAACAAAATGTATGCCACTTTAATCCCATGATGGTATAAATTGCAATGTACTCCAATCTCACAATAGCCTCTATGTTTGTGTTTTGTGTTTCATGTTACAAAAATCACACTTCAATTATTATAAAAATATTGATATTTATTTCCTTTCCTTCAACAATGGAACTATTGAACATTATGATTTGTAGATATCTCATTGGGAAACAATTAACCTTAAATATTATAATTTGAAAATATTATAATTTGAACTTTATAACATTCAATAATACCTAAGAATGACCTTTCATAGCTTGGGCTTATATAATTCAATTTCCACTCAAACTTGGCCATTAGAGACTTTATAAAAAAATATTTATACTAAACTTGGCATTAAACTATGAACCTAGGCCTTAAATAAATGAACTTACATTGAATCTTTCTTGAACTTCAAGACTTATGGTAGAGGGTGTTCTCTCTCCTCCATAATTTCTCTAGGCTTCTTTCATCCACCATATTAAGCTTTATATGCTATAATCGAAAGAAACAAATCAGATATAGAGAGACAATGGGAATGAATCCATTTGCTTTGATATTATAATGTCACCTTCATACAAAATCAAATGTCAAGGATGCAACTACTAGTTGCTTATTATACATATGTTTTTATTTAACTCTAGTTCAATAAATAACCCTTGTGACACTAATTATGTAACCCAATTTATTAGATATTATAAACCTAATTACTTAGTACAGAAATGTTATAAGCCTAATCGTATATTATGCTTTGACAATTTCTTTATTACTCTACAATTTCTTTCCTAATACACAAGATTAAATGGAATTTTGTTTCAAACAATCTTTTCTTATAGTCTAAGCACAACCTCATGCGTCGAGTCATCAACTTTAGACAACTTTGTCAGTAAACAAGAATGCAATGGGGATATCACTCCTCAAGAAAGGTCATATGATCTAAGCATATCCTTTCACATCAATTCATAGACAACACTACACACATTACATCTCTCGTGCATCCTCGTGCATGTTAGCACAATACCAAGATGACTTGCACATAGATGAACATTCAACAATACTGCTTCATGTGCAATAACCCAAGCACCTAGTTATTTGCATAGTTGTAGAGCCTTAAGAGTTCTTTGCATGCAACTTTCCACAACTCCACAAAGATTCTTTAGCATCATGTGCCTCACATATGCTTTATGCACTTCTACATTGTGCACTACAACACATGCTATACCTTCTCCAACTTTGTATTGGACCATACATGCAACGTGTGGCATCAACTCCACATGAAATGCTACCATACACACCCAACACTAGAAATCCCAGCACCACAAGGAATGTCTCCATACAAGTTGAACAATTGGCACCATATGCATGGTAGCATCCTACACTATAAGCACCAAAATCACAGACAATCTCCATGAGGACCCCTACAATGACTCACAATCCTTGTCACGTACATGTAAGCATGAGATAACATCCTCTCAGCAGCAATTCTCTTGGTGATGTGTGTTTTCCTCATCCTCGTGTTGTTTCCCCTTTCTATCTCTCTCTCTCTCTCTCTCTCTTTTCTTTCGACACTTTTTGATTTGTGTTTCTTGTGCTTGCGACTTCCTCCCTAAGCCTTGTATGCATCTTGTAGGTGTGTTTTCACCTTTCCCTAGTGTTTTTCATCCATTCCCACCCCTAGAGGCCTTCTAGAGGTCCTCCCAAGCCATCTCCAACTTTCAATTTTTTAGTTTCACTCAACCAATCTAAATCTCCCCCTATTATTTCCATATCTCCCCTGGGAGATCATATTTTTCCAAGTGGAGATTTAGTTTTTGACCCTTGATTGACATGTTTACGGAGGCAAATCCCCTTCTTTTCTCCTCCTCTTCCATCTCCTATCATGCACTTTCACCTAGGTGCCCTCCTCTAAGGGTTTCCCATGGGTCACTCCCAGGCGAGCCTAACTGGTGAAAGGGGCAACCCATGGGCGACCCTGTCATGTTTTCTAGTCGTAAGTTCACTTGAGTTTCTAGCTCAAAATAGCTTTGTTTTTGCTTGTTTTTAATTCTTTTTGCATGGAATTTTGTCCCTAAGGTTGAGTTAACTATTTCATGCACCCATACATACATATTTAACTCTTTTCATCTTTAGTTATCAATTCATGCATTCTCATAAATTTCTCTTTCTTCACTTCTTCTTGAGTGATAAATTATTACTAGGTAGATCACTCCAATTTTAGCCCAGATCACTCTTGTGTCTTCTAAGTTAACTCTTCAATCAAATTGAGTTAACTCTTCTTCTCCACCTCTCATCCCTTATTCAAACCTATAAATACCCCTCCCTCAAGCACAAAGGGAGGCAATTTCATTTGTGCACACAGTTCTTGTAGATTATTGCTCTCCAAATCAAGCATCCATATGCTCACACAGGACATTAGAGCCTTTTGATTTTATTTGTTATCTCATCTAGCTTTCCTAAAAGCTCATTTTGCATCCATACATTGTTCATATCACAAGCCACAGTGCTCATCAAGCTCTCATTGAGCTCATTTCAAAGATTCAAAAGCTTCTTTTGCTTCTCTTTTCTTATTGTTTCCAAGAGGATCACCTCACTGCTATAAGAGGATTAGAGATTGCCATACAAGGATTTCTGAGGGTAGTGGAGGCTCACACGTCTTCTTTTATTCTAGGTTCCTTCATGCTTTTATTATTATTTCATAGTAATTAGATAATCAAAACTTTTCTCTTGGGATTAGTAAATACATATTATTTTTTCCTTGATAGGCTAAGTAGATTTGCATTGTTAAAGTAGTTTCTTTTTCAAAAGTTCATAGATTAAAAGTAATTTCCCTTTCCTAGATTAAGTTGATCCACTTATTGAGAAAATCAAACCAAAAACATAGATTCAATTGCATTAGGTAATCTCATACTAGTTTGCATTCATTTTCTAATTCCTAGAATAGAAAAAAGCACTTTACTTTCTATAAAGAATAAAAAACACAAAAAAATGTTTTGCACTCATATAGGCTTGCATGCATACAAAAACAAAAAAGAATAAAAACATTAGCAATGTAGAAGGTTTACAAACCCTTGGTCCCAACACAAGGTTGAGTTTAGTCAACGTTAGTCAAAACCCCGGGTTTCATCACAAGGTCAAACAAAGTAAACAAAGTTCAAACCTTAGGTCATACAAATCTTAAGTCAAAACCCTAGGTCAAGTCAAGGTTAGCTTAAACCATCTCTCTCTTGCTTAGGTTCATGAATGAGCCCTGGAATTAGAGGTGAGTGGGTGAAGGCAATCCTCAATGAGATAGAGGAGATCCACCCTAGACAACAACAAGACCAACTAGTAATTCATCAACAACAGGAAAGATTCAAAGAACTTAAAATACAAGCATTCATCCAACAACACGAACGACAACATCAACTTGAACAAAGCATCAGTGAGAATAACAGTCAACCCATACAACACTGGAACATTAGAAACCTAAATAAGAGAACAGTGACTAGTGACCCTTTAGGTCATATAGTTATCTTTACAACAACGGTCACAGAACACCGCATTCAAACAAATGCACAACACACCCCATGATTGGCCAACCACTCTCCACAAAGTCCAACTCTCCAACAAGCTAGACCGCCCCCGTGTCTAGCCTCCTATCGACTGGCTACTTCCACGAGAGTGAGAGTGACATGGAACTTCACCCCGTGGCAAGGAGAGATGGTCTGTGTGCACGTCAAAGCTGACTTGACGGCTCCAAGCCACCAAGTCATGTTTTTGAGTGTACCAGAGTCATGATACGATCTGAATAGTTGAGAACATTCTTAAACCAACCAATGTTGTCAAGGAGAGTTGGCCGATTTGTGACATTGCTAAGTGAGTTTGAATTAAGTTACGTCAATCAAAAATTAGTCAAAGAACAAGTAATAACAAACTGGCTAGTAGATAATCTGACTCCTCGAGAGAAGCCCATTAATGAAGACTTCCCTAATGAAGAAAATTACACAATCAATCTTGAGGAATACACTACTTCATATTGGTACAGAGATATTGTAAACTATCTAGCTAACAAGACTTATCCTAAGAACATGACTCCCTTAGGGAAAAGGCGTTTGCGCATCCTCACTGCAAGATATGTTTTGATCGATGATGTGTTATATCGGAGAGCTTTGGATGGGATGTTGCTTCAATGTGTCAATAAAGAAGAGGCACATAAAATCTTGGAAGAATGCCATAGTGGAATTTGTGGAGGACATTTTGGCAGTCACGCTACAACAAGAAAGATACATCGACTAGGATATTTTTGGCCATGTTTAGAAGGAGATGCAATCAAGTTTGTAAAAAGGTACCCAAACTGTCAAGCTTACGCACATGTCCATCACACACCGATAAGAGATTTACAACCCATAGTTACTCTTTGGCCCTTCTCTACTTGGGGCTTGGACCTAGTGGGGAAGGTATCTCCCCCATCAACAAATGGACATTTGTTTATCATCACAACAATAGAATATTTTACTAAATGGGTAGAGGCCATGCCTCTCACTAGAGTTTCAGAGATAGTAATTGCAAAATTCATATTGAATCAAATCATATGCAGTTCAAGATTCCCCAAGTGATAGTGACAAACAATACATCATCATCCAAAAATCCACAAGTAAGAGAATTATGTGAAAGATTTCACATCAATCATAATTTTGCTTCAATCTACTATCCTCAAGGGAATGGACAGGCAGAGGTGTTGTACACCTTGCATAACATTGGTATTATTTTATTATGTAAAATAAATATTTAATTGTGGTGCATCATGTGATGTGTTTAGCCACATTGGATATTTATTTGGAGACCACTTGTAAAAGTTGTAACATTGGGCTAAATATTTATTTATTTGTAATTATTTGATTAATTGGGAAAACTTAGTACCAATAATCAAATGTGGGGTCAATGGTTTTGTAGACACATGGTTTTGGGGAAAATGGTATTATAATACCACATGTTGTATTTGTATGAGCTTATGTCTATAAAAGCAAACACACGGGTAGTTGTTGTAGTAGAGTTGGTCATTTGGTTTGTTGGCTGGGTTGTAGCTTCTTTTGCAAGTTAGTTGTGTGAGGGTTTGAATCATGGCATGGGATGTATGGTTACATGCTTGTTCACATGGATTGCAAGTAGAGAGAGTTTGATGTTTCAGAGGTGATCTCTGCATATGTGAGGCTAGGTTTTTCCCTCTATCAGGGTTTTCTTAGGGTATATCTTGCGTCACCATTGATGGTATGATTGTCTATTTCTTTTGCATGTGGATTTCTGGTTTGCTACATATTAAATCTCTTATTGGGTTATGAGGAATTTGTCTCTATGGCTACATATTTTCAACATTTGGTATTAGAGCTTGGTTGCCATGATTTGGGTGAAAACCCATGTTTGATAATCCTAGCTATGAGTGGATTTTTTTGTGTATAGTGGAATCCATGGCTTTGTACGAAGGAATAAAGGCAATAGGGTTACAAGGCTATTTACAGACTTAGGTTGTTGTAGATCTAGGGTTTGATGGAATTTTGGTTTGTGGGTTTTTGATTTTGGCTCTTTGTATGGAGGGCTTTGGAGGTCAACTTTTGCAGGAAGTCTCCTGGGTAAAAATAGACCTGCCATTGGATTCAAGAGTTGCCGCAGGTGAAGAAAAACATATAATTCACCTATGTTCGGAGATAGAAACATTTTGCCCTATTTTGCCCTAGATGGAATCTGCAGAAGGGAATATTCCCTCCATATGACGTGCAGTTCGTCATCAAATGTCGTAGTCGAAGGGTACAATCACATCATTACAGTACAAAATGTAATTTTTATTTTAATAAAAAAAATTTTGGCATCGATCTGCAATGTTTTATAAAAAAACAAAAATAAATTAATTTGGGGGAGGGGTTCTACAGATCCCCGTACCCCTGGCGCAAGTCGACAGATGATACGGAGTATATAGACCCTGTTGGTAGACGGTCAACCCCTGGTCGGTCATCGATTGGCGTGCTAGGCTGGTAGGGCCTCAGTCCTTCGATGCCGACTGTCAGTCCGACGTGGCTGGGCTGGGAATTGACCAAAACATAAGCTGACCAACAGTTTAAAACCAAAGTTTTTATTATTAAAAATTCAAACAATATTAAAACCTTTTGAAGTTAACTTTGGATCCCGCCATCCGTGGACCATCGCAACACTGCTCAAGTGCCGCCGGTGGGCCATCGAGCCACCACCCAGTAGCCACCGAAGGGCCACCAGGGCCAATCATGTAAGCCTAGGAGGGTAGAGTTTTTCCAAGGGGTATAACTTTTTCCCACAATGTCAGATTTTCAACTTCTTGTAATCAACATAAAGATCTTTCTGCATAATACACAGTGGTGATAGATATTTTTCTTGATTTTGCCATTTTTACTAGTTTTTTCCAATTGGAAGCCATATGTTTATTTTGAGCTTTGACCGGGCATAACAGGTGCATACAGAGTTGAATTTCAGACTTCTTATAGGCATTGGAAAGGTATTTTTGAGCACTACGTAGTGGAGTGGGTTTGGAGATGATATTATGAGGTTTGTTTAGTTTATATTAGTTTGAGCTAATTTTGGTTCCTTTGACTTTTGGTGCTTTTGTGAGTGATGGCAAATCGAATCTGGGATGATTTGGTGTCTAAGTCATTGCAGACTTACATGTTTATCTCTGATTATCCTTGGTTAATAGCATTATACATGTAATGTTGAGTTTGTATGTTGCATTGTGAGATCTACAGGTTGTGCAGTGTTGTAGGTTGTCTATGCTTACAAGTTGCATTTATGACTTGGATGTGGGTTGTCTATGCCCATAGATGTTTCAGTGTTGATGCAGATTCTGATTTGTGGCTTGGGTTAGTCACATGTTGCATTGGTTTGCTTGTCATTATGAGATATAGAGAAATGTTATTACCTGATATAGTCATGATATGGGACTTATGTTTGTTGACTATATGGTACAGTTGTGTGAGACTTGATGGGAGTTTGGTGTAGGTACATTGGGTGGTGATCATGGTGTCATTGATGTTCATTATTTAGTTGGGAATTTAGCATGACATGATTGTTTTACAAGTGCATTGGGTGCTGATCATGGTGTCATGGATGTTCCTTTTTTGGTTGGGACTTTGACATGACATGATTGTTTTACAGGATCATGTTGGGTGGTGTTGGATTGATGTTTGGTTTTACAATTTTTGTTCATCTTCTTGGTTTTGGAGATTATGTTTTACTTGACCTTTTGGGAGTTGTGTCGTTACAGTGGGATTCCTTGATTGTGTTAGGGCCATGGATGATCTTCATGTAGGAGATGGTTATCATGATGTCATGGATAGCTTGATTACAGGTTTCAGTGGGAGATTTTGACAATGATGGTTTGATGTTTATGATGTTTCCATGTATAGCTCGATATCACACTTCAGTCCAGGAGCTTTGGCAAGATATGGTTATCTTCATGTGATTTGGAGATGTTGACATCTTGGTACCATGGAAGACTCTTGGAGTCTTTTGTTGAGGTGTTATTTATGGTTTGTCACTTTTGATAGGTGATCCTTGCTTACAGGATGGTTGGTATTATGTCATGGTTTACTCTTGATACCAATTTAGAGTGTTGACATGATACATGTTCTCTTGAGACATGATGTGTGCATTAGTGCATGTGATCTTTCTTTGAGGAGATGATTAGATCATGATGGCATGATATGTTCCTTGGTTATGCAGACGTGTAGTAGGATCTGTGACTATGATCTTGATGGTTCTCTTAGTATTGGGTACATTGGTCATGTGCTTGGCAGTTTCATGATGGTGCAGTTTTGCATTTGGAGTTTAGCATGGGTTGATCATGGAGGTACTCATGGATACTTGTAGACTTAGGTGAGGCTTGAGTTCTCTTGTGAGAGACATGTGTTGAGATGGTTACTCTTTGATGAGGATTTCAACAGCAAGACCAAGGAGCCTACACCTTGGTTGGACGTGAGTTCAACATGGACATGTTGAGGAGATTGTTCTTGGAGAGAGTCTTCGAGGCTTGGTGAATTCTAGAGGAGCAATCTCATCCCCACTCTTGGTCCACTCGATGGTGAATGATTTGATAGGTATGCCCACCTGATTTTCAAATGCATTCTTCATTTGTGTCTTATCTTCTCATGTTTGAGTCTTGAGCTATGGTTTATGGTTGTGAGGATTTGTTTGAGTAGTAGATGCATGGATTTGATTAGTTATCTCATTATGTTTGATCCTGATTTGTTATGAGATCATTGTGT
The DNA here is from genome assembly GCA_027924645.1 of Cunninghamia lanceolata. NCBI lineage: Eukaryota > Viridiplantae > Streptophyta > Pinopsida > Cupressales > Cupressaceae > Cunninghamia > Cunninghamia lanceolata. The sequence continues at coordinate 4,049,473 of BSBN01000163.1, read as the reverse complement.
GTAATGAAGATGGTTAGTGGCTTTGGGCTTATTCCTACTTTGGGATGGTTATGAGTTTGATCTACCTTTTGGTTTGAGAGGCTTGCATCCTGTTGTTGGATGTTGTGGAGGCTTCTTATTTTTTGGGTTGTAAAGGAGATCATACTTTTCGTAGCTATAGCACATTAGTGTGGATATAAGGACATGGTTATGATTTGCAGGTTCTCCCTTCATTGGTCTTATTCTTCTTCCTAGATATTTGTGTTCAAATGACATTGGAGTTAAGATGTGTATGGAGATTTTGAGTCTCTTTGGCTTCTTTCTCTTATGATGTTGAGGATTTGGGAGAGATATGGACTCAACGAGAGTTATGTTGCAGTTACTTAGTTTGCAGATTTTGCATAACTATGTGTGTGTTTTTTGACACTATGTGATAGAGGATTCAACCACATCTTCTATATGCATTCTATTAGTGGATCTTTGGATGCCTTGATCTATTTTCAGATTTGACATTTACTCATGCAGTGGGAGTTCTATGATGTATATGATTCCTTTGTTGGATGTTCTCATTATGTTGCGATATGGAGGGTCTTGAGGTTTGTTATTCATGCTTTGCATTGTTACCTTGGAGGACTTCTTTATGCAGGATTGAGTATATACAGGGACTTGTTATCATTGTGATTTGAGTTGGCTATGTTGGTTGCATAAGATCTGCTTGTTATCTTTTTGTATACCATGATTTGGAGGTATGGTTAGTTGATGCATTAGCAACTAGTTGTGGTTGCTATTTCAGCTATGGTGATTGATTCTGTTAGCTACTCAAGCCTATTTGTTACCATTGGATTTGGTGCTTGTGTTTGGATATCAGTTGATGCAGGTTTCTTGCTTCTATGTAAAATTTTAGTGTGGCATCTCTTTGGAGGATCTTATTCTTCATGAGGCTAGATGGAGGATGGAGAGATTCTTGTTTGAGATGGTAGATACCTTGGTTATTGTTGCAGGTATCTTGGAGCACATGGAGTGCATGGACGGTTATATGGTACATGTTGGGCACACATGATGGTTTCCCTCGATGTTTTGAGTTTACATGTTGATCTCTTATGCAATGTATACAACAAGTGGGAGAATGTTGGAGTAGCTGTGTTGTGCACCTTGCATAACATTGGTATTATTTTAGTATGTAAAATAAATATTTAATTGTGGTGCATCATGTGATGTGTTTAGCCACATTGGATATTTATTTGGAGGCCACTTGTAAAAGTTGTATGTAACATTGGGCTAAATATTTATTTATTTGTAATTATTTGATTAATTGGGAAAACTTAGTAGCAATAATCAAATGTGGGGTTAATGGTTTTGTAGACACATGGTTTTTGGGAAAATGGTATTGTAATACCACATGTATTTGTGTGAGCTTATGTCTATAAAAGAAAACACACAGGTAGTTGTTGTAGTAGAGTTGGCCATTTGGCTTGTTGGTTGGGTTGTAGCTTCTCTTGCAGGTTGGCTATGTGAGGGTTTGAAGCATGGCATGGGATGTATGTTTACATGATTGTTCACATAGATTGTAGGTAGAGAGAGCTTGATGTTTTAGAGGTGATCTTTGCATATGTATTTGTTGTTTATTACTGAATAATACATGAGAGATGCATGCCTTTGGAGGCTAGGTTTTTCCCTCTATGAAGGTTTTCCCAAGGTATATCTTGTGTCACCATTGATGGTATGATTGTCTATTTCTTTTCCATGTGGATTTCTAGTTTGTTGCATATTAAATCTCTTATTGAGTTATGAGGAATTTGTTTCTATGGCTACATATTTCCAACAAGAGACGACAAACAAAACATTGAAGTCAATATTGGTCAAAATTGTGAAGGACACTAAAAGAGACTGGTATTTGCAATTATATCCAACTCTTTGGGCTTATAGAGCGAGCATATGAACTCCAATTGGGACCACCCCTTATGCCCTCACTTTTGGGTCAAAAGTAGTTTTACTATTGGAATTAGAGTTACCTAGCTTAAGGGTGTCTCTATAAGGCCTATTAGACAATGAAGAATATCGAGCAGTAAGATTAGTTGAATTAGAAATTATAGACGAAAGATGACTAAGAGTTGTTCTAAGACATGAATCATACCTCGCAAGGGTAAAGAAGTAGTATAACAAGAAACTCATCCTGAGACCTTTTCAAGTGGGAGACTTGGTGCTTAGAATTGACAATCTAATCAACAAAAGAGTTGGTGAAGGACATAAGTTCAGACCAAACTGGATAGGTTCTTACATGGTTAAAGAAGATATTAGAAATGGTACCTATCTCTTGTGCACAATGGAGGGAGAGGAATTGGTGAAACAATCAATGCCTTTCACCTCAAGAAATACTATGTCTGAAAATCATAAAAACCATAAAACATAAAAGCACAAAAATATCAAATATTCCAAAAATAAAATAAAAAAGTGTCAAAAAGAGTTTTGTTTCTTACATTTCACTATCATTCTATTCATCTTGCATTATAGTGAATGACTCGCTCTTGTATTATTTTCATTTCAGTAAGGAGTCTAAGGTTGCCTAGGTGTAGGCGATCCTTTTAGGTCCTGAGATCCCCCATTTTCACAATCACCATTTTCCCCCTTCATTCCCAATGATTCTAATGAAAAGCCTAACTCTTAGCTTTACACTGATCCCAGTCTTAATGAGTCAAGATGTTAGGTCTAAGAAAAGTAAGTATTCAAGCCTATAGAGTTCAAATGAAGCTTGCAAGTAGACCTTCCCAATTCTTCCGTAGTAGAAAAGAAGTCCAACTGGATTATGAAAACTTTTGGTGGCACTCAGCCCCTTATCTTTCTTGGCCAAAAATGTCAGGAGGATAAAAACTCTAAACGAAGTTCTATCTAAAATATGAACGAATAAAAAAATGAGTGATCAAAATGAGAGTATTGAAAAGGTGAGAATTGAGAGGTTAAACTATTGCATATCCAAAGTTCCAAAGGCATTCCTTTCATAAAATTCAAAAATCCAAAAAAATGATAAAATCAAGTGAGGCATTCCATAAAAAACAAAAAAAAGAGTTAAAAAAGAGAGTGAAAGAGAGAAGATTGTTGAATGTATGTACCCTTGGGTGGAGATCATTCTAAGCTCAAAACCTTCAAGGGTGGCATTCTATCAAAGAAAATAGAAGAGAAAGGTACAAAGCACACACACACACACTAGCTGAGCAAAGCCAAGAGTCTAGTAGTCTTTAGGATCATTTTCTATCTAGGGACCCTAGCTCTTTCCCATTTATCCTTTATCCCAGGTCTATCTTGCTTGCCATCTATGATCTAAGCCTAGCAAACATCAATAAAATTTGTTACTTGTCCAAGTTGAAAGCTTGTCAGATTGTCTTATCTAGATAAGGATCAGTGTTTAGCCTTTAGCAAAGCCTAAATTCAAAAGTACTCTATTTCACTCCTGCTCCCCACTAGAGTTCTAAATTCCTATCTCACAAACTTGAATAGGTCCCTTATACCAGAACAACTTGCAATCCCTTGGATTGAAAATCATATTAAAGAACAATCATATTGTTTGTTCCACAATGCATTCATACCAAAACCAGAAAAAAGAGTTCCAAAGAAATAAAGTCAATGTCATAACTCATGGCATTCCATAGAAGTAAAAGTTTCATTTTAGCATCGCTTGTGTTCTTGCATCTGCATATCGTCACTTGTACTTCATATATATTCCAAAAAAGATGAAAAAACATGTCATTGTTATCATACTTGCAATCTTAGGGTTGAAGGTCTAAACATAATCAAAGAGTTCTTAAACTTCCAAAGTGCACAAGAGATGAGTACTCATACGATAGCAAAACAACCATAAAGAGACAACTTTTCATAGATATATCAGAAGTTTACATTTACAAGAGTACAAGAGCTAGGACAAATTGCTCTCGAAGGAAAGTAAGGCTCCCCATGCAAGGGGGCACGGTTTCAAAAGATAAAAAGAAGACAATCTCAAGGGTGATTCTATCCAATAGAACCCTCAGGACCCCTTCTCCTCTATCTATGTGTAGCACTCATCTCTCCATGAGACCTGTGTGAATGAGGTGCACTACTATGAGTGTCAGAATGTGAAGGTCCTGCAGTACTAGACTCTGGCTACTGAATCCCAAGGCAAGCCATCTCATGAAGGACAATGTTCTCATCTCTAAGGACGAGAACGTTGACCCTCAATGTAGCACTCTCTTGACACCCATGATAGGCATGAGCGAAGACATCAGTATGTCGCCCAACCCTAGGAGATACACCAAGATCAACTAGAAGTCTCTCTCATGTCAGCCTAGTGAAGGGGCTCGTCAAACTAATGTTGACCTCATGAATGAAGTCCCTCCACTCCTCAACACTACCTGCAAATCAAAACAAAGGTAAAAGATGTGACGATTCATAGCATAAAGTAAAGAAAGGACAATACGAAATCAAAAAAACAAAAGTAGGCTTACAAGGGTTACCAGGCTGCCAAGTAGGATCAAGTTGTTGAATCACCACATCAGAATGGGGAGGTCTAGGCATTGTGGAGGAATCCTCTGGTATATCATCCTCATCAAAATCTATCTCGTGTCCATCCCTCATTGGTTCCTCGTTAGATAAGTCATCCCCGTTAGGAATGTAGTCCTTGTCAATAGAATCAGAGTCATCCACAACAATGAGTCCTCAGGAAGGAGCTCCTCTCCCTCCCCTCTGTCCCCTGCTCGAGGTCCTAGAAGATCAGGTGATCAAAACCCCAAGAGTCAAAGGGGTCCAAACGATAGTCCTCTATCCAATCTCACCCATCTCCTAGATAAATCTGTAGCAAGTCGGAACTAGGGGAAAATCCTCTGGGAAGTCCTTGCCAAACTGTTGTAAGACACACTCAATATGATGAGCCTTGATAAGACCATTGCGATTTGAAAGATTTGATATGCTAAGGGAGAACTCTCTTATCTCTCTATCATGAGACCATGCACCCTCCATATCTGTGTAAGGGTCAGCAATCCCATCTGCATCCATGAGAGTGGCCACAACATGTAATGAAGTATCAAAGTGCCCCACATGTGCCTACCTAGTAGCTCTCAGTAGTCACCGGTCAGGAAGAGGAATCTCCTTCTGATATGGCCTCATATGCTCAGATATCCAAGTCATAATCAAAGAGGAGTGGCTAAAAGAAAGAGCCCCACGCTATGCAATGCGATTGAAATATCTGTAGACCATAGCCAGGATGTCTGGTCTCCAAGCAAAAATCGTGGCCTCCTCAATACCCTGGATAATTGGTGCCCAACACCATCTCAAGTGAGCCGAGGCCTTGTCTCCAAACAACCTTGATGCGATCAAGCCAATCAAGAACTTCCTCAAATGAGGAATGTAGAGTCATGGTACTGAAGTAAGCTGAACTCCAGTCTAATCCTCGGGGTGACTCACCCCCATAATCTGTTCCCAAGATGTCTTGTCCTCCATGGACTTGCTAGCCGGTAGAACAAGTGGGTGTCCTCTCAATGGAAATATGAGTGTGTTCCTGTCTATATTCCAGTAAGTCAAAATATCACAACAAATGCATGCCACATGATGTACAATTAGCACATGGCAGATCCTAGCCAAGCATGCCCTCTTTAGGACAACAAGCTCATTAGGAGACAATGAAGCACATATCTTTGATATCCACAACTGCTCGTGATTGACAATCCAATGAACGTGCATATCTTGCCAATCAGATAAGGAGCTTTAGATTAGATCTCGTCAACTCATAAAACCTCTCAAAATCATATAAACTTGTAGAAATTTTCACCAAAAAAACATATAAACCTTCAAAATTGCAATAAACAAACAAATTCAGTGTTCCAATTAGATCAAAACAGAGTGAAGTAAACATCAAAAAACATCAAATTTTAGTTAGAATTGATTTTTTAGGGTCACCCCTTTCATCAGATCAGATCTCCCTTAGGTGACCTAGATGTTCAGCAAGATCTCCCTCGGACGACCCTGTTGCATAGGTAGATCTCCACTGGGCAACCCTGTTGCTCAGCTAGATCTCCCCTTGGTGACCTGACTGGCAAAAGGGGCGACCCTATGTGTCTATCCCTCGAGCTAAAAAATGCTCTAAAAACCTCATTTCTTAGCCGACTTCAACAAACGAAAAACCAATCTTACTCTAATCAGTGAGATAAACACAATGCAATAGAAAGAATCGACAAAAACAAATAATTTCAAGAGATTTTTCACAAAATGTAACCTAGGGTTTAGAGACGGGGTTTTCACTATTTGCATACCTGACTCTCAATGGCAAAAGAAGAGGCGGCTATCTTTACAATCTCCTCAGCGATATCTACCCAACGACTACTCACACAATCGATTTTGTCACCATTTCACTCAAATTTCACTAATTTACTCACTCTTTGTCTCTCTTAGCTTAGTTTACCTTATGCATTTTTAGTTTAGTTGTTGCTTTTATGCATCTCTCATGTGTTCATTTTGCGTGCATTCATCCGGTCTCATCGACAAAGGCAAACAACTAGTCAAATTCACACGATCTATGGTATGTTTGTCATTTCAATTTTTATTATTTAAATTGATATATTTAGATGCTAAACTAATACTAGTTATTGCAGGTACAGTTGCAGGAAAATTGACAATAGGTAAGGCCTAGTTTGGGAACAATACCTACCTTTTAAGTAGACTACTATCCCCGAGGGGACAAATATGTAAGCACCAAAATCACGTACAGTCTCAACGAGGACCCCTATGATGACTCACAATCCTTGTCATGTACATGTAAGCATGAAATAACATCTTCTCATTAGAAATTCTCTTGACGATGTGTGTTTTTTCATCCTTGTGTTGTATCCCCTTTGTCATTTTCTCTCTCTTTTCTTTCAACACTTTTCGACACTTGTTGATTTATGTTGTGACTTCGTCCCTAAGCCTTGTATGCATCTTGTAGGTGTGTTTTCACCTTTCCCCATTGTTTTTCATCCATTCCCACCCCTAGAGGCCTTCTAGAGGTCCTCGCAAGCCATCTCCAACTTTCAGTTTTTAGTTTCACTCAGCCAATCCAAATCTCCCCCTATTATTTCTAGATCTCCCCTGGGAGATCCTACTTTTGCAAGTGGAGATTTGTTTTTTGACCCCTAATTGACCTATTTCCGGAGGTAGGTCCCCTTCTTTTCTCCTCCTCTTCCATCTCCCATCATGCACTTTCACCCAGGTACTGTACTCTGAGGGTCTCCCCCGGGCGACCCTAACTGGTGAAAGGGGTGACCCATGGGCAACCCTATTGTGTTTTCTAGCCACGAGTTCACTTGAGTTTCTAGCTCAAAATAGCTTCGTTTTCACCTTTTTTTGCTTTTCTTTACATGGAATTTTGATCCTAAGGTTGATTTAACTATTTCATGCACCCATACATGCATATTTAACTCTTTTTCATCTTTACTTATCAATTCATGCATTCTCATGCATTCCTCTTTCTTCACTTCTTGAGTGATAAGCTATTACTGGGTAGGTCACTCCAATTTTAGCCCAGATCACTCTTGTGTCTTCTAAGTTAACTCTTCTTCTTCTTCACCTCTCATCCCTTCTTCAAACCTATAAATACCCTCTCCCTCAAACACAGAGGGAGACAATTTCATTTGTGCACACAATTCTTGTAGGTTATTGCTCTCCAAATCAAGCATACATATGCTCACACAAGACATTAGAGCCTTTTTCTTTTATTTGTTATCTCATCTAGCTTTCCTAAAAGCTCATTTTGTGTCCATACACTGTTCACATCACAAGCCATAGTGCTCATCAAGCTCTCATTGAGCTCATTTCAAAGCTTTAAAAGCTTCTTTTGCTTCTCTTTTCTTATTGTTGCCAAGAGGATCACCCCGCTATTGCAAGAGGGTTAGAGGTTGTCATACAAGGATTTCTGAGGGTAGTGTAGGCTCACGCGTCTTCTTTTATTCTAAGTTCCTTCATGCTTTTTTATTTCATAGTAATTAGATAATAAAAAATTTGCTCTTGGGATTAGTAAATACATATTGCTTTTTCCTTGATAAGCTAAGTAGATTTGCATTCTTAAAGTAGTTTCCTTTTCAAAAGTTCATAGATTAAAACCAATTTCCCTTTCCTAGATTAAATTGATCCACTTATTCAGAAAATCAAACCAAAAACATAGATTCAATTGCATTAGGTAATCTCATACTAGTTTGCATTCATTTTGTAATTCCTAGAATAGAAAAAAGCACTTTATTTGCTATAAATAGAAAAAAGCACAAAAGAATGTTTTGCACTCATATAGGCTTGTATGCATACAAAAATAGAAAAGAACAAAAACATTAACAGTGTAGAAGGTTTATAAACCCTTGGTCCCAACACAAGGTCAAGTTTAGTCAACGTTAGTCAAAACCCTTGGTTTTATCACAAGGTCAAACAAAGTCAACAAAGTTCAAATCTTAGGTCATACAAACCCTAAGTCGAAACCTCAGGTCAAGTCAAGGTTAGCTTAAACCATATCTCTCTTGCTTAGGTTCAGAAATGTGCCCTGGACTTAGAGGTGAGTGGGTGAAGGCAATCCTCAATGAGATAGAGGAGATCCACTCTAGACAACAACAAGACCAACTAGCAATTTATCAACAACAAGAAAGATTCAGAGAACTTCAAATAAAAGCATTCATCCAATAACACGAATGACAATGTCAACTTGAACAAAGCATCAACAAGAATAACAGTCAACCCACACAATGTTGGAACATAAGAAACCCAAACAGGAGAATAGCGACTAGTGACCCTTCAGGTCATATAGTTATCTTTACAATGGTCACAGAACACCATATTGAAATAAACGCACAACATAGGCCGCAAGACTGGCCGACCCTCTCCTCAAAGTCTAGCTCTCCAACGAGCTAGAACGCCCTCATGTCTCGCCTCCTCTCGACTAGATACTTCCACAAGAGCGAGAGTGATGTGGAGGTTCACCCCGTGGCAAGGAGAGAGGGTCCGTGTGTGCCAAAGCTGACTTGACCACCCCAGGCCACCGAGTTATGTTTTTGAGTGTACATGTATTGCATATATTCACACCATATGAGTTTGACACTTGGTAGCACCCTATGCATATGCCACATAACCATATGGATTGGACACATGTCGGCATAGACGTGGCTCTCAATTGTCGACCCTCAGTATAAATGCCATTGTACACATTGTACAATAGGCAAACTTAGCAATCAAATTTGGTAGTCCAACACTTTGGCCCAACAAGTCAAGCACTCAAGGTAGGCATCAACATATGAACATGCTCTATGTATATGATATTGCCTTCCATGTAGTCTAGGAAAATAAAGGAAGACGTGTCACCCCTAATCTAATCACAAGAATTCTCAATATTAGCCTTTTCTACAATTCATACACTTATGTATTTATCTCTATTATGCCATTGAATAGAAGTAGTATTTCTTATATTCTCATGCTCCCTGAACGTGTTATGGTTTTCTATATCTTGTCTTACAACTTCCATTACACATTCTATAATCATAATATTATTGAAGAGACTCTCATCAATTAGATAGGTTTTCAATTGTCCTTCAAGTGTCTCTTGGGATCAACTAAAATCATTTCTATCAAAGCTTAAAAGTCTACTACACCATCTCTAATTTGACATAAAATCAATATCAACTGAGAGGCAATCTTCACTATTGTGGTTAGGCAAAGTGAACAAAATGATGCAAGACTCCAAGATAGAAGGCTCCCTTTTAGCATCTCTCAACAAGAACAAATGCCTACTTAAAGAGATCTAGCATCTCCAAAACAAAAATCAACAATTGCAAGAAACACTCCAATTAAACGAGAAAGGCTTCAAGATCATCTTCAACTAGCTCACAACTCGAGCTCATGATGCACAATATTGGGATTTTTGGCACTATCCTTGAAGGTCTTTCTCAAGCCAAGGATAGAGGTACTCAAGCTATGAAGAATCTACAATGAAAACTCTCTAAGGGAGAGGAGGAACTAGCACGAGTCAAATCCAAGTGCAAAGAAGTCCAAGCACTTGAGCAAGCACAAGTTAGCACACAAACATTAGTCAAGATGAGTAACACACAAACAATGACAAATCTAATAAGCCCATGTCACTCGCTATAGTATTCTGATTCAGCAATCTTATTTGGTAGTTTTGAGAATCATACCAAAAGACATTAGTGCCAAGTTGCTAAATTGAAAGGACTATGAAGGCTAAGGTCTTGGTAAACACAACCAAGGCATCATTATTTCCCTCTAGATGGAGATGAGAACATGCAACACTAGTCTAGGATACACTACTAGTTGTGCAAGAAGAGAAGGTTTCATATTATTCTCACCACAATTCAATTTTGACGAAGCATCTACATCACACCCTACATCCAATAGTTCAAGTGTCTCCACTTGCGTGATAAGCAACTCCAAATCAAGCAGGACTCCATGTGCACCCTAGCAATGTGCAACACATCAACATGTTGACATCTCTCCACGGTACTCCACGTAAAAATTTTAGTCCACTTACATGAAACAATGCCAATGACATGCACAACATTACATGCAAGAACATTCCACTATTCAAACACAGAACTGGTAAATGCATCCTCACCAACCAAAATTACATGTGGCCACTACCTTCACAGGCAACATACAACTAGAGAGTGTCGGAACATGCATCCATGCAGCCTTTGTGGAAAGAGAAATCATTCACAATCCATTTGTTGGCTCTTGGACATTACATGCAAGGGACTACACACACCAAAGAAACACTATGGGTGTATTAATCTAGCTATGTGAGGAAGGGTCACCTCTTCTTTATTATGTGCCTACTAGCACACATCCTCTCTTGTTGGTAATGTGTCCAATACCAATGTATCCACACATACTAATCCAAATTTGGATTGGATGTTATGATTGGGTTGGTTCTATAGTCACACATGTTGCAGTTGCACTTATAGCAGAGAGGTCACTTGAAGTGACTCTATAAGTATTTTGTATTGATGTGGGATCACTTGTGGCAAAAGAAAATCTCTTTGAAAGTGTTTTAAAATTTTCTAAGATGAGTTGGAAACATGTTGCAGGTCACTATAAAACAATCCTCTGATGAGTTTGTTTAGTTAAATGATCTATATTGCTTTCAATGATGTTTTGGATGCCAGATTTGTGGCCAATTCAACTAATAGGTGTCTAGAGTTTGGGATTGATGGTATCTTGATGGTGATCCAAAATAGCACCATGGAGACTTGAAGTCATTTATCCATACATGTTTAGTACAAGTCATTTTTGTCCAATTCAAATATATTGGAGGATGGTTAGGGCAAGATGATTTTGGAGAGAAAATTTTCTCTTATTTGTGGCAAGTTGAATTTTCTTTGGTCGTGGTTTACCTTGTCATGTGTTGTGGTGGTAGTTAGGACAGCATTCACTTGCCTGTGGAAAACTAATTTTCTTCATAGAGGCATGACCATTTGCGTTCTTTATGGCAGGTGACACTACATATTCCTTGTTGGTGGTCATTTGGGTGGTGATGCAAATGAGTGGGTGGTTGGACAACCACAAATATAAAATCACTCCCATTCTGATACAACCATCCATCTTCCCCCTTGTGTTGTGTGGCCAAACATTGAGTCATTCTAAATGTTAGATTGGCTTAGTTAGGGACTCTCATTGCACATTTGTGGATAGAGCTCGGTGTATCAATGTTCTTGTAATAACAAGTGGAAAATAGAAAACAAGGAAGGTTGTAAGTTTGTTGTACAACTCCAAAAGACCATTAAAAGTGGCATTTTACTCCATTAAAAGTGGCTATTAGCATTACCTTCCTAGACTTTTTTACCCCTTCAAGTTTTCTCCAAATGAAATCTTGTGTCTTATGTTTTGTTTCATGCATGTTTGTGCTATCTTTAATTGTTTTTCCTTCTTGCTATATGAATTTTCATATTGTTGCAAGTAGGTTAAAACAATAGAGTAGACTGTTGAGAGTTGTATTGATGGATTTAACTTAGGAGTCCATAATGAATACACCATTAGGGTTATCAACCCAGTGGTTTATAGATCAAGTGGTATTAGAGATGCAAGTTCTTGATTGTAGACAATTTACATCATCTACAAGGTCAAGTGGTAGCAAAAACCTAGTTCCTTACAAACCCAAAATTAGAACAAGGTAGTAGAATAGAGTTGTAAGAGCAATGGCTAGAGGAGAAAAGGAAGGTGGTATCCATTTCAAAAGACTTGAAAAAGATGTGTCTAGGATCTCCAAGTCAATGAGGAAGATAGACTGGACTAAAAGCTTTATTCAAGCCTTGGCTGAGAAAATGAGAATGTTTAAACACAAGAAAGGACAAGTAGTGAAAACTAATCCAAAACAAGGAGAGTCGTCCACATGGAGTATATTTAAGGCTAAAGCTAAGATTGGCATACAAGCATATGATGGAGAGATTAGCATAGAGAAGTTAGATCAGTGGATGTCCCAATATTGTAAAAAAAAATAGAACACAATGTTAATATATTAGATATTGGAGTTATTCTTACAATAAGGTTCATTTCCTTATATACAGTTTGTGAGATGTAACTAATAAACATAAACATGAAACCTATCCTAGATTCTAAATGCTAAAATTTATTGTTTGATGGAAAAGGGAGACCTAGCCTAAAAGATTAAGCTAGGTTAAACCCTCTTCTATCAACATTGGGACACAAACCAATTTTGGCTTCTACCTTTGAAGGAGAGCCAAACTACAGGGGTCATGTCCCTTTGTTGTGTAAAGGAGTGTTAAACCAAATTCAACCAACCAAACTAGGGAAAAATCTAAAACCCTAATTGAGCAAGATCGAACAATAAATGACTGTCGAAAATAGAAATAGAAATCTTGAAAGGATAGTAGAGATCGGGAGACAGTGCAGAATAAGAACCTGGGCCTAGAAATCAGGAGGTACCAAGGCGTTGGGTGCCCTAGACCCTAATTAGGGTTTTGCAGAAACTCAGAACTTCGCCCAACCTATAACTATAAATCAATCTTCTCCCTGGATGGTGTCTTCTGAAACCTACAAAATCAACCTGCACACACAAAACAAGGGAAAAAGTGTTGTGGCTATATAGGAGCTTGCCTCAGTCAAGCCCCCGTTTCGGTATTCCTACCTCATAGATAGCCAAGATTAGAACAAGATGTTGTGTGTGCTCAGAAACCCTAAGTGTGAGCAGTAACATGCAAGATCTAATCAAATATATCAAAACCCTAACCCTAGATGACTCAAGCAAATATGATAGGATGATAAAAGATACGCTTCACTCGAGGAAACATACAACTTCACCCCAAGGATGAGGATTCACCGAAGGTTTGCTGAATAAGAAGGTGATGCAACGATACCCTAGGAGGGTACTCAAGCCAAGCTCTAGTTGGTGGTTCCAACCCTCCCAATTATGCAAAGTGCTTCAACCTAGGAATGGTGAGATAGACTCAAGATCTCACTTCCTAGCCTTCACAAGATCCCTCCAAGAGAGCAAAGTCCTTTCAACTTGATCAATGGTAACCTTGTTAGGATTAGCTGGCAGAAGATATCAATTAAATGCAATAAAGATTAAACAAAGGAATGAAAAATACACAGAAATAATAACAGCGAGAGACAATTTTAACATGGTTCACCCAAACTCGGGCTACATCCATCATCATAGAGTCCAATATTATTATCCAATAAATCAAACCGATTACAACCAGCAATCCCTGCAACTCAATACCGCTACGAATGCTACAAATACAATATCAACGAAAACCCTAACCCTTAGCCGTTTTTATCAAGACTTATGTCAGTTACAAAATAGGGTTTTCTATGTCGGCTAATATAAAAATAACTCCCGACGCCTTTATAAAATAATAGGCAATTTTTGCTCTGCCCCCCCCCCCCCCCCCCGCACTCCCCCATTAAATAATTTGGGGGGAAACCGTGCCAATAAAAGTGGGGAAAATTTAACCTTCAAGTCTGATTAGGCTCCATATAACAACAAACCTGTAATAATTCAAGAGCATACTATTGCATAGAGAGATCGTATATCAATATAAAATCTAGATCTAGTTTCAAATGAAGAGGTCACTTGTTTATATATAAGGCCCTAGAAATGAATAATTTGAATTAAAGAGCCGACAACACGCGCCAAAAACCAAATTTGAGTTTAGGGTCAGCTTAACCAACACAAAGGCCAACCTGTGGCCTTAATTTGCCTCCCTAAAAATATGGGAGGGACCAGGGCGCTAGGTGCCCTAAGCCCTTTAGGTAATTAAGTCACAATCCTGCATTTAATGTAGAGCTAACTACAAATTTTAAATTAGTTTTTGGGTCACATCCAAACTTTAACCAGAATTGTGATATTTTGATGAAATTAGGGCCCAATCAGGACTTTAGGGTAGACCTAAAAATTGACTAGGATTGGGATCACTAAATGGAGGTGCTAAACATAGTGAAATTATGCTTGCACAACCAAGGAGCACAATTTATGACATAGCATTTATAAATAATCAATACTCACAAATCACTTAAGTCACTACAGTGACTTTATTACAAAGGTAAGCCTTATAACACCCCCTCTTAAGGCTTACTAATTAAAAACATACTAACACAATGACTAAAAAATAAAAAACTTAGAATCAACTTTTCTTTGAAAACAATTCTTGGACTAGGTAGAACTCCATCAAGTTGCCTTGTAACCCTTGTAAAGGTGTAGCTCCCGAGTTGAAGTCTTGAGTTCCCAGATTACCACCTCCCCAAACTCCTAAATCACAGATCTCCTAGATTATTGGACAATAGTCCATGGTAAGCTACATCCATAATACTCCATAAAATTGTCTCATGACCCTTGTGAGTGTATAATTCCCAAGATCCATGAAGTCCCGAACTATCTGGGCAACCGTCCATGTTGAGTTTTATCTACTATAGATCCCTACCTATCTTCAAGAAAATAAGCTTCTTAAAATTTGTATAATTCAGCAACAAATTCTTCACCACCATTAGTATCTAGACGATATTCAACAATGGCTACACTAGCTTCATTTGGTTTTTCTTTTATCTTTCCCTTGAGCACTCTTTTATGCCCAAAACTTATATGCAAAAGATACTCTCAAGACAAATATTGAATTTGGAAATCATTTTTTGCTATGCTGATTAAATATGATTTCTATTAGCAAACCCAATATTATTTTCCCCTTTGCACACATTCAACAAAACATAAGATTTGGCATTTGAAATGACATATTTCTCCAAGAAACATTCCTCATTTAACATGACAATCTAAAGAAAACTCCTTGTCTTTATCGCTCCCATCAACTTCAATGCTTCCAACACTCTATGTTTGGGGAATATTCTTCCTTCCAAATTGTATGAAAGCCTTGCAGAATATACTAGACACTCCAAAAACCTCTTCATCTTTCCCTTAGAAAAATATTTCAAACTCTAAAAAAATTAAAATCATAGACTTGAAATAAAATTACCCGCAACTTTCTAGCATTACCTACATGCCCTAGTTGTGACCTAATGATCCTTTTGTAAATACCATGTCATGCCCTAGACATTTTTCCTCTAGGCAAACCCTAAAAAATTATACTACAAACCCTTGACTTTTACAAAACCATCGTGCGACCTTTCTACTACTTGTTTGATGTGATTTAGTGACTCCTATGTCCTTCAAACTCCATGTGAATGTACTCGTGATTGTTCAAGGTTTGCAAATCCATGTCATATTTTAGACACCCATGATTATCAACATGCCCTAAAATCATGCAAAAACCCAATCTATAACTACTTCCATCATCCTTTGCAAATGATTGATTTTTCATTGCAATTAAAAAACATGTGACTATATTCCCACAATTTACATAGACTTCCTGTATAACTTTCACAACTAATATAGATCTTCACAGCTCCTATAGAACTCATTTTTTGTGACAAGAAAGACTTTGCTATTCCTCCACTTGTTCAGTCATGACTAGTCTTTTATGTTAGCTATGAAAAACCCACAATTGTTGTATTTTCTTGCAATTTTGGCAACTTTAGGCAATTGGTAGAGATTTTGACTGGTAAAAATTGCATGCACTTGGTGAAAACAGGACCTTCCTACTTTCCTTGTCCATACCCCATGATTTTCTTCATGCGATGCACCTAGGCTAAAACACTTGCTCTAATACCAGGTAAAAATATAGAACACAATATTATTCTATTAGATATTGGAGTTATGATTACAATAAGGTTCATCTCCTTATATAGAGTTTGGGAGATGTAACCGACAAACATAAACATGACACTTCTCCTAAATTCTAAATGCTAGAAATAAAACAAAAACAATACTAGCAAATCACTTAAGTCACTACGGTGACTTTATTAGAAAGGTAAGCTTTATATTCTAACACCTAAATGGAGTACTTCAATCTTAATCAACTTACTCCTCACCAATAGATTTCATTTTCCAAGCTCAAGTTATCAATCTATGCTCTCATATGGCAAGGGAGCTATACATTATCCCTTGAATGTTGAAAAGTTTCTCTCATTTTGAAGTAGGAAGACTTCAAGAAACTTTTGAAAAAACATTTTTATCCCATTTGTTATGAAGATCAATATATCCAATGGCATTATTCCCAACATAATCAAGAACATAGTGTACAAGAATGTACCAACAAGTCTTGGAAGAGGGCAATATAGTTGAGAAAAGATGCCATGGAGAAAGATATGTTGATGAAGTATATAGGTGGGTTTTTTGGAGAGATAAAGACACTCTAGTCCTCATGGTAAGGCCTCAAGATATTGATGAGGAATGTGCTCATGCCACTGTGCGGAGTTGGACAAGAAAAAGATGTCTTCATTCAAGAATAAAAATAGAGAAAACAGACAGTAGCAAGAAGGTCAGAATCATAGCAAGAAAGATAAGGGGAAGTTTTTAAAATGATAATATAATAGTCTAGAAGGACAAAGGCAAGAATAAAGCCAAAGTTTAGTATGTCCATTGTGAAAAAGAAGGGCACATGCAAGAGAAATACTAGATACTTAATCCAAATTCAAAACTGTCTTGAGAAATTAAAAAATACGCCAACATTATTATGATGAAACAAGAGAGAGATCTAAGGAGATTCCAATTTAGACAAGATGATCTCTTGTGTTGTGCACAAAGATATGTGTGTGGCAAGTGAAATCTCCAAAGCAAAAGAAGAAGAGATTTCAAAGCTCTTCCATATTAAAATCCACATCAAGGACAAAAGGTAGACTCTCTCTTTAACACATGCTCTCAAGCTAATTTAATATCCCAAAATTTAGTAAATGAATTGAGGCTGCAAGTAATGGATCATCCACAACCATATGCTTTTGGTTGGCTAAAAGATGGAGTGGAAATCATGGTGAAGAGTGGTGTAAGGTCAAGCTCCCTATAAATTCTAATTATAAGGACTAAAGTGTTGGTGGATGCAATTTTGTTGGACATATGTGGAGTGATTTTTGGTAGCCCATATTTGTATCTCAAGGATGCTACATATTGGAGGAGGCTTAATCAATATAGATTAGTCTTAAATGGAACACCATACAACTTGAATGCAGCTAAGAAGACACAAATCACAATGGTTAGTACAAAAAAATCCAAGCGATTGATCAACACTTGTGGCAAGTTTGCTTTGTTGATGTTAAGAGGCAAAGGAGAGCAAAAGGGGGTTGAGCTAAACAAGTTGCATGGGCATTATACTCATCAAGAACAATAAGGTGTGACTGATTTGATGAGTATATTTTCAAAATTATTTGTAGAACCCAAGGGGTTGACCCTAAAGAGAGCCATAGAACAGAAGATTCAATTTTTACTGGAGTGATCTTTACAAAACTTGGGGTTGTATAGCCAGTGTTGTTGAAGCACAAGAAGTCAAAGTGCAAGTCAAGAAGTTGTTGGAGAAAGGGGTAATCAAACCTAGTACCTCTCCATGTCGATCTCCGATTATCATTGTGCCAAAGAAAGATGGGACTAGATGTGCATAAATTATTGGGGACTAAACAAGATAATTGTGAAGAACCTATATTGGCTTCTCTAAATTGATGATCTATTGGATCAATTGCAACATGCCAAATACTTTACAAACTTCAACCTTAAACCTAGGTACCATCAAGTAAGTGTCAAGGAAGAGGATGTGTGGAAGATAACCTTAAAAATACATCAAGGTCTCTTTGAGTGGTTGTTTTTTCCATTCAGGTTGTGTAATGTGCTAGCTACCTTCATACA
This sequence comes from Cunninghamia lanceolata, assembly GCA_027924645.1. Taxonomy (NCBI): domain Eukaryota; kingdom Viridiplantae; phylum Streptophyta; class Pinopsida; order Cupressales; family Cupressaceae; genus Cunninghamia; species Cunninghamia lanceolata. Next base: position 4,031,268 of record BSBN01000163.1, on the reverse strand, counting down.
CCTCATGAACGAGGTATTGAGTCCATTAATTGGCTCTTGTGTTATTGTTTATCTAGATGACATATTGGTAATCAATAGGTCATATGAAGGCACTTGTCTCATCTTGGAAAAGGTGTTTGAGAACTTGAGTGAGAACAAATTGTTATTGAATGGTAAGAAGTGTGAGTATGCTAAAACCTCTTTAGTGTACCTTGGTCATATGGTAGGTGATGGAGGGATATAGATAGATCCATCCAATATTGAAGCAATGCTTAATTAGCTAAAGCCCACTACCATGAGTGAGACACAAATCTTTGTAAGTGTAGCCTAATACCTCCATAAATTCATGAAAATTTTTCATATATTGCTTCCTCATTGCATGAAGTTGTGGGCAAAGGAAGAAAGTTTCATTGGGGCAACAAATAGTAGTGCACATTTGAGGAGTTGAAGAAGAAGATCAGTACAACATCAACCCTTGGTTTACCTAATTTTCAAGCAACTTTTGAGGTAGAGACAAATGCTAGTGATTATGCAATGGGTGCAGTACTATTGCAGGGGGTGATGAGGTATAAACAACCTCATTCCTTTGATAAAACAAATAACCCTTTTTGCATTGCCCAATCACCCTATCCTTGCCAATTTGTTTGTTTTTATAAGCAATATTTATCTATTTTTCATAAAATGTTGTACAAATCTTTATTTCCTAAATTGATTGGAATTCACTATTACATGTTGATATAATGGTATGTAAAGTTGAGTAATTGTGTAGGATTAATGCATGGCCTACGAGAGGAGTGGAATTCAAGCAGCTGAGGTCACGTGCGCCAGGAGTTGAGGGTGCCAGAAATTTTAGGTGTGCATTGATTGAAGACTCTTTTAATTTTGTTTATTTCTATTGGTTATCTCAGACATTATGGTTCCACTCAGAGCCTTTTATATGTTTTAAAGACATCAGTAGTTGAAATTCTATTTTTCTGTTATAAGACTTTTTCAAATGGCATTTTACCACCATCTAGAATATAGGAGTTCGTAATAGTTTAGTTTAGTTAGTTGCTCAAAACATGGATATATATCATACTATGAGATGGATGAATATCAATCTTTTTGGCAAATAATCAAAAGAGTTATGTTCTACAATATATTCACGAATGCAAATAGTGTTATTCTGATTATGTCTTTTTGAGTTATGAAGATATGAATGGAGTTACCATGTTGCTGTGGAAACAATTGAATGCGATATGAGTTAAAAGATGAATTTCTCCGAAGCGCTAGCCACTCACGGGATTGTAGAGTAGATAGGTATTTCTGTTTCCATGGATGTTCTATTTCAAATAGTGTTATTTTATGTTTAGTTTTATGGTGTGAGCCTACAGGGTGTGATGTTTAAGACGTTAATTCTTAGAGCTCTATTTGTTTAAATATTTTCGGAGCATCTACTTTAGTTTTAAATTGTTGTTTACTGTTAGTTGGAAGTTAGAACGTGTGTGCAGTTATAGGATTAGTCACTGTTCAAGTTCATAATAAAGATTGCATGTATGAATTTCTAGTATAAAGTTTATATGTTTTCTTAGATTAAAAAGTTTAAATGCTTTCTAGTGTAGAGTTCAAATGCTTTCTGGGATAGAATACAAATGCTTTCTAGTTTGATATGTTGTTCAAGTCTTTTTAAAAGAACTAGGAAATCATTTCTAGATGAGATATCCAAACAATACTCCCTATTGTATACAGCCTATGGACACTACCCCGGTCGATAAACTGATATTTTTCAACTAAAGTGTTAGGACCTCATGACAACCTATCAGGGGGTACACCTGTATGTTATCATTCAAAAGGCCCATGTTGAACTATAGTACCTATGACAAGGAACGATATGCTCTAGTTTCCACAATGAAGTGGAAACATTACCTCATGGGGAAGGAGACTGTGGTGCACATTGACCATAAGAACTTGCAAGCTTAAACAAAATTGCAATAGTCTAGGCATTACAAATGGATGGGATCCCTTTAACAATTTCATCTCATATTAAAGTATAAGCATGGTGTGACGAATAAGGTGGTTGATATGTTGTCCACCTCAATTGTCTTTGGTAAGTAGTTTGCCCAAACTAGAACCTTTCTTTGTTGAAGTGTATGTAGATTATTATAAGCAAGATGTAGATTTTAGCTAGGGATATTAGACTGTACGCAACAAAAAACATGCAGAGTTTGAGCCTCATCAAGACTACTACCTTCAAGGACTCCTAAAAAAAGTAGGTAATCTTTATGTGCCAAATCAGCAAAGGGTTTTGTTGATGCAAGAGGCATACAAATGGCATGTAGCTAGACATTTTGGTGTCAATAAGACTGTAAATAATCTCCAACATTATGCTTATTAGCCATGTTTACAATCTAATATTACAAACTTCGTTTGAAGCTGCTTACTATGCAATGCGAATAAGCCCAACAATCAAAAATTGGGATTTCACCAATCATTTCTCGTACTTAAGAGGCCTTGGGAAAGTATCTCCATGGATTTTGTTGGAGGTCTCCTAAGAACTAAGAGGGGCAATGATTATATCTATGTAATTTTGGATCATTTCAACAAGATGTGTGTGTTGGTTGCTTGCAAATAGGCAATGATAGGGAGTGATGCAACAAATCTTTTCTTTAATCATGTTTGGATACATTTTGGTATCCCAAAGAGCACCATATTTGACAATGATTCTAGGTTCTTGAGCAAGTTTTGACACACATTATGGGAACAAATGGATATGAAGCTCAAGCTATCTACCACTTTTCATCCTCAAATAGACAGAGAGATGGAAGTTGTGAATAAAATGTTGGTGTAGTTGTTGAGGGGCTATAATTAGAGGTATCCCAATAGTTGGGATGAACACTTGGTGTGTGTTCAACACTTGAACAATAGGGCCATTCGTTCTTCATTATTTCTTTTGCCTTTCAAGGCATGTTTTGGTTTTATGCTACCAAGCCCACTTGATATTTGTTTTGGGCAGTCAAGCAAGTGGCTAAAAAATGGTGAATCTAAGGTTGATAAAGCTTAGAGATTCATGGAGAAGGTGAGATAGATACACCTCCAAGTCCAAGTGAAACTAAAAGAGTCTCAACTCAAGTAGAAGTGTCATGATTAACATATGATAGAACAAAAATTTTATGTTCATGACACAGTTTGGGTCTACTTGGGCAAAAAGAGACAACAAGGTCCTTCACAAAAGCTAGAATCTTTATAGTATGGTTTGTTTCAAATTATAGAGTAGGAAGGGCATAATGTTTTTTGTTTGGAATTGATGTTGACTGGTTATGCTTGTTCAAGCCTTCTATGTTGGCTAAAGGGCCAGAGGATTTAGTTCTTTCATTAGATGATTTTGTACCAGAAGAAATGGATGAACTAGAGGAGGATGTCATTCTTGATAAGAAGGTGAGGAAAACTAGGCAACGAGAATGGGAACATGGTTGATTGGTGAAAAATGATAGTACTCAAATAAGGTAACGTGGACATGTCATGAAGATGTGGGGAATAAGTTCCCACATTTAGTGCCTTGAGACTTTTGGGGACTAAAAGACCCCTAGTTAGGGAGACGTGATCCAAAATTAGATTGGACATTTATATCAGGTTGGTTCTAGAGTCAAACATATGTACTCTTGCAACAAAGAGGACACTTGTAGTGACTCTATGAGCATTTTGTATTGTTGCAAAATCACTTGCAACAAAGGGAAATATTTTTGACAATCTTGTAGGTGTTTTAAAAGTCTCTATAGGTGAGTTGGCAATATGCTGCAAGGCATTGGATAAAAATATCCTAATGATGTCATTTTATTTAACAATCTATATTGCTTTCAGCAATATTTTGAATGCCAAAAGTGGGGATAGTGAATAGGTGTCGAAGGGTTTGACTCTGATGGCATCTCGTGATGGTCTGAAATAGCACCATTAAGTCTTGGAGTCATTTATCCATGCATGTGGTTGTTGTAGATCATTTTTGGTCGATTGAAATATGCTAGAGGATGGTTAGGGTAGGATGATTTTGGAGAGACAATTTTGCCTCTTGTTGGCAACCGGTTGACTTTGTTTTTGCCATGGTTTACCTTGTCATGTGTTGTGGTTATAGTTAGGACAACATTCACTTGCTTGTGGTTGGTTGTTTTTCCTCATAGAGTCGTGACCATCTGCATTCCTTAATAGTAGTCATTAGGGCTAAGAGGATGGTTGGTTGGGTGGCAATGTGAATAAGTGGGTGGTTGGACAATTGCAAATGTGCAACCATTCCCATTCCAATGCAAACATCCATCTTCTCCCTTGTGTTGTGTAGCTAGAGAAGAGATGAAAGAAAACATTAAGTCATTCTGAAAGTTTAGTTCATAGTTACAAGACTTAGACTTGGCAAGCTAATTTTTTACTCAAACTCAGACTTGGCACTCATACTTAGCAAAGACTCAGCAAATTGAGAAACTATGAAATATAGAGATTTTTAAAGGATTTAAAGATTTTACTATGCACCCTTCAATAAACAACTTTGAAGACATAATAAACTTATTAGTTAGAAGCTACTTTGATCACATACACTAGTATACATTGATCAAATCAATACAAAAGCACATTTGAGTTGAAGAAAACATAATTTTAAATATGTATAAATATTCTCAAGAAGCTACTTTGATCACATACACTAGTCTACATCGATCAAATCAGTATAAAAGCACATTTGAGTTGAAGGAAACATCATTTTTAAATATATATAAATATTCTCAAGTGTTTTAAGTGTATAAAACTTATGGATTATGATATCCATGGCATCAGAAACAAAAATCACAATATGGAGTCATGAACTATGGTAGAGAGGAGATTGTATCACTCAACCCAACATCACTAGCTCTATTTGGAGTTTTGTGCTTCTATCTTAGGCAAATCTACAAGTATTGTTATAACCACAGGAGCATTACTTAGGATAAGGATTGACTTGGCAAATGAAAATTATAAATGTAATCATTACTTGGGATTTAATTGGGAAAAAGTTGAAAGAATAAAAAAATGTTTCTTTTCCATCCAATATGGCCCAAAAATATTTTTATTTTTTCTTTTAAAAACTAGAGCAAGGATTTAGGGGTAGTAGTCCCCAATGGGGTTGAGGAGCAACACCCCTTGTCGGGGTTTGGGGGCAGTGCCCCTAGCGGGGTCAAGGGGTAGCCTTTGAGACCACACAAACCTTCATGGTGCACACCATTTTTCATAACTTTATTGGTTTTAACCAAGCTCCAAGAGTCCTCCATACCCTTCAAAAAATGCCTAACTTTCACACTTTTAGGTTTGAGTGTTTTCAATTTTTATTCTTTTTTTAATTTTTACACTTGACTTGGTCAAGTCTCAGCACTAGGACTCACAAAGTTTGACATGTTTGGTAGACTTAGCAAGTCTAACCAGACTTTCCAAGTACTCAGGTCCCAAGTCTTTGGGCCTTGGTTCACTCTACCTACCTTGGGACTTGCTAAGTCTGGGCGAGTCTTGGAAGGTCTTGTAACTATGGTTCAATTGGCTTAGATAAGGACCCTCATTGCAAATTCATGGTCAAAGAGGTGTATCATAGGTCTTGTAATAGAAAGAGTAGAGTAGAGAGTAGAGGAGGCTAAAAGTTTGTTGTACAACTCTAAAGATCATTAATATGGCATTTTGCTCATGTACTGACACCAGATAGTGATGATTTGTTGTTACCATTACCTTCTTGGAGTTTTTCACCCTTTTGAGCTTTCTTCAAATGAAACCTTGTCTGGTGTTGTATTTCAACATGTTTTCACTCTATTTATTGTTTTTCCTTCTTATTATATGAATTTCCATATTGCTGGAAGTAGGTTAAGATAGTAAATTAGGTTGTTTAGAGTTGTATTGGAGGAGGTAACTTAGGACTCCATAACTAATGCACCATTAGAGTTATTGACCCAATGGTTTATAGATCACATACACTAGCATCAAAATGAAACATCATCATTTATGTGTCTACATGCCCACAACATAGCACGTATGCGTTCACATCGAAAGCTTCATAATTCCTAGTAGAACTAGAGCACACAAAGTTTCTCAACTTCACTTTTGTATAGCCAAGTTATTGGTACTCTACACCAAACTCATTTCACATTGGACAACAATAGTGATTGGTGTACCTCAAGATTAACATCACACAAGTCTAATTGGCCACCCCAAAATTAGCATCACCATAACATTCGTAACATTCTTTGAATTTACAATGTTCTTAACATGTATCTTTCTACAATCCACTCTCATGTCCAATAAGTGTCCACACATTCCTCAAAGAGGCAACATGGGTACACATACACCCTCCTTTTCATCACAAGATTAAACAGATATCACATTCATCCCTCGACATTTGTAGACATCCATGGAAAGAGCATTTAGTAGCAATGGCACCAACATAGCTAGAAACTCAAGGAGTCACCACAAATGGGGACATTGGTTCTTCAAGAAGGGGCAAATGATCAAACTCAGTTACACACAAGCTTCATCCAATAGTTTTTGGTCAGAGATAGACTCTCATATGTGCCACATCTACGTAATCCAACTGATTCATCCTAGATCAACAAATAAGCATGTTAGCATCTTTAATGTATCTTTGCACATCTTAGGTTGACCAACACCATCCAATTGGCTCACCCTAGATTGATGCATCTATAGTTGGTTGCACCTTGTTTCTGCATCATTCTAGGGCACATTAGAATGCAATAGGGACCATCGCTCTTCAAGAAAGAGTATATGATCTAATTGTAGCCTCACACATCGAGTCATCAACTTCAAACAAATTTGTTAGTGCACACCAAAATGTAACGACGACCATCACTCCCTAAGAAAGGTGTATGATCTAAGCACAACCTTGCCCATTAGTTCATAGACAACATTGCATGCATTGCATCCCTTGTGCATCCCTTTGCTAGCACAACCCCAAAATGTGATGCACATATATATGAACATTAAGCAATACTGCTTCACGCACAATCACACAAGCACCAACCTTAATAGTTATGTGCACAATTGTGCAACCTCAGATATTCTTTTTGTGCAAGCTTCAACAACTCCACAAGGTTTCTTCAACAACGTGACTTGTATATGCTTTATACACCTTTGCATTGTGGACTACAACAAATGCTCTATGCATGTTATGCCTTATGCAACTTAGCGTTAAACCATATATGTGCAACATGTAGTATCAGCTCCTCCACAAGAAATGCTACCATATGAGTGTAAGACCTAGTAGGCCCATTGCCACATTAATGACTCCATACAGGTTGGACACTTGGTAGCATACACATCCAATACATAGCAGCATCCTATACCATGCACTTTGAACACATGTTAGCAGAGACGTGACTCTCAATTATCAACCTTCACTTATAAATACAGGCACTATACACCTTACACAAGGAGCAAACTTAGTAGGCAAACTTGTTAGTCCAACACTCCAAGCCAATGAGTCAAGCACTCAAGGCAGGTATTGACATATCAACATACTTCACATATTTGATATTGCTTTTCGCGCAATCTAGGCAAATCAGGAAAGATGTGTGACCCCTTTTTTTATCATGAAAACTCTCATTCTTAGCCTTTTCTATAATTCATACATTTATGTATTTGTCCCTATTCTACAATTGAATAAAAGTAGTGTTAGAAATGAAGGTGCAAACCACACAATAGAAATTTGATTCAAACCTTATTAATTTCCTCTAAATAATGTAGAATCAATGGAGATTGCAACAAAAATAAAACACACTACACAGAAATAACATGCATTAAGAACTGAACACATAACATAGCATGTAACATAGAGAAAACCCTTTCGGGTAAAAAACTCCACCAAGAAAGGAGTCTCCAAGTTGTATTATCTTCAAATATGAGATTACAATACATACACTTCCACTTTTTCTCCAGTCTTCAATCTAGTGGCGCTTGTTACTCTCAACTCTGTTTAAAAATGTAGTACAAATATCCTTATAAAATGGGGTTGCCTTCTAGGGCAAGAAAACTGACATAATATCGACCATCAAATCTGTGACCTAATGACGAACCGTCCAGATTTACAATGATAAAATATAAATAAAATGTGGTTTTGGAGGCGTTGCCCCTGAATCCCTGCCGGGGGGATGATCCCCTCATACCCCTCGTAGAGGGAAACCCCCATGCGACTCCCTGTTGCGGACGAATTAGCATCGAGTACCGAATATAAACATGAGGCTGAAACAATATCATTGCTGGTGAAACCTCTCATCTCTTATGGGTGATTTACAAACAATAATAGGAATAATAAATTACATAGGATTTACAAGGTTGATGGCACCTTAATCCTAACATTCTCCCACTTGACATCATATATTGTAAATACCCATACGAAAACAATAAAATAATCAGGTGCTAGAAACAAGGCCCATGGCCTCTCTACACCAAACAAATTTTTTTGTGCCCACAAGGTTGGTCAAAGCATTTGCAACATTCTCCTGAGTGTCTACCTTCTTCAGCTCAATCTGTCCATTTGCAACCATTTCTCGAACAAAGTGATACTATACATCAACATACTTAGTCTGAGCATGATACATAAGATTCTTGGCCAAATAATTAGCACTCTGGCTATCACAACCAATCTGAATGATCATGCAATCAAAACCAATACATGTACACAATCTCCTTAACTAGACTGCCTCCTTAGAGACATGGGTAGCAACCATATACTTTGCTTCGATGGTGGACAAAGCAACTGTGGGTTGCCTTTTGCTCATCCAACTCATTGCATCACCAAACAAAGTAAACACATAGCCATTGGTGGACCTTCAACTATCTAAGTCACCTACCCAATCTGCATCAACAAAACCCTGTATGTCCAAAGTTTTGTCAGCACTGTTAGTACTAGAATAAACCAAACAGTAATCAGGAGTACCTACTAGATATCTAAACACCCTTTCCGTATAATTCCAATGGTGTCTACCAGGGTTAGACATAAATCTGCTCAAAACTCTCATTGCTTGGGCAATATCCGGTCTAATGCAAACCATTGCATACATCAAACTCCCTACAACACTAGCATATGGCACATTAGACATGTCCTCTAAATCATCTTCATTCTTTGGACACATATCTAATGAAAGCTTAGTACCAATAGGTAAAGAAACTCTAACTGGGTTATAGTCTTGCATACTAAATCTCTGCAAAATGGTATTCACATACTTACTTTGTGATAACCAAATCTTTCTGTTACCTCTATCTTATTTGATCTCCATCCCCAAATTATACTTAGTAGCTCCAAGATCCTTTATTTCGAATGCACCTAAAAGTTGGGCTTTCAACTCACTGATCATACCCTTAGTATTGCTAAAAAATAACATGTCATCAACATACAATGCAATGATCAGAATAGAATCATCAATACAATGAATGTAAACACAGTGATCCTCCTCACTTCTAACAAAACCCAATTTCAACACAAATGAGTCAAACTTCTGGTACCACATTCTAGAGGATTGTTTCAAACCATAAAGAGACCTCTTTAATCTGCAAACCCAATGTTCTTTCCCTTTTACCTCAAAACCTGTAGGTTGTTGCATGTAAATTTCTTCCTCAAGATCTCCATGCAAAAATGCAATCTTAACATCCATTTGCTCTATTTCCCACTCAAAAGTTGCAGTAATGGATAAGAGAAATCTAATAGAAGTTAATTTAGCAATAGGAGAGAATATTTCACCGAAATCAACTCCCTCTCTCTGGGAGTAGCCCTTGGCTACCAGTCTAGCCTTGTACTTCTCCAATGAATCGTTTGCTCTGAAATTCTTCTTGAAGATCCACTTACATCCTATGGTCTTTCTTTCTTTGGGCAAGCGAACAAGATCCTAGGTGTTGCAAGAGTCTAAAGCCATCATCTCTTCCTACATGGCTAACTGCCAAGACTCACTATCATCTACATGAATAGCTTCCTTGTAGGATCTAGGCTCATCGTCAATACTCAATAAATCAAATACACAACAAAAATCTAGTGGGCTATACCTACCAACTATGTTTCATCGTCTTATGGATCCTCTAAGAGGTGGAGTAATAGACTCTTTAGGTTCTTCTGCATGCTCATTTGTACTAACTTCTTCTGTCACAATAGATTCTTCCTTATCAGAACTTTCACTTGAGTCTTCTTCTATTTCTTCACCCCTAGTCCATCATTATGTGCTTTTTGAGGTGCATCTTCATGCTCTAATTCAAAGTGCACTCTCTTCACCTTTTCTACTTTTTCCTTTGGTTGTTTAGGTTCTGAAATAACACTAAGTTCTATGAAAATAACATCTCTAGAATAGATAATCTTTCAGTTAGTGGATTCCAAAGCTTATAACCTTTTACATTATCACCATATCCAATGAAAGTACACTTTTTAGCTTTTGGATCCAACTTAGTTCATTTTTCTTTAGGCACACGAACATAAGCCTCATAGCCAAATACCCTTAAATGTGAAACAGAAGGTTTCTTACCTATCCACATTTCATAAGGAGTTGAAACAAGAGCCTTACACAGAGATTTGTTAACCAAGTAGTTCGCAATACACACAATTTCTGCCCAAAAGCATTTGTTTAACTATGATTCACTCAACATACTTCTGGCTCTTTCCATTATTGCCCAATTCATCCTTTCTGCCACTCCATTCTGTTGTGGTGTATATGGAGTTGTCTTCTGTCTAACAATACCTGTATGCTTACAGAATTCATCAAATTCCTTAGAACATTATTTCTCTCCACTGTCAGATCTCAAAACTTTTATCTTATGGTCTAATTGTTTTTCAACTAGAACTTTAAATTCCTTAAATGTAGTGAAAACTTCAGATTTGTGACACAAAATAAATCCAGGTAAACTTTGAGACATCATCAATGAAGGAAACAAAATATCTATATTTTTCAGTTGATTTAACATCCACTAGACCAAAAACATCTGAATGAATAAGTTCCAAATTATCATTAGATTTATTACTGCCTGAAGAAAATGGAGGTCTATTTTGTTTTCCAAACACACAATGTTCACAAAATTTGAAACTCTCATCAGAATAGGATAAACCATCTAACAATTTTTTGTTTAAGAGTCTTTAAACCAAAATGACTTATGTGGCCCAATCTACGATGCCACAACATACATGTATTTTCAGTATTAGCCTCAGATGCATAAGAGGCATTACAAACAGTAGTGGCTTCTAGCTTAAACAGAGTTCCCAATATTTTGCCCTTCACTACCACCAAGTTTGATCTCACCAATTTGCAGCCATGCTTATCAAATGTCACATGCATTCCCAAATCATTCAACTTTGAAACAGAAATTAGATTTCTAGCCAATCCAAGAACATGCAAAACACCAAGGAGGGTTTCAATGCTCCCATCAATAAAACACAACATTACCTTCCCTCATCCAACAATAGGATATGTAGAGTTGTCCCCGAGGTACACATTTCCTCCATCATACTCTTCGTATGTGAAAAACCATTCTTTATGTGAAGTCATGTAGTATGAACATCCTAAGTCAACCAACCAATGATCATGAAAAACAACATTACATGCAAAAAGTAAAACCTCATCACCTACATTTGAAGACTTATCAATAGCGAAATCTCATTGTTTCTTTGGGTTTCTACATTCCTTTTTCACATGTCGTCTCTTTCCACAGTTCCAACACTTGACTTTGTTCTTCTTTCTAGGAGTCTTAAAACAACCCTTAGACTTGTTTTTAGACCCCTTCTGATCTCCTTTTGGTCCTCTTTCCATAGACCTTCCCCTAACACTAAGAGCATCCCCTAAACTATCAACACTTTTCTTCCTCAATTCATATGACAGTAGAACTGAAACAAGAGCATCCAACTTCGGATCTATGAAGTTAGCATTGATAGCCAAAATAACATTCTCTCATGACTCAGGTAAAGAACAAATAAGCAATATACATTTATATTCCTCATTCACATCAACAACATATGCCAATTGACTCAATAATAATTAAATGAATTCAAATATTCTGCAACTGATTTACCCTCTTTCATTTTCATCGAAAATAATTTACGCTTTAAATAAAACTTGTTTACCATACTCTTGGCTTGGTAGATCTCACCTAGACACTTCCACAAGCTATGAGCAAACTTCTCACTCACAACATTCAGTAGAATAGAATCTGCAAGACACAACCAAATTGTACCTCATGCCTTTTTATCCAGTCTATCCCACTCATCTTGAGCAACATCGTCGGGTTTCTTCTCTTTCATAACAACCAACCACTAATTTATTTCCTCTAGCAAATCCTCCATCTTCAATTTCCACAATTCATACCCCGTTCCATTGAACTTTTCAATGTCCAACTGAGAGGTAGATGCAATAGTGGATACAGCCATGATATCTAGACAAGATCTGCAAACAAAAAACAACCAAATCTCCCATTGCAACTAAAAAACCTTCACACTACCACCCAAGAATCAAAACTGGTCACGCTCTGATACCAAATGTTAGAAATGAAGGTGCAAACCATACAATGGAAATCTGATTCAAACCTTATTAATGTCCTCTAAATAATGTAGAATCAATGGAGATTGCAACAGAAATAAAACCCACTACACAGAGATAACATGCATTAAGAACTGAACACATAACACAATATGTAATGTGGAGAAAACCCTTTCAGGTAAAAAACTCCACTAAGAAAAGAGGCTCCAAGTTGTATTATCTTCAAATATGAGATTAGAATACATGCACTTCCTCTTTTTCTTCAGTTTTTAATCCAACAATGCCTATTACTCACAACTCTACTAAAAAACGTAGTACAAATATCCTTATAGAAGGGGGTTGCCTTCTAGGGCAAAAAAACCAGCATAGTATCGACCGTCAGATCTGTGACCTAATGACGAACGGTCCAGATTTACAATGATCGTAGGGGGGAAACCTCCCTATGACCCCCTGTAGCGGATGAATTAGCATCATGTACCAAATATAAACATGCGGCTAAAACAAGATCAATGCTGGTGAAACTTCTCATCCCTTATGGGTGATTTACAAACAATAATAGGAATAATCAATTACATAGGACTTACAAGGTTGATGACACCTTAATCCTAACAAATAACATTTCTGCTAATCTCATTTTCCCTAAATGTGTAATGGTGTCCTGCATCTTGTCTTACAAGTTCCATTGTGCATTATGTAATTCATAATACTATTCGAGTAATTTTTGTGACTTAGATAGGTTATGGATTGTCCTTTGAGTGTCTCCTAGGTTCGACTCGAATCATCTTATGTTGTATCTCATTGGAGTAGTCTAAAACAAAGGTACATTAGCAAAGAAGAATAAAAATATTAGTAACTTCTTATCATATTCATTCATTTGAATTTAACATGGGAGCTTTAAGGTAAATTTTCCTTGTTTTATGTGCATAGACTAGATAATGAAATTTCATAATATAGATCGGATGAAATTTTATTGGAAAACCTTCTTTTATTCCCTTTTCTTTCAAAATTTGTTTAACAATTTTAATGTCTTGAATTCTTACACCATTAGCATAAGACTATAAGCATAGTATATTTTGTGCTTTTTGATACAAATATGAATGAGTAATATACTAGTACTTGCAACTTCAAGAGGTGCAACAGATATGCCAATAGGAAATTCAAGGGAGTTTTAAGAAGACTAGGAGGAATTCAAGGGAGTTTTAAGAAGACTAGGAGGAATTCAAGAACGTTAAGAATCATGGTGATGAATACATAGAATACCTAGTTTAACAAAAGATTTGATTTTTTTATATTTCTCACCTAAAACATCAAGAAAGTCAATGAAATGAACATTCAAAGTGGAATCAGGGTCATGCTTGCTATAATCAAATTGCCTAAAGTGGCTTAAATAACTCTTTGTATGGGATGGTGTACATGCAAAAGAGATATAGTGAGTTGTGGTAACAATTGCAGTTGGCATGGCCACCTCTAAAGATAAGGGCATCGAATTGCCACTTGCTCTACACATTCATTGTTGGCATTATAAATGTCTTTGTGCTTTTATTTGTCACCACATACTCCTCTATATTGAAGCACTCTTCATCAGCACACCTAATTGCAACGCCATTCCTCCAGGTGGAATGTCACTTCTCCTTTCTATTACTCTCCACACTTAGTATTTAGTCATATACTCCGTAAATATCAATAGTGTGATTTATGAATGGATCAATGGAACAAACACTACCTACACACATATACAAATTGATATAATAAAAAATGGGATCTCTTTCCATCTATGTATTCCCCCAATCTTCATTCCATGCATAGGAGGATTCCCAAAGAAGGAAGAGTTGCATGCCCCATTGATTGGGAGCATCTTATATAGCTAGAGGTTATTTGTGAGTGAGCTTCCTATCAAGAATGACATACTAAACATTGAGGAGTTTAACAAGATAAGATTCCTCACAAACATTATTGTTCTCTACAACATGGTAGGAAATTTAGGGAGTTCCTTTTTCTTTAACTGATAGAAGTCCAAGCAATATAGTTATTAAGGTGTTTCCTAAAAGCCTGGCCTATTCTTGAAGATTTGATAATGCATTCCTTCATTTAGGGTTTCTTACTTATCAACCATCCTTTGTTTTCTTGAGCTTCCCTACACTGCTCTATTATCCTAGACATTACTAAATTCTTTATTTATTTATAATAAAAATAAATTAATAAATACGCCTTATATTTAGTTAGAGAACTTTTAGAATTAACTGAGGTTTTTCCATCAAGTTTGGGATCATGTTTAGTGATTCCAAATATTTAGTAAGACTTAACTACAAACTATTTTATTTTCCCTCATTCTAATGATAGATAGGTGAGTGTGATCCAAAAGGTTGATGCAAACAAACTTACACAACTAATTTCAAAAGCTCTCTAACTAATTTTTATAGATTGTGAAAAAATCATATCTACCACACCTTGTACTTTATCATAATCAAATGACAAATTCTTATTAAATCCTACCTTACATCTTTCACTGACTTAAAAATTAGTTTTTTATTTCAACTTGAAACCCCAAAGGGTTAACACTTCTTCAAATCTTAGAAAGGCAATAGGGCAACAAAGTTACGTGCTTTGAGTTCCAATTGTATTCTTGAACTTAGCTTAACCATTTCAAAGACGTGATAGTTATTATCAGTACAAAGGAGTCTTAGACACCAAACATCCATGAATAGCCTAATTGAAAATGTCAAAAAAACATGTTTATAGAAAATAATTTCTTACTAGTTAAAACTCAAAACAATCCACTCTTTTGCATAAATTTATTCCCAAAACATTTTTCAGATTACAGAAAAATGATAAATGTTAAGCAACCTAAAACGCCTTTCATGTAAACCTTGGGAGGTCTAAGGAGGTCAATTTAAGATTGAAAGAGGGAAAATCTAGTATTGTTTTACATAGAAAAATTAAGGGATCATATCCATTGCATTAGATTAATGAAATTGTTCCAAAAACATTGAGTTTTCTTTAAATACCCCAATAATATTTTTTCTTTCTTTCATGTTTGGGATCATTTTATTTGTCTTGTGACACATTAGCTACATCATCAATGTTCGATGAAGGAAAATAGAAAAAATTTACATATCCAGATCACTTGTTCTACTCCACTAGGTTCCATGCTTGAGGTTGAGGCACATTGCAATGTCTTAATCGTTGCTTGATACACACTGTAAAACAAATAGAAAGATCATGACCAAAATACATGGATTGAAAGGGATTTGAACCAATCTCATGTTATAGGAAAACTTGAGGCGAACTTTTATGAGAATTAAACTTTGTACCCACTGATAGACATTGTACAGAACTATTCCAATAATTTGTGAGAGTTTAATGATTTACAATCAATTATTGGGAAAATTAAAAAAAGACCAATTAAGTTGGTTTTCATAATCATTCAATACATAGACTTACCCAGATTTTGTGATAAGGGGTTGTCCATACTTAAATCAACAATCATTTGGCTTTCTTCCATAATATGTGGGTCAACAAGAAGATGCCTTCTTAACTCAGCATACCTGAAATGTAGTTTTCTTTAATTTTGCATGGAATAGAAATAATTGTTGTATCATAACTTGACATGCTATGGAAAAAAATACCTCCTACTTATCAATAGAAATAATTGCTTGTATAGACTATTGAATACCTGCAAAAGTGTTTTCTTTAAATTCTCAAAGAATGAAATATTCCTTAAAGAAACTACAACTTTAAGAGTTGATGATGAAACAACATGTAAACTATTTCAAGTAGGGGAGAGGACCCAATATATAACCATGCCTAAATAGCTGCTATGGTGTTGTGAAGCTAGACCCCCGGTTAAGTATATTAAAATAATTAATAGTTGAGAAATAATATACTAGTAAAAATTTAATAAGGAACCAATACATATGCACATAGACATGTGTAACAATACACTTAACAAGTCACATCAAAGAAGCAACAAATCATATGGTGACACATAAGGCAATCAGTAATACATGCCTCGGTAGACACATTTCAGTCTAACTTGTTTTTGGGGTGTTTTTGTACAACTCGGTGAAGATGTAACTGATTAGGCTACATCATTAATACCAAAACACCAAACAATAGCTTTAAGCTCTTAACTCAAATACAAAGATATGCTAAAATTTTCATGAAAATTTGAAGTACTGTTTAGGAGCTTGAAGTGCACAAAGTTAGGGTGTGTAAGTACTGAGTCCTCTCCCCTAATGAACACATAATAAGCACACACGCCTAATAACAATAATATTGCCATCCAAAGAAAGAGCATAGCAAAAAGCTATGACATCATAAGGGTTAAAAATAAAGAGAGAATTATGCAAAGGAGAATGGCAACAATATTGTTGGCATAGGATTTGAGAGGGCAACTTTATTTGATTAACCAAATTATGTTCAAAGTGATAACAAATAATTCATATAACTTAACAAATGAGACAAGGATTACTCTCATGCCTTTCAATTTTGGAAAATTGTCAAGTTATCTAGGCTAAAGGTTATTCTTGTTGGACTTATTTGATTTGAATGAAGTATGAACAATAGCAGTTCATCCATTCAATGTGACAAAGGAAGGACTCCTGCCCTATTTTTTGGAATATGGAGTATACGTGTATGAGTTGAAACTGAAAGCAACTACATTCAACAATAAGAAGATGCATAGTGTAAATTTTTAATTTTACTTTGAATGTGTGAGCATATTGTAAGGGCTTGAGGATAAACAAATCTAAGAATGTATTCACTCCTTACAAAAACTTCAGTGTGTCAATTATGGGTGACTCAATGTAAGGTCAAAATAGGGATTACAGATGAAAAAGAGATAAAAAAAGGTATAGCAACATGATATGATGGAGATAATGAGAGCGAGTTGAAAGGTCCAACTAATAGATACCCAGAAACTAGGTAGGCACAAACGATTATCTCAAATCCTTTCATAATGGGTGTTAGGTCTTAGACATGATAATGATTTTCATAAGGGGTCTTGGGAGAAGCTACCCATGAGATGTATACATGGATTTAGGGAAGGGAGATAAAAGAGAAAGCACTTGCTTGCATCAGCCATTGGTTGCGGCTTGCCTAAGTCCAGGAACAGAGCATGTGTTTGCAATCAGCACCCCCAATTTGATCCTCCACTCCACCCCTCTCAACAACCCCTCCTTAATGTTCATCTCCTCTCTCATTTCTCAATCAAAATCAAAATTCATTCAACCTCAATTGCATGCTTTGCTTGCCTAAGCTCTCCACTTTTGCCCAAAAATGTTAGCAAGTGTAGAGAGAATACATGAATGCATGAAGCTCTACAGCACAACAAAGTATAAATTTTCTAACACAAGGGCAATCCATGTTCCAAAGCTCGTCCATGGCCATGCGCCCACCTCCGATTTCCCCTCTCACAGCTTCCACCACTTCGAGTGTGAAACATCAGGACATACAATCAAACAACAAAAAACGGTCAATGAAATCTATTCAAAAATCAAAATTGTTCCTATTACTGAAGTTGAACCTAAATTCAGGGCTAATAGCTATAATAGGGCTTGTCTCTGCACTCATTATGGTGTATTTTATTAGCTTTGGTTTCATCTTTTTCTATATACCCAATCATGTAAATTTGTGGTCTACATACCAGTATCTGTTTTGGGTTGTCACATAAACCAGGGGTTTTGTGGTTATGCCACTATCTATCTACAACTAAATTTTGCTTTATCTATGAAAAAACACTCATCTAATATAGAGAATAAAATGCTACGATTTTTTGTGAGCTAGGGAGACATAGGGATCAAATTATGGTCCGTGCTTACTAAAAATTTGAGTCCAAGCTCAATTTTATACTTAATTGCAAGAGGAATTACCCCAACTCTGCAAACAGTAAACGCCCAACAATGCTTACCCAATAACAGGGTTTACCCAACCAAACCGTGCATGGTTCAAATAGCAATAACAAACATAAAAGAAAATTAAAAAAAACAATTGCCATGGAAATGCAAGAATAGGCCTCGTCTGAGGAGAAAGTCCCAACCAAATACATCAAATCTTGTTTACACTCGAAACCCAACTCAAGTATGTCCACTGAAACAAGGACATATATTAATGTGTTCTCAACTGACGAATGTGGAAGCACCAACAAGTGCAACAAAAAAATCAATTCCTACACTCTGTGCTTTTCACCATTGCCCACTTCTCCAAACAACTTTCTTCTCCATTCGGCCTCTTCAATTTTTGACATGAAATTTTGCATACCTCACGAGACATCAGCACCCCCATGAAACCCCTCAAAGCGTTCTTCTACTAAAACCCTAACCTCTTTATTTTGATCATCATCTTCTCAAATGTGCTCCTCGTCATAATCATAAATTTGACAAGCAATTTACAAAATAGACTTTGGACATCCTACTTGAATTCGAAGGACAGGCCGCCTACAATTCACTGTCCATTCCAACAATAAAAGCTTGCTCCAGTGCCCAACAAAAGAGACAAAATTCTTCTGAATCCGCTGAAACAACGAACAATATTCTATCTTTACTCACCATATTTTTCAAGAATCTCTTCAAATCATGCCCTGCATTGTCTGACATTGTCTTGACCACGTGATTCAAAATTGTTGTGTTTTGAGAGCAGAGTAATATTCAATTAAGCTCTTTTAAAGATTGAAACTTTGCCATGTATTGGTTTGACTTGTATTTGCAAACATTTTGTTTTCTGGTACTTATCATAGATAGCTAAATTTGATGCATTCACTCAGAACAATGGTTTCACTATGTATGTAACTTTTGGGCGGTGGGAGCGACAGTGGATTTGACAGAAACTGAATGTCAACAATCCGGCGAGTGTAATTAAAAACCATCATGTTTTCCAACGAACAAAAACAGTTTTCAGGCACGAGACAGGTTTATCGTGTGTTTGTGCAAAATTGCAAATGCAACCTCACTTAAAAAAAGCCTGTCGGCTAACTATAAATAGAATATTGTGAACTAGTTTTAACAATTCCAATATAACTGTATCTTTTATAAAAGGAATTAATAGAACATGATTAATTCTATCTTAAGGGGCAATTACTAGAGAAACAAAAGATGCCCAATGACCATTGTCGCCTAACATAGTTCAGCCTACTTTTTTTATTCAAAAATAATATTCAATCGGCGATTATCTTTTTAGATATCATTTTTTGGGAATCAACCATGTTTATATAGAATCACTTTCCTTGAACTATGTTTCAAGAGTACTTTTCTGAAAGAACCATCTCTCATGATATTGATTCTTGAATTATCCACTTGGCACTGATTACATAAGTGGATGCTCACATGGTGATGTTGGGGATTTAAAACCAGCAAACTGGATCATTTTTATGTATCTTTCCAATGACGAATGAAGATAATATTGCTTGTCTATCTAAAACATATTTGCAAAACTAGTGGTGTCACTAAGTACTTGTAACACAAATAGTATAACCGTCAAGAAAGTCATTCAAGAAATCATCATTCTATGTTTGGACTTGGTCATCAAATCGTTATTACAAAATTACAATTTTTTTAACATATGCACATCAAAAGTTTGATAAAATCCCTGTAAGAGATTTTCTAGTTTCTAAGAGGTTTTCTTCACATTGTAAACACATCATAATTGTTCATATGGTTCTCCACCCAAAAGGAACTTCAGGAAGATAAACAAGAGTCTGGTTCTATAGACAACCCAGCAGAGGTCTAAAGACAATTATCTGAATTACACCAATTTTATTAGAAGTGAAACTTGTCTGCAGACAGACAACACATGGTGTTTCAGATTGCGATGTATGCCCATAGCATCTCTTGAAAAGCATAAATGGGTTTTGATGCCATGATTAGATAAGTTTGAGTTTCCAAAAAAGAAAAGAAAACAAAAGCGAGGCAAATTGAGGAAGTTAAGCAGGAGTAGATCATATGACTCAAGAAAACAATTTTGAAATTCGTAAGTGTAACTATACATCCTAGACAAGAAGAAAAAGTTTCAAGAGACCAGAAATTCTTTGTTGTCTAACCCACAAGGGTTTGTATCCACTTTTTAAAAAGTTTTCAAATAGTTTTTTCCAATTTATCATTTGTTTAAATCATAGATATCAACTGGACAAGCTTTGCTAAACATCTCAAGGATGATAGCATTGATGCTCTTCAACACACTATGCAAATTTATTTTCTTTTTGTCCTTCCCATGAGGGTTTGAGGTGCCTTCCAAATTTGTGGTAGAAGGGTCTGAATTAGAACTAGGGAAGGAAACAACCTGGTTCATGTTAAAAGGTATATATTTAGTGCCTAGGGTACCAAGATGAATAGATTTGGGGAGTATTATGGTTTACCATCGTTGGTTGATCATTCTAGAAATTGGGGATGTACTTAGATATTTATGAATTCATTTGTAAAGAATAATGCCCTCGAGAGGAATTTTGGTTAGTCTAGTAAATTTTGGCTAAATGGCTCCATTTTTTATTGATGATTCTAAGCAAATATTTGAAGAGAATTACTTGTTGGAATGTACGCTCCAACATAACTATTAGTTGTAACTCATAACTGAATGACGTGTCCAGAGGTATCCAGCTCTCTTCAATGTTGTCTAGTTTGTTGTCAAACAATTCTGCAGTGCTGTCAATTCTATTTGTAAGCTTATAGGAAGTAGTTCAGTTTGTTTAGGATTATAAATTGTAATATCTTGTTCAATAATAGAAACATTTCTGAGTTTCCTTTTTGTGCTATCTGCTGCCGCTATCTTCTTTATTCTCAGTTTTCTATTATGGTATCAGAGCTAGACTGGGCATGACTCCGTCATTGGAGCGTCCAGGTATATGAAAGCATCTTGAGAGTTGATCATTGTAGGATAGAAATGAAATTGTTAATAGAGAAAGTAGAGTAGGTGTGGCTGTGAGTGAGGTGTGTGCACCTGGAGTTACAAAGATTTACTGCAGGAGGGAGATTCTGTTGTGTAGCGGCTGCCATGTTGAGTTTGATGACTTCATAGATAGATGTTCAATAGTCCGAGATGCTTGTGGATCGGAGAAACTATACCTCATTGGGGTTATGAGACATGCATGTAAGGATTGGTGTCCAATAGTTCAGGGGAGATCCAAAATTTGGAAGTTCAGCATCATACCTTTAAGAGGGTGATGAGACACTTCATGTGCAAATGTTGTCCAATGATGTTGGGAACTTGGATTACAGCTAGGAGACTACACCGGGAGCAGCTTGAAGAAATCTTACTAGTCCCAGAACTGTTTTTCAAATAACAGCTTCTGCATAATGTATGTCCTATTGTTTTATGTTATTAGTCAGTTTAATGTTGTAATGTTAAGAGGGGGTGTTGGAATATATGCTCCAACATGTATTGTAACTCATAATTGAATGACGTGTCCAGAGGTGTCCAACTCTCTTCAATGCTGTCCAGTTTGTTGTCAAACAATTATGCAGTGTTCTCAATTCTATTTGCAAGTTTATAGGAAGTAGTTAAGTTTGTTTAGGGTTATAAATTGTAATCTCTTGTTCAATAATAGAAACAGTTCTAAGTTTCCTTTTTGTGTTATCTGCTACTGCTATCTTCTTTATTCTCAGTTTTCTATTATTACTAACTTTCAAAACATGTTTATGGTCCAAATGCCAAATGATATCCTTTTTATGAAAATGGCAGTAACTCAATGAGGTGACAAGTTGATACAGATTTTGTTATCTCAAAGTGTCATGTGTTTGACTCCGGTATCGCTTATGAATTTGTTTAGGTTCTAAGTGAGAAGTTGAGGCATAATATACTCTAGACCCTTGTAAGTTCGTATATTTGATCTTCTCAAACTGTGAAACTTTTTTATTTGTAATTTTTCTAAAACCTCTAGAAAAGGGAAAGTGACAAAGGAAGAAGAAAACAAAGACAATGTATATGCTCTTTGAACTTTTTACAGATATTGGATGTCATAATCTGCCCCAAGTTCAAAGATGTTTTTTTAGCTGAGGTTATCCTAATTGGCATTAAGGGGGTATTAAGTATAATGTCAATTTAACTCTATAGCTTTTTGGACTAACATTTAGGTCTATCGTATCTAATAAATGCGGTTACATTATTGAATGTCATTAATAGTCAATTTATTGCAAAAAGTTAAATAATGCAGGTATGTACCTGATATTGGAAGTTGTATTGACATTATAATATCAATAGAGTGACTCATTCCTAATTCTGTTTTGCATACTATTTTTATTGTCTCTTTTTATTTGGACACATTTTTCAGGTGACATCACACAAAAAACTCCCTAGCTCATATGTCATTCCATGAGTAGGTAGAGATAAAGCTATATTCTATTATTTGTCTTACCTTTCAAACAAACAAATCTGCAGATAGCATACAAAAGAGTAATGCATGCAAGAAAAGTGGATAAACAAGCAGCAGTTACAAATATCATAGTCAAAACCGTGGAGGATTTCCCTCAAATACATACAAGATTTGCCTTTCTTTAGGGCATGAGAGAGAGAGAGAGGTGGATAAACAAGCAGCAGTACAAATGTCATAGTCAAAACCGTGGAGGATTTCCCTCAAATACGTACAAGATTTGCCTTTCTTTAGGGCATATGAGAGAGAGAGAGAGAGAGAGAGAGAGTTGAATACCCACCAGCTATAAAATTATCTAGGATGTGGATGTGTTCTGAGTGATAATAACAGTCATCTTCCAATTTGTTTTACAACACACAAATTTATGTGATAAAGGTGGTAATATATGTTAAAAAGTCATGTTCAGAAAATTATATATTCCAAAGCTTCACTAGTACTCAAATATAATTTTAAGCATTTTTTTTTAAATGGTTACATTTTCAAATAGCTTACTTGATTTGAAGAAATCTGAAGATAATACTTTCATCAGGAAAACTCCTCACCACTGCATTTGCTTAATGCAAGAAAATATCAACTGTCTATTATCACAAGGGTGTCTTCTATTGAATGCAATCAAAAAATTACAAAACCTGATGCTTAATGAGAAAGGATAGCATTCACACTTATTTTAACTTCATCTATTGCAGCTTAAGCCATTCAAATACCTGCAAAATAACATCAAAAAATGGAATTAGATCAAACTCTAAAAACTGATGAATATTGCCTATTGCTATCTGATTCCCTAATAAGAGCTATGCTCAATTTTACGAGTTAGGCAACAACAAATGAAAATAGATCACTATTCTTTATATTTTTCAATAAAATAATAAAGATTATAAATATGGATAAAATCAAAAAGCTATTAACATCGAGTAGAAGTTCTCTCTACATGTCTGTATGTGTCTATGTGCAGGCATGTGTGCATGTTGCATGCATGCTTGCATATATAAAAATGCCACGGAGCAAGCTCTTTTCCTAACTTGATCTATGTAATTGAGTTATACTAGGCACCTCCAGGAAATGATAAATGAGCAGTTAAGACCTTGAAAATACATTAAGTCATTACCATGGTCACGTCCAGATTCTGCTCTGACCAAACTTCTGTTATAATATGTCAATTATATATTATATTTGAAGTAGAGATACAAAACCAGCCTCATTGACATTATATCTTGATGTTGCATATCTAGGAAAAGTTGAAAACAACATAGTACACTCCATATTGTAGCCTTCTTTCATTTTGTGCTTCCTTTAGGCCTTAATATTTTGTCAAATGGTGTTTCAGATACTTCAATTACAAAAGCTGTGTTTGGCTAAACCTACTTGCAATAGAAAAATGAACACTCATGCCCAGCATTAAACAAAAAATCTATAGTCCAGCCCCTCATGCATCAGTTATATAGTCCAGCTGCTCATATATTTGTCAATGTGATTCCAATGCATCCCTCACGAGGACTGAGAGTGTTTCAACTTCATCCTTTGTTTCTCTGATAATCTGATCTGTTGATGGCCTCTCTCAGCATCTTGCTGATGTTGAGATGAAGGTGTTGAAGATGATGCCATTCCTTCTTCAACTGAGTTCTATGTTCTCTAATGTAAGTTGAATGAATGGAACACTTAGTAGCATCTGGTGTGCATCTATTTGTAGGAGCTCTTCTGCTGTTGTCAATTCAACTGTCAGGTCAATTAGCACATCCAACCAGCTCATATAGCTCGAATTTCTGCAGAAGTTGGAGTCATAGTCTACATTCTTACCTTTTTCCTTGCACAATAACCCGGGTTGTCACCAAGGTGCACAGTTCGGTGCATGTTTGACCTTTATCTATTGCCCCAACCATGGTTGCACTAAAGTGCACACTCAAACACACAAGACAAAACTATTTACCAAGTGCATATATTTTACATGCCAGTAAATATTTAAAGTGCCTATGCCAAGCATGCGACTCTCCAACACAAGTAAGAAAACATAAAAAATTTAGAAGAATAAAGAAAGAATAGATAGAATGGAAAGAATAAACAAAAAAAATAAAGCCAAAACCTTATTCAAATGCTGCCTGGGACCAGCCTTAACCAAAATTTGTAACCAACTTGTACAGCTCTTCATCAGAGGGGAGCTCCATGTTTTTTATTTTGTTGATGTCCTTAAGTGAAGTCTCCCCCAGGCCATCCCCAATGGCAGTCAATCTTTTTATGCACATTTCTGCCTTTGCCTTTAAAGAGGTCACTCCTTCTAAAGCATGGTTGATATCTTGAAAACTAGAAAGGTCACTCTCAACCGTCTTCTAGCTGAAAACATTAATAAGAGATTTGATATCATCTTTCCAGTCTTATTTCTGTTTTCATTGTTCTCAGTCCATGGAGCAAGCAGTCCACTCTTGGTTAGGTCCAAGAAAGACTCCATTTTATTCTTGATTACACTTCCCACATGGGAAAACGGGAATCCACTCGGTTTATTACTCTGCACACAGTTTCAAGGGCCTTCATGATGTTTTTGACCTTTTGCCCAGAAGGATAGCCCTTATCCTGGATTTCTTCCACATCTAGCCACTGAAACTTATCTGCCAATTGGGTCACCATTCCAGACCTAGGCAACCACTTATCTTTGAAGGCAGCAATTTCATCCAGTGCAGTCCATTGCTGGTTTCTAACCTTTACTACTTTTCTCATGGAATCTCGTAGGGTGTCTCCTACTTTGGCTATTTCTCCTACCCTACAGGAACAACGATTCCTTCACAGTTTCTTTTAGGTGTGTATTGGTTCCTTTTCAGTGACCAACACCTTGTTCTGCTCAATAACATTTCTTCTCTCCTTATTGAGCTGATCGATATGGTACTCCATCTGCTTTATTTACTGCTTAAGACCCACAAGCATTGGGTCACAGGTAAGGGTCTCAGCAGAAGTTGTTGCAGGTGGAGAAGCAAGAGAAGAAGGTCCAGCCTCAGTATGTGGTGGATGGGAAAGGGAGATAGGGGGAATAGAAAGAACCTGCACCCCATAGTAATATTTTCTTTTCTCACGAAGGCTGCTTTTAAATTCATGTTTTCCCTTTTCAATCTAAAATTTTCCTCTTCCATTATCTTTATATCTTCACCTCTATGTTACCCAAGTTTCCGGGACAGGGATGGTAGGGGACGGGGAGACATATTTTGGGGACGGATTTTTTTGGAGGCATTTTTGGGGATGGTAGTGGACGGCTATATAAAAAATAAGGAAATTTTTTTAAAATATAGAAAAATTTCAACTATTCATATGATAACATTGATAAGGCATTCATCATATACATTATACATCCTAGGTACATAACATTAGAGTTAAATTGAGAGTTCAGATGAGAGTCGACAAACAAATCAAAAAAATTTAATTGCTTTGATTGTCAATGTGCATATATATTATATAAAAATTACAAAAAATGCCCAAAGGCTGCAAGCTTCAACTACAAAATTAAAAATTTAGAAAAAAAAAAAACATAGAAAATGTGCCGCTGCCCCTAATCAACATGTACTACCATTGCATCAAAATCAGAGTTTAAGTCTAAGTCACTATCACTATGAGGGACTGCCTCATCCAGTGAAACCCAAACCAATCCCTCTTGTGCCTCCTCCTTATCAACCTATGTGGCATCTTCGAGATCAACATCCCGACATGTGGTTGGAGTCTAACAATACTCAGGGCCATGTTGATCTTGAAGTCGCAAGGCACTATGCACAACCACCAACTTCTCCAATTGTCAAGTGATGAGCCGATTCCTCTTGATTAACTATATGTATATCATATATGAAATTGTAAGCAAGGTCGAGGGGCAGCACCCCTCATGGGGTTCGAGGGCAGCGCCCCTGGTAGATAATGATGTAGTTTTGATTCTTTGCACTAAATTAGAATTGAAGAGGGAGACTTCTTTTACTCATTTAGGGCTAACTGTGGTGTGGAGGTTAAAATAATCGTTGATTAACTTAGGGCTTTTAAAAAAGAAAAATTAAGTGTTTTGCTGCAGGGACGTCTGGCTATCCCCAGGGCAATCAAGAGATGTCATTGATGTCCTCATCCGTCTTGGGAATGTTTGATCATCTCCTAAACGTCCCCACGTTTACGAGACGCATAGGGGCAATATTTTTTCCAAGGACGCCCCCAAGGCATCCCAACATCCCCAAAACGTTTCCGGTACAGGGATGTGGCAAAAAAAGCCAGCGACGCATACTTGGGCAACGTTGCTTCACCTTTTTGTTTGACATTGTAAAATTTGAATTGAGCGAAGTCCACTCCAACTTTGGAAGATTGCTCCAACCCAATATCACCCACCTTAAGTAATGACAATTTCCCCTATATTCCCCCAAGGTGATGCCATCAAAGGGTTTATCCAATAGGGGAGACACTAACCAAGATGCAAGTATTTGCTTCTTGATGTCAAATTATGTGCCAAAAAAGTACTTGGCAATGGCCTAGGAACCATTAAACGCTTGACTAGTATCATATCTTCTCATCATATTACACAACACCATAGCCTAGGCAATATCTCAACTAGGGAGAAGAAAACATTTATAGGCTTTTATCCTTTTACCAACTCCCTATCATGTTCAAGAGTAATGTTATCCATGTCAATCTCTCCTACAAAACTACAAACCTTCAATCTAGGGCCAAGTGTATCTTCCTCCTCTTCAGTAGCAACCTCATCAACAAAGATGAAAGACAACAAGCCACCATGCAATATGTCTCTGTCGTGAAGTATGCAAATGTTGATTGGGCAGTCACCGGCAGTGAATGCTTAGATGTGCTCCTTGAATGATGATGCAAGTAGTAAGTGAGTGCTAGATTCTGGATGATGTCTCCTAGATCCTAGATGTGTTAAAATGAATTGAGGTTTGTCCTTTTATACAACACCCTAGAATACAATTTGAAATGTTGCACGCTTCAAGTTGGCACACAATGGCTAGTTGGAGAGAGACAACATGGGCCCACCAGCCCCAATTTGAATTTTGAAATTTAAAATGGTTGGAGTTGATTTCACACCACAATTTTGAACCAAGTAGGTGAATGGATGAACTAAGGATCAATACCGGTCCGTAGGGATATGTGTAGGCAGAATTAGGATAGGTTCAAGGAATATGCCAACTTCTATGTGAAAACACACTTGTACAATAGTCATGGCATAAAGGCTAACCCAGTCAAAGTCAGTCCAAAACAAAGGGGAAAAGTGCAAGGTATGCAATTTTCACCATTACAGCCAACTCATTATTAAAATATAATACCATTTAAATTGAAAAATTATTGTAATTTATATAGTTCAAATTTATAGTCAATTTTTATTGTCCTTTTCGCCCTGCCATTTTCTTTGATTTTTTCTTTCTCTAATTTGAAATTGAACTCACACCAAATATTTTGGAGCCATGTAAGTAAAATTATTTAGGCATGCATAGAACTCAATTGTAGTTTAGACAGCCAAAATTGGCGAACAGCCAAAATTGGCGAACAGTCAATACAGTCAGATTCTTAAAAGCGGAAATTCAATCTTCCATAGATATGTGGGGAAGGCTTGTGTCAGGTGAATGGTATTTTCTACTCTACTAATGCTAGAATGGATGTACTTAGGAAATATGTCGATTATTAGATAGATAGAAAGGTATATATGTTATTCTTTTAGCATATGCTGGGAGAGTACCCATAAGTAGCTGTGAAGTTGCCAGCTGTTGCATTCACAATTTTATTCTCATTTGTAATGTAACATTATATTAACTTCGATCGATGTTTAATAACAAGTTGGCTGCCATATTCTCATCAAAGCCAATATCATTTGTCATATGTCCTCATTACCTTGAGAATTGCAAACAGAAAGCATTTGAAGCATATGATTATGAACCAAATGGAATAAGTTCTAACAAATAGAAGGGCATTGGAGTGTTAGTACATCACAGGACCATCAATGTAGGAGAAAGAAGAGAGACAACATAGCAACAAATGTAGGAGAAAGATAATGAGAAGAAACACATACGTGGCAAACCATCCTCGAATCAAAAAATCAGGTACTTGACCATCAACAATACATGAAATCAGGTACTCAACAATCTGATCCTCAATCAACAAAACTCAAAATCTGACCTCTAATGTTTTTCTTTTCTTTTTCTTCTTTTTGGCAATGTAAAAAATGGCCTACGATCTTTTTATCTCTATCTGAAACAATGCTCTTTGGCAAACCGCGCAATCTAATTATCTCTTAAAAAAACAATATACCAACATGTGTGGCATCACTTGACTTCTTACAAGGTATAAATTGTGTGATCTTTGAAAATCTACCTACAACAAAAAATATAGTATCATTACCTTGTTGAGTTCTTGGTAGCCCAAGAATAAAATTCATCTTCACATCTTCCCACAGTCTCTTTGGTATAGGCAATGGCTGATATAAACCTACATTTTGACTCTTACCTTTGGCCTGTTGGCAAACTATACAATTCTGCACAATATTCTTCACATCTGCACTCTTCCACGGCCAACCTTCATTCCATTAATGTACAACTATATATCACAAGGGTGTGTAACCACCCTTTCAACCACTCGATAATTAGATGTGGTTAAGTCATAATAAAGGAAACACAAAACATAGCAGGAAATATAATAACCCAAGAATAAAGTATGTGAGCATATGTCTAACAACCCCCCTTATAATCAAAAGTCAAGGTAGACTTAGGATTAGCACTGAGATATGCAAACAAGCCAAGAATCCCCCCTGTATTCCAAAGTCTCCAATGAAATGCTAGTTTATACAACTACTACGATGCAGATGGTGCACTCAAAACTTTAAAAAACACAAATCATGATGAAATCACTACATGTGATCCATCTCCACCCCTATAAGGAATTACACCCACTCATAGTGTGTTGCAATGAACCATGTGCCAAAGAAAGCAAAAATTGGATAACTCATGTTGATGCTCATGAATAATCCAAAACCCCAAAAGCTAAAAGTAAAACTGTGTTGTAGCTGCACTATTTGAAAATGTGAATCCATTCTAGTCTGCAAAGCTCCTTAACTCAATAAATAAAGGCATGTGACTACACTAAAAAAATTGCTCCTCTAGCAGAAAAAAGTGTATCCTCAAATATGATGACTTAGGCTCTGTCACTGTACATCTCCCAAAAAGGTGAATTTGCACTCCCATTCATCACTGCAGTCACTCTCCAATCAAAGATGATCAATCTAAGGTTAACCATCAGTAAACCATTCTCATCACTAGAACTCACTCCGAATCATGATGAACTAGCTCCATGCATAGTCATCAAAAACTCATACTCAACTCTCTCATATCTACAGTGTCAAACTCTATAATCTACAATCTTAAAAAAACTCATGTATAAGTTTATAACTGATGTATTAGCTACTAATCTGAACATCACTCACTCAAATTGGATATCAAAAATCCTGGACATGTCACACAACCCATCCTCAACGCTACAGAATCAGAACCAAACAATGTCCAAAGTTATCATAAGCTACAATGATGCAATATGTAATAATTTGCACTCAAAAAATGACCAAACCTCAGTGGCCAATATGAGTAATCTCCAACTAAGTCTACTAGACTCACCAGACTTGTCAAGTCTCGTCTAGAAAATTTGGCCATGATAGTCGAGTGGAAAATTAGAAAAAATAAAAACACTATGTGGCTTCAACACTCACATTTTTGAAGGGTTTGGAGGACTTTTGGAACTTGGTTAAAAGCGATAAAATTATGAAAAATGACATGCCATGAAGGTCTATGTGGTCTCAAAGGCTTTAATTTGGGCTTGGTGGTGGGGGGCTTCACCACTTGTCCCCGCCCTCTATCGCGACAGGCGGCTTGCCAGGGGTAGTGCCTCTAGACCCTACAAGGGGCACCCCCCCAAACCCTGTCGGAGGCACTGCCCCATACCCCTACGAGGGGTGTTACCCCTTGATCCTACTAGGGACTACAATAGACCCTTGCGCTAATTTTAAAAAGCAAAAATTAAAAATCATTTTGGGCCCTGTTGGGTGGAAAAATAATGTTTCTTAATTCTTTCGACCTTTTCCAATTAAATCCCAAGTAATTGAATTACACTTATACTTTTGGTTTGTTGAGCCAATCCCTATCCTAAGTAATTCTCTTATGGTTATAGCAACATTTGTAGACTTGTCTCAAATACAAGCACAAGACCCCACATAGAGCTAGTAATGTTGGGCTAAGTGATAGAAGCTCTTGTCTATCATAGTTCATGACTCCATGTGATTTTTGTTTTTGATGCCATGGAAATCATAATCCATGAGTTTTCTACACCTAAAACACTTGTGAATATTTTTATATTTAAAAATGTTGTTTCCTTCAATTCAAATTTGCTTTTGTACTCATTTGATCAATGTATACTTGTGTATGTGATCAAAGTAGCTTCTAATTGATAAGTCTATTATGTTGTTAAAGTTGATTTATTAAAGGTGCAAAGTATAAGCTTTAAATCCTTAGAAAATCTCCTTATTTTATGGTTTTTCAATTTGTCGAGTCTTTGTCAAGTCCGAGTCAAAAATCACCTTGTTGAGTCCGAACTGAGTCTAAGTGCTGTAACTAGGGTCTCTAAAAAACTGAAATTAAAAAAATGTCATGTCCCCATTTTCGGAGTGATCACATGTGGAGTTGATGATTAGCCTATTCACCATTCCCGTAGGCTAATAATTGTGGTAAGAGAATGATTTTGGTTTGAGCTTGGTTCTAGAGGATGAAAATCTATAATGTTGGCTCAACAGGTGATTTTAGTTGGATTTTGGCTAAGTGTTGCTTAGTGATATTGTTCATCTAGCCAAAATATCATGTTCTTCTAGGTGGAAAATATAAATGTTGGAGGATAGAAAATGGAATGATGGAAAATGTCAATCTTTAATTTATTTTCAAATATATTTTATCTAGAGTTTTCCAACGCCACCTTGGTTATTGATGCCACCTTGGAGGAGAAAACAAATACAATAAAATATGATTTTTATGGGATCATGTGCCAATGTCCAAGGGGAAGGATTTCAAATTTAATAAAATATTGCTTTCATTGGATCAAGCGCCCAACGTTCAGGGAGAAAATTTCAAATAATAATAAAATATTGTTTTGCATTGGATCATGCGCCAACGCCAAGGAAGAAAAGGAATAAAATATTGAATTTCGATGCCCAAGGAGCCGGCGTCCAAGAAGGAGACGTATTTAAAATTAATAAAATATTATTTTTGCTATGGGATCGCCGTACAAGGAAGAAGTATTTTTTAATAATATTTTATTATCCAAGAGGATTGCCACTCAAGGAGAGGTATTTTAAATAAAATAATGAGTTTTTTAAATGGAGCGATCCATAGTGACAAGGCAAAGCAATAAAATATTATTATTTTATTGGTTTTTTAAATATTGGCGGTTGGAAGATGTATTTCATTTAAAATTGTCATTGGACAATTGCATTCTCATTGGTGGATTCCAAGTTCTTGCAAAATGGAGCAAATTGGGATGCCTAGGCCAAGGGGAGGATAAATAAGCTTGCTTGCCTTCAATTTGCAACTATTGATCACTTGGTAAGTTTTTGATATTCATGTGTTTTGGCTGGAAATTGCATTTTTCAGTTTGTCAAGGAGATGATCCTGTTGTGACCAAATCACACATCACCACATCATGATGGGGACCCCCCAGTTTTCTTCATAGGGTAGTCATTTCTAGGTTAGTTGTTGGTATCACCTCGGAGTCAGTTAAATGAGCAATACAGAGACTTCTTGAAAGGCAAATTTAAGGGGGTTTTATGTTAGCATCAGGTCCTGAGTTTAACATATTTCAGTAGGTGAGGTCTACAAGCAGAATGGGTTTTGTACAAATTTGGGCGCACTTTGCTATTTACTCCATCCCAGATGAGCGCTCAAGAGTCTTGGCGCATGATTTGCCTTCACTCACCTATTTTGGCGCCCTTGTGTGGATCTTTGAGAAGTTCTGGCGCCTAGATGAGAAGTTCATGAAGAACAAAAGATGATAAGTATAGAGCTAAAGAGGTATAGGCGCATCGTATACTCAGATTCACCTCAGATGAGCGCCCTAGAAAGTTCTGAGGTTTGAGAGCAACAAAAGGGCTCACTCAAATGACAAGAAAACTTGAGGCACCAATTTCATTTGTATCATCTATTTGAGCGCCCTAGAATGCCCAACTTAGAAGGCCTTCAATGAGGTATCTATGCCTTGATGGAGCATGAAGCAAAGCCTCTAGTGGGTAGCACCTAAGGTTAAAAGGCCTTTTAATGGCCAAAACTCAGGATGATTCCTAGGTGCTCCTTGCTATTGAAACTATCCCACTCTGGAGCCCAAAACTCTAGGCGCCAACTTATGTTTGAAATACCCCTTTTGGGTGCCCATTCTACACAGAACAACTAGACAATGGTGCCTTGATGAAGGACACTCACTTTGGCGCCTACTCTGAGGAATCTCCAAGAAGAGCGCCCATTGTCAAAGTCTCTAAAATGGACAACCTTGTAGTTGAATGAAGATCATTGAGCGCCTTTGTTTGGAGGTTTGATCAACTTTAGGCGCTCTGAGTGAATAAGTATGTAAGTTCCCAAAGACCCAAGGCGCTCCTTTGAATCACAATTGTCTTAGATGATTGAGCAAAAAGCAAACATGTTTGAATGAGAAGAGAACTTCATAATTTAGCGCCCTATGATTTAGCGCCCTTGTTTGGAAGATGAACCTCTTTTGGCGCCCTGTGGAGGAGTTGAAGAACATTGTCTTGTGGGAGGTAAGTGAAAGTATGACCTTGGCACCAAGAAGGCTTTTATCCTTTTGAGCACCTTGATTGAACACATGTTAAATGAAGCAAGAAGTTCCCCTTGAGCAAGGCGCTCCCCTTGTCCCTTTTGTCATTATGAGTGCCTTGGCACATTGTCATTTGTGAAGACCATTTGAGCGCCTAAACATAAGATTCATTAAGGATTAAAGTTGATTTAGAAGGTTTAAGGCGCCTAGCTTGGAGGGCCTTCAAACAATGAATGAATGTTTTGATGGAACATAAAGCAAAACCACCACAAGGTAGCGCCTAGAGTGAAGACATTTTGAGTGGCCAAATCTAAACTTAAAGTCCTAAGGCGCTTCTTGCCACCAAGATCATCTTTTGAGCATTCAATAACTTTAGCACGCCTTATGCCTCCTTTTTAGTCCACCTTGGTGCCCTTCATGTGGAAATTCAACCTTTCTGGCGCCCTTCATGTGGAAGTTCAACCTTATTGGCGCCTTGATGTTGGAATCACCTAGAATACGCTTTGGGTGACTAAGGAATTTAAAACATGTTTGAATGAGTGAACCTCAAGAGCGTCTTTAAGACATCAATGAAACTAGCGTTTAGGTAAGTGAGAGTGGAATCTTCTGAAAGCAAGTCTTAAGTGATGGAGAATGTTCTTTAAGGTCATTGCAAGTTTTGGCGCCCTTTTTGCTCCTTTGTGTATCTCATTGGCGCCTAGGAAGTGAATGGTTTGAGGAGTAGTTTTGGCGCCTAAAATTAAAAAAGGACATATCATTATGAAGTGAATATTTCCCAAGTAATGCACATTTCAATCATCTAATGAGAGATTGGATCCTGGAGTCAGGCCCTTATGATCATTCATTTCCTCATT
Source organism: Cunninghamia lanceolata (assembly GCA_027924645.1). NCBI lineage: Eukaryota > Viridiplantae > Streptophyta > Pinopsida > Cupressales > Cupressaceae > Cunninghamia > Cunninghamia lanceolata. The sequence goes on along the minus strand of BSBN01000163.1, from coordinate 3,996,781 downwards.
TGAGTGCCTTGTAAGGAAGTCACTAAGTCTTGAAGTAAGTAGAAAGAGTCTCTGAGATGAGGAGTATGTGAGGCGCTCCCTAATGTTTAGACCACCCTTCATTGGTGCCTTAACAAGACATGAGAAGTATGGACTCTTTGGAGTGTCTAATTTGAGCTCTCTAATGTGCCTCAAGGTTTAGTGCTTGTTGATGGAGACTTGTTGAAGAGATTGTTATCAAGGCGCATTTTCATGTTGCTTTTACCCTACATTGGTGCCCATCATATTGATTCTCAGTAGTTTTGGCACCTTTGAAAAGTTAAACTTTGAAATTTCAAATAATGCATTAAATGCCTGAGTAGGCCGACCCCTCTTCTAGCCGACTAGCATTAAATGAGGTAAGTTTATTATATAAGGAGTGCTCCTTGCCATTTCAACATAATTCACATTGTAATCTACATGAGGAGCGAATTTTTCAAGGAGGAGCAGGTTTTAAAGGACAGGCCTGCATTTTGAAGACTGATTTTTGACATTCCATATCTGATTTGTCATTTTAATACTGGTTTTCATCATTTTATACAGAAATCTGCATTTTCTAGGTCAGAATTTTGATATAAGGTATGTTTCAGCCACCTTTTCCTTCATAAAATTGTCTTTTCTTTACTTGATTTTGCTAAATTTCCTAGTTTTATCGTCAAAAAAATCAGGTTTGTGAAGTCAATTTTTTCATTTCAAGTCACTTATTCCAATCTTGTCTTGTAGATAGATGGGCATGACGGCGAAGGAGAGGCAAGTAATGATCAAGATGGATGCCAAGTCCAACATACCCGACTCCAAGCTCGAAACTCATTGGAAGAACGTGGGAGATACCAACATGGGACACATCAACTTGGAGGAGATGAAAGATTTCTTGCTCGCCATCACAAGGAATGAAGACATCAAGGCCATTGCAAAGAGTGGAATTGTACAAGCAGCATGCTTCCTACCTACTTACCTAGCACTGAGTTAGTGTTGGAATGTATTCAGCACTATGACAAACAAAAGAGACAAATTATAGCTAAAGATGGGACTGTCCTAGCTTACCTGCAAAGAGAAGCTATTCAGGAGATCTTCAACATCCCAACCCGGAAAGCAATGTTCATCTGTCCTACAACTGCCCAATGTACTTTTGAAGGCAACCCCAAGCACTACATGCAAGAAGTGAGGAAAAAGTGGATGATAGATTCATCAATCAAGATATACAATTCTGAAAATCCAAAGTTTCACAAGGCTGACTTTAAACAAAAGATAAGTTACTTCATCATATTCTTGAATCGAGTAACAGGTAGGCCTCAATCATCTACTTTTGAAGGATGGATGTATACCTATTTTGATCATGTGTTTACAAAGAATAAGATGGTTGATTGGGCTGGTCTTATAAGCCATTGCCTTGATGAGCAGTTTGAAAGGTTTGATGAATCAAAGTCTTTCTTCATGACTTCCTATCTTGTTTACATCTTAGCAAGGAATGTGGTTTATAAAGGATTAACATCTAAAGGAGAAGTTGGTACAAAGTCTGGACAGATTCTATCACATCAGTGTTATCCTCAGCTCCATTTGAAGAACATTAATCATTACAAGAAGTTCAATGATGCCTTTGCCATGCATATAGTGAGAAAGTTCAGAGGAGAAATGCATAGAAAACTAACAGGTGCTGCCAAGAATTTCATTGAACAATATGGAAGGTACTATATCCAATATGACAAGTTTACCTACATCAGAATTCAGGGCTTCACATCCTTTCCATACAGATTGCCGAGGTATCCACCAATAGGATGGTGTTGCTAGAAGTTTCCAAACAGTTGTTAGAGTTTCATAAAATGCAAAGGGCAAGAAAGAAAGCTGGGGTTCAGTTTCCTCTCCAGCTTGGCAGATATTACTCATGTCCATCATTGCAAGCAGCTGAACATTCAGAGATTGAGCTTCAAGCATATCATTTACATTTTCATGATTCGAGGAGGGAGAACTTCGATCCACACGGAGCTATTAAGCAGTCATATTCTTCCTACAGGCATGTTGAGCAGCTTGAAGATCATTGGGCTAATGCCATTGATGATGATGATATAAGGATGCAAAAGTGTTCAAGGTTGAAATGGGATCTAGTGAGGGCTACAAAGATATTGAGGATTCCTGATCAGTTAGATGATGATAGAACTCTTTCAGGTGATGAATACAATAAGATCCAGAACTTGCCTTATGATATTGACTGGACTGACAGAGAAAGGGTTTATGATGAAGAGTTGATAAAACCTATCATTGCTATCACTGAGGAACATGTGAAAGAGCAAATACAAGCATTGATCGATGAGGTAAAGAAACTCACACCAAAATGGGAGAAGTTGAGCAACAGGAACAGCATAGTGCACTTGGGAGGAGTTCGCGAAGTAAGGACAATGAAAAGGATTCAAGTCAAGAAAAGAAAAGAAAACAACTTGAATCTACACAAGGAGAATCAAGCAAGAAAAATAAAAGAATTAAGTGTTGAAACTGCTTCGTCTAGACAGCCAGGAGATACTCCGTTGAATCAGGATATAGTGGTGCGTGTTGAGGATGCAGTTCCAGAAACTCCATTTGAAGAAGTGCCTTCAAGTCCACGTGATACTAAAATCATTGATGAAGCCAACATTGAAGACAAGGATGAATCCAAAGAATAATCATTGCTTGTATAAGGAAAGCAAGTACAACAGTTAAAGGATCTTTCATCATTGCCGAAGTGGCTGCAAGATAGAATTAAGGAAAGCTGTGAAGTTGAGAAATATCCTCCTATTCCAGTTGAAGAGTTGCTTCTAGACATGTCTAATGAAAAACCAAAGAAGAAAGCAACTATTCTTTCAAAGATAACCAAAGATAAGGCAGGTGTAAGGAAAGTACATGTAGCAGTTCCAAGGCTTGAAAAGAATGTAGAAGATATAACACCTGAAGATTATGACATCAATACAATTAACTTGGGTCCATTGACTGGAACGCAAGTAGAAGAAGAACTTCAGGATTCAATTGATAATGCTCGAGCTATCATAAGGCAGGAAACAGAAGGCAGGGTTAAAGCTGAGCAAAGATGTCAAACTTTAGAACAATATATTCAGCACTTGATTCATCCTATCCGTCAACAGGAGAAGGTTTCTACACCTCCATCTCTCCTTCCTCCAGAAACGGTTGTACATCTTGAAGGGTTGAGGTCTTCATCTCACAGATTGAAGGATTGGATGAAAAGGTCAAAAGAAACTACATATAAACACCTAGAAGATATCATGCAAGTGTATGATAAGATCGCTGATCTCAAAGAAAGGGTACTTGCATTATTGACAGTTTGTGTTGATTTCAAAGGTATCAAGGAACAATACATGCCACATTTGAAGAGCTTGATGGAGACTTCAGTTGAAGATTTGATACATGCTGAAGTGATAGAAGAAGGCACGACATATGACTTCTCTTCTTGGTATCATTGCTTTCGCAATAAAGGATAGCTACTTGATAAGGTAGAAACAGATATGTCAAGAGTAACGAGTGTACTTCAAAGAATTCAAGATGGAATACATGCATCCTTGATGAAGATATGTAACCCATTTGGAGAGATGACTCTTGATACTATGAAAGAACAAGTTCAAGCTTTCTACTTCCAAGAGGATGATGTCTCTGATGAGAAGCTTGATAGTATATTCTCACTTGCTGTCCACCTTGGCGCCAACAAAGCTAGGATGATCGATTGGGAGAAGACACTTGGCCTTTATGCAGATGATGTACTTGAAGCTGAAGAAACCACTAAGAATACACCAAGTGTACCTTTTGATAATGTCAAGCAAATAGTGTCCAGATTCATTGAATCCCAAAATACTAGTGATGGTTATTCATGTGGAGATTCCTCATAGGCTATTGATTTGTCATCCTTATCTTCTTGGGAAACGTGTCTTTGTTCCCTCTTTCATTTACCAAAAATAGGAGTTTGTTGTAACTACTTGTGATGTGACATGATCTAGTCCATTTGCTTTGCCAATCGATCTTGACCCTTCATACATTCTTGAGGTCTATAAAAGGGCTCCTTTTGCTTTCATTTGTACGATTGAAGACTCTAAAAATTGTTGCAAGAGCTCTCTGAAATAATATAAGACTCATTGTTTGGTGATTCTATATATGTTTCTAAGTGTTGCATGGTTTAGATCTCTTCAAGCAAATGTTAAGATTAGATTAAGTTTCCTTTGAAGTGTTATGTTAGTTGGTGCAAGGTCTTATTATTGTTTGTGGTGAAATCTTTATGTTCACACCATTTGTAGTTTGTGGCTTGCAAATTGCAGTGTATGGTTGGTCGGAACAAAATTGAGCTTAACTTTGATCTCTATGTTTGTTGAATTTTCATGAGCATAAGTAATTTAAATATCTTGTATGACCCCAGAAGATAGCATCAATCTTGTGTAGTTGTTTAATCTGGCGAAGCAAGTGTTGGTTTGATTTCACTTGAGCAGTAATCATCCCTTACATCTAGATTAGATTAGTCTTTCCTAAACCTTTTATCTTTTGTCCTTTTTTATCAATCCGATTAGAATTTAGGATCAAGTACTTCATTGCCATATCATACGTTGTAAGCTGTAGTACTTAGATATTCCAGTGTTCGTCTCTTTCATTGAATTAACAAGTTGTATGAACAATTGTGTAAGTCCCTTTGTGTTTACCAGCAGAATCATACTAAGTCACTGAGCTATCCCTCACGAAATCATAAGAAAAGGAACCTTGGAGTCATCTTGTTTGATCACTTTGATTAGCATTCAAGGGGCTTTGCTCAAGAGAGAGTTAGATACTCTGTATTTTACTCTATTGTTGACATGTCGAAAAACAATCATCAACATTTTTGGCGCTAGAAAGAGGGCCTAAACCTGGATATTCTTCAGTTCAAGTAGAGCAACTAGATACTCCGAAGTGTTGGATTGATTTTTTCAGAAATTACAAAAAAAGTAGAAAATTTCACCAAATACAAAAAAAAATAGAAAAGTTCAAAATCCAAAAAAAGCACAAAATCAAAAAATACAAAAAATCAGAAGATGGAGTTCTCAACCATGGGATCTAGTTTGAATATGCGGCAAGTTGTTGGGTATGATCCTGCAAATTCAACTCCAATTGTTCTCCAACTATGGTGGTTATTGAATGAACGTCTTGGTGGCAAGAGTTTGAAAGACTTCGAGTGCAAGTATGGATGTCGTATTCACAATACAAGCGATCATAGAGAAGCAAATTGTATAACATTCTTATCAAGAATGGATTTGACTGTGTAGAAGAAAATTTCATTCTTACAAGTACATGAGCCAGTAGTGTTTTCAAAGATAGATCTCAATACTCCTGTCGATGGTGAAGCATTCAAGAAGTTGAAAGAGAAAGTTAAGAAGGAATTGAAGAATGCTAAGGATTTAAGTGTAGACGACATATTGCTTTCTAGAAATTGGTGTAGGGTGCATGATATAGATCATTTGGAATACACTTGTGAAAAATGTTGGGAAGCAATTCATCAAGCCATGTAGGAAGTAGAAGTCGGTGTACCTGTTGAGGAAGGAAGTCTTCACTACAAAGAACCTTGATAAGCAATGTACCAGTGAGAAGGAATATGAATACGAGTTTATCAATTCTAAAGAGATAGAAGCATCTGGACAGAGGTTATCAAAAGCATTAGAGGATTGTACACAGGGTTTGAAAGATGTTAAAGCACTTGAAGCGGCAATTGAGAAAGAAAGAAGCTCGAGCTTGTGGCAGGAACCTGAATTTGACGAAGATAAGTTTCTTGAAGAGTATACATCTACATCACATCAAGAGATCTTTGAGAATGAGCTACAAGAAGTACAGAGGACATTGTTAGAAGATCATGAATTGGAAGCACTGCAAAGGAATTTAGAAGACATTATTCAAGAGTATGCCAATGAAGAGCCTATGAATAGACAAGAGCAATTCAGGTCGACGCTCGACACCATCATTATGCAAGAAGATTTCAAGCAGAAGAGAATGACAGTTGAAGAACATGCTACTATTATAGATGCTAAGATCAAGAAGCTGTTGACACCTTTGCTAGAGATCACTAAGGAGCTGGACGATGAAATCATGCAGTATGAAGAGGACGAGAAGCTCATTAACCATCAATGGCGACCTCCTAACGCATGCTTTGAGTATGATCAAATGCTTGGTAGGTCATGTCTCATTGAAAACAGCGAGCATCAAGTTGTATCTTTCCCTTCTATTGATTGGAAGAACTTTGGATTTGAACATCATGAACTTCTAATTGATAGCATTGATAACACTGATAGTAATAACATTGATGATGATCTTGAACATGTTGAGTATAAATTTGATTATGGTGGTTTGGGTAGAACAACTTGCATTTGGATAAATCATGGCCCTGATGAGAACCCACAATTGATCATAATACTGCCAGAAATTTTTCCTACGTTTGAGGTCTGTCGCTTGAAGGATCATTGGTCTGAGTTCAAGGATGAATTTGCCCGGTTGAGGACTATCACTGTTGCATTGCTGCTTTTGTACATACTGAATAATCATGCCAGGGCATGTGTATACTTAGTTTCCTGGGTTGCATCTCTGTTGTTTGTATATAGCTAGGTTAGAATAGGATTTTCCTTTCCTGTTGCGTCTTAGATTAGATTTGCTCCCTTGATGTCATTTGACTCAAGTGTTGGTTTGTCCTTAGCTTAGTTTTGCTTTCGCATTGCTTGCTTGTTGTCTTTTCCTTAGCTTAGTTGTTGGTTTGTTTGCTTTCATAGATTAGTTGTTTGCTTTCTGTAGTTGTCTGTTGTTTAGTTTAGTCGGTTTGTTGTGTCGGGTTTCCTATTTGTAGTAGGTGATGTTATCTTAAGCACACACTATGGTTTCAATTCGTGACAGTATGTTAGTTCATTTCTTAGACATCTATTCATGAAGGTCTTAAGAGTCCGAAGATGTTTTTCTTTCAGTTTATCATTTAGTTAGACTATGAACTTGACTTGGAAGCTAACCATCTATTGGGTCTTGACACTACTATCTTCTGAACATAATGTGTTAAAATGCTAAATCTAAATTTTATGAATTCTTATGTGTTCCGTTGAGAAACTTGGGTCGTGATTGATGGATTTCCCGTGGATTCCATCGCTGGTGTCAGATAGCATGACTGCTTGCTCTTGGGAGACGAATCAGTTGTTCAGTATTGACTGAAGTATTTTGAGGTATTATACTTTACACATCCTAATGATCCCGAAGTTGCTAGGAAAGTCTTTGTGAGCCTGGATCAAGTGAACATCTCAAGGTAATTCATGGTTTCCGCTCTGCTCCATCATAAGCATCTTTACATACTTCCATCCATCATTCCGCTCATCACCCACTTGAAAGCAATAAAGCCTCCATCCACGTTGCATTCTCCATTCAATAATGAATTCAAGTCTGATGTCTGAATCATTTATATGGTCCTGTTGTTCGTTGCATACTCCAGAAGGATAAGTTGAAGTCCTTATGAATCATTTGGAGTATTTCCATGTCAATATCCTTTCCAAATGACCTTAGCCATTGCATACAAGTCAAGGTCAAGATGTTGGTGTTCCCATCTGCTCCGTCTAAAATCCATCATTTTCCATTATCCACCTATCATGTGTTCATTTCGCCTTCATTACCAAGCAAAGTAACAAAGCATGTAGCTATCCATACCTCCCATCATCCGTTTTTCCCAAACCTCATTACCATATTCTTTACTATTCACCCATCTCCTAGTCATGATTAACGAATGTGACTGTCATCTAATCGAGAAGCTTGCAAATTCCTCCACCTATTCCCTATTGTTTCACGAAATAAATACCTAGATGTTGTTACCCATAAAACAAAATTCATGAAATTCTATAAATCTTTATGCCTCATGGTACAAATACCAAAATCCTAAGCAAGGCATGTTCAAAAGTTATTTCATTTTATACTTCCAAATAAAGAAATGCTTAAAGAATGAAGCTCTAGGTACTTGTAGCCAAATCCAAAGAGGTTACCGCATCCAATCCATCCATTCATTTCATTTTACTTTCCATTCCATCTCCTATTCCTAATTACTTCATCCTACGAACTAAAATTAAAAAAGGAAATCCTAGGTTTGTAAAGGATAGGAAAGTATCGTTACTAGTTATCATCCATTCCCGTTCCCTGTCATTTATCCCTTTCCCATTTGCAAGCTTCGAGGTTTAGGTTGATATTAACAGAAGTTGATCATGATTCCATTTCCATTTCGTTTAGTTGATCACCATCCGTTTTCATTTCCCTCCATTCAGCATATTCCATCATTCCTTTGGTTTATGACTGAATGCACTTTCATCCATCCGTTTTATATAATCCACTGTTTTATTACTTTGTTCTTTCCTGTCGGCATCGGAGTATATACTGAATTGACATGGTTTTTGTATGGACCATCGTGTTGACCGCAGAATCAGAGTTTTGAGTTCTCATATTCGTTACCTCGGTGAAAACCTGGCAAACAGGCATTGTGAGTAATGGTGATTAAAAAAAAAATGAAAAATGAAAATAGTAAAGAGAAAAATTTCGTCCATTGGTGAAAACCACCTCTGGTGGCGCCTTGGATAAGTACCATGACGAAAACCTGGCAAACAGGCATCATGGTAGAGACACAATGTCTCATTGCATTCCCCTCCATTTCATGTCATTCCATTACTGATCATTTGCATATCATCCCCGTTCATCATTGCTCCGTTCAATGTCATTACATATTTTGTTTCATCCATATGTACATATTCGTCTATCCATCCGCTTTCATGAATTTACCTAGCTTGAGACAGGTTAACTTAGATGATCCTAGCTTCTAAGGGATAGGAATGAACTCAAGTGTCCGCACTTGAAACTTCAAATATGGATAGTCGCGCTGGCAATTGGTTTTGATTCTTTGATCATGTGGTTTTGTTATTTGGTCTAGTGTGCGGGTGTACATGGAGATGTTGAAACTTGATTTTTGTTTATCTTTGGAACATTTAAGAAACTATTTTAATTGAAACTTATCTTTAATCACACATCAAGAGATATGGTGTCTTGATCCAATCTATGATTCTTTTCCTTTTCGATTCTGTTGTCTCGCTAATTGATGAATAAAGGAGGAGTGTCTGAAGTTTCTGGGTCTGGGTTGAGTCTGTCTCTGAAATGTTCAAGAACATTTATTCGGGTTGACGCTAGATGTTGTGACCAAATCACACATCGCCCCATTGCAAATGGGGACCCCCCCTTTTTTTGAGCTCTAATGCTTTGCATGAAGTTTTGATGATGTCTTTAGTTTATTGCATGATGAAGTCAGTGGTGTTTGAGTCCTATAGTCCCCTGATGACCTGATCCTGATGTTTGAGATCCTGAAAATGACTAAGTCTGGTATCCTAATCCTGAAAATCCTGAAAATTGGCTAAGTCTGAAATCTGGTGGATCCTCAAAAATCTAGAATCTGCATGTTAAATCCGGTGGATCCGAGACCTATCTCAAACATCCTGAAAGGTATATTGAAAAATATTTAAAGTATAAACTTATACTTAAATATATTTTTCAATATACCTGACCCTGGGGACTTTTAGTTTTGGGCGCGAATTTGCTCTAGGATCTTAGGCGCATTTTCCCACGTGCAGAGACCCAAAAGTGCGCCTTAGGTGGAGACTTATATGTGCGCCTAGAGGAAAATCAACTTTCAACCACTCCAGAAGATGGCGCCTTGATTGGAATTGATATAAAAGGCCTTAAACATCAAAAAATTAGACAAAGGAATGATTCAAGAGTCTAGGTGCCCTTTCCATGTTCAAATGATCATAAGAATTGCACCTTAGGTTGAAGTGAATGAGTTTACGCGCCATTTCTTGTCGCTTTTGCCATTTAAGCACCTTGGCAATAGTGTGGATGAATAACCTCAAAATGGGCGCCTAAGGATGATCCAGTCTCACAAGGGTGTAAACAAATTCAAATGTCAAGAATGAGCAAACTTAAGCTAGGCGCCCTTCATGCATTAGACTATCCATTTTGGCGCCTTAGCATGAAAGAGATGTTTAAACTAACTCCAAGTTGCACCTTAGGAAGAAAGAGCATGATATGATATCATTAAGTGGCGCCTAAGTTGAACAAAGCTTCCTTGTCTATATCTAGTACTAGGGATCCATAAACATGAAGTGTTTTCTCCCTTAAGTGTTAGGCGCAATTTCACACTCCAATCATCATCAAATTGAACTTAGAAGAGAAATCAAGTTGGAAATCACCAAATTTGGCTTAGAGAAGGTGCTTGAAGTAATGAAATGCTAATCCAACAATAAGTCTCTCTCCTAGAAGTTTTTGCTTCATAACTGGAGGTCTAACCTAGAATATGAACTTGCAGTAATGAAACGTCTTTATCAAATTCCATCCAAATAATGAACACTGAGACCAATCCTGATGTATGTTTGAGATCCTGAAAATGACAGTCTGGTAGCCTAATATCCTGAAACATTGAAAAATTGACTAAGTCTGAAATCTGGTGGATCCTCCAAATTCTATAATCTACGTGTTAAATCCGGTGGATCTGAGACCTATCTCAAACATCCTGAAAGGTATATTGAAAAATATTTACTTAAATATATTTTTCAATATACCTTACCTCTAGGACTTCCACTTCTGGGCGCGAATTTTAGGTGCGTTTTCTCACCACTACAAACATCATGTTGCGCCTAGGATTGAGACCCAATTATGCGCCTAAGTTAAGAACTCAGATAGGCGCTTAGAGGAGACTTCAAATAGTAGCGCCTTGGTAGAGATCACTCAAAACTTGATGTATGTACTACTTCAAGGTTAGGCGCAAATTTGCTCTTGTACAACCTCATTTTGGGCGCCTTCACATGAGGTGAATATCCAAGTCATTAGGATGATTGCGCCTTGAGAAAAAGTCATTAAGAAGGGCGCTTAGAGGAGACTTTCTTAAACATTCAAACATTGAGCAACAAGCATGAAGGGTTAAGGCGCAATTTGCAACTCATAAGGCCTCAAAAGGGCACCCAACTTGGAGAGAGCATTCATTTAAGACAAGGCGCCCATTGACACCTGTTCCACCATGAAAGTGTGCCTAAGGTGGAAGGAGAACAAAGCCTCTAGTAAGTGAAGTGCACCTATTGTTTAAACCACTTCATTATGGCGCCCTAGCATGGGTAGGAGTATATAAGTTAATAGGAAATGGGGCCTAGAATGCAAATGAAGGACTAAGTGGCATTTTCAATAAGCATCAATTCACCTTGAGCTTTCAATAAATACATCAAATTGAGCCCCATAAGCCTAGGCGCCCTTTGCCTTCAAAAGAACCTTGTATTGGCGCCTTCGAGGGAATCAGCTTACAATGACAAGTCTTGGAGGTTTCTCATTTTGGATGATGTCTTTTGAGATTAACTACAATGATTGAAAGTTAAGGTGAGTGAAAAAAACCCATCTTGAACCTTACGCGCCCTTCATGTAATTTCCCACTATCATGAGCGCCTAGATCTAGGAAGGAATGAATGAAGGATCTTAACATCAGGAAGCATGTTATCAATCAACTTGGAGAAGTCTTTGACAATAATTATGATGAATTGAGTATATGGAAGTAAAGGAAGTACATAAAGAGCCTAGGCGCCAATCCATGATAATTTCAACTCCAAAGTGCGCCTAATGATGTTTTGAGGTTGAAACATGTTTGAAATCAATAGGAAATTCTTCCAAAGCAAAGGCGCTCATTATGAATTTTCTTACCAAGTATTGGCGCCTTGATTGAGAAAGGGATTTGAACTTCAAAGTTTAATCATCTCAAGACAAAAGCTTCCTTAGACACTTGGCATTTGATTGAAATCATTGAGAATTAGAAAGAATCACCTAAGACAAGCGCCTAGTGGTAAGGAGCTTCTTAAGAAGATTGAAACCATCAAAATGCCAAAAAACAAGCTAAGACATGTGAGGCGCACTTTTCACCCATGAAAGCCTAAAATTGCGCCTAAGGAAAATAACTTGATTTCATGTCAGTAGGTGAGTGCCCTGAGAGAGAGGATCACTCTAGGCCATTTTCAGTTGTTGAGATCACAAAAATGATAAGGATAAAGGCAATTGAGTTGGGCGCACTTTAGCCTCTGAGGATACCTCAATGAGCGCCTTGGGAGAAATTGCATGAGAGGACCTTTTGGAGTGAGCGCTTGAAAGATAGAAGTCATTCTAAGACATGTCTCATCATTTAGAATTGCAAAATTGCAAGTATAAAGACATTTAAGTCTAGGCGCACTTTCCATCAGTACAAACCTATTCTGGCGCCTAGGAAGAAATTGCATTGAAAGACACCTTTTGAGCGATTCTCTTAAGGGAGATTGACCTTTTTTAAAGCTATTATAATTGTTTGAAATCATTTAAAATGTCAAATGTGAACTAACTTGTGTTAGGCACCCTTTGCTCTTCTTTTTACCTATATGTGCGCTTAGATTTGAAGTGAGATTATTGCATGTTTAAAGAGGATTCCTTTGTGTTATAAAGTGTATATCATAAGGATTGATGTGTTTCTTGGTTTGTATTGCAAGAAGATTGAAGGAAAATAAGTATCACAGAGGTAGAAGTGAGAAGCTTGGAGTCATCTAGAGTCATCATGTAGCTGTTTCAAAGGAGTCATTCACATTCATTCATCCAAGGAGTGAAGTCAAAAAATTGTCATTGCAAGAAGAAGCATCATGCTAGCCACCTTTGGAGATCACTTCAAGATCATCATCAAGTTGCATCATTGAAAGAAGGAGTGTTGGTGAAGCCAAGGAATCATCTGAAGGACAAGCACCTGAGTCACCTTCAAATTGTAGAGGAAACATCAATGACATCATGTTAGATCACATCAAGTTCAAGTATGCTTCATCAATGGCATCATGTTCGAAGACATTTATCCACCCAAGCTTCAAGTCAAGTTCTCCCAATCTTTAGATTCATCAAGCTTCAAAGTCTCCTTGAGAGGTCATCTACTCCACATCCAAAGAAGGTGTTATCATCTACACTCCAAAGGGCCACTTCAAGGTCAACATGCCAAGTGCACTACTTAGTCTTCATCATATCATCAAGCAAGGCACTTCATCCATTTAACTTCAAGTTCCGTTCAACCTTCAAGTCCAAAAGAGATCTCCTACTCCAATTCATGAATGAAGAAACATCGAAAAAGATCAACATCAACCTACCTGCAAGAAGAAGAAGCATTACAGTGTTAAACAAATGAGCTACAAGCATCATACACATCCAATTTACAAGAAGAATGAACAAGGCAAGATCATTGAAGATACATTCCCAAGCATACAAGTTCAAAGCAATCACATCGAAGACATCACATACAGATGATACAATTTGGGAATATGCCCAAAAGCATATTGAATTAACAGTTGAAATCCACAAATATGCTGAGGTGGCACCTATGTGACATGTACCTATCATCATCCAATCATAATCAGCCACATCATTCCAACTGCATTCAATGTATCTACAACAAACAAGAAGCCAAAGGGGCGTCTATGTGAAAGATGCTCCAAAGATTCCATCTTATCTCATCTTCTTGGAAAGCGTGCCTTCATTGCCTCTCATATGTACTAAAAATAGCAAGTTGTTGTAACTACCTATTGAGGTGGCATTATCTAAGCCCTAGGCTACATGAAATGATCCTAGCCATTCGTTGTATTCTGGACTCTTTTAAAGGCCTTGTTGCCTCATTTGTAAATTCATTAGAGAGTAGTTGTCAGTCATTAGTTTTTTAGGAGTAGAATAGAAGAGACTCTCGAAATTCTCTGAGAGGACTTGGAGATTGTTGTAAATTTCTCAAGATTAATGCAAAGACATTGGAGCTTGTTTGGTGTTTAAGTGTTGTCTTGTGAAGTGACATGGTTTCTTGTATCTTGATGAAGTGGAGAGATGTTTCAAATTAGATTAGAAGTAGATTAGAAGCTCTTTGATGTAATGTATGTTTGTATTGAATATTTGATCAACTCCTAGCTCATGCTTTTAACATTCATCGCTGGTGAAGTGTTGTGTAAAGCTAGTCTGAGCCTTATCATTTGCTTAAGTTTGATTGTGAATGTTTGTTTAAGCTGCGCCATTCGATGGGTGCTTATATAAGCCTTCATGATTTGAAAACCATTCGTTTACCTTAGGAGATTGCACCAACTCCATGTAGTTGTAGGCATCCTTGGCCAAGTGGAGTTAGGTTTATTTAGGAGTTTGTCTATTCAAGCATCATCATTGCTTCATTGACCTTAGATTAGCCTTGTGAACCCTTATCTTTTAGTTTTCTTTATTATTGATATATCATCCACACTGAAAGGAAGAATAAGCTAAGTGAATGATGAAGAAGTCTAATGTAAGTCCCTTTGTGATTATCAGCTCACATGTAATCACTGGGTTAACCCATCATGAATCATAAATAAGGAACCTTGGAGTTACTTCACTGGATCACATAGTTCAGCCTTTGAAGAGCTTTGCTCAAGAGAGAGTGGGATACTCTAGTGTTTTACTCTATTGTTGACCTGTCTAAAAACAATCATCAACAGATCCCTTGATATTTGGTGGTATGGTGATGATCCCATCCACATTGTGAGGTGTTATCACATGGATTTCATCATGGATGTTCATTTGCAGGTTTTCATTGAGGAGTTGGAGGGCATTTGATTTGCATTTGAAGACATTTTCATTCATTGATGCCTTTGTTCATTGTTGAAGACTCTCAAGGCTGGTAATTTCATTTCAGAGCTGAAGGACATCATCATTTGAGATATTTCAAGGGTTTGAAGCATTTGGAACCTCATATACCCTAATCGCTACAACCATAGGGTCAATCGCTAGCCATTTGGGCTCTATTTTGGCATGTTTGAGGCATACTTTGTAAATCTGGGCAATCATCATCAGGTACAACAGTCATATCAGTTGGGACAGCAATCATTTGAGAAGGTACAACAAGGTTTGAAAGTCATCTACAAGCATACTTTCACTCGACATTGGATTGGCCATCATTGTACATCATTGGTCTATTGTTTCATGCTCATATTTGTTCCCAAATCACATTGCATGATGACTGATCCAAAAATCAGCCAACACTGATATAACAGTCCAGCACTTTGCCATTGTAATCAGCTCTTTTGAAATCAATAATAAAGATTGGAGATTCCGGGTATGTCATATTTTTGATATTTCATTGATGTGATTATGGTTTACCATTGATCATTTGATGTTTGTTTGGTGTGATATTCGAACCTTTCCATCTTCTGGCATTCTAAGTTCATTTGTGAAAGTGGGTATTGAAAATATTGAATAGATTGCAAGAAATCTAAATCAGAAAATTAGAACAGCGAAGGGAAAAATTCAGAAAATTTCAGTTAGAACTAATAGGGTTCTTTACAGTGGTATTAGAGTCAGGTTCCTGCCGACCTATGGGTTATGAGCTACTACATTGATCCATTGCCACATCATTATCATAGAAGAACGGGTACAATGGGAGACAGGAAGCAAGGTAATCCGCAGCATGATGATGTTGAGAACATGATAAGAGAAATGATTGATAATCAATGCCAAATGACAAAACAGCAGTGTAATACAAATGAGAATATCGCATGGATGTTTCAGGCTTTGATGAATAATGCGAACAACAATCAAGCTAATCAAGGTAATCAAGATAATACAGGTGTTGGTAGTGTAGCAGGATCACCTCGTGCAAGGATGACACGCACACCTACAGTTGATAGGCCTATGCTGCCTACTTTTCTTCCTAGAGAAGAAAAGGTAGTTGAGGAGCCACAGGTTGAGGAAGAGGAAACCCCATTTGGTGAAGATTTGATATCTTTGGTTGATGAGTATGATTCATTTCCTGAGCATGTGAGGAATCGGATCAGCTTCAACAATTACATGAGACAGAAACGGGAACGACAAAAAAGTAGAGTTGAACGACCAAGACCAAGAAGAGCACAACCTACTCAGCCGAAGGAGTATAAAGATGCATTGAATAAGATTCCTCTCCCTAGTTTTGATGGCAGCAGCAAACTAAGTGCTAGAGCATGGGTGAATAAATTGGATACTTTTCTTCCACTCAAACCCATGAGTGAGGAAAAGGCTATACACTTTGCTACTATGCATTTGGAGGGATTGGCGTATGATTGGTGGCACCATGGACTTGTTTCGTAGCATCATAACAGGATCACTTCATATGATGAGTTTGTCAATAAACTCATTACCAGGTTTGATCGCAAGGATGTTGAGCTCTACTACCGTGAGCTTGCATAGTTGAGACAGACTGGTAGAGTGGACGCATATGTCATTGAGTTTCAGAAGATTGCGATAATGGTTCCTGACATGACTAATAGGAGGATCACTATGTTGTTTGTTGAGGGATTAAATGACAGGATTAAGGGTTTGGTCAAAGTTCATAAACTAGCTACACTTGAGGAGGCCATTGAGCTTGCACTTGACTTGGATACCACTCCTACATTCACATCTCAAAAGAAAAGCTTCTTTAAAGGCTCAAGTTCAAATCAGAAAAAACCATTTTAGCCTAAGTCTAATCCTTCTTCCATGGAGAGAGATGAATTGAGAAGGAAGAAGCTATGCTTCTCTTGCAAGCAACCATGGGAACCAAGACATAGATGCCTTGGGAAAGGCAAGGCACATCTTATAGAGATGATTTCAGATGATGAGTGATACACATGATGATACAGGTTCAAAACATGATGATAATCATACGGAGCAGCCTACATACAGGTGGTACAGGTTTAGTGACTATTGCTTCCCTTTTCAGTGTTCCTAGATATCATGCCTTTCGTGTGAAAGAAGTCATAAAGGGACAACAAGTTACTTGTTTGGTGGATAGTGGAGCCACGCATAATTTCATTGATAAGGGGTTAGTCATGAAACGTGATTTACAGGCTTAGGACTTTGCAGGTTTCACAGTTGCAGTTGCAGATGGTTTTACCATGAGTTTTCAGAAGAAGGTATCTCAGCTTAGCATTCAGATGGGCGATTACACATTGACAGATGATTTCTACATGGTTGGACTTGGACAAATAGATATTGTTTTGGGAGTCCAGTGGCTTCAGTCTCTTGGCCGCTACATTCAGGACTTTCAAAAGATGGAGCTTGAGTTTATACATGATGGGAGGAAGGTTGTACTAAGAGCACTTTCAGATGGAGGACCTAGAGTTGTTTCAGCTAGGCGTATGGAGACTTTGTTTTGCCATGATGACATTGCATGGGCAGCCCAAGTTTCTATATCATCCAAAACTTCTTCCAATGGTGAGTATCATGTAGATATCCAATCTGTATTGGATAAGCACAATCAAGTGTTTGGTGAGATTCCTCCAGGTAGATCACTAGATCGTGGTTTTGAGCATGTGATTGAGTTAGAGGATGGGACCAAGCCCGTCAACATTCCACCATATCGTCATCCTCGGCACTTCAAGATTGAGATTGAGAATACCATCCGAGTTGATTGATATGGGACACTTCAGCCTTCATCTACTCCATTTGCTTCGTCGGTGGTGTCGGTAAGGAAGAAGGATGGTACTATGCCGATGTGTATTGATTATAGAGCACTAAATAAGAAGACAATCAAAAACAGGTACCCTATACCCGGGATCGATGAGCTACTTGATGAGCTACACGGGGTCGTGTATTTTTCTGAGATTCATCTTCGTTCAGGCTATCACCAAATTCGTGTCCGTGAGGAGGATATTCCTAAGACAGCATTCAGTGTCACTATGGACACTATGAGTTTCTTGTCATGCCCTTTGGTCTTACTAATGTGCCTGCTACATTTCAGTCTTGCATAAACCATGTGTTCAATAAGCAGTTGCGTAAGTTCTTGTTGGTCTTTTTTGATGATATCTTAATATATAGTAAGACATGGGAGGAGCATCTTCGACATCTTGATGAGGTACTTGATGTTATGGAGGCCCAATCATTGTATGCCAAGGCTTCCAAATGTGAGTTTGGGTTGGAAGAGATTTTCTATTTGGGGCATGTGATTAGTGTCAATGGAGTTAGAGTTCATGAGGAGATTAAAGCTATATAGGATTGGCCTACTCCAAGGAACATTTCAGAGTTGACAGGTTTCTTGGGTTTATGCAGCTGTTACAAGAGGTTTGTTAGAGGCTTTTCACAGTTGGCAGCACCATTGACAAATCTCACTAAGAAAGGGGCATTCCTTTGGTCTATTGAGGCACAGACAGCTTTTGATCGGCTCAAGGAGGTGATGAGTACTACTCCAATGTTAGCACTACCAAATTTTAAACAGTCCTTTGTACTTCAGTGTGATGCATCAGGTGAAGGTATTGGGGCTGTTTTGATGTAAAATAGGCATTCCATTGCATTTGAGAGCAGGAAATTGAGGGATGTGGAGTGCCTATGTTCCACCTATGACAAGGAGATGCTTGCCATTATGCATGCTTTAGTAAAGTTTCGTCAGTACTTGGTAGGTGCGAAGTTTGTGGTTAGGACCGACCACAATAGCTTGAAATACTTCTTAGAGCAAAAGGATTTGAATGAGAGACAACAAAAATGGGTCTCTAAGATACAGGCATATGATTTTGACATCCAGTTTGTGAAGGGAAAGAAGAATGTTGTAGTGGATGCACTTTCCAAGAGGCCTACCATTTGCTCTTTGAGTGAGATTTCCGCTGATTGGAAATCTCAACTTTTGGTTGAGTATTCCAAATGCACTTTTGCATGCAAGATCATGGATGGACTGATTCAAGATGATAGGTATAAGGTTGTTGATGATGTGATATATTATAAGGACAGGATTTTCTTCGTACCTGAATCAAAGCTTAAGCAGCAGATATTTAGAGCCATTCATGACACACCTCTAGCAGGGCATCCATGTTTCTTCAAAACCTATAGGTAGATTAAAAAGAGATTCTCATGGAAGGGTCTCAAGGATGATGTACTGCAGCATGTTAGAGAGTGTTTGACTTGTCAACAGAACAAGTCTAAGCATTCTTTTCCCGCAAGTCTACTTCAGCCATTGCCTATTCCTGAGCAGAAGTGGAAGAGTATCTCTATGGATTTCATTACAGGTCTTTCGAAGGTACATGGTAAGGATTGCATATATGTGGTTGTTGACAGGCTAACCAAATATGCACACTTCTATGCTATTGCAACAGACTGTTCAGCATTGCAGGTTACAGAGTTGTTCTTTTGTGAGGTGTTTCATTTGCATGACCTTCCAAAGACCATTGTCAGTGATCGGGATAGTAGATTCATCAGCATGTTTTGGCATGAGCTATTCCGACTAGCTGGTACAGAGTTGACACCGAGCACTAGTTATCACCCTCAGACAAATGGACAAACAGAGATAGCAAATAAGTGGATTGAGGGATATCTTCGCAATTATGTTGCGGGACACCAGCGTGCTTGGATTAGGTGGTTGTATCTTGGTGAGTATTGCTATAATACCACCTATCACATGTCGATTGGCATGTCTCCATTCAGGGCATTGTATGGATATGATGCACTTTCTTTTGTGGACTTGGCATTTGATGATAGTAGAGCTCCTCAAGCTAAGGAGTTGATACAGGATACACAGGACATCCTTAGGATACTTAAGGATAATATTCAGTAGGCACAGAATTAGCAGAAGATGTATGCGGATAGGCATCGCATTGAGAGGACATTTGATGTGGGGGACTTGGTATTTTTGCGCCTTCAACCATATAGACAGAGTACTTTGAAGAAAAGTGGTGCTGAAAAACTCAAGCCAAGGTTTTATGGTCCCTACAGGATAGTGAGGAGAGTTGGCGAGGTTGCATATGAGCTTGATTTGCCAGTAGGGAGCCGGATTCAAAATGTGTTTCATGTGTCATGCCTCAAAAAGGCATTGGGACAACATGTGGTTTCTTCTCCAGATATTCCACCTCTTGATGAAGAGGGCATGTTGATTTTAGAGTCTGATAGCATTGTGGATATGAGGGAGCACAAGTTGCGTAGCCAAGTCATTAGAGAGTATTTGGTGAGATGGAGGGGCTTGCCATTGGAGGATGCTACATGGAAAGGAGAGCAAATTTTGGAGCATCATAATCTTTGATTGCTTGAGGACAAGCAATCCTGGGAAGGGAGGACTGTCATGTCCCCATTTCTGGAGTGATCACATGTGGAGTTGATGATTAGCCTATTCACCATTCCCGTAGGCTAATAATTGTGGTAAGGGAATGATTTTGGTTTGAGCTTGGTTCTAGAGGATGAAAATCTATAATGTTGGCTCAACAGGTGAGAGTTGGCGAGGTTGCATATGAGCTTGATTTGCCAGTAGGGAGCTGGATTGTCATGTCTCAAACTCTGCTACATTATGAACTTACTATATTTAGAGCTATTTTTAGATAATTATATGTGGATTAAATAAATGCTATTTTAATTTGACTTGAATTAATTAGATAGACACTTATTTTATTTTGATTTGAATTAAATAGATGGAATTTTATTTTAAAATATGGAATAAGTGAATATTATTTTATTTAATAATTGTGATGCTTCGACTATTGGACACTAACCTATTAACGGAAAATTCGAGTTTCATGAATTGCAGGTTGTCAAAGACAAGGGTGTGGTCAAGGTTGAGGTGGTTAGCTCTCTGGAAGGGTTAGGATGGAGGGGATACTCTCGAATACACACACACACACATGTAGATGGCATGTAGATGCATTAGTGTTGCTTTAATAAAATGTTGTTCCTTAGTATTTTATTAGAAAAGATTCTTTATATTTTCTAGTTATTATTTTATTTATATTAAAAATATTATAAAGTAAAATTAAATTATATATTTTTATAGATATATATTTATCTATTTTATTTTAAATGATATGTGAGTTATAAAGTAAATTAAATTATATATTTACATAGTTATATATTTATATATTTTATTTTAATTTGTAAGTGAGGGAAATAATTATATTTTATTTAATTATTATTTTAGCAATAAGTTATGTGACAAATTTATTATTAGAATCACATTAGTTATTAAAATTATGCCTTTTTCAAAATTAGAATTATTATCTATATTTATTCCAAGATTTAGTAAAAAACAAATTTAGGGAGAATGTCGATTTTTTGCTCTGCATGTCGAGCTAGGGCGTTCGTGCCCTAGCCCGATCCTCTGGTTTTTTCTTGGCCGTGCGAAGTGTGGGGAGTGCATGCGTTTTGGGGAGGTCTGGGGTTGTGATTTTTTTCAGTGCAAAGTTTTTTTATCTGCATCAGAGTCTCTTTCTCCCCGAACGTGCGGGGGTTTTGTGCCTAGTTGGAGGCCACGGGTGGGGTTTTTGTGCCTGGTTGGTTTGGGTCTACAGTTCGAAGGTAGTGCTGGGTGTTGGGTTGGTTAAAACCTAGTGGTGGTTCTTTTTTCTCAGGGCCCTGCATGCCCGCCTTGGGTCTTGTTTAGTTTCAATGCCGATCGGGGAGTCTTCAGAGGCTAGTCCCAAGATGGATTTTCGCACAGCAGCAGTTGGTGCGAATTCTCCTTCGCATGCTTCGAAGGTTTTTAATAATAACTTGTTCACACCAGATCCAGGGTTGATTGGTTCAGGTTTGTCTGGTGGTACACGGATTATGAAGATCAATGGATGTCTTGAACGTTGTGAGGAGAGGCCAAAATTGGTTATCCCACTGGAGATGATTGCAGAAGATATTGACTATTATTCGAAGCATGCATTGCTGTGCAAGTTTATGGGGATGCGTGTTTCATTACAATTTCTTGAATTGTGGGCCCAACGAACTTGGATGCCAGAGGGAGAAATGGAGGTTATGCTTTTAGCAAATAACTATTTCATGGTTTCATTCAATTGCTTGGTGGATTGCAACAAGGCCTTTGAAGGAGGCCCTTATTTTCATAATCAAATTGGGTTATTTATTAAACCTTGGCATGCGGGCTTCAATCCTGCTGAAGAGCTTCCGAACCAAGTTCCGGTATGGGTTCGGCTTCCGAGGTTTCCTGTGGAATGCTGGCAGGATGATGTTTTGCACTTGCTGGCTTCGATGCTAGGAAAACCAGTTGGTGCTTCACAGCAAACTCAAGTTAAAAAGGTGATGACTTTTGCTCGTATCTGTGTTGAGATTGATTTAAGTAAACCTTTGCCAGATTCGGTGGATATGTGTGCGGGTCCTTACTCTTGGGTGCAGCAGTTAGACTATGAGACTCTTCCTTTTCGGTGTCGTCTCTGTCATGAATATGGACATTTGCAGAGGAGATGCCCAAAGACTAGGCCTGTGGATTCCCAGCCTTCTTTGCCTCCCCGCAATCCCCCTAGGGTTGAAAAGGGGAAGGAACCCATTCCTGGTGTTGTGGAGGGGGCTGATGGTTTCATTCCTGTCAAAGTTCGAAACAGGAATCGTGGTCAAAAGAAGACTTTGAAGGAAAGGCAGGATGAAGATTCTTTCAACAGATTTGAAGTTTTAGATGATCTCAGCCAGCAGGAAGTGAATCCGGGCTTGGTGAATCTGGATCAAGGTGCTTTGGGTACAGGACAGGAGGACCTTCTTTCTGAAGCTACTCAGGTTTTGCAGGATAATAGGGCTTTGCAAATGGACATAGATGTTCAAATGGAAGTCCAGGTGGAATTGGTTCCTATTATAGTTGGGAAGAAGAGTGGTGAGGATGGCTCTCCTCTTGTTTCGAATGCAGGTACTGAGGGGGTGAAGAATAATAAGTCTTCTTCTCATTTGGGTCTTCATCAAAAGGATCCAAAAAAAGGGGCTGGGGAGAAGTCTTCCAAGCTTGGTAGTAAAAAGGATTTGGAAAAGATTAAATTAACAAGGGAAACTTTGGTTGAGTCAAGGTTTGTTAAGACTCTGGATTCCCATTGTTTGGGCCCCTTGAAATGATTGTTCTATCCTGGAATGTAAGGGTCTTGAACAATGGCCCTCGACAAAATGTTGTCCATGATTTGGTTAGAAGTCAATCTCCTAATGTTCTTTTCCTGCAAGAGACTAAGTTATCAGTGGAGTGTATGTTTGGTTTAGTGCCCAAGTTGTGGGGGAGTGGTGAGTGCCAGTGTATTGGTGCTCAAGGGTCTGCTGGGGGAGTGGCTTGTTTATGGAATCCTCAGAAGATCCGCCCTCTTTGGTGGCTGTCCTTTCAGTCTTCTATCTCTATGATTGCGTCTTGTTTTGAGACGGGGGAGTCTGTTCTCTTCTCTAATATCTATGCACCTACTGACCTTCAGAGTAAGCAACTTTTGTGGTCCCATATCTAGTTTGTCCGAAGCATGGTTCCTTTCCATCCATGGATTATGGCTGGAGACTTCAATGCTATTTCTGAGTTGGCTAAGAAGCGGGGTGGTATTGCGAGGCTTGAACCTTCTGCGTTGCTACTTCCGGATAACATCTTAGCTTTAAATCTTGTTGATATCAAGCCCATTAATGGCCAGTTTATATGGAACAATCTAAGGATTGGGAATAACTGCATTGCGGAACGACTTGACCGCTTTCTGGTTTCTTGCTACTGGGTTGGTGGGTTGTGGTCTTCTAGCTCTGAAATTTTGGATTGGAAAGGCTCAGATCATTGGCCTATCAAGCTGGCTATTTCTTCAGCTCGTGTGCCTCGATCTCCTCCTTTCAAGTTCCAGCTTATGTGGTTGCGTGACTCCTCTCTCCATAACTATGTTGCTGAATGGTGGAGGTATGGTAGACCTGCTTATGGTACAACAATGTATACTTTTGCTAAGTTACTTCAATTTGTCAAGTATCAGCTTAAACATTGGAATCGGCAATGCTTTGGAAACATTTTCCATGCTAAGACTGTTGCCCAAGCTGAGTTGGATGGTATTACGAGGTTGATCAGGGAGGATGGAGTGACTGAGGACCTGCTGCGGGAGGAGACTAGGGCTTTGAAGGCACTGGAAGAGTGTGAGCTAAGAGAGGAAGTTTTTTGGAAACAAAAGGCTCGAATTGAGTGGCTTCAGGAAGGGGATAAAAATACTATTTTTTTCTTCAACTTAGTGAAAGCCAAGAGACATGGCAATTCTATTTCTGCTCTGGTGAATGACGGGTGAAACTCTTTCTTCTTTTCATGAAATCTCACGTGAAGCTTTGCAATATTTTGCTTCATTATTCAAGGAGGGCAGGGGGATTCTGATGAGGAATCTCAGGTCCTTTCTTGTATCCCTTCTTTGGTATCTAGGGAGATGAATGAGCATCTTATGAGTGATATTTCGATTGAGGAGCTAGAGGGGATTGTGTTTCAAATGAAGAGGGGGAAAGCTCCTGGCCCTGATGGTTTCCCGATTGAGTTTTTTCAAGAATTCTGGGAGATTATCAAGTTGGACTTGTTGGTAGTTGTTCAGGAGTCTCGTAAGAATAAACAGATGTTACGGGCTTTGAATTCTACCTGCCTTGCTCTCATCCCAAAGTGTGATGGGGCGGATAGGTTAAGTCAATTTTGTCCTATCTCTCTTTGCAATGTAATTTATAAAATTATCTCTAAATTGATTGCCGATAGGTTGAAAAAGTGGCTTAAAGTGTTGATCTCTGAGGAACAGAGTGGTTTTGTGGCGGGACGACAAATTCTAGATGGGGTTGTTATCGCAACTGAAACCATTCACTTTATGGCCAGTTCCAAAGATAAGGCAATGTTCATCAAGCTTGATATGGCTAAGGCTTATGATAGAGTTAGATAGTCCTTCCTTTGGAAGGTTCTTGGTGCTTTTGGTTTTGGGGATGAGTGGATTTATTGGGTTATGAGTTGTGTTACTTCGGTCTCCTTCTCTGTGTTAATAAATGGTGAGCACTCTGAGCTTTTTGGTGCCTCTCAGGGTTTGCGGCAGGGTGACCCCCTCTCTCCTTACGTGTTTCTTCTTCTTGTTGAAGGTCTGGGACGTTTGATAAGAAGGAATGTGGAGTTAGGTTTCATTCAGGGGTGGGGGTGGGGAGGTGGTTTACCTCCACAGTCTCACTTGCAGTTTGTTGATGACACTGCTTTGATGGGTATGGCTACAATTAGGGAAGCTTCAAATTTGCGCAAGGCGTTGGATGTTTATCTTGTTGCTTCGGGCCAATTGATTAATGAAGATAAGTCTTCCATCTTTTTCTTCAATACTCTGAGTTCCATTCAGAGGAGAATTGCTCATATCTTGAGATTTCAGAGTGGGGTTCTCCCTTTGACCTATCTTGGTATTCCCATCTCTGTTGGAAGACTACCCAGGGATTCTTGGCAAAATATTCTGGATAAATTTCGTGTGAAAGTTAATCATTGGACCCACTGTTGGTTGTCTTTTGCGGGTCGTGTTCAGTTGCTCAAGTCTGTAGTGCAGGGCCTCCCCATTTATAGATGTATGATTCAGGTGGCCCCTTTGGGTTTTGTTCGGGAATTGGATTCCTTAGCAAGACAATTTTTATGGGCTGGTAGCTTATTGTCCTCTAAATGGAGCCTTGTCAGATGGAACATTGTTTGTAGCCCGAAGCAGTTTGGCGGCCTTGGGTTAAGGCAGTCGTCGTTGTCAGGGATGGCGTTGGCTGCTAAATTGTATTGGCGGTGGTGTGTGGAGCAGGATGGAATCTGGGCCAGGATATTAACACAGAAATACTTCCCAGGGATCCCTCAAATTGATATTCCTCGTTATCCCCTGGTGGGGAAAGGCTCGGTGATTTGGAGTACACTCAAGAAAGGGGCTGCTTTGATCAAGGATGGCTTATTTTGGATTTGTAAAAGAGGGACAAAAGCTCATTTTTGGTCTGATTCTTGGGATGGTTTTCCTCCCATTGTTTCTCAGTTTCCTAATTTGGTGACTCTGTGCCAAAGGTTCTGTGAGGCAAGATGGTCAAGGGTGAGTGACTTCAAGTCCTTTTCTTCTCATGGGCAGTTGGTGGTGGCGAGATGGAAGAATCCTGATGAGTGGCCTGTTGTTGGTATGGAGGAGTGTGTTGAGCTTCATAGAATCCTTTCTCATAGACACTGTAGCTCCCTCCAGGAAGGGGATGTTCTTTCTTGGTCTCCTAATCCTAAGGGTGTTTATACTATTGCTTTTGGATATCAAGTGTTGTTATCTCACCAACTGGATGGGGTGGAGGTTCACTAGTGGAAGAAAGTGTGGAATAAGCTTTCTTGGCCGAAGTGTAACTGTTTTATTTGGACTTTGGCTTGGAATAGGTGCTTGACATGGGATAATGTCATGTCCCCGTTTCCGGCTTGATCATCAAGTGAAGAATGGATTAGCCTAGTCCTCATTCCCGGAGGCTAATTCTAAATAATAAGGGAATGAAGTGGTTTTTGACTAACTCTGTTTTATTATTTTGTAGGATCTAAGTCAGAAACCAAAATTTGGCTAAGTCTGGAGGCCAAATAAGCTGGAAGTGGTCTAGGCGCCCATTTCAAAACATACTTCCTGGATGAGCGCCTAGCATAGAAATATCATATTTTGAAGCACCTCAAACATATCAACTAGGGCGCTCTGGGAGGAATGAATGTTCTGATCCTCAAAGTGACTCCAACTCTTCAAAATCTTCAAGAACATGATTGAGCAGATACTAGGCGCACTTTTTGATCCAAACTGACTCCAACATGCGCCTAGGGTGTTGAAAGTATACAACAAGGTGGAGAAACTTCTTTTGAGCACTTAGGCGCCTATCACTGTTCCTGCACATAGGATTGAGCGCCTAGACTATCAAAGGCGTTAGCATGAGGTTCTAAGACACTAGATTGGCGCCTCATTTAGAAGTGATACTTGATCATGGTGAAACAACCCTGGAATAGCACCTAGTGAATAGTAAGGATATTTGTATCATCAAAGTGATGTAAGAGTGAGGCGCACTTTCCCTTCTCTTTAACTTCTCAGATGCACTTTCCTCAAGAAGCCAGGGCGCTTGATAGAACAAGTGTTTAATGTCATTTCTAGACAGAATACTTATGATCTCCTAGTAGGTTGAATGAAGCTAGAGTTTACCCTAGTTGTTAGGCGCAATCCCTTGGTACTGGAGCTCAATTTTGGCGCCTTCAAGGAAGAACACATGAAGAAACTTGTGAGGTAAGGCGTTTGCAAAGGGGAACATCTTGGAACATCTTCTAGGTGTTGAAGTGGTAAGAAACAACAAGTGAGTTTAAGCGCACCTATCAGCTTGAATAGCCTAGCTCTGGCGCCTATCAAGGGATCTTGTAAATTTGCATTGTAGTCTCTATCTTTGAAGGAGAAGGTATTCAAAGGACTTCATCTGCTAGGCGCATTTCTTGGCCTCCACCACCTTCAATTAGCGCCTAGACTCCAGAGGGTTCATTTGGGCGCCTAGTATTGAATCAAGGTCCAAAAGATTTCATTGAATGATTGATAAGTATTGGAAGACATTTAGAATCGCCAGACTTCACTAGGCGCATCCTCATGCCTCTACACCCTTAGTTTGGCGCCTAGCTTTTAAACACCTTCTTAATGATTTTGTTTTGGCGCCTAGCTTCTTTGCAAACCCCAATTTGGCGCCTAACCCTAGCAAGGCGCAATATCATCTCCTGTGGGCACTTGGTCTTGAAAGCTATGCAGTTGCAACGTCATTTTGGCGCCAAGAGTCTAGTTGGGCTTCTAGGATTGAAGTCTAGGTATGGCGCACATCTTTGGTAGCGCCTAACCCCCAAGTGGCACCTTGATCAATCTCAATGAGCGCCTTAAGGAGATTGGATAAGCTGAGTGTCCAGACACCTCTCTAGATCAAGGTAACAACACTTGAAAGCTCTTCCCAAGCTAGGCGCTCACTCCCAATTGAAGCACTCCACCTCCCAGAACACCAAGACTTGAAGAAGCACCAAGGAAAGTCAATCTTCATGCAAGGCGCACTTTTGTGCCCATGGAGCATCATTCTGGTGCCCAACATCAAGTAGCACTTTGATCAATTTTTAGTGAGCGCCTTGGGCAGATTGGGTGAGTGAAGTATCATAATTCTCTTCTGGATCTCGCCAACAACCTTTAGAAGTTCTTTCCAGATAGGTGCAACCTCTTGATGGGCGCACTTTGACACTTCAGATACTTCAACTTGGCGCCCAGTCAGAAGAACTCTTGAAACTGCGCCTAAGCTGAGGTGGTTCAGGTAGTTACACAACTTGAGCTCTCATTGGTCGACAGAATGTCTTCGGGATCCGTGTCAAGGTCTCTGGATTATCTCGCCAACTCAAAATGAGTCATCAGATGGCATATTCCCTTGGATATGCTTCTTGGAAAACGTGCCTTGGTTCCTCTTTGTGCAATGAAAAACGTGCCTTCATTGCCTTTGGAAGGCCTATAAAAGGAGGAGTCCTCTCATTCATTTGTTATCTGTTCATTTGACAAAATTCTCTTTGTAAAGCTGTTGAGCTTGTAATCTTGAGGCCTGCGAGTTTCAAGTGTTGGGGTGATGCTCCCTCAACAAGCAAGGTGATGCTCCCTTGTGATATCGTGAGGTGTTGACATTCAGTTGACATCATTGAGTTTGATTGAGTTGATCGAGTGTAGACGCCATTGTAAACATCAAGGCTTCAAGGCCTTTCTTTTGTAAGCATTATCCATGTAATAAGACATTGCAAGTTGATTGAATCAAGTAACTAAACAAGTACCCAACTCTAAGGTTGATTCATTCAAGAAGTTATCTTTGATGTATATCTTTATGTTGTTGAAGTAGTTGATGAATTGTTAGCAAGTAAAATTGTTTAAGTAAGGAGAAATTTTCGTAGGACTAGTTGGGTATCTTACAGATAATATTCGGAAGCGGGGTTTTTAGGGTCCTATGTGTGTTTTGTGTGGATGTGGAGAGGACTCCTCACTTGTTTTTCCGTTGTCCCTGGACTTTGCAACTCTGGCATTTTTGGTGGGAAGTTTGGAAAAGACCCTGTATTCATGCATCCTCCCTGGTGGATTTTTGGAGTAGTCTGGGCAGACCTCCTTCTATGGCCTCTTTCTTGCAAGATGTGTGGTATGTCGGGCCTTCCTTCATACTATGGCAGATTTGGTTAGAACGGAATCGAAGAATATTTTGAGGTGAGAAGCTGTTGATTCAACAAGTTTGTCACAAAATTATGGGTATGATTCGAGAGACGGTGGAAGCTAAGTGTGATGTGGTGTTCCCTTTGGAGAAAGGGGATGCTGAGCTAGCGGATAGATTGGGTATTCAGGGGTTGTCTCCAGCTTCTGCTTGTGTCAGGAGAGGAAGGCGGGTGAATAAGAAAGTTCAAAGGGTGGGGAGTTGGCTACCCCCTCCGGCTGGCATTCTGAAGCTCAATACTGATGGTTCTTCAAGGGGCAATCCTGGACCTACTAGGATTGGTGGGGCTGGCAAGGATTTTTTGGGATCGGTGGTTTTTTTCTTTTCTGTTCATGAAGGAGTGCAGACTATCAACCTTATGGAAGGTTTGGCGATCCTCTACGCTTTGGAGAGGGCTTATGCTTTGGGATGGCGCAAGGTTATCTGTGAGTCTGATTCACAGGTTTTGATTAATTTGTTGAATAAACAGAAGGTATCTAATGTTAGTTGGCAGTTGGCTATGATGGTGCAGCAAATTCTGCAGATAAGTTCATTGATGGAGATGGTGTCTTTTGTCCATATTCCAAGGGAGTGGAATAGGGCAGCAAATTGTTTGGCTAAGTGGGCCTCTGAGCATTTAGATGGCTAGAAGATTGATGAGTGGGAGCAGGTTCCTTATGAGCTCTAACATGACTTGGAGAGGATTCTTGCCGAGGATGGGAATGGTATTGGTGAAGGAGGATGTTGTTTCATGCTTTGTATGGCTGTTTCTTATCGATTCCTGGGGCCTTGGCCCTTTGATGTTTTGTAATGCTCTTTTCTGAATTTCAATAAAGTTTTTACCCCTTTTTTTTTTAAAATAAAAAATATCCCAAGATTTAGTAATAAATTAAGTTAGTCCTATATGTGAGTTACAAAATTAGAAAAATCTGTTTTAATTGACAATTAGAAATAAAGACCTTAAAAAAAGAAAACAAAATTAGAAAATCAAAAAAATAAAAAATAAAAAAAGATAGAAACAAATTGAAAAATAGAAAAAGACAAAGATTTAGAAAAAGACAAAATCTATACAAAAATTAGGAATTGGGAAATATAGTAAGGAAATTGGAAAAAGGTAATAAAGGAATTTAAATAAAGATTTAACTCTCATAATTCACACACAAAATATTCATAGGAATTTGGAAGCCAAGGAGAAAATTAGTGCAAAAAGAGAGAACAAAGAAGAGGAAAAAATAGAGGAAAAGAGGAATATCAAGAGATCAACATAAGAATAGCAAACCGGGTTCCTATGCATAATTTATTTATATATATTCAATCATTTTTCTGTGAAAACTTAAAATCGTTTTCTTTTATCAAATTTCAATTTTATATATTCATATATTTATAAACTTAATATCACTGTTGTATTTATATTATTATTTTTATCTATCACATAGATCTGAAGTTATTGAGAAAGCATTTTCTCATATATGTAATGGTGATTGTAGTAAAATTATTATATTATATATATAAAATATTAATTTTTATGCAATATAAATATATATATACAAGTAGTATATACATATATATAGAACATCCGATTCATATAATAAAATCACTTACAAATTTTACATGTTGCACATTATAATTTATTATTGAATGATTTTTACTGTTGCTCCCACTAAAGATATTTAATATTATACATTAAGTTAAATTATGTTTTAACGTGCTTTCATATGCCAAACGTTAGTTTTTCTATGAGGATTATTCACTGGAAATTATATTATTTGCTGGTCTTTTATCATTCGCTGAAACTTCTATCTATAACATTTGTTGGAAATTCTGAGTTAGAATCATTCGCTGATATATATATACATATTATTTAATTTATATATATTTGGAATTTAGTATATATTCAGTTTAATTGATTTCTATCAGAAATATATTTATTTTAGTCTATTTTTATAATGGGATATATATATATATATATATATATGGAATTGTATTAACATATATTTAATTCAGTTATTTGATTTTATCAAAAATATAAATGTTGGAATATAAACGAATTTATTATTTCTTTCAAAAATTGGACAATAAATGAATATAATTGATTAAAAACTTTCTATGTTGGTCTTGTAGAAAAACATGTTAGTGGGATCATATTGTCCAACTTTTTATCCAAAAATATACCAAACCCAATAGGATGAAAATGGACCAGCACCAAAGTAAAGTAATAGAATTAACTTTTGTTTCAACAATAATTTCTTACCAAATTAGAAAACATCTATTTTTCAAAAGATCATTATAACCCTTTAGATTTTTTTTGAAACTTAAAAACTGTGAAGCATTACTTTAAACTTTGGAAAGTGATTTATTCCTTCTGTCTGGATAAATTTTGTGTTATATTGGAGAGTTACTTTACTTTCGGGACAGGATGCCGAATGTGGGCTCCAAAGACGGTAATCTACTTTTTCTAGGCTACCATTTTGTTTTGTGAAGCTTGGCCAAGTTGTTAGACCATTGAAAAAGATGGATTTGAAAAGCCTAGAATTATATACATGTCTCTGCCACATCCTATTGCAAGAGTTATGTCATTTCTAGTATAGTTTAGGAATGCATACAGGCACTAGGCATGCATCGAGAGATCCCTCCTGCCTTTACCGTTCCAGGTTGCTAGGCTCCTCGTGCAGGGTCGGTGCTTCCTTTGAGTTAGGAAGGAAACCGGGGAAGTCTAGTACTTCGTGGTTGGGTGGAAAAAGCACCTCGACTACATTCTTGACCTCAACTTGCGGAAGACCATTGGGGTCAAGGCGGTTGAGATCAGAGGATTCTTTATATATATATGATTCTTATGGATATACTCATATTAATTTTGTATGGCTTGCTCAAGCCCAATTGTAACTGTACTTTTATTGAAGTAACTGAAATATTGATACAATCTTTTGTAACATGGAATCAAATGTCTTGAAACACCCTTTTTAGTGAAAGTATATGGAAATGTAATTTATTGATTGATTAAATTTGTACTTCATTATTGGAACTTGCTATCTTCATGCAACTATGAATATTTGAGTATTGAATCATTTTTCTTTCCAAATTTAGAATTGCATTTTCTTTTGAGTTCCTAGTTTTAGTAAGATTTTAGCATCATTACATTTGGTATCAAAGCTCCCAGGTTCAACACTCAAGCCTCAAGTCTCCTACGCTTAGTAATGCTAACCTATTGATGACCTAAAGTCATAGGTGCATCGAGTGTATTGAGGACCCTAGTTATGGGTTAAAGATTCTTTTGATGAGATGGAATCTTGTTGATTCTTAGATGGTTCAGTTGGAACCAAGTAGAAGCTTAGATGTAGTTCGATCGTTATATGTCTAGAAACATTATTAACTGATTTAGTCCTTATCGCTTTAGTTGTGTTTGCCATAGGACTCTCTACAAAATTGATGGATTGGAAATCATTTTGGAATTAAAAGGGTGAATGATGAGGTCAGTTGGATAGCTATACCCGATTCGGGAAAGATATGGTGACAACACAAAAGTGACGATGTGAATTAATAGAAAAATATTGAGAAGAGAGATCTCTCTTATAACTTAAAGGTTGGATAAGTTGATAAGAGGAAGAAGGAAAATCACCTGTGAAATAAAGTCGACAATGTTGGATACATTTTTTTTGGTTGAGCCTTCTCGGAGGAAGGAAATCCTAAGATGGATGTTTTAAAAGTAAGAATGTTTGTATCAATACTAGGCTTTGGGCAAGTTAAATGTTGAGAAACATCTTATTCTTTTAGGATGTGAGTATGGATCTAGTAGAATCCATGAGATCTTTG
This sequence comes from Cunninghamia lanceolata, assembly GCA_027924645.1. NCBI lineage: Eukaryota > Viridiplantae > Streptophyta > Pinopsida > Cupressales > Cupressaceae > Cunninghamia > Cunninghamia lanceolata. Next base: position 3,964,039 of record BSBN01000163.1, on the reverse strand, counting down.
GAGAATGCATGGTTAAGATGTCTTAAGGATCTTCGTTAATGATTCATGATAGAAGTTATTCCGATCTATCTTACAGGCAAGAATGATGGATGTTGTGAGTCTTGTATGCTTGATTGTTATTAGTGTCGATGATTCATAGTATTGTTGTCTCTGTGCGAGTGATGCACTAGAGTAAGTTATTGATTCTTTTGTGCACTTGAGTAATGATTGCCTTCATAATTTGTGTATGAGATGCACCTTTTGTATTCATTGTGTTATATGGGTCGAGTGATGATCCCTATAATCATGCATGTTATGCATATTTCATATTTTGTGCGAGAGATGCACTTATCATAATTATTATACTTGTACTTGAACGAGTAATGTTCATAGAAAGTAATGCCTTGTGCAAGTGATGCACTACAAGTATGTGTGATATACTCTTCGTGAATGACACATATGTATTCTTACCCTGTGTGAGCTATGCACCTAGGGTTCGTGTATTCATGATTGCTAATTATACATGCTATGTGCACTGTGTGACTGCGTGTTCATGAATGAGTAATGTTATATGTTTGTTCTAACATGTTACTTCATAACTTAGTAAGCAAGTGATGCATTAGGAATAAGGAATTCTTATGAGATAGATATGTGTGGAAAATTTTCTTGTTTGAATTGAAAAGTATTTTGAAGAATTGCAGTATGTATTATTTGAAATGAATTAGGCACTTAATACTATGCAGTATACTTCTATACAAATGAAACTTAGTTTTACTTTAAGAAAACTTGAAAGGATCTTTTTGGCAATTTAGTCATATATTATGTGATGATGATTTGACTTATCTGTGATTGTTTATCTTTCGCAACCATAATGATTTCTCTATGTTATTGAAGATCGTCTTATCACCTTTTCTTTAATGATGATGAGTTTCTTCAACTAAATATCTCAAAATTTGACAAACCTTTCTTGACGGTTTTGATTGTGTTTGATTATGTGTAAATTCTTTCTTGTCAACCACATTAGTTGGTTGGTGACGAAACTTGATAACCTTTGATGAGATGCTGATCTTTTACATTCAGGATTTAACGTTGAATCTAGTTTTATTTTTGAAAACTCCTTGTTGACTAAGTCGGTCAAATAATAAACTTTGCCAACCAAGTGTTGACTTCCATTCTCAATGTCAAACCCTAAAGGCTAGTGTTGTAATCTTTTCAACTGATTATATTTATGGCAACCTTCTATATTGAGTTGATAGCAATTGTTGAAGTCTTTCCTTGCTTGACCGTTTTCAATCAATTGAAATGAAGTGGCTTCACTTACTTTTGAGATTTGACTCTCCATGATTTAAAAGTTTGAATGTCTACCTTTGAGATTTAATTCTCTTTTGTCTTAAGAGTCTTGTTGATACAAAATACATCTATTGAAATATTCCTTTTGATTTAGTGATGAAAATTATGATGATCCTTTTGACTTTAAATGAACTAGTTTTCAATCATCTTGTTTAGTGCTACTTAATCTATGAATTAGTATCAAGATCATGATGACCTACATAACCTCCAATATTCTTGGTTTAGTGTTGTAATCAAGTTAAAATTCTTATTCTAGTATAGATGATCTTTAATGATTTAGTATTGCAGACTTGTTGATCTTCACACTTCAATGTTGATCTTCAATGATCTTATCTTTTATGTTGCTGATCATGTTGATGATCTTGTTGTAATTTATTGTTGAAACACATTTTAAAATGTAGTGTTAATATTTCCTTACATCTTAATGATTGAAACTTTTTCTTTTTGTTTAGTGTTGTTTATTTTCCAATGATGATAACAAGTAGTATGGGATGCTTGTTTATCATCATAATGGTAATTGTTCAGATGTCTCATGCGAGTAGGCATGTTGACAAAATGAACAGATTGTATTCTTTCTATATGGGTGACTTTTTGCGATTTAGTACATAGTTATACCTCTTGAGTAAGTATGTTGGATAGAAATCGCTAGTATGTAAATGTCTTAGGTTGTGATAAGACTTGTTTGAATCTTTGTATGTAGAAATGATAAGAAACAATGATGTCTAACATCTACAACCATGCTAGAAGAATAGAGATCCTAGAACAATGAGTATGTAGACTAGTATGCATGTGATCAAATTTGGAATAATTATAACTTCATTTATGTAATTAAAGATGTGGTGTTTGATGTATAGATCAATGAAGAATAACTTGAGTAGGTAGCAATTTTGCATAACTTGAGTTATGATTAATATTTCTTCTTAAGTGTTGACATTACTAGAGCACAATTATATGATACCTAGTTTAATAAATACTTCTGTATAGGACAACTATGTAAAACTTTAGAAATGATAGTGGGTTAGAACTAGAATGTTAAGAAGTGGATCTCCTATCTTAATTGGTTGTGCATATGAATGAATCTAGGATTTGAACTTTTATCTTCCTTTATTACTTGATTTTGGAATTGTACTCATATTTTGTGTACTTCATCCAAGTAATACATTTTGTGTGATGAATTTGTAAATAATAATTATCTCTTCATGCTTGACTTATCTATAAAGGTTCGATGCAATCTTGTTTGCGCTAATGAAATAGCTTCAAAAAGGTTATTTAATTTTACCTACTAATGATCTAACTACTTGTGCAAGTGATGATTGTTAGACACAAGGACTTGTTTAAGCATCAGGTACTTTTGAAATAATCAACCTCTTGGTTAGGTGGACTAGTTGTAACGTTAAGGTAAAAACAAGTTGGAAAAAGGTATGCAATTGTTTTATGTTCAATATATTTCAAATTTCAGCATAAACTTTTTTTTTCTGTATAATTATGACTTAGTTATGCTATTGACATTGGTTGTATAAGATTTTTTTTTTTAATGTAGATGTTTTGTAATAAGACATCGGGACGATGTCTCTTCCAAGTGGGGAAGGATGTCACGTCTCAAACTCTGCTACATTATGAACTTACTATCTTTAGAGCTATTTTTAGATAATTATATGTGGATTAAATAAATGCTATTTTAATTTGACTTGAATTAAATAGATAGACACTTATTTTATTTTGATTTGAATTAAACAGATGGAATTTTATTTTAAAATATGGAATAAGTGAATATTATTTGAAATGATAAAGTGAATATTATTTTATTTAATAATTGTGATGCTTCGACTATTGGACACTAACCTATTAACGAAAAATTCGAGTTTCATGAATTGCAGGTTGTCGAAGACAAAGGTGTGGTCAAGGTTGAGGTGGTTAGCTCCTTGGAAGGGTTAGGATGGAGGGGATACTCTCGAATACACACACACACATGTAGATGGCATGTAGATGCATTAGTGTTGCTTTAATAAAATATTGTTTCTTAGTATTTTATTAGAAAAGATTCTTTATATTTTCTAGTTATTATTTTATTTATATTAAAATTATTATAAAGTAAAATTAAATTATATATTTTTATAGATATATATTTATATATTTTATTTTAAATGATATGCAAGTTATAAAGTAAATTAAATTATATATTTACATAGTTATATATTTATTTATTTTATTTTAATGTGTATGTGAGGGAAATAATTATATTTTATTTAATTATTATTTTAGAAATAAGTTATGTGGCAAATTTATTATTAGAATCACATTAGTTATTAAAATTATGCCTTTTTCGAAATTAGAATTATTATCTATATTTATTGCAAGATTTAGTAATAAATTAAGTTAGTCCTATATGTGAGTTACAAAATGAGAAAAATCTGTTTTAATTGACAATTAGAAATAAAGAACTTAGAAAAAAAAAAAAAAAAATTAGAAAATCAAAAAAATAAAAAATAAAAAAAGATAGAAACAAATTGAAAAATAGAAAAAAACACAGATTTAGAAAAAGACAAAATCTATACAAAAATTAGGAATTGGAAATACAGTAAGAAAATTGGAAAAAGGAAATAAAGGAATTTAAATAAAGATTTAACTCTCATTATTCACACACAGAAAATATTCACAGGAATTTGGAAGCCAAAGAGAAAATTAGTGCAAAAAGAGAGAACAAAGAAGAGGAAAAAATAGAGGAAAAGAGGAATATCAAGAGATCAACAAAAGAATAGCAAACCAGGGTCCTATGCATAATTTATTTATATATATTCGATCATTTTTCTATGAAAACTTAAAATCGTTTTCTTTTATCAAATTTCAATTTTATATATTCATATATTTATAAACTTAATATCACTGTTGTATTTATATTATTATTTTTATCTATCACATAGATCTGAAGTTATTGAGAAAGCATTTTCTCAGATATGTAATGGTGATTGTAGTAAAATTATAATATTATATATATAAAATATTAATTTTTATGCAATATAAATATATATATATATATATACAAGCAGTATATACATATATATAGAACATCCGATTCATATAATAAAATCACTTACAAATTTTACATGTTGCACATTATAATTTATTATTGAATGATTTTTACTGTTGCTCCCACTAAAGATATTTAATATTATACATGAAGTTAAATTTTGTTTTAACGTGCTTTCATATGCCGAACGTTAATTTTTCTATGAGGATTATTCACTGGAAATTATACTATTTGCTAGTCTTTTATCATTCGCTGAAACTTCTATCTATAACATTTGCTGGAAATTCTGAGTTAGAATCATTCGCTGATATATATATTATTTAATTTATATATATTTGGAATTAAATTAGTATATATTCGGTTTAATTGATTTCTATCAGAAATATATTTATTTTAGTCTATTTTTATAATGGGATATATATATATATATATATATGGAATTGTATTAACATATATTTAATTCAGTTATTTGATTTTATCAAAAATATAAATGTTGGAATATAAACGAATTTATTATTTCTTTCAAAAATTGGACAATAAATGAATATAATTGATTAAAAACTTTCTATGTTGGTTTTGTAGAAAAACATGTTAGTGGGATCATATTGTCCAACTTTTTATTCGAAAATATACCGAACCCAATAGGATGAAAATGAACCAGCACCAAAGTAAAGTAATAGAATTAACTTTTGTTTCAACAATAATTTCTTACCAAATTAGAAAACATCTATTTTTCAAAAGATCATTATAACCCTTTAGATTTTTTTTTAAACTTAAAAACTATGAAGCATTACTTTAAACTTTGGAAATTGATTTATTCCTTTTGTCTGGATAAATTCTGTGTTATATTGGAGAGTTACTTTACTTTCAGGACAGGATGCCGAATGTGGGCTCCAGAGACAGTAATCTACTTTTTCTAGGTTACCATTTTGTTTTGTTAAGCTTGGCCAAGCTGTTAGACCATTGAAAAAGATAGATTTGAAAAGCCTAGAATTATATAGATGTCTCTACCACATCCTATTGCGAGAGTTATGTCATTTCTAATATAGTTTAGGAATGCATACGGGCAATAGGCATGCATCCAGAGCTCCCTCCTGCCTTTACCGTTCCAAGTTGCTAGGCTCCTCGTGCAGGGTCGGTGCTTCCTTCAAGTTAGGAAGGAAACCGGGGAAGTCTAGTACTTCGTGGTTGGGTGGAAAAAGCACCTTGACCACATTCTTGACCTCAACTTGCGGAAGACCATTGGGGTCATGGCGGTTGAGATCAGAGGATTCTTTATTTATATATATATATATATATATATATATATGATTCTTATGGATATACTTGTATTAATTTTGTATGGCTTGCTCAAGCCCAATTGTAATTGTACTTTTATTGAAGTAACTGAAATATTGATACAATCTCTTGTAACATGGAATCAAATGTCTTGAAACACCCTTTTTGGTGAAAGTATATGGAAATGTAATTTATTGATTGATTAAATTTGTACTTCATTATTGGAACTTGCTATCTTTATGCAACTATGAATATTTGAGTATTGAATCATTTTTCTTTCCAAATTTAGAATTGCATTTTCTTTTGAGTTCCTAGTTTTAGTAAGATTTTAGCATCATTACACAGATTCAAAATGTGTTTCATGTGTCATGCCTTAAAAAGGCATTGGGACAACATGTGGTTTCTTCTCCAGATCTTCCACCTCTTGATGAAGAGGGCATGTTGATTTTAAAGTCTGACAGCATTGTGGATATGAGGGAGCGCAAGTTGCGTAGCCAAGTCATTAGAGAGTATTTGGTGAGATGGAGGGGCTTGCCATTGGAGGATGCTACATGGGAAGGAGAGCAAATTTTGGAGCATCCTAATCTTTGATTGCTTGAGGACAAGCAATCCCGGGAAGGGAGGACTGTCATGTCCCCATTTCTGGAGTGATCACATGTGGAGTTGATGATTAGCCTATTCACCATTCCTGTAGGTTAATAATTGTGGTAAGGGAATGATTTTGGTTTGAGCTTGGTTCTAGAGGATGAAAATCTATAATGTTGGCTCAACAGGGGATTTTAGTTGGATTTTGGCTAAGTGTTGCTTAGTGATATTGTTCATCTAGCCAAAATATCATGTTCTTCCAGGTGGAAAATATAAATGTTGGAGGATAGAAAATGGAATGATGGAAAATGTCAATCTTTAATTTATTTTCAAATATATTTTATCTAGAATTTTCCAACGCCACCTTGGTTATTAATGCCACCTTGGAGGAGAAAACAAATACAATAAAATATGATTTTTATGGGATCATGTGCCAACGTCCAAGGGGAGGATTTCAAATTTAATAAAATATTGCTTTCATTGGATCAAGCGCCCAATGTTCAAGGAGAAAATTTCAAATAATAATAAAATATTGTTTTGCATTGGATCATGCGCCCAACGCCAAGGAAGAAAAGGAATAAAATATTGAATTTCAATGCCCAAGGAGCTGCAGCCCAAGAAGGAGACGTATTTAAAATTAATAAAATATTATTTTTGCTATGGGTTTGCCGTACAAGGAAGAAGAAGTATTTTTTAATAATATTTTATTATCCAAGAGGATTGCCGCTCAAGGAGAGGTATTTTAAATAAAATAATGAGTTTTTTAAATGGAGTGATCCATGGTGACAAGGCAAACCAATAAAATATTATTATTTTATTGGTTTTTTAAATATTGGCAGTTGGAAGATGTATTTCATTTAAAATTGTCATTGGACAATTGCATTTTCATTGGTGGATTCCAAATTCTTGCAAAATGGAGCAAATTGGGACGTGTAGGCCAAGAGGAGGATAAATAGGCTGCTTGCCTTCAATTTACAACTATTGATCACCTGGTATGTTTTTGATATTCATGTGTTTTGGTTGGAAATTGCATTTTTCAGTTTGTCAAGGAGATGATCCCTTGATATTTGGTGGTATGGTGATGATCCCATCCACATTGTGAGGTGCTATCATATGGATTTCATCATGGATGTTCATTTGCAAGTTTTCATTGAGGAGTTGAAGGGCATTTGATTTGCATTTGAAGACATTTTCATTCATTGATGCCTTTGTTCATTGTTGAAGACTCTCAAGGCTGGTAATTTCATCTCAAAGCTGAAGGACATCATCATTTGAGATATTTCAAGGGTTTGAAGCATTTGGAATCTCATATACCCTAATCGCTACAACCATAGGGTCAATTGCTAGCCATTTGGGCTCTATTTTGTTATGTTTGAGGCATACTTTGTAAATCTAGGCAATCATTATCAGGGACAAAAGTCATATCAGTTGGGACAGCAGTCATTTGAGAAGGTACAGCAGGGTTTGAAGGTCATCTACAAGCATACTTTCACTCGACATTGGATTGGCCATCATTGTACATCATTGGTCTATTGTTTCATGCTCATATTTGTTCCCAAATCACATTGTATGATGACTGATCCAAAAATCAGTCAACACTGATATAACAGTCCAGCACTTTGCCATTGTAATCAGCTCTTTTGAAATCAATAATAAAGATTGGAGATTCCAGGTATGTCATATTTGATATTTCATTGATGTGATTATGGTTTATCATTGATCATTTGATGTTTGTTTGGTGTGATATTCGAACCTTTCCATCTTCTTGGCATTCTAAGTTTATTTGTGAAAGTGGGTATTGAAAATATTGAATACATTGCAAGAAATCTAAATCAGAAAATTAGAACAACGAAGGGAAAAATTCAGAAAATTTCAGTTAGAACTAGTAGGGTTCTTTACAAAAAATGACCAATCCTCAATGGCCACTATGAGTAATCTCCAAGTAACACGACTAGGACAACTTGAAAAAAACAAAAGTCAAACTCAATGCAAGTACAACCTCATACAGAATCTCTCAATGCTCTAAGCCTCTAAGTAGTGTGAAAAGACTGCAAAGTCGACATACATGTCGATCACAAATATCCAATCAGAAAACAGCCAGGTGCATTGACAATCATCAAATCTTGAGCAACAAGATACACAAACAGGTGTTCTAATCCTTAACAAATAAGTACTCTGACAACTATAAAAGCTCCATCGAGTGCATTAGTAGAGATATCAACATCTAGGACTAAATCAAGAATCGACAATTGTGAAAATCTCTACAGACTCAAATAAGCATCAACAACTGTGAATCAAATCCGCAATCACTCATCCATCAACAAATCAAGTACTCAGGTACTCAAAAATATGATCCTCAATCAATGAACAAAACTCGAAATCTGACCTCTAATGTTTACTGCATATGTTGTGTTTCTTCAATGTCTTCTCCTCTGCATTTGTCTTGAAGATTGTGTTTGGTCCTAACAGTGGAATCAGAGCGTAGGTCTTTCAAAGAGGAAGTAGTTTTGGATGGTTCTATTCCAAAGTGAGCGTTCTCTCTGTAAGGAACATGTTGATGGCATTTTCATTGGAAGAGCCACTGTATAGTTGCAATGAAGAAGTTATCAAAGACATCTGTTATTTAAAAGTTTTCAAATGGTTTTCAGAATTGAAACACTAGTAATCTCCTTCCAAATTATTTGTATTTCCCTTCAACTTGTATGAGGTTCTCTCTTCCATTGCTACCATTTATTGCATACTGGTTTGATGGCATTGCATAAAAGGCATTGATTTGGCTAGCATCGTCCTTTCTTGCACTCATGAAGATCACTAGCAAAATTTGCATCGATCATGATTTATTGTGTGGATTTTAAAGCTAGTTGCTGTTACTTTGGAAATTTGCATGAATGTTTAGGTTGAGACCTACTAAGAATTAAGATTTTCAGCCATTTTATGTGATGTTTAAGATGCAGATTCATTTTATGAAGATTAGCATGTATTTTTGAGAGCTTGGAGTCAATGTACATCATCCAGCACAAATTAACAACAAAAATTAATAAATAGCAGTTATCTACGCCTATTTCTTAGCCACTCTCTGGTACTTACATAACCTATCAGTGTAACAGGTAGATTCATTCCAGTGAATCTTCCAGTGACACTGAATTGCATGCATACCATCCCATACAACAGAAATTTGAGCTTGTTCCAGCCATGTAAGGTGCAGATTCATTTCAGTGAGCCTGGCATTCCTGTAAACCATTTTGAACAGCAAATAATAGTAAATTTATTTCAGCAAGTTTGAAGTTCATTCCGGAGAGTTTGGAGTGCACGTACATCTTCTTGTACAACAGTTATTTGAGCCTCTTTCAAGAGTTTCTTATTTGGTTTCAAACAGCTTATGTCGCACTTACCAAAGAAGTTGAAATAACTGAAGAGTATAAAGTGTAGATTAATTCCTACGAGCTTGGATATTGCACACCGTCTCATACAAGAGTTGCTTCCTGTGGATTCTTTGCCATCAACACAGTCGGGTACCATTATTTAACACTTGCTTCATAGTCTTTTATCAAAATTTATTTGTGGCTTTTGTTGGTACCCCTACAAAACTTAGTTTTCATACTCTTTTTTGTCAAGTTGGTTATCGGTTAATCCTTGAGCTTGCATCAAGTCCAAGTCAATTGTTGTTCTCGCAGTCAATTTGCAAAGGTTATCTTGTCTTTGGTCCTTTCAACTAACAATTTTGCAGGGGAAATGTGATTACATCACAGCAGCAAATGATAAAAACAATGGAGCAGAACAAGAACAAAGTCAGGGCAGATTCAATGGCCTTTTATCATACAAGCAAAGGTAGACATGAAGTCAAAGTTGTAATGAGATAGCAAGGGAATGAGCCATATTCCTTCACAAGCTTCGCTGATGGATTTCTCCTCCCAACTCTTGGCTCAAACTTACCAAATCTCCACCACCATCGAACAAGTCCTAAAACACCATGATCAAGCACACTTTTTCATGGGCAAAGCCATCAGATTTCAACATATGAAAAGTGGCAAATTGCAAAGGAAAGCGCACCCAAGGAAAATAATTAAGTGACAAAAAGGGCGCATGACTAAGTGGCAGAGCCAATAGAAAATTATGCCTAAATGTGGCAGCAGCAGCAGCATGAAAACACACCAAGAGAGAAAGAGGTTAGGTTATGAAGTCTGGGCACTATTTGATGATGGCAAAGCCACTCAAGAGTTCTGCCCAAGGCCCATAATGTGGTAATTACATTATGAAACTTCACCCAAAAGGTAAGAGGAAGTGCTCTAAGTTATGGTGCAATGTCAAGTTTAAATCGCACTCAAAAGGTGGCAAGAGAATTACAAAAGTGCACCCCCTAGGAGTGTTTCAGGACAGTTCAAAAAGTGGCAAAGTGCTTATGAATCAGCGCTCAAAAAGTGGCAAAGTTGTTATGACTTATGAATCAGCACTCAAAAAGTGGCAATCACCTTAGTGACTCATTACTAGCTAAAAAACAAGCTCAAAACATGTCATGTCCCCTTTTTCGAAATAGATCCATGGAGAAGATCTCTAGCCTATTTCCATTTCCCGTAAGCTAAGAGGAAAAATAAGAGAAATAAATTATAATATAATCTTAAGTTGGGCCCAGTAATTTTTGATTTAAGGGGCAACTTAAGTAATATTATTATAAAATAAAAAGTGTTCTTTAACACTAGTATTAAATAAAAGTATTTTTAAACAAAAATAAAATTAAATGAAAAAAAAAAATTAAATACTATTTTAGAGGGAATTTAATTATGGGCCCAATTTGGAAATATTTAAAAGGGGCCAATTTGGAAATATTTAAAAGGGGGCGCTTGGCTTCCACTTGGATCATCAAGATTTCATTTGACATTTTCAATGTGAGCTTTGGCATTTGAGTTTTGGCATCCAAGGATGAAAACCCTTGGTTGTTTTCAGCGATCCGGGAAGACAAAAACCCTTGGTTGTTTTCAACGCTCCAAGAGAAGGAAAACCCTCATCTTTGGCATTGGCAAATTCCACCTGGGGTTTGCATGTTGAGCTAATTCAGCGATTTGTGCGAAATTTCAAGGTCTCATCGATTTGGATTTGCAAGCAAATATTGTTTGTGGTTTTTGGAGGGTTTATTTTCTGATTTTCAAAGTTGGTCATTGTTGTTCACCATCATTTATTGCTGTTAAACTGCAAAATTGGGAGTGCCAACACTTTTTGAGGAGATTCGTACCATTTGAAGGTGTCTTGAAGGCATCGTACCATTTTGTATATTGCTGATAATATATAATATTTTTGGTGGGCAACTGCACTTGGAAGGAGTTTTTGCTGCTGGTAGCTATCAAAAAACACTGCCATATTGCTGCTCTAGGGTGCCGCATGGTCTGCAGTAGCCAATAGACGAGTCGTACCATCATTCTTGAGGGGTGACCTACATTGTTGGACTCATTTTTGGAGGCGCCAGCAGTGGGAAAGGTCCTACATAATTTTATTTGGTTGATTGGAGGTATGTAGCAGCCATACAACCCTCATATTGTTGTTGTACTAAGCCATACAGGTCTGCAAATTCCATCATCTCAGCTGTACTAGCCAGCTGTACCACTCCAAGGAGGGTTTGTGAGTAAAAAATGTCATTTTCAGATCTATAATACATTTTAGAACATGTTTCCAACCTTGTAAACATTTTTGAACAGTTGCAAATTAATAAAATCAGACTTTTGAGGGTTTCTAAATTCATATTTGAATCAAATTTGAGTATTTGGAGTAATCTAGGGTTTGTACGAGCAATTATGTTTATCCAAAATTGGTTCAGAATTGACATGTGATGTGTTTGAGGGTTTGATCAAGTGTTTCCAACTATTTGTTTTCAAATTTTATTTGCTGTTCTAGTTTATTTTGGTTTCCAAAATTTAGAAAATTACAAAAAAAATCAGAAAATTATAAAAATAATAAAAAGGGGACATTATAATGGTATCAGAGCAGTGATCTTGCCATCCTGGAGGGTTCTGACAAGGAGTAGAAACAAGGATTTAAATGGAAATTCCCTCCAAAAGTCATGAATCTTCATATTTCCTTCATGACCCTTGATTGATATTTGAGAGGAATTATTTAAAACAAACTTTAATTATAAGAGACCTTATTTTATATTTTAACTTTACTTGAGGCCCTCTTTATTATAATTATATTTTATAATATCACTTAAGTGGCCCCTTTTGTGACATTATGAACCTCTTGAGTTAATGTTATAATCCCATTTTCCTAGTGCAAAATTCCCAAGGCCCACGGGGATGGGCGTTTTGGGTTTCAACTTGGCTTCGTTTCGAAAAGGGGACATTACAGGCTTCCAATGGTGCCAACACCTCGTCAACACCACAAACTTATACAAGGGACCCTACTTATTACAAACTTTATGTGTGGCCATCAAGTAACCATACTAGTTCCTAAAATAATCAATACCCAGATGGAATTTAAAACAACAGTGGCTACTCAGAAAATCAGATCTAATGATATATTGAGCTAAGTATAAAGTTTTGCTTGATTTTGAAATATGGGTTGAATGACAAGGAACAAAATGTCTCCCTTCTAGTGTTGCAAACGGTTGGGCAGACACTTTGTACACAATAGATGGTTATAAACTTTATTTGGGACCACTTACTAGGTTTGAATGCCATAAGGTTCAAATGAAAGACAAATGATGGGAAAGTTGCCAGTGTGGCTGAAGAACTTTTTAGAAATGACAATCAAGTAACTAACACTTCCTAAAATAATCAATACCTAGATAGAATTTAAAACCACAGTGGCTGCTCAGAAAATCAGATCTAATGATATATTGAGCGAAGTATAAAGTTTCACTTGATTTTGAAATATGGGTTGAATGATGAGGAACAAAATTTCTCCCTTCTAGCATTGCAAACAGTTGGGCTGACACTTTGTTGTACACAATAGATGCTTATAAACTGTATTTAGGACCACCTACTAGATTTGAATGCAATAAGGTTCAAATTAAAGGAAAATGATGGGAAAGCTACCAGTGTGGCTGAAGAACTTTTTAGAAATAACCCAACATATCCAGAATAGAGGTGAATCAAAAGGTGTGTTGGTCATTTAGACTAATGTATGGGCATAAGTCTAACATATGCCTACAGGCTACACCATTGGGGAGGGATGCCTCTTATGAGTCAAGACTATGCCTGTACAGAAATTCATTGGAAGCTCCAACTCCCTAGCACCAACTTGTCTATGAAATGCCCAGCTTACATGAGAAAGTGACGGAATAGGAGAGTGCATTGAATTTAGCAAGAATGAACCAGGATAACAATAGAGGATAGGACCTAGACAAGGCCATTCATATCTCTATGATAGATGATCAACCATTGTTTCAATTATAGTAGCATTACACTTGAAAAACTCACAATTAATCCCAAGTAATTGTGACTCATCACATTTGCTCTGCCATTTCCTGAGTTATTCGGAAAGTAGTTTCAACACTGTTTATACATGCATATCTTTCTTTGACTCATTTTTTAAATTAGAAAAAAATAAAGTGTGGGTAGGCTGAACAAATTTAGTAGGGTTATGGTATTCTAAATTTTCTTTAAGCTTATTTTGAATAGATTTTTTTAGAGTTAAATTTTAAACCCATAATGAGGGGTTTTCTTTTAAATTATACCTTAATGAGCATGTAGGTAAAAAACACAAGGTTCGTAACTTCTTCTGGCAAGGTACCTCAGAAAAGAAGAGAATGGCCTTAATTAGCTGGGAGAAATTATGCAAACCTAAAGAGTACAGTGGAATCGGTTTTAAAAATTTGAAATTTCATAATAAGGCCCTAGGAGCCAAACTCATATGGAGATTATACAAGGATTCTAACAGCAAATGGGCCAAAATTCTGAAGAACAAATACCTTAGCTGTTAATCCCCAGAGTGCTTTTTCAGGTCTGCCAATCCTCCTAAAGGTTCGCGGATATGAAAATTTTATGTTAGAATGTAAGGATCTCATTAACGACCACATCACTTGGGACATTCAAGATGGAGGGAAAGCTCTGTTTTGGACTGACTCTTGGGGGGGGGCAACCGGCCATCAATAATAATCCCAACTTAGTCAATATCAGAAGATATTTGGCAGAACAATGGGGTCTTTGTGTTAAGAACTATATAGAATTTCCAGCAATTGATCCTGCAATAGGCTGGAAATGGAAGGACTTTGACAACCTTCCATTACCTAGGCAGGAAATAGAGGAACTGCATAACATTCTGAGGGTCAGAGACATAACTCCGAAATCTAGGGAAGATAGATTAATTTGGATGGGTTCTAAATCAGGAAATTACAATACCAAAGATGGATACTCAACTTTGGTCAGACAACGTCAATTGCAAAAATCAGACCTACCTATGCATTTATGTTGGGATAGAGTTTGTCTTCCTAAAGCAAGCATGTTTTTATGGTTGGCACTACAAGGAAAAATTATTACAGCTGAATGGTTTCGAAAATTAGGTTTTGAAGGTCCATTGAAGTGTGTGTTGTGTGAAGCTAATGAAGAATCGGTCGATCACCTATTACTAGAGTGTCCCTACTCTATATTGTGTTGGCAATGGTTGATGGATAAATTGGACTGGTCCTCAGCATTACCAAATAAGCTCAAGGACACTTTACAAGGATGGCCGGACTTAGGGTTCAACAATCTATACAAATGTCTTTGGAAGATAGCCCCCTCCATTTTAACCTGGGAAATCTGGAAGGAAAGAAATAGACTCATCTTCCAAGACACAAAAATGAATCATGACAGCTTATTGAACAAAATTGAAGCTTCAATAGTGGAGACAGTGAATAATAGACTGAAAAATGGGAATTTAGAGGAAGCAAGATTTACAACATGGGACAGTAAGATGAGAAAGAAATGGTTTGGACTGATCATCCCGCTGCATTTCTATGACAACACTAAGGATAAGAAGGAAAAAAGAGCACAATGTCATTGGTCCAAACCAGAGCACGGATGGTTTAAACTTAATTTTGATGGTGCTTCGAGAGGTAATCCAAGAGTAGCTAGCATTGGAGGTATCATTCATAACTCTGAAGGAAAAACCTATGCCAAATTTGCCAAACCTCATGCCCGGGACACTAACAATATGGCAGAGGTTAGTGCCCTTGTGGAAGGTCTAATGTTATGTCATAAATTACAAATCAAGAAGGTGGCAATTGAAGGGGATTCCTTGCTTGTTATAAATGCTCTTAGAACTGGCAGCACCCAAAATTGGAAACTGCATTCTAAACTAGGAAGGGCAATAGAGCTGCTTAAATACTTTGAGGAAGTAACCATTAATCATATATATCGAGAAGGTAACAAAGCAGCAGACGAATTGGTAAATCTTGGGGCCAATGGCACAACATTAAAAGATATATTCTCACCTTAAAGAAAGAAATTATGTGGGGACTGGAGCAAGCAGTTTATAGCATCAATAGCAAGCATGGAATCATCCGGCTCTCGAAACTGGAATTCCTCTAAAGCTCGAAGCACATGAAAGCACACACCTATAGCATACGTTGAGAACTTGAATTTATTCATAAGTTGGTTAAGTGTTTTATCAGTAAAATAAATGAGAAACTTCTGCTTTAGATATAGATATATATATATATATATAAGCTTATAAAAAGGCATATATATATATATATATATTTACTTTTATAGATATATATATATACTTATTAAGTCTCGGTGGCAATATTTTCTTGATATCTGTTTTATTATCTTTAAGTATTTCTACGGGGAGAATGTAGAGTTATTTCATTCTTATTAAGACCAATGTTTATTAATCCATCTTTGATTATAAGGATACAATGGTAATCTATGATGTTGTTATCTGACAAATGGCATAGTATTTCTCTATCTTTGAATTGCCAGATTAATCTTAAATCTACAAAGTTTCTTGTGAACATTAGTGCATTCAGATTATGCATCTTCATACGACTTTTGGATGGTAAGATCTGATGAACTGACAAGCTTTAGGTATTCCTGCTGTCTTAAGCCTGCAAATTAATATGGTAAGATGATCATTTAGTAGATTATGAGGTGGTTTATCTTGATCAGTTTTATAACATTTAATAAAGAATCTATATGACATTAAAAATGCTGCTTTGTTTCTTATCTTAAAAGATGTAACACTCATTTTAAATTTAACCAAGGTGATCTGAAAAGTCAGTATTGGTTGGTGTTTTTCAATATTGGCCCTAATATGGTAATACTTTCTAAATAACTCTTGTTGGTTTATTTGAATTAGGAAGATGAATGCTTTCGGTTTATATCTTTGGGCTAAATTAACAACTTGCTTGGAAGCATCTTTGTTTCTTGGTGGTGTTGTCACAAGAATGGTCGAATACAGGGATGCCAGCAAAGAGACAAAACGCTCCAAAATGTAATAGAAAATGTAATACTATGTAAGATTAAATATCGTAACATTTAGCCATAAAATGTACAATGCCTAAGTGACTACCCTGCATAGGAAGAATGCAGGAAATTGAATATGTAAAATTAAACTTTTTTACATGAGGAACCCTTGTCCTCATCTTTGACCTGCATGTCTAGAGCGGGATTTGTAAATTAAGGTTTAGGACTTCATAAGTCCCAGGCTAGACCGGAGGTTTTCTTTTCTCCGTTCTTTCCTACCGGTGCCCGCACAAACAGAGGTGTACTTTTTTAAAAATTATTAATTAATAAAATTTCTGGCTTCGGCCTTTTATCGATTAAAAAAAACACAAGGTTGCCCCTAAAATAATAGGTCACGCTTCATGACATAATGTACTTCTATTTTTTAAATTAGAAAAAAATAAAGTGTGGATAGGCTGAACAATTTTAGTAGGGTTATGGTATTCTAAATTTTCTTTAAGTTTATTTTGAATAGATTTTTTTTAGAGTTAAATTTTAAACCCATAATGAGGGTTTTCTTTCAAATTATACCTTAATGAGCATGTAGGTAAAAAACACAGGGTTGCCCCTAAAATAATAGGTCACGCTTCATGACATAATGTACTTCTATTTTAGGGCCAGCCGTTTGTTTTTTATAAAAACCGTATTAATTAGGTGAAAGTAAAATAGCTTTTTTAAATCCTCTACAATTTTTTATGATTAGCATTTTGATAATATATTGTGTCTATTTTTATCACTATGCACTATATTTGGAATAAAATAAGAAAATTAATTTGTTCTCTATTACACAAGACATTGTTTTTTGGTTACCAATTTTTTCCCATTTCTAACCCACATAATTGAATTCCATTTACACTTTTTCCATGCCATGTCAATGTTGTGTAAATGGAATGCCACTATGGTTTCAATAGAAGCCGAGATTGTCTAAATACTGATGAACACTTTAAGGAACATTGCTCAATTTGTAGATGAGAGATGATATAATCTTAACTTATGATAAAAGGGTCCTTAATTATTGCCGGCAATAGGATTAAGCAAATGAAATAGTTGTTATCTCTAGGTTGCAGATTAATAACTATATAGGTTTATTTACCATTAAATATGCTATTAAGACCACTTGATTAAGATAGCCATTTCTTGTAAGATTTATTGGAAAACTAGGTGCTTTATTGATTGATCAAAAAAGATTGAGTATTTGGAGCTATTACAATTTCTGAATATGATGAATTGGATAAGGGGCTGTTCTGCTTGTCATTGTTTCTTCCAATTGAGTAGACTCCATCATCCCCACTCCACATCAGCCTTTCAAATTTGGTTAATACTCAAGGATGTCCTCTAATCCAATGGCTTCTTTTGCTCTATGTTCAATTCCTAGCCTGAATGCCTCTAAGATAAGCTCTTCAATTTTTTTTATTTGAAATATCCCTAAAGTGTTATCCTTTGTTTCTGAAATAGATCTATCATATCCATCTTATGGGAATAATTACAACTTATAATTTCTTATGGATTTTCCTTGGCCATTTCCATTGTTGCTTTTTTGCATTTATCAGCAAATAATTTATCATGACTTCTCCATTTGAAGGCTTCTCTTTATGCTTCCAATGTAGCCTTGGCCTCCACCACTTGATGATTCTTTTGGGAGTCTTGACAAGGGCAATTATATATTTATGGTTGATCATCATTGACTCATTTTTTTGGTTCCTTGTAGTTGATAGTTTGATGACATGTCCTCCAGCATTTATAATCAAGATCTTGCCTCCACACTCCAAAGGCAGAGTAAATGCAAATAGCTTGTGGATTAAGTCTAACCAAATTCAATTTTTCCACAAATCCTTACGTAGGTGGAGAGTGTCTTGTTTCTTGTTGCATCTGCTATGCTTACAAATTCATTAATGGCCTCTATAACATTCCTGAGAATCTCCTCATCCCAAATCTCTAGCGGTAACTTGTAGAGACATATCCAAAAGGGAACCTTTATGAGTACTTCTTTTAGGTTAAAATGGGGGTCCATGGTCTCATATATGTGAGATTAATAACACAAATCCATAACTGAACAAAGAATAAACTCCACAAGCATAGAAGAGAACTTCAATATGTTGGTGGTATCTAAAGACAACAAAAGAATATCACTCAATATAGAATATGATGAATGAGAGAATACACACACACACACACACATATATATATATATAATACTTGAAATAGTGGGAGGCATGGCTTTTATACATACACCATTCAAGATATAAGTTATGCGTAGGATAGAACCTAACCTGAGTTATGGGTATAACAGGGCCTACCCAAAGATAAGCACAAGTTATACATACAAGGTACACATTCATTTATGCAAGTTACACCTACAATGTATATATAACCCAATAGTATATTACATGTGTTGATAACTCAGCAGGACTCATCAAGGTGGGTTTTCCACTCAAACAACATAAAGCCCAAAGTTCACAAAAAAATCGAGGGCAACCATGAAAAAATGAATCTCTATCTTTTGCTGACTGAAGGACAACTTGAAAAAAACCTTCTGTGACGAATCCAATGTCAAGCCTAAGGTAAGAAAATGATTTTTGTCCCATCCATATTTTTTGATCATCCATAGCATGCCACCCACCAATAAACTCACATATTAAGGTACGATCAAAAAGAGATTGTGTAGCCCTATCCTAAACTTCATATAAGATTTGAATGACAAGAATAGAATCTCCTATACTGATTGTAAACTCTCTTATTGATATTGACAAGGGCATCAACCATTGCTTCTCATTCTTGCCCATATCAAGGTCATTTAGATCTCCAATTTTAGATGTCAATCTATTCTTCCTCCTACCCTCCCTAGAGCTAGAAATTATTTCCTGGTTGTCAAGGGCTCCAATTACATTCTTCTATCCTTCACAAGCTAGCCAAGCATTTAATGATAAAAATGGAGTTTTCCATATTTAACTGTTCTTCCTCATTGATCAACCTGTAATCCATGTCAATCCCTACCTTGCCCTTGAATCCATTTCTACCTTCACTTGCTAATTCCTTTTCGCTCCCTCTCTTGACCTTTGCTTCCTCCCTTTCCTTCCTCTCTCTGTTTTGCTTCACATTCTCCTTCCCTTCTCTACTCTCCTTTGCTCCTATTCTTTGCTCTCTAACAAGTTATAATTTATTTGACCTTACTACAGTAGCTTTTATTGTGGAAGGATAGTCCTAACATTTAGATAAGGATTCACTCACCAAGAGAAGGTCACGGAGTAGTAGAATTTTCAGAATAAGCGTTCCTAGGTACACAATGTGTTGAATATATCTACAGTTAAGATATATTTTGTGGATAAAATGGAAGGGACATACTTATTGTGCACAAAGAAATTGACCTCGGTGAAGAATCAATGATTATCATGTGGAGATAGCTATTATCAAGGTTGGTTATCTCATCAAGAAATGGATGCAATAAAACAAATAGAGAAAGAAAGAAAAAAGAAATTATATTAATGTCCATGAATGATGAGAGGAGGTCAATGGGACTTGGAAGGACAAGTTAAAATAGCAAATTGGAGAGCTAAAACAAATTTCAGCAACAATAAAAGAACCTCAAACTAAAAAATCAAAGTCCTAACTACATGGGTTAAAACTTAAACAAGTTAACAAGGACAAGCCCATAATATAAAACTAACCTTGTGAAAGAAAGGCGCCAAAGAAACAGCCAATGTGTCCAAAAAGGGAGCTGATGAACACCAAAGTTGGCTCTATAACCCATACCAAGGTGTAAAACACAAGATGGCCCAAAACACAAGAAGGGCCAACAAAAGTTCTAATGATGTCCATAGGAGAATGAGTAGGCCTAAGAGGCTTGACTGGACAACCTTCCTTGGACAGTCCTCCTTAAAGCTATCCAAACATCAATCATAAATGATCCTCCAGATGTAAAGAGGAAGATGGTAAAATGTTTGGCCCTATAGCCTGGATTATGAGTGAGATGAAGAAGTTGTTCTCTAAACATGGGAGAGGGCTAACCCTCAATGCCAAAGAGTACCTAACCCTCCACACCTAGTGCAAGAATAAGAGGGTAGGTACCCTGGTGGTTGCTCACAAGGAGGTGTGATGTCTAGCTGATATAATCATCATTTGTAAGAGCAATTGTAATATCCAGCGGATGCTGGACACCTCCATTAGCTAGAATAGGGTTAGGTGAAGATCGATCTGATAGTCCCAGAAGTCTCCAATCAAGTGCATTGCCTAAAATGATAACTTTCCGAAAGTAAAGGAACAAGCACCTCTATTTGGGATTAAAGAAAAAGATAGCTAGGGACCCTACTAAGTATTTATATAAACAATTAATCTCCCTAAATCTCATTGTAGATGGGGCACTTGAAAATAAAGTGACCCTCTATCTAGAGAGCATAAAAACAACAGACCCTATCACCTCTTGGAATAATGTAGTCTTTTTTGACTCCAAAATAATGAGATAAAATTTAAAATCCTTAGTTGGCCAAGGGGAATCCCAAGGCCATGTCCCCAATGATGTGGAATATAATCTAGAAGGATGATGGTGCCGTCAACAATTTGCAAAACATCCTCCACATAGAAAGCCCTCTACAGGCTAAGAGGCTGCCGAGGAGAGATTGAAGTGACTTGATTGTATTGCCCACGTATGTCCACATACAACTCTATCGATCTTCCACTTCATGGGAAGAAGGCAAAGATGGGGACATTATTCTATGGTTAAGAAAGCAAGAGAATGATTTTGTGAATCAAGCAAGCTCTTAAGTTTGCAGAAATTAGTGTGAGTTATAAGGCTAAACCATGTTCTTTACGTCTGAATATTCCATTTGCTAAGAAGTTATATTGCCATTTCGGTACCTTTGAGAGCTAAATGAAGAATGGATGAAGTGGATTCTCAATGGCACGAAGGGAATTGATGTTGAGTTAGTGAATTACAGTGAGACATTTTAACATATCTTTTGGGCAGTCCAAAGGCACAGGAATAGCATCTATGACACCATGCTTCAGTAATGAAGTACATTATACACAATTTTGAGGCTTTCATCCATAATATCCTAATATCTATGGCAATTGAATGTGTTCCACAATCTCCTGCATACATGCTATGTTACCTCATCACCAAAATTTGTTTCATGCACAGACCTAGAGGCATATTTATCAATTAGGCAGTATATCCATAGAACCCTCCATTATATATGTCACTTTTCTTCTTAAATGGGAAATTTACTATGCTCCCCCCTACCCAAAATGACCCCATCCCCCATAGGGGAACATTTCGGGGACACGGGGACGGGTAGAAAAACGTCCCCCTCCCATTCCCTTTTTTTTGATAAAATAGGAAACATCCCTAGGATGGCAAATTTTTTTTAGGGGTTGTCGGGGTACATCAAGGAACCGCCAGGGACATTCCCGACCATCCCAGGGACGGTTAGTCATCCCTTGACATACCTAGGCATGTTTTTAGTCATTTAAAAAAAAACACACAAATTTGAAAAAAAAAATGGGGGGGATGGAGGGGCCAACAAGGTTTGTGTGGTTTCAAAGGTTTTAATTTAGGCTTGGTGGCGGGGGCTCCACCCCTTGACCCCACCCTGTATCACGACAGGGAGCACACTAAGGGCGCTACCCCCAAACCCCGCAAAGGGCATTGCCCCTTGACCCCACTGGGGGTGCTGCCCCCAAACCTCCGTGAGGGGCACTGCCCCTTGACCCTACTTACTTCATATGTGCATGGTGCCTTGCAACTTCAAGATTGATAGAATCCTGAATATTGTCAAACTCCAACCACATGTTGGGATATTGATCCCGAAGATGACACACAAGTTGATGAGGAGGAGACACAAGAGGGATTGGTTGGGATTCCACTAGATGAGGTAGTCCCTCATAGTGACAATGACTTAGACTCAGACTCTGATTTTGAATTTTTGATGCAATGTTAGCAAATGTTGATTAGGGGCAGCAGCATATTTTCTATGTTTTTGCCATTTTGTAGTTGAAACTTGCAGCATTTGACCATTTTGTTGTAATTTCTATACAATATATATGGACATTGACAATGAAATCAATTGAATTTTGTTAAGTCGTTTGTCAACTCTCATGTGAAATCTCAATTCAACTCTAATGTTATGTATTAAGGTTCTATAATGTATATGATGAATGCCTTGTCAATGTTATCATATGAATATTTGAAATTTCCTATATTTTAAAATTTTCACTATTTTTTTAATAGCCATCCCCTGTCATACCCTAAAAAATGGCCTCCCAAAAAACCTGTCCCAGAAACGCATCTCCTTGGCCCCTGTCGTTCGCATCCCGGAAACTTGAGGGAGCATAGGAAATTTATGCTAAATCTCATTTTAGAGGCTGAAAACAGGAGAAATTGTTCCCATTCATCAAGCACGACTCAAATACCAGCTACAACTTGCAGAAAATTTTCTGAAACGTCGATTATCTACGGTGAACAATAATTACAGTAAGCCATGGATTTAACTGTACATTTGTAAATCTGAGAATTTTAACTCAATTTACATTCAAATTGATAATGATACCATACGGAGTAAGTGCAGAATACAGAGCTACCAGAACATAAAAGCAAGGAATTTTTTTATGGGACTCTTTTTCTGGAAGATGATTAAAGGTTGAGATTTCGTCTGTCCAGGGTGTTGAGAACCACGTGTGTCTCAACCTGTGAGACATCTCCGAGTTTAACTGAAACCGTCAAGCGCATATGAAGGAGACCGTTCAGGTTTCAAGGCTGAGTCAAGGGATGCATATGGTGGAGGTCATTCGATGCAAGGCTGTTGCATTTATGCAAACTTGTTACATGTGCGATAGTGGATCAGTAATGAGTCTAGTTTCAGTTATGCGTTCAATTAATATTGAATGCAATGAGGCCATCACTTCATTGCAGTTGATGATTCTGTAAATACTCTATGCCTTAGTGTATTGTATATAGCTGTGAGAGTAGATAATTCGGAGGACATTGTTATGCTGCCAATATAATCCCAGATTCTTGTTGAAGTTGGAGGGCACTTGGAGAAGTTGAGTGGTCATTGTATTGTAATATTTGTTACTGATAATACAAAGTACTATTCTTTTGGTGTGTGGGGTTTTTTACCTAGAAAGGTTTTCCCCATGTAAATCTGTCTGTTATGGTAATATTGTTTTATGCTTGTATTTGAATGTGTTTCTTTCACTGTAACAGTTGGAGGATTTGTATGAGTTTTGCACTATCTCCCCCACATTGATTAATGTTGGAAGCGTTGTTCCGCACCTCTGCTTCCTTTCAATTGGTATCAGAGCTACGGTGGTTCCATGGTTGCATGAGATTGCATGTGTTGGTCCCATGATGCTTAAGGTTCTGGGTATTTCTTCTGTTGTGATTTCTTAGCTTGGCAAGCTTGAGGAAATCTGTAGGAAGGAATTGGTTGATTATTAATCCTTGTTTGAGCGGAAGTCTTGTAGTTCATCTTGTCTTCAAGTTACAACAGGCATTTGAAGGATGGTGAAGTTGGAGTATTATGGAGTTGGTCATAATATAATATTGATCTGGATCTCCTGCTTGACAGTGTGTAATAACCCTCATGCATGGTGGTTATGTTCTTTCATTTTAGGTCGTTTGCAACAAAGTATTCATGTTGGGTGTTTGTTTTATTCATGTTGGGTGTTTGTTTTTGGCTCTCTGATCACATGGAGAAACTTGGGCTTTTATGACTATGGTTTGATGTGCTTATGTTGGGTACTTGGTTTTAGTCTCTGGCATTGGAAGGCACTGTTTTGTTAACCTCGAATGCATGGAGGCTGTGGAGTTGATCGTTGGATGATTTGAAGGCTTCTGAAATAGCCTAGCTCCTCAGTATGCTTGTACATGGTGGTGGTTGTGGAGTTGGCCTACAAGTGGGCCTAAAGTTCCTAGACCTCTTCTTCCTTTTTTGGTTGGTTGTACTTGCATGTCTCAATTTCATGTTGGTTGGATCTGAGAGTTTTGTAGATTTTCCGTTCAAAATCTATGGTTATGCTTATCTGTGTTATTCCATTATTTTGCTTTAACTATTTTGGTGGTTTTCAGACTTGTGGGACTTTCAGATGATAAGTGGATATGGATTTGCATGTGTCAGTGACATGGTGGTTTTGCAAGTTTTACATGGTTAATCAAAACTTGTGGTTTTGTAGATCTGCACATAAACTATTTTCAGATTATGATTCCTTGGGGGTGCTTCTGGATGTAAGATAGTTGCAGGTTTGCATGTATGCTTCGCACATGGTGTAAGGAGGTTTGTAGCCTTCTTGGTGTGGAGATGTTGGTATGTGATTAGTCACTCAGCATCTCTATAGTGTTTGCTTGATGGGTTCCTTGACTATGACTACTCATTGTGGATTTATTTGGCAAATCAGATTAGGATTTAATCTGGTGTTTGAGTCTCAAAATCTACATGTTATCTTCTTTGATATCTCAGTTCGTAGGTTACTGATGTGATGATAATTTTGCATGTTTCATTTGTATTGGATCTTTGAGTTATGCAGTTTTGTGGGTTGGCCACCCATTGGTTGCAATGAGATGACTTGGATGTGGATTGTCTATATCCACGAGATTGATTCAGTGTCGATGCAAACTTTGTTAGTTGGCCTTGTTTGTGGTCATTTGTGCATTGCTATGTTGCATTGAGATGAGAGGATGGATGTGTTTGAGTGCCTGGATAGTCGGTTGATGGGACTTGTAGCATGTTTATCACAATGTCATGGATAGCTTGGATACACGGTTATGTGTGAGCTTTTGACAGGATGGTTTTATCTTCTAGTTTGGAGATCTTGGTTCTACTTTATTCTTTTGTGTTGCTGGTATTGCACAGGTTGTTTATTAGATTGTGTTAGAGCCATGGATGATCTTTATTCAAAGGATGATTATCACGATGCCTTAAAAAGCCCGATATCACAGTTTCAGTGGGAGCTTTGGCAGTGATGTGGATCTGCCACTTGGTGATGGATGTTCCTCTACAGTGGTTGTAGGTGTCATGGTAAGGCTTTTGGATTATGATTCTCATAATGTTGTGAAGTTATTTTGACATCTTGAGTTCCATTGTTAGTAGATAATTATCTTCATGTGATTGGAGGTGTTGACATCTTGGTTTACCATGGAGGACTCTTTTTTGAGTTTTTGGTTGAGGTGTCGGTTTATGACTTATCAGTTTGACATGTTGATCTTTGATTTAGAGGTGTTGGTATTGTGTATTGGTTTACTCTGGATACTAGTTTGAGTATTGGCATGATACAGGATCTCTTGAGACAGGATGTGTGCATTAGTGCATGTGATCTCCTAGAAGGAGATGGTTAGATCATGATGTTATGATGGGCTTCTTGATTATGCAGATGTGCAGTAGGAGCATTGACAATGATCTTGTTGGTTCTCTTGGTATTGAGTACTTTGGTCATTTGCTTAGGAGCTTCATGTTAGTGCGGTGTTGCATTTGGAGTTTGGCATGGATTGATCAAGGAGGTGCTCATGGATACTTGGAGACTTAGGTGAGGCTGGAGTTCTCTTGGGATTAGAGACACGTGTTGAAACAATTACTCATTGGAGGTTTCAACAGATAGACCGAGGAGCCTACACCTCGTTATGGACCTAGAGGAGGTTGTTCTTGGAGACAGTCATTGTGGCTTGGTGTATCCTGGAGGGGCATTCCTGTTCCCCACTCTTGGTCTACTCGGCGGTTTACCATCTATAAGGTATTGCCCATCCTTTTAGATGCATTTTGCTTTATGTTTTATCTTCTCATAGATATGGATCTTGAGCTATGGTTAATTGGTTCTAGAGGGTTCATTTGAGGGACATTGGAATGGTTATCTCTTTGTTCATATGATTTGATTTATGATTTCCATTATGATGAGTTTAGGAGATGTGATTGGGCTTACTCCTGGTTATGGAATGGTTATGAATTTGATACATGTTACAAATGTTCATTTGATCTTATGAGATTGAATGGTTGGGTGTTATAGAGGCTTTTCATTTGGGGTTGTAGAGGAGATCATACTTGACACAGCTTTGCACTTTGAGGTGTTGGTAGGACATTATGATTTACAAGTTTTCTCCCTTTGTCTTATGGCTACTTCCTTGAGGATCATGTTGATATGGTTGGACTTGCGATAGTTATGGTGACATGTTGTGAGAGAGTATGCAGTTATTTATCTTGCATGTGTGGATCATTGTGATTGATCTTGATACTACATTGGCTTGTTGTTTAGCCACACCTTGGTTTGAGTGTTGATTGGTAGACTTGGTATGCCTTGGATCTATTTTCAGATTTGACATTACCCATGCAGTGGGAGTTCCTAGATGTATGTGTTCTTCATTGACATGTTTTGTACATGGAGCTTATGTTTGTGGTATATGGGTTTGATATGTTGTCGGCATGAATTTACTGATGTTGTTGATACCTATGAGGAATGGATGGTTGGATGTATTAGAATATGTCGTGGGTGCTATTTTCAGTCATGTGGGTTTTTTACCTTTGATAGCTACATGGAGCCTTTGTTATCACTTGGTTTTGACGCTTGTGTTCTTTGGATTGGTGCATCTGCACCTTGGCATGTTCCTTTTCTTCCATAGGTGGCACGTTGGACGATGAGAGGAGTTCTTGCTCAAGATGGTGATTACTTTGAATGGTGGTGCCATAAGTTGGATGAGTAAGTGGCAGGTTGTAGTCGCTTTGTCCATCACAGAAGTAGAGTACATGGCAGCTACTCATGCTTGCAAGGAAGCCATTTGGCTTAAGAGGTTGTGATCGGATATTGGTTTTGATGCAGGACAGATTACTATATGTTGCGGCAGTCAGAGTGCCATTTGCTTAGCAAAGAATCCCACTTTCCATGCCAGAACAGAGCACAATGATGTTCAGTTTCATTTTGTTCGTGATATGGTAGAAGATGGTAAGGTGATATTGGAGAAGGTTGACACTTTGAAAAATGTTGCAGATGCACTGACGAAGCCAGTGAGCACAGAGAAGTTCAAATGGTGTACTATTTCCATGGGCCTTGGGGCCCTGAGCAGTTGATTATAGATGACTTATGTCAGGTCTTCGACAGGTGGGAGCATGTTGAGAATCACATGTGTCTCAACCTGTGAGACATCTCTGAGTTCAACTGAAACCATCAAGCGCATATGGAGGAGACCGTTCAGGTTTCAAGGCTGAGTCAAGGGGCGCATATGGTGGAGGCCGTTCAATGCAAGGTAGTTGCATTTATGCAAACTTGTTACATGTGCGATAGTGGATCAATAATGAGTCTAGTTTCAGTTATGCGTTCAGTTAATATTGAATGCAATGAGGCCATCACTTCATTGCAGTTGATGATTCTATAAATATTCTATGCCTTAGTGTATTGTATATAGCTGTGAGAGTAGATAATTCGGAGGACATTGTTATGCTGCCAATATAATCCCAGATTCTTGTTGAAGTTGGAGGACACCTGGAGAAGCTGAGTGCTGTCATTGTAAAGTAATATTTGTTACTATAATACAAAGTACTATGCTTTTGGTGTGTGGGGTTTTTTACCTGGACAGGTTTTCCCCATGTAAATCTGTCTGTTATGGTAATATTGTTTTATGCTTGTATTTGAATGTGTTTCTTTCACTGTAACAGTTGGAGGATTTGTATGAGTTTTGCACTATCTCCCCCACATTGATTAATGTTGGAAGCATTGTTCCGCACCTCTGCTTCCTTTCACGGGGCAGGAATTATGATTGAACTCGCTAAGGGGGAGAAGGGAGGAGTTGAGGATTTGGAGAGTGGTAGCTGCTACATGTGCATATGCACGAGAGAAATAGAACCTAAAATAATGATAAACATAGCAGCTAATGCTACCTTTTTCCCTCGAATTCCAAAATAGTTACTTGTGGAAGATCCTCCCTCGTGTTTTTCGACTTCCCTCTATTTATGCTATGAATTTCGTAGGTGTTTCAGTAATATGAAGTTCCTGTATTTTAAGTTTTAACATTCTCTGCTTATTGAAATATCTCATTTAAACATATTCTTAATTTCAGTTGTGACATGCAGGCAAATTTAGTTCTGATAATGGCAAAAACTTAATATTATATTCACCGGCATTATCCATGCCTGTACCAGTTGTTGTCACTGTTGCAATGGAATTTAAACACGGAGGGTAATCAAAAAACTAAGATTTATTGGTTGTAAAGTCAAAGAGGGCAATATCAATAATTTATTCAATTATTATGGAATTTGAGAAAGAATTGAGAAAGCATTAATGGCATTGGCATGTATAAAAGAGTAAAAGTGAAAAAGAAGAAAAGCAATGTGTTCTCACTAGAGAATTCTACTGGGGGGAAGTTGGCCCTTGCGAAGGAGAGAAAGTGTATAGTAGCCAGCGTCCATGAGATCGGCAATATTATGCAGAGAAAGTTGTTCAGAACCGAGCATGAAAATGGCTCGAGCTTCTGCCTTCTTCAGATGCCTCGCAGACAATGATAAAGGCAAATCTCCAGAGTTCAATGTCCTCAGAATATTCCGATAAAGCGACAGAATGGCTGGTTTATTGCGCGCTAAATCCTCTGCTGTCGCCCATACTATTCCCTTTGCCATTTCCAATTTCACTTCCTCCTCGCCACGCCCCCGCCTGGAGAATTCCATACACCACGGCTATTCTTGAATCTTCTCCATTCTTATTGGGGAAAAAAAATAAAGGTAATTAATTAAACAATTAACAACTAAACTTCTCTAATGGTGAAATTTGCAAAAACCAATTGGTGGATAACCTCCATCAAAAAAAATTGCATTTTGTATTTAGATTTGTGATTATTTTGAATGAATGAATGGAAGGATTTTAATGACGTCCACGAGACCACAACTGCCTAAGGGACCAAGAGTCGTAGCCCTAAGATACTTTCGAACTCTTCTCGATGTCGACTCTTCTACTATGCAACTTGACCAAGAAACCTACCGAAAAGAAGAGTTTATCTTCCTTAAATAGCTCACTTAAACTTCCCTTCTTCAAGATGTTTCCATAATGCATGTGGATATCATCATAGGTAGCACATTCAAAGATGAAATGTCATTCTATTTCGACAACTCTTTTGCTGCAGAAAGTACATATTTTGTCTTCCCAAACTTATTTGGGTATCGTCCATCTACCAGTTTCGCACCTTAGATGATGTGAACCTAACCTCAACTGCACAATAAGGAGTCTAGCTTTACCCTTAATGCCAACATGCAAGTAGGCTTTTTCGCCGTGCTACCATGTGGGGTTGAACTCTTTGGCATAATGCAATTTTTTTGGCCAAGCAGCTTAGTCCACATGGCAGTCCTGAATTTTTCCACCACGAACTGTTTAATTTCAGCTTTGATTTTAGGACAGTCTTGGAAATTAATATCCCATTTGCTCAACCACTTGTTGTTCTGCTTCATCCACGTCTTTTTTCGACGATCTATCCTTTCCTCCACCACCAACTTAGGCCAACGCTGATTATCCATGTTTTCCACTTTCTTTAGGTAGCATAGAAGCCAAATAACTGCAATTGCCTCCAACGGGAAGGTGCTAGCCTCAGCCAAAAGGATCTCATAGGGAACGGTAGCCTTGACTTTAAGACTACTAGTGATAAGGTGTTTTTGAACTCTTTCTAATTGTCTCCAATTGTGATTTGAAACGCTGCTCCCCCAAACCTCGCAGCCATATAGGATAACCGGGGTGACTAACAAACCAAAAAGAGTCTTCTTGGTTTTCCAATCCCAAAGCTCTGCGTTCCTACATCTATTCTGCAGCATGTAGGAGGCTCTCCAACCCCCTTGGATCCTCTTCGTCCTATAGGTGTCCCAGTTGAGCTTGTTGTTGAAAATAATACCAAGGTACTTGTATTCTTCAACAATTTTTGAAGCGTTCCCTTCAAAAATAAAGTTGGCATGTTGTTGCTTTCTTTTTAACGAGAAAATCATGATTTTGGTCTTGCTAGTGTTCACCTGCATCCCCACCTCTTGGCAGAAGAGCTCTAACTCCCTCAGGTGCTTTCTCAAACCATGTGCGGTTTTGGCAACCAAGATAAGGTCATCAGCATCTAAGAGTAGTTTCACCACAAAACCTGCTAGCCGGATACCATCCCAATCGATGTTGTTTAACCATTCTTCAAGCTTGTCAATATATAAGCCAAATAAAGTGGGTGAAAGGGGACAGCCTTGTTTGACCCCGATGTCACTACCAAAACACTCTGAAAAACCCTCTTTAGTTTTGATTTTAGCTCTAACCCGCTCATAAAGCTTGTGAACAGCAGTCCTATACTCATCTGGAATCCCAAATTCTTCCATCCTTTTCCACAATTTGTCCCTGGGAACCGTGTCAAAAGCCTTTTTAAAGTCAACAAAACAACAAAAGGCCTCTCCACCCTGAGTGTCCCAAACTTTTTTGATCAAGTGCCTAAGAGTGATACAATGATCAATGGTAGAATGCCTTGGCCTAAAACCAACCTGCCCCTTTGCTCTTTTTCCCTCTTTTTCTACCCAATTGTTGATCCTATGCTCAATCAAGCTCCCGAATAGTTTTCCAAGAAGAAGGTTCACCATGATAGTCTAGTAGTTAGAGGGATTATCGGTATCCCCACTCTTGAAGAGAGGGATAACAACACTGGTAGTCCACTCAATCGGAAAGTCCCCTATTGTGATGCCATTAAAAATGTCTTTGATGTGCGGTGCCAGGTACTCGACACCCCACTTTAGATATTCAGCTTGTAACCCGTCTATGCCTTTTGCTTTGCCACCTGTCAGTTTCTTTATACCTTGAATGATGTCTTCCACCGAGAAGAGTTCAAAAGAAGTTAAAAGGATAGGAGGGTTGACTCTCTCTTGCGACCGTTCATAAAGAAGCCTCGCATAATTTAACCATTGGTCATCAGTGATATTGTTTGCAGTGTGCTTTCTTTCCTGTTAAAACTCCCTCCAAAAGCCTTTGGGATTGTTTTTACCCAAAGAAATTAACTCTTTCCTTCTGAAAGCCGCATAACATTAGATATTCGGCTTGTAACCCGTCTATGTCTATGTCTTTTGCTTTGCCACTTGCCAGTTTCTTTATACCCTGAATGATGTCTTCCTCCGAGAAGAGTTCGAAAGAAGTTAAAAGGATAGGAGGGTTGACTCTCTCTTGCGACCGTTTATAAAGAAGCCTCGCATAATTTAACCATTGGTCATCTGTGATATTGTTTTCAGTGTGCTTTCTTTCCTGCTGTAACTCCCTCCAAAAGCCTTTGGGATTGTTTTGTGAGAATGTCTTAATATATTTATATATTGATAAATGGTATAATATTGCTTAAAGGTAGATCTATATTTTTAGCTATAGCTTATCTTTATACACACGTATTCCTATACATTCATATCTCACATCATATTTATATGTGCATGTTCTCATATATTCATTTATATTGAACATTTATTACACCTATATACACACATATCTTTATACATTTTGTAAACCACTAAATTTGACTCTTTCCATGTCCTGAGTAATTTATGTAGACATACGATTGACCCTGCAACTAATGGCTCAACCCCCTAAGTTTCAAATTTTAAATTCAAACTTTGGTCGACTCCCATCCATTTCTTTCCCACTAGGAGCCAACTAAACACATGTTTTGTGCAATTTATTGTTGTGTCATTGTATTTAAAAGTATTCAATCACATTTATTTCACATCTCATGTTGTCCTCTAGTATTCAAGCATCTTATCCAAATGTCATTTGCATTACAAGGAAGAACACTTCAATTTGGTGCACTAAAAAGAATTTAGATCTACACTTTCATTCCTAGAGTATTTACATGGATGAGATCTATTGTCCTTAATCGTTTACCTAAGTTTTTCTAGGGATTGACCTAGGAGAACATGTCCTCTGCAATCTTCCAAAGATATTTTTAAATACCACTAGTTTCAAATAGCAGAGAAGGGAGAGGAAGCAGAGGTGGATCGGGCAAATTAACACGCATAAGTGTACACAATTTCAAATCATTTCTACAAGTACATATGTGACCCTAATATATGAACTTGACCCCACACAATGCAAACCAATTGTCTAGATCCCAAGGCAAGCTATATACTGTCTTATTCCATTTCAAATCCTTTGGCATTTCAAATGTAGTGTGTTAACAAAATTATTCTTCTCCTTCAAACATAGAGTTAAGTATCTTTATTTTATTACACTTACTTTTTGTACTTTAGCATTTAGTATTTCAAAATACACATGCCCTTAGTTTCATTATTAATTAATATATGTTAATTCATGCTTATGTGGATGCATCTTATTTTATTAGCTTAGAGTAAGCTTAGGAAAAGTGTCATTTTCCTTTACACCTACATAAAAGAGCTCAGTCTCAAAATGTATATATATAATTGGATGTTAAAATATGAATAAAGTCATTAGAATAAAAGTTGCCTTGTTGTTGGAGAAGAGGAGGTTTATTTGATTGCAGTAGAGGATTAGTACTTGAAATTTGAAACTAGACTTGAAATAAATAGAACTTAGATGGCTCTATTCTAAACAAACTAGAACTGTGCATGACCCTAGATCAATCTCACATGTGTGGGACTGATCCTATATGTACAGTTTTGACCCAAAGGTTGAGGCCTTGAACATCTTATGTGGCCCTGAACCTAGAGTTTTTATAACTTCAATATTTGCACTAAATGTTTGCATGTACTTGCACCTACAAATGAAAAACTTGGTGGTGCTAAAATACACCAAATGGAACTTGCTAAAGTAGGGTGTGGAAGTGTACTAGCTTCCTCTTGCACCTTGGCTAAACCTTGTTGATTGATTTGATGATTTTGTAAAAAAATAGCGAACACACCAAGCAACATATGTAATGGATGTGTAAATAGTTGTCAATGATGTGGTACAATGATAATGAGAGCTTGGGATTAGATGCAATGAACAAAGTACAATGAATGTCAAAATGACCTAGTGCAAGAACTAAGATTTTTCTATTTGCTAATGTAAGTTGATGTTATGAAAATTACTGATGCAAAAAAAAAGCTAAGGATATGAGTAATTCTAAGTGAAGAACAGAAAATAGAACAAGGCAATAACATAAAGATAAAGCAATCAAACCAATACCTTTTACCTCAAACTATTCCTTCTCCTTGATAGAGCAAAAGTAGCATGCACCCAAGTACTACATAGCTTTGATCTTGATGATGCTATGTGGATTGCTCTCAAAACTAGCATAACCTAGGTATAATGGAGGCAAATATGGAAGCAAAATAGTAGCATAAGTTTTACTAGCAAAAGATGTGATATGATAATGTCTTGGTAGATCATGAAAATAAAGATTTTTGATATGAGGGATGAAGGGTTGAGATTAAGAGGTGGAATGGATAGATAAGATTAAGAGTCGCATGAATGGCTAAGATTAAGAGGTGGGAGATAAAATGGATGGTGTAGATTAAGAGGTGAAGGATTAGGGCTCCTAGGGCATTCTTTATGTGAATGGTGGAGATTAAGAGGTGGAAGATAAAATGAGTGGTTAGGATTAAAAGTTAGTTTGACTTTTGGGATGAGGATGAGGACAAAATGGGAAATTAATTAAATAATAGGATTATTTAATTAATTTTTGGAAAGGGGGTCATGTGTGAGGATAAGTTAATTAAATAAATAAAATTTATTTAATTAACCATGGATGTGAGAAATAATGGATTAAATTAATTAAATAAATATAATTTATTTAATTAATCAGGTGATGGAGAAAATGGGTTAATTAATTAAATAAATATGATTTATTTAATTAATTGGGTGATGGAGGAAATAGATTTAAATTAATTAAATAAAGATAAATTTAATTAATTTGGACAATGGGATAATCTTAATTAATTAAATGAATATAATTTATTTAATTAACTAGAAGGGGATATGAAGGGGTTCTAGGATGAATGATGTCTAAAGGTGTCACATAAGGTGGTGTCGTAAGATGGATAACTAGGTGATGGTCAATTTTAGGCGTCTACATTTTGCCCATCTTTGAGATGATGTTGTGACTAAGAGAAGTAACATCATTTCAAAGAAGTTTAAAACATAGTGTTTGGTTGGATAGAAGAAGACTTTAGTTTAGAAGAATATGGTTGGATGATGCCCCCTCGAGAGGATAGGTAGGTTAGAAGAACAAGGGTATACTCTCGAAATTGATGAAATGGATTGGTTAAGGAGATGGAGGAAAGATAAGGGATGGATGAATGATATGTTATGATGCATTGGGTGAGCAACCATATAGTTTGATAGCACTAGACATTATGCACCAGGGTAAAGAGACCAGGGTGACAATGTGTCTTGTGCATAATGGACTGACTCAAAAAAGATAAAGACCACTCTATTAAAGTAGAATAAAAGTATAAAAATATAAAATAATAAAATAATTTGTGGTGAAAATAGAAAATAATTACTCAAGCAAATAATGTTGAAGTAAGAGGATCTTTTCGAAAGATATAACTAAAAATGCATATATTTCTAATTCAACTAATATTTACTTGAGTCTACCATTCAAAATATTTATTCTAAAGTACAATAAAATAAATGCAATATATATTTTTGTTAGACATTTATGTAAAATTAGCTAAGTGGTGTTTCCATAGATTTCCTTCAACACAATTCGCTTGCAATCGACTAGACGCCCCCTCCTCGATGATACTTTCTCTATTGAGAGAGTGTCGTTCATGCCATTTCCACATCAAGTTGATTAATTAATCCCAATATTATTTTATAATTATTTAAAATTCAAATTAAATACTAGGAAAAGTAAGGGTTGTGACAAACCTTATAGTTTGATATAGCACTAGACATTATGCACCAAGGTATAAAGACCATGGTGACGATGTGTCTCATGCATAATGGATTGACTCAAAAAGATAAAGGTCACAAGTAAACATATGGTGTTGGGCACCATGATATGGAAGACCATGATGTCATCATGATAGTATGCTACAAGGACTAATACAAATGCAAGTAAAATGATAACACACACGAGCAAGCAAACATGCATGCACAAATGATTCAAAAATAAACAAGGTTGTTACCCCTGTCAAGTTGAAAATTGGTGATTGGTTGATTGATTTGATTGGATAGTGTTTTTGGCCATGTGAATCAACACTAGGATTGATAGATAGATCTCTATACTTAAGATAGGCTTACATTCTTAAGCAAGAGTTGATTGGATTTGAGTTAATCAGGTTTGTAGCAAGGTTGGGAACAAAACCATTGGATACTTTTGGATGATTGGATAGATTGAAATGGATTAAGGAATGCTTGCACTTGGGTTTATTGCTTGG
Source organism: Cunninghamia lanceolata (assembly GCA_027924645.1). Taxonomy (NCBI): domain Eukaryota; kingdom Viridiplantae; phylum Streptophyta; class Pinopsida; order Cupressales; family Cupressaceae; genus Cunninghamia; species Cunninghamia lanceolata. The sequence continues at coordinate 3,928,115 of BSBN01000163.1, read as the reverse complement.
ATTTTTTAATTTATAGGAAGGTTGCATTGGATGACATTTGGATAACCTATTTGTTAGATACCAATGATAAGGGAAAACCAAGTCTAGGGACAAGGAAGGAAAGGAGGATCGGATGGACGGATAAGAGGATTGGGGATAATGGATGAGATAAATGGGGGATACATGGTGGATGGATGAAGGGGTTTAGTATGTGATCTCTGAGGACTATATTACATAGGAATATCATACCCCACTCTAGGTATTATTCTTAGGACTTTGTGTGACAATTCTTGGGATGATAGGGTGATAGGATTGGTTGGAAAAGATAGGGTATATCAAGGGATGTCCAAAGCATTTTTCAACATTTTTCCCATGTCCTTATCAATATCAAATTAGGAGGGGATGATAGGTTGGTGTAATGGGATAGGTATGTGGATATAATGGATTAGGATGGTAGGATAGTCCCCTGAGAGACATGATACTATAGGATATATGAGATAGCTTACCCCCAAGTGTAAGTCCAATAGATAATCGATCTACATATGATGTCCATAAATCAATTTTCATCATGGTACTTATTCAAGGCATCATGAAATGGTTTTCATCATTGGATGAATGAGTTTCTCTTTACTATTTTAATTTTTTTATTTTTTTATTTTGATTTTGATTTTTTTTAATTTTTTTATTTTGCTGGATATTGGGATACGTGGATATGGATGGAGGAAAGGATATAGAGAAAGATGGGGACTTAAGCGTATGTTTCCAAGAGGAGGTGATAATGTCCCATTTTGGAAAGTTGTCACACATGGACCGTGTCAAGTGGTACGATGTGAATGGATTTTGGTAAATGGTTGCATGAGATGGATGGGGGATAGTGGATTACGATGTGGATTATGGATGGATGGGGGATAGTGGATTATGATGTGGATTATGGATGGTAATTGTTGTCTCTCAGATTTGCACCCTTGCTGAGTTGTGAAACTTGGCAATCTGGAGAAACATGGGATATTTCCAAGTCTGTGGGTCACTTGTGCTGGAAAGAACCTCCGGAGAAGGCTGAATTCCTAGCTGGTTATCACCTAAAACTACTGGATTTGCAGAGGCAAAAGTAGAAGGAATACTTTTAAAATGAAAGAATAAAACTGGAAGACTTGAAAATAAGGGTGATTCACCAAACTTGATAAGGTAAAATGAAACCCAGACCTGCATACACTTGGCCACAGACAACAGGAAATAAAACTTGCACAACTTATCACTGTATGTCTACAAAAGCACTTCACAAAGAGGCCTAACTACATTAAAATCTTCAAAAAAGGAAGCTAAACTTCACAATTTTAAGTCTTATAACACTCTAAGACACAGTTTGCAACCCGCATAAACACGGCTTCTGCAGAAAAAGGGTATTGAAAAATATAAGACAGTCACAAGGAAATAAATTACCTCACAAATGACCTGTTCAAACACTTAATAACACCCAATACTGCAAAACAAGAAGGCAAAAGCTGACTGTCAATGGTATCCAAGGTATTCTCTGTATTTCATATCCCCAAAGAGTTACAAAAAACATACTCAAACTGAGTAGGATTTAGAAAAAATCACTAACTCCAGAATGTATATGGAAAAGAATTCCTTACAAAGAGTCAAATGAGTGACTATATACTCTCCAAAATAGCTATAATGAAATAAAGATCAGCCTTCTCCATTTTCGTGGGTGTCATAAATATCTCAAAAATATCTTCCCAAAGATCTCCAAAATGGGTTCCCAATGCAGAAAAGGTCAAGGCATGCCCTCAACTATCATAAAGGCACTTGAAAATATCTTTAAATGCCTTTAAATGATCTTTAAGGCCATAAAAATAAGTCAAATCTGTGCAATAATTCCCCTGCAGCATCATAAATGTTTGATATTTTCACAACAAATGACATAAATACATAATTTTCTGCATTCATTCAACATTAACTAAGTGATTTATAATTACATCACCTTAGCTAATGCTTTACAATTCAAAATTTATACAAACTCATGCAGAAAATAATGACATTTATGACATAACATTTAATTCTGATGAGGAGCGCACAACAGAAATGGACAATAGATCAAAAATTAAACTTTTGAACCTTGAACCTTTGAACCTTCGAACCTTCTTCCTTGGTTCGTCGGACAGAACTTCGAACCTTTGAACCTTTTCTGTTGAACCGTTGAACCTTCGAACCTTCAAACCTTCGACCTTGGTTCATCGGACAGAACTTCAAACCTTTGAACCTTTTCTATTGAACCGTTGAACCTTTGAACTTTCAAAGGTTCGAAGGTTTGAAGGTTCAAACTTTGAACTTTTTGTACCTTTTGAACTTTCAAACTTTTTGTTGTTCGAAGCTAGCGAATTTTTGGTCCTTTGAACCTTTGAACCATTGAACCTTTGAAGGTTCGAAGGTTCGAAGGTTCAAAGGTTCAAACTTTTTCTAAGTTCCTTTGAACCTTTATTGTTCAAACTTTTGAACTTTCAAACTTTTTTGGCTGTTCGAACTTTTCATGCTGGGAACGGTCACTCTTATGACTGATTTTTTGGGATTGATTTGGACAATGACAATATGACTACTTTCAGGCATTCAAGGACTGTTAACTACTCTTATGACTGATTTTTATCCTTACTATGTATCGCTGCCACCTCTAGCTTTGCTGGTTGGTTCCTCCCTTAATAGAGATTTTAAACTGAAAATGAAAAATATAGCCTTAGGACTGGTGAAAAGTTCTCAAAATCTATAAACTGGGTTCGTGAGAAATTTATTGGGTTTTTTCGTCTTGTTTCCTAAATTTTGTCCAAAATCTCAAAAACCCAGATCGTACTTTTCCAAATATACTGAAAACACGTGACTGTTGTCCTGTTGTCTTCATTGTGCAAAGTCTCTGTGGTTGCCTTCCTGCTGACTGTTATTGCTCTACATAGCTGTGGTCTAAAAAGTTCTATAAGGTCTATGAGCTGGGCTCAACCCTTGTGGGAGCCACATTTCCCTCCACTCATAATGTAACCTGATTGAGCTAGTACTGAAATTTAGGTAACAGTAATGATGGAGAATGGGTGGATTTATGCGAAAGCATGAATCATACGAGTGTGATGGGGAAGATATGCAAGATAGGGGATATAAGATGGGGAGATGGAGGTATGCAAGAATGCCATGGGGCGGAGAGGAACCAATACCAATGGTTGCACATATCGTAATGGATTTGGAAGCTTATATTTGTGATGGGGGTGGGGAGTAATGGGGATTTTTTATTATGGGATCAGGATGGGAGATTTTGGGATTGCCGATTTGAGGATTTAGGGACCCAAATGAACTTAAGATTTTTATGATTATTTGGTAGGGAGCAAGATTTTTGGGATTTGGGGATGGAATGGGATTTGGATGCTCCACTTGGATTTAGCACTTTTTGTTTAGGGACCCACACCATTTTTGTTTTTGCTTTTGGGGGTGTGGGCATTTGTAGCCTTTGGGATTTTCAATTTACCTTGGTTGTTGTGTATTGATTGCCTAGGCATGATGATCTTGAGGCTTTTGTGGATTTTTTTCTTTATGTAAGGAGGCATCTAGATTTTTATTTTTGAATCCCATGGGTTTTGTGATAGCTTCATGTTTGGACAATGTGTGCATTCATTGACCTTGATTAGGAATTTTGGAGTGGGATGTGTGGATGGAGGGATTAGTGGACTTGTGGATGAGGGGATTTAAGGAATGGAATATTAGGAGTTTGGAGGAGTGGAGGAAGAGTGGATTTAGAGAGATGTATGGTCACATGCTTTTGAGATTTGTATGATGATGGAGGAGGGATGGCGGCATATGATTTGGAGGTGGGATAAGAGGCATCGAGTTTGGGATTGGAAGAAGATGCCTTATGAGGTGTGCATGTGGTACCAACATGTGTGGATTGTTTTGCTTGGGATATATAGCCAAGGCCATGCAATTGTGGATGGATTTTGAGATGGATGGGCTCCAAGATACCTTGTTCATGAAGGCCTAAGCCTTTGCCTTAATAATTCATGTTTTGGAGCATGCGGTGTGTGATGGGATGTTTGTTGGTTTGGAAACAAGACGCAAGTCCATTCTTAGATGGGGGAGGGTGGGTTGTGGATAGAAGTTGCTCCTCTCCTATGAGAGAACCACATAAAGCTGTTAGGTCCAAGGGGATAGGATGACGGATTTGGGATGGGGTTGATAGTGGATGGTGAAGGATCAATAGGGGATGGCAAAGGGGTGATAGGAGATGGTAAAGGATCAATAGGGGATAATGGGAGATCAATAGGAGATGGTGCAGGATCAAGAAATGGATGAGGTGGGATGCTTAGATCTTGATTAGCATTATGCTTATTGAGATGTGGTGTGATATGATCCAGGTTATTTGTTGGATTGTCTATGTTGTCTTGGGGACCAAGTGTCTCATCATAGGATGTTGGTGCATAATGGATAGGACTAAATGGATGTTAGACAGGAGTGATGTGGGTGTCTTACTCATCGATAGGATCTTGATCATATATAATTATTGATCATAGAGAGGATTAATGTGGGTAGCATGATATTGAGCTTGGTGGGATGAATTGGGACCTGCATTAATCTTGATTTGGTTGGGGACATGGTTGTTGGACAATTTTATGACATGGCTCTTCTATTTGGATAGGATTGGAAGATTCTTGGATAGATTTGATATGCTTTGGATGGTTGACAACATGGCTACATGATGGGTCTTGTCTTGCACTTATGGTGGGAGGTTCTTCAATAGGCTTGATAGGCATAGGATTGGATGATGGTATTAGAGTGGTAGACATGTAACTAGGAGGCTCTTTGTTAGGCTCAAGGATATGCATTGGATTACATGGTGGTGTTTTATTCCTTACTAGTAGTCCTTGGGTGACATCTGAAAAGGATAATGAGGAGCTGGCGAGGGGATCATCAATCACAATCTCACCACGGTCGCCGAGCTCTTGGATGTACTTCTTAAGTTTTGTGTAATTAGATGTTTTAAGGCCTTTTTCCATATGGTATTCACAATATTCATGTTCTTTAAACTAGGAGGGCATGAATTGGTTTTCCTCATATGGTCTTGTTATAAAAAGTTCAATCAAGTTTGCTTGGACCAAATTTTATAAGGCTATTTCTATGGGCTACTTTGATGGAGGGTTGGAGGAGTGTTTTGATAAAAGGATTGAAGGAATTGATGGGTTGGGATTGGATATAGTTTGTTGAGGTGGCATGGATGAAGATGTGGTAGGTGGATATGAGGGTATGGGACTAACTTGGTAAGTGGGATGGGGTGAGATATATGAATAGGTGAAGGTTGGATAACTTCGAGCTATGGGTAAGTTGGATTGGTATGATTGATAGGTTGGTTGTGATGGCATGGTCACATAGGAGAATGAATCTTGGTATGGTAGTGATGATGGTTAGATTGGAGGTATGGTTTGAGGAATGGGGTTTGACATAGATGCTTTTAACTTCCATAACCATTTTGTTAAACCAATTCACTATGTTTTTGTGTGGGTGTTGGATTAGGATTAGGCTTAGATGGGGATCTTGATTTGATGTGGATGGGGTTTGGATGATGTAAGATGATGGACAATTGGGGATCAAATGTCAAGACCTTAAAATGATTTTATTTAATTGAATGAGGGATGAGTCTTTGTACTTACGATAGACAAAGTTCTTAAGCAAGAGGGTTGATTGGATTGATTTGATTTCTACTTAAGATAGACTAGCGTTCTTAAGTAGGAATTGATGAGATTTGATAACTATACTTAAGATAGACTAACACTATTAAGCAAGTTTGGATTAAGGATGATAGGATCAACTTAAGGTCTTGATTTTTTATTTGATTTGTAATGGATGATAGTGGATTAGAGCTAGGATCCATGGGTGAAGGATTTTGATGATGACTTGGATAGATTAATGATTAGGTTTTGGATGAAATCTGATGTGGTTGAGGGAGGCTAAGTCCTTAAATAAATTTTTATTTTCAAAGGATAATTGTTTATTAAGGATTAGGGATTAGATGCTTGATTGAAATAGATAGATGGATATTGGATGATTGCTTGTGGATGAGGGATAAATGGATTAGATTAAGATTTGGATAAAATTGGATTAGGTGGACAAAGGGATTGGATTAAGATGATGATGAAGGATGTGGATTAAGGATGATAATGGATGGAGGATAATTAGGATAAAGTTGAATGATGGAATTAGATCAGGATAGTGGATTAGGTAGATAGTGTTGATATGCGCTAGACAACTGAGAGGGGGGGTGAATCAGTTGTCTTAAAACTCAAATACTTCTGCATTAAAACATTGAACACTTATCCACAATTATTAAGATTTAACCATGACACCATAAAATTAGAAACTTAACCACATATGCAGCAACAAACACAAGAGACACTAGATTTACATGGAAAACCCCAAGGTGGGGAATAACCAAGGAGAGGATTAGCTCTCAATATATATTGTAATCTTGAAATAATGATGATCAGGCTTGGTCACTCCACGGGCCTAATCATATTGACTCACTGTCATGAAGAACAACTAGGTCTAGCAGGCTCACCGCCTCAACCCTAAACCTAGCAAGATTACAATGAGGGTTGTTAAACCCTGAGGGTTGTTAAACCCCATTGGCGGCTCACTGCCAGGCACACTACCACAATCAACACCTTTTTATGTTTATCATTGAAGTACAATAATTTCTTCGCTCTACTCTGCCTCTTCTCTACTCTTCCTCTTCTTTGCTATGCCTTTTGGACCTTTCTTAAAATCTTTTCATTTTCGCTCAAGGACAAATTTTCTGCAATTCAGTTGCAAGTAGTTATACACTACATCAACCTTGCAATGATCATCAAGGTCAGCATTACAATCATCAACCATTGGAACAATCTCCAAGGTCAGCATTACAAACATTTACAAAATAGGTCTTGACCTATTACAACATTATGCAAGGGAGATGAAATAAAAATGCATGCAGATCACGCCAAGCCTTAGCTGGGACTTAAACACGATCTTCCACACTTCAACATGCCTTCACAATCTTCAAGAGATCTTTGCAATCGCTGGAATCAACCAGGTCTGCCAAGCTGGTTACACAACACACTATCCGAAAAGTAATCTTCAAACACATTCACATTTCTTCCATGCGGACCAATGAAATGATGGGAACATGATCAAGAGGTATCCACAAGCATGTTATAATCATCAGGAGCAACTGCACAACCCTTAGCCACTTTATCCATAGGAATCTTCTCATCGGAACACATGAACTTCTCTGTCTTCAACTATCATAAAACAAAGATAGCTTGTGGACCACCAAAACATGCACCATTGCAATTATAGGTACTTATGATCATGATAGACTTCACTCTCAAACCGTAGAGAAAAATACTTTACTGTGGAGGAATGCGGAGCATATTACTTTCTACCTATCCCAACTGATCTTCCAGAAAAGGCAGACTTTGCTCTGGTGAATGCAACTCTCTCAATTCTTCATACCAGAGGCTCAAACTCAGGATTTAGCAACTTCAGGAATCCCTTTGAATAACTTCCAATCCGCACAACAAGATCTTTACCCAGAAGGAAATGTGAAGAAGTCTACTAGGTTGTTCTTCAACATGCCACTCACTGTCTATACTGCACTTCACTATAGCTTACTTGTTTCTTCTAGAGAGGCCAATTTTCTCAATATCCTCAACATGCAAAGCTTCTTAACATGTAATAGAGTAAGATACAATTAACACCAATGACAACAAAGATATGTTGACATCAATGACAACACCGATTAGGCACATACTTGCAACAGATAGAATGGATTAGGATTAGGACCTTGATTGGATTATTGTCCTAGATGATGGGTTAGGGATAGATTGTGATGATGTTGATAGGGTGGTGAGGATGATTAGGATAATTGGGATGAGATGATTAGGATGACAAGGGATGATTAGGATGGGTAATTAGGATGAGAGGGATGATTAGGATAGGATTGGATGATTAGGTGGTGAGTAGGATGGGTGATTGAGATGATATGATTAGGGTGGTGGTAATAATTAGGATAAAGTGAATAGGATGGGAAGGATGATAGGATTGGATGATTAGGATGAGATGGATTAGATTAGGATGAATTTGGATTAGATTGGATTTAGACAAAAATGAATGATTAGAAGGTGATTATGGATGTTCTAAAGCTTGACTTTAGGAAAATTTGCAAACAATGGATTTCACACATACATACATAAGTTTGCAATGGATTTTGATTTGGTTGGGCAAATGCAAATGAACACACATGCAAAACAAAACAACACCATAGATTATTCAAGTAGGAGTGTCAAATATTGTGGACTCACAATGACAACATTTGTCCCATTAATATCATCTACTTGTGATTAGATAGCTAGGGAATGCAAGGTCATGTACCACCTATACACCCCTTACCTTGGAGGTAAAAGTACTTGCCCAAAGTTAGCTCTATCTCAACGCATGGAGGTACATGTGAGCACTTCTCCTCCCCAGCAGCAATGCACCACAAGATATGATGCCTAAAAGGTCTTAAGCTAGAATGAACAAGCCTCTAAGGGAGTCCCCTATATACACAAGGTATGTGGGGTCCAATTCATGAACACTATCCCATCTACAAGCATGAGACCATAACAAAAGGCTTGGATGATCTCTTCACCTTGTGTCCTAAATCACCAGGGGCCCCAAAACTATGCTAGACACAATGATGACTAGATTGGGGTACAAATTTTGTTCTCCCCCTTTGATATACTATGCCAGAACATGTGGTTGAGGTCATCCCTTGGAGTGAGGAAATCTCCAAACATGCCTCCTAAAGGGAAAGGTTAATGCGAGGTGCTTTTGATCCCCAAGCTTGCACTAGGTGCAAGGGGAGAGCATACACACACAAGCACACCTTGTGTTTTAAACGAAACAAAAAGGAAAATGCAAGACTTTTAATCTCCAAGATCACACTAAGTGTAAGGAGAGAACATATGCCCATACACTTTCAAAGACATGAGAAATAATATTCATTAACCCACTAAGCTAACTTTAGTGCCTAATTTAGTGAATAAACCAAAACTTCGACAAATGAAAGCTACAAAAAATGAGTTAGTAGTTTTAGATTCAACCTTTGAATAGCATGTAACAGACTGCACCACTTTGATTAGTCCCAAAATTAGGCAAAGTTAGCTAAAAAATGATGAACAGAAGCAAAAGTGCTACAAAACAGCCAAATGTGCTAAAAGCCATCCGAATGCGCTAAGATATGCAAATGCGCTATAGAATAGATCAAAAGCACTAATCAAAGAGGCAAATGCACTGAGATATGTAAATGCACTATAGAATATATATCAAAAGCATTAATACGAGACACAAATGCTCTAAAAGGCAGAAAATGTTATACTTGAGAACAAAAGCGCTATTTTGTAGTCAAATGCACCAACCTATAGCTGAACTGAGACTTGAATAGTGAAACCTACAAAATAGAGGGTTAAAAAGCATGGCAAACCAGAAACAAGATTTAGAAAATAGAACCAAATGAACCCTATTCTGTAGACAACCAGATAATTCAGTGAAAATCAAACATAAGCAAATGCACGGCTTTATAGGAAAAAATGATCATCCTGATTAGGGTTTGAAAACTTGCAAATAGAATGGTTAGATCTTTGCAAAATAGATAGTTAGGCAAATATGGATAACAACTAGAGCATAAATCAACCCATAAAATGTCAGTATGTAGAAAACCAGAGAGATCAAATGTTGTTAAACCCTTGCAAAATAAAAGTGTTGCAACATAAAGCAAAAGTGTGGCTTTACACAAAAGCGTTGTGTTATGGAGCAAAAGTGTGACATTAGAGTCAAATGTGTTACAATGTAGGCAAATGCTGACCGACTCTAAGCAAATGCATCAATCCACAACCAAATGTGCTAACATGTAACCTACAATTAAAAAAACATGAAATTTCTCCACAAAAATAGTTAGATTCAGTGACGTGGGTCCCACCACGTGTGCCACAATGATAAAATCAAATGAAAGTAATTGCCATCCTCAATCACCCACCTTGATCCTTTAATGTTGGTTTGCATTTTTAACTTAAAATTATAATGGCGTGTAAGTCAAAATTCCTATCCTTTACCTTACGGAAGTCATTATCAGTCAATCTTTCAACAAGTTTTGCTCCTAAGATAAAGAGACCCCTGCCTAAAGGGCTATATGTAACAATCCCAATTCCTAACTCCCCAAAAATGAGAAAAATGAAATTTAAAAAATTAGGATATACATACACAAGTATTTGATTCTGAGTTCTAATCTTGTGGTTTGTTGTTTAATACATCTTACCCATTTTAGTTGGTGTGTTACAAAGTTCTTCAAAGTTAGTTCCTTACTAAAAAATCTGATTTAATCTTTGATATAAACTCAAATTCACAAATATTTGATTTTGAGTTCTATAATTGAATGTGTAGACACCCTAAAATGACCAGGTCTTCGAACCACTTACATTTCATCTAATCTTTCTAATCACCTGCATTTCAATGTTAATTAAATAATCAAATTATTTAATTAATTTCATCAAAATTATCAAATTCTTCCAAATCTCCTAATTTCAACATTAATTGAATAAATTGTATTTATTTAATTAATTTCAGTCAAAATCAACCTTATTCTTACAAATTAAATAATTTTAATTATTTAATTAAATCAAAATCGTCTTCCAAATTTCAAGTCCACTTCAATCAAATAAATAAATTATTTAATTAATTTATCTTCAAAATCATCTTATCTACAATTAAATAATTTTAAATTATTTAATTAAATCACTTGATCTTCCAAATTTAAATAAATCATGCAAATTTATTTAAATTATCTCAATCTCTAAAAATAAAATATAATCAAATATTTTATTTATTCTTCTAATCTTGCACAAACAATTAAATAAATTTATTTATTTAATTTGCCTCAATATCTTCTAAATTCCTCTAAAAATAAATTTTGTTCATCATGCACACAAAATTAAATAATTTATTATTTAATTTGTCTCAAATCATGCAAAAGCAAATTACAAGTTGAGTTAATTGATTTAATCAATCTTGTTTTTATTAACAACTCTTAAATTAGTAAAAAACATTCTAATTTATGAAATCTAATCTTATCTTTATAAAAAAAAGGCAATTAACTCAAACAAGAATAACTTTTTGTGTGACACATGTCAGGGGCACATTCATCATGAATTCTTGATTTATCTCCTCCGTTGATTCCATTGAATTTTCTGGACCATTGATCGATCTTACGTGAAACCTATATAAACGCCCCTCATCTCCTTCAAAAATCCTCTTTGATCATTTATTCTTAGGCATTCCTTGACAGCGAATTGAGCATACATCGTATCGTTGAGCACTTCAAACTTTTGAGCATGAATACACTTACATCCGCTTGTTGCAAACATGGTTTCACAATGTTATTGAGCAATTGACATTCATACAAGGAGAACTATACAATCTAGGTGAAGGCATTCTTGTTTAGTTATTTGATTTATTCATTGATATTGGCTTTTACTTAGATCGATCTCTTTATGTTATTGGTAATTGAGTTGTTATTATCATTTCTTTTGTGATCTTATCATTCAACCTCTAAATTTTCTTAAACACATTTTGGCACACCCAGTGGGACCTACTAATCGCTTTTTTTTTTAGAATTTTTTTTAAAGTACAGTATGGAAACGCACATAAGAACATAGAATTGTGCTTTTGCAACGCAGTAAAGCACCTTTGGTCTGCAGCTCAGCACCTTCGGGCAAAACACAACACTTTTGGTAGCGCAGTAAAGTACTTTTGGTAGCACAGTACTGCGCTTCTAGTACCATAGTACAATGCCTCTGGATACATAGGGTTTTTTGTGATTTTTTTTCTAATTTATAGGGTCTCAATTATCATATTTTCATCATTCCAGATAGATCTATTAAGCTTGCTTTTTTGACAAAATTGTGAGTTTATTGCACCCAGGACAGTAGCGCGCTTTTGGTATAATGCCACACTTTTGGTCAGCAATGTAGCACCTCTAGTACTGCAGTTTAGCGCCTTCGTTTGATATCATCACACCTTCGGTAGTACAGTTCAACGCCATTAGAAAATAGGTCAGCGCCTTTGGTATGATAGTAAAGCGCTTTTGGTCATTTTGATTGGTTTTTGCTAACTATTGAGTTTGTGTGGAACTAATCAACTTTTTACAGCTTCTTATCACTCAAACAAAGCAAATGGGTTTCTCTAACGTGTTCATGCAGGACAAGCTTTGAAGAAATTGCTAAATCTATCAAAACTAGGTCTTAGAAAACATATTGCTTTCTTAAGGGACAATTGACATCATCTTTTTGCAATCTAAGTCTTAGGAACATATTGCTTTCTTAAGGGACAATTGAACAATCATCCTTTTTGCAATCTAAGTCTTAGGAACATATTGCTTTCTTAAGGGACAATGGACATGCATGCAAAAACACTTCAATTTCTTAAGGGACAATGGACATGAATGCAAAACACTTCAATTTCTTAAGGGACAATTGACAACTACAATCATGTGTGTGCCTAATCTAGTTGCACCTTATTTTTCTTATAATAGGACAATTGAACCTTTGATTGATGTGCTTGATCTTACAATTTCAGTTATTCCTTTAGAAGGACCTGCTTTTGGATTGTGCTTCATCCAAAAGGGCTGACCCTAAGCAGAGTTTTCCTTTGAATTACTCTATAAAAGGGATAAGGCGAAAGCCAAGCCCTAACCGACATCAACCTTACCTTGTGGTGCCAAATCAAAAATAGGTGTACTAGCTCTTTGTGGAAATGATTTTCACATTGGGCGAAGTGTTTGATACTCTTAGTAGGATTGGTCAAATCTTTTAGTAGCTTGTCACATTGCTTGTAAGGCGTTGGTCTCTCAAAGAAACTAAGAGCCATCTAGATAGTGACTACCTGACCCACCTCTGAATGTTGCAGTAATCATCAGTATAAGGGGAATCGGTACAAGCCCCCAAGATACTCACCATTGCCTCCCTTGAGAAGAGATAGTATTCCCTTGGCCATAAAGCTCTTGTGGCCTACTTGAGCTTTTTGAGGGGAGGGTGAGATATCCCTACCTATCATCTCTCACAAAGATACAAATGTATGACACCTATATGGAATGACATTTGGTCGACGGAGAATTAAGTTGTGAGCTAATCTACCATAATGAAACCATGTCTCTAGGGATAAAAAGTGCTTAATATTGATTGAATTGTCTTATACCCGTGAAAACATTGGGCTTTTTTGTGAGCCTTGAACATACACTATCTATTGTGTTAGTCCTCTTTTGGTACTTTGTTTGATGTGTTTTCTCTTGCCAAAGCAAATCCAAACCAAATCCAAATCCAAAACTATCAAAATTAGCCTTTTAAAACATCACTGACACCATTACAGTGCCTTTGGTATAGCAGTCTAGTGCTTTTGCAACACAATCAAGTGCTTTTAGTAGCACAGTGAAGCACCTTTGGCATTACATCTCAGCACCCGTGGTACTACAGTACTGTGCCTTTGCCATAGCAGTACCGCACCTTTGTAGCACAGTACAACGCCTCTGATTAGAAAATTGTTTTTTCAGACTGTCACAGCAAAATCTTAGCAAAATCTCAAACACATTGTCCTAGTGCATCCCATGGTAACCACTAGACTCCAAAAAACTATGAAGGCTAAACAAGTTGCCCCAAGGAAGCGCAAATTGCCTCCTCATACGCCTCAACCAAGCCAATCCAACATGCCTCTAAAGGGTACCCCAAAAACACCAATGACTAGGCCAACCAACGTTCAAAAAATGCCGAAACAACACCAACCAAACCAACCTCAAGAGACTAATGGCCCCTTGGTAGATGTAACTCAATTCACTATTAGCATGCCTCATGATTTTGCTATAGTTGGTTATACCACAGTTCAAGTCCCATCTCAAGAAGAGCGACACTTTGAAGAAGGTCAATCCTCTCAAGTAGATAGACAAGACCTTGAGGTAATCATGCTAGATCCTAAAACCATAGCCGCATTTGACAAAATCCTTAGTGAGAACCAAGATCATTTTTTTCACTTGCTAGTTGAACAAGGAGCCAAATTACCCCAAGGTTTCGATCTATCAAATCTTAGAGAGCCAAACAAAACCCATGATGCTATAACTGCGGTCCAAACCATGTCAACTATGACCACACCTATACCTGAACAAAGCTCACAAGGGAGAACAAATAAGTATTTTGCCGCTCAATATGAGAATCCTCTTTATCAAAATCCAACAGAAGAAAGACCCATATCACCCCTCTTGACTCCTATGGAGATCTATACACACCAACAAGAGACTCTCAACATCAAAACGAACTAGCGAAACAAGCCGCTCTAGCTAGACCAAACACACAACAACCTCCTATCATAGCCCAAACGCCCCCATCAAATGTAAATGGAACATTGGCTACCCCATCACAAGACAGTTTCCCACCAAACTACAATCTGGGAAACAATTATGTCGCCATGCAACAAGGGTCACAACCAACACCTCCTCCAACATCATCAACCCTCTGTATCGTTAACTCAAACAATGTCATGCAACCACAACATTCTTCCACACTTAACCTAACCTATCCCTATCTTAGTCAACCACAACCATCACAAAACACATCTACCTATGTACCTCCGCCACAACGATCCTCGACACTAACCTTTTTCAACACATTTCTCAATCAACCTCAACCATCACAAAATACATCTACTTATGTCCCTCCACCAACATGATCATCCACTATCAACCTAACCAACACTTATCAAAACCCTCAACACTCCCAAATTCAAAACAACTATGTTCCACCACCACAACCAAACCCAGCAAACTTTAGCTTTCCTCCACCGAATTCTTTTCTTCTCACCACCTCCGCAATACCAATGACAGGACTCTTTTCAACAACCATCACAAATCCTACATACTTACCTAACACCACCCCCACCTCCCCAAAATCATAACAACCAATCATACGACCCTTACAACACCAATGCCTATGACTTCCACTACGATCTCCCATATGGGCAACAACAACCTATAGTACAACAAGAGATGTTTCCAAGACCTCCAACAACTATGGAGTTACAACTTGCTAAGGTTAAACAACAACTAGCTGATCTAACATTTGGCCACACCAAGAAAATCTTCTCTTTAGAAGACGTTTGTCCTTACCCATTTGATCGGTCATTACCCATGATCCCTTTTCCTCACAATTTCACTATTCCCAAGTTTGATAAATACAAAGGAAAAGGAGACCCAAAAGACCATCTTAGAGAATTCTATCTCACTTGCTTCAAAGTCTCACATAACAACACATATCTTATGCGCCTCTATCCTCGCAGTCTTGGAGGTCAAGCTATAGAATGGTTCTCGTACCTACCCACGGGTATCAAATCTTTTAACGAGCTTGCCGAAAAAATTGCCACCCAATTCTCATACAACACAGAACATGAAGTCTCCATGACCGATTTATGCAACAATAAATAGTAAAATGGGAAAACTCTCATCTCCTTCCTTCAAATATGGAGACAAATGGCTAGAAAATTCCCATTCAAGATACCCGAAAAATAGATAGTGAGTATGTTTGTGCAGAACCTCAATCAAGAATTGGGTTTCCATTTGTAAATACTTAGTGCTACAACCTTTGACGAAATTACCTATAAGGGCATCAACATTGAAAAGGCACTCATCGCTAAAGGCATGGTCAAATCTTCAAAGAAACTAAAGACAATCCTCCTCAA
The DNA here is from genome assembly GCA_027924645.1 of Cunninghamia lanceolata. Lineage (NCBI taxonomy): Eukaryota > Viridiplantae > Streptophyta > Pinopsida > Cupressales > Cupressaceae > Cunninghamia > Cunninghamia lanceolata. Next base: position 3,912,320 of record BSBN01000163.1, on the reverse strand, counting down.
CAACAAACAAACAATAAACCCAAGTTTTAGAACAAGAACAAAAATGTGGTCAATGATGGTGTGGTGGGTTCCAAGCATGTCCAAACACTGCAAATAGCCCTTCAACTTTCATCAAAACCAAGTCAACCTCTGCCTCAACCAAACCAAGAACAAAGACAACCAAACCAACAACAACGACAACAAGAGTGACCTCAACAAGATTACCCTCAACATTAATTCACTCCCTTGGGAGAGCCTATAGAGATTGTTCTATAGAAAATTATCAACAATGGACTCCTCACATTACTAGATCCTCCCCCATATGGTGAACCTATTTACAAAACTGTACGGTAGAAAGAAAATGAATTTTGTGAGTATCATAGATCTAAAGGACACCAAACCATAGGGTGCATGAAACTCAAACACCTGATCCAAAACTTTATTGATAGAGGACAAATCACATTCGGTGACCCCCTAATCAAAACACAAATAAAGATCTCAACATGTATAAGGAACCATTCCCTAACCATAGTCAAGGTCCACCTTAGGATAAAGGTAAAGGTGTTAACAAAGCTTCAACTTCCTATGACTCTATTGTGGGTTGTTTTGAAGAGAGTCGAGTGTCTACCCTCACAATCAAAGGAAAATCAATGGATTGCATTGTTACAATTCGTCGTGGTCGTGTCACTATTCGTGGTCCCACACCGAGTCTCACACTTCAATCTGATTACAACCTTGTTGAACATCTAGGGAAAACCCCTGCACAGATCTCCATCTTGGACCTCCTACGGTCATCACCCACACATAAAGCTATGCTTGAAAAAGCCCTACAAGAGTCTTTGGTTCCTAACAACATAGCGGTCACATATTTCCAAGCTATAATAGGTAACATTGCCTCACCCTACAATGTGGTCTTCTCTGAAAAGGACCTCCCATCCCACGATCCATGTCATAATGATGCCCTTCACATTGAGATTGTCATCCATAAACGCAAGATCAAATGCATACTTATAGATGGTGGTGCTGGTCTCAATATCTGTTCTCTAAAGTTACTCAAACAATTGGGATACTCTGCAGATCATGTCAACATTGATCAAAGTATTACAATCAAAGGGTATGATGATGTTGAATGCCAGTCAGAAGGTGTTATCCACTTGCCTATACATGTAGGCCTTGTCATTCTAGAAACTAGGTGCCAAGTCCTTGACATTGAGCTACCCTACAATATTATCCTTGGACACCCATGGATACATGCCATGAAAGCTGTTCCTTCAATGTACCATCAATCTCTCAAATTCCCATTTAATGGTATAGAGATAACTATCCTTGGAGATCCTAATCCCTTCGAATTATATCGTGTCTTGCAAGGTAGTTATAAGAATTGCAACCAAGTGCCCAATAATGACAAAGCCCATGCATCCCCATTATATGTTGATTCTAAAAATCTGACAAAAGCCTCTGCATCTGAACCCAATCCTATTCCTATTCCTGAAATTAAAGCTAACATCTGTGATATAGGCTTTGAAGAATATGATATCTCAAAATCTTGTTGTGTAGGGAAGATGCCCCTATCTCCTAAATCCTACGACCAACCACCCATAGCCAAAGCAACTAAGAAAGCAACTATTCCTCCCCCAGTGTCCCTAACTCAATTCCAAGAGGGAAAATTATTGGTAGAGGAAACTATTGAAGACATCTCTTCTTCACTCTATAAGGAGAAGGAACCTGTCACAATACCAGTCAAGCAATATGGCAATGGCCTAAGAATTGTCAAAAACATGGGCTATAAAGGCAAAGGTGGCCTTGGGAAACATCATCAAGGAACAATGGAACCCATTGTTGTGCTAAAGAAGCTAGACAAAAAGGGGTTAGGTTACGGTAGGAAGGTACCACACGCCTTGGACATCGAGGGTATTCTCGACAAGGTGGCACAAACTTCTCTCACCAATTCGATGTCTAAAGAGGATATCATCGATGACTCTTCCCTCCATATGACTAACCTATTCACAGATTCCTCCTTATTCATGATATCATCTGTATCCTTCACATCCAACACAAACACCCAGAGCGTAACACTTGTCTACCTTGAACTTATCGATTGGGACCAACAAGGGCCCCCCGTTCTAGATGTATTTCAAAATGACAAAGCTATTGCATGGGACTCTAGGATGGTATCCCTCTTGGCGATCACAAAGTTGGTTTTGTAATGGAACTAAAGCAAACTGCTTATTTTGGTGAGAATGCCAAATCCTCTAGTCGCAAAAGTAAAAATGAAGAAAGATCTCTAGGTGAAAACCACACTATGGCACCTCCTGATCACAAAATAGTAAAAACAAAGGACGTATCCAATGGTGAAAACCCAATTGTGGCACCTAAGGATGGAGGATTTGACCTTCCCCTACCATCTAAGTATCAAGAGAAATCCACTCTCCTAGTGGAAGAATCTACAAAGATAAATTTGGGCACAGAGCAAAATCCTAGAATAACATTCATAGCAGCATCACTATCAAAGAAAGAACACAAGGATCTTACCAACTTCTTCTTACAGCACACCATCAACTTTGCATGGACTTATGCTAATATGCCAGGGTTAGACCCTAAGCTAGTAGTTCACTATCTCACAGTTGATCCAAAAGTTAAACCAGTCAAGCAAAAGCTAAGGAAGATGCATCCACAGATAGCTCTCTTGGTGAAAGTAGAAATACAAAATTTGTTAGATGCCAAATTCATCAAACCTATTGATTATCCGGAATGGGTATCAAACATTGTACCTGTGTCTAAACTAAATGGGGGCATCCGCATGTGTTCTAACTTCAGAGATCTTAACAAAGTATGTCCCAAAGATGACTTTCCGTTGCTGAACATTGATCTTATAGTAGACTTGACTGCTAGTCATGAAATGCTTTCTCTCATGGATGGATTCTCCAGCTACAATCAGATAATGATAGCAGAAGAAGATCAACATAAAACAACTTTCACTTGTCCTTGGGGTACCTATTGTTGGTGCGTCATGTTGTTTGGCCTAAATAATGTAGGGGCAACTTATCAAAGAGCAATGACAGTGATCTTCCATGACCTCTTTCATCACATCATGGAGGACTATGTGGATGACACTAGAAAAATCTTCTCAGGCAGATCACATACAAGTTCTAGGATAGATCTTTGATAGGATATAAAAATACCAAGTGCGCCTCAATCCAAAGAAGTGTGTCTTTGGGGTAACATCAGGAAAATTGTTGGGAAACATTGTATCTCGTAGAGGCATCAAAGTAGACCCCACAAAAGTCAAAGCTATAGTGGAGATGCCTCCACCCAAGAACCTCAAAGCATTAAGGAGCCTTCAAGGAAGGTTACAGTCTATTAGGCATTTCATCTCATAGCTGGCAGATAAATGTCAACCATTTCAACACTTGCTCCAAAAGGATATCTCATTTCCATGAGATGACAAGTGTCAAGCAACATTTGATCAACTAAAAGAGTACCTAGCTACACCTCCTATCTTGGTGCCACCAGTTGCCAATAAACCTTTGATATTATACATCTCAACTACAACAGCAGCCCTAGGGGCCCTTCTAGCATAGCATGATGAGGCAAGAAAAGAGCATGCTATCTACTATATCAGTCAAACCTTGGTGGGTTTTGAACTCAATTATTCACCTATGGAAAGAGCTTGTTTAGCCTTAGTGTTCACTTCGCAAAAGTTACGGCATTACATGCTAAACCAACATACAAATCTCATAGAAAAAATTGATCCATTAAAGTACCTTCTAGCAAAAGTAGCTCTCATAGGCAGACTAGCTAAATGGGTCATGATCCTTAGTGAGTTCGACATCGAGTATGTAGACCGCAAAGCAATCAAGGGACAAGCCCTTGCAGATCAATTAGCAGAAGCACCTATGACAAATGTACATCCAATAGTCTCTAACTTTTTGGAAGAGAATCTCTTCACTCTTTCTACCTCAATAATGTGGAAATTGTATTTTGATGGTTCCTACACACATCATGGATCATGGGCCAGCATCTTATTCATCACACCTCAAAATGACTATATTCCAAAGTCATATCAGCTTGCATTTCCTTGCATCAATAACATAGCCGAATATGAAGCTCTCCTCATAGGTCTCAACACAGCAGTTTAATCGGACATCAAAGAACTACAAGCATATGGAGACTCACAACTAGTCATTCGACAAGTCATAGATGAGTACCAAACCAAGGATGAAAAGCTAGTCCCTTACAAGCAACTAGTGGATGCCTACAAACCGCACTTTTCTAACATCACTTTTGAGCAGATTCCTAGAGAGCACAACAAAGCTATAGATTCTATGGCTTCTGTCGGGTCACTTATAGATATGCCTGCAAACACACAGAAATGTGAGTTCTTGATCAAGCAATTATTGATACCAGCTGTCGATGTTCCAATTACTGAAATCATCTACGAACTTGTCGGTCCCAACTCCCCATGGTACGAAGATATATATGACTACCTTAAAAATGGTACCTTTCCCATTGACCTATCCTCAAACCAATGCAAAACCCTTATCCGTCAATCCTCCCGTTACACCATTCTGGGTGATACACTATATCGTCAGAGTCTCGATGGTATCCTCTTATGATGTTTTAACGTGGAATAAGCCAATGCCACCTTACGAGACATACACGAAGGTGTCTATGGTGCACATTCTACCAAACCTAATCTAGCTAAGAAGATACTTCGCACAGGGTATTACTGGCCTACAATAGAACAAGATGCTTTACAGTTTGCTAAGAAGTGTCTACAATGCCAGCAACATGGAGATTTGATTCACGCACCAGCTCATGAATTACAACATGTGACAACTCCATGGCCGTTCTCACAATGGGGTCTCGACCTTGTAGGACAAATCCAACCATCATCATCCAATGGCCATAAATTCATTATTACCAACACTGAGTACTTCATGAAGTGGGTTGAATCCATTCCCATGACCTATATCACCGGTAAGCAAATAGCCAAGTTTATCCTTAACTACCTCATTTGCTGGTATGGTATCCCCCAAGCCATTGCCATTGATAATGAGAGACCATTCAAGAACCAAGATGTCCATGCCTTATGCACTCAATACAATATCCAACATCATTTTTCCACTCCCTATTATCCGTAGAGTAACGACCAAGCTGAGGCTTCCAACAAAACCATTCTCAAAATCCTAAAGAAAATAGTCAATGAAGCTGGTCGTGATTGGCACTTACAACTTAATCCCGCCCTATGGGCCTACCACACTAGTATCAGAACACTAACTGATGCCACACCATATACCTTGGTCTATAGCTCTGAAGCCATCCTACCTATAGAGGTCAAGATCCCATCCCTCAGAGTATCCATGTAGGACTTGATTGATGGAGAGGAGTATCGCACTTCCAGATTAGCTGAGCTAGAACTGCTAGATGAAAAGCACCTTGCCGCGCTTAATCATCTCCATGTCTATCAAAACTGCCTCCGGCGTAACTACAACAAGAAGATCAAAGAAAGACAGTTTCAAATTGGTGATCTTGTCTTAAAAGAAAATTAGAGAAATCAAGCAGATTGAGAAAAGAAGGGCAAGTTTGAGCCTAATTAGCTAGGTCCCTTTGTTATCACAGCAGCATATGGATCAGAAGCTTATACTTTAGCTACACCTGATGGTATTCGTCTAGATGAGCCACTTAACAATGTTCATCTCAAGAAGTTCTTTGCATGATCCTCAAAGTATTAAAAAAAAAAAACACAAAAGTAAAAACACAAAATTATCCGTCCTATGGTGAAAACCTGGCAAACAGGCGCTATGTGTAGAGTCAGCATCCATCATCTATCGAGTTTCGTTCATTCCATGACCATTTCATAATGAACTTCATCCATCCATCCATAATAAAACCATTGACCTTATTTGCATTTTCATCTCCCTATCTAACATAGCTTGGAATTTTGTCAATGTCCATCGTCGTCATCCCATGTCAGTTATCACATATCTTACATCAGTTATCCTATGTCAGTTAACCATCGTAACACCTCTACCATAATGGAGGCAACTCTTTCCTTAACCTAGGTCTAGGAATGGATCCTTGTTTGTGGTTCACAAACATGTCAACCTTCATAACAAAAACACAAAAACTTCAAAACACTTCAAACCTTCAAACGCAAACAACCAAAACAAAAACACAAACACCTCAAACAAACACATCCTTACATTATCCTTTCAACAAATAACACCCTTTAACAGACACATTGTTCCTACAATAAGGCTATTATCTACCCAACACTATCCTACAACAAACTCACCAACCAGAACTACATATCATCTCATCTCAATCTTAAAGTACCTCGATCTCGTGGATACAGGGTATGTAGGTAGTCTAGAACACAAAGGACGTATCCAACACTCAGGTACATGAGATGTCATCTTTTCACCAACCCAAGCTCAATCACCTTGACCCTCTTATCAGTCTATCTAGAACTACATATTATCATTTCATATTTCATCGTAATGTGCCTTGATCCCGTGGACACAAGGTATATAGGCATTCTAGAATATGAAGGATGTATCCAGTACTTAGGCACATACGATTCATCATTCTTCACCCATCTCAATCTATTGACACTCCATATTTCTAGTCTTCCATTTATCAAAATCCATTCACCTCGACTTGACTAACTCAAGCAACAAAACAATAAACAAACACATCCTTACAAAGCAAAAGTCCTTAAACAAACCTGAAGCAAAGAAACCTACTTGCAGAGCTATATGCAGTCCTACATATTGATTGCCAACATTAACTAAATCAATCTCAACCAAGCATCAGATCAACAAACTTGTCTTATATAGGATGTGGCATGATCGAAACCAGACTAGACGTCTTATATGACATGTTTTCATTTCCTGAAACCAGACATTATCCTTTAAGCAGATAACACCCTTTAACAAACACATCATTCCTACAATAATGCTGTTATTTATCCTATCCATCTATCCTAAGCAACCTCTTTGGCAAGAGAATATGTTGACTGTATGTTTACTTTGTAAGTTAGTCAATTTGCTTTTTGGTTTATCTTTTTGTTCCTTTTCCATTACCTATTCAAGACTACATTGATTTATCTATAATTTTGGTATGTTGCGATGCAGTACGGATTGGGGGCATAGTCATTGCTTTTGTGTGCTGTGTTTGAGGAATGATCTTTAGTATCTTTCTTAGCAGCATATTTATCTGGTGTGTGTTACGTCCTAGCATCTTACATATTAATACTCTTCTTGCATTTATGTATGGAACTTTATTTTAAGACTATGGCTCATTCACATGTGAAACAAAGTTATATGATGTCTAAGGGATCTAAGTTCAAACCGCTTGCTTACAGAGTCAACGTCCACACACTCGGATATCACAGCACCTTGGTCATTTATACCTTGGTGGCGAACTATCCATGTGTTATATCAAAAATAAGGATTGCTCTTTATCAACATTTGTGAAACTGCTGCAACAAGCTCAACCATTTACCCATCCATGGCCTCATATAGAATTTCAAGAAACGATCGATCAACAGACCTTTCTTTCATTCTTCTCTTCTATCTCCAATCTTCTATCTCTCATTCTGTCTAATGCATATCTACTAAAACCACAGCATGAATACATAATCATAAGTACATGTCATCACATCCATAGCATATACAAGTGCATCACAAAAGCAAAGCGTGAACATCAATGAGCATAAAATCAGTGTGTCATCATATATAATCATATGTCTGGTCATCAAAATACAAAATGTCTATGTATACATCAAAATGTACATCAAAATACATCAAAAGTACATCGTGGCTATCAAAGAGCCCATAGTATACATTAGATGCATGTAGGCATCAGTCACTATATATAAAGTGTGTCAATGATACAAATAACAACTGGTACAATGTACACATTTATACAACATGTGCATGCTCTAGTGACAGCTAGTGGGTCGAGCTGCCTGCCTGTTGTAACCCCTGGCCTCCACCTGCACTCGGTGAAGGTCCCCCTATTGGTTCTCCTCCACCTGGTGGCACGAATGGTCCTCTAACTGATGATATTGACTGCCCCATCTTGCGCAATGCAGATGCCCCTAACCTGCTCCTCTCTTGGTAGCTCGGCACCTGCTAATCTTCTGACACCGCACCAAGGTAGAGACCCCTGTAATACTCAGCCTCTCTACCTGTTGAGACAAGCTCTCCCTGAATGAGAATGAGCTCGCTGTACAAAGTCCTCTGATCGGAACCCAATGCTCAGCGTGCCTCATCTCTCTCTCGCCTGCCCTCTGTAGGGTGGCCTCTGCAGTCAAGTGTAGCTATACTGCTGCGTCCCTCTCTAAAGTCAATTGGGCAATCCGCTCGTCATCTAATGGTGCTGGCATGGCCTGTGCCGCTGTTAGTGCTGCCTATGCATACATCTGTGCCTGCGCCTTGGCCTGTTTGGCCTCCGCCTGGGCTACATCTCTGTCTCTCCTCATGCAGACCATCTACAACTCCAAGCGAGTCCTCCTCTCTATGTCTTCCTGTAGTAGCCTCTATGCATGCTACAGTGGAGTCTCTGCTGGCAGTGCACCTTACTATCCTCCTACCTCCACCATCAGCACATCCTCATCCTCCTCTCCATCTCCTCTAGCCTACCTCTGTGTTGTAGCCTACTGTCGGGCCTCTCTCCTAGCCCTCGCCTCTGCCCTAAGCATTGTGACCTCTCGCACTGCACCCACTGCTCCTAGTCTTGTCAAGCGCATTGGCCTGTGTGCCTACCAGTAAGTGTCGTATGCTGGTAACGTGCCTAGGTCAGCAGGCCCTGTAATCCAATCCCATATCACTGGGGCAAGTGTCTATAAGTCTGCTAGAGCTGTATCTAGTACAATCTCTGGCACCCAGTCATCCACCTCCCCCCTGGTCCGAGCAAAAATGGCCTCATCGAGGGGCAATCCTTGTACAATGCCAAACTACCTCAACACCCTCTTTGGAAGGTACCACTCAATGGTGTCTATGTGTTAGCCAAACAAATACCAGGGCTACCTGTAGTAGACCAGCTCCTGATGATCCTCCTCCCATATCTCACAATCTAACCATGGGCACCAAACAAAGATATCCATCTCGTCGAGCTACCTCCGCTAATAGCTCACAGAACCCATCCATCGATGTGTGATCATGCCCTCATACAAAAATGCATATGGCTCACTGTGATCTCTGCGACGCTGTGAGATCCACCTAATAACTGGGATGTGTTCCCAAGCCCATACCTGCAACAATGTAACCCCTGCTAATAAACTACTCCCACCTCTATAAACACAATCATGTAAATCATGGTAAAGCTGCCCAAGGATACAAGGTCCCCACACATATCTAGTCCCATGTGTAAATATCCCTGATAGAACTATCCCCCATCCAACTGATAATCCTCTCAAGCATCTATCTAGACACAGAAATCCACCAATCAGTGAAACAACAATCCATCTAATCCGGTCACATAGTCCCCGCACTCGGGCCCATCGAATCTCCTGATCCTGCACACCCAGGTCATCTATCATGATTACCTCTCACATGCCTGCCTCACCTCACTTGGTGTCATAGTCCACTCTTTCCCCCTCAATGGGAACCTGTAAGATGCACCGAACGTCCTCAAGGGTAACTGTGGCCTCCCCTATCGAAAAGTGGAAGGAAGAAGTCTCACTGTGATATCGCTCGACAATAGCTGTCAATAGAGCCAAATTTGCCCTAACGGGCATTAGATGCACTATGTGCCACAATCCCATAATCTCCAGGAAGAGCTCCTCATCCTCGCCTAGATGAATGACTAGGTCAGCTATCAGATAATGCCTCTCTCACGACTGCAATGGTGGTAAGCTAATCTGCACCCATGATGACCACTTGTTAAACACATTGCATCATCCAACATGATCCTTTGTCACTAACAAGGCAAAACATACCTAGGTCAAACCTAGTCAACCCTAGTAAACCCTAGACTAAGCCAAGAACACTTTTTTTTACACACTTACCTAGCTTGACTTTATCTAAAACCAAAAGCGCTTGGATTTTTCCAAAGGTGCTTTATTGTTTGACTAGGGGCGCTTTACCACTTTGCAATGGCGCTGCAATTTTACAAGGGCTAGGTATTGAGTTTTCTACATAGGTGCTTTACTGCTTTACCTTAAGCGCTTTACTGTTATAGCAAAGGCACAGAGCTTTTTTCACCTAATACACCAAGAGTGCCGACCTGCTAAACAATAGGCACTTAGCTACACTACCAAGAGCGCTGCGGCATTGCCAACAACGCTGAGGTGCAGTAAACTAAACCAAACGTGCTGAGATTTTTTACAAAACGCTTAACTGCACGCCATAAATGCTGGACCGTGCCAAAGGCACTTGACCTTGATACCACAAGTGCTGAGCCTGAGCTCAACGCCTTTGGTTCAAATTTTCAAAACCTAAAAAAAAATTCCCTAGAAAATATGACAAGCAAGGTTTTCGATCACTTACTGCTCCCGACGCGCTTGCTGGTCTCCCATACGTCCTAAAGCGCTCCACCCGATGCCTATGTACTAGAATCGACATCTCTGCAAAGTTGACCTAACCCTAAGCAAGGAGTTCTAAACCTAAGCAATGAGACAAAAAGCTCTCACTTTGATGACTCTAGGTGTGCAAAATGAATTGTGTGGCCCCCCTTGGGCCTATTTATAGTATCCCAATCCCCATGGCTTCCCACCCCTACACTCGCCTATCCTCATATCTGTAAACTTTTTCTGCATCCTGTAAACCTTCATTTATCCAACCTCGCCTAATGCAACACAATCTTCTAGTCAAGCATCAACCCCATTCTTCTATTGCTTCCCTATCTTTCCTCTCGAGGGCGCATCCTACGCCAGCTACACAGCGGCAACTAGCTACACTGGGGCATAAAAAATTGTATCATGTCTTCATCAATCGAATTCTTTGAAGCAACACTATAAACCTCATTGCTCAAAGAGGGGCAAAATGTAGACACCCTAAAATGATTAGGTCTTCGAATCACTTGCATTTCATCTAATCTGTCTAATCACCTGCATTTCAACGTTAATTAAATAATCATATTATTTAATTAATTTCATCAAAATTATGAAATTCTTCCAAATCTTTTAATTTCAACATTAATTGAATAAATTGTATTTATTTAATTAATTTCAGTCAAAATCAACCTTATTCTTCCAAATTAAATAATTTTAATTATTTAATTAAATCAAATCGTCTTCCATATTTCATGTCCACTTCAATCAAATAAATTAATTATTTGATTAATTTATCTTCAAAATCCTCTTATCTACAATTAAATAATTTTAAATTATTTAATTAAATCACTTGTTCTTCCAAATTTAAATAAATCATGCAAATTTATTTAAATTATCTCAATCTCTAAAAATAAAATATAATCAAATATTTTATTTATTCTTCTAATCTTGCACAAACAATTAAATAAATTTATTTATTTAATTTGCCTCAATATCTTCTAAATTCCTCTAAAAATAAATCTTGTTCATCATGCACACAAAATTAAATAATTTATTATTTAATTTGTCTCAAATCATGCAAAAGCAAATTACAAGTTGAGTTAATTGACTTAATCAATCTTGTTTTTATCAACAACTCTTAAATTAGAAAAAGTATTCTAATTTATGAAATCTAATCTTATCTTTATAAAAAAAAGGCAATTAACTCAAACAAGAATAGCTTTTTGTGTGACACATGTCAGGTGCACATTCATCATGAATTCTTGATTTATCTCCTTTGTTGATTCCATTGAATTTTCTAGACCGTTGATCGATCTTACTTAAAACCTATATAAACCCCCCTCATCTCCTTAAAAAATCCTCTTCGATCATTTTTTCTCAGGCATTCCTTGACAACGAATTGAGCATACATTGTATCGTTGAGCACCTCAAACTTTTGAGCACGAATACACTTACATCCGCTTGTAAACATGGTTTCACAATGTTATTGAGCAATTGACATTCATACAAAGAGAACTATACAATCTAGGTGAAGGCTTTCTTGTTTGGTTATTTGATTTATTCATTGATATTGGCTTTTACTTAGATCAATCTCTTTATGTTATGGGTAATTGAGTTGTTATTATCATTGCTTTTGTGATCTTATCATTCAACCTCTCAATTTTTCCTATACATAGAATGAAGTAAAAATGAAATTACTAACTATTTAGGTATTGTACTGTCACACTGTGTACCTGTAGGTTAAAATAATTTGGGCCTTAGCATCCCTAGTCCAGAGAGACCATTCAAGTTGCATGACAAAGATTGGATGCACTACATGGGCTCTATGAATTGTTGAAGCAGAGGCTTCAGACAGACCCACATATTTTATCTTCCCCTCTTCTACCAACTTCTTCAGTTCACCCATTTGTATAAAAGGCAAAGTCAATTGTTATTAGATTTTTTTGTTTTACTAATCTAGCCTTATCACTAGACCTCAATAAAAAGCCATAGAGATACATGTTTGTCCTCCAAAGCCATACAACCTTGATGGTTCAGACATCACACCTGATTGCAAAAGGAATTGCTATACAACTTCTCCTTCAACCCTTGTGAACGTTGTATGGAAGAGAGAAGGGAACAACTATTTTTTCAACAGTTTTGACCAATGTCTCAAGGATAATGCAGGAAGGATGAAAGTAAAGAGTTGGCACATTGTTTGGGACTTTTGATGCTCTAAATAAAAAACAATGTGTCGGTTGTTTAATCTCTTCTATGCATGGGTTGATATCAAACAACTAACACATTATTTATTATTTAAGATTTTTGATGGCCTAAATAGAAAGAATTATCCAACACTATCATTGGTAAGAGATCGATAGCTTCACCTCTATGTAACCAATAATAGAGTCTACCCTACCCTATTTAATCTAATTCCATAGCCTTTCCCATAAAGATAAAAAAATATTTTGCTGCAAGATTACATGTTTGAAATCTTAATATTTACAATAGCTTGATAAAAAAATATTTTGTTGCAAGATTACCAGTTTGAAATCTTAAGATTTACAATAGCTTGATAAAAAAAATATTGTTACAAGATTACAAGTTTGAAATCTTGAGACTTGCAATAGCTTCTATGGGTATACTAGTATCCACCCTATGCTGATAATAAACATCAATGTAGTCTATATAAAGCCTCTTGAGGCTTGCCTCACAGGTAGCCCTCACGTATGCAGGATCTCCCTTCACGCCAAATTATCCATTAACCCAAGTCACTCCAAACTTAGTAGCAATCTGGACCTTCTATTTGATGCCTTTCAGAGCCCATTTAGGAACAATAAAGGCATAATGCATGATTTTCAAGGAAAAATAAGACCAAGGCCAACGTCATCTAGAAGTTAGAACAATTAGAAAATACATTAACTCCATAGAAGTAACAGATTAAGTATTGAAAATAAGATATCTTAAGAACTAAAAACAAGATATACCTGTGGAAGAGACCATGGACAATTATTTTTCAATCAAAGAATTCAATATATATATCTTTTAAGTCACATTGGACCAATTTTTAATGATGGGTTATATAGTTTGTCCCAAATCAACTATCTATAAAGCTTGTAAGTAGTTTTTTTGAAGCAATATTGTTTTCAATTATTATTAAAGTGTCAAGTTAAGATTTGGTAACATAACTGACCTTTCCTAGAATAATTTCATTGGTTTCTGGTCCATAAATATCTGAAGTATCAATGAAAGTGGCACCTTTGCCCACAACATAGTGAATGAGGTCTATCATCTCTTGCTTAGGTTTGGGAGGGCCATACAATAAAGTCATACCCATACATCCCAAACCCTGTTCAGATACATAGCATTGTTGCAAATATGTGTCTAAGCGATGTTGTCATTGATGTCAACATATTCTTGTTGTCATTGGTGTCAACTGTGCCTTATTTTGTTGCCTATTCAGGAGACTAGAATGTTGAGGATATTGAGAAAATTAATGAAGAATCAAGGTTCGTGGACCTTATGGCTGTATAGAGGATCGTCAGAGGTTGCTCCAATCAAGAATTGAGAAGTCTGCATGAAGATTTGAGGAAGTTATGGTCATCTGATTAGAACTAGATCTTGCAGTATTTAGAAGAGACAGAGTGACAGTAAGTTGGTCCGGATTGCTTCACAGTGAAATATTATGATCTACAGATCTGAAGGCATGTTTGGGAAGTTGGTGTGTATCATCAACTCTAGTGGTTCGTGGTTTGGAGGTCCGCAAGCCATCCTTCTAGTTTGACAGTCATGACAGACAGTGTTCTTGAGGTTCTGGAGGAAGATACAAATGAATCTGGTAAATTGGTTTAGAGTGGATGTTATTAGTGAGTTCAATGTGCTTGTGGAAGTCTCTGGATCTTGTGGCTACTATGTTGGAGGTCTGCATTAGAGTTTGAGCTTGTTATTGAAGATTTCCTCTTTGAAGTTGTTGTTCTTCCCAACCCTGGTCGACTGAATGTTCCTAGCGTGTTGCGGATGATCTAAAGATCATTTTATGAAGTACGACATGTTAGTAGAGGAAGATTCAAGTCTCAGCTATGATTGGCCAACAATGTAAAGATCTGCGTTAATTTTGGCTGACCTTGTTGATCATTCCAAGATTGATGAAGTGTATAAATACTTGTTGAAGAGTTGTTAAACATCATCCTTGAGCAAAACAGATTAAATTTGAATAAAGGATCAGAAGCAGTGCAGAGAAGAAAAGAAGTGAGAACAGTATAGAGTGTGAAGTTAGTAAAGAAGAATTTGGGGCAAAGTAGAAGTTTTTGAGCATTCATTGAAACTGAACCAGGCATGAAGTAGATGCTATTTCTCAGTTAATTCTTTTTGTTCTAAATAAATTATGTAGGCAGTGAGCCTCTCCTTTTGAGCAGTGAGCTCTGGGTAGTGCGCTCAAAGGCATGTGCCTTCTATTTTTCTAAAGTACTTTTAATAGGGTACAAATCTTTGTGGGTTAACCCCCACCATGGTTTTTCCCTTAACCGGGTTTCCACATCAAAATCTTGGTGTCAAGTGTGTTGATTATGTTTATGCTCTTATGTTGTTGATCTATGCTTTAATGTTTACGTCATTAATCTGGTAGTAAGATAATAAAGAAGATTAAAAGCAGAAAAAGTTTATATTGTGTGACAACTGATTCACCCCCCTCTCAGTTGTCCGGTCTAATTCCAACAATTGGTATCAAAGCCAGATCCTCTTATAAAAGCCTCACCACTTGAGGAGATACATGATGTCAACCTACAAGAAGGATGGTCCAAGATTTGATGGAACAAATTATTTTGTTTGGAAGAATCGCATGGAGTGCCATTTGCAATGCACTGGTGATGCCTATTGGGCGATAACTAGTGTTGAGTATAAACCTCTGGAGAAAAGTCCTTCAACTCTAGATTAAGTCAAAGATGTTGAAAATAACCTTCGAGCTAAAGAAGCCTTGTTGAGTGCCCTGACTAATTTAGAAATGACAAATGTCTTTGGTCTAAAAATTGCTTATGAAATCTAGAAAAAGTTGGAGTATCTGTATGAAGGTGATAAATATGTCAAATGTGCCAAGCTACAAAGTCTGAGAGGAAAATTTGAAACTATGAGGATGAGCGAAGATGAAAACATCACAATCTACATGCAAAAGATAAATGAACTTGTGTGTGGTATCAGGTGTGCTGGTGGAACTTTGGAAGAATCAGAGATTGTATCAAAAGTGCTCAAATCTTTACCTGATTCATACAAACATAAGGTTGTTGCTATAGAGGAGATCAGGACTGTCTCAGATGTTACAAGAGATCATATGGTTGGCAAAATTTTAGCTTTTGAATTAAGTGAGTTTGGCAATTCTCTTCCCAAGTTTGAATATGTATTTAAGGCCAGTGTATATGGAAAACAAAGATATGATCCAGGTGAAAGCTCTTCTGCAAGATCAAATAGATTCATGAAGACAAGGAAGGATCTTAAAGATGTTGAAATTGAAACTGTAGATCTTGAAGCTCTTCTTGCCAAAAGATTGCCAAGAGGATCCGGTAAGTATGAAGGAAAATTGCCACTCAAATGTTTTGCTTGTAATAAGATTGGTCATTTTGCCTCAAGATGTCTGGAGAGGTTTTCAAAACCAAACCCTAATAGATACAGAAATCAGAACAAATGTTACTATGCCTAAGAAACTGGAGAAGAAGGAGTCATAGATGATGAATCTGATCATGGAGGTTCCCCTGAAAATGATTGGGTGTTCATTGCCATCAAAGAAGAAGATCTGGTATCTACTGAATCTGCTAGCTATGCAAATATGGAAAGTGCCTTGGCTTCTCAGGTTATTGAGAAAGATGAATGGGTGATTGATAGTGGATGTTCTCATCATATGACTGGAGACAAGAGTAAGTTTGTGAATTTTGAAAATTATGAAGGCGAGCTTGTGAAATTTGGAGATAACTCAATTGGTAGAATTTGTGGCAGAGGATCCATCTCTTTTGATGGTAAGAATAGCACCAATGATGTTCTGTATGTGGAAGGACTGAAACATAATCTTCTCAGTGTTGGACAGTTGGTTGATAAAGGTTATGATCTTCGATTCAAGGATGGAAAGTGCAGAATCTTGGAGAGTTCCAGAATTGAAATTGCATCCAGTACTCAAACTAGAGGTAACATTTTTCATTTAAGTAGCTCTGGCAAAAGTTATTTGATTGCTCAGATAGATCAAAGTTGGTTATGGCATAGGAGGATGTGTCATGTGAATTTTGATAACATTGTCAAAATAAGTACCACTCAGGCTGTAAGAGATCTTCCAAAACTTCTGAAACCTAATAACATGTGTAGAGAATGTCAATTGGGGAAACAAAGCAAAATTTCATTCAAAAGTAAGGAACAATTTTCAAATGGATGATTGGAACTGGTACATACTGATCTCTGTGGTCCTGCTAGAATTAGGAGTGTGCAAGGAGATAGATATTTCATGTTGCTGATTGATGACTACTCCAGGATGATGTGGGTAACCTTCCTAAAAGAAAAATCAGAAGCTCTTGACAAATTTAAGGTGTTCAAAGTGATGGTGGAAAATGAAATTGGTGAAAAATTGAAATGTCTAAGATCTGACAAAGGTGGAGAATTTACTTCCCATGAGTTTGATGCTTTCTATGAAAAGCATGGCATAAAAAGACAGTTATCTACTCCTAGGACTCCCCAACAAAATGGAGTTGTGGAAAGAAAAAACCAGACCATTCAAGAAGCTGCCAGGACCATGATGATGGAAACAAATGTTCCTCAAGTTTATTGGAGAGAAGCTGTAAGTACTATTGTCTACACTCTTAACTGGGTACAGATCAAAGGCAATTCTGGTAAGACCCCTTATGAACTATGGTTTGGTCATCCTCCTACTGTGAGATATTTTAGAGTTTTTGGTAGTAAATGCTATATCAAAAGAGATGAGGATTTAAGCAAGTTTGATACAAGAAGTGATGAAAGAATATTTTTGGGATACTCTACTCAAAGTAAGGCTTACCAGTGCTTTAACAAGAGGTTGAAAAAGATTGTTGAAAGTGCTAATGTTAGAGTTGATGAGAGCAAGGAAGGATATTCCAGGTTCTGCGGATATGATTCAGATGATCAAAATGAAAGTCAAAGTCAAGGAAGGTTAGTTCAAACTCTGACTCAAATGTAGATTGATCCGGAAACTCCAGAGACTCAAGGAATTAGTATAGATGTTGAGGAACAAGCTCAAGAAACAGAAGCCCAAGCAATTCCCAAAACCCCCAAGTATGTAAGAATGAATCATCCTGAAGATCAAATCATAGGGGATAGAAATAAAGGTGTTCGAACTAAGAAAAGAGTTGTTGAAGATAAAGAAGAGATTTGTTTGATTTCAAGGATTGAACCTAAATCAGTTGGTGAAGCCTGCACTGATGAAAACTGGGTAAAAGTAATGAAAGAAGAATTAATGCAAATTGAAAAGAACCACACTTGGGATCTTGTTCCTAGACCTGAGGACAAAAATGTAATTGGAACCAAATGGGTCTTCTAGAATAAACTAAATGAAGATGGTGAATTCGTAAGAAACAAAGCAAGGTTGGTATGCAAAGGCTATTTTCAAGTAGAAGGAATTGAATTTGAAGAAATGTTTGCTCTGGTGGCAAGAATAGAGGCAGTCAAATTGTTTCTTGTATTTGCTGCTTTCAAAGATTTTAAAGTGTATCAGATGGATGTCAAATCAACATTCCTGAATGGAGATTTGGAGGAAGAAGTCTACATTGAGCAACCGGAAGGATTTCAGTTGTCTGATCAGGGAGACATGGTTTGTAGACTAAGAAAAGCCTTGTATGGACTTAAGCAAGCTCCAAGAGCTTGGTATGCAAGATTGGATAAATATTTTCTTAAGATAGGTTTTAGTAAAGGTACTGCTGATAGTAATCTTTACTTCAAGATTAATCATGAGGACATCCTGATTGTTAAGGTCTTTGTTGATGATATCATTTTTGGTGGAAATGAATGTATGTGCAAAGCATTTGCTGACCAGATGAAAAGTGAATTTGAGATGTCAATGTTTGGAGAGATGAATTTCTTCCTAGGTTTGCAAATTATTCAGTCAGATAAAGGTATATTTATATCTCAGTCCAAGTATGTGAAAGAATTGTTGAAGAAGTTTGAAATGGAAGATTCAAAGCTAGTAGGTACACCTATGGTAACCGGATGCAAGTTAAGTAAAGATGATGATTCACCCAAGGCAAATCAGAAATGGTACAGATCAATGAT
The DNA here is from genome assembly GCA_027924645.1 of Cunninghamia lanceolata. Lineage (NCBI taxonomy): Eukaryota > Viridiplantae > Streptophyta > Pinopsida > Cupressales > Cupressaceae > Cunninghamia > Cunninghamia lanceolata. Next base: position 3,893,587 of record BSBN01000163.1, on the reverse strand, counting down.
TGGAGGATTGCTCTATCTGACCCAGACTAGACTTGACATCATGAACGTCGTTGGACTTGTTGCTAGATTTCAAAATGATCCAAAAGAATCCCACGTTGTGGCAGTTAAAAGAATTTTTAGATATCTCAAGGGGATAATTGATTATGGATTGTGGTATCCAAAAGACAATGACTTCACTCTTCATGCATATACAGATGCTGATTGGGCAGGAGATGTGGATGATAGAAAAAGTACTAGTGGTGGTATTTTTTTCTTAAGAAGAAGATTGGTCTCTTGGATGAGCAAAAAGCAAGAGACAACATCTCTATCTACTACAGAAGCAGAATATATAGCAGCAGCAAATAATTGTACTAAGGTTCTGTGGATGAAGCAAATGTTGAAGGACATCAGAGTTGTGTTTGAGGAGCCAATCACAATCTTTTGTGATAATTCTAGTGTAATAAGTATCTCAAAGAATCCAGTGTTGCATTCAAGGACAAAGCATATATCTATCAAGTTTCATTTCTTGAGAGAGAAGGTAAATGAGAATGAAGTCAAGTTAGAGTTTGTGTCATCCAAAGATCAGATTGCAGATATCTTCACTAAGCCTCTTCCCAAGGATTCCTTTGAATATCTCAGAGAGAAGTTAGGGGTTATTACCCCTCCAAATCAGAACTAAGATGCACTAAGGTGCATCAGTCTGGTGGTATTCTCAGTCATATCTTGAGATCTAGATTGATGTTGAAAAAATACTACTCTAAGGAGTAGTTAGTATGCAAACGTTGGAGATCAGTCTGAAATAAAAAGGGGGAGTAAAGGTTGCAAATATGTGCCCTTTGCCATTGATGTCAAAGGGGGAGAGAAGACATGTGAAAAACTAATTGCTGATGATAGGGGGAGCAATGAAGGAAGTAGTTGTAGAAGTCAGGGGGAGAAGTTTTTGTCATGATGGTTGAATCAGTTTTTCACAACATATGTTGCCATCAATGACAAAGGGGGAGATTGTTGCAAATATGTGTCTAAGCGGTGTTGTTATTGATGTCAACATATTCTTGTTGTCATTGGTGTCAACTGTGCCTTATTTTGTTGCCTGTTCAGGAGACTGGAATGTTGAGGATATTGAGAAAATTAATTAAGAATCAAGGTTCACGGACCTTATGGCTGTATAGAGGATCGTCAGAGGCTGCTCCAATCAAGAATTGAGAAGTCCGCATGAAGATTTGAAGTTATGGTCATCTAATTAGAACCAGATCTTACAGTATTAAGAAGAGACAGAGTGACAGTAAGTTGGTCTGGATCACTTCATAGTGAAATATTATGATCTGCAGATCTGAAGGCATGTTTGGGAAGTCAATGTCTATCATCAACTCCAGTGGTTCATGGTTGGAGGTCCGCAAGCTATCCTTCTAGTTTGACAGTCATGACAGACAGTCTTCTTGAGGTTCCGGAGGAAGATACAAATGATTATGGTAATTTGGTTTAGAGTGGATGTTATTAGTGAGTTCAATGTGCTTGTGGAAGACTCTGGATCGTGTGGCTACTATGTTGGAGGTCCGCATTAGAGTTTGATCTTGTTATTGAAGATTTCCTCTTTGAAATTGTTGTTCTTCCCAGCTCTGGCCGACCGGATGTTCCTAGCATGTTGCGGATGATCTAAAGATCATTTTATGAAGTACGACATGTTAATAGAGGAAGATTCAAGTCTCAGCTATGATTGGCAGATAGTGTAAAGATCCACGTTAAGTTTGGTTGACCTTGTTGATCATTCCAAGATCGATGAAGTGTATAAATACTTGTTGAAGAGTTGTTAAACATCATCCTTGAGTAAAATAGATTAAATCCGAATAAAGGATCAGAAGCAGAGTAGAGAAGAAAAGGAGTGAGTGCAGTATAAAGTGTGAAGTTAGTAAAGAAGAATTTGGGGCAAAGCAAAAGTTTTTGAGCATTCATTGAAACTAAACCAATCATGAAGTAGATGCTATTTCTTAGTTAATTATTTCTGTTCTAAATAAATTTTGTAGGTAGTGAGCCTCTCCTTTTGAGCAATGAGCTCTGGGCAGTGCGCCTAAAGGCATGTGCCTTCTATTTTTCTAAAGTACTTTTAATAGGGTACAAATCTTTGTGGGTTAACCCCCACCGTGGTTTTTCCCTTAACCGGGTTTCCATGTCAAAATCTTGGTGTCAAGTGTGTTGATTATGTTTCTGCTCTTATGGTGTTGATCTATGCTTTAATGTTTACATCATTAATCTTGTAGTAAGATACTAACGAAGATTAAAGCCAGAAAAAGTTTATATTGTGTGACAACTAATTCACCCCCCTCTTAGTTGTCCGGTCTAATTCCAACAAGAATCTCTATTGCCTCAACTTTTTTCTACTCACATTCTCCATGACACTATTTTCTTCTCTATAAATATCAATGTTCAAATCTCATCTTGAGGTTCTAGAGTTTTCCCTCAAATTGTTTATATTCATGTTAGGGTACTTTGAATTCCAAAGGTGATCTAGATGTAACCCCTTGACCATCCTCCTTATGAGGAGGGAACATATTATTTATTTTAGCCTATCCAAAGTGACTTGGACTCACATGATTAGACCTCATTAGCTCAAGTTCTAGACATCATCAGTCCTACCTCTACACTCAACCAAAAGCACAAGAAAAGTTGAAGGAAAAGGAAAACAAAGTGTTCAGTTTATATCGTAGAGAATGAGGGGGAAAATGGTGATGGTAGTCATGGGATGGATTTGAAACTTGGTGTTAGCGCCATCTGAACTAGGGCATGGAGATTTTCCCACTATGTTTGAAGGAGCAATTGAATAAGCTATTCCACCTTGACTGCGGTGAGTAGAGGCGCAACAATGGCACACCATTGTTTGTGCTCAGAGGCATCCACTTCCTCTTGTTCCAACAAGGAGAAGAAGAGCCTTGCTGACAACATGAGCATATGATTGGTCGAGTCGATGGCATGGGGATAATTTCCTTTCTCATAGATAGCGATAGGCCTGAATTTAATTCCTCCACGCTTAAACCTGCTGCCATTATTTTCTACAGGAAATAGAGCAAAAATTGCATACCCTATGTAGTTAGGAAGAAGAGGAATTAGTGTGGGCAGTAGTCGTGTTCCTTAAAAATTTATATTGGAATGGTAGACTAAAGGGGACAAAAGTCATACGTCAATGGGGAGAAGCTTCCCACTTCTTTTTCTATGGTTTTCAAAGCATGTGACATTCACGTGTACTTTTCCTATCAAATCAAATTTATGTGATAGTGAGTCAAAAGAAAAACTAGAGATGTCAGTGCAAATTCAGAGAATAAGATCTTTTGGATTGTAGCTCTTTAAATCTATACCATTAATTTATATAATTCATGTAGTGCTTCTCACTAATGAATGAATGAAAGTTTTTAATGATATCCATGAGACCAAATAATCTAAGGGACCCGCAGGCACAACAAACCACACAAAATTGAAAGAACCAACTAGTAGCTCCCATGCTACTTCTAGTTGTTGATCAATCAGATCTATGACTCATTTATTTCTTTATATTTCTTGTTCCAAAAGACTTTGATAAAACATTATGGCATATATATTATATATATATATATATTATTATAACTATATTTGTCTTTTAGATGGATTATGCACATGTTTAGTATTCATTTCCTTTTGATGCAATCTCTTAACTTATTTACTTGAATTACATTTTAAAACTGCATATCTCATGAATTTGTGGTATAAGTGGTGTATGTTTGCATAAGGATTATAGCGGTGAGACTCCTAGTGGTCTCTGGATCCCTCCAGAGCCATTTTCCCTGTGAAGAGCCTGAACTCCGGCCGGATCCATATGTCGTTACCCTCTAAAAGAGTCATCCTCCCCTCAAGTTGATGACTATTACAAGCCAATCCTAGGGCTACCCAAAAGGTCCAACAACACAAACATGACCCACGCCTCAATTAAAGTAGTTGTTATGATCTAAGTTTCCACGTCACTTCATTTTAGTGACTAATTGAAATAGTTGTTAATTGGTGTCAATTCCAACTAAAGTCACTGCCACCAAGTGTCGCGCCATTCCAGGAAATCATTCAATCTACCAACAACCAAAGTCGATATAAATATCTGATCTATAGTAACCCGTAGTGGAATCATTAATGTAATAAATAAACAACTGGTTTTAATTCCAGTTCATTGTAGTTAGGTTCGCTAATAGTTATTTCCTTTCAAAAAAGATCGACTATATAAATAGGAGCAAGTCGTCTCTTTAAGTTAGTTCCAGTTTTTCATAGTCAAGTTGTTAGTCAGATTGTATTTTCAGCTGGAGGAAAACTCCTTGTTTTCAGTTCTATATCCATGTCCATTTTCGGACTTTGAATAAATACAAATGAAGGGGGAATTCTTTTGAAAGATAGTTCAAGTTCAAGAGGATTGTCTCCAGTTGGGAAAGTAGGGCCCACTTCCCCAAACTGGAGGAGATCTCTCAGTATTTTATTTTCATGCAATTCTATTTTATCTTTTTGTTTAGTAATATTATCTTGCGTGTTGATCTTGTGATGTGTCCTTTCTTTTCTGTATGATTGTTTAGCTAATTGTCACCTACAGATTTGTCTTCTAAATTCTGAAAATACCAAAAATAGAATTGTTATTTCAACAACACTGTTATATTCAGAGTATCTCACTACTGTAATTTAACAATGGATGCAATTACTTTGAAGTTTTGTTTCAACACTTAAGATAGTTTCTTTCCAGCAATTTAACTAGTTTCTTTTCAAGCAAAGTGTGTTTATTTTTCTAGCAATTAGAATAGTTTCTTTCAAAGTATGTGTATTTCCCTTCAAGCAAATAGGTAGTTTCTGTTCCTTGCATGTGTGTTTTTTTCTACAAGTTGAGTAAATTAGACTTTGTCCACTAACTGTCAATTCGGATTCCACTCTAGAAATCCCCCACACTAAGAGTCTTATCATAGATCACTCCAGACACCTCTGGATTGATAATTAAATGCTGATGAATTAAAAAACACTACTACGGCCTCATCATTTTTGGTGCCATTGCCAGGGATATAATCTACAAATTATTGTAGATTAAAGTGTTGATAAGACTTCTTGAACAAGCGCATTCCAGATCCATTAGTTTATGAGTAGGCCTAGGGATGCCTTATCAGACAAACCACAGCTAGCACATCTCTAGAACTTAATCATATGAGTGATCAGGGATCGCCTATAACATTAGAATCTCCTATTCACTCTGATACACCTTCTATAATGGGTGATAATGGTGATCATGAGGAACCAACTAGTAATATAACATTCTCTTATCCAATCTCCATCATTCTTGAAAGAAATGAACCTCTCATGAAAAATATATCTACTACATTCCTATCCACCTTTCGAGGAAAAACTTCTGAAGACCTAGACCAATTCCTGTTTGAATTTAAAGTCCTCTGCCAAACCTATGATTATGTCATAGACAACCAGAAATTAAAATTTATTCCTTCCACTCTCAAGGAGTCTACGCCGATGGTTCATGGCCCTAAGAGAAAACTCTATCGCTACTTGGGATGGAATGGAAACTGCTTTCCTTAACAAATATCAAGATTATTGTAGAGTCAGTGATAGGAAAGATGAACTCTTCCGTAAGAAATAGATGGAAGATGAAAATTTGGAGGATTATGTGGATAGATTCCTATTTGTCCATAGGAGATGTGGAAATAATCTAGATGAGGAATTAAGTAAAACCATTTTTCTAAGAGGAATTGATGATGAGATCAGGGAAGCCTTAAACCTAATGGGAAAGGGAGATATTAATAAACAAGATTTTGCAGAAATTGTGGAAGTTTGTAGGAATTACTCTCGCACTCGTGCAAGTAAGAGAATATTGAAGAAAGGTAGTACCAGTGACATTACAAAAGTAATGGAAGAACTAGCAAACTTAAAAACTAACATCCTACTTCATTTGAATACCGCCTTGGATGGTATACAAGCTAGTAAAAGGAACACGGAACCCTTGGCCATTTATTGCCCTCGTTGTAGAGAAAAAAATATGCTTAGGGAGTGTCCCTTAAACCGAACTGAGTTGTGTAAGATATGTGAGAAAAGTCATTCTACAAATGAGTGTAGCCTACTCCCTGAAATTAAAATTAGATTGAAGAGGGTACCAACAGACGAGGAAGAGCTAAATTTTAGTGGTTAGAAATAACCAAATTATGGATTTAATCAATTTTCAAACCAATATGCTCCAAGGGGCCCGTCAAATTGGGGAACAACCTCTTGGAATGGACCTTGGGGAGGTCCACCTCCTCCAATGCAAATGCCACCCCTGTGGGGACTAGCATGGCCTCAGTTAGACTGGACAAATCAATCTTGGACCAATCCTCAATGGAAAATCAACAACAATATTAACAACAGTGGGCACCTCAATATAACTAAGGAATGAAGTGGTTTGGGAATCAAACTCAAGCCTTACTTCCTGGACCTTCACAGCCTATAAACCCAAATCCAAGTGATCAGGTAAATTAACCACCAATGCCTGCTTAGCTAGCTCCCAATCCTAAAAACAATAGACCACAACAATAGGTGTATAAAAATGATCTAAATATAGCCACCCTAAATGTTGTGGAAATTAATGACATCCAGCTTCAATCTCGAAGCATTCCTGTAGATATTCCTATTAAGGAAGTCACTGAATAAGAGGAAGTGACAACCAATGTTGATAAAAAGCAAAAGGATGAGAAGGCTAAAACAAGAAACTCAGGAGAAATTCCCAAGGAAACCTTTGTTCCATTCCCAGAGTGTTTAAAACAGGCTCCTCCAAAACCTAAGGAAAACTAGCTTGCACATGATAACTCATAGTTAATCAAGGAACTTAGAAAGATACATATTGAAGTTTCTTTATTACAAGCAATAAAAGATATCCCTGAGATAATTTAGACCATTAAGAGCTTATGCTTAAAATTTCCAGGTAGAAAACAAAAATTACCCAACACCATTCAAGTAAAAGGAAAACTTGTCGATGTCTTGTTAGTCGAGATGATTCCTCAAAAATATGGGGATCCTGGGAGTCCTATTATTTCAGTGGAAATAAAAGGAGTATCAGTCTCTAATCTTCTGATCGACTTGGGGGTTGCTATCAATGTGATGACATTAGACACTGCTGAAGCTCTGGCATTAACACATATTCAACCAACATCAACTATGTTACAGCTAGAAGATCTATCTATCACCAAACCAGAAGGGATTCTGGAAGATATCATAGTCACCATTGATAACTGGGACTATTCAGTTGATTTCCTCATCCTTTAGACCAGAAAGAAACATTTAGGATACCCAATAATACTAGGTAGACCTTGGCTGGATACCACAACAACCCTTATTGACTGTAGGTTAGGAAACATGACTATTTCAACTAGGAAAAAGCTGAAGGAACTTTCCATCTATCCCCCTGCTAAATCATTCCTATAGTATGAGAACAAACCATGGATAGATGATCTGATGGATTTAGATGAAGAGGACGCCTCCTCATTGACAATGGTAACAATTGCAGAATATTTTGAAGAATGCAATGAGGAGTATAAAGAATTGGAATCAAACAGCAAAACCTCCTTGTACAGTGTTGCCCAACAAGAGGTCTCTGGATGGCTTTGGAGAGATCCGAAGGGATCTTTCAAGGCATTCCACTGTCCATATTATGAAAAGATTGCTTCCCACTTAAATTATCAACAAGCAAAAACGTCACACCAGATTGTGCCTCACCTTTGTCCGCGAAATACTCTGTTAAGTCCTTAAAAAGACCTTCTTTCTGTTCACAATGGTACAAAGCAAATCACTATCCAAACCAACAAACAACTCTCTATCAGTAGTTGGTTAACAGAAATAGAAGAAATTCGATTGACAAAACTGCTACAAAATCATACCTAAGATTTCGCATGGGAATACAAAGACATGAGAGGAATCCACCGCAGTGTATGTACACATCATATCTACACTGAAGATGTTCATCCTATTAAACAACCACAGAGGAGAATTAATCCAACCTTGATGGATATAGTTGTTAGCACTCATTTTGACCTGGAGGTTGATTTTTCATGTTTAGGGGGTTTCTTCATTTGAACCCTATATCTTCTTGCCCATTTTCCTAAGTGTTGGACCTCCTCAGCATTTTTCAGCTGCAGCATCATATTTTCCTGAGGAGGAGGTCATCATCATCATGTTTTCTTTCAACCATTTTTTTTTATCAGGATCATCATGTTTCAATATCGGGTGATGTTTGGATATCATCCCGATCCTACTGATGAGCTACAGTGTGCCCTGATTTGCTTGCGGGGGTGATTTTTCAAGTATCTGGTGATTTTCCAAATATCACCTTGCCCTTTTATGATGATGATATCACCCCGATCTTCTGAAGGGGTTATTTTCTGAGTTGTTCGACCCGACTTGTTTTTTCTTAAGGGTCGTCATCATCATCATCATCATATTTCCAGTTATCGCCGTGTTGCTTGCGAGGGTCATCATATTTTCTGCCTGCATGATCTTTCGCGGGGTGATATTTTAACATCGGGTGATCTTTGTTAGGATCATCCTGATGATGTTGCTGTAAAGTTCTAAGTGTGACCCGATATTCATCGTGGTCATCATATTTTGAACGTCAGGATGATCTTAGTCAATATCATCATGATGTTGTTGTATCACTTCATGTTCGTTGTTTTATCATCCTGATGATGCTGACGTCATTCTTATGTCAGGGTGATATCTATTTCTCTGCCTATCTGCATCATGATATTTCCGAAGGAGGGGGTGATATTTTCATTTTTGAATATCACCCGGATGTATGTTTGTTCTAGCATCATGATGATGCTGATATCAAGGAGATATCCGCCTGTCGGCTTCGTGCATTATCTAGTGGGGGGTGATCTTTTCAAATATCTGGCATATTCATCTATCACCCTGATCTTATAGTGGAGCTACAGTGCAGCATGATATTTGTGCATCAGGATGATATTTCCAAATATCCGGTTATCTTCCGAATATCATCCTGATGTCGACATGATGATGACATCATCCAGATATGAGGAGGTGCGCAGTAGGCAGATATGCTGATGACGTCAGCAGGATATGACGGTGACGTCATCAGGATGTTCATCGGCCAGACATTTGGTATCGGCTAAGCAGGAGGATCTTCCTCCGATGGATCAGGTTGTGCCGATGAAGGCGATTATCATGCAGGTTATATTGCGATATGATGCTGACGTTAGGGTGATATTTCAAGCGACAGGATATCATGCTGCTGAAGGATAATGATGATGAAGTCTTATACTAGTGTCGTCAGGAGCAAAAGCACCGACATTATATATGCTCGTGGCCTAGTATATAAAGTGTTAAAAAGGTCGCCGCGGGGTGCATGTGGGATAATTCGACCCTGCATATTTTGAAATATCATGACGATGAATCTTGGCGGGAAATGGTTGCGATGCACAGTTGACGTTTTCCCGAGGCCGCGGGTTGGTGCGCCATTAATGGCGAAGGTTGCAGAGGTATGGACGGATCTGGTACTCGATTGAAGGTGTACATCAACGGACAGTGGCGCAGGGCTCGAGGTTTCTTCCTGTCTCCTCCCCTACCTACTGCATTCATGTTTGGGCACCATTCTGGTAATGCATTGAGCGCCATTTTTCTGATACTGTGTATCTGGCGGGATTTTTGGTCAACCATGTAATTGATTGCTGTGGTACACTACCTAGCTGTTATAAGCAGGAAGTGTTACTCATTTTAGGTTGTTGAAAGTTGAAGATTTTTGGCTCTGTAATTCAAAACAAGCTGATCTGGTTGCTCTGTACAGCTTAACCTGTGAGTCTATGTATCTCTTGTTGTATGTTTTGGCATGAACCCACTGATTTTATGATTAATCTTATATGAGAAATGCTATCTTAGCATGTGTTTTGTTAATTCTGTCTCCAGTATTGCATGTATCTTTCTTCTGAGTCTGGATATTTAAGCAATATTTGAGACTCTAGAACATAGAATTCCTGTGTTGAATGTATGATCTCTTAACTTCTGCTCGAAGGGTGGATTAAACTATTTTCAGGTTAAACATTGGGAAGGGTATACTGCAGTAGGGATGCCATAAGTAGAGATAACTTAACACTCTGTGTTGGGAGATATCTGTAAGGCAGGTATCACATATATCCCTGTGAAATCCAGTTTTAGCTGTTCATGTTGATCATTCACAGGTGTATGTCTACTGACTTCAGGCCCTGGATAGGCACCAATCTTGCTTTGTGTTTGTGTTACAACCATGTCCAGCTTTGCATCCAAACTTAAAATCAAAATCTAAATCTAAAACAATCTTTAGGACATTAGAATTAGTTTTAGGATCCTCAGTCCTCTGTCTACAACTGCAAATAGGCCCAAAGCTAGCCCCTTTGCTCTTATCTTTCAGTTTTGGTCTACTTACAGGAGGACTTATCTGCTTTCTGTCAGCATCCCAGCCTTGTATGCATATCCTCATGGATGTTGAGTAGGGAATACCCCCCTAGGTCTTGCAGAGCCTAAAGAAGAAGAGGAGATAAAATACAGAGTCTATCTCCTACACTGTTGGCCCCTGGCCCAGAGATCCTGTTGATCACTGATGGCTACCTTGTAGGGAAATCTGGGAATAAGCATCCAGTCTGGGAAAAAGTCAACAGTAGTGAAGGAAGAAATAGAAAAATTGTTAGAGGTAGGATTCATCTACCTTATTTTTGACAATCAGTGGGTGTCGCCATTGGTTATGGTACCAAAGAAAAATGGCAAGTGACAAGTATGCATTGACTATAGAGAATTGAACAAAGCTTCTAAGAAAGACTATTTCCCACTTCCTTTATCGACTAGGTGCTAGATAATCTGGCTGTTAGTCGCTACTTCTCCTTTCTAGATGGATTCAATGGCTACAACTAGATCCAAGTGGCTCTAGAGGATCAGTTTAAGACTACCTTCACATGTCCATGGGGGACATTTTCTTATAGAGTTCTGCCATTCGGATTATGTAATGCACCAACCAAATTTTAGTGGGCTATGTTGGCAATTTTTGCTGATTTAGCCAATACATGGGTGGAGGTCTATATGGACGATTTCATGGTGCATGGAAAAACTTTTGATGAAGCCTTGAATAGTTTGAATAATGTGATTGAAAGGTGTAAAGAACATCAGTTGTCCCTAAATCATGAGAAGTGCCTTCTTATGATGACCGAAGGGATAGTCCTAGGTCACCACATCTCACAGGAGGGAATGAAAGTGGACCCCAAAAAGGTTGAAATTATAGTTCAAATTCCCCCTCCTCAAACTCAAATGGAAATTAGAAGTTTCCTAGGACATGCTGGGTATTATCGAAGGTTTATTGAAAACTTCAGTAGGAAATCTAATCGTTTGTTCATCCTACTAAAAAAGGATTTTGAATTTAACTGGACACCACAATGTCAAGAATACTTCAAGGCTATCAAAAGCACCCTCATGACAACACCAGTCATCAAAGGATAGAATTAGAGTGAGCCATTCCATATTCACATAGATGCTTCTAATCAGGCCATTGGAATAGTCTTAGGATAGGCTAACAAATCTGGAGGGATGCATGCAATATATTATGTTAGCAAAAACTTAAACCTCGCAGAGAAAAACTACACCACCACAGAAAAGGAATTCTTAGCAGTAGTTTATGCAATCAATAAGTTCCACCACTACATCACAGGCTACAAAGTTTTTATACATATTGATCATGCAACTATTAGGTATCTGTTGAATAAGGCTGTGGTAGGAGGTAGAATTATTAGGTGGTTGCTATTGCAATAAGAATTTGACATTGTTGATAAACCTGGGAAAGATAATGTTGTTGATGATTTGTTATCCAGATTAACTGTGCAGGGAAGTAACGAACCCTAGATGATACATTTCTAGATGAACATCTCAAGTTGTCATTTTTATATAATCTTCATGGTTTGTAGATTTAGCTAACTATCTTGTTTCAAGAAGATGCCCACCACATTTCAATCAAAAGGAAACTAGGTGACTGATTCGAGATAGCTCCAGATATAAATGGGTAAATGGTATCTTGTTTAAAAATTGTCCTAACCATGTGTTGTGAAGGTGTGTGTAGGAAACTGAAGTTTATGACATAATCCGAGCATGCCATGATGAACCTTCTGGTGGACATTTTTCAGCCCTCTAGATGGGACATAAAATTCTGGGAGCAAGATATTTTTGACCAACAATGACAAAGGATATCCAGCAGTATGTCACGCACTGTGATCAATGCCAGCGAATGGGATGTCCAACTCCTACCACAGAGATGCCACTCCATCCTCAAGTAGTCTTAGAACCATTTGAAAAATGGGGAATAGATTTTGTGGGACCGATTGATCCACCATCTAGAGAAAATTACTACATCCTGGTCTGTACCGACTATGCCACCAAATGGGTCAAAGAAAAAGCACTACCAATAGCAAAGGAGGAGAAGGTTGCAGATTTTCTCTACAAGCACATTTTGCAAAGATTTGGAGCCCCCAGAGTCCTTGTTTCTGATCAAGGACCAGTACAGTTCATGTCTACTATGATCAAAGCATTTCTTGAGAGATATCAAATTTGTCACAGGAAGTCATCTCCATATCATCCTCAGAGTAGTGGTCAAGTAGAAGTGACGAATAGAGAACTGGAGAACATCCTCACAAAAACTATTTCAAGCAAGAGAATAGACTAGGCTGGGAGATTGACGGAAGATGTTTGGGCCTACAACACCACCTAGAAGACCACCACTAATTTCACACCATATGAATTAGTTTATGGGAAGCACCCAGTGTTACCTATAGAATATGAGGTGGAAACATTGAGAACAACACTTGAAGTTGGTATTGACTTAATTGAAGCACAACAACATAGGATGATGCAACTGAACAGGTTGGAAGAGATGCGGATGGAAGCATTGCAGCACATAGAGTTGATTCAGCAGTAGAGAAAATAATGGCACAATAGGCACATCATCAATAAGTAATTCAAAAAAGGAGATTGGGCTTTATTGTACAACTCAAAGTATCAAGACCTCAAAGAAAAACTACACACCAAATGGTTGGGGCCCTATGAAATCCAAGACGCCTTCAGCAATGGGGTTGTTCATCTAGTTCCCATTGATGGGGACCACAGAGTTCTTCTGGTAAATGGACATAGATTGAAGCTATATGACAAACTAGCTTCTAAAGAGGAATTCTCTGCAAAAATTCAATCTCAGATAGATCATTTCACCATGGAGGATCTCTCTTCCATGGGACTCATGTTCTAAATGATGATTTTGGAATGAATAAAGCAATAAAGATTAAAAACCAAAAATGGCGACCTTTTCTATCAAAAAACATAAAAAAAATCAGGCAAAGTTGAAAACTAGAAATGGCGGCTTTGTCTAGAGAGAAGATTGAAAACTAGCAATGATGGTCTTTCCTTCAAATTTCCCATTTCCTTCAATAAAATTCCTTTTTGCAGTTCTACAGGTCTTTGTGTTTAATTTCTTTTAAGATCTCCAAATAGCTACCGATAGCTCCAAATGGCTACAGATGGCTCCAGATGGATATTGGTGGATGCTACTTGCCAAAGCATCATTGGGTGCTAGGTTATGTTACATCACGAAAAGTGATTAAGTATAAGTTAAGGCAAAACCATCTTAGGGGTGGGTACTTTACAAAGGTATATTCCTTTCTTAAAACTTGTATAATTATTTTAATATGTATATATATGCCACGTGTTCCCCAAATGACCTACATGCAGCCCTCATTTTTCACACGCCCAAGGAAGTTGCATGAATGGTGGTAGTCGGACAGGTGGCAACAGCAGGATTGTTCTTCGATCTTGTGTATCTTGCAATAAGTTGCGAGTACTTGGTCATAATGATAATGACATTAACAATAAATGCCATAAAAAGAAATATGTACTCACTTGAGATGTAATGATGACTAGTAATCATAACCATAAATGGGAAGTGCATTTGGAAGGGTGTGAGAGCTATGATTGCTGGCATCGGCTTCATATTTGAAAAGAAAGGCAATTAAGGTGGTGGCTGTGAATTTCTACTTCACACGTTGCCACTCTATGTGGGAGCTCCAAAGTATTCACCATGAATGCTGAAAGGATGGGCATGATGGATGCCAAACTGTGCATCTTGCATGCGGTTATTTTCTTGATCAAAGTTGCTAGTGACACCGCAAAATTCACATTTCTTCTTCTCTCAAGAAATAAGTGAGAGAAAAATGAAAACCAGAGTTCTGCTTGGCATTTTTCTTGCACTTTAATAAGAAAATAGCCAACACAAATGGGAAAGAAAAAGAAAGTTGAACCTAAGAATGCCATTTTTGACGTTGTGAGTGCACAAATCTTTCAGTAGGCTGGATGGTTAGAGTTTTTGCAGAAGTTTGAATGGTTTAAAATAGAGCTGGTTGAGGAATTTTTCACGAACTTCCATTGAACCTTCTGAATGGTTAAAGGGGTAAGAATACAAATAAAGCCTATTGTAATTAGTCAACTTTATGGAATTCCTATGGTAGGTGTTGATTTGTTTTAGAGTAAACCATCCTATGAGGAACTAGTGCACAATTTCCATGTTGCTCTGGAGCCTTTACCTAGTTATGTAGTTAGTAAGGGAGCAACTAAAAGAATTGAAAGGACTAGTCTTCTGGACCCATGGAAGAATGTCGTCCTGTGGATTATGAAGTTCTTTACGTGTGATGGTCAATATGGTATTGTTCTAGGGCCTGGCATGAGGTTGATCACTCATCTCAAGCACGGGGCAAATAACCCAAGATATTTAATAAATTTGCCAGCCTTCCTACATACCAACCTGGTTAACATGATGACAAAGAGGAAGAGTGGTGAAGGACAAATAATCCACCCTAGTTTAATTCACCTAATAATGAAGCACCACTTCTTGTAGCAAGAAGATGGTCAACAGAAATGGGAGGATTTTCTTACACTACAACCCAGAAGGAAGAAAATGAAGCACCACACTTCCACCATCTCTATCTCGGGAGACCCTATTGCAGTCTCTTCAAAATCCCCCGAGGTACGGTTTAGATGGCTCCGGAGGGGAACTGAACAACACAGTCAAGCATGAGAAGTAGTAGCTTCTACCCCTACTAGGATACACCCCTGCACATTGGTAATTTCTTCAGATGAGGAGGAGGCAGAGCCAACCCACATAGTCATATCAGGGGAACATTCATCCCCTGCTAAGCAAAAAAGAGAAGAAACTCATGCTGAAAAGGGGACAGAAGAGACTAGAGGAGAAGAGAACCCTGAAGGGACTAGATGAGAAGAAAACCCTGAGGAAATAGAAGAGGACATTTTGGAAAGTAGCCGCAGGAAGGGGAAAGAACCCATCATGGAAAGCTCTAAGGATACCTCAATCAAGGCCACTCGGCATGCTCTCGCCTTATCAAATGCAGAATATGATCTAAGGCAATGCAAAGCATAGCTGGAAACCATGGCTTAGCAGTTGAAAGCTAAGGGAGAGGAGCTTGACAAGTAGAAAGAAAAGGTTGCATTGGAGAAGGAAGAAAAGGAAAAAGAAATTTCTATTTTAAAAAGGAGATAGACAACCATAAGGCCATTATGGCCCAAAAAGACATTCAGATCAAACAACTTCAATAAAAGGTTGCTCAACAAACCCTTGCACCTGCACCACTTAATGTTTATGCCTAAAATTTGCACCTGACCAGGGACAACAGGCAACTCAAGAGTGAAATCTTGAAGTTCCCGAGAGACCTAGAGGCCCTTCAAAAGGAGAAGGTGGCGGTGGAAAACAATTTGACTTTAGCTTGTGAAACAGGGGAAACCCTATTAGCCCATCACCTGCCATCAGGTGTGTATGCTCTATTTCTTAGAGAGCAATTTTTGAGATGGAAGTTGTTAAGGATCAGTTGCAATCTCCCATTTGCCTTTGATAATGATAAAGATTTTGTTCAGTGCTATACAAAACCCCAAGGAACAACAAAATCTCCTATGTGAGTTCTTCCAACATGGCCACATAATGGGGCATGTTACCACTTCCATGCTAAATTTATATGTGGGAGAGCTCCAGATCTAGAGCTATCTATCACTGCTCAAGAATAACAGGTTATGGGAGGAACATATGTAGGAATATAATGCAACAGTCACAACTATAGGGTTGCTGATGAGACATGAGTGTCCTAAATCCACATGGTTCACCAACTCATTCAGAGCACATGTTTATAGGCAGGGTATAACACCTCAATATATAAGGAATTTGAATTCTTGTATTTCTGATTTATTTGACATAGCAGACTATCTCCCAAGTGCAGCTATCACAAGCTGCCTATTTAGATTTGAGGACCTACCGGATAGCTTCAAAAGAAGAGAACCAGTTTCCCCTGCAAACATTAGATGGATGACTGCTAGAGTAAGAAAGTTGACCACCTTGATTTAGCAAAGGCAACAAAATTGGATTGGAATCTAATTCAGGTCACCATTGATTCTAATGCTAGCACCTTGTCTCAACAACCCTCCATGGCAAGCTATGAGGGAGAAGTTCAACAAATGGTTCAGCCAGCTATAGGAAAATAATGGGTTTGTACCAAAGGGCAAACAACTTTTCCAATACAAAGATGAAGATTACAACTACAGTGTCATCATTGAAGAGAAAAATGTAATTGATGAGGGGGATGCAACACAGCCATGAGGACATGGCATACTTTCATTTGGGGGGAGATGATGAATCAGATCTATGACTCATTTATTTCTTTATATTTCCCATTCCAAAAGACTTTGATAAAACATTATGGCACACACACACACACACACACATATAGTATAATTATATTTGTCTTTTGGATGGATTATGCACATGTTTAGTATTCATTTCCTTTTGATGCAGTCTCTTAAATTATTTACTTGAATTACTTTTTCAAAATGCATATCTCATGAATTTGTGGTATAAGTGGTGTATCTTTGCATAAGGATTACAACAGTGAGACTCCCAGTGGTCTCTGGAGCCCTTTTCCCTGTGAAGAGCCTGAACTTCGAAAGAATCCAGATGTCGTTACTGTTAGAATTTGAAAAGATTATTAACCTAGAAAACTAGTGCAAAGAATAGATATCTAAACTATGAATGCAAATGATACGAAATCAAAATAGCAACACAGAGTTAGTCTTTGAGAGAGTAATGCAAATGCTAGAAGTAAAATAGCATTAAGAGGATGCAAAAGAAAAAGATAAAAAAATACAAGCCAGGTAGCATGCTTATATAGACTAGGGAGAGGGAGGAGGTGGCAACACCGACCAATGAGGAGCAACCATCTATCGAACTAAAGATAGCAAAGTATCTTCCCAAGATAGCTAATGGATGCTCACATGTAGGAAGGTGACACCTCGCAACTACTCACCTAATAAGACATGCTTTATTAACCTAAGTGAGATTAATAGAAGTGTAGGAAAACCTAGGAATATAGGGAAAAATAAGTAACCCAACTAGGAAATAAAAATCTACATTAACACCCCCATGAGTGAAGCTTAGGTGGATGTAGAAATGGGTCCCGACAAATCAAGCCTGATGAGGTACCCATGTATATAAAATTCCCCCCAAAGAGAAGAAGCCCTCCAGAAGAGAGAAAAGCTCCCACAAATAGAGAGAGAAGAGACCCCCCCAAAGTAGAGAGAGTGAAAGAGACTATGAAACCCCCCCACAACAAAGTAGCTCCTGTGCCAAAAGAGGATGCCCATATATGAATGTTGAAGATGATCCATTTGTGGCAAATGCCATTTCTCCCCTTAGGAAGAAAAAACTCCAATGGTGAATGCTGAAGTAATTCCCACTCAAAGAAGCAAGGTGAGGAAGGAAGCCTCATGATGTATCTTATCTCAAAACTTTGCTCAAGTGTCCCCATGTGAATATCAGAAGATGCCTCAATGCATGAAGGTAGAAGCAATCCAATCCCATGTGTACAACTAGGAGGTACAAGATCCAAAGACAAGGAAGATGGGATAATAATGATGAAATGACTGTCATCAAAGAGGAGTTGAATGTCCTCAAGAGTGTCATCTAGATCCAAAATGTGAGACTCTACAAGCAAACAAGAGATGTCTGGTAGAAATTGGTCCCAATGAAGTGAATCCAGAGACATCTGATCCTGTTGCAAAGAATCATTGGAAGCCCTCAAAGAAGCAACTCTAAACTTTGAAGTAGCAATAGGTGTAAGGACAAAATAATTGTCATGAAAGAGGAGAGATAACCCCTCAAATGTGTCCTTCAAATCTGAAATGTGAGACTCCACAAACAAAGATGCAATGTCTGATAAATAGGAATCCCAATCAGGAAGACTGTAATGATCCTACTGCAAAGAATCACTGGAAGCTCTCAAAGAAGCATCTCTGGAATCTGATGAAGCAATAGGTGATGTATCTGAAGATGGGGTATCAATGCATGTCACACAAGATGGGGTAAAAGAAGACTTAGTATCATCCACCAGAGCCTGGTCATCTAAGGAAACATCACTATCAGATGAAGATCCAAAGTCTCCATACAACTGCTGGATGATGGTCCAAGCAGTGAAAGGGCACTCAGTGTGCTCTATGTGATATAGAATATCCTTAGAAATAGTAATACATATTAGTCCATAGACCATGTCATTATTGTTAAACCATGCATTCTTCTGATCATAGTCACTTGGCTCAGGAACGAGTCCAAGGAGATGGGGCAATAGATCCTGCTCAAGGCAATGATTCTTTATCCCTTGTTTCCAAGAAAAATAGTTCTCTGAGGTTAGCTTAACAATAGAAGGATGAAAATAACCGAAATCCATGATGAACCCCCAAAAATGATTACAATAACCCCATAAAAGATGTGACTCAAAGAGAGCACATAAGACACCCCCTTTTTCACTCAATCAAAGAACTCCCCAAGAAAATATGATTTGGCACTTTATATTAGTGCATTTACAACTGCCACTAGCAAGAAATACTAAGTGGTCTTGATTTCAATGCATTACAAAACCCTCACAAAGAGTATATGCTAAAAATACAACTTTGGCACAATACTTAGAGAAATAAACAACACTAATGCGATCTACTCAAAAAATCATGCACTTTCAAAAAATGAATCGCCTCGATACGAGGTCGTATGTGAAAGTTATGATCCTCTGAAGTTTCCAAAATGAGAACTGTACAATGTCACGACTGAGAATCTGCAATTTCTGAAAAATCTTGGCATCAAAATCAAAAAACGTCTACACTAGTGCATAGAGCACGAAAAAATAGCCAAAATCAAAAAATAAATCATGGGAAAAGGAGTCCGTATGAGCAAAAACGGAGCATTTGAAAACTGCCTTCAAAATTGTAACTGCCAACGGAGAGGGGTCTTGCTGTAGATTTCTGAGCACATTTCTAGAAAATATATAGATTTCATGCAAAAATAAAAAGATACCCAGATGGTTTTTCTGTGCTGCAAACAAAACCCAGAAGGCATTTTTCTTGCTAATGTACAGAAGATGTTTCTTTAGTGTAAATAAAATGCTTTTAGCTACAAAAAATGACCCCAGCAACCAAAAAATGACAAGCAAAGCCTGAATCAACTACCTAAGACAAGCAATGGCATTCTAAAACCTGCAATATAGATTGAAAACACCAATTATGCAAGCTGGTTGTCAGATTTGAGCTCAAAACCCTGGTTCCGCAACTATGTATGATGATCTCCGATTTCGGTGAAATGAAAGCCAAATCTGACTTTCTCAAGCCTCCTGGACGCGTTGGAACAGCCAAAACTATTGCCAGTATAACTAGAAATGCTACAATCACCCAGATTTCATAAAACACATGTGCAAACCCCAGAGATAAAAAAAGTTTTCATCAAACTTTTCTGATTCTCAAGATCATCCAAAGATGTAAGAGAAGAGCATACTGGATTTTTTAAAAAACTGTAATAAGATTTATTAGCCCCCCCGAATCTCTCAAATATGGAAACTAAAATCTACTCTTGCACATAGAATAGCTCTGATACCATGTTAGAATATGAAAAGATCATTAACCCATAAAACTACTGCAAAGAATAGATATCTAAACTATGGATGCAAATGATATGAAATCAAAATAGCAACACAGAGTTAGTCTCTGAGAGAGTAATGCAAATGCTAGAAACAAAATTGTATTAAGAGGATGCAAAAACAAAAGATAAAAAAATACAAGCCATGTAGCATGCTTATATAGACTAGGGAGAGGGAGGAGGTGGCAACACCGACCAATGAGGAGCAACCATCTATCGGACTAAAGATAACAAAGTATCTTCCCAAGATAGCTAATGGATGCTCACATGTAGGAAGGTGACACCTTGCAACCACTCACCTAATAAGACATGCTTTATTAACCTAAGCGAGA
Organism: Cunninghamia lanceolata; assembly: GCA_027924645.1. Taxonomy (NCBI): domain Eukaryota; kingdom Viridiplantae; phylum Streptophyta; class Pinopsida; order Cupressales; family Cupressaceae; genus Cunninghamia; species Cunninghamia lanceolata. The sequence continues at coordinate 3,873,232 of BSBN01000163.1, read as the reverse complement.
TTAAAAGAAGTGTAGGAAAAACCTAGGAATATAAGGAAAAATAAATAACCCAACTAGGAAATAAAAACCTACACTAACAGTTACCCTTTAAAAGAGCCATCCTCCCCTCAAGTTGATGACTATTACAAGCCGATCCTAGGGCTACCCAAAAGGTCCAGCAACACAAACATGACCCATGCCTCAATTAAAGCAGTTGTTATGATCTAAGTTTCCATGTCACTTCATTTTAGTGACTAACTGAAATAGCTATTAATTGATGCCATTTCCAACTGAAGTCACTACCACCAAGCGCTGCACCATTCTAGGAAATCATTCAGTCCACCAATAACCAAAGTTGATACAAATATCTGATCTTAAGTAACCCGTAGTGGAATCATTAATGCAATAAATAGGCAACTGATTTTAATTCCAGTTCGTTGTAAGTAGGTTCACTGATAGTTATTTCCTTTCAATAAAGCTTGACTGTATAAATAGGAGCAAGTCGTCTCTTTAAGTTAGTTCTAGCTTTTCATAGTCAAGTTGTTAGTCAGATTGTATTTTTAGTTGGAGAAAAACTCCTTGTTTTCAGTTCTGTATCCATGTCAATTTCTGGACTTTGATTAAATACAAATGAAGGGGGAATTCTTTTGAAAGATAGTTTAAGTTCAAGAGGATCTCTCGATATTTTATTTTCATGCAATTCTGTTTTGTCTTTCTGTTTAGTAATATTATCTTTTCATGTAGATCTTGTGATGTGTTCTTTCTTTTCTGTATGATTGTTTAGCTAATTGCCACCTATAGGTTTGTCTTCTAAATTCTAAAAATACCAAAAATAGATTTGTTTTTTTTAACAGCAATGTTATATTTAGAGTATCTCACTGTTGTAGTTTAACAATGGATGTAATTACTTTGAAGTTCTATTTCAGCACTTAAGATAGTTTCTTTCTAGCAATTTAACTAGTTTATTTTCAAGCAAAGTGTGTTTATTTTTCTAGCATTCAGAATAGTTTCTTTCAAAGTATGTGTGTTTCCCTTCAAGCAAATAGGTAGTTTCCATTCCTTGCATGTGCGTTTATTTCTGCAAGTTGAGTAAACTGGACTTTGTCCACCAACTGCCGATTCAGATTCCACTCCAAAAATCCCCCACACTAAGAGTCTTATCACAAATCACTCCAGACACCTTCGGATTGATAATTAAATGATGATGAATTAACAAACACTACTATGACCTCATCAGTTATTTCTCTCTATCTCTTTGTTGATAATCATTCTTCTTCTATGGATAATGTCCAAATAATCTGCCACTCTGACTATCCTTGTCTCTTGAAACAAGGCCATTAAAGATAACACATTTATAATATCCTGGTATTTGATCTGAATGTCCTCATAAGCCTTGCACTCCATGATGTAGTGTCATTCAATTTCCACTAATCTCAATGGGTAGAGACGACAAATCCTATCTGCCTACTCCTCTTTGGGCGTTTTCCACCTACTTGTTTCACACTTAAGATGGTGTGAACTAGTTCTGAGTTGGGCCATTAAAATTTTAGCTTTCCATTTGATATCTGCTCCTATATAGTGTTGAAATGCATAATACAATTGAGAGGGTGGTGAATCAGTTGTAACCAATATTTTAAAACCATCAACACATTAACCACTTAGTTACTGTTATTGTGATTTAACCATGAAAGCATGAAATCAAAACTTAAATACATTCACACATGAGACACCAAAATTTTATGTTGAAAACCCTATAAGGGAAAAACCATGATGAGTGTTATCTCACAATATAAAAGATATATCAAAATTTACAAGGCTCACTATTGGAGGCTCAAGGCCAATGGGGCTCAAAGCCCAGAATTCTCACTGCAAAAGAAGAGGCTCACTACCAATGAGGTGGCTTGCTATCAGTGGGTGGTTCACTGCCAAGGTTGGTGAACTGAGATAGTAGCATCTTCACTATGCCAAGGTTTAGTTCCATTGAAGCACAATAATTCTCCTCTGCTTTGCTCTACCTTTTCACTTCACACTTATTTTCACATCATCGCACTTCGATATATTTTCACGACTTTATTACAAGTATTTATACAGTTCATCAACCTCAGAATGATTATCAAGTTCATCATTACAATCATTAACCATTGGAACAATCTCCAAGGTCGGCATACATACATACATTAGAATAGGTCTAGACCTAAACAAATTTGTGAAGGAAAAGAATGAATGCAATTCACATAACTCCTTAGCTGGGACTCAAGTGCAATCTTCTACACCACAACACGCTTTCACAACCTCCAAAGCATAACCGCTAGTAGTGAGAACAACCAAGTTGGTTAAAACTGTAGTTAACACTAAGACTTTTAGGAACATGCTTCATGCACGATCTGGATTATACTTTGCAGACCAATCAAAAGGTAGGAACATGAACTAGAGACTTCCACAAGCACATTATAATCACCAATAACTTCCACACAGCCTCTAAACACTTTCTCCATAAGATTCTTCAAATCAGAGCCCTTGAACATTACTATCGGCCACTGTCATAAAGAAAAGATCACTTGCGGATCACCAAATCATGAGCCATTTGAACTAAAGTCACATAACATTATTAAAAACTTAATTCTAGAACCGTAGACTGTGAAACTTAAATGCAGAGAAATACTGAGCAAAATACATTCTCCCTGTCACCACAAAATACACAGGAAAGCAATTTTTACTCTGGTGAACAAAACTCACTCAAATCTTCATATCGGAGGCTCAAACTTGAAACATAGCATCTACAGACATCCCTTAACATTACGTTCAATCCACAGATAAAGATATTCAACCTATAGGATATGCGGAACAAAACATTACACTGTTCTGGCAGCTAGAACAGTTCTGCACTTACTTATACTCGTCCAATTAATTTCCTTAGATGCTGACTTCAGGTGTTGACATCAATGACAACACTTACTGCTCATACTTGCAACATATAGTACTTTTTCTCATGGTCACATGTGGGGTTAAAATGTATGACATAGTATTCTCTTTTTCACCCCAGTTATTAAGTCCACATGTCATCTTTGACTTTCTCTCTTACATATTTTTGATTTCCATGTTTGTGCTTGGGCATTCCTGAATGTTAATGCTTGATTTGTTCAACCACTTGGCATTTTGCTTCATCCATGTATTTTTCCTTCTAGTTAACTTTTCCTATGCTGTAATTTTGGGCCAGTGGTATTGCTCCATGTTTTTAGTTCTCTTTAGATATCCTAGTAGTTAGGCTATTGCCATCACCTTGATCAGAAAAGCACCATCTTCTACTAAGATAATCTCATAAGGAACCATGCTTTATATCTTAAAATTGCTTGTGATTAAGTGCCTCTATAATCTTTCTATTTTCCTCCATCTCAATGTCGATGTGTTGTTGCCCCAACCTTTGCACCCATACGACACCACCAGAGTAAATAGCAACCCAACTAGTTTCTTGTTTGTTTTCTAGTCCCATAGCTTAGCTGATCTACATCTATTTTGAAGCGTGTTTCCATCCTCCTTGTATTCTTTGTCCTGCATGTCTCCTAGCTAAGATTATTACAGAAATCAAGACCCAGATACTTGTTTTCATTTACCACTTGTAGGGAGCTACCTTCAAACTCAAAATTTATTTATTTCTTAGTTCTTCTCAAGGTGAAGATCATGATATTTGTTTTGCTAATTTTCACTTGCATTCCCACCTCTTGACAAAATGACTCTAGTGCTCTCAAGTGTTCTTACAAACTATGCGTCATTTTTCCCATTAGTGTAAGATCATTTGCATATAATAGTAACTTGACCACATAAGTGGCTAAGTTCACACCCTCTCCTCCTATCTTGTCAAACCATTCCTCTAACTTATCTATGTATAGCCTGAACAAAGTCAGAGACAACGACCACCCTTGTTTGACTCTGATGTTGCTCCCAAAACACTCTGATATACCTTCTTTTGTTCTGCTCTTGGCCCGAAATTGTTCATAGAGTTTATGGATTACTACCCTATATTTTTCTAGTATTCCCAACTCCTCCATTTTGCCCCAAAGTTTACATCTAGGTACATTGTCGAATGCCTTTTTGAAGTTGACAAAGTAGCAAAAAAATTCATCCCCTTGTTTGTCCCAAATTTTTTCAATCATATGTTTGAGAGTGACACCATGGTTAATTGTGGAGTGCTTTTCTATAAAACTTGCTTGTCCTTTTTCCCTCTTGCCCACCTTTTCCACCCAAGTGCTAATTCTTCATTCTACCATGCTTCCAAAGAGTTTTCCAAAAAGGGGGTGTAACGCTCCACCACAAAACTCTAGAGAAAGCTCAACTATGCAATACAAAAGGCAAATATTTTTTTTAACAGAGGAAATAACAATGAAATGTAAATCATGTTTATTTATAGCATCTAAGTTAAGCTTTAACCTCTAGGGATTACATGGCTGCATCACTATATACTAACATGATCTAAATAACAACAATGGTTCATTCTAAATCCAAATGCATCAAATGAATCAACACATACATTTCTTTCATAATATGACATCAGTTTAGTAAACCTCAAGATCTTGTATATAGGATTATAAAAATATATTAACAATTCCTTTTATAAAAGAATTGCAGCAATACAATGTTTACAATGTCAATTCCTAATTACATTGGAGAGTATATATCAATATAACAATACATGATTCAACTATTATACAAGTCTAAAATATAACATAAGTATATGTCTCCTCATGCTAAAACAAGAGTGGTGATCATTTGCTACTTGCGATATACCCTCCTTGCACACGATCAACAACAAGGAAACGAAAGGAGAATAAAGCACAACCACCCGACCATGTGGAACCCTAAGGTCCACCCCTCGTGCTAGGAGATAACAATAAGGTCCCACTACTCTAAACAGTCAAGAAGACAATAGACTAATAGGTGCAAGGACTACACAAGACTCCAAGACAACACAGGTCAATATGAACATCACAAGCAACTAAAACATCACTTCCAAAGGCAATCACACAATGAAAGGGGAGAATACAATTATGGAATGCTAGGCTGTAGTAGGGAAGAGTGTCATCACATGGCTTTGTTGGCAAGAGACACATTGTAGCTTCATGATTGTTGTCATTGATGGCAACAAAGTTCATCCCACACGTCCACAGGACATGGTGTGCCTATACCGGAAGTCAGATTGAAGAGTGTTGTGGTCCGATAAGCAAGAACAGAGCATGTGGCAAGGTCCGACAATCAGGTCCGGATCTCTCAGATGAAGTATCTTAGTAAAGTGCGGACTTGGGGAAGTCAAGAGGTGTACTGTAATTGATACATTCTAGAGATTGAGCCTCTGGTGATGAAAGAGTGAAAAGATATGAGCACCTAAGTGTTGGGTTCCTGTTTAGCAGAATTGACAGAGGAAGAACTGACCGACAGAGCATCAAAATTATTCCAGATGAGATATTGATGGTGATCAAGGTTCCTAAGGTATCATCCATGATTGGCCGACATGTTAGATGACCTCTCTAAGTATCTCTTTGATTCACATCACTTGGTAAGCAAGGATTCAACTGACAGACTAGAGTTTGGGAAAATATTGACTATTCCAGATGCCGACTAGAAAGAGGATGAAATCCTTTGTGCGGATATATATACCAGATGGATTTCAATGTGAAGAGGTGTGTTGGTTGTGGGCAAGTGTGAAGAATAGCAGAGAACAGGATAATAGCAGAAAGAAAGGTTCGGTATGTAACAGAACAACAGTTTAAGACAGAGGAAGAATGAGTGCAGCAGATCAGTTTATTGAGCCTAACCGGAATTGAACCTCAGCATAAGTGGATGCTTCTCTTCAGTTCAATCACTTGGTTACCTTCATTACAACTTGTAGACAGTGAGTCTCTTGTAGGCAGTGAGCCTCTTGTGAGCAGTGTGCTCAAGCAGTGAGCCCTAATTGGCAAGTGCCATTTTGTACTTCTATTCTTCTAATAGAGAATACATTCTTGGGTTAGTCATCCCGTGGTTTTTCCCTTAACAGGGTTTTCCACATCAAAATCATTGTGTTAGGTGTATTGACTTTGTTTCTGCTTTCATGATTATGGATGCTTATTTACTTTGATGTTGTGCTAGTTGTTAAAGAAGAATAGAAAGTCATATTAATTAAGATAACTAATGCACCCCCCTCTCAGTTATCAACAATTGGTATCAGAGCTAAGTTCCTCCAAATAGAGCCTAACAACTTGAGGAAGATCTAGGAATATCAATAGATATGTATGGTATGAGGGAGCAACTTCAGTCTACCCTAGATGATCTTGAGAAATCTCATTCTGAAGTCAATACCCTGAAGGAAAGAATCAGACAAGCTGATGATTTCATAAATGAACTCAGAGAAAAATTGAGTATCTCTATGAAGAAGAGAAAGGAACTTCTTCAACAATTAGCAAATCAAAGTGAAGCCAATGACACTAATGAAGAATTGAATGAGAAAAATAAGTTATGTGAGAAGATATCAAAAGAAGTCATTATGGTGAGACATGAAATGGAATCAAGAGTTATGAAATTTACCCAAGAAATTGAAGAGAAAAGAAAAATTGAAGATAATCTAAATCAATCTCTCAAAGAGAAGACATAAGACTACCACAAGATGGACAGAATAATCAGGCATCTGGAATCTGATCTTGAAGATGCTAGAGACAATGAAGAAAAACTTGAAGATCAAATAGACACTCTTAAAAGGGATCTTCAAACAACAAATGAATACAAAGAGAAATTCAAGATAAGTTATGCCCAACTTGAAGTTCTTTTTGAAAGCCAAAAGAGGGTAGATGACAAGCGTGGCTTGGGATATGAGAAAGGTGAAAGCTCTGGATCCGGTCAAAAGAATTTTGGATCAGGAAATCAAAGGAACAGGCCTAGAAGACCTCCAGTAAGGCAACCTAATGCTCAAAGATATCCATCCTTCAATGGATACTGCCACAACTGCAATAACTTTGGTTGTAAATCAATGCAGAAAGAGAATGAATTAGATTAATTCATTCTTCTTCGGATAGTGTTTCAACTACAAAAGGTATGGTCACAAATCTCATGAATGTAGAAATATGCAAATGAACAATTCATTCAATGGTAGATGCTTTGCATGCAATAGAATGGGACATATGGCTAATCAATGCAGATCAAGAGGATATTAGTCAAATATGCAAAGAAATGTTGTTTGCCACAATTGTAATAGATCTAGTCATATTGCCAAATTCTGTAGAAGCAAGAATCAAGACAAAAGGGGTCCGGTACATCATAATCAGAATCAAGACAAAGGAAAAATAAAAGTGAATGCAGATGAAGTTCAAAGTGAGATGAACAAGATTTGGGTGAAGAGAAGTACAAAAAATGTAGGGGATGGATCCGCACCAAAATCTGGTGCTGATATTCCTTCCAAAAATTAAAAAGTGAGCTCTAGCTCAGGGGGAGACACAAGGAAAAACTTTTTCCCCTAGCCAGTTAAGTGGTGCCGGAATTGGCACAAGGAAAGTTGTGGATTAAAGGGTTCACAAAGGATCATCTAAATAAGCTTTGGTAAAGAGATGAAAGATCTGGAAGAAGTTTTGAACAGGTTAATCTTCCAAGACTAATCCGGTTCAACAGTCATCCGGTGAGAAGTAGGTTTTTCTCAGTTAGATCCGATATGATTCAAACTGAGGAATCTTGATCTGCAGATGGATGAAATGTTTGGGGAAAGGAAGATAGACTGTCAATCATCACCAAGAACGACTCTAAATGCTTCTTAGTGATCCGGAAAAGATTTCTTTGAACAAGGAGAATAAGGCAACCATAATAACTTAAGTTGTGCATTTATTGCAATGTGAAATTAGGGTTTACTTAGAGATAAAAGGGTTCATTTGATCGTCATTTACACATTTGCACTCGAGAAGAAGAGAAAAGAGATCTGCAAACAATTTGTCTCAAGCCTCTCAAAGATCAACCACAGAGGATAATTCTTCCAGCAATCCAGCTCATTCTATGAAACATAGAAGTGTAAAAAGGTATTCTTCACTCTTGATCAAACTTTTTCTGAATCTTTAAGATGGCTACTCTGAATGTTGTAAAGATTTTTGATAGGCCTCGCCCCAAATTTAAGAAACATCCCTACAAATCTCTAGAAGTGGATCCCTTAGGGGCATTTTCTAGCATTCCGCATGGGGTTTTGCATATTGAAGATGTTAGGGCATATATGCATGCGAACATTGAAGATTTTGGGGAATCCAAGCTGGTAGATATCTATCAGAATCAGTTAATAGATGACTCATTTGAACTCAAACCACAGTATAAGGCTATCTGGGACAAACATTTTGTACAATGCATTCATTTCACCTGTTTTGCAGAAGATGAATGGGTCCGGTATGTTCTAAGTAGAATACATGATAGCTTCATATGGTTGACAAGGCCATTCAAGATAACCAAGGATGCCATTAGGGCAGTTACCAGATTGCACTCATCTGGTGGGATACCTACTCTCAAATCTGTCAAGAATCAGACAGTGAATGAAGCAACCGGATCAAAATTTGACAAGAGAGCTATGACAATTGAAGATATCATTGATCTGGATATCAAATTTGCATCCATGATAATTGGTTACAAGATATATCACTGATCATAGTGAACTTATTCTAAACCAACTGTTGGAGAACCTACAAAAGATCAAAAAGGACAAGAAGAACTCATTCAAGTATGGTGGGCTGATATTATGTTTATTCTTCTACTTCATGAATGAGCTTCCTGAATCCAGTGGTTGGGTATGGCAGAATAATAGACCTGTAGCCATTCAAATCAGAGAATATATACATGGACTTGGTGATGCCAAGGCTTAAAATACAGCACTCGAGGGCTATTTCAAGAACTTTCAGAGTATGATGCAAGCTAGAGAGAGAATTCCCCAATCTCTAGTTGAAAATTATAAGGATACAATATGCTTTATGATAGAAACTGATCAGTGCCTAATGGAGGTTGTGGAGCTAAGGATAGTCTGGATCATGCCAATGGGGTATGAAGTAGATGAGAAAATTATAGAGCTACATGTTCAACACATGCTTAGTCAACCCAAGGATCCCAAGGCAGAAAGGTTTGGAACCTTTGAAGAGTTGAGTGTAAAGATTCATGTGGAACTTAGACAGCTAGAGATTAAGAGAAAAGTAAGAAGGGAAGTAGAAGAACTTGCCAAGAGGCATGGAATTTCAAAGGAGGCACTTGATGCAAATAGAGAGAAGATGGAAAGGGCAAAGAAAGAAAAAGAAAAAGCAGAGAAAGAAGGTGCTTCGGTGGAAGTTCCCTCCCAGACCAGATCCTCTAAGACTTTTGCACCTACCACAGCTAAGAGCTCAAAGGCATCAAAACTAGAAGCCCAGACATCCAGAAAAGGAGAAAAGAGATCAAAGAAAAAGGCAACAAGGTCCTATGTAAGTCAGAAGGATGAAGAAGAGACTGAATCTGATGGGGAGATAAAGAAAATGAAGAAGAAGAAGAAATCATATGGTGAACCCTCTACTGGTGAAGGCAAGGAAGAAAAGGAAGAAGATTTGTTGAAAAACCTACTCTGTGCATTAAAGATATCATCAAATTAGTCACTGTGGACGGGAACTTGAAGCTAATGATTGAATTTTATAACAATTACAGTGAGGCTGATCAGAAGATCCTGCAAGAAGCTACAATTAGGTATCTTAACATTTATAACAAAGCATTCATTGAGATTATATCTCTAATTCCAAAAAGCCTAGAAAAGGAACTGGAAATAAGGAAGAACAATGTCAAGGCTAAGGACCTTGAGATCATGGAACAAATAGCTATTCAGCTCTATCCCTCAATCACTTAGAAACAAATGAATATGATTTTCAAAGATTGCAAGGATGAGTTCCGAAGCAAAGCTAGAATGAATTAGCTTATGCTTGGTGAAACTGACAAAATACCAAAAGAGACAGAAGAGATCCTCTAGAATGCATACAAAAGATTCAACATTCCCATTGTAGAGGACTTAGATGATGAAACCTCTGCCATGGATGACAAAGAAGAATCCACTAAGATAGTAGCAGAAGAGGCAAAGGAGACTAGTGAAGAAAAAGCTAAGGACTTAGATTCCTTTGTTCTGGAAGAGGAAGTCCAAGGAGAAGTAAATCTAGATTCTCTAGCAGTGTCCAGATCTAAAGGAGAAGAAAGAATAGAGGAGAAAGAAGAAGTGAAGGGAAGAGAAGAAGGTCAAGCTGAGAAGAACACAAGTGACAGTGCAGAAGGAAAGAAGACTCTGTCTCCGGCAAGAGACATTGCAGAAACTGTCAAGGATTTCTTGACTAAATAAATGATGAAGATTAATGAACCGGAGTTACTTCAAGGACCATTTGACTTTGATTCTCTCTCCCCAGTTTAAACAATGAAGATAGCATCCTTTGCCCAAGAAAAGGCTAAAGAGAAACTTCTAAAGTCTCACATGGAAGACTGTGAGCTACTAGAAATTGCATCTGGTGTGCTTGAAAAGATCATGCCATCCCTTTAGAAGGATTCCTCAGCTTCTTCATCCGGTAATCTCAAGTATCTTGTTAGTTCTGTCAACACTCATTTTGAGTCTTAAGAGAAATTAGTTGAGGAGAAGGTCCGGAAAGAGTTTTTGGATAAGAGATTCTCCGAGTTACAAGGCTTTATAACCAATGATAGGAGAGTTATGGATATTGGAATAAAGAACTTAGAAAATGCTCTTAAAGATGGCAGAGTTATCTATAAATTTTGTTTATCCTGGCCTAAAGTGACCAAGGATATTGAGAAGAAAGTAAAAGAGCAAGAGGATAAATTATTAAGTTTATCTCAAAGTTTTGATCCTCTCTCCTCCTCCATAAGAAATCAAGAGTGTAAGACTATTGTAGTCATAGATGAAATAAAGAAACTTGAGAAAAAGAAGAAAAATAGAATAAATAGGTTGAGTGAACTTAGAGGGATCATCATCCCCAAGTTAGAATCCATGCATGAGGCTCTTACTGATGCTCAGGTTACAGCCCGGACCAATGATCCGATAGATCTTCAGAAGGCAGAAGCGTTTGCATTCCTGTTGAGTGGTCACATCTCAATTTTGGATAGGATGAAGCAGAGTTGGGCTACGAAAGTTATACAGTTGAAGAATACTTTTGCAGACAATTTAAATACATGTAAGTACAACTTGTATATATACTTATGCGGATATGTATAGATTGTTTTCTTCTTGAAAATATTGGTGTGCGGACCCTACCCTTTGCCATTGATGTCAAAGGGGGAGTGAGGAACAGTAAAAAATGTGGAATCTAGCTAAGGGGGAGCTCCGGTAAAGTAGAGCATCAACCAAGGAGGAGTATAGTATAACACTTAGTCATTTTTCACTAAGTGTTGCCATCAATGCCAAAGGGGGAGATTGTTGGCAAGAGACACATTGTAGCTTCATGATTGTTGTCATTGATGGCAACAAAGTTCATCCCACACATCCGTAGGACATGGTGTGCCTATACCGGAAGTCAGATTGAAGAGTGTTGTGGTCCGGTAAGCAAGAATAGAGCATGTGGCAAGGTCTGACAGTCAGGTCCGGATCTCTCAGATGAAGTATCTTAGTAAAGTGCAGACTTGGGGAAGTCAAGAGGTGTACCTTAATCAGAGATTGAGCCTCTGATGATGAAAGAGTGAAAAGATATGAGCACCTAAGTGTTGGGTTCCTATTTAGCAGAATTGACAGAGGAAGAATTGACCGACAAAGCATCAGAATTATTCTGGATGAGATATTAATGGTGATCAAGGTTCTTAAGGTATCATCCATGATTGGCTGACATGTTAGATGACCTCTCTAAGTATCTCCTTGATTCACATCACTTGGTAAGAAAGGATTCAGCCGACAGACTAGAGTTTGGGAAAATATTGACTATTTCGGATGCCGACTAGAAAGAGTATGAAATCCTTTGTTCGGATATATATACTAGATGGATTTCAATGTGAAGAGGTGTGTTGGTTGTGGGCAAGTGCGAAGAATAGCAAAGAATAGGATAATAGCATAAAGAAAGGTCTGGTATGTAACAGAACAACAGTTTAAGACAGAGGAAGAATGAAGTGCAGCAGATCAGTTTATTGAGCCTAACTAGAACTAAACCTCAACATAAGTGGATGCTTCTCTTCAGTTCAATCACTTGGTTACCTTCATTACAACTTGTAGACAGTGAGTCTCTTGTAGGCAGTGAGCCTCTTATGAGCAGTGTGCTCAGGCAGTGAGCCCTAATTGGTAAGTGCCATTTTGTACTTCTATTCTTCTAACAGAGAATACATTCTTGGGTTAGTCACCCTGTGGTTTTTCCCTTAACAAGGTTTTCCATGTCAAAATCATTGTGTTATGTGTATTGACTTTGTTTCTACTTTCATGATTATGGATGCTTATTTGCTTTGATGCTGCACTAGTTGTTAAAGAAGAACATAAAGTCAAATTAATTAAGATAACTGATTCACCCCCCCTCTCAGTTATCAACAGGCTTGATATGGGTTGTCCTGGTGGACCTTCCTAGGCCCCGACCCCCATCCTAGGTTGTCCTGACAGCCTCTCCCGATACCCGACCCCCATACAAACTCATGCGGAATCAACAACCCTTCATGAGGACAAGGTAGTTGATCTTGCCATTCCAAGCCTTCTCATCCCATCCTTAGCCTAAACAAGCACTACAGGCATGGGTGAGGCATCCAATTATCTTAATTAGTGTGAAAACTACCTAACCCTCTAAATTTATTATTAAGTTATCACTAGATTAACAACTTTCAATGGGTTATCTTGGCTAGCCACTTTGGGCCCTGGCCCCACATTGAAAGCCACTCCCCCACCTGCATCTAGAAGACCCTATCCATCAAGCAAGACATTTACCATCATAACGACAAGTATTCATATACAATGCAAGGCATTCCTATCTTGCACATGAATAAGTACACTGAGCAAGGCACAAACCATCTTGCACATGTATCATACCAACATGAATAGGAGACAATATTTCAAGAATGCATTTCATTCAACTCACATGATGCACACATAGCCAACCCCCACACAATCGTGCCCCCCTAGGCCTCTGGAAACAACTTCCTCAAATGACACAACACTTGACACCATTAAAAACACAATGGTTTCACATCACATTCATTCTCAGAAACACGTCATAAACTAATACCTTTCATCAACCTTTTAATTATATTACCACATATGCAACATATGATACGACACACTAAATATGGCTCTTAAAGAATATAACATTAATCCAAACAAGATCAATCATCTAACAACATAAGGTAACTCTATTCCAACAAAATAAAACAATAATATTCTAACAATTTAATATTAGCTCAAATATCTTTGAAGATTTTATAACAAAAAATTTAGTCAAACAAGATACTATCCATTATTAACTAAACCACTTTCTGCACTGATGTAAATCTCATTAATAATCTAGACAACTTTGCAAATTCTATTAAAAAATAATTGTATAAGCAAAACATAAAGGAACATAAAGGAGTTTAAAACAAGACATCCATTTTAGTTCCAAAATAAATGTTTAGAAAGCATATGAGTTAATAGCTACAACACTTTACATCATATCGAACTTATTCTCCAATTACTCTAAGAAATATAACTCCTATATATTTCTTCTAAGACTCTAATTACCAAAAACTGGTCATTTTCCATTCTTACACTCAAGTCATAATTTTAGAGGCAAAAATCTAAAGTTTAACATCTCATACTTAGGTTTACACAAGACTTCATCAAATTTAGTAAGAAGAAGATATACACAAAATTCAGTTTAATACCATTAATGCAATGCAATGATGACTTAATAAGAAGATCTTATTCTCAAAAATAAGATAAGTTTGTTTTCTAGATGCAAATAATCTCCTTGATGGAAAGTAGTAAAGATCAAAGAAAATATCAAGTTATTCTTAGTCCTTTAACCATTCATGCAAACAGTGTTCATTGACCCAAAGGTTACTTCTAAATCATTAGTTATCTCTACTTATATATAAATAATAACACATCCTTCATACTATATTCATCATCCAACGGAAGATGGTCTATTAATATTGATAAACAATGCACTACTTAAGAAAACTAGTGACATTATTCACTTGTCTACAACATCTAATTAATTAAATTGTTTTCAAGATCACTATTCTATTACTTGTAAAAAACTATCTTATCCCTAAGTGGTAATTATGAATGATTTAAAGACTTATGTAACATAACATGTTTGCACCATACACAAATGCACTCTAGTGCAGAAATAACCATCATTATTTTGAATCCCCACACACACACACACATCAGACTCAATAATTTTATTAAATGGTGTAATCATTTAATTTCTAATAAATTACAATAACACCTAATTAATGTATCACATAATTTTATACATGTGAAAACCCATCAATGCATAACGGAAGGGGGATTTTGTTAGATTTTATAGTTCAAAAAGCTCTAGAAGACATTATGCAATATAAGAGATAGTAACAAGTTACTTAAGCTACTAGATGGAATGCCTCAAAGATATTTTAACTCATTGTAACTGATGATTTGTAGGATGAGTTAAAAAATGATTTTTCTTCAAGCTTGAAATGATGCTCTAGAATTTAAAGTCTAATATTGATGAATAAACGTAAATGCTCGAGGCTAAAGAATGGCTCAAGAAAAAGCACTAAGGCAGTGCGTACTTGCAAGAATAAGGAATACCTAATCTTAGAAAGATTGCTCCAATGATTTCATTAACAGAAAGATAGGAATAAGCTAATATTAGCATTAGTCATAAGTGAAACATGCATCATAGGCCGATAGGCCATATATTTGGTGCCACAGGCTGGCATGATTATCCAACGACATGGCCAATTCTAGGAATATGTGCAAGCCAAGGAAGAATCTTTGTTAAACTAGATTTTCTCTTTTTTTTATTAATAAATGAACCTAACTAGGTAGGAGGTTAAAATCCATAGAAGAAGAAACTATATGCCAATGAGATAGAGCCCGTGAATCCCTAACTCTCGATGTGGCTGATGGTTGACAAAGTTTGAAAGATCATGCAAAATAGGAAAGATAGCTTGCGTTGGTTTAGAGGAGGCGGTTTAAATCTAGGTAGAGCATCTTCTCTTGGTAAACAATGATGTTTGATTTAAATAGAAAATTTTCTAATTCCAAATCTTATAGGAAGGAAAAGGGCAAGTTGCCAAACTGTTTATAGAAGATACAAGTTTAAACCTGCATTTACCACTTGGTGGTCATAATACCCAAAACTGTTAAAAGAAGCATCACAAAGAAAACAAAGAAGAGATCCAAAGATATTCATTTCACAAAAGTAAATTAGTTTGCTTGACAGATTGGTAAATCGCATAAGCTCCTATTGAAATAAGTCTATTATGATGATCGACGATAGTTGATGCCCAAAAATAGTTTCCAATTTAATCCTTATAAAGAAATCAATGAGAAAACATAATGTAGACAAAGAGGTGATATGCCATAACACCATTTAAAGTTACGTTCAGGAAAAAGGAACAAATTTTCATTCCTGAGAATCTGTGAGGTAGGGTGAGCACATAATAGATATGCAATGCCAAAATCTACAGCCAGCTTCCTATCTACATGTGCCAGTATATATGAGTTTGGAAACATGGTATGAACATCCAGACCAGATGCAGAATTGCCAGATAGAAATGTTGGAAAAGTTCTAAATGACCAATAAGAAAGAAAGGTGGAAACACATACAACTTCCAACAAAATTTCAAAACGTATCTAAACCTCATTCGATTAGCTTCAACAAAAGTAAGAGGATCATAGCCTAATGTCATTATCATGCAAATGATACAAAGGATATTGAGTACTTACACCCATAAGAATTACAGGGATTACGTTGATAGGAGCCACGAGGAGTTTAGAAAGTTTTTTGGTGTGAATGATTTACGGCGTGAGACAATACTGAGAACTATAGTTCTCACATGCGCCGATAGAAATAGTTGACGAGTTCAGAACATTTTCTAACTTAATTGTTTTAGGGTATGAGACAGAGCATGCAGACTACTTGGTTTTGAAATGACTCAAAGGGAGAGAGATGTCACCACATGGAATGTAGTGAATCTAGGATAAGCACAAGATACTGCGCAAGTTAACCATTTTGACAGTGTTGGCTACCATTATGATGCCCTGGGTATTACCATTAAGATGTCAATAAAAACCTATGGTGGTTGAAAATGTGTTTTTTAGTGCACTCGAGGAAAATATAGGCTTAGAGGTATTTACAACAAATCACATCCAATACAGAGAAGGTCCAAGTATGGTAGAGAAAATTACCATGATTTCTGAGGTTGAGTGCAACATAGAGATTGTTGATCTTCAAGTCTTAATGGCCAAGCTCTTCTATTTCACAAGCCTCAACCTGTATTCCATTTGCTCCATCCATTTTCTCAGCAACACGGGACCAAATTTCTAATGTTAGATCGGTTCCCAACAAGTCCCATCACTCATTCACAAGAGCTCCCAAATTTTCTAACTTGCAGACCTTTCTTTCCACCCCCTCCAAAGTTTAATCTGCTCAAGATTTATCAGAGAGAGATCCCCCCAATCTTCCAGAAGATTCCTCCCATAAAAGACAATAAAATCTACCTGAAATCCTTCCTTACAATTTGCTATTTTTGTCATTTACAACCAGACAAAAAAATATTTCTTTCTAAATTTATTTATTTTAGTGTTTACTATATATATGACAACTCATAAATATTATCTATTTTTATTGCCACTTAACACAACATTTAATTATATAAATTTATTTATTTATCTTTAGCTAGCATTAACATTTATTATTAGTTATTTCCATAAACTCAAATTCTCATAAAGGCATTTTTATTTATTTATTTAACAAAAATGCTTTCATAATTGATAATATTATTTTAATGCAACAATTAACCAAAGCAACAATCAAACAATGCCAAACTAAATAACCCAAACACCAAACAATACCTAACACAATGCATGATCGAAAGCATGACCACAATGATAGTGACTGACCGTTACGCCCATACAGACAACACTTCCTGGGTGCAAAATTGGATACTCATCCTTTTCAAGGATGATGGCTAACTAGGGGACCATATGTTATCTCCATTCAACCGTTTCCATTGGGTTTAAGGCACGCTCAGACCTGTCAATTCAGGTGGAGTCGATGCTTGATACCTGCATCCTGTAGCAACCAAACAATCAAACAAATAAACATATATATATAGTCAAATACATCATTGAAGGGAATCATAGCATAGCAGGGTACTCACGTATGAGTAATGAGACAGTGTCCCTTCCACCAACACATCAAACACATAATCATAACACACATAGCAATTAGTTACTGATCGACTAAATAAGAACCATCATCAGATAATTGCATGATACACATAATAAGATTGATCCACACAAAACATCACAACACAACATCCTATGATACAAAATCAGTCGCATAAAAATCAATTCTAACATATGACAATCATAGTAAGATCAACATCATAATTACCTGAATGTAGAACAATGTTAGAGCATATGAATTATCAGTGTTGGAACAAGATTATTAGTAAACATACTAACTTCATCTTCATGCTCCTTAGACTGACCACCTGCACATCAAGGTGAGAATGGAGGGGTACTACATCCTCCCCCCTAAAACTTGACTTACTCCTTGAAGTCATAGACTAGGGTGGAAACATAGCATATTAGTATTGCAATTTTCTATTGCCAATATTCGCATCCATATTAAGCAACTGTTCATGAAACAAGCACAATTGTTCACTAAAGACAAGAAGGACATCAATTCCTCACATTGAGACATATCATGTGTTCTACTTATAACCAATCACACATATTTTGAGAATTTCATATGATTTAGAGAATTGCATTCACATATTAACAAGGAAAAATACATCTCATCTCTTATTCCCACTATGGTTCCAA
Source organism: Cunninghamia lanceolata (assembly GCA_027924645.1). NCBI lineage: Eukaryota > Viridiplantae > Streptophyta > Pinopsida > Cupressales > Cupressaceae > Cunninghamia > Cunninghamia lanceolata. Next base: position 3,855,270 of record BSBN01000163.1, on the reverse strand, counting down.
CTAATTACAAAACATGCAAAGTACAATTCTCCGCGGAGTCCTCCCTTGAACATACTATCAGAGGTTCGAAATGAACATGATAGAAACAACACTTAACATGAAACGGGACCAACAGAATCAAACATTCGGAATAGCCATCATAGAAATTAAAAAAAAAAACCCAAGTGGGGAATAATCAAATCCAATCTTAAATCATAAAATGCGAGAAATTTTCAACAATAAATCAAGTATGGAGAACGAAAATTTTGGGTGGCCACTCCTATCATAAGAAAGTTCAAAGGAAACAAATTTCATTGTTAGCCCCCAACAACACATGAAACAACTATCAAAATTCTAAAACAACCAAATTACAAACAAATCCACATCACGATGTGACTAATTTTAGCCACAAAAGGGAGTATCCGCTACACAACACCCAAGGACACAAGGTCCAGAATGTGTTAGAGAACATACAACAAACACACAGACTATTAAGTTATCTACATCCTCTTATCTAAGAAACTTTCATACAAAAATTTAAGGTAACACATTCGCTACTTATATACAAAAATTTTCTATCATTAATGCTGTACAATTTCTTTTTACCAAGCTATGAACATATACAATTACTTCCTTATGCAAGAAGATATTTACAAAGGGAATATATGATGTCACACACAAGAATAATTCAAAACTCTAATTAACTTACAGTATCACATTCATGATCTCATGGGTCCAACACAAGCTCCAATTTGATCTCCTGCACACGGTTCTTACACATGCATACACAATGATAACTTTCATAAACCACAACAGATCTTCTACATGAGGTCATGGCCAACTAGGAGATAGATATAAGATTATCAAGTAACCACATGAAGATACCCCACACATGACAACACCACATGACTCGCGATGCATGATGCCATTGAATGATTAAATCATTCCAATACTTACACATATAAAAAAGTAATGCAACTAACATAACGATGGTATGGTGCTTCCACTCCCTTAGCTAAACATAACCCCTAAGTATGATTACTTCACCAAACTAGGGAACACAAAACACCACTGGCCTTTCACAACACCCCACACAGAATGGGTATAGGACATTCACATCACTAGAGGGGCAAATACCACACTCCTAATTACATGCACTAACAGTAATCATGCTTCTTTCTTCTAAAGCACTAGAGACCATAAGAGGAACTCAATGCCTCAACAAATTAGCAAGCACTAACATATGGGAAACACATATTATTAGATACATCATCACATTTTCAGAAAAGGAGGGAGAACACATAGTAGACACATAAGTAAAACAAGGCACAAAAAAATTATTTCTTCTAGAATTAAGAACACGTCTGTAAATTTATCAATCTTCTAATGTCGTACTGAGGCACATAGATGAGAGAAATTATTAACAACTTGCCACAAGAAGAAAAATGCTTAACCTAGAGCAACAACAACAATCCAGAGATCCCAGTGTTGCAACCTAGGCTCTGATACCAAATGTAATGCTTCGCCACGAAACTCTAGAGAAAAGCTTAACTATGCAATACAAAAGGCCAATATATTTTTTTTAATAGAGGAAATAAGAACGGAATGTAAATCATGTTTATTTATAACATCTAAGTTAAGCTTTAACCTCTAGGGATTACATGGCTGCATCACTATATACTAACATGATCTAACTAACAACCATGGTTCATTCTAAATCCAAATGCATCAAATGAATCAACACATACATTTCTTTCATAATATGACATCAGTTAAGTAAACCTCAAGATCTTGCATATAGGATTATAAAAATATATTTACAATTCCTTTTACAAAAGAATTACAACAATACAATGTTTATAATGTTGCTTCCTGATTATATTGGAGAGTATACACCAATATAACAATACATGATTCAACTGTTATACAAGGCTAGAATATAACATAAGTATATGTCTCCTCATGCTAAAACAAGAGCGGTGATCATCTGCTACTTGCGATATACCCTCCTCGCACATGATCAATAGCAAGGAAACCAATGGAGATCAAAGCACAACCAACTGACCATGTGGAACCCTAAGGTCCACCCCCATGCTAGGAGATAACAATAAGGTCCCACTACTGCAAATAGTCAAGAAGATAATAGACTAACAGGTGCAAGGACTACACAAGACTCCAAGACAACACGGGTCAATATGAACATCACAAGCAACTCAAACATCACTTCCAGAGGCAATCACACAACGAAAGGGAGAATATAATTAGGGAATGCTAGGCTGCAGTAGGGAAGAGTGTCATCACATGGCTTGATATGGGTTGTCCTGGTGGACCTTCCTAGGCCCCGACCCCATTCTAGGTTGTCCTGGCAGCCTCTCCCAATCCCCGACCCCCATACAAACTCATGTAGAATCAACATACCCTTCATGAGGACAAGGTAGTTGATCTTTCCATTCCAGGCTTTCTCATCCCATCCTTAGCCTGAACAAGCACTACATGCATGGGTGAGGCATCCAATTATCTTAATTAGTGTGAAAACTACCCAGCCCTCTAAATTTATTATTAAGTTATCATTGGATTAACAACTTTCAGTGGGTTATCTTGGCTAGCCACTTTGTGCCTTGGCCCCACATTGAAAGCCACTCCCCCACCTGTATCTAGAAGACTCTATCCATCAAGCAAGACATTTACCATCATAACGACAAGTATTCATAAACAATGCAAGGCATTCCCATCTTGCACATGAATAAGTACAATGAGCAAGGCACAAACCATCTTGCACATGTATCATACCAACATGAATAGGAGACAATATTTCAAGAATGCATTTCATTCAACTCACATGATGCACACATAGCCAACCCCCACACAATCGCGCCCCCCTAGGCCTTTGGAAACAACTTCCTCAAATGACACAACACTTGACACCATTAAAAACACAATGGTTTCACAACACATTCATTCTAAGAAACACATCATAAATTAATACCTTTCATCAACCTTTCAATTATATTACCACATATGCAACATATGATACAACACACTAAATATGGGTCTTAAAGAATATAACATTAATCCAAACAAGATCAATCATCTAACAACATAAGGTAACTCTATTCCAACAATACAGAACAATAATATTCTAACATTTTAATATTAGCTCAAATATCTTTGAAGATTTTATAATAGAAAATTTAGTCAAACAAGATACTATCCATTATTAACTAAACCACTTTCTGCACTGATGTAGATCTCATTAATAATCTAGACAACTTTGAAAATTCTATTAAAAAATAATTGTATAAGCAAAACATAAAGGAACATAAAGGAGTTTAAAACAAGACATCCATTTTAGTTCCAAAATAAATGTTTAGAAAGCATATGAGTTAATAGCTACAACACTTTACATCATATTGAACTTATTCTCCAATTACTCTAAGCAATATAACTCCTATATATTTCTTCTAAGACTCTAATTACCAAAAACTGGTCATTTTCCATTCTTAGACTCAAGTCATAATTTTAGAGGCAAAAATCTAAAGTTTAACATCTCATACTTAGTTTTACACAAGATTTCATCAAACTTAGGAAGAAGATATAGACAAAATTTAGTTTAATACCATCAATGCAATGCAATGATGACTTAATAAGAAGATCTTATTCTAAAAAATAAGATAAGTTTGTTTTCTAGATGCAAATAATCTCCTTGATGGAAATTAGTAAAGATCAAAGAAAATATCAAGTTATTCTTAATCCTTTAACCATTCATGCAAACAATTTTCATTGACCCAAAGGTTACTTCTCAATCATTAGTTATCTCTACTTATATATAAATGATAACACATCCTTCATACTATATTCATCATCCAACGGAAGATGGTCTATTAATATCGATAAACAATGCACTACTTAAGAAAACTAGTGACATTATTCACTTGTCTACAACATCTAATTAATTAAATTGCTTTCAAGATCACTATTCTATTACTTGTCAAAAACTATCTTATCCCTAAGTGGTAATTATGAATGATTTAAAGACTTATGTAACATGACAACATGTTTGCACCATACACAAATGCACTCTAGTGTAGAAATAACCATCATTATTTTGAATCCCCACACACACAAACACACACACACACAGACACACATATATCAGACTCAATAATTTTATTAAATGGTGTAATCATTTAATTTCTAATAAATTACAATAACACCTAATTAATGTATCACATAATTTTATACATGTGAAAACCCATCAATGCATAATGGAAGGGGGATTTGTTAGATTTTATAGTTCGAAAAGCTCTAGAAGACATGTATGCAATATAAGAGATAGTAGACAAGTTACTTAAGCTACTAGATGGAATGCCTCAAAGATATGTTAACTCATGGTAATAGATGATTTGCAGGATGAGTTTAAAAATGATTTTTCTTTAAGCTTGACATGATGCTCTTGAATTTAAAGTCTAATATTGATGAATAAACATAAATTCTTGAGGCTAAAGAATGGCTGAAGAAAAAGCACTAAGGCAGTGTGTACTTGCAAGAATAAGGAATATCTAATCTTAGAAAGATTGCTCCAATGATTTCATTAACAGAAAGATAGGAATAAACTAATATTAGCATTAGTCATAAGTGAAACATGCAGCACAGGATGATAGGCCATATATTTGGCGCCACAGGCTGTCATGATTACCCAACGACATGGCCAATTCTAGGAATATGTGCAAGCCAAGGAAGAATCTTTGTTAAACCAAATTTTCTCTTTTTATTAATAAATGAAGCTGACTAGGTAGGAGGTTGACATCCATAGAAGAAGAAACTATATACCAATGTGATAGAGCCCGTGAATCCCTAACTCTCAATGCAGTTGATGGTTGACAAAGTTTGAAAGATCACGTAAAATAGGAAAGATGGCTTGCGCTGGTTTAGAGGAGGCGGTTTAAATCTAGGTAGAACATCTTCTCTTGGTAAACAATGATGTTTGATTTAAATAGAAAATTTTCTAATTACAAATCTTATAGGAAGGAAAAGGGCAAGTTGCCAAACTATTTATAGAAGAAATAGGTTTAAACCTGCACTTACCACTTGGTGGTCATAATACCCAACACTGTTAAAAGAAGCATCACAAAGAAAATAGAGAAGAGATCCGAAGATATTCATTTCACAAAAGTAAATTAGTTTGCTTGACAAATTGGTAAATCGCATAAGCTCTTATTGAATTAAGTCTATTATGATGATTAGCGATAGCTGATGCCCAAAAATAGTTTCTAATTTAATCCTTATAAAGAAATTGACAAGAAAACATAATGTAGACAAAGAGGTGATATGCCATAACACCATTTAAAGTTACATTCAGGAAAAAGGAACAAAATTTCATTCCTGAGAATCTGCAAGGTAGGGTGAGCACATAATAGATTTACAATGCCAAAATCTACAGCCAGCTTCCTATCTACATGCGCCAGTATATGAGTTTGGAAACATGGTATGAACATCTAGACCAGATGCAAAATTGCCAGATGAAAATATTGGAAAAGTTCTAAATGACCAATAAGAAAGAAATGTGGAAACACAGACAACTTCCAACAGAATTTCAAAACGTATCTAAACCTCACTCGATTAGCTTCAACAAAAGTAAGAGGATCATAGCCTAATGCCATTATCATGCAAATGATACAAAGGATACTGAGCACTTGCACCCATAAGAATTACAAAGATTACACTGATAGGAGCCACGACGAGTTTAGAAAGTTTTCTGGTCTAAATGATTTACGACGTGCGACAATACTGAGAACTACGGTGCTCACATGCGCCGATAGAAATAGCTGATGAGTTCAGAACATTTTTTGACTTAAATGTTTTAGGGCATGAGATAGAGCATGCAGACTGCTTGGTTTTGAAATGACTCAAAGGGAGAGAGATGTCACCGCATGGAATGCAGTGAATCCAGGATAAGCACAAGATGCTGCGCAAGTTAACCATTTTGACGGTGTTGGCTACCATTATGATGCCCTGGGTATTACCATTAAGATGTCAATAAAAACCTATGGTGGTTGAAAATGTGTTTTTTAGTGCGCTCGAGGAAAATATAGGCTTAGAGGTATTTACAACAAATCACATCCAATACAGAGGAGGTCCAAGTATGGTAGAGAAAATTACCATGATTTCTGAGGTTGAGTGCAACATAGAGATTGTTGATCTTCAAGTCTCAATGGCCAAGCTCTTCTATTTCACAAGCCCCAACTTGTACTCCATTTGCTCCATCCATTTTCTCAGCAACACGGGACCAAATTTCTAATGTCAGACCGGTTCCCAACAAGTCCCATCACTCATTCACAAGAGCTCCCAAATTTTCTAACTTGCGGACCTTTCTTTCCTCTCCCCTCCAAAGTTCAATCTGCTCAAGATTTTTGAGAGAGAAATCCCCCCAGTCTTGCAGAAGATTCCTCCCATAAAAGACAATTAATTCTGCCTGAAACCCTTCCTTACAATTTGCTATTTTTGTCATTTACAACTAGACAAAAAGAAGATTTCTTTCTAAATTTATTTATTTTAGTGTTTACTATATATATGACAACTCATAAATATTATCTTTTTTTATTGCCACTTAACACAACATTTAATTATATAAATTTATTTATTTATCTTTAGCTAGCATTAACATTTATTATTATTATTATTATCATTATTTATTTCCATAAACTCAAATTCTCATAAAGGCATTTATATTTATTTATTTAACAAAAATGCTTTCATAACTGATAATATTATTTTAATGCAACAATTAACCAAAAGAACAATCAAACAATGCCAAACTAAATAACCCAAACACCGAACAATACCTAACACAATGCACGATCGAAAGCATGACCATAATGACAGTGACTGACCGTTACGCCCATACAGATAACACTGACTGGGTGCAAAACTGGATACTCATCCTTTTCAAGGACGATGGCTAACTAGGAGACCATATGTCATCTTCATTCAACCGTTTCCATTGGGTTTAAGGCACGCTCAGACCTGTCAATTCAAGTGGAATCGATGCCTGATACCTGCATCCTATAGCAACCAAACAATCGAACAAATAGACATATATAATCATATAGTGAAATACACCGTGGAAGGGAATTGCAGTATAGCAGGGTACTCATGTATGAGTAATGCAACACTATCCATTCCACCAACACATCAAACATGTAATCACAACACACAAAGCAATCAGTTACTGATCGACTAAATAAGAACCATCATCAGATAATTGCATGATACACATAATAAGATTGATCCACACAAAACATCACAACATAACATCCTATGATACATAATTAGTCACATAAAAATCAATTCTAACATATGACAATCATAGTAAGATCAACATCATAATTACTTGAATGTAGAACAATGTCAGAGCATATGAATTATCAGTGTCGCAACAAGATTATCAGTAAACATACTAACTTCATCTTTATGCTCCTTAGCACGACCACCTGCACATCAAGGTGAGAATGGAGGGGCACTACAGGGGGATGATCATTATAGTACGATAGTTTGATGAGTTGTTGACATCCCCACTCAAGTGTGAAGAGGAATGACAACACTTGTTACCCTGTTTGTTGGGAAACCATGCTGAATCACCTTATTGAAAATTCTTTTGATGTGCGGTGCTAAGGCTCTCAAGCCACATTTCAAGTATTCTACCTATAAGCCATCTATATTCTTAGCTTTGCCTATTGCTAACTTTTTCATTCCTTTTGTAACATCCTTTGTGGAGAATAGTTTGGCCCTTGTGTTGATTATTGGAGGGGGGTTATACCTTGGTCTCTTTCGTACAACAACTTAGCATATTACAACCATTTGCACGTTAGTGATATATTCTCAACTATGATTCTAGTCTACTACAATTCTCTCCAAAAGCCTCTCGGATTAACCTTTCCAAGAGAAATCAGCTCTTTCCTCCTAATTTCCATGTATTGTTTTTTTTGACCTCACTAGTTTCTCATATATTTTTTAATTTGTTTTTTCCTTGACTATTTTCAACATTATTTTTGTTGTTATACATTTTTCTATTGGAACATGGTAAAGAGATACTGCTGATATGATTATGATATGGTGCTATCATTGATGGCAACAGTCAGATATGATTGGGAACAGTTGTGTATAGTTTCTTGGTCTGGGAAGAATGACTTAGTCAACTTAACTAAGTGTTGGCATCTTACTGAGCTATTGATAGAGAGTTGGCTGCCATTCCTCCATAGATATAGATTCTTGTATGCAGTTCTAGTGTGTTGTACATAGTTGTTTGATAAAGCTATATTCCAAGTTTCATGCCCTAATGATCTCTGGAAGCTACACTTTGAATTGCTTATGTCTGGGTTAACAAAGTTCAATCATGAATAGTGCATAATACCTGAGCATTTTAGTCCGCATTTCTCTGCTATTGGTTGTTTCAATTTGCAGTTTGGAGGTGTTGTAAACACATGTTAGGAGCATCCAATTTCAGATTTGTGGAGTCTGAGGTTTACCGGATGATCGTCTACAAGTTTCTAAGTATCAACATCCAGGATGACAATATTTCACAGTGACAGAGATAGTAGTTCAGAGATCCGCTTTCTACCGCATAAGAATATTATGACTTGTGGTTCTAAAGGTATGTTGGGTAATGTATATTGAGTGTTTGGTATGAATTTTAGAGTCTTGTGTGGTCCACATTGGGAGTTGTGGTATGACAGTTGATTTGGTTAAGTGTATACTTAAGGATGAAGCTAACATACAAGTTGGATCAGTATGCGGTAAAGATATATTGTTTGGATCATCATTCTAAGTAGTTCTATAATAGGTCCACACCTATATGAAGGTTCTTGAAGGATTGTATTGGTTTGCATAGCTTCTTGTGTAAGAGTTCAAGCTGACAATGTACAACCTTTTGTGTACACGTTTCATTTCTGGCAAGTAGACCTAGTTTTGAGTTAGATCTTGTTGTGATTATAAATACTTGATGGATTTCAATGTTGGAAGATGTGTGGAGATTAAAAAGCATGTGTATGTGTGATATAATATGGTTTTTGTGATCTAATAAGTGCAATAAGAGTACAGAGGATAGAATAACATAGTATATGTGAACAGAACAAAGAAATAGAGCAGTCAAGATGAAGAGTTTTGAGACAATATTTTAAGCTTTCATTGGAGCTGCATTCATGCATATGTAGATGCAATCTGAGCAGTTCATTTTGGCAATGAGCCATGTCCTTTCTTCTTTCTTTCTCTAGGTAGTGAGCCTTCTTGCAGTGAGCACTTCTTTGGGTAGTGAGCCTTTATTGTAATTCAGTATTGTTCCTACATAATATATTGTGAGCTAACACTCACCGTGGTTTTTTCCAGTTTTGGGTTTTCCACATAAAAATCCCTATGTTCATGTGTTATGGATTGTGGTTGTCTCTTCTGTGCTTAATCTATTTAATTATTGCATGCAGTAAATGTATTATTAAATTAACAAGTAAAGGATTTAATAAGATTTGATTCACCCCCACCTCTAAGTATCTTGGGTGTTCAACAATTGGTATCAAAGCTTGGTTCCTTGGAAGAAGTCTAACAACTTGAGGAAGATTTTGGGAAGTAAACACATGGTAGGAAAAAGGTTTGCTACTCCTCCTGAAGAAATTGATTCATTTGAAACCATAGAAGAAGAATGTTTGCTTGTTAATGAAGATGAATTAAGGGTTTCCCTTGAAGATCTTGAAAAAGTTGAATTGGAAAATAGGGATCTGAAAGATAATGTCAAGGGAGCAGATGAGTGTATCAAGAAATTAAGGGAACAAGTCAAGAGATTCAAAGAAAAATACAAGGAGGCTAATGAGCAACTAATATCAGCAAATGAGACCTTGAATGATCTGAAAGTGGAGGTTGTGAAAAGAGCAAAAGTAGAAGACCTAAATCAGTTGGTGAAAAGCAAAAATGAAGACTGCACAAAGATTGAAAAGGAAGTTGGGAACCTGAAGTCTAATTTGGAAAAAGCAAAAATTTATGAAGAAAAATTTAAGATAAGTTTTGCAAAACTTGATGAGATGATTGCTATTCAGAAGAGTCCCGATGACAAAGAAGGTTTGGGATTTGAGAAAGGTGAAAGTTCCAAAACTAGTCAAGAAAAGAATGCTAAAATCAAGAAGGACAAAGGCAAACAAATCTAGAATCAAAGGAATAGACCTAGAAGACCATTAGTAAGGCAACCAAATGTTCAAAGGTATCCTTCTTTCAATGGTTATTGTAATACATGCAATAAATTTGGTCATAAGGCTACTCAGTGTAGGAGAAGAGTGAATCAATATGTTCCATCATTCTCCGGTTAGTGTTTCACTTGCAACAAAGTAGGTCACAAAGCTGATGAATGCAAAAGTTATATAAGGAATAGTTACAACAATAGAAGGAATATTCAAACCTTCAAAGATAACTACTTTACTTGCAAGAGGTTTCGTCATAGAGATAATGAATGCAAAAGTTTGATAAGGAATAACTATAACAACGGAAGGAATGCTCAATCTTTCAATGGGAATTGTTTTGCATGCAATAGATTTGGGCACAAGGCAGACCAACGTAGGTCAAGAATAAATGGGAGAAACAATAATTAGAGAAATGTTGTATGCTTCAATTGCAACAAGCCTGGACATATTGCAAGGTTCTAGAGAAGTAAAAACATGAAGAGGGATAATCAGACAAACTTGAAGAAACTAAAGAAAAAGGTTGATCCCGTAGAAATTGTAACATCCCTTCTTGTAATACTTGAATAAACTCAAGAATTTACAAGAAAGTAAATAAACATAGTAAACATGAGAGAATTTTTAAAAAAAATTAAATATCATTTGCATAAACACAAGAAATAAAGTACAACTTTCTAAATAATATCAACTTGAAATCACAACATAATCGAAGCTAGAATCATAGTGAAATCCTTTCACTTTTTATTTACAATACATAAACTGCACTTGGCATAAAGAATAGTTTTATCTCATAATTTGACTATCATAAGTCATAACACGGAGTACATTGTACCTATAAAATTGATAACTGTCTTCACAAGCCTCGGTGAATCTTCTACTTCAGAGGTAGAGCATCATTCGAGTGCTTTTCCTTCAACATAGACCAGTGGTCCCCCACACACCTTCCTTCCTGGAAGTGGCCCTACCCTTCATGAAGGGTATAGATATAAGGAACTGTTAGGTTTTTGCCATCTAAGTCCTAGTGCTGTGTCCTATATAACTCTAGACCCTTCTAGCTAAGTATGATCATTCTGATTGGTCATGTCATCTAGACACACTCCTTTGACTCAACCTGGAGACTATCTCATCCTACAATTTGACTTTCTTCATTTCATAATTATAGACACAAACTTCTCTATACTGGAATTCATTCTAGTCAATATGACTTAGAAATAATTCTTAACCTAAGATATACATGCAATATATATATATATATATATATATATATAGGTAATTCTAACCTTTTAGAGATTTCCTTTTTACGTACTTGCAATTTCTAGGGTCTATGACCTTCTGTCACTCTTCTCTTTGACTCAAATATTAACAACTTTAGTGCATTAAAACAAGTTTTGACTCTATTATATAATCACTTAATTTTGATAAAGTACTACAATGACTCTTCCTGTCTTGCTCTATGGTTTTCTTGACCTTTCGTTGTCAATCACTATGGTTTTCTTGACCTTTCATTGTTGATCACTATGGTTTTCTTGACCTTTCACTATCGATCACTATGGTTTTCTTGATCTTTCACTGTCGACCAATATATATATATACCAATAATGTCATAACCGACATAAGAGTTATAGGTTTCCTTAAATCCTTCGAGTCTTAATACTAGAATTTAACTTCTCTAACTCAATACATGGAAATATCAAACATCCTCATTTTCCAAATATAATAACATAAATATAACAAAACATGAGAACAAATACCTCTAGTCTTCACTAGACCACTTCTAGGGATTTGTTCGAAATCATAATTCACATAACATGAATAAGCATAGTATGCGAGGTATGACCTCATCCATATAATATCTTGATGGATACTAACACTTTTCACAACTAGTCTTTTGACTAAGATCATTATATCAACCCAATTAGGTTTGATTCATAAAGATAACAAAGTACTTTCGACCTTCTGGTCTGTTTAAGTCTACCAAAATAGTTTTGTCTAGAACTTCAAAGTTTAACCAAGTTATTCAACTTTCATTTAGAATACTTACCAAATCATGGCTAAGTAGAAGTCATTGTGTGACATGGTTTTATCAACCACTAGTCCTTTATGGACTATCACAAATTTGGTCGAATTGGTACCTTAAGGGAGTACAAAAGATGCCAGTAACATCAATAATACATCTCCAAGATAAACATAGTTCTTCTTCTCAAACCAGTATTAGTTTAGTATAGCTATGGGACTCAAGAGTCTATCATCTCTAAACCTCAGTTATGTCTAAACTTGTTTGAAAAGAATAATAATAATATCCCAAGAGGAAGATTGACCTCTAGTCTCCTTCTAACTACGTGGTCATTTAAATCTTTTAGACCTTGGTTAGTTAATTTACAAGTATCAACTCAGTTATATCTAAACCAAAGGTTCAAAATGAGTTTAAACCTTGACTAAGTTTGGTTTGATTCCAAAAAGATGATAGTCTAATTTAGAATGCTATCCTTTTTAAAACAAAGCCCAAGGTTTCTCTATTTCTTTTACACATATGCAATAATGGCTCATTAATGAATGAGTGTTTCATCTAAGATTGACATAGTTGGCAACTCTCTCTAAACATCCTAGAAACAAAGTGTTTTCTTAATGATCACAATAATCATTTATACTAAAGTGTTCCAATGAGCATACAGATACTAATTTCTTAGTATCTTATGACATGCAAATTCATCACTATCATAAAAGAGTTGTTTTAAATTCACCTTGAGCACACCTCAACAAAGGGGTACTAAAGATGTGTGGATTATTACCTATTGACAATTAGCTATGCTCACCACAACCAGTGTCCCTTTACTATGTTGTTGCCACTATAAAGCCTCTTATTCCAACCTCTCGTGTAACTACCCATTCAACAATCATCCATTAGCTACTAGCCTATTAACTTGGTTCTCTAATAGAAAGTGTAAGACTTGAGGAATAATCTTCTTAGAATTGTGCCCTTCTTGCTCTTGAACCTCCTCATTAACTTCATTTAGTAGCAACTAATAGCATATTGGTGAAGCTAAGGCTTTGCGCTACATCAAAAACATTTTGATGCCTAATTTACTACTTAGGGTTCAATAAAAGGTCCACCATAGCCATATTTACATAAATAGAGGATTTTTCGTCCATCTCCTTTTCCAGTGCCCACATGTGTAGCATCTAAATCCTCATGGTCGGATTCGTAATCTCCTGTGTGATATAATCCACAAATTTGGCAAAGACTGAAGCAACATTCAAAACCTTTGTTGCCTCAACCTTACATCTTGTGTTTCCCCTTGCCTGCTCAATCTTCAATCCTGAAGCCATTCTACCACCATACAAGGATATCCTTCCTCTTTCTTTTTCCTCCGAGTGAACTCAAAGATATCCTTCGAAGATAAAACCCTCCGAGTATCTACCGTGGAGAGCTATCATAGCCCCCTTATAACCACTTTTATTAATGCCTAAAATAATGCTTCTCCCCAAACTATTGCGAGGGTATGCAATTAGAAGAAGGTGGTGGTCATAACGGTCCTCTATTCCTTTGAAAATATTGTCTACTTTGCTTTTCTTCTACCTTTAAAGCTAATTGGTATGTGTCTTCCATATTGTTAACCCTATGCATGCTCAATTCATCTTGAATAGTGAATTTTAGACCATTTGCATACCTTGTAGCCATCTGTTCATCAATTTCTTAATGCTCCACATGAATGGACAACTTGTAAAATTCATTTGTATAGTCTTGCACAGTAGATAAGTTTTGTTTCAAATTTGAAATCTACGAAAAAGAGTTTGCGCATAGTCTATAGGCAAAAATTTCTCTTTCAACTTCTTCTCCATTTTGTTCCAAGTCTTGATTTTATCCTTTCCCTTTCTAGTTCTTTCCTTTTGTAGATGATCCCACCATATCATTGCATGGCCCTTTAACTTAGTGCATGCAAACTTCACCTTCTTTTCCTCTATCATAGTCTTCCATTCAAAGAATTTCCCCATTTTGTTCAACCAATCTATCAACTCCTCTGGTTTGAGACTACCTGCATACTTAGAAACTTCAATTTTAATCCCATCATTTTTTCCCTCTAATGCTTTGAGCATCCTTTCTTCAAAAGTCAGGTGCTCTAATTGTGCTTCTTCTTTAGCTCCTACATGTCGATCTTCATCTCCCTGGCCTATTTTTTCATCAGAATCATCTCTTTGTGGTCTCAATCCTTGATTGGCCATCATACTACAAGTTCTTGCATTTGTCTTTGTAGATTTTGTATATCCCTATGCATCTGGGCATTATCATCTCTTCCTCTTCCTCTCCTAGCCATCTTCCCACTCTAATACCAGATGATGTAACCAAACTTTACAACGTAAAATTCAACACTATTATTACAAAAGAATACCCACAAAATTTAGAACTATTTTCAAATTTCTTCTCATTCCATTCCATCCTGCTACAACTAAAGATAAATATCAAATTTATACAAAAATGAAAATTACCATTTTTGGTAGATTTTCACAACATTCTAAAATTGCCATTTTTGGTAACTTCGCATCCTTATTCGTATGACCATGAAAGTTTCCAAATATTTGAAACTTACTAAAAATGACTAATCATCAACTTTATAATCTAATTGCAAGTAAATATAGGAAAATATTTAGAAAAAACTAGGAAAATCTCGAAAAAAAATTAAAACCTCATTTTGAGGCCCTAGATGATCGAATAAGGTCCCGAAAAAGTGTCAAAATGGTGACCTACATAATTTACGAATTCTATGGGTTTTTTATTAAACTCTTCAAGACGCATCTGCCCACCAAATTTTAGCTCCAACGGACCTCTGGGTCAAAAGTTATGACCTCCGAAAGTTCCTGCATTAGACATACTAATCAATTCTTTGCAAAACATATAGTAAAAGTCACAATGATTAAAAATTTCACATATAACCAAAATTCTATGCTATGTTCAGTTGATACAAGAGTGATCTTAATAAATAATGTATAAGCAAGATACAACAATGATTAACTGAGCAAAAGATGCAATGTTAAATGAATTAGGACAAAATAATAATATCTTGTCGAAATTGAAGCTAATCTAACTAATAAATTTGCTTTTATAAAGTAACATTTAACATCAAATCTTAAGCATGGAATTTCTTGAGGTGCCCTGCATTAATAGGTTCTTTAAGTGGTGTACCTTGTTCATCGGCTAGTTTATACGCTCCTGATCCAAAGGCTTCAGTAACTATGTACGATCCTAGCCAATTGGGGCCGATCTTACCTTTTTCTCCAGGAGGTGCATTTACATTGCGTTGATTCCCATAAAGTACCAAATCCCCAACATCGAATGAATGTTGTATAACATGTTCATTGTACGATCATTGTATGCTTTTTTGATGGGCCTTGAGATGCTCAAGAGCGTTTATTCATCTTTCATCAAGCATCTCAAGTTCTTGCAATCTCTTCTCACGTTCTGTATCATCGCCAATAATGTCTCTTAGGGAAACTCTCAATGAAGGAATTTCTATACGTAGTATTCCTAGTAGCCATACGAATGCTTGTTCTATAGGTCCATAATGCATAGGATAACTAAATGTGCTAGCCTTTTTGCTGTTTGTTAATAGTCTTTCATAAAATTTGCCCAATAATTTTGTTGTAAGCTTCTTCTTGGTCATTTGATTGAGGATAATAAGGCCTAGAGAAGCGATGTTGAATATGATATTTTTTGAGAAATTTCTTCACATCCTTGTTCTTAAATGGTGTACCATTGTCAGAAACGAGGAAGGTATTCCAAATCAAGAAATGATGTTATCTTGTATAAACTGACAAATTACGTCAGTAGTCGTGGATCGTAAGGGAACAGCTTCGACCCACTTTGTGAAGTATTCAGTAGCAGTGATAATAAATGTATGTCCTTGAGAGGAGGGTGGAGAGATTTTACCAATTAGATCCAAGGCCCAAATAGAAAATGTTCAAGGTGAAACTTGGGCATGAATTTCCTGAGCGAGTGCTCGGATTAGGTGATTATGTTGTTGACATTGCGGGTATTTCTTGACATAGGCGAAGGAATCTTGTTCCATGTGTTGCCAATAATATCCCATTCATAACAATTTTTGTACCAAGGATTTTCCCCCAAAATGCCCTCCACAAGCACTAGAGTGAGCTTCTTCTAAAGCTATCGGGATCTCCAAATTACTTAAACACTGGAGTAAAACTTCATTGTAGCTTCATCTATATAACACATTCAACAAGATAATGTAACATGCCACAATTTTGCATAGATGAATTCGGGCATTCTTAGATGTTGAATTAGGAATGGTTCCATCACACAAATAATTGAATATATAGGGGAACCATTCATTAGCATTTGTATTACCATAAAGTTCCAAATTCGCAATTATGGTGTCTTAAATTGTCAGTGTTTTAAGATTATGGATAATGAAAGTAAATTCCTTAGGAGAATCATCAGGGGATATAAGGGAAGCTATGCTTGTCATGGCATCTGCATGTCGATTATCTTTCCTGGGAATAGTATTTATCAAAAATGATATGAATTATTTTAATAGAGATAGAGCAAACTCATGATATTGAGATAGCTTGTCATGTTTAGTTTGATATAATCCACTTATTTTTCATACAATTAGCTATGAATCACCATATATAGTGATATTTTTGATGTTCAGAGCCAAAGCAGCATGAAGTCCTACAATGAGGGCTTCGTATTCAGCAATGTTGTTCGTACATGAGAAGTTTAGGCGGTAATACATAGGAATCGACTTACCTTCATGGGTATTACTATAACACCCACACCGAAGTCGGTTCGACATCTTGATCCATCAAAATACAATTCCCATTTATCATCCTTAGTAATGGCTAATATTCAGTCATCAGGAAATGTGTCCTGATGTTGCGTACCAAAAGGTGAAGGTGCTTTGACTAAATGGTCGGCTAGTGCTTGTCCTTTAATTACTTTTTGAGGAATAAACTTTAGATCAAATTCAATTAACAACATAACCCATTTAGCAAGACGACCTGACAAATTAGTTTTTGTGAAAAGATGTTTCAAAGGGTCAAATTTCACCATCACATGTATTTCAGCATTTAGCAGATAATGTCTAAGCTTATGTATTGCAAACACTAAAGCTAAGCAATGCTTCTCGATAACAGTGTAAACACTTCATAATTGAGCAAAGTTTGGCTGATATAATATACAACACAATCTTTACCTTCAACATTATGTTGTGCTAATAGGGCTACAAGAGCATTATTAGATGTTGAGATATACAATAGAAAAGGTTTATCAAACAGTAGGCTGTAGAACAGGAGGTTTAGCTAGATAAGCCTTTAAATCTTTGAAAGCTTTTTGACATTCAGAATTCCATTAAAATTTCAAATCCTTCTTCAGTAGTTGCATAAAAGGGTGAGTCTTATTCATGAGTTGTGAAACAAATCGGTGAATGGCCTGTATCTTCCCTTGCAAACTACAAAGTTGAGATATGTTCTTAGGTGTTGGTATATTAATAATTGCATCAATCTTTCTTGTATCCACTTCAATACCATGATTTGAAATGATAAACCCTAACAATTTTCCACTGTCTACACCAAAAAACACACTTACGAGGGTTTAATCGCATGTTGTATTTTCTCATTCACTCAAAAATCTATTGAAGAGTCATGGCATGATCTTGGCAATAAATGGACTTCGCCAAGATGTCGTCAACATAGTCTTCTAGAATATTGTGCATGTAATCATGAAATATAAGGGTCATGGCATGTTGGTAAGTAGCTCCTACATTCTTAAGTCCAAACGACATGACTACCCAACAAAATGTACCCCAAGGTGTTATAAAAGTTGTTTTATATTGATCTTGTGGGTTTATCAAAATTTGATTATATCCTAAAAAACCATCCATGAAAGAGAGTAATTCATGGTTAGCTATAGAATCGACAATCATATCAATGTTAGGAAGTGGAAAATCATCTTTCAAAGATACAAGATTCAAGTCTCAAAAATCGGTACACATTCTTATACAACCATCGGGTTTAGCGACGGTGATGATATTTGAGATCCAAGGTGAATAGTCAATAAAGAAGATAAAGCTAGCTTGTAGAAGCTTTTCTATCTTAGCCTTGACAAGTAATGCAACCTTAGGATTCATCTTACGAATCTTTTGTTTAAACGGCTTAGCATCTGATTTCAAGTCAATATTATGTGTTAAATCTAAGGATCAATACCAGGCATATCTAAATAATTCTAGGTAAACAGTTCAGAAAATTCGTGTAATAACTTAGTCATTTCTTATTTTTCTTCTGCATGTAAACAATCACCAATAGGAATAACTTTTTCAGTGTTGTCTTTCTCCATGAAAACATCAACAATCTTTCCATTAAGTAGAGTATTGTGGTCTAGGAGATCGAGTGATTATGGTAGGTCTTTAGATTCTTCGTTAGGCTTTAGAGTAGCATTTATCATGCTAGTAGATTTCCCAAAATATGCACTATTGTTCAAACAATAAGGTAATCCACGTTTATGATGGTAACATGGAATATTATCATAAGCACCCAAGAATTCCATTATCGCTTCATTTGTTGAAAAGATATCCAAAGGAATCGCTCCTGGAAGACAACTAGTGTCAATCATCTCAGGAAATATCAAGTTAAGTGTCGATATTGTATTCACATTAAGAGTAGGATGTCTACGGGCTTTAGATTCTTTGAAAGAATTATATCCAATGCCATTTGAGTAATTTTGAGAAGCAGATTCTATAAGGACTTTGATTCCTTGTTGATTAATACCGCAACCATTACCTACATAATCACAATTCTTATAAAGGATCTGAAATCCTCGACCATAAAGAGAAGCCATTTCTTTGGAAGAAGGTGGAGCTTCATAGGTTTCATAATCTATAGTGTAAGTAAGAGTATTATCTGAATTCGTTACCAAAGAAGCTTTATGTTTCACATTCAAATTATGAGATGATATCAATGTAATATTTGATGTTTCAGGGACAGGGTTATTAACTTTATATTCTCCCATGGAAGAAGATGTAAAATCTAATGAACCCCAATTGTCACCTAAAAATGCATTCGATTGTTTGGACTCTTGCACAACATTGTTTGAGGCAAGAGAAGTTGACGTATCAACTTTCAAATTGTTTAAAATCTTATGACAAATAATTTGTTTTTGTGATTCAAATTGTAAATAGTTATCAGGTTTAGGATCAGTATGAATAGTATGAAGTTTATCTTTGAATATAAATTTGATTGAATGATGCAGGATAGAAGGTACTGCCCCTAATGCATGAATCCAAGGTCTACCAAGAATCATGTTGATGATAGAGAACAAGGCATGACATGAATTAGGGTAGGTACAATCACAAGCCCAACTTGTAAAGGTAGAGTTATAGTGCCCATGGATTGTCTTCCAACATTGTCAAATCCA
This sequence comes from Cunninghamia lanceolata, assembly GCA_027924645.1. NCBI lineage: Eukaryota > Viridiplantae > Streptophyta > Pinopsida > Cupressales > Cupressaceae > Cunninghamia > Cunninghamia lanceolata. Next base: position 3,835,653 of record BSBN01000163.1, on the reverse strand, counting down.
CGGATACTTATCATTTCCAGCTTAATCAAGGATGTATCAACTTTAATCTTATGTAATAAATTAATGCCACAAACATTAAGAGTTGATCCATTATCAATCATAACTCTCTTAATCAGTTTCTTGTTTATTGTAATGGAGATAATAAAAGGATCATATTGATTCTGAACTTCAAGAGATGGCAACTCATGTTGTTGAAACAAAATGTCTATTTTCGTCACATGCATATAATCTAATAGAGTTGCTACATCATTTGGCTTGACAATAGGTGGGACAATCACCTTTTGTAAGTAGGCAAAGTTTGTATAAGTTCCCAAAGAGATATATTTACAGGACTAGCGCGAATTTGCTCTACAAGATCATAGTCTTGACCAACCTTATGTGTTAAATGAGGTGCTTGAGGAAGCATGGGTTGAGAAGCTGGTAAAGATATCAGAATGCTCAGTTGTTGTTTTCTTTGTTTATTATTCTGAGTGTTATATTCATGAGCAACCACAGTATGACTAGGTTGTTGTGAATTTTGATGTGTTATTTGTTTAGAATAGTTTTAAATGTGATCAGGAGGTCGAGAAGGTGGGAGACCTCTAATAGTGAGCACCAATTTAGAAGGTGGTTTAACAACATCTGCACATAAGGTGACCACAATTTTTAGTTTCCCAGATTCTTCCTTATTTTTAGGAACATAGATTGCATTTACAAATCTTTGAAATAACAACGGTTTAGAAGTCGTAGTGGAATGTTTAGTTGAGATAAAGTCCTCAAGGGTTTCATCTAACATATTGAAGTCATCACAACTAAACAACTCATCATATACATGAAAATCTTGCAAAAAATAATCCAACATTATAAAATGCTCAAATTAACCCAAGATTTAAATGTAAAATGATGTTGTATGAACCTTTTGAAAATGAAACACTGTGCAAAACAAAAAGTTATAATTTCAACTCTTTTAGTGAAGAGATAACGAATATCATTCAAAATTTAATGTATGCACTTTCACAAAAGAGGGTTTGTAATCTAAATGTGTTTTAGGACAACAAACTAATTTAGATCTAATGTTCAAAAGGATGTGTTGTGATGCTCACAACACGCCCCATTTTACTCCTTAGCAAAATGAGGACCCCTGCTGTGGCTTTGCTTTTTGCTTGTGTGTGCGGGTCTGTTTGGTGGCAAAAGGAAAAAAAGAGTGAAAGTTACAAACCTTGTTGAAAATAAAGAAAAAAAATAACATTAAGTACCAGGGCAGAGTATGGGTGAATTCCTTGTCAAAAATGAGGGAGGGTTGCTTTTTGAATCATCTTAAAATTCCCTGTATTTTGCAAGTTATATGTGTTTTTGGTAAAATGTACATGAGGAGGGTTTGTATGTTGCATAGACAAAGCCTTTTGTATATCGGGTTGCATATACAAGGTCCTTTGTATACAAGGTTGCTTGCATACAAAGTCCTTTGTATATCGAGTCTCATATACAAAGTTGTTTGTATATGCAAAGTTGCTCATATGTAAGGCTGCTTGTATATCGGGCCGTTGTACAAGTCGCATGTGGGAGTCGTCGGGTTTTGGTATACTTTTATACTTGTATGCTTTTTGTAACACTTTATTCTTACATACAAGTCAGGCCCAAAATAGTTCAAAGTTTAAATGCATAATAGGTTGATTCCGTCGGATGTATAAAATGTTTGAATGTTCGAGTGAAAGGGAAACATACAAAGCGAAATATACAAGGCTATATACATAGCATGGAACCGAAAGGATTATGGAGTAAAGTTTTATTGTTGTATGTTTCGGGCTTTGTATGTATGTCTCAGGACATACAAAGTGAAATATACAAAGCTTATATACACGCTGCGAAACCGAAAGATTATAAAGTGGGATGTAATTGTTGTATGTTCGTGCCTTGTATATGCTTTCGGTATACATACATTTTAATATACATACATTGCGGAACTGAAGGAAGATTAAAATATGATATAAACGATGTGTCATGACTTAATGTATATTGGAATATACATTGCATTTTATACAAGGTGGAACCGAAGTTGAGTGAACTGTGTTTTATATGAGTTGAAGTCCGAAAGGTGATACATGCAAATATTTGTATGTATCTTGGGCTTTGTATCTAAGGGATCGATACAAGTGTTGGTTGCATCGGACAGATATTTATCATCGGCAGAAGTTTTTTAGATCATATTGACCATATGGGTTACGCCGATACAAAGGAAATGCAAGCCGATAAAGAGTTGCATCGGGTAGACATGTGTGGTCAGAGTGAAATCATTGGATCAACCCGACTGAAGAGAGTTACGCCAATGACAAAGGAAATACAAGCCAATAAAGAGTTGCATCGGCCAGATATGTGCGATCGGCGGAAGTATTTTGGATCGCCCCGATTGAAGAGAGTTACGCCAATGACAAAGGAAATACAAGCCAATAAAGAGTTGCATCAGCCAGATATGTGCGATCGGCGGAAGTTTTTTGGATCGCCCCAACTGCGAGAGTTACATCGATGGTGAAGGTATGCAAAATGCGGTATACAAAGCAGAAGAAATACAAACAAAGCCTACAAAAGGGTATATATGCAGAATTAGACTGGCTGCAAAAAAGAGGTCTAAAAGCGCCAACATTGCAGTGGAAGGCCGAACTTGGGCACATTAATTACTGTAGTTAGTGCCCATCTAACATTCTGACAAGGTATAAATTGGCGAAAGCAACGTGAATATTTTTTAATCCATTTTTATGTCTGTTTTGCAGGTTTGCAGGTAGATGGAAGGTGGAACTTAATGGCGATGACATCACAGAGAAGCGAAAGGAGTAAAGGATTTTAGTAAGAGGAGATATGCAGATGGAAGGAAACATTATTAAAAGAGCAACAAAAGATATTTTGATGATTGTTAGGGTTTCCAAGCAGGATCTTTACACTCAGTATGGGTATTCTACTTAGAGATTTTTTTGGCGGGATTTGTTTTCCACCGTTACTGCTGCACTTGAGATGTAGACCGTTGATTGACCAGGGTTTTGGGAACGGTATTGGGGATAATCAGATCCATATATTGAGCCTCTTTACTTTGTAATGAGTTACACAGGGATTTACAGAGAGACTTATAGAACATAGTTGGAAACTGTAAATTTGTTTTAGCATTTTTGAGTGGAAGAACATTTTTGTTTTAGTTTAGAATAGAAGTAGGTCGCCTGTGTCTGCAATAAGGAATGCGTGGAACATCTAGCTTCCTTACTGTATCTGTAAAGCGTTGTAAGTTTTCTGTGAAGTTGATTAATGAAGCTAAGAGTCATTCATACATTGTAAATCATATATGACTATGTGTTTTGAATACAAATGAATCTAGAATTCTGTGTCTATATTCAGAGTGTCTTCTGGCTCTTCTTTGTATTTGAAATATTATCTCTTAAAGCTTGCAATCTTGAATGTGTGTTCGTGAAAATACTCAGGGCTTACATTTAAAGGTTTAGTCTGTTGATTTGATCAAATTTGTTGTATTTCTTATAGTGTGTATAACAGAGCATTTAGATCCTATAGCAGAATGAAGTTTAATTTAGATTTCTCTAACTTTTCCCAAACCATTTGAAATACTTAGCTTAAACGTAGAAATTTAAAGGAGATTGTCTAATATTTGAAGGAAACATGAACAACTGAGTTGATATTGGATAGTTTTCATAATAGTTGAAAAGGAAAGCTTATGTTAATGAAAAACATATAAAGCTTTGTGATACAGTAATAGATTTATGCAAAGAAATGAATAAAATGTTGATATTTGTGATATTCTGCATAATTAGAGTCCAGTAAGTCATAAAACACCTTAAATCAAGTAAGGCCCCTTGCATATTACAGTTTCACATTAACCTACTAAATTATCCACAAGGTCAAGAACTGACCATACAGAAACTTGGGATTAAGTAATCTTAATTGATTTCTTCATATCTTTCAAGACAGTTAGGTTCATTTTGTGAATTTTAACTTTTGTTATGAATGTGTAAAAACAATCATCAACAGGATGTAAATTCTTTAGAGCACGGGTTCACCAAAATTTTTAGGGTGAAAAAGTAGGTTTCCTTAAAACAAGATTAAGTCCTATTTCTCCACTAACTAAACATTGGGAAGATAAGAACTGAGATTAGGATCAAACTACATGTTACTTATACATTCCCTAATGCTAATTAGGTCTAATCAGGTCTTTGAACTAATGTTTCACCAAGTGTTCTTATTCACTAATCATTCAAAACCCTAATTACACCTTGTGACAGTAATTGACTAAATTCAAAGATGAAATAGACAGAATAGATCACAAAAATATAGAGAATAAGGTTCATAGGTCATGTACCTGGAAACTGAGGGCTACCTGGACTAGGGATCCCGCTCATTAGTCCCACAACTTCCTGTTTGTAAAAACCTTTCATGCCAGATGTCTGGTAATCTCCAAAAGCTCTTAGATCTCAGAGAATCTTCCCAGTTGGACTAGGGCACCCACTCATTATTCTCGAAAGTGTTGGGATCTGGAACTCTGAAATTCACTGATGACTGTAATCGCAATATCCGCCTTTCTATCACTCCTTTCTATCGTATCCTATCAAACATGATTTGTACCTACAAAAGGAAGAGAAAGTTGTGGCTATATAGGAGCTTGCCTCAGTCAAGCCCTGTTTTTGGTATTCCTACCTCAACAATAGCCATAGATAAAGATTTGCAAAAGTGTATGCAAACCTAACAAAGTGTATGTAGAAATATCAAACCCTAGATGTCTCAATCAAGGGAAGATCAATAACTTGCTTTAACTCAATGAACAAACAAAACTTCACCTCAAGCAGATGAAAGCAATGAAGACTTGCATGAACAAGAAGGTGAATTGGCAATGTTCGCGAAGGATCTCCAAACTCGATGTTGGAGGCTTCAACCCTTCTCCTGATCCTGCAAAAGGTGTACAAACCCTAGGAAGAGCAATATAGTCTCAAGATCTTGATTCCTAATCTTCATCCATTGTCTCCATGATAGAAAATTCAAATAACTTTCAAGAGCTTCAACAAATCACTGATCTTCAATGGCAATTTCAGCAGAGTTTTGGCATCAAGATTGCATATAGATTGTGTGTGATAAAATGATTTTCAAATGTCTTTAAATATCTAACCTTAGGAAATTCAAATTTTGAAATAATGTCTCGATATCGTGCGAAAAACAAAAATTTGAAACGGAATCTCGAGATGCACGGTGAGAGCTGACACCTCACTAAGATTCAAAATCCTAAAAAATGGGGTAGGACTATGGTGCGGATGCCCAAGTCCAATCCCCCATTTTCTTATCAGATCTGCTTCCAGGGGGTTCTAGGGAACCATAAACCAAATTCCCTTTCCGGTTTCAATCAATAGTTATCTCAAAAAATTAACATTTTTCAACTAGACACAAGTTAATTAGGGTTTTAGGAAGGCCAAAAATAAAGATGCTAAAAGGACACCAAAGGCGAGGAGCTAAACCGAGAGAAATTGTACCATTCCATACAGAAGGACAATTTCTGATGTAACAGGTGCAAGGTACTTAACTCCCCACTTTAGAAATTTAGCTTGCATCCCATCTATGTCTTGCACTTTGCCACTTGCTAACTTCTTTATACTCTACTTGATATCTTCTACCGAGAAAAGCTTGATAGACGTGTTAATTATAGGAGGGTCAACTTTCTCTTGAGACCGTTCATATAGGACCCTCACATACTCTAACCATTGGCCACCTATTATATTGTTTTCAATATGTTCTCTTTCTTGCTGCAACTCCCTCCAAAATCCTTTCGGGTTATTTTTACCCAAATATATTAACTCTTTCCTTCTAGAGACTACATAGCTTTCTTTTCTAAATTTTAACAAATTCTCATATTTTTTCACACTTTCATTGTTTGTCTTAGTCTCTTTGAAGGCTCTTTTTGCCGCCTTGCACTCTTCGTCATAGCATGGATTAGCCAAGAAAGTATTTGAGGTCATTTTCTTAGGCTGAGATCTCTTGCATGACTTTAGAGCCTTGTGGATAAGAGGGATCAACATACTGCTGCTAATATTGTTCTTTATTTCCTTGTTTGTTTCTTTGCCCCCTATGTTATTTTTAATCATTTGGAAGTGTTGTTTCAGAGCAACAGCAAAGATCTCCTATTTTTTTGGTTCACCATAATTCTACCTTGTGTGTGACCTTCCTTATGCCTATTTTGGACCTGCCCCTCTTTTTACATGACATTTTGAAGGCCAAACTTAACTAGAAGAGGCATATGATCATATTTCAAATTAGTAGTGCAGTCCCCAATGTCAAATTCTAACAACCTAGAAGTACTATTCTAAGAACAAATAGCATAATCCAACATACTTTGACTGTTGTAAGTTTTACAAGTGATGCCCCCAGAACTAGGCCAATTACTCATACCATTGCAAATAACCATGTCTTGAACACTACAAAGTCCTAATAACTCCACTCCAAAATGATTCACACTACCATTACCATTCTATGAGGTTCTTTCCCAAAGCTGATCTTCGCTTTCCTCTAACCATAATGGGTTGCTATCCCCTCTTTCCCTTTTGCCCAAATGAAGAGACTGATTGTTTGCTATCCTAGCATTAAAATCACCAAATAAGACAATTTCCCCTAAAGGGCTGAAAGTAGAAATGTCTTTCATAAGTGCAACATAAGGGTCTTCGTTGTCAAGATTTCTCTTTTTGTAGAACTTTGACCCTTTTGGGGCAAAGTAACACGCAACCAACTTGAATGTAGCTTCATTGTCAGTTACTTTTATCCAAATGTACTACTTGTTTGGATCCTCTTTCTCAAATTCCACAATCCCACCCCACATTTCTCTAATTAGCATGGTGATACCCCCATGCCCTTTACTTGTTTCAGTCCCTTCATTCCAAATTGAAATTTTCTTGTACCCTTTGAAGTTCAGCACTTTGCAACCATCATGCTCGTGAGTCTTTGTAAGGATAATCATGTCTTTTCACTGCGATATGGGCCCAAACCTTGGCCCTCTTCTCCATGGATATCCTCTATAGTTCCAACTTACAATTTGTAAATACTCTTGTGGGGCCCCGAATCCCTATTTCTTGTGCGGAAGTTTCTCGCTGATTTGGGCTTTCTTACTTTTTAGCCATGCCCACTTTCCATCATCCCTTGCTATTTTCACTTTCTCCCACTCCTTCCTTCAACCTTCTTGTTGTGCAAATGCCAAATCTTCATCTAAGAATGTGCGAGTGCCTCTAAGCAACCCCCTATTTTTTAGAATCTTGCTCTTATCAACTATGTTTCTTAAGACAACTCTTACATGTCTATTCCTCCCTTCCTTTGGTTTCTTTCCTATCCTATTCACTTGCTGAATAACACCTATCTATTTTATCTTGTCTTTAAGGAAATCTCTTGCAAGAATGTTGGTCCTTTCCTTCTCTCCAAAGTCCCTTAAACCTTTGATGATGATATTTACTACCTTGCCTTGTTTGTCATTTTCTTCTTTTATGTGAATCTTGATTTGTTTCTCAAAGATTTCTTTTTGCTCTTTTAATGGTCCACTTACAACTTGAGACCAAGATTTAGCCTCTTCTATTCGGTCTCTTAACTGAGTTTCTTTTATCTCCAAGCTAGCAATGATTGATTGAATCTCCTTCATTTGAGTTGTGTTGAGCCTCCATTTGCTACTTCTAGCTTCTTATATTTTGCATATTTCAGTTGTTTTACTTCTTGTTTTAAAATTCTCAGTTCTTGTTGTCCTCTTTCCATACTAATCTATAGACTCAAAACTTGTTCCGTGAGAGATTTATTCTGTCTTTCCACTGTGTCTCTATATTTTATCATTTCCTTCATCTTGTTGCTTCCCTGCAACCCCTTTTTTTCAAGCATTTCTAGCCTCTCCTTCAAGTTCATGAGATTTGCCACATACACCTCTGATGACCACAATAACGGTGTGGACATAGGGTTGAATACCTCTTTGAAATCTTGAGATGCTTCCTTTGCTACCCCAATCTCTGTTGAGTACTGTTCTGCTATGCCTAGCTTTGACACCGTATCTATTGGGTTACCTACAAGCTTCCCTTTTCTTTGGTTTCACCCTACTCAGTTTGCTTTCCTTAGAAATGCTTGTGTTGTTACTTGTCCTTTTGGCAAGATCATAATAAACTTTTTCCTATGTGTTTGCCTCACACTCCAGATCTGCCTACACCTTAGAAGCCCCTTGTATTGCTTGGCATTCACATAGACCAACCTTTCTACTACTTTTATTGCGTTAACCTAAGGGTATTTTGACCATAGGGGATACTCTGTCAAGAGAGATCCTTGATTGTCAACCTGTAGGTTAAGATCTTCCCACACAGGTGTTTCTAAGATTTGAACTTGGAGATGATTCCAAGGAATACCCACTTCCTGGATAAACCCCCTAACCACAAAACTAGGAGCCTGTGGTTGGAGACCGCTTGTTACCCTACATTTAGCTAAACTCATAATCCTTGGCCCTAGGATTTTCAAATGACTGTTTACCCATGTTTTAATAGGTACTAACCTCTGTGGTCCCTTGTTAGCATTGTAGAGAGACCTAGCCCTCTGTTTAAATGAGGGTTTCAAGTCCCCCATTGGTTTAACCATTATGGGGAATCCGTGAGTTCAGTTACACTGTTTGTTTTCACAGTATGTTATGAAGTTTCACCTTTTGTATTCACCATATGTTTTGTAGGTTCATCTTATGTATTCACCATTTTCCTTGCAGTTTGAGAAGATTATGCAGTTTGAGAAGGTTTGAAGTTTTCACCTTCCTTGAAAAGAGACAAGAGACAAAAAGCCATGAAAGACAAAGAAGAATGGGTAAATACACTGAAACCTACCTCTGCCTACTTAGAGTCTACCTAGGATCTCACCTCTCTCAATTTCTCGTGCATAAAGCAGTTGAAATGACAGTTGGCCCCCACCAAGATTCGTTTGCCTATTACTTTGGGCAGCGGCTATCCAACCCCGTATTTGCACTAGGGCATGGATGCTTGCCCCATCCATGCTATGACCTGTCTATTCATACCTACCAGTGTCGTGCCTTGTCAAATCAACCACCGTACCACCATCAAACTCCCATTCTGCCCAACGATGGATTTAGATTTAGTGATAGATCCAAACTAATTAAATACAATGAAATTTCCTACAGACTGTGTAGTAATTTCACCAACTACCTAAAATTCATGCCTAAATTCCCCCCTGTTGATCAAAATCAATTCGTTTAGTAGAAAATCAATTGCTTGCCCCCACTCACATTGTTTTCTATTGGAGCGATCACCATTTTGTCGACGAGAAATCACAGAGAAACTATATTGGAGCATTCACATAGAAGTTGTACTGGGAGATTCGTGGGTCCCTGAAGGAGTTGTGTGTAGTTTTTAGAGATTAATCTATTATATGCAAAGGTACCACTCCATAAATTCATGTTCAATAATTTTATGCATCAATCCTTCATCGGTGCTCTGTAGTTTTGTGGTTAATATTTCATATCAGTATTGTTGTTGATTTTACGAGCATTCAAGGGTGGCTTCAATAGATTTCCAAATTAATAGAAACACAACTTCATAAACACCTAAATTTTCTATCTTCTCCTTAGAGCAAACGACCGTTAAATCCTTCATCTCTTCTACAAGAACCTTGTGCATGCCCAATATCCTTTGTCACTGGCATAAACATTGTTAAACAACAAGAACATTCCATGCAAAATGCTAAATCTTTAATTTTGCAAATAGATCACAACCCTTGAATATGACAGTCAATCCCTCTTGTTTGAAAAATGTTTTCATCATTGTCTTCAAAAGACGGGCCGATTCACCATACATAAATAAAACCTGTAAATCTGATCTACCAACCATACAAAAATAAAACTTGTACTTGTATAATTGTTATGACTCCTTATATTTAATTTTTACCATGATTATTAATATGCCTAAAAAAATATTTACTTTGCCTCTGCCAGTTGTAATGAGAAAGTAGATGGAGGTCAAGAAATTTCACAATATTCTATGCTTAAATCTCACCCCTTCTCTAAAAGACAAGGCTAACATTGGTTGTCATGTATGTGTCTCGCCAATGGCTGCCTTCTCCCAGCAGCTCTGAATATCTCAACTTTCTCATGACATTGGGTTTGTTTATTGTTGAAAACCCATTGATATTGAATTTGTCTTCTAACTCAATCTGGTATGGTATATTGACCGCTAAGAATTACAGAGAGAGCTTGTATCATCTTTACTTTTTAAAAAAAATAATGCGCCTGGTAAAATTTTTAACGTGACCAACGACGTTGGTGCGACACGCCCTCCGGCTCCACGTGAATGCTTTTTCCCGGAGCAATGAACCGGTGAGGCCACAACACGGGGGACCTCATCCCCTAGCAAGAACACTTCAAACCTGCGAGCTCGTTGGTCTAGCGAAGGCATAATGCCTGCGAGCTCGTTGGCCCAGCAGGGGTTTGAACTCTGGTGGCCACCACTACAACCGAGCAACTTAACCACCGAACCACGCCCTTATCAGCTTGTGTCATCTTTACTTGATTAAGAGGAATTTGTACTATTAATTTATTATCAGAATTTAAAAATAAATAAGTAATTAAATTGTATTATATATTATGTAAAATTGAATATTATTCTTAAAAATTAAATAACAGTTGAAGTTAATGGAAAATGAAATAAACATTTTTATGTTAATTTTTTTCTGAAATAATTTAATAGCTGTATAATTATCTTCTTAATTTTTTTAATCTTGTCAAAATCTAAAAATAAGTTTATATTTTTTCTAAGCTTTTTATTTGATTGAAAATATTAATTTGGGAGCTATTACTTATGCTCTTGATTATTATACTATTAAAAAAAAAAAACTAAATAGTTATTGTAATTTTATTAGTCAAATTTACTTTTTATTATTGAGCAAGCTCATGTTTAAAAATGGTCATAGAGAGCTACAATATCACACATTAGATGGAGGATTAGAAACATACATCTAATTACAAATATCTTATAATTTTGAATAGAAGTATTTAAAAAAAAAACATTATTAACTCTTATAGGTTACTAGATCTTATTTCTTTATAGCACAAAATTTCATTCCTTTTAATAAGAAATTTGAATCTTCTAATTTTTAAACAATTCTTTAACAAATGAAAGGTATTGACAAATATTCTACACAATATAAGCTCATTTGAGTTTACATATAGACATAATCATAACACCTTTGAGTACTAATTATATTAATAGAAAAAATATTTGTAATTTTTATTTTATGTAGTAAATTTTGTTTTTTTCTCTAAATATAAATTTAATAAAAATATTAACAATAATTTAAAATAGTAGTTTTTTATTAGATAAAAGGGGAAAACTAGGATCCCTTCCCTTACAAAGCTTGAAACAAACAATAGTTCATAAACAATATGATCAAAATACCAATAATCTAATAACACTACTAGACTAACAATAGATAATAACTAACAACATAAGAAACACAATAATAATAATAAGCCACCAACTAGCTACCTAGAGACCCAACCAATTCATGAAGGCTTGAAATAGCCTCCCCTTCTTTAGATATAATGTGAAACTTGACTTTTAGTGAATCAGATTCATCACTTGTATCAACCCTTGTAGATTTCCCCTTCATTGAACTTCACCTCTCTTAATAGGTTGATTCATTTTGGTAGGGGTTTCATTTTTAGTTTTTGATCTTTGACATCCTTTTCTTGGGGTTTATCCTCTTTTATATAATTAATGTCCTTTCTCTTGACTAGTTGTTTCCCCTCTTGGTCATGATTTCCTTAATCTAGGTCTCAATAGTAATAGGAGTCTTTTTTGGTTTTTTGGTACTAGTAGTACTTCTTGAAGATATTGGGCTCATGTTATCCATGCTTTGTTCTTCTTGGAAATAACGATCATTAGACTTAGAATTAACACTATCCTTACCCTTAGAGTTTCCTTTTTTAGATTCCCCAGGTTCATAAGGTTGTCCTCTTCCCCACTAGAAAACAGTACATTAATCTCATCTAACTTGGAATTTTCTTTCATCAAAGTCTAGCTGATCTCTTATTCCTTTTTGGCTTGGACTAACCACTTCCTCCCTTTCACACCAATCTCTTCTTTGTTCACGGTCTTAGATAAAAATGGTTTTTCCTCAATCGTGGAGGCTTGGGGACCACAAACCTTCTTGACTAGCCTCTCAGCCATAACCCTCACCATAGCTTGTTCTTTTTGATAAGAGATAGGCAAAAACTTTAGTGATTTTCCTAGGTTTGGAGGTAGGGATTTTGAATACTTGCAAAGGATAGTTAGCCATATTAGGAAAGTTGTTAAGTTAATAAAAATATAAGTAGAAAATGATCCCCTAATGTAGGATAATGGTGGATTGGTTACACAAGATCTCCTTCATGGAGTTCTCAAGAGATGACAATAGGTAATACAAGAATATTATGAGAAAATTATGTAAGAGATGCTTTAATAGAGAAAAATAGTACGTGAATACACATTAGAATCCTCCTTCTAGTATAAAGTATCTTATAATATGGTAACTTACCTCACTCCAAGGGCTTGGGAGGTCCTATCTCTTATAGTTATTTTATAATTTCAAAAGCCTATTGTCTCCCACATGGAAGGAATTGATGCAATCTTTGTCTCTAATACTCTTCAAGTGTTTAATTTTCTTGCCCGTTGTGGAGAGGCCAATGGTTGCACTAAAGAGATGTTCAACCACCTTGAAGTGTTTCCTCTAATATTGACCTTTTATTCATTATGTGATTGAGAAAATTTACAAAGAGGGAGGGTTAAAAGCCTCTCATGGATTCAAAATATGAGTCAACACCACCTTTTCTGAAGATTTTCTTATTCATTTCTTTCCAAACCTCCTAATAAATATGTGAGGGGAAAAAATCCACATCTACATAATAACATGATTGCTAAAGGAGGCATGCCAACTTTCAATGATCATTTCAATAGAATAGGGCATAACGCAATTTACTTTAATTTTTTTGAATACGATTTCTCATAATTTTTTAGTATAATTAGAATAGAAGAAGAGGTGGTCCATTATTTCTTTGTTGGAATAACACAAAATACATCTTTTGGGAAGTGATAATTCAATATTTACAAATTTATATGGGTGATAGTTTTATCATGTGCAATAGTCAACCAAAAGTAGTTAAATTTTAGAATTAGTTTCCTATGTTAGATCTCATTCCATCTTTTTCCACTACTTGGATTGTTGAACTAGATGGTGTATCCAAATTTTATTAATTACCTTCCCTTGTGGTCCTTACACCAAAAAGTATTGTCCCATGATAAAAAAGGGAGTCTAACAAATTTTATTTTTGGTTGTATTTGAGAGACAACAATAACAAAATCACTAACAACAAACTCCTATAGGTCTATCCACCTAGCTGGACTAAGACTTATTTAACTATATAACCTTCTACTAAGCTACCAAATCTCTTGGTAAGAATTTATTAAAGTTGCATCATCTAAGGTGACTAATAAAGGGGACCCATTTCTAATCATTTGTATTCCTTGAACTATATTTGATTGTCTCTCCCAACTTTCAAATTGCATTCCAATAGCTAACAAGATTATGTTGGTGTAATTAAATATTTAATTACACTTTATTAAGTTTACTTAGGGCTAATTTTAGTCTTAGGTTATTCTTAAGTCATATTAGGGTTTTCTCTAACTTGCAAATATAAAAGCAAGTTCTCACACGTAATTCATTAATCCATTTCATTAATTCATCTAATATTGTGCAAATTATTCCTCTTTTCTTTTTTCTCTTGTGGAAGGTAAATCTTAGGTTTTGTAGGTGATCTTTGTGGCTTGAGTTAATTATCAACTTTAACACGGTATCAGAGCCGATCTGCAAGCCCCTTCTTAAATTTGGAGAAAAAAGTAAAGAGGAATAATGAAATATGAAAATAATTTTTTATATTTTTTGAACTTAATCCTTATTATTTTTATTACAGATGGTTGTAAATCATTTGATACTTCCAATCATAACTTCCAAAATTTTGTTGATTATTTGAATTCACTACTCCAAGATTTACCAACTAGAGTATATAAAAAACACATCTTTAGTCAATGTGTTGAGAGATTTAGAAAAGATCTCCAAGCATCTCTTACTTCTTCCAAACTTACACAGATCCTTGGCTTAGAGGATGTGTCTATGAGATGAATATTACCACGGTTTAGTCCAAGTAAAATGTGCAAACGCCAATTTATTCATCAAAGAGGCAATGCCATCTATCAAGACTTGAATGAAAGAGTTGAGGAGAATGAAGAATTTCAATTCCCATCCATAGGTGGTAGGAAGTAAAAGAAAAAAAAGGTCTCTAATCATTCAGGCATAGCAATACAAGAAGAAAGGGTTATCATCATAAAACAACATAATGAGTACATTTATTCAAAATTATTTTAGTACTTTACATAGCAATAATTATTGTTCTTACATCACATATTAAAAATATGCCATTGTACGTTTGGATGATCAAGACAACAATAGTAGACGTCAATTGCCTTTCTCTATTGATCTAAACCACACAACAATTGATGAAAATCAACCATCAATGCTTAATGTTATACCTGGTCAGACATTTCAAAAAACTATTCTAGGTAATTTAGAATTTTAATATTATTTTGATTAAGTATATATTGTACTGTTAGACTTAATGTTGTATCTATGTTGATTTATTAAATACACATGTCATTGCAACTCTAGATGATCAACAAAACACTGGGCAACATAGCTTATCATTTTCTATTGATTTTAATGAAACACCGACAACAATAGATGCAATGCAAGCGAGAGATGGTAAATAAAATATGAAATGATTTTCTAGCAATTTTTTATGTTTAATTTTAAATCAATTTAATAACTAAACTATGTAATTTACAGGTTTTGATGATATTGCAATGGAGGATCATGTTCAACACTATAATGGATAATCATTACAATTTATTATACTTTCAACTTATATTGTATATTTTCAAATTTTACTCATTGGCTTAATTATAAGAAATACATTGATATATGTTCATGAAAAATGGTATGATCATGTGTAAAGTTAGGGTTGATCCCTTAGAATTAATCCATTTATCATTTCATGCATTCACCTAATTTTCTTATTTATCACACTTATTCATACACATGCCAATATTGGGTCAACTTGAGTGCACAAATTCAAAAATCCAGATATGATACAAATGTTGTACTTGCCTAGAATATCTTAAATTGCAAATTCTTGTTGGTCATATATTGGCATATTTTCTTGTTGAACCAACTAAATGCACATTTTGTCTGTCAAATGAAAATATGAAACATTCATTCTAGAAGTGCATTTTTGTTAAAAAATAGTGGCTTGTTATTTTTAGAAGATTACTTGCTTTATTTAGTCATCATTTGAGTTGAAAATAAGCTTTATATAGAATGGACCTAAAAAAATAATGTGGTTATTATTTATTTTAATTAGACATATTATCCTCTTGTACTTATAAAAAATTAGATGTTCGATATCATTTTCAAGATCTTATATTTATTAGGAAACTACAATTTCAAGGTTTTATTTTAACATATTTTTCATAATTAGATCTTTATCTTTCTCACTTCTAATGCTAAAGATGAATATAGAGATTGCCTATTAAATAAAACAAATCAAATTGTAAATTAATCAACTCTAAATTAATCAACAAATTCAAGCTGGTCCGGGGGTCCCAACACGCCTTGTCTCTTTGCCGTTGAGACCTACTTCTCCCGTAGTTTGCCTCATTAAACCCTCGCAGTTTGCCACCTTCCCAAGAAACTCCTCGTCGTTCCCAGAAAACCCTCGCAGCGCCGTTCCTGTCAACGTGAAACCCTCGCAGCTTCTTTTTATTATTATTCAATTGTCACTAAAACCCGCGAAGGACTGGGGTGTGATGAAAAGAGAATTACAATATAATACAGCGGCAGCCTTGTTTGTCTCTGAATTGCCTAAGTCGCTCAAATAACGACGCGCCTTGTTTGTATCCATACCTTCTCCTTCCTCCTTTTCGACGAAGGAACCTCCCAATAACATCTGTGCTTCGCTGTGATCAAATACATCCCCGTCGCTGCTTCTTCCTTCTTTTCCTCCCCGCTTCCGCGAAGGAACCTCCCAATAACATCTATGATTATATATTCTTCGCTGTCATCAAATACAATCCAATTCTTTCGCCTCTTCCATAAAACTCTATCTCTGTCGCGTGCTTAGGGTTTGAGTTGAAATCAATGGCATCTTCATCTTCATTTCACCATGGTTTCCGTGGAATTGAACCTGACACCAAAAGAAGGAAGGTTTCTGAATCTTCTAAATTGTTTGATGTATTCATCAATCACAGAGGACCAGATGCCAAAGAAACTCTGGCTGCTCCTCTTTACAATTCTCTTCAGGAGTTGGGACTGCGGCCTTTTCTTGACTGCGAAGAGACGGAACTTGGAGATTATTTTCCTTCTACGCTTCAGACTGCCATCCGCTCTGCATCAGTTCATATCGCAATCTTTTCAGAAAGATATGCACAGTCAGCTTGGTGTCTGGCTGAGCTGGTTCTCATGCTACAAAGTGAAGCCAAGATTTTTCCTCTGTTTTATGGGGTGAGGCCTTGGGAGCTTCGCTTCATAGAGAACGGGGTGTATGCCGATGCCTTCAAAAAAAATAAAGAGAAAGGCAGATATTTGCAGAAGCTTGAGAGCTGGGAAAAAGCCCTTCATTCTGCTTCATTTTTCAATGGCTTGGAAATCAACAGTGCAGAGTCATTCCGCAATTCAGAGTAAGACTTTTGTATTTTCGATTTATTTAATAGTTCTACACTAAGAAGCTATTGCTGTGTTATTTTTCCTCAAAACTGGTTGATTTAGTGTACAAAATGTGTTTCTCCTTAAATTCCCATTTGTCTTGGAAACTTTCAGGTACTTTAAAAACTTAGTTCTAGAAGTGCAGAAGGAAGTAAAGAGGACAAAACCTTTGTTTGTTGCTGAACATCCAGTGGGTCTTGAAAAACTTGTAAAAGATTTTGAAAGCCGATGTCTTCATGAGCTTGTTCATGATTTTGAAAACCAGTGTGGTCTGAATGTAAAAGGGAATGATCATTCCAAGATCGTTGGGATCTTTGGTATGGGTGGGGCAGGCAAGACAACTCTGGCAACAGAGTTATTGAACCGAAAAAGTTCGAAATACAATCGAACATGTTTTTTGTTTGATGTGCGAGAGGAGTCCTCCAGATACGGATTGCCTTCCTTGCAAGTTAAACTCCTCAAACATCTCTTCAATGAAGACCCACCTAAATTTCAAAGTATGAAGGAAGGAAGCAACTATATTAGGGATCGCTTAGGAAGGAGCGGGTTTTTAAGCTTCCTAATTGTTGCAGATGATATTGATCATGTGAAACAGTTAGATAGTCTATGCATCATGGATTTGGTCAATAAGACTCATAATAGTTTGGTCATTGTTACAACCCGTGATGTGGGTGTGCTTACTAGTGCAGGAATTACCAATCGGTATAATTTAAAGGGATTGAGTAGAGACGATGGGAGAGAACTCTTTTGTTGGCATTCTTTTGGTCATCCCTACCCAGCCAGCGGATATGAATATCTTGCTGATGCCTTTATTGTCGTCTGTGGAGGGTTACCCCTCTCTCTTCAAGTTCTGGGCCGGCATGTTTATGCTAGACCTGCCGATTATTGGGAGTTGCAGCTCTGTAAAGTTCGTGCATCTCTTCATCAAGACATCAAGGATATACTTAAGATAAGCTTTGATGCACTAGACTGTGTGGAAAAGCAGATTTTCATGGATATAGCATGTTTTTTTATGGACAAATCCAAGAATACGGCCATAAGAGCGTGGGAGGGATCAGGATGGCACGCTCGTTATGCACTGCAAACACTAAAAGATCGGTGTCTTGTTGAAGAAAGAGAAAGGTTGGATGACCTGCTGTGGGAGGACAAGCTTGTAGTATTGAAAATGCATGACCACCTGCGGGACTTAGGAAGAGAAATGTCTAATGAAGTTAATTCTCCTCCTCGCCACTGGTCTCTCAAACATTGTAAATCTTTGGTATGCTTATTTCTCCTTTAGATTTCGAATCTTACCTTCTTAGCTGGGAACATATCTGAGTTTTGTCTGTGAATGCAGGAGTCGAAGGGATTCCAAAATATCCTCTCCCAAACCAAAGGGAGGTGTTTCCATTCCATTTTTGACAGGTCTATTGGTTCAAAAATTACATTCTTTATCGGGGAGTCAGAGGAGTATGCTGAGACATCAACTTCTTTGTTATGGCTTCACCTTGATCTGAATTGCGGGGAACTCTCAAGCATTCCTCCATGGATTCCTCTTCAACATTTGCAATGTTTAAGAATTAGTCACGGATGTCTCAAAAGACTGTGGCAGAGCAACGTTCAGGTAGTTTCTTCTTCTGTATTGAAAGTTAATGTATAGAATGCATTATGCTATAGTATTATCTCTCAGGATTGTTTATAAATGCAAATATCAAAATATGAATATATTTTGAATTGCAGGCACCCTCCCAGTTGAAAGAGCTGCAGATTTATCAAACCACTTTGGAGGAGTTTCCGGATTTCTTAGGAATATCAAACAATCTTGAGCAGGTAGTGTTAGATGCCAAGTATATGCCAGTAGTAAGCTGGTCTTTATTAGAATCCCTCAGAGTTTATCCTAGGAGTCTGGTTTTGACGTGTTTCACATTACATGGAGAACTGACTTGTAATAACAGGGGAGATAAGACTATTTTGAAGTCTTCCCTTTTTTCAAGTTTGGTTATCCGGAATTTCGTCAAGAAAAGTGACAAACTGGCTTTGTATAATATCGGAGAGTCTACAGATCTTAAGTGCCCCCTGAGTAACCTTGAAAATCTGGAAATTAACAACCAAATATATGTAACAAAGATCTTGATTTGCGGAAATTACTGCCCAAGGCTTTTGTCTCTCAAAATTAAAAACTGTGTACAGTTAAAGAGTGTGTCAGGGTTATCCAATCTTAGGAAGCTACAGAAAATAGATATCGAGTCTTGTGAGAAGCTACAGAAAATAGTGATCGAGTCTTGTGAGAAGATACAGAACATAGCACTGCCAGCAACACTCGTCCATCTCTCTGTGAAGTTTTGCAGAGAATTAGAAAGGGTGGTAGGAACCAGTGATCTTACAAAGCTTACAGAGATGAATATTAGTGATTGTCCTGAGCTTGAGGAGCTGCCAAATCTTTCCGGAATGAACTGCTTGCAGTCGATTCAAATTGACACTTGTGAAAAGCTGCAGAACATACATGTGAGGGATTGTGAGAAGCTAAAGAAAATAGAGATCAAGTCTTGTGAGAAGGTACAGAACATAGCACTGCCAGCAACACTCGTCCATCTCTCTGTGAAAGTTTGCAGAGAATTAGAAAGGGTGGCAGTAATAGGTGATCTTACAAAGCTTAAAAAGTTGTTCATTTATGGTTGTCCTGAGCTTGAGGAGTTGCCAAGTCTTGCCAGACTGAGCTGCTTGGAGGAAATTGTGATTAACTCTTGTGAGAAGCTGCAGAACATATCAGGGATTGAAGAGTTGCATGCATCAGAATATATGAGACTTATTTATTGCAGCAATGCATTTGTACGGAATTGCATTCATAAGTTGAAGGTAATGATTTCAATACTTCTTTTTAAAGCAATCATAAATATCATTTTTAACGGAAGTGTCCTTTTATTTAGTTATTGACCTTCAGCTTTGTTTTGTCATTTGTTCTTACAAGATAGTCTGTATTTTCGTAAGTAATATTTTAAGTGACGTGTAAATGAAAAGAATATAGCATGGATGAACTGAAAGTATTTTGTCTTCTATTTCAGAGCGTGCCATCATGTGGAATGGATATGATTGGAAGAGCAGTGGATGGAGCGGAGTCAACTTTAAACAAAAATCTGTTATCTGACGCTAATATTGCCGCCGATGCGGTCACCGATGCATTCACTGACTTTTCAACTTTGATGATCAGTGGGGAAAATGGCAACGATTGAGTGCAGTTATTGGATGCTATGTGATTGTCGTTGATAGCTTTACTTCGGAACGTCAAAGTGAATGGATAATGGATAATGTATAATATATCACTTTTAGACCTCCGTCATGGTTTTAAGTACAACGTGCGTCAAGGACAATGGATAATTACAACGGTAGCATCTACTAATCATAACTTTGATTACTTTGCCTTGAGCATAACAGAAGGTGTGTTAAGGAGGCGTGGAATAATGAAGGGGGGTTTGAGGGTAGAGGTAAAGAAAGGTGAAGAGTGGAAAATTGTGGATGTGTTAAGGACAATTGTTGATAGGTTACATTATTTATGAATGGAATCTTTTTTGGAATTGTAATAGTTTTCACTTTCACAAAGAATTGTTCAAAGAGGTTTAAATTTTATGTCAAAATTTTTGTATAGGACTACTATAAATCCAAGATTTCTAAAATGAATCTACACCTTACATGCCCAAAAATTTGAGCTCCTTTAATGAACATCCATAGGATGGTTTTCTTTGAAGAGAGTGAATGTTATTTATTAATTATTTTATAGTATTTTAAAATTGAAACAATTTTTTTTTTAAATAAGAGATGTATTGTGTCTAGTTCTTATGAGTGTTTTGGGTACTTCATTTGTTTTTAGAGTTGAATCATCAAAATTTAAAATAGAAAAAAAGTACCATGTAGTGGTTAGTACTTGTCTTGTAACTATGTATTGTCAGAAAATTAGGTAGTTATTGATGACTAAGTGATTCCTTAGTACATTGGCTTTATAGATTGATTACTTGTTATTGCAAATGAGAATTGTAATAACGACTAAACTATTGGTTATTGACGACCAAGTGATTTCTTAGTAGAGCACCTTTCTAGATTGATTATTGATGACCAAGTGATTTCTAGAATCGTAATTCATTTAAAAATTTGCCATTGTAAATGAGAATTGTAATACATTTAAAAATTTGCCTAGAATTCTATGAACTCCACCCATCATGTTTTTTGATGTACAATGTGTTTGACCATATTGCATTTGATTATTGCCAGTGATTTAATAGTTGAAGTTGCATTTAAAGTAGAAGTAATAAACTATTGGATTGCATAAGTAGTCCACTATTATAGTAATTGTATGGCAAGTGCAAGGCTTTTCAAAGACATTTTTAATTCTACCAAAATAAATATACACTCACCTTTTCAGAAGTGAATAGCTGTGGACACAATTAGACTCCAAAGTATTTTGTCTATGTAACCTCTACTACCAAGCAATATTATTGTTTCAATATTATGAATGCACCAATTGTTATATTTGATTACCAAATGCTCATTAATGACCAAGATTGCATGTGCCTATTTTCTTTGTCAATACACCAAATATCCTACACATAAGTCAAAATGTTATTCCCTTTTAACACATCATTTTACATATCTTTAATAGGAAAGGGTTAAATCTACATAAATTTCCTTGTTAGAAATATTGTACAAGATGGCATACATTCACTCTAAGCTCAATGGAATGCACTCCAAGATCTGTTGATTGAATTTGAACCTCTCATGTTTGGAAATTTATGCAATTTGTTTTGATAGATCAAAGTTATATGAGGAAAACTAATGCAATAGATGTTCTTATGTTGAGGTCCATTATTGAATTTAATTTTATAAGTTCGAGGGTGAAACTTGTGTTCCAGATCTAAACAAGGTTTAAATCTAGGTTGCAAAAACAATCCACAATAAGGAAAGACAAAACTAAAGATTGGGTCTCGACCCTTACGATGCAAGGAGTAAAGACCAATAAGAATTTATGTTATTTTCTAACTTTTATGTAGAAATATATCATATTTATGTTATTCATTACACTTCAAACAAATAAGATAAATAAGTCCAAAATCAAGGGAAAAATACAATATTTAACTTTTTAAAAATGTTAATTTTTTTTAAAGCCTATCTAGTTCCATATCATATATATGCCTACACACAATTTGAAGTGTTTTTCCAACAAACATAAAAATATTAATTTCATTTCTTGTTGAGTTCTCTCTTCTATAACTTATAGTTGAAAAATGACCCAACAAGTTATGCAATACTAGGGACAATTCATTTGTTCATTCCCAATAATCTAAATTTGATCTTTTATTCATATAGAAATTATGCATATGTGAAAATAATTCTTAAATTTTTGAAATACTCAGATAAAAGTTCATATATAAAACTTCACATTAATTTTCTAAATTTTACAAATTTAAAATGAAAATTGTTTAAATATTTAGTATTTGTAAACCAAATTTGCCTTTAATGTTTGTATATTTTGTGTATTTTTGAAGGCTAGTAATTTACTTTTCTTAATTTTCCTATTTGTAGAGGAGAATTTTCCATGTGAAACAATATATTTTTTGTTTGTAAAAATAAGGAAAAAGAGGCTAAAGTTCATGTGTTTTCATTTTCTTGTAAGGCATGCAAAGCCCTAACTAGACATATGTATTTTTAAAGCTTATGCACCTTGAGTAGTGAAATATGTAATACGTGTAGGAGCTATGACAACATTGTATTTCAGTCTTCTATATTGTGGCAAAGCCATCTTATTTGGGGATATAAGACAAAAGAAAGGGCATCACTCATTTTACTAAGATTTGCATAGAAAGCAAAAACCATTTTCATACTACCTTTGGTGATATTTTTGTTATGCTAAATATAGAGCTACAAGTGTGTTTATGGTTCCAAATTAGATCAAGTTGGTTATCTCTTTTCTCTAGGTAGATTGTGCTCTTTTTTTCTTAGAAATTTAGGTGTTTGTAGGTCCCATTCTCTATAAAAGATGTGTTCAATATTATAAGTTTCTTAACTGATGTTTAATTCCATCTTTATTTGTAGGGCAAAATAACTTAGGATTAATGTTTGTTCTAGGTCTTGTGAGTTTTAGTTTAGAAATAGTATCATGTGAGGTATAAAGTGGATCTAGAAATCAATTTTATTGTGTAGTTAGTGCAATTCCATTAGAGGAAGAGTCAGGGTAGGGGACTAGAACTTCAAATGATATCAAGGCATGGCTAGTTGTAGTAGTAGAAATGGTTTTGTTTCACTTATCAAGGGTTTTGTAGACTACATGAGTGGTAGGAAAGTTTAGGAGCTCTAGTGCCTATAATTCATTTCTATATTTTATTGTGATTTGTAGTGTGTGTGTGTGTGTGTGTGTGTGTGTGTGTGTGTGTGTGTGTGTGTGTGTGTGTGTGTGTGTGTGTGTGTGTGTGTGTATTTCATACGAGTGTCAGCATGAGACCAATACAAACTCCTTAGGAGTAAACACATTAGAAATCACCTAATACAAGCTCCTTACAAGAAACCACATTAGAAATCACCTATGGAAGACCAAGTGTGTGCCACCTTGCTTAGTGCAATGGTGATGTCATCCTAGGTTTTGTTGTGCTTGTTACGATGCCTTGTGCACATGTGAGTGCAATGCGACATTTAAATGCTGCACTTGCAAACATGAAAAATGTGTTGGTTCAGTGTTTGTCCAGCTAATGTCCCAGGTGAAAACTTGAGGCATTACAATTTCATCCTCTTACACCAAAATATCCTCATAAGTAGGAGGGATATTTGGAGAGGGACCAAGGAAAAAGAGTGAAATAGGAAAAGATAAGTCACTTTCACATGCTTGTAAGAGTTCAGCTCCTTAAAATTCTTGACAAAGCTTAGAGAAAGTGATAGAAGAAAAGAAAAGAAGAAGTTCAATTAGAAATTAGAAGGAGAATGTTAGGAAGAAGGTGTTTTTAGTGTTAAAAGAGGCGGGTTCAGCAAAATGTAATCTAGAAAAAGTGATACTTTGACTTTCTACGCTACATTCATATTGGGGTGGAAATAAAGAATATTGATTAACATGAAATTGAAATACAAAATCAACAAACTAAATGCAGAATAGTAAATAGCAAAGGAAGAGAAACCTAACACTGAAAGATGGGGCAAAATGTCCAAGACACTGCAACATTGCTAGGACATCTGTGCGAGGTGCTAGATTCCTAGTAACAATAAATCTCAAAAAGGTCATATAGTACAGCTTTGTAGAAACCTGTAGCATCACCCAATGTGCATGAGTAACTGAAATGACTTTCCAGAAATGAAATTTAACCTCAAATACACATAAATGAAGCATCTAACATAAACAAGAGAATAAATGAGAGATAAAGGAATAGAGAGTGAACTCTCATGCGTTTGATCTCTTTTCACAACTTGCACAATGCACAAACCAGAAAAATTGTTGGGCTGTTTTAGGGGTTTGCCTTAGTCAAACCACTATTTTGGTTTTCCAACCTCCACGAAACAACAAATGAAATAAAAGAGAAAATCTAGTGTGTGCTCTTCTACTACGTGCATCTAGGAATTTAGAGCAGTGACAATAAAATAAATCTATAAGTATTATCCCTGGTCTACGAGGAAATACCCTAGTGTGTGTGAAATCAAGCAGGTGGTGGTCTACACCAAGCTTTTGCCAATTATAAATGGAGAAGCAAATGATAAACAAGATCTGAAATATTATTCAAAATGAAAACAAGAATAATATTACCAGCATGATTGTGGAAGAACAAGGAAGAATGAGCTCTTTGGAGGAGTCAACCAAAATGTAACAATGTGGGTCCTTGAGAGAACTTCAGAATGGAGTCATTTCAACAACATGCAACTTCAACAAGATCATTAATGGAGGTTCTTGTGTAGCCAAAACATCACCAAAAGAGATAGATAAAGAGAGATCCAAAATTAGTTTTTACATAAGGGTTTTAGAGAAGCTAAAGGGTCAAATTTGAACATCGAAGGTGTTTCTCTAACAACCAAGCATTGTACAGTAGGTGAAAGTAGGTAGTTGGGTGGGAAAACTGTTAGCGTATTACATATTGTTGGTTACTAAGTCATTTGGTTGGTTCAGTTCGTTGTTTATAACGGCAATTCCCTCATAACTGCAATTCCCTCAAAATTTATATACGTTGTTTTGTATCTAAAAATCATAGAATGAATAAAAGCATTTTACTATTTACTTCATTTGGTATCAGAGCACGTAACAGTTTTGTTCCTGTGAATGGAAGAGTTGAAGGTTATGTAATGACAAGTGCAGCATCTGATACACTAGGACGTGCCAATAGCTTTCGAAGTTGATGCATAAGGCTGTAGATTTATTTCAACGAACTTGTGTCCTGTACAAAAGATGTGAATAGGAGACAACGTATAGTCTAGCGGACGCAGGCAGTAGGATAGAAGGCGATGGAGTTCTGCTGAGGTGTGCAGGAAACAACCTTGGAAGGAAGCATCAAGTTTGGAGGTCTTTGCAGGTAGATTGAAGTCATTTGTGCTCTCTACTGTAGCGGTTGTTGCCTGGACTGAAGTTTCTCTATCCAAGCCATTTGTAGCACTCTCCATAAGGCACCTGAAAGAGGAAGACATAGTCTGCAAAACCCGGCAATCAAAGAAAAGTGGATGTCCATTATCATCTCAAA
Organism: Cunninghamia lanceolata; assembly: GCA_027924645.1. Taxonomy (NCBI): domain Eukaryota; kingdom Viridiplantae; phylum Streptophyta; class Pinopsida; order Cupressales; family Cupressaceae; genus Cunninghamia; species Cunninghamia lanceolata. The sequence continues at coordinate 3,810,166 of BSBN01000163.1, read as the reverse complement.
TTGGTATGTATTGAAGTGTGTATGGAAGTGCAAATTTTATAAGCAAATATATTTAAGTCTGAGTAAGAAGTCAATATTTTGAGTATTATCTAAATGGAGATCCCATTAGACAAGTATTCTGGTTCTAATTTTCATACTTGGAGAATGAAAATTCAAATGCAACTAATGAATAAAAATTTATGGGCAATAGTAAGTGGAAAGGAAAAAGTACCTACAGATGCAAATAAGTTATTAGATTGGAGTAGTAGAGATGATAAAGCCAAGGCTATAATTGGTCTTGCTCTTTCTGACACCGAATTGCACCATATTGATTTGGATAAATCATCAGCCAAAATTTGGGATAATTTGAATAAATTGTTTGGAGCAAAAGCCATTAATGCAAAGTTTTCTCTAAAACTTCAATTATTTCGATTTAAGATGGAAGATGGAATCACAATGTCAAATCATATAAGTAACTTGCAGTCTCTCATTAGATAGCTAGTAGAGGTTAAGGTTACAGTAGATGATGATGATGCTAGGGCCATCCTATTAAATAGCTTGCCTTCAAAATACAATAATGTTGTTTTTACTCTCAGTCAAATATCTTCACAAACTCTAGAAGGTATGATTTCTGCTCTTCTATCAGAATAGAAGAGAACAACAGAAGATTTAGAAGATGATCCTCACGAGAAAGCATTATTTTCAAGAAGCAATTACAAGAGATCAGAGAGAATCAAATATTTTTATTGTAATAAAAACGCTCACATAGCTTGGGATTGTAGAACTTGAGCGAGTGATATTCTTAAAGGAAAGCTCAAAAATGAAGGAAATCTTGCTTGCATTGAAGATGATAAGGATCCACCAGATATTGAGGATGAGGATCCACCAGATGGTGCTATTAATTTATGTGGATATGCCCTTTAAGAAAGGTCATATTGGAGGCAGGAAGCATCGGAGGATGGAGGATTTTCCATCATCTCAAGTTAGCTTCTCGCTTTGAGATGATGCTTTGCATGAGAAGCATTTTTGGTTTTGGTTGTTTTGTTTTTCCTTGTTGATGCTGACGGAGCTGACAGATTTGAAGAATGTATGTTTTGTGAAGATTTCATTTTGGAGACAGGTTTGGGGTTTGGTGTTGAGCTCAATATGGATTGTTGTCCAGTGAGCTTCAAAAAGTATATGATCTTGAATTATAACCTTTCACGGTCACTAGACAACATGGCAGAGATCTGTCGCATCTCTTAGGGTCCATTGTCGAATAATTCAAGACTCTGTGATTTGAGAGCTTGGGACTAAAGAGCTCAAGAACACAGCTCAAAGCTATGCCTTTCCAAGGGTAGACGAGACAGCATGATGGAGCCTCGCTTGGTTCAGGATTTGTTCTTTGGGAGAAGATCTATAAAATATGTATTCATATTATGTAATTAGCTTTGTTGAGTATTTTAGCATTAAGGGGGGGTCACTTGGTACTATTGCAGGAATAATGTAATAAGGGGGGAATGTTAATGTATTACATATTGTTGGTTACTAAGTTATTCGGTTGGTTCAGTTCATTGTTTATAACGGCAATTCCCTCATAACTGCAATAACTGCAATTCCCTCAAAATTTATATACGTTGTTTTGTATCTAAAAATCATAGAATGAATAAAAGCATTTTACTATTTACTTCAAAAACAACATTCTTTTTAATTTTAGGGACTTTCAGGATGCTATCATGCCACTAGGATGTCTTAGCAACGCTGTAGCATCTTAAAAAAATCACACGAAATTTAACTTGTGTTCTTGAGTCAGTGAGAAGAATTAGAATCAAGTAATGAATTTTGGCAATCTGGTAAATGAAAAAGGCTAAGGCTAGGCTCAAATGATCCCTACAACATTCTAAGGGAATGGACACAGCAAGCCCAAAACATAGCGTGAAATTGCAAGGGTATACAATTTTCTACGCTACAATTACCACCTTGTTTATCACACATTCCTTGTTATTTTACTATACTACATGAAACTACATGATTTATGATGTTACCATGTTCCTTATGTCCCATGCTTATGATGTTCCTTCCTTACTATGTTTATTATGCTTATGTTTTTCATGATTCCATGATTATGATCCTTATCATCATGTTTACATCTTATGATTCTATGTTTATGATCCTTATCATGGGATATGTGTATGGACATGGGAAGCCAAAAAGTGGCTAAAGATGAATTTTAAGGCATAATGTGATCATGCTAGTAAAAGCATGATCAGGCCATAATGTGATTGTGCTTTTAGTAGCATGATTGTGTTATAAAACATGCATGTTAGAGTTTAAACCAATAAAAATCCCACCCTTAGGATTGGAATATGTTTGGATTTCTGAGCCTAAGGGTTGGACCTACATATTGGGCATCCAAATATATGTTCTACATAAAATATGTAGCATGTTCAAACTTCCTTATCATCAACTTTATGTGTTTTAGAATGTCAATCTACTTCTTAGCTTTTTAACCATATGATTTTTTCTATAGTTGGAATAAATTAAGATATCAATTTTTATTTACTTTTAGTGATGTCTTCATATGCCTCAAATACATATGTATTGTTTGTTCTATGTATTATTTGATCCAGTCATCCAAAATTTAAAAGAATTACATTTTCACCTCCTATGCTTCATTCTATTGATTTTTTAATTATTTTTCTCAAAATTACGGGGGAGCACCCTTAATGTTCCATTTTTAGGGATTTGTCCACTTCAAAAATTAGTTTAAAAATATATATTCATTAAAAAATTAGAAGAAAAATATCTCACATACTACATGATCTTAATTAACTTTCCACCAAAGGGTTTTACGAAATACTTACAAGAACTCAAAAAGAGGGGTGAGAACATGCTTGGCACTATGTTATATTTAGTGATAAAAATAGGACCACCATAGTCTTCATCATTTTAAAAACTTAGTAGTTTACAAACTAGATTCCAAACACCAGAATTATTTTTCAAAAAAATTCTTCAAATTTTGAGCATAGACATCTTGAATTATTGTTGAAGTTTAAGTTTCACCAATTTTAGTAAAAAGTGGCCACTTAAGATCCCCTTTTTGTCCCTTCTTTGTTTGCACTTACTCCATGCCAATATCTTATGATCCCATGCCATGATCCTTGTCATTTTTATATATCAAGATTCCATGTTTATGATTCATATTATGCCTACATCTTTTGATTCCACGTCTATGACCCTTGTCATGCTTAGATTTTATGATTATATACCTTATTATCTTTATCATGTTCTTAGATATTATGCTTGCATGTTATGACCCTTTTCATGTCCATATTCTTTTTCTATGTTGCAACCCTTGTCATGTTCACATATTTTCTACCTTATTCATATTTCAATGGCTCTTTTCTAGCCTTTGAGGACATAATTATCTTCTTATTTGCTTATATTGGAGGCAATCTTATTTGACATGCCTTGGTACACATCTCCTACCTATGTGCTTAAATGATTATCATATGATGACACCCTTTACTTTATCTCATGCTTTATAATGCTTATTTTATCATTTGCCTATATTGGAGGCAACCTCATTACACATGTTCATGATTATCTCCAACTTAAATGCTATGATGACATTTTTTACAATATCACATGCTTTATCATATTTATGTAATTTTCTTCTCTCCTCCAAATCCTTGCATCCTTTGTATATAACCAATTGGAGAGAGTGTATATGTCACTAGCATTCCTTTGTGATTTGGGTTGTGCTATTATGCTCACAATCATTCCTACCTTAAGGGGGACAAATTAAACTATTTATAGGGTCAAATCTTTTTTTGCTTGATCAAATCCCTTAGACATCTCATATATGCAGTCAAATTCTTTTTTATATAGCTAGAGCTTCAATCACTTTTCATAAAAAGGTAGAATCGCATACCCTTTTCTACAATTTGTACTATTTTCAAGGATAATTTGGTGCAGGAGCACATTCTCTGTAGTGCAAGATCATCTTTTCTTTTGTTGTCTCATAAGGCTCTTAAGCCATTTCATTTTGTAATAAGGGTCAATTTGGTCCCATGAATGTAATTGTGCAAGGCACACATGTAGTTTTGCTTGTATGAAGGGTAAACCAACGGCTAACTGATTTGAAAATCAGTTTGCACGGTTGGAGGGGATAACTGCTGTCTCTACATCTTCTTTAGAGGCAGGTTGTATGTCACACGGAGCAGGGAGAGAAGTGTGTATTACAACAAGTTCTTTTTTGATAACTGAATAAAGAGAGTTCTGGGTATGATCTGTGTTGATGTTCTTGGTTGTTCTTAGTGATTTGATATCTTTATCCTGATTTTGTAAATAGAACCCTAACCGGATGCTATCTGTCAATCCATAGTGACTCTGTAGTGTGCAGACGGTGTAAAACCCACGGTTCCACAGTGGCTGGTTCGTAACCTAGGAGTAGGGTTTTGATTCATACATGGAGGCCCTTTCCTCTGTCCACTGAAGCCCTGTATAGTAACAGTGGGATGGGGGAAAGACTTCTCACGTTTGTTGTTGTTGAATTCTTACCCAGGAAGCCAGCGAACTCAGTCAAGTTCGACTAGACATCGTCATGTGGCTAGTCGGGAAATCGGAGTGAAATTGGATAGTTTTGATGTGGGATCAGATTGCTACAAGTGATCGAGGGTTTGATAAATGAAACGGCCTAATTCCGTTGTTCTGTCGAAGGGAATTCTGGTTCGGCGCCTCAGAACAGTTGGAGATCCATCGGCGTGAAAGGCCCTCCGTCTTGCCGAAGATTGGTATAGTGCCGGAGACACATACCATTGTTGTTCGCATCGGTGAGAGAAACGGTATCGGGCTAAGGAAAATATACTTAGCCGACGGTATAAAGTTTCACCGATCGGTGAGACATCCTCGGAGTATTGCCGATAAAGAGTATCGGCGTGAGGAACCTAGTCGGGGGAAGCTGAAGAAGTCACGGCGACCGTTAGAGTCCCGCCGATAGAAGTTCATCGGAAGGAGTTCGAGAAGTCTCAGCGACAAAGGACTCGTCGGAGTGAGATGAACCATCGGGACCACGAACCGGAGTCTTACCGAAGCAGGAGGTCTGGCCGATGTGCCTGACGGTATCGGCGAGAGACAAGGTGTCGGTGTAGGTGAAAGAAGCTTCACCGAAGGAGGAAGTCTGGCCAACAAAGATTGGTCATCGGCGTGACGGAGTATATCGGCATAAGAAATTTCTCGTGGTCCGATAGAATGAGGTGTTGCCGATAGGCAACGAACCACTAAGGAGATATCGGTGAGAACTTGGCCATCGGGATAAAAGAATAAGGTTCGGCCGATAGTTCATGTCTTTCCGATAGCGAAGACATCCTTGACTTCGGCGAAACACTGGAGGACCTCTTGCCGATAGGGAAGATATAGTCAAATCTTCATCCGCTTCTGCTGGGCACTCTGCATCAAATTGGTATCAGAGCCAATATTCTGAATCACAGCCGTGTATGTCAGACGAAGAATTGGAGATAGAAACAGAGGCTAGCAGAATGCCTCCCAAGACGATGAGTAAAGCAGCCATCCAGAAGATGGTGGAAGAAATGCTCGAAGAGAGACTGAAGGAAGAGAGATCCAAAGAGAAGGATGGAAGCACTTCTGAGTCAGAGGAGAATGAAGAAGGAGAAACTGGGGAGAATCCTCAAGGAGAAGGTATGACTGCTGATCAAAAGGCATTTCTGAATGCACTCAAGGGTCATGGAGATAGTGGTGATCCGAAACTGGATGTTCCCACGTTCAATGGGAAACTGGATGGAGATACTCTTGTGGACTGGATTGAAGCCATAAGTAATTACTTTGACTTCAAAGAGTATAGTGACAGTAAGAAAGTAAAGTTTGCAAAGACCAGACTGAGAGGTTCTGCATTGGTTTGGTGGAACTACACTCAATGTGAAAGGGAGAAGGTTGGAAAGAGTCCAATCACCAAGTGGAGCAGAATGGTGGCCATGCTGAGAGCCAAATTTCTACCATGTGATTATGATCTGCAGACTATCAGAAAGTTTAATCATCTTAGGCAGAAAGATATGGACGTGGCTACATACACTGAAGAATTCCACAGATTGAGCATGAGAGCCAATCACAGAGAAGAAGAAAAAGAGATGGTGGCCAGATACCTGGATGGACTGAGGTACAATATACAGGATGAGTTCAGTATGGTGGTTCCCAAGACTGTGGATGAATGTTTTCAGTTAGCCTCTAGGGCAGAGGATAAACTGAAAAGGAGAGGTGATCAAAATAACAGAGGAAGAGGTGGCAGGAACAATAGAGGAAGAGGTAATTTTGGCAGAGGACAGCCAAACAAAGGTGAAAGTTCTAGTCAACAAGAATCACGTTCTGATACAGAACAAAAAGGTGGTGGTTTCAGAGGTTGGAGAAGACCTAATGGCAGAGGAAGAGATGGTGGTGCAGGCAGAGGACGTGGAGTCTTCACTGGAAGATGTTACAACTGCAATCAAGTAGGCCACACTGCAAGTAAGTGCCCTGAGAAGGCGTCTAGCTCTCATGACGGTGGGAGAAGGAACCAACTATTGCAGGAGGATGATTGTCAAAGTGTAAACTCACCAATTGGTAGTGCTGCACCAGTGCTTGAAGGAGAGAATATGATGATTAAGAGGACCCTCGTGAAGATGCCATTGAAGCAGGAGCCCCCACAAAGGAAGAATCTCTTCAGAACCCAAGGAATAGCATATGGTAAGCTCTGTAAAATCATTGTTGATTCAGGTTCTACTGAAAATGTAGTGTCTACTGAAATGGTAGAAAAGTGTAGACTGAAAAGATTACCCCATCTTAATCCTCACAAAATATCTTGGTTGAATAAGAATCAGAACTATTTGGTGGAAGAACAAACTTGGGTAGAGTTTGAACTAGGTGATTATAGGGATAAGGTGCTATGTGAAATTATTCCTATGGATGCTTGTCACCTTCTTCTTGGACGACCTTGGCAGTATGATGTGAAGGCACTGCATGATGGTGAAAAGAATACATATATGATCACCAAGAATGGTAAGAAGTTTCAGATGGATCCCTTACCAGAGCAGGTTGGAGAGAAGAACAATGACAACAGTGTCATGTTAGTGAGTGGCAAAGAGTTCCTACAACTCATGAAGGAGAAGGATACCCAAGGGTATGCACTGATGATGAAGCCTGTATCCAATCAGCAAAGCAAACAGCAGAAGGAGATCCCATTGGAAGTGCAACAATTACTGGATAAGTACCAAGATCTTGTGGTAGAGGATACTCCTAACTCCTTACCACCTATGAGGGACATAAGTCATCAGATTGACTTGATTCCTGGAGCCACATTACCCAACAAAGCTGCCTACAAGTTGACACCACAGCAGAATGAAGAAGTAGGTAGACAGATTCAAGAACTTTTGGAGAAAGGTTTGATTAGGAAAAGTCTTAGTCCATGTGCAGTCCCTAGTGTACTTGCTCCTAAGAAAGATGGCAAATGGAGATTATGCACAGATTCAAGGGCTATCAATAAGATCACCATAAGGTATAGATTTCCTATGCCAAGAATTGAGGATCTGTTGGACTATCTTGGTGGTTCATGTTACTATTCCAAGATTGATTTGAAATCTGGTTATCACCAGATCAGAATAAGGCAGGGAGATGAATGGAAGACTGCTTTCAAAACAAATGAAGGTCTCTATGAGTGGCTTGTCATGCCATTTGGTCTCAGTAATGCTCCAAGCACCTTCATGCGGTTGATGAATGAGGTACTTGTAGAATTTATTGGAAAATTTGTTATTGTTTATCTTGATGACATATTGATTTTCAGCAGGACCAAAGAAGAGCATGTGAAGCATCTTGGACAGGTGTTAAAGAAATTGCATGAGAGTAAGTTGATGATCAACTTGGATAAATGTGATTTTATGAAAACTGAACTAGTGTATCTTGGATTTGTGATTTCCAATGGCTGTTTGAAAATGGATCCTACAAAAGTTGAGGCTATTCTCAATTGGCCTACTCCTAAGACAGTAGGAGATGTAAGAAGTTTTCATGGTTTGGCAACTTTTTACAGGAAGTTCATTAAAGGGTTCAGTCACATAAGTGCTCCTATTCTCAATACCATCAAGGGTGGAGTGAAGTGTAAATTTCAATGGACAAAACAAGCAGATGATAGTTTTGAACTGTTGAAACAGAAAGTGGCCGAGTTACCTACGTTGGTACTCCCTGATTTTGACAAAGTATTTGTTGTGGAATGTGATGCAAGCCAACAGGCTATAGGTGCTGTTCTTAGTCAGGAAGGACATCCAGTAGCATTCTTTTCAGAGAAGTTGAATGAGGCCAAACAGAGGTATTCTACCTATGACCTAGAGTTGTATGCAATGGTGCAAGCTCTAAAAAAATGGAGACATTATTTACTGCCAAAAGAGTTCATTGTTTTTACTGACAACCATGCTCTTAGCTTCCTAAATAGTCAAGAAAAGTTGAATCATAGGCACGTTAAGTGGATGGAACAATTGCAGGCCTATACCTTCACTATTAAGCATAAGAAAGGTGTTGCCAACAAAGTGGCAGATGCTTTGAGTAGAAGGATACTGGTCATACAGGAAGTACAAATGGAACATATGGGTCTAGAATGTCTGAAGGAGTTGTACAAGGATGATGCAGATTTCAAGGCTGCCTATGAAGTGTGTGCAAGTTTGGCTAACACTTTTCATGGCGAGTATTCTGATTTTGTGCTGCAAGAAGGGCTCCTATTTAAAGGTAGTTTGTTGTGTGTTCCTAAATGTTCAATGAGGGACAATATCGTCAAGGAGAAGCACAATGGAGCCTTAGGAGGACATTTTGGGTTGGACAAGACTTTGGAACAAGTCACCAGGTTCTATTATTGGCCCAAGGTACAGACAGATGTAAGGAGATATGTTGCAAGCTGTACCATATGTCAAAAGGCCAAGGGTATGTCTTCTAATGCTAGTTTGTACCAACCACTGCCCATTCCCACCAGACCTTGGGAAAGCATTAGTATGGACTTTGTGCTTGGTCTTCCTAGGACAGCAAGGGGTGTAGACAGTGTTTTTGTCATTGTGGATAGATTCAGTAAGATGGCTCATTTTGTGCCATGCAAATGCACAAATGATGCATCTCAGATTGCTGGTCTCTTTTTCAGAGAGGTGGTCAGAATTCATGGTTTACCCCTATCAATTGTTACTGATAGAGATTCCAAATTTGTTGGTCATTTTTGGAGGACCCTATGGAGAAAATTGGGCACTCAGTTGTCTTTTTCATCAGCCTACCATCCCCAGACTGATGGTCAGACTGAGGTTGTTAATAGGTCCTTGGGAAACCTTTTGCGATGCCTTACCAAACAGCATGGATTAGCATGGGATTTAGTGATCAGTCAAGCTGAATATGCTTATAATGATTCAAGAAACAGAAGTACTGGGAAAAGTCCTTTTGAAATAGTTTATGGTTTCCACCCAAGAGGACCACTTGAACTCAAAGACCTCCAAGGATGGGATAAAAGGAGTGCTCTAGGAGAAGACTTTGCTGCTACCATGAAAACAGTACATGATCAGGTCAAGCTTCAGTTGGAGAAAACTGTCTCCAAGTACAAGGATAGAGCAGATCTGAAGCGAAGGGAGGTACAGTTCCAGGTAGGAGATTTGGTGATGGCCTACCTCAGAAAGGAAAGATTACCTAAGGGGCAACCAACCAAATTGTTGATGAAGAAGATAGGACCTTGTAAGGTAGTGCATAAATTTGGTCCAAATGCATATGAAATAGAATTACCATCTGGCCTTGGTATCTCTCCCATTTTCAATGTTGCAGACCTGTTCCCTTTTAGACCTCCATTACATGCTGAAGATAGCTCAGATGCTGTGATTGAAGATGAAGACTGGATCAAAGATTTACCTCCAAGTAAGCCTTTGCAATTGGAATGCATTTTGGATTCCAAAATTGTCAAGAAGACAAGAAAAGGGGTATACAAAGACTACTTGGTCAAGTGGCAGGATCTTCCTGATTCAGAGGCAACCTGGATGAGTGAAGCTGATATTCTAAAGCATGGGAAGACACTTCAGCAGTTAGCAACTCAAGGGACTTGAGTCTTTCCTGCAGGGGGAGTATGGTGCAAGAGCACATTCTCTGTAGTGCAGGATCATCTTTTCTTTTGTTGTCTCATAAGGCTCTTAAGCCATTTCATTTTGTAATAAGGGTCAATTTGGTCCCATGAATGTAATTGTGCAAGGCACACATGTAGTTTTGCTTGTATGAAGGGTAAACCAACGGCTAACTGATTTGAAAATCAGTTTGCACGGTTGGAGGGGATAACTGCTGTCTCTACATCTTCTTTAGAGGCAGGTTGTATGTCACACGGAGCAGGGAGAGAAGTGTGTATTACAACAAGTTCTTTTTTGATAACTGAATAAAGAGAGTTCTGGGTATGATCTGTGTTGATGTTCTTGGTTGTTCTTAGTGATTTGATATCTTTATCCTGATTTTGTAAATAGAACCCTAACCGGATGCTATCCGTCAATCCATAGTGACTCTGTAGTGTGCAGACGGTGTAAAACCCACGGTTCCACAGTGGCTGGTTCGTAACCTAGGAGTAGGGTTTTGATTCATACATGGAGGCCCTTTCCTCTGTCCACTGAAGCCCTGTATAGTAACAGTGGGATGGGGGAAAGACTTCTCACGTTTGTTGTTGTTGAATTCTTACCCAGGAAGCCAGCGAACTCAGTCAAGTTCGACTAGACATCGTCATGTGGCTAGTCGGGAAATCGGAGTGAAATTGGATAGTTTTGATGTGGGATCAGATTGCTACAAGTGATCGAGGGTTTGATAAATGAAACGGCCTAATTCCGTTGTTCTGTCGAAGGGAATTCTGGTTCGGCGCCTCAGAACAGTTGGAGATCCATCGGCGTGAAAGGCCCTCCGTCTTGCCGAAGATTGGTATAGTGCCGGAGACACATACCATTGTTGTTCGCATCGGTGAGAGAAACGGTATCGGGCTAAGGAAAATATACTTAGCCGACGGTATAAAGTTTCACCGATCGGTGAGACATCCTCGGAGTATTGCCGATAAAGAGTATCGGCATGAGGAACCTAGTCGGGGGAAGCCGAAGAAGTCACGGCGACCGTTAGAGTCCCGCCGATAGAAGTTCATCGGAAGGAGTTCGAGAAGTCTCAGCGACAAAGGACTCGTCGGAGTGAGATGAACCATCGGGACCACGAACCGGAGTCTTACCGAAGCAGGAGGTCTGGCCGATGTGCCTGACGGTATCGGCGAGAGACAAGGTGTCGGTGTAGGTGAAAGAAGCTTCACCGAAGGAGGAAGTCTGGCCGACAAAGATTGGTCATCGGCGTGACGGAGTATATCGGCATAAGAAATTTCTCGTGGTCCGATAGAATGAGGTGTTGCCGATAGGCAACGAACCACTAAGGAGATATCGGTGAGAACTTGGCCATCGGGATAAAAGAATAAGGTTCGGCTGATAGTTCATGTCTTTCCGATAGCGAAGACATCCTTGACTTCGGCGAAACACTGGAGGACCTCTTGCCGATAGGGAAGATATAGTCAAATCTTCATCCGCTTCTGCTGGGCACTCTGCATCATAATTCCTTTTTAAGCAAGTTATAATTAATATTTATCTCAAAATTTGTAACATATGCTACTTATTGCATGCTTTTCTCTAGTGTACAAGTTTCAAAGAGTGCTTACTGCAAGAAGAATTAAAGAGTGATCCATTACTTTATACAAATTAGTATCATTGGTGAGTGTTTCAAAAATATTTAATTTCTATTTTGGTTGCTTTTCTACTTTGACATCCATCCACCTAGTGGTTTGCAAGTAGATTAAAGTACACCCATGCCCTTTTCCCTTATGCTTTAGACTCACTTTTGTTATAGTGTCATAAATGCAATAATCAACTTATAAGTGGCATAATTATGTGTAGAATTGGCTCATAGTATCCCATATCTCAATCCATTCTATCATTGTCCCCAAATTTGCATTCTTGATCCCTAGACCCATTATTTACCACCTTGGATTAGATCCACAAGTGTAGACTTGAACTAGGCCACTTCTATAGTCTTGGATCTAAATCTCACCTTTTTGAAATTCAAAATTTAAATTTATTTGTTGCTAACCACTTCACTAGCCATTGTGAGCCAACTTAGTGCATTCACTATTGATTTGTGTGCTTGGTTGTTGTATTTAAGGACATTCACTAATTCATTTGAAATCATTTTGTATATTATCTAAGACATCCTAGGGCATTCTTATTAAGCACATTTAGAACTCTGGTTATTTTGGAGAATAAAAAGAATCTAGTAGCATCTACATCAAAACGTATCCTTCTAGTATCAATACATGCTTGCTTGTTGTCCTTGATCATTTCACTCAGAGCCATAAAGTCAGTTTATTAGGGGTTTCATTGAGGAGAACATGATCCCCATAATCCTATAAATTCCCCAAAGTTGTTTGTGAACACATGTCCTTACAACAAGCAAACATAAAATTCAGATGAGCAAATCTTGAGAGTCCGTGCATTCTGCTAGATAGATCTGTGAGCATTAGTTCAGGTCCACACATGCAACCTTTAAATCCAAATAGTGTATAGTTGGATTTACAGGTTAACAAACATAACACAAAATTCTAGAACCTTGGTGAATCAACTTCTAACATCTGTCATAACATACCTCCATCATCAACTTTTGAATTATATAGATTCACATTTAATTTAACATCTATTTCAATTATCAACATAAACTCTATTATCTACATTAATTATCCCTTAATTGAATGCATTTCTTTAATTAAAATCACTAAATAAAATAGAAAGTAAAGTTCTCAATATAAATAATATAAATTTAATATAAATAATACAAATTTAATATTAAATTATATTCTATATTATAATAATAATAGTTTATTATCTTTAATTAAATATTTACACTAAATCTATTACAGATTTATTGATAAGTCTCAAGAGAAACTTAGAATTAATTTTAAGAAAAGTTTAGAATTAATTCTTATAAAAAAATCATTTAATTTTCTTTAAAAAATATCCTAAATATTTTCCATGCACATTTCAATTTCTTTTTCTTAATGGAGGTTTCAATATATTTGGCAATTCGTGATTAAAATAAAGGGAGAAGACCGGGATAAAATCATTCTTCTAATGCATGTACATGCATGGACTCTCATTCTGATACAAACTCAACCTTCATTCTCTTTATTTAAAAATAACGAGGAGGTTATGTAGATGTTAATAGGGCGAGGATTCATCTTCAACTGTGATTGAAGATGACAGACGGCTCGACAAGCTTTCCATTGCATGAATCAACGGAAGTGAAAGTAAGACGATTCACAATCTACGCCATAATTGCTTAAGAAAAAAAAATGTTTGGAAATATGTAAAAAGCTTGCTTACATTGTGTGGGTATTACAGGTTCTGCAGCAGCATCAAGGTGTGAGAAGAGGAGATATTGAGATTGAGCAAGATGCGCGAGATCTGGCAACTGTTCAAATTCGAGAAGAAACAATGCAAATTCCCGAAGGTGTGATGGGACTTTTAGAGCAATGCTTATTATCTGAAGAAACAGCAGGGTCTTTTGCAGTCATCTGTGGAGGTCATGTAGATCATTTCCAGCAGGTGGAATCATTTGACCAGTTTTGGGGTTGTGGGTGGAGAAACATTCAGATTTTAAGCTCTCATTTGATAGAGAGGGAGGAGATGAAGGATCTTCTCTTCGGAGGAGCGTCCTTCGTTCCACGGATTTTGGCATTGCAGAGATGGTTGGAATTGGGTTGGAGAAGAGGATTCGATGTCTGCGGAGCTCAACACTTTGCTTTTAATATCATTGGAAGTTGTAAGTGGATTGGCTCAACTGAATGTGCTGCCCTGTTTCGATCATTCGGTCTAAGAGCTCACATTGTGGAATTTAAATGCGATTCTCCATCTTCTTCTGTTCAACAGTCATGCAAGCGTCTTCATCATAAGTACTCGGCTGGAGAGAAAAATCCTGATTACCCATTCAACAGAGACTATACAATTTATGCTCGGCACAAACATAAAGTCATGATTGATTGGATCTGGAAATATTTTATTTGTGAATGCACTGCGTACAAGGAATCTGCTGGAGATAAACCCAGGAATCGAGTCATGACCAGCAATCGATCGTAAGTACACCTTTTTCATTTTGCTTTCTATCCTCTTTATTTCCTCTGCAATCAATGATGATAGGAAATCTGGAAAAAGAAGTTTTAGAATTTGCGTCTCTGCCATATATGGTTATTTTGTTGTGTTTCTTCTTATGCTTCGTGTTTATTTGTATGTTTTTGAAATTCTGTTTTTAATCTTCGAATAGAAGAATATATTACCCACTTATTTCTCAAATTATTAATCCCTGTAAGACACGATAATAGTTTACATCCAAGACAAAATTATAAACTGAAATTATAAAATAGCATTTGCATATTTTAAGAGGTGTAAGGTTTTGTCATCCAAGACAGAAATTATAAACTAGCATTTGCATATTTTAAGAGGTGTAAGGTTTTATCATCCAAGGTAGAAATCATAAACTGAAATTATAAACTAGCATTTGCATTTTAAGAGGTGTAAGGTTTTATCTAGCATTTACATCTTTAAGAGGCGTAAGATTTCATCAATAGGACAATAATGATAACAGTAACTTAGATTTGATTTATGGGAAGATTTGATTTTTCACATTATTGATTTCCGGTGACCTGAAAATGGTTTAATGGTGAGTTAGAAAGTTGTTTTGGGGTGTGAAACAAATTTCTAGCTGAAGGCTAACAATAATATAGCCTATCGGCTAATAAAACAATGTAAAACGATGAGCCTAAAAATAATGTTTCCTTGTTGTGTTTCTTCTTATGCTTCGTGTTTATTTGTATGTTTTTGAAATTCTGTTTTTAATCTTCGAATAGAAGAATATATTACCCACTTATTTCTCAAATTATTAATCCCTGTAAGACACGATAATAGTTTACATCCAAGACAAAATTATAAACTGAAATTATAAACTAGCATTTGCATATTTTAAGAGGTGTAAGGTTTTGTCATCCAAGACAAAAATTATAAACTAGCGTTTGCATATTTTAAGAGGTGTAAGGTTTTATCATCCAAGATAGAAATCATAAACTGAAATTATAAACTAGCATTTGCATTTTAAGAGGTGTAAGGTTTTATCTAGCATTTACATCTTTAAGAGGTGTAAGATTTCATCAATAGGACAATAATGATAACAGTAACTTAGATTTGATTTGTGGGAAGATTTGATTTTTCACATTATTGATTTCCGGTGACCTGAAAATGGTTTAATGGTGAGTTAGAAAGTTGTTTTGGGGTGTGAAACAAATTTCTAGCTGAAGGCTAACAATAATATAGCCTATCGGCTAATAAAACAATGTAAAACGATGAGCCTAAAAATAATGTTTCCTTGTTGTGTTTCTTCTTATGCTTCGTGTTTATTTGTATGTTTTTGAAATTCTGTTTTTAATCTTCGAATAGAAGAATATATTACCCACTTATTTCTCAAATTATTAATCCCTGTAAGACACGATAATAGTTTACATCCAAGACAAAATTATAAACTGAAATTATAAACTAGCATTTGCATATTTTAAGAGGTGTAAGGTTTTGTCATCCAAGACAAAAATTATAAACTAGCGTTTGCATATTTTAAGAGGTGTAAGGTTTTATCATCCAAGATAGAAATCATAAACTGAAATTATAAACTAGCATTTGCATTTTAAGAGGTGTAAGGTTTTATCTAGCATTTACATCTTTAAGAGGTGTAAGATTTCATCAATAGGACAATAATGATAACAGTAACTTAGATTTGATTTGTGGGAAGATTTGATTTTTCACATTATTGATTTCCGGTGACCTGAAAATGGTTTAATGGTGAGTTAGAAAGTTGTTTTGGGGTGTGAAACAAATTTCTAGCTGAAGGCTAACAATAATATAGCCTATCGGCTAATAAAACAATGTAAAACGATGAGCCTAAAAATAATGTTTCCTTGTGAATCATCTTAAGTATTTTAATTTCTGAGTTGACCTATATATAGTTTGAGTTGGCCTAGTGGTGAAAAGCTTGTCCTTTTGAAAGAGAGGTCACAAGTTGGTGAAAAACTTGTCCTTTTGAAAGAGAGGTCACAAGTTGGTGAAAATTTTGTCCTTTTCAAAAAGAGGTCACAAGCTTGAATCCTGTAGGGGGTAGGGTATGTATGCCTCATATTGAAGCATAGTTAGGTACCTCTTTCAACACCAAAGAGAGTATGAGGTAGTCCCATATACTATATGACACCTATAAGCTAGGTCATGAGGCATCGTGGACTATAAAAGGATTCCATTCTATTCCATACCCATTTTCATATTGACTATGTTGGAATAGTTAAACAATTGAATTACACCACAAACTCCATCCCACACATGAAAGTTTTAGCTTGACAAACACTAGTCACTAGTAGCTCTATTTAAATATCACACTCTTCAGCAGTCAATAGCACTAGTTGTCTTACAAGCAAAAATTGATCCTTCAATAAGATCTTTAAAATCATTTGATGTTTAAGTAGAATTGTTATCAAAATGTCCTATTCTTCCACCATAATAAAGAATGCACACTTTAAAGCATCCCTATTACATACATTTATTGAATAAATGAAACTAAAAAGTGTGATTCCATAATGGACATAGTTTTAATCCTTAACAAGCTAGCGTCAAGAATGACAATGTGAGCATTAAATGATTCAAACATAACAAAAAATAATGAACATGAAAGAGGAGTAAAAGAAGTAAAAGTTAGGAGAACAAATTAATGAATCTTGATTTTCATTATGTCTAGAAGTAAAATTCTTAGCTAGTGAGTTCATCTTCCATAAAATAGTTAATGTTTATTAGAAAAATCCTCATGATATTCTATTAAAAAAAATTATGAAAATATAAATTACAATGATGATTATAAAGTAAAAATGTTGACAATAAATATGCACAACTCACCCAAATAATGGTAGCCAAAATAATATATAAGCATCAAATTTCTAACCTACAAGAACAAGGAAAAAGGAACATTAAGCATACACCACCACATAGAAAGGAGGAGGGTCATGCCTAGGCAGGAGAGGTACCTATAGCAAAGGCTCCAAGTAGAAGGATCAAATTCCTTCCATCCATCTTGTGGGGTGGATTTAATTAGAATTAAATCAGCAAGACCACCTCACTAGGGTGGATGAGTGAGCTTATCAAAAACTACTATTTTAGAAACTAGAGAGGCCCACCAAAATGGTAAAGTAGTAGTGGATATTGTCTCCCAAGGGGGTTGTCAAAGGTCACCTTCCTTACCAAGTGTGAAGGAAAAATATTGCAAAACTCATGAATGACTATGAGAATACTCACACCATCATCAAGGCCCTATTGACAAAGAGACATTAAGAGGAAACTTAGGTGGCACACAACCATAGAGTCTAATGACCTAGAAATTGACTATATCTTTTAGATTTTGAAACTTCAATACCATCTTCTCTATATGTTCCTAGATTTGACAAATAGTTAAAGACATGATGACATTTAATTTTAATTAAGGTAAAAAATCCCATGGCAAGAGTTTATTTCTAAAAATTATAAAATTTCTTGATTTCTAACAATGAAAAAAACATCTCTAAATAAATTCCAAATTAAAGAAATATATTTTGACCATTTATAAATCTATAAAGATAGAAATCTATCATGTGATGGGTTTTGATTGATAGGGAGAAAAATGTTGTGAATCTATTTTTAGGTACTTTGGGCTTGAGAGCACATTGTCTAGAAAATATGATTGAAGGTCTCAAGTTGTGCATAGGCTAGAAATTTGTGATAAGAATGTACAAATGGTACAATGGTTCCCCAACATGAAGGCCTACCCTAATCAACTAAAAACCATAGGAAGTAAGCCATCTTGGGTTGAATCGTAGTCTAAAAATAAAATTGAAGAAGAGAAGATGAAGCTTTGGCAAAAAATATAGACCCCACTAGCTCTTAAGCTTTCAAAGGCTAAGGAAAAGACTTCAAATATTTTATAAAAGGTAAGGAGAGTAGCTTATGAAGGGTGTGTTAGAATTCCAACACCAATCTTTCTACTAAGTAAGAGGTAGTTAAAACCCTAATTTGTGGAGTATAAAATCAAGCAAGAGCTCTTGTATATTTAGAATGGATGAAAAATCTAAAGGAAAATCTTAAATTGTCTCTACAAAGAAGGCCAAGGAATCAAAATTTTAGAAGAAATAAGATCCCTAATAGTTTTGATTTCTTTCTTCAAAATTAGAGGAGCTTTAGTCGCATGTGTATTTGTGAGAGGAAAACTTCCATTGCCAATAATGGAAACAACCAAAGACTATCATTACTAAAAGAAAGACTATACATAAAACCATTTCCAATCCATGTATGAGAAATAAATTTACTATTTGAAATCCTTTCAAATTATTTTAGTCCAAGAAAGTGCCTCCAATTTTAATGGACGTAGAGGTGATTAGAATGTTATGATACCCTAGCTCTCTTTGAAATTTTTTGTAGAAGGGAGCCGGAACAAACATAAAATGTTATAGAAAAATTCCATCTCTCATAACCTTCAATTCAATATAACACCCACTTAGCAAAATGTTTAGTTCTCTAATGATTTGTGTCTCTCATTCTGAGCCCCCCTTATTGTTAGGAAGATTAAAAACATCCAACAAAAGTCTATAAAATACTTGGTCTATTTGAATTTGATCCATAAAAAAATCCCATAACATTGTCAAAACATGGTCATAAGCTATTTTAGAAAGTTCCCAACATGAAAAGTAATATAATTGAGTAGTGGCAACACATTAATGTAGATCTAAAACATAGTAATAAGAGACTGGTTAAATAATTCAATAAGTTATTTTCTTCACCCTTTGCAACACTGAAACACCTATTGCCAAAGGATGAATGAGAATCCATTATAGGTGAATGGGATGCCTTGAAAACTAAACATCTTGCCTTGATAAATCTATTTTTAATTGAAGTTATTGACCCACTCATGAAAAGACATCATAGTTTTCTAAAATAATTATTGTGAAATCCATTAGATGCTAAACCCATATGATTCATGGAAGACTTTCATGAATGATAGATCCTTACAAAGTTATCCCTCATAATAAAAAATCATAAGAAAATATTCATTTTCAAAATGGTCATTAACTAGTTGGGTTTCTCTTTCAGGTTAGAAATCCATTTGATAATAGCTTGCTCAACTTTACACAATGAAACATAGCAAAAATATTGCAAAACAAGAACATAAAGAGAGGAAGCTAATTATAAATCTGTTTTGGATTAAATAATAAAAAAGATTTATATTTATGACCATTGATGGTAAAACATGTAAAAGCCTAAAAAATATTTGGATGTTAAAGATTAAAAAAATTATAAACCCTAAATATTTTGGCATGATTTAAATGCAAATCAATGTGATCATATGATTTATCAAAATCTAATTTGATAAACAAGAATCCTTGTCATGAGGTATTCATCCACCACATGCCTTCGCAAACCATGATAATGTTATCAACAATGTAATAACTTTTGACAAAATTACTTTTTGGTCTAACAATAGTAGAAAAAATATGGAAAGTGAAGGATCTAGGAATAATTTTATAGAGTACATTAAGTAGTGTTATAGGATATGAGTGGTAATGAGTTATAGATCTCTTTAGCTAGGAATAGATTTGATATTTCCTTGATTGATAATATTTCCTAAAAAATGATTTTGAAAATCTTCCTTGTATACTTGTGATGAGTCTAGAACAAGAATGTTCAAACTAGCTATGTAGAGCTCACAGAGGAAGCCTCTAAGTGTAGGGGCTTTGTCATTGGCCATATGCATAAGTGTGTCATTATGATCATAAAAATAAATAGGTACATCAAGAAACATAGAGATGAGATTGCATAAAAATCCATATAATTTTGAAGGGAATGAGCATGTTCCGGGAATTTATAATGGTCCTAAAATACTATTTTATTATGATTTTGAATGTCCCAAAGATTTCAAAAAGATTAGTGTGACATCTACGGGTGGTTTTCAATTCTTTATTTTTTCTCATTTGAATGCTTGAGTCTTATATTTGAAAAATTATTTAGTGGCTCAATCTTTAGCCTTGATATAGTGAAGGTGAGAACAAATTCAATTCACATTGATAATATGCATCTAAGATTAAGCTTGGGTTAGATTTAATAGTTAATAAAAAATTCATCTAAACATTAAAAGGTAGGATTGGAGCATACACAATCATGTGCATACTCTTTCAAGAAATGTGTTTAGTTGTAAGTACAAACCTTAGACATTTGTTTTCCACTCTCAAAGTAAAGTGGAAATATGAAAGATGCATTTATTCCATGAACATATCCAAGTAGAGGCTTATGGAGAGAAGAGGATAAATTTTAGACACAACTAATAGGTTTTTCACAATCCTAAAAAAATATGAGGATGGAAAGTGCAATGGGTCAAACAACACCCTTAATTGATAATTAAAATGCTAAAAAAATAGACTTAAGTAACTTCAAATAATAAATCAAAGGACTTATCTACAAAATATGAAAAAAAATGTTGTAATAAAATTGGTAAGAAATTGAATTTTAGTTTATGGACTAATTTTTTAAATAATTTCATGTTAATTTGGTGAAATTCAAATCTCTTTCAAAGAGACACTACTTAATTTTTTTACGAAAAAAAAGACCTTGTCATTCTGGCCAACAAAATTTGAAAGAACAAAAATGTTTTTTAAAACCTTGTATATGTAAAGAACACATGAGTGGATGTGACACATATTTTGTATTTTTTAATAAATAATAATAATTTATTATTTCTAATATGACTTTTTAGAAACATTAAAAATAATTTTCTAACCAACCTAACTTTGTCAAGAAATTATGAAATTAAAAATTTATTTTTATAACAAACACAAAAAGCAGAATGTCACACAACTTTTGGATTTGTAAAACAATATGTGCTTTGAAAGTTACTAAGAATGTGATTTTGTAAGTTTTTGGCAAGTTTTGGGACTTCCACCTACCTAAATCCAAGGTAATCCCAATGAATTTTTAGAGGGAATCAAAATTTGAGCTAGAAAGGTTAGTACTTTTCCCATCCAAACACTTTTCTTGTTGGAATTAGTCCAAACAACTGAGAGGGGGGGGGTGAATTAGTTGTCACATAGATTAACCTTTTTCTTCTTTTAAACTTCTTTCTCAACTTTCAATTAGATTAGTGATGCAAACATTTAAGTATGGATTAACAACACATGAGCAGAAGTAAATTAAACACACATAACGCCAGAATTTTTACATGGAAACCTGGTTACGGGAAAACCATGGTGGGCGTTAACCCACAAGATTTGTACCCTATTAAAAGTACTTAAATGAAATGAAAAGGCACTTTCCTTAGGGCTCATTGCCCAGAGCTCACTGCTCAGAGAGGCTCACTGCCTACAGGATTTTATGTTTAATACAGAAAAATGAACTGATAAATAGAATCTTGTTCATGCCTGGTTCAGTTCCATGAAAAGCTTTCTTATACTTCTGCTCTGCCCTAAATACTTCTCTATTGTCTCTTCATCCTTTGCTGCCCTTGTTCTTTTTCTCCTCCTCTTCTTTGCTCTGCTTCTGAACCTTCCTTAGGATTTGAACATTTTCGCACAAGGATACACTTTTGCAACTCATCCACATGCCTTTATATCCTTCATCAACCTTGGAATAAACATCAAGGTCAGCATTACAAACATTTGACTTAATGCAAATCACTATGCTATCGGCCAAACATAATTGGGACTCAAATCTTCCTTGATCAACATGCCACATTTCATAGAATTGCTCTTAGATCATCTGCAACATGCTTGAATCATCTGATCAGCCAAGACTGGGAAGAACAACAACACCAAGGAAGAAATCTTCAACAACGAGCTCAATCTTTAATGTGGACCTCCAACATAGCAGTCATACGATCTAGTGTCCTCCATAAGCACATTGAAATCAACAAGAACATCCGCACTCCTCCAAATCATTAGAATCACTTGCATCTTCATCTGGAACCTTAAGAACACTGTCTTCCATGACTGTCACACTAGAAAGATTGTTTGCGGACCTCCAAACCATGAACTACTAGAGTTGATGATACACAGTGACTCCCCAATGATGCCTCTAGATCCACAGATCATCATGTTACATTTATGGAACAATCTAGACCTCTTTCCTATCACTCTATCTCTTTTGAACACTACAAAACCGGTTCTACTTAGATGGTCATAGCTTCTTTAAATCTTCATGCGCACCCTTCAAATCTTAACTAGAGCTTCTTCAAACAATCCTCTACTCAGCCATATGGTCTGCATACTTTGATTAATTTTCTCAATACCCTCAACATTCTAGTCTTCTAAACAGGCAATAGAATAGGATATAGTTGACACCAATGGCAATAAGGATATGTTAACATCAATGACAACATGGTTAGGCACATATTTGTAACAATCTCCCCCTTTGTCATTGATGGCAACATATGATGTGAAAAATTGATTCAACCATCAAGACAAGAACTTATCTCCCTTTCTCTTATCATTTTTGCAATCACTATCTTCACTGCTCCCCCTTTCATCAGCAACTAGTTTTTCACATGACTTCTCTCCCCCTTTGACATCAATGTCAAAGGGCACATATTTGCAGTCTTTTCTCCTTCTTTTTGTTTCAGACAAATCTCAAAACTTGTATATTGACTACTCCTCCTGAGTAGTACCTTCTTAACATCAATCTGGATCACAAGATATGACTGTGAATTCCACTGGACTGATGCACTCTAGTACATCTTAATTTTGATCAGGAGGGGTAATAACCCCTAACTTCTCCTTGAGATACTCAAAAGTATCCTTGGGAAGAGGCTTAGTGAAAATATCCACAATCTAATCCTTTGATGACACAAACTCCAACTTGACTTCATTCTCATTTACTTTCTCTCTCAAGAAATGAAACTTGATGGATATATACTTTGTCTTTGAATGCAGCACCGGATTCTTTGAGATGTTTATTGCACTTAAATTATCATAGAAGATTGTGATAGGCTCCTTAAACACAATTCTGATGTCCTTCAACATTTGCTTCATCCATAGAACTTGAGTACAATTGTTTGTTGCTGCTATATACTCTGCCTCTGCTGTAGATAGGGATATTACCTCCTGCTTCTTGCTCAACCAAGAAACCAATCTACTTCCCAAGAAGAATGCACCACCACTAGTGCTTTTTCTGTCATCCACATCTCCTACCCAATCAACATCTGTATATGCATGAAGAGTGAAGTTATTGTCCTTTGGATACCATAAGCTATAATCAATTGTCCCTTTGAGATATCTAAAAATTGTCTTGACTGCTACAACATGGGATTATCTAGGATCAACTTGAAATCTAGCAACAAGTCCAATTACATTCATGATATTAGGTCTAGTCTGAATTAGATACAACAATCCTCCAATCATTGATCTATACCTTTTCTGATCTGCCTTAGGTGAATCATCATCTTTACTTAACTTGCATCTATTTACCATAGGAGTACTAACTAGTTTTGAATCCTCCATTCCAAATTTTTTCAACAATTCTCTCACATACTTAGACTGAGATATGAAGATACCTTTATCTGACCGAGTGATTTGTAGACCTAAGAAGAAATTTATTTCACCAAACATTGACATCTCAAATTCACTTTGCATCTAATCAGCAAATGTTTTGCACATACTCTCATTTCCACCAAAAATGATATCATCAACAAATACTTCAACAATCAGAATGTTCTCATGATCAATCTTGAAGTAAAGATTACTGTTAGCAGTGCCTTTGCTATAACCTAGCTTTAGCAGATAATTATCTAATCTTGCATACCAGGCTCTTGGGGCTTGTTTGAGTCCATACAGTGCTTTCCTCAACCTGCAGACCATATCTCTCTAATCAGACAACTGAAATCCTTCTGGTTGCTCAATATCTAGACTTCTTCTAACTCTCCATTTAGGAATGCTAATTTGACATCCATCTAATAGACCTTAAAATCTTTATAAGCAGCAAATGCAAGAAATAGTCTGACTGCCTCTATTCTTGCCACTGAAGCAAAAGTTTCTTCAAAATCAATTCCTTCCAATTGAGAATATCCTTTGCATACCAACCTTGCTTTGTTTCTTACCACTTCACCATCTTCATTTAGTTTATTCTAGAAGACCCATTTCGTTCCAACCACATTTTTATCCTCAGGTCTAGAAACAAGATCCCAAGTGTGATTCTTTTCAATTTGCATTAATTCTTCTTCCATTGCTTTTACCCAATTTTCATCTTTGCAGGCTTCACTTACTGATTTTGGTTCAATATTTGAAATTAGACAAATCTCTTCTTGATCTTCAACAATTCTTCTCCTAGTTCGAACACCTTTATTTCTATCTCCTATGATTTGATCTTCAGGATGATTCATCCTTACATACCTGGGGGTTTTGGGATTTTCTTGAACTTCTATTTCTTGAGCTTGTTCCTCATCTTCTGCACTATCCTCTTGAGTTACTAGATTTTCCAGATCAATCTGGATCTGAATCTGGGTCTGAACTTGCCTTCCTTGATTTTGACTTTCATCTTGATCTTCTGAATCATATCCGCAAGACCTGGAATGACTTTCTTTGCTTTCATCAACTCTAACATTTAAACTTTCGACAATCTTTTTCAATCTTTTGTTAAAGCATTGGTATGCCTTGCTTTGAGTAGAGTAACCCAGAAATATTCTTTCATCACTTCTTGCTTCAAACTTGTCTAGATCATCATCTCTTTTGATATAGCATTTTCTACCAAAAACTCTAAAATATCTCACAGTAGGAGGATGATCAAACCATAGTTCATAAGGAGTCTTACCAAAGTTGCCTTTGATCTATACCTGGTTAAGAGTGTAGACAACAGTACTCACAGCTTCTCTCCAATAGACTTGAGGAACATTTGTTTCCATCATCATGGTCCTGGCAACTTCTTGAATGGTCCAATTTTTTCTTTCCACTACTCCATTTTGCTGTGGAGTCCTAGGAGCAGATAAGTATCTTTTTATTCCATGCTTTTCACAGAATGAATCAAACTCACCGGAGGTAAATTCTCCAACTCTTTCAGATCTCAGACACTTTATCTTTCCACTAATCTCATTCTCCACCATAACCTTGAACATTTTGAATTTTTCAAGAGCTTCTAATTTTTCTTTTAAGAAGGTTACCCACATCATTTGGGAGTAATCATCAATTAGCAACATAAAATATATGTCTCCTTGCACACTCCTAATTCTAGCAGGACCACATAGGTCAGTATGCACAAGTTCCAACCGTTCACTTGAAAATTGTTCTGTACTTTTGAATGAAATTTTGTTCTATTTACTCAATTGACATTCTCTACACATGCTATCAGGTTTCACAAGTTTTGACAAATCTCTTACAGCCTAAATATAACTTATCTTGACAGTGTTATCAAAATTCACATGACACATCCTCCTATGCCATAACCAACTTTGATCTGTCTGAGCAATCAAACAACTTTTGCAGAACTACTTAAATGAAAGATGTTACCTCTAGTTTGAGTACCAGATGCAATTTCCATTGTTGAGCTTTCAAAGATTCTACATTTTCCATTCTTGAATATGAGATCATAACCCTTGTCAACCAACTGTCCAACACTAAGAAGATTATGCTTAAGTCCTTCCACATACAAAACATCATTGGTGTTATTCCCATCAAAAGAGATGGATCCTCTACCACAGATTCTACCAGTTGAGTTGTGTCCAAATTTCACAAGCCCACCTTCATATTTTTCAAAGCTTACAAACTTACTTTTATCACCAGTCATATGATGAGAACATCCACTATCAATCACCCATTCATCTTTTTCAACAACCTAAGCAGCCAGGACACTTTCCACATTTGCACAGCTAGCAGATTCAGTAGACACTGGATCTTCTTCTTTGATGGCAATAAACACCCAATCATTTTTAGTGGAACCTCCATGATCAGATTCATCATCTGTGACTCCTTCTTCTCCAGTTTCTTGGACATAGTAACATTTCTTCTGACCTTTATATCTATTAGGGTTTGGTTTTGAAAACCTCTCTAGACATCTTGAGGCAAAATGACCAATCTTATTACAAGTAAAACATTTGAATGGCAACTTTCCTTCATACTTACCAAATCCTCTTGGCATTCTTTTGGCAATAAGAGCTTCAAGATCTGCAGTCTCAATTTCATCATCTTCAAGATCCTTCCTTGCCTTCACAAATCTGTTTGATCTTGCTGAAGAGCTTTCACCCGGATCATATCTTTGTTTTCCATATATACTGGCCTTAAATGTAGATTCAGTCTTAGGAAGAGAATCACCAAACTTACTTAATTTAAAAGCTGAAATTTTCCCAACCAGCTAATCTCTTGTAACTTTTGAGACAATCTTGATCTCCTCTATAGCAACAACCTTATGTTTGTATGAATCAGGTAAAGATCTGAGCACTTTTGCCACAATCTCTGATTCTTCCAAAGTTCCACCAGCACACTTGATACCACACAAAAGTTCATTTATCTTTTGCATGTAGATTGTGATGTTTTCATCTTCACTCATCCTCAGATTTTCAAATTTTCCTCTCAGAATTTGTAGCTTGGCACATTTGACATATTCATCACCTTCATAAAGATTCTCCAACTTCTTCCAGATTTCATGAGCAATTTTTAGTCCAAAGACATTTGTCATTTCTGAATCAGTCAGGGCACTCAACAAGGCTTCTTTAGCTCAAAGTTTATTTACAGCATCTTTGAGTTGATCTGGAGTTGAAGGACCTTTCTCCGGAGGTTTATACTCATCATTGGTTATCACCCAATAAGCATCACCCATGCATTGCAAATGGTACTCCATGCGACTCTTCCAAATAGAGTAATTTGTTCCATCAAATCTCAGACTATCCTTCTTGTAAGTCGACATTATGGATCTCCTCAGGTGGTTAAGCTTCTTTTAGAGGAACCTTGCTCTGATACCAATTGTTGGAATTAGTCCGGATAATTGAGAGGGGGTGTTTGAATCAGTTGTCACACAAATTAACATTTTTCTTCTTTTAAACTTCTTTCTCAACTTTCAATTAGATTAGTGATGCAAACATTTAAGCATGAATTAACAACACACGAGCAGAAGTAAATTGAACACACATAACATCAGAATTTTTACGTGGAAACCCGGTTAAGGGAAAACCATGGTGGGGGTTAACCCACAAGATTTGTTCCCTATTAAAAGTACTTAAATGAAATGAAAAGGCACTTGCCTTAGGGTTCACTGCCCAGAGCTCATTGCTCAGAGAGGCTTAGGAGGCTCACTACCTATAGGATTTTATGTTTAATACAGAAATAATGAATTGATAAATAACATCTTGTTCATGCCTGGTTCAGTCCCATGGAAATCTTTCTTATACTTCTACTCTGCCCTAAATACTTCTCTATTGTCTCTTCATCCTTTGCTGCCCTTGTTCTTTTGCTCCTCCTCTTCTTTGCTATGCTTCTAAACCTTTCTTAGGATTTGAACATTTTTGCAACTCATCCACATGCCTTTATATCCTTCATCAACCTTGGAATAAATATCAAGGTCAGCATTACAAACATTTGACTTAATGCAAATCACTATGTTATCATCCATACATAATTGGGACTCAAATCTTCCTTGATCAACACATCACATTTCATAGAATTGCTCTTAGATCATCCGTAACATGCTTGAATCACCTGGTCAGCCAAGACTGGGAAGACCAACAACACCAAGGAAGAAATCTTCAACAATGATCTCAATCTTTAATGCGGTCCTCCAACACAATAGTCATATGATCCAGAGTCCTCCACAAGCGCATTAAAATCAACAAGAACATCCTCACTCCTCCAAATCATCGGAATCACTTGCATCTTCATCTAAAACCTCAAGAACACTGTCTTTCATGACTGTCAGACTAGAAATATTGTTTGCAGACCTCCAAACCACGAACCACTGGAGTTGATGATACACACTGACTTCCCAATGATGCCTCTAGATCCGCAAATCATCATGTTACATTTCCAGAATGATCTGGACCTCTTTCCTGTCACTCTGTCTCTTCTGAACACTGCAAAACTGGTTCTACTTAGATGGTCATAGCTTCTTTAAATCTTCATGCGAACCCTTCAAATCTTAATTGGATCTTCTTCAGACAATCCTCTACTCAGTCATATGGTTTGCATACTTTGATTAATTTTCTCAATACTCTCAACATTCCAGTCTTCTAAACAAGCAATAGAATAGGATACAATTGACACCGATGGCAACAAGGATATGTTGACATCAATGACAATACGCTTAGGCACATATTTGCAACATTTCTATCTAGTAGTTTTTTGCCATTGCCACTATATGGCCCATCACTATCTTGCATTGATCTAGGTTTTTTCAATAACCCATCACACTAGACCAACTAAAGGGTTAAATGAGAATGGTTAGAAATAACTTACTCTGGGCTACTGTGCATGACCTAACTCCTAAAAAATTAAGGTCCAACAAGTGTTTCTATAATTATGACTTGATCCAATTGTTTAAAAGCATGATCTATTTGATTATGAAAATATGACCATGTAATCCATAAATCTAGATAATTAGATCATCACCTAACATGAGGGTTAAAAAAACCAATTTTAAAAATATAATCATCACATTTTTCAACATACTAATGCATGCAAAAATTGCCTTCTTTATCCCAAGGTGACTCAATTATTTTATATAATATATATAATTAAATCTAGTAGTTAGATATTAAATAAACTTTAGTGGATAGATATTAATGATAATAGAGAACAACCAAGTCAATAGGGGGGGGACCAAGGACTCAATCAACCCCTTCATCAACTTTAATTATATATCAAAGTTGTAAGTTGATGTAAGGTCTCAAGATATAACCTTCAATCTACTATAGTTAGAGAGAGAGAGGGAGGGAGGGAAGGAGGGAGTAGTCATAGACAAGTTTCTAGAATGAAGAACACTATCTAGTATAAAGGAATGCATAAGTGTTGACAAGTATAAAGGAATGACCATCATTGTCTAGTATAATCCACATTTATGGTATGATGGATCATGTCTCCATGAACTAATTAAAAAGGAAATGATTAGAGAAAAATAATTCTGGCACCACCTTTTCACTGCTGATGAGAAGTGAAAAAATGAAGCATGGCAACACAAACACATTTTAATGAGGTCTTAAATCTAAAAATATAAATTGCAATTTCTTGTAAGAAAATATTAAAGGCTCCTAGTTGTCAATGGGGTGGATTCTTAGATAATTTTCTTGAATTCATTGTAATTCCTCTTACATTCCACAATAGGATATATCCATGTGCATAATTCCTTTGTGAAAATACTTCTTTTATTTTCCTTTGATTTGACAAGCACAATAAACCTATTCCTCAAAAAATCATGTTGCATTGGTTGCTAAAAAAATTGCTAGAAAAATGGAGTTACACTCCCCCATTTATCCTTCCCATGATAGTTCTTATTATCATGTGGAAGGGTACAAGACTACTTAGATGGAGGAACAAAAGAAATAGACAGTTCTTTCACTTTTCTTTGAAACTAAAAGTTCTTGTGAATTTTTTGTAACTAGAGTTTTTCTTTAAGGATTTGAAGTAGATGAAAAAACAATAGATTCAACTAGCTTATAAAATTATTTTCCAGAGGATTAGACATAGCCATCCCTAATATAGGGGGTTTATAGACACCGTGGTGATTTTTTATTTTCAATAGTCATCTAAACCTCATATTTATTTATTTTAGGAAGGGAGATAAATGAATGGAAGTAGAGGTGTGGAATATGCTTCCTACACTAATATATGAGAGGAGGTATGCACAAAAATTAAAATAATCATACATTTAAAAGGAAATAAACACAAAAGTAATATACCATAACACAATGTTCTTACGCTTACCCTAAAATCCACACCTAACATCCAAATCCTTGGCAACATGGGACATAGTATTAATGAGGAAAGGGAGAACAATAGTTGTGGGTAACCCCCTCCCACCCTTATTAATAGCATTAGGATTTAAGACTGCACCATTATTCTCAAGATCAAGTCAATTACCAATAGGATCATCCTTATTAGGAAGGAGTGACTACTTAACAAATTTTTATTTACCATGGGGGTAATTGGTAGCACTGGGACAAGGCACCTCTCCCAAAGTATTGGCCCTCTCCCCCAAAACTTTAGTAGGGGAACACTATTTGGGACTTATAGAAATAAGGCAACAATGAGTGATTGGTTTTTAAGGACATAGGACAGGATGGTATTTATACAACCTAAAGATTAGGCCTTGGTGTAAATGCACCTCAGCCTAGGTAAGAAACACCTCCATAATAAAGTTTTCTAAAGAACTTAATACAAAGAAAAGGATATTGATAATCAATTTGTGATGGAGATGATTCAAAAGTGAGAGGTAATAATGGAAGATACATTTAAATTGACCTTCCAAGGTAAAATACTTAATAAGATCCCAACTTACCTCATCCCATGGATATAGAAGACCCTCTCTCTTGTATCTATTTTAAAACTTAATGATCTCCTCACCATCATTCAAGAAAATTTTGATGCTTTCCTTGTCTCTGAACTTGATCTACTTCTTATCTTTCCTTCCATAAAACCTTAAACCAGTGGCCACTCTAATGCATTCTTTAATCACTTTGAAATTGACACCTCCAATAGTGACCTTCATGTCATTCCAAGATTTAGAAAACTACTTAGAAAGAACTTGATAAAAGCCACACAAAGCTTCCAAGTATGAAGAGATGACACCTTCTTTGCATATATACCATAAAATTTTGTTATAGCAAACCTTATTGCAGGATGAAGGCTCCATTCTACATCTATCTCCCCCATCGAATGTAACTCTATAGAAAAGAGCACAGACCATTTAGAGAGCCCTAAAAAAAACCTTAGCCAACTACTCCAAAGAAAAATAGTGCTCTATCATACATAAATGGAAATTTCAATAGTTGAAAGGCCACCATTTTGAACATGAATATTAATCATGTGATTCTCCTAACCTTACACATTCGTAATAACTTGACACTCCAAATTGAAAACATGAGATCTGACTGATCTAACTACAAGGAAACTCCTAACCACATACACTACCATTGTGATCTCAAGGAAATGATTATTTGGTCTTAAGTTTATAAAATTAACAAGGTAAATAATAGTCTCCATAATATCCTAAAGGAAATAAGAATTCCTAACACAATTATGAATGCAAAGCCTTTTCTCCCCATCATTAGAGTAATAATTTAAAATATAGGAATCCTTCAACACGTGTCTATCATGGGGACTAGAAATAACCATACCCAAGCCTAATGCTAACATCCATGGGGGGCCAGAAAAACCTTCAACCATAAGCTTAATTATTAGAAACTTTTCCAAATCATGATTTAAAAGAGGGAGAATTAACTTAGGAATATCAGACACACTACACCAACAACACCAAATTTGAGTCTAATGCCAACATTAGCCATGCCATTAGCTACTTGATTGCCTTCCTTATAAATATGGACAACATCAAATTGAGTAAATTTTCTTGCTATCCCATGAATATCATTTATGAGGTCTCAAATATTCCATCCTAGATTAGAACATTCCTTAATAGCATCAATAATAAGTTTAGAATCACCCTCAATCAAAATATTAGACATTCCCAGAGAATGAGCCAATTTCACTCCCCAAATGGCTATCATAGCTTCAACTTCATTATTTGACTCAACACTAAGACCTCTAGAATAGGATGCAATAAGATCCCCAGTATTATTTCTAATGATCCCTCCCCGGACTTGCCATACCCAGATTCCACTTAGAGGCTCCATCAAAATTCAATTTAGCCCAACCAATAAGGGGTGGGCACCAATGTGTATCTTTTTAATAGGTCCTTGTTGATACCCCAACCTCTCACAATTTTGATTTCATGTATCGAAGGGGATGTACATGGTTTCTTAATTTTAACATAATTCACATTCTTGATGAGGGATATAGAAATAGAGTTAAAAAATATTTATAGCACTTCGAGACACATTCCTAAAGATTTGGTTATTTATTTCCTTCTAAATTCCCCACACTAAATGGGAGGCACTTGAGACCATAACTCTTTGAGAACCAGATGACAACAAGAAAAGAACCAACTTTCCACTAATCCAACCATATAGCTTTGCATGATCCAAGGGATCTCAAATTTATGAAAAGTCTTTTCCCAAATAAGTTTGGAAAAATCACAAGGAAAGAAAAGATGATCAACAATATCTTCCCCATTAAAGCACATGACACATTTATTAGGGAGTTGAAACCCTCTTTTTTGTAAATTATCCTAAGTGAGGTTTTTCTTGTGGGCAACAATCCACCAAAAGAAGTTGATTTTAGGCAATATTCTATGATTTCAAATTTTCTTCCAAAAAATTTATGTAGTAGGAAGGTTTAGTATCAAGGAGTTAGTAGAGGTAATAGTGAAATTTACCATAATGTCCATAGCCCAAAAGGATTCATCTTCTCTTGGTAAAATCAAAATTTTGAAAGAGGCTACACAACGCTGCAACTTAGAAACAATATTAGCCAACCTTTCTTGAACATGAAATAAATCATGATTATTTTTCCAATGACAATTAAGCCTTGCCTTACCACTTAAAAAGCCACAAAAGGACAAAATAGGTTAGTAAGAGGATCTTTTAGATGTCTAAATAGTTTATGAGAGTTCATAGGATACTACTCCAACCAATAATCCTCCTAAAATTGAGTTCTCAAACCATTTCCTATTCTCCATCAAGTTCCCTTCTAAAGAAGACTTTTTGTCTTAAGGACATTATTCTAGATGACTGAGCCTTTTAGCATATCAACAATAGTTAAGAAAAGATTAACATCTTTCCCCATTAGATATTTGGCTTGCATAATGTTAGACCAATTCTTGCTTTCTTTCATCAGCCCCACCAAATTTTAGTTAGCAATGTCTTCTTAGTCAAAGGAATTATCTTGATGCTTAACTCACCATGTCTTTTAGGTTTACAAACCTTATCCCAGTTGACTAAAGAAACCTTTTTTTTCTCTTCAACCCCCATCCAAAGGAATTTTTTTTGAATTTGTTGAAATTTTTCTACTATGTATTTAGGAGTTTTGAACAAAGAGAGGAAGTAAATTGGGATACCCTGAAGAGATGCTTTGAGGAGCTAAAATTTCCCAGCTTGACTTAGAAGTTTCCCTTTCCAACTAGCCAAATTTCTTTGCATATATTTCCAAAACATTATTCTACTAGAGAGGTTGCATTTTCTTGATAGTAAGAGGTAACCCCACATAGATAGCAGACAATTGAGCATTGACACATTTTAAGGTAAGGAATTTTTTATTATAAGGAAATTTAAGTGTTGAAGAAATATAAGATGCTCTTTTCATAGTTGATGTTCTATCCAAAAAAAACATACTTATCCAAGATATTCTTCTAATTTTTAGCCTCGATGATAGAAGCCCTACCAAAGAGGATTGCATCATCCATAAATTTTTTAATAGGGAAGGGGTTAAATGAAGAGGCAACTTTAATTCCCTGAAGAGAGCCATTCATGATAATTTTAGAAATGCTTCTAGCTAATACTTTAGCTACTAAAATAAAAATATAGTGAGATAAGGGGTCTCCCCATTGTAGGCCTCTACTACTATTAAAAAATCCCTTGGGAATACCCATTGATTAAAACAAAAAAATTGGAGATGACAACACACTCCCGAATCATTCCCAAAATCTTATCTTGGAACCCAAATTTCTTAAGCAATCCTAAGAAACTCAATTGTAAAATTTATAGATATCTAATTTGAGAACCATACCATTTTTCTTAATATTGTTCAATTTTTGAGATAGACAAAACATAATAGAACCAGGAATTGTTGATAGTAAGGAATACTGAGGGGGGGGAAGGGGGAGGGGGGTGAATCAGTATTCCACAAAACCACTTCTTAACAAACTTGTTAATCTAGTTTCCAAAATTAATAACAGGAAAATAGAGTAAGCATAAAAACAACAACCACACAAACATAACACATGAACACCATATTTTTACGTGGAAAACCCAAAAAGGGAAAAACCACGGTGAGTGTTAGCTCACAATATATTAATATGGCGCAATACCGGATTACAATAAGGCTCACTACCTTAGGGCTCACTGCCCTAAGAAATGCTCACTGCAAAAGGCTCACTGCCAAAATAGGCTCGCTACCTAGAGAAAGGAAGAAGAAAGAAGAATGGCTCACTGCCAAAATTTGCTACTCAAATTGCATCTATCCATGCATGATTATAGCTCCAATGAAGCACTAAAATACTGACTCAAAGCTCTTCATCTCTGATTGCTTTGTTTCTCTGCTCTACTTTTACATAGGAACAAGATCTCACTTATTCTACTCTTTGTCGCTTTCACAAAATCATCTTGCTTCGCATGTCGCACCCATATTCATTCACATCCACATCACATAACAAAATACTGAATTTGATCCATTATATATATCCACAACACTTGCTATCTTCATATTAGATTGGCCTAATAAAATGAGGCATGTACTCATACCTTAAGTATCTTGTCAGCCAAATTCATTCACCAAAACTCCCAGCAGACTCAAACAACACTTGGATTGTATTCATATATGTTAGCCTCAATTATTTAACAACTTAAGATTAAGTTCTAAACAATAGAACTTACTGCATACAATTCAAACTTGTCATGTCGGCCTCTAACTCAAATTGCCATTGATTCAGTTTATCTTCCAGACAACATCTTTTACTGCAGACCATAGAGCTTGCTCAAAATCATATCAAAGACTCCTCAGACATCACCAATCATACCTTCAGAACTACAAATCAAAATGTCCTTTAGTGGCAAAATGTGGACCATACGAATTCAGACTCTATCACAGTCAAACTCTGTCAAACAGTATAGCGATACTCATCAGCTTGTAACTATCTTTTCAGTGGACTTCAGAACCTACAACTCTAGAATTAGAAACTTCATACAAGTGTTTACAACACCTCAAAACTGCACATCAAGATATACAACACCAGAGGAATGTGGACATAAACAACTGAGTGTTCTTCTTTGAGTAGCACTGTATTTTACTCTATCAGACTTAGGGCATTTGATGATATAGTTCTAGAACTAGTCAACTACTGAAACCTTGGATATAAGACCATCTAAGAGTTAGAAACATCATACGAGAACCACAAAACTTGATCTTCAACTACTGACCAATGCCGGTCCAAACACTATTCTTCTATCGTTGCTTCTGTATATTACCAATACTTAGCCAATATGACTAAGTCTTCTTTACCAGACCAAAAGCTCTATTCCAACCTTGTTCCTTTTCTTGTTGCCATCAATGACAACATTCAATTATTCAACATAGCAGTGTCTCTTGCCAACAATCTCCCCCTTTGGCATTGATGGCAACACTTAGTGAAAAATGCTTTTGACTGCTCCCCCTTTCTATATAAACTCAATATTTCTTCTCCCCCCTAAGATGTTTGCCTATTTTTCATTGATCTTCTTCTCCCCCTTTGACATCAATGACAAAGGTGGGGGTTGTGGAATCAAAACTTGTCAAAACTGCAAAAAAGAATTTGTTGTACTCTACCACATATGTACAAGTACACATTTGTATCTTAATTTACAGTTGAAGCTAAAATATCATTATAGATATCCTTTATCTGAGCTATCTCTCCATTCCAACTATTTCTTGTAGTCTCCAAAATATGAATATGGCTATTTATCAAAAAGACTAGCTTTTCTACCTTTTGCACATCTGATGGTGTACCAATTAATGCTTGTGATTTTAAGGCTTCATCTACCAGATTGGTCAGGGAATTAATTTTTGGACTTAACATCCACTTAGCTAGCATAGCCTGTCTTTGATTTCTTCCCTTTTCTTCATTAGAATGCTTAAATCACTATGCATATTTACAACTTGTGTCTCTTTGGCACTTATTGACTCAACTGTCAGATTATATGTCTTAGAAATATTAAGCAGCTTGAGTTCCATGTTTTTGATTTTATCCTCTAATTCCTTTGTGACTTGTGGGAAAGATAAACATAATTTATACAAGTCACAACCTTCTTTTATGGCACTTTGTACACCTCTTATTCCTTGATCCAAAGAGATCTTATCCTTGATCAACATGGTTTTCAACTCAGCTAGTCTTTTCTCATCAAATTCTCCTCTGACTTTTGTTTCTGCAGATTTTTTAAAGGATTCAAAATGATTGCTAATTGATTTCATCATACCTTTTAGTTGATTAGTAGAAGATATCAATGTATCTTTTTAATATTTAGGCATCAAATTTCCTAGTACCTCAGATACCACTGAGATGAGCTTGTTGTCTTGCATGTGAGTTTTCATCAATTCTTCCTATGCCTTTGCTTGGGCAAATGATACTAATTCAAATTTCTATTCTGGAGACAAAGAATTCAGATTTATTAGGTCTTGAAGAAACTTGGGTAGATCTAGGATTTGTACACTTTGTAGCTTCTCAAAGGGTTTTGCAATAGTGTCTCTTGCCACATTTTCTTCACAAAGTGAAACTTTCTTTCTTTTCTCTTCTTTAGTTGAGACATCTGTAATGGATGAAGTCCTTATTCTTTTTCTGGGACTGGATGCTGGTCTCTCCTCTTCAAATTTCTTATGTTTTCTTTCTGGAGTGCTTAATGTGCATTCTACTAGACCACCTATGGATTTTGATCCTTCTAATTTGGTTTTTGCCTTACTTAAATGTTCATCTGAAGCTTTCTCTAACAATACAGGTTCCATTAACATTCTAGAAGATAATTTTGAGAATGTCCCAAATCTGTCCTCTTTGGGATCATTAGGTTTACTTAGTAGTGCATTAGCCAATTCTGTCAAGATATCTTTTGCAACTTCATAATCAAGTGCAGGGACCCATACAGTTCTTGGTTCCACAGCTTCCATGAAGCATTTGTCTTTATCCACCATGAATACAATCTCTTTTTCATATTTTGTCACTATATTTTTGGGTATCCAAAACCTTCTTAACATTTTCTTTTGAAAATCTTTGAAATATTCCCATAAGATTTTGTTCTGCTTATTTGTATTACCCAAACTCTTTAAGTGATTTCTTATTTGAGCAGCTATAGGTATGTGATCAATCCAAATGATGTTTCCTAAATTGAGTAGCTCATTTAGGAAGTAAAAGAGTAAGCATGTAATCAATGTTCCATATTTGAAAGGATGATTAGTTTCCTTTGTTCTTTTCAAGTTCTCCATTAGTTCACTTCAGAGCAGTTCACAAAGGTCATACTCCGTATTGTTCTTGATCATGTCATATGCAGTGTCTATGGTTGATGCAGACACATAATTTTCCTTGTTGGAGAAGCATATTTTCTATCCAATAATCATTAATGCAAATCTGACAACCGGATCCTTAATATCATTTACTATAAGGGCATTCTTATCAAGTTTGGCTCCTGTTAGCTACATTACCAAATTGTTCTTCATTCTCTTTATGCCTGGAACCCTTCCTAAGGAGCTCATACATGTTACCACCTTGATAGCTTCTTTAGTTATCATATAGGGTTCATCAAGCCATAGGAATTCATCATGAATTCTACTTAGAATAAGCTTGACCCATGCATCATTCAGAATTACAAGAAAATCTAGCTAGGAGTCAAATTTCTTTTCCCCTAAAGCTCTATATTCATCTCTCAATACAATATCCACATTAGTCAATTCATCCAAGTACAGTTTTCCTAACTTCATGTGATCATATTCTTCTAGACTGCTATGAATGTATGCTCTAACATCTTCCATATGCATAACCCCATGAGGTGTAATTGAGAATGCCCCTAACGGATCATTTTCCAGTGGTTTGAAGAATTATTTCTTGAACTTAGGGAGAGGCATTTTCCCTATCTCAATTACGTGCAGAGTAAACATTTTACAGAATAATTTAATTTTCACAGAAGGGTTTTTAGATTGTAAATACCTTTTTCACTGAATTAGGGTTTCTTTGATCTTGTCTTGATTGGCTTAGAGAACACTGTAGCTACCTTGAATGTTGTTTTTAGTTGCTTTAGACACTTGAGAACTTTGAGAAATGATTTTTCTTTTGGATACAATTCCTTTTAAACCTTGCATGCCGAGACCTAAGTGTCATTAATGTCATTCTTTTAAAAAGCTAACAAGCACTTTCCTGATAATCATAGATACTCTAGATTACTCCGTAAATCTCCACAATTGATTCTTTTCTTCCAGGACATCCTTCAAAAGATTTGTCATATGATTATTTTCATCATATCTTTGTGCTGGATTTTGGTACAAACTATCTGGATGGGGGTTTTGGATTTTCAACTCTGCTCCCCCTGAGCCAGAGTTCCCAAATTATTTCCTAGAGGAAGTACCTGCACCAAAATCTGGTGCGGATCCATCCATGACATTTTCAACATCCTTCTTAACCTAAACATTGTCCGTTTCTTTCTTGATTTCAACCAGATCAACCTTTTCTTTTCCTTTATTATTCCTTTGTTCTATTTTCCTATTTTCAGTATGATAGTTTCTTTTCACACTTTTGCTTTTGTAGACTCTAGTAATATGTCCATACTTGTTGTAATTGTAGCATACCACATTCCTTTGTCTTTGATTCCTTCTATTGATCACATTTGATCTGCATTGATTAGCCATATGTCCAAATCTATTGCATGCAAAACACTTTCCATTGAATGATTGACTATTCCTTGCATTGTAGAAACCATTCCTTACTAGATTTCTGCATTCACTTGATTTGTGACCAATTTTCTTGGAGTTAAAACACTGACTAGAGAATGATGGAACATTTTGGTTTACTCTACTTTTGCATTGAGTAGCTCTATGACCAAACTTATTATATTTGAAACAGTGGGCATTAAAGGATGGATATTTTTGAGCATTTGGCTACCTTATCAGAGGTCTTCTAGGTCTTCTTCTTTGATTTCTAAACTAGTTCCCTTTATTTTTTTTTAACTTAGTGTTTGCTTGACAAGATTTTGAAATTTCTCCTTTCTCAAATCCCAAGCCTTGCTTATCATCAGTACCTTTTTGAGTAGTAATCATCTCATCAAGTTTTGTAGAACTTAGCTTGAACTTTTCTTCATAGCTCTTGGCTGTTTCTAGATCAAAATTTCAGAAGTAGCACTTCTTTGCTCAATTTTTCACATTCCTTTGATTTATCCTTCACAACTTGATTCATATGCCTTTTAATTTCTTCGTTCTTTTCAACTTCTAGTCTTAACCCATTTAGGAACCCATGTGCTTCATCTAATTGATCATTTAGCTCCTATTTTTCTCTTTGAATTTCCTGACTTGCTCTCTTAGCTTTAGAATGCACTCATCAGCTTCTTGATTACTGTCTTTTAGATCCCTGATTTCTACCTCAAATTTTTCAAGATCAATAAGGGCTGCTTCTAGTTCCTTGTTGCTTTCATAATTCCCAATACTGGTTGCCATGAGTAAACATTCCCAGATCTTCCTCAAACTATTAGGCTTCTTCCAAGGAACCTTGCTCTGATACCAATTGTTGATAGTAAGGAATACTGAGAGGGGGGTGAATTAGTATTCCACAAAACCACTTCTTAACAAATTTGTTAATCCAGTTTCCAAAATTAATAACATGAAAATAGAGTAAGCATAAAAATAGCAACCACATAGACATAACACATGAGCACCAGATTTTTACGTGGAAAACCCAAAAAGGGAAAACCCATGGTGAGTGTTAGCTCACAATATATTAATATAGTGTAATACCAGATTACAATAAGGCTCACAACCTTAGGGCTCACTGCCCTGAGAAATGCTCATTGCAAAAGGCTCATTGCCAAAACAGGCTCACTACCTAGAGAAAGGAAGAAGAAATAAGAATGGCTCATTGCCAAAATTTGTTTCTTAAATTGTATCTATCCATGCATTCTTACAGCTCCAATGAAGCACTAAAATACTGACTCAAAGCTCTTCATCTCTAACTGCTCTATTTCTCTGCTATGTTTTACATAGGAACAAAATCTCACTTCTTCTGCTCTTTATCACTTTCACAAAATCATCTTGCTTTGCCTGTCACACCCATATTCATTCACATCTACATCACATAACAAAATACTAAATTCAATCCATTATATATCTCTAACACTTGATATCTTCATATTAGGTTGGCCTAATAAAATGAGGCATGTACTCATACCTTAAGTAGCTTGTCGGCCAAATTCATTCACCAAAACTCCCAACAGACTCAAAAAACACTTGGATTGTATTCATATATGTCAGCCTCAACTATTTAACAACTTAAGATTAAGTTCTAAACAATAGAACTTACCGCATACAATTCAAACTTGTCATATCGACCTCTAACTCAGACTACCATTGATTCAGTTTATCTGTCAGACTACAACTTTTATTGTAGACACAGAGCTTGCTCAAAATCATATTAAAGACTCTTCAGACTTCATCAATCGTACCTTCAAAACCACAAATCAAAATATCCTTTAGTGACAACATGTGGACCATAAGAATTCAGACTCTGTCATAGTCAAACTCTATCAAATAGTGTAGCGATACTCATCATCTTGTAACTATCTTTCCAGTGGACTTCAAAACCCACAACTCTGGATTTAGACACTTCATACAAGTGTTTATAACACCTCAAAACTGCACATCAAGATATGCAACACCGGAGGAATGTGGACCAAAACAATTGAGTGTTCTGCTTTGAGTAGCACTGTATTTTACTCTACCGGACTTAGGCCATTTGATGATATACTTTCAGAACTAGTCAACTACTGAAACCTTGGATATAAGATCATTTGAGAGTTAGAAACATCATACCAGAACCATAAAACTTTATCTTCAACTGCGGACAAATGCCAGTCCAAACATTGTTCTTCTATCGCTGCTTTTGTATATTGCCAATACTTAGCCAATATGACTAAGTCTTCTTTACTGGACCAAAAGCTCTATTCCAACCTTGTTCCTTTTCTTGTTGCCATCAATGACAACACTCAATTATTCAACATAGTAGTATCTCTTGCTAATAGGAATATGGATGTTCCACTAGTTAACAATACAGTTCCTCAAATTAGGATGTGAGACCCATGTTATCTCATAATTGAAGGGATAAGGGCCTTTTAGCATTTGATCAACCTAATTTA
Organism: Cunninghamia lanceolata; assembly: GCA_027924645.1. Lineage (NCBI taxonomy): Eukaryota > Viridiplantae > Streptophyta > Pinopsida > Cupressales > Cupressaceae > Cunninghamia > Cunninghamia lanceolata. The sequence goes on along the minus strand of BSBN01000163.1, from coordinate 3,768,916 downwards.
GGAGAAGAGGGCTATGATAAAAACCCACTCTAGGAAAAGATGAAAGAGAAATATTCCCAATGATATCCTATGTGCAGGAGATAATAAATATATCTAATTTCACCTGAACAAGATGGTCACCATTATTCCTATTAGACCAAGTGAAATGTGATCCATTGATATCCACATCCATAAGGTCAACAATAGTGATAAAGTTAGAAAATTCAGCCATACTCTCAAAAAAGTCCATAAGCTTTCCTAGTTTATCAGAAGGGTAAAGGGGAGTATTAAAGTCTCCAACCAACATCCAATAAAAATATTTATAGTCTTGGATAAGAGAAGAAATTTCCAACCACAAAACTTTCCTAGCTGATTTGGTGTTAAGAACATGCACACTCAAAAGAATCCATTGTCTATTGGAGTGAGAAGAAGAGAAAAAGACTTCTAGATTATTTCTCAAAGAGCTAACTAGCCCACCTTTAACACTAGTTGGGTTCCACATAGTAATAATTCTGCTTGAGGTCCCCTGAGTACCACTCATAAAATTCTACATTAGGCTAAATATGATTAGAAATCTCCTTAAAACTAGACTTAGACATTTTGACTTCTTGGATGAGAAGTATGTCTAACTTATCAAAGATACAAATTTTAACCAAAAACTATTTGTGAGAGCTATTGATCCCTCTCACATTCCAAGATAGAATCTTCATTTGTTAATCTTCTTGGAGGTTAACATCTCTAGGGTCTTTTGCCTTCCATTAGTAATTTGTCTAGATCTGGTTTCTCATTCAGATGGTCTCCCCTCTTTATTTTCCACTCCTACATTTACTAATTTTCTAGTCACTTTCTTAATTCTTCCCTTACCCTTACTAGCTAAAGTCAAACAACTCTTACTTGCAACATTTTTCATTCTAAAATTTATGCACTCCTTTTCACCTCTGTATGATGTATCAAGATTGTTTCCGACAACACCACTTAATCCAACACTCATCTTTTCATTCTTACCTACCTTCAATTGTTACACATCTAGATCTTCTTGCTATTTTTCATTCAATAATGGAGGATTGTCTTTAGTCTATTTAAGAATGCCATTTCCTAAACTATTTAAACCTTCCTTAATTTGGACACTGTCAACACCATCTCTTGTCAAATTTGTATGCACACTAATCTCATCACTCAAAATTTCATGTTGCTTATCATCTTGAATTTCCTCGTATAGTAATTCAATACCATTCATCTTCTAATTGTCAGTAGATCTAGTTTTCTATTGTAGATATTCTTTCACAGGGGAAAAGTTAGTGTGAGGTTGCCTATTCCCTAAGCCAACCACTCCCACATTAGCAAAGGTGGCCATATCCTTCCCATTTTCACCTATTCTAGGTCTGGAGGGAAATCTAGAAGTTCGAATAACTCCTTTTTGAAATCATATTTATCAACATCTCTCAAAGAGTGTTATTCAACCAACATTTTATTTTTTCTTTAATCCCTTCATTATCCTTTCAAGAGATTATAGGGCATTCATTAACAAGATGGCCATCTTGAGAGAAATTTTAACAAAAAATTTGGAATTCTCATAGAGAATGGGTTGTGACCATCTACCTAGTTTAGAATCTAGTATAATGGAAGTAGGAAAAATCTTGTGGATCTCCACACTCACATAGAAGCATGCAAAAACCAATATGTTTTTCTCCCTGATAGCTTTATCCAAAGTAAGAAAATGAATGAATGAGTTAGCTATCCAAATGAACAGCTCCTCATTCTAGAACTCCAAAGGGAGACCAAGGAGGTGCACCCAAATAGGGGCAGCCATAGTTAGATTAGCTTTAGGGTCAAACCCTAGCTTCCATTTGCAAAGAAAAAGACTAATTTTTTCATATAACGTGGGTCATTCCACAAGAACCATAAGGAGATCTTCCTAGAGGGAGAATTAGAAGAGGAACATACCACTAGAAAAAGAACTAAAGAAAACATTTCCTTTGAGATTACAGTTTTTAAGATCCCATTTCCTTAGAATATCAATATTTGGATGAAAGGAGAAAAACTTTCTGATAAGCACATTCTCCTTTTTTAATATAATACAATGCATAATATTGTTCAACAGTTTTACAGGTGGACCAACCGATGTTTTGGTTAGCTCAAGGATGACGTACAAGGCTTGCAATGCATGGCTAACGCAATCTTATTCCAACACCACATCAAATGATTTCTTTTTTGATCCACCATTGGGGTACCAATTAAGGATGTACTACCCTTACCATGGTATGAAGGGGGGTCTCTTGTGGCCACCCCAGGTTTGCATCACCCATTCCCGTCTGAACCAAAATTCAAAAAACTAGGCTTTCAAGCATACCATAGAGCTCATTGCAAGCATTACTATGGTTATAAGGTATAAGTTATTACTAAAGTTGAGTAATAGGTTTGATTTTTATATATGCCTAATTTATAACAAACACCAAAGAGATTAAACTAATATTATACGCTTCATTCTAAAGCAAACCATAGCTCCAATTGAATTAAAGAGAGTTCAAAGAAAATAAATACTTGATAATATTAACAATGCAAACCCTCTTTATCGAAGTTGATTGCTGAAGGTGTGACTGATGTGGTTTCTCAAGGAGTCATGTAAGATTTCTACAATATGTACTTGACAAGCCTTTGATTGATTTCACATAATATTTGATTAAGGATCGGGTTGGATTTATAGATCTTTGATTGAGATGTGAATGGTCTAGATTTGAAGATGTAATATTGAAATGGATGGTTGAGATGCATTAGCTTCTAGAGTAAGTTAGCTTCTAGAGAAAGAAGATGTATGGTCAATATTAATTGCAAATGGATGGATGATATTGATTGAAATTGGAATTTATTAAATGATGGATTTTTAGGGTTTCATTTAGGGATATATTTATGTTAATGGTTGAGATTTTGAGATGTACTATGGAAATGGATGGTGGAGATTTCTAAGATATTTGACTTTTATTTACTAGTTACTCATGTGACTAGTTGAATTATTTATTTATTTATTTGTGGATAATGGATGGAAATGGATTTATTTATTTATTTATGAATAAATGAAGAAGAATGGAATTAATGAACTAATTAACTAAATGATAAAAATGATTTAATTAATTAATAGAGTGTGGTATTATTAGTGAATGAAAATAAATTGTAAGCATGTGATTAAATTAATTAGGGTGATATTAGCATGGTAGTGGTGTCGAGATTAGTGAATTAGATTGGTGATGTAAAAATGATGTTAGGAAGCAATGTTAGACGTGGTGTTATAAGATGGTGAATTTTAAGTGTCTACATTTTGCCCCTCTTTGAATTGGCGTTACGACTAAAAGAAGAAATCACATTTCAAACAAAGTAAAATGAGAGGCTCATTGGGATGATATTGGTGATAATATGCCCTGTTGGTTATTTTCCTAGACTGGATGCTTATTCCCAGTTATCCCTATAAGGTAGCCATCATTGATCAATAGGATTCCCAGGCCAGGGGTCAACAGTACAGGAGATAGACTCTATAAATATCTCCTCATCTTCTTTAGGCTCTGTAGAACCAAGGGGGGTATTCCCTATTCAACATCTATGAAATGCATCTACAAATTAGCTAGGATGTTGACACAAAGCAGATAAATCCTCCTTTATGTAGACCAAAATTGTGAGATAAGTGCAAAGGGGCTAGCTTTGGGCCTATATTCAGTTGTGAGACAGAGGATTCTGGTCCTAAAACTACTTCTAATGTCCTAAAGGTTTGTTTTTGAAGTTTTAATTTGATTTTGGTATTTGGATGCAAAACTAGGACCTGGGGTGTAACCTCAATACAAGACTAGATCGGTGCCTATCTAGGGCTCAGAGTCAATAGACATATATATGTGAATGTTTATCATAGACCTGAAACAACAATTAGATTTCAAGGGGATTATGCAATGTCTGCCTTACAGACAATACCCAAGACAAAGTATTTAGTTATTTCTACTTATGAAAATCCTTACTGCAATATATTCTTCTCAATACTTAACCCAAAACATTTAATCCACTCCTTGAGCAGAAGTAAAGATCAAGCATTCAATATAGCAAACCCATATTCTAGAATCCCAAACACCCCTTAGCTGTTTAGATTCAGAAGAAAAACACATCTAGTTTGGAGAAAAATAACAAAACACATGCTATAAAGCATTACTCATTTAAATTAACATGAAACTAATGAATTCTATGCATAAGACATTCGACATACAACTCATAAACTCACAAAATACCCATAATAGAGCCACCAACGAAGTCGTATTTCATTACAGCACCATAACTTGTCCAGTTTTCAACAACAAAAAAAATGAGTAACACAGTTTGCTTATACAGCAAGAAAGTGTACTCCGCATTAATTACAAGGCAAAAAAAAAAGGCTAGATACTATGCACCAGAAATGGCGCCCACAATTGAAGGCAGCCCAAGAAAACAAAGGAGAGGGTAGGTGAGCTCAGGACCTGCACCGCCGTTCAAAGATCTTTGTCATAAACCTAGTAGTTGGCCGTTCAACCATCGGCCCATGCCTCTATACATTGCTGTTAATAGCACAACTACCCGCAGCTCCCCTTGGAAATCACAGCAGCGCACCCATGGAGTTTTCCCACTCAAAAATTGACTGCAGACACAAGGAAAATCCATCATTGAAGGCTTAAAACTTGACCGTTGATTTTGATTCTATCGCTGAGATCCACGGCGCCAAAAACCACAAAAAGCCAAGAGCCAATGATTACGTGCCACATAGGCACTCCATACTTCTATCGCTGACTTTTCCTTTTCCTCATTTTGCCATTTCACCCCTTGTATATGCAAGAACGGATGCATATACAATCGCCACTGTTTGCCTTTGAAAATCCCTTGTATATGCAAAATGCATATACATGCAACAACTTAATATACAAGGCAGACCCCAAATTGTTATAAAGAAAGTCGCAATCACCATCGGGTCCACCTTGCATCCCTTTCCTTGCATATCTCAATGTATATCAGCATATACATTCATCCTATATATGAGCCAGACCTCAAATTTTATTCACTGTATTTGACTCCCCCTTCGTGTCCTGGCTGTATATCCTTGTTTTGTATATCGGGTTGTATGCTGCATATACAAACCCAATATACATACAATCCATGGATTCCAAACCCTTATGAAGCATATCAGAAAAATTTTGAAATCTGGCCCATGTATTTGAATCCCTGCACTTTTCATTGTATATCCACGATATATAATGCATACATACAACGGACCCCTGCCACTTATCCATTGGATTTGAAAAACTTTCAAATCCAGGCTTTGTATATCCGCGGGCCCCTCCATAGGCATATAATTGCTCTCTAAACAAGGTGGATCCCAAATTTTAATGAGGCAAATTGAAATCAACTTCAGGTTCAGACTTGTATCTTTGGAATGCATGTTTGATTGTATATTTGGAATGTACAATCCCAAACATACAACGGCGGACTTCAAAATATTTCACATATACAGTTAATTCATTAGCTGTGTCCATCTTGTACCTGTCCATTTGCATATTTCCTCCGATGCATGTGCAACATACAATTCACTTTGTATATCCATGGGCCCACCAAATGTTCCTTCTGCTGCTTGTATATTGCCGAACATACAAAACCACTTGCATCTTTTTATTGTATACCCGCGATATACAATGCACTGTAATAAATGCATGTCAGGTCTTGTATGTTTTCTTTGCATATGACCTTTGTATGTCCAAACATACAATCACCCCCGCATACAAACAAGGAATCTTTCCTTGAATATACCTGCAATGTATCTAACCATTGTATGTATGAACATACAAACCAAATATACATGCAGACGTGATATACAAATAGCGAATATTCTGGGGATCTGTGATGTATATTCCATCCTTGTATATTTTTCCTTGTAAGCCCGATATGCATCTAAAATGCATATAACTCAATTTCTTATCATTTTCTGGAGGCCGACTGAGATTTCTCAAGCTTGCCAACATACATTTGAAATTGTACATTCAAAAACTTAACATTTTTCTCAAGTGCGATAGGAAAAAGAAGTAAAACATTATATTGAGGCCGAGGAAAATTCAAACTAAGGCACTAAGGGTTTGAAGGGATAAACACAGGAGCTTGCAAACTCAAATTCAGAACCCAAATCCTAGGTGAACACCACCATGCCCCAAGCATTGAGATCTTGGTTTTAGGATGGATTTATAATTTGGTTTGATTTAGGTTGTTTGATTGGATTGACTAAAGGATGATTGATGATTGAATTGGATGATTGAGGTTGGATTTGATACTTTAATGCTTGGATGGATTTTGTATTTGAAATTTTGATCTTAATTTTAAAGATTTGCTTTAGGGATGCCCCCTTGAGATGGGAGGCATGTATGAAAGAAATGGGTGGGCTCTTGAAAGTCAAAACAAAATTAATAGTCTAAATAGATGATTGATGAAGGGAATGAGTAGATATGGATAGAAGACTATGGTGAGTAAAATTAAGTTATGAATTGTAATAAAGATGGATACATTAGTTAATGTGGATGTTGAGGATGGATGGAATTAGCAGATGAATGTTAATTAATCATGGATGGAGATGCATGATGCATGAGGAAATGATTTTTTATTTTTCTTTTGGTTTTATGAATGCCTATGATGAAGGGATGGAGACAATGAAGGACTAGGTAGAATGGATATGATGGCGGGTGAATTGCTTTTATTTTTGAGATATAGTAACATGCTATGAATCTTGCACAATATGCCAACTATTTTGAGGAACCTAGTGTTTTTTGTAGCATATGTAGGATGCACCATGATATGGAAAAACCATGATGACACAATTTCCATATGTTGTTTGACTAACCTAAAAGAAAGTGGTCACAAGAAGTCATATGACATATGGCACCATGATATGAAAGACCATGATGCCATTGCCATAAAATGCCCAAGGACTAAGACAAATATAATTCAAAACAAGAAAACACACAAGCAAGTAAGCAAACATAAGAAAAAGAACAAACAAGATTTTACCCTTGGTCAAGCTAAAAATTGAAGATTGATTGATGATGATGATAGCATTGTTGATTTAGGAATAATTTATCCCAATAACAACATAAGGATTGGGAATGATATATCATGATAACAATTTAATGATTTGTTTAAAACTAAACAAGGATTATAGCAAGGCTAGGAACAAAATCTATGAATTCTTTGGGATGTGTGATAGATTTCTTGGCTAGAGTTTTTTGGATTTGTCTACTTTGTTACTATGTTTGGATGGCTAGAAGATTTAGATTTTCAATGGACTACATGGATTGGTTTTAGATTGACTTTGGGTAGTCTTTTTCTTATTTTACCAGATGAGATTGCTATCCTAATGTTGTAACTAATGACAAGGGAAAACTAAGTCTAGTGACATGAATGTAGGGTAGATTGGATGGATGTAATAGTCAAGGGATTTCAAGATGGAAGGAGGGAATGATCAAAGAATTATAGGATGGAGGATTAAGGGGATGGAGGTTCTAGGATAGATGAAATATCTAAGAATGGGATGACCAAAGGATTCCAAAATGTGATCTCCAATGACTATGTCACATAAGGATAAAATGTCCCCACTCTATATATGCCATTCATGATGTTGCATTGTAATGCTTGTTAAAGGAGGTATCAACTTGCTCCCTAAGCTATGACAATATGTTGTAGTATTAACTACAAAAGATTAGATATATCAAGAAGTATCTAAAGCATGTTTCAAAATCATGCCCTTGTCCTTAAAAGGTTAAAAGTGGGAAGGAAGGAAGGATGGGTATAATAAAATGGCTATGTGGATATGATGGATGGGTATGATGGGATGGCATAGATAGATAGCTAGTGACCTCGAAGGATGGATGAGATAAGTAGATAGAAGAAGCTTGCCCCCAAGTGTAGGGTTCACATAGATAGTTTATTTACACATGATGCCTGTGAACTTGTTTTCATCATGGTAATTGCCTAAGGTGCCATAAGAATGGTTTTCACCATTGGACAAAAAATTTCTCTTTACTATTTTGATTTTTTAAATTTTTTGATAACTTGGGATTTTTGTTCCTTTAGGTATGAAAATTCTTGAGGTGCTTTCTATTCAAATGTTCTTCAAGATCCTATCTATCTAGTGTAGATAACTTAGATACGCCCATCATGGCATGATAATAGTAACCCACCTTGAGTAATTGCTAAATGTTAACATCATGCCACTGATATACAATCCACAACTGTTGTGATCCTCTTTGATAATTGAGTTGGATTGATCAAAATGTGGACATATTGATAAGGGACCATCGTAGCCCCTATGGTAGAGCATTACTACAAAGATACAACCAATTTTGGATTTTTAGATTTAAGTCTGAATTTTGGATTTTAGATTTAAGGGTCATGGGATTCAGATTTAGGATTTAGATTAGGATTTGGATATTTGTATTTGGATGTGTGATTTTTATATCTGAAGGTAGATTTGAATTTTGGAGATGTGGATTTGGATTTGGGATCGAGATTAGGATTAGAACCAACAATCTTATATGCCATGTTGGATCGTGGAACTTCACATGTTGGGATCTATAATAGTTGTAGAGCTAGCATACCTTTTGTATGAAAAGTGCTTCTTTTGATTTTGAACTACATATTTTGATTGAATTATTTATTTTGATATTTTGCTCCATTTGGATTTGTTGTTTCTCTTTTCTTTGGGATCCATATTACATTTTACTTCCATTTTGATTTTTGGATTCATTTTTTCTTTTGGAATCCTTTTGATTTTTTGCTTGATTTTGATTTTGTACTTCATTTGGATTCTTTGATTCATACAACTCATAATCTTTTTGGTCCCAATCAATAGGTTGAGGATGTGGGAGGTAAAGGTTGATGGTATGGTTGGCAGAAATAATTTGTTGAACACACCTGGATACTGAGAAGGGGGTGAATCAATATCCAAACAAATCTCAAATCCTCTAGAGTAGATTAAACTTAAACTTTACAGCATTAATAGAAACATGAAAGATCAACACAATGCATAACAACACATAACACCAAATATATGTGGAAAACCCCAAAAGGGGAAAACCATGGTGAGGATTAACTCACAATATATGAAGCTCACTACTATAAAAATTAGAACTTTGTTTTAGGGCTACAGGCCAAGGAAGCTACTACTCCCTGATCTAACAACAAACATATAAAAGATTACAGCATGACAATCCTTCTACTATCTAAAAAAACTGACATTGAAGCTCACTCCTTTTGATGATTGTGCTTCTGTCTCTTCACTCCATTTTTGATGATTGAATCAATCAGGCACATTCTTCACTTCCATCATGTCTAAAAAATGTCTTCAAGATGAATCAAGACAGACCTTATTGCATATACTCTTTCTCCATTAATCACACATCATAATGCATATCATATTCATATTTTTCTCTTCATACACTCATATTCATAGTCATACTTCAGCTAGATCAACTATATTTACAATATATACATGATATTACATTGATTACATTACAAGTCAGCCAATACAACAAGAATATTACAATTTACAAGTCGGCCAAAGATCACACAACATGAAACATACAGAGGGCAAGCCCTAACATGAACTACATGAAATTCCAAGAAGAGAAACACACCTTGAGGATCCCAAAACATGCTTAACTTGTTCCTAAACATTCTTCACAACATCATCTTACAAGGAATAACATCCACATGCTTTGCACATTTGAATTAGGTCACCCTTAAGCAAGAAAACATGAAACTTGTAGCACAATGGTCATTACAACTTGGCGGTATTCATGGATGATTAAACATTACTTGTTCTTCTCCCAGATGAGTTGGCATGATCCATACAACATCTCCAACCACTTATTGAACTCCGCATAGAAAGAACTTTATTCCGCATTGTAACGCCCGCCTTGAACGCCTTAAAGAATACACACTCATGCAATATGAAACAGGAATTTTTTTTTTTAAAATGATTAAGTAACATTAACACAACTAATTGCGACATATTCTCTAAGGGTCCAAGGCTGCATCACTTAACAAATCAACTAACATGATTTAACATATATCAGTAACTGATCCCAAAACCAAGATCAATTAATTAACTTATTCACATTCATTGCAAATCATCAAATAACGGAATCTGCATGATAAAATACATAACTGAAATGCTTTCATATAAGTACATCAAGACATCATTACATTACCATTTAGTCTACATCAAAATTACATACATAAAGAATGTTCTGTTACACAAATCTGGTACACGGTTATACACTTACATCATCATCATTGGAACAAGTACAACTGGAACAAATCCTGTTCTGCATATGATCTTGACAAGAATAACCAATGGATAAAATAGCTCTTCCACCTGACCATGTGGAACCCTAAGGTCCACCCCCCGAGCTAGGAGTTAACATGAGGTCCCAAACAATGATAGTCAGGTAGACGAAAGACAAACAAGAACAAAGGACGACCAACGCCAATACAACACATGGCCATATCAATACAACACAACATAACTTAACTTAACTTTCACTTCCAGAGGTGACACAAAACAAATGAGGAGAGACCGAACAAGGGATGCTAGGTTGTAGTAGGGAGAGTGTCATCGCACGGTCCTAACATGGGTTATCCTGACAGCCTCTCACTAGGCACCGGCCCCATAGGGTGACACATGCGGAATCGACCTTCCTTTCATGAGGACAAGGAAGTCAATCATGCCGACCAGGCCTTCTCTACCCATCCTTAGTCTAAACAAGCACTACAGGTCATGGGAGAGGAATCCAATAATCTTATTAATGTGAAGACTACCCTTAACCCCCTAGTTAATTTTTAGGTTATCACTTGATTAATCTACTTCCAACGGGTTATCCTGACTGCCACTTTGGGCGCCGGCCCCACGTTGAAAGCCACTCTCCTTCCTAACACCTAGTAAACCTTTAAACATCATGCAAGACTTAATAACAACACACGTATAAGTACACTGCAAGGCATAAACCTTCTTGCATCAAAATAGAATCATAACATCAATTGTTATCCAACACTTTTAACATTGCAAGACTTTATTCTTTTACAGATTTTGGATCTCTCCTTACGACAAAACGGTACAATAAGATCACATGAGGTTTGATATCTCATCCTGAGATTATTACTTTACAAGACACAACATTCAACCTTGACAGTACCTCATTATACTTCCTACTATGTTTGATACACATAAACGCTATTACATCGTAATTACAAAAAACAACAATACACAAGTTAACGACAACTTAGCCTCTGGAATACAAGTTTGAACAACCTCAATCCGACTCATTACAACACTCATACAATTCAATTCAATTCAGATTCAGGAGATGAAATGCTACAATTCATTCTCAGTTTAATGCAAACAACTTCTGAAATAAAATCAACATTATATTATAACAATTAAATTAATACCTTGCAACAAAATCTCTAACTAATCTTTATTTTACTTCAACAGATAAATAAATTGATTAACTAAATCATTACAATAATTGATATAAGAACCACTTAATTCCAGATACGATCTTATATACTTTCCTTCAATCTTGTCCAATTAGCTTTATTCTATTAAGGATAATAACGCTAGGAGCGATATCTTACGACTGAACGGCAATCACACGAGGCAAATTCAATCACGAAAGGTTTGTTATCCTTCACACGGTCTTGCAGACATTCTAACGAGCTCAACCAAATAGATTCTTTTATGATGATTTGAAGATGTTTCTGAAGTTGATCTTATCCGTGGTGAAATAATTTCTCAAGGAGAACGATCGTAAGTGCGCCCTGTGCGAACAGCTAGGGAATATTTTACTACTGAGATGTAAAATTGCTATTGACTGTTTTACCACTGACGTGAATGATATACATCCGGTCTGACAACTTCCGGCTATAATTACTAAACTTGCAAACTTACTGCGTTGACGGTATCCACGTAAATCGTTTGCTCATTTTCTAACGAATAGCAATAATCACAAAAGACGGTGAAAATCTGGAAAAATGCTATGTTACAACAATGGTTTCTAGAGGGGATCTTATTGTAGTTTACACCGTTTAAGAATGAATTTCCTGGTGCAGCGATGGATCTTTGTTCACTAAATACATTGCTACAGAACAAGGGTGAATGTTTCATAAACTGAATATATATATCTATAGAGCCGAATGTAATATGCCAGTCGACTGTCTACGGGAATTTGCACCCTGGTATTCTACAGTTATCAGAAGCAATTGCTCTACAGCTCATGGTTTGAGAAAGATAAGCATTAGAAATGGAAGAATATGCAGATTAGTAAATGGCACACCAAGCAGATTATAATTGTGATGAAGAATGCCTGATACAAGTGTAGTTACTATCTCAAAAGAAAATGCTTCCAATCTTTCTCTGCTGGTCCTAGGGAAACCTGGGTTGAAAGCTTGCTATTGACATCTGAATAAAAGCCTGGCCTTGGATTGAACTTGGGTTCTAACTCCAGGTAAAAAAAAAAAACCAGAAACTAATTACCAGTTATTAGTTTACAATAGTTGTATTAAATTGATATATTTCCAGTTGAGTCTGGCTGGGTATAGGAATAAGAGATATTACCGGGAGGAGGGGCTTGTGGTGGAGTAACGACAGCTGCATGCGTTGAGAAAGAAAAGGCCTAATATTTTTACTATCAAATCTAAATATTCATCTAATGTATAAATGGGAAAAGTATAAGAGTATATAAATTCCCAGTCACCATTATTTGATTTAAAGGTCAATTAAAGCCAAAACCTAACTTAGTCCGTGAAAACCAAATGAGAAAACAAAGTTCTTTCTGGGAGATCCTGAAGCCAAGCTTTGGGTAAGAAACCATGCTTCAAAATATAAGCATCAATGATTCCAATAACAAAGCCAAACGAAGGAACAAATCAGAGGGAAGGCAAGAGAAATTTAAACTGTGTTTTTGGGACGCCCTCTCTTAGATGTGGATGCAGTTGCAGCGTTCTTCTTCTACGATCGTCGTCTCAGTGTGGTCTCTCTACGCTTAAGATAAATTGTACAACCCCGGCATTCACAGTTTTGAGGATGTGGGTTTCCCTGGGATGCTGTGTACACACAACACATCGACACCCATCCCGATGCCTCCCATGCTTTGTTGTTGCAGGAGGATCTGATTGCACCCCTACAATGCCTGTCAGATCATTATCCCCTTTATCTCCCTCATCTGATTCAATGCCTGCGAGAACATTATCCCCTTCTTCTTCCTCATCTTCTTTCTTTCTCATACTCATCGTCATCATCATCTGTCCGGGAAACACTGGAGGGCGTTTATAAGCTTTGATCCTAATGCCATCAACCATATATATGTTGGGTAAATTGTCATCAGTGTCACTGTCTGTTTCGTCTGCCTCAATAATTTCCTGTGGATCTTCATCAGTATCGCTTGATTTGCCTGAGAGCTGCGTACAAACTGCCATGTCACCGCCAATACTGGTTTTATCTTGGTGCACATCATTGGGCGTGAATGCATAGTTTCTGCATTTAAACCCTCCATTGTCAAGGGCTACAACAAAAATTCCAGATGCAATGCACCCACAATGAATAGGTTCATTGCAGAATTGGCAGTGGTTCCAGCCATCTTCACTTCCATGAAAAGCCTTGCAGAAGTTACCCTTTTTGTATACTGTCCCGCAAACATTGCACAGACTTGCCAGCTCACCAGATGAAAGAATCCATCTGTTTCTCCATCTGCTGGTCTCTCTTACCCCCACAATACATATTCATACATATTTTTCTCCGATCTTCTTCCATCGCCTTTTTCTTTATCACTCTCAAATTATTTTTCAATAAAACAGTCCGTGTATTGCTTTACTTGGCTCTCACTAGAAAACTGGTTATCATGGGAGGAAAACTCGTTATCATGGGAAAGAAAACCTAAAATAGGTCCATCTATAGTTTCCAAAATAGTTTCCAGCTTAACACAGAGAAAGATACATTAAAAACATTGATCTGATCCTACAGGGACGACTAGCTGTAGCCAACAACGATTTACGGCAATTCTATCGAGGTGTCCTTTACATCTACAAACCCTACCAAGATTACGCCGGTCTGAGAGTGCATACAGAATGATTCGACAACCAGTGGAAGGAAAACAATTAACTTACGAAATCCTTGAGCAGAAATGAAGTATTTAAACCCTAAGAGAAGATGCTGATTACACACTGAGAGGACAGTCTACAGAACTATTTGGAATCGAATAAACTATAACCACATTTGCAGATTCGAAATGAGGTTCAGAGATAAGGCATTCGACGGAACCTGGTTTCGCAATCCACTCGACGAACCTGCTCCAATCGTTGCAGTTCCAAGCTGCTTCTTTCCTTTCACCTGTGTTGCTGTCCTTGATGCCCCTACAGCTCTTTTATAACACAGCCTCTCTCCTCAGCCAAGGGCTTGGCACGCGATCCCGTGCATAACTCCTTTAAAGAATATGTATTTTTATTTAATTTAAAGATCCCAATTATTAGATATTTTATTTTATTATTGTTTTTCTTTATAGCCGACCCAAAATATTATTATAAATAGAATAGTACTATTTCGACAATCTATAATTTTTGACTATACTTTAATTTATCTTATTAATCAAGTTGTGAATCACAATTTACAAGCATGATTACATATATTTATTTATTTAAATATTTATTATAAATAATATTATATCGAATAATACAAATTTCTTACAACTTTATTTAACAACAACACTCCTCATAAAATAACAATTTATTTATAACGATAATCGACAACAACGACTTTATGCCCATATAACAACATTTATACTCTTTCATAGAATAATTCTAATTAAAGCACAACATTACCACACATACTTAGACACCTGCAGAACTCATTAGACTCCAAGATACAGTATTACCTGACAGCAAGACATGAGCGAACGACAACCAATAACCACAAGGGTAAACTGACGAAGAAGGAACACTGACTAGGGACCTCACGTTAACTCCAACCAACTAATCCATTGGCAAAGGCACGCTCAGACCTGTAATCAAGTGGAGTCGATGCCTAGTACCTGCATCCTGCAGCAACGCACAGTTAACCATAACAAGATATACATATACATCACATGCAGTCCTATCGTGAATGGAAATCGCAGTGAGGTAGGGTACTCGAGAATGAGTAATACAACACTGTTCCATTCACGTTTATAAATAACAATCAACTATATTGAACAAGGTATCAGATTACTAATCTACGACATAAAATGATCAACTAACTTCCAATCCCATATAATGAATAACATCAAAGCATCTAAAACATCAGTTCATTTATCAAATTGTAAAGCATAAAATGACATAATCCATCATCAACATCTGTTATCATAACAATTAGGTTCATACTGAAATAGCAAAATAACTAGAAATCCATCATCAACGATCTAAAAATACTATCAAAATGTCCAGTACTACTAAGCAAACATCAGTCCAAAAGACGATAAGTTGAGGGGCACTACATCCTCCCCCCCTAGGATGAGGCTTACTCCTGGAAGCCTGCGACAAAAAGGGGTATACTTCTCGCATAAAGGTTACGTCCTCCAAGGCAACTAAAGCCATGTCATTAGGATCCCATTGGACCCCTACCTATGAGGGTTAGCCCCTGATGCTGTGGAACGCACACGAACTCCAAAGAAAGCTGCTCGTCCCCTACCTGCAGTCTCAGAGACTATCCCTTGATGCTCTATCTGGTGGCGGTCAACCGCTGAGAACACTCTATGAGACCTCCCTGCATCACCCACTGTTGGCTCCGAAGCTGCCGGCCTCTGACTAAATCCTACAGTGTTCTTCTGTGGGCACTGCCTGGCAATATGACCCTGCTGTCTGCAAGAGAAACATCCTGTTCCCCTGCCAAAACCTCCACCACCTATAGGTGCATTAGACTGCTGAAAACTTCCTCTACTAACTACAGGTTGTGATCTCTGAACAGGTTGGTTGGAATGGTAATTCTTGGCTTGTAGCCAATTACGGTTTTTCCCTAACTGGGAAACACCACCTTGCTGTGGTTTGGAATTCTTTGGTTTTGATTGCGAATACTGCTGCTGTTGCTGCTCTCCCTTAGCGGGTACATGATGCCCTCTAGATGCACTTGTTGCTTGAGATTGACCATCTTGAGAACCTAAGCCTGTTGAGGGTGCACTCCCAATCTGAACACCTGTATGACCCCCTAGGGCCATGGTCAAATTCTCCTCCACCAGTCGAGCCTTCTCAACTGCTACCTCCATGGTCTTCAGATCGAACACAGGAACTCCTCCACTGATGCGTGCATTCAAACCTCTAATAAAATGCTGAACTAACATGGCCTCGTCGTTTCCTATACCTGCATACTGCTTGAGTTCATAAAACCTGCGCTCATACTGTTCCACTGTCATGGCCATCTGTCTCAACCCATGGAACTCGTCCGCTCGACGTTGCCTCCAATGGTCAGATAAAAATCGAGCTCTGAACCTTTCCAGAAATAGTTCCCATGAAATTGTCGCAATATCTAGATGCAACTTTTGTTCCTCAAGATGCCACCATGTAGAGGTGAATCCTCTTAGATGCATGATGGCGCATCTTGCCTTAGTATTGCTACCATATGGGTGCATAGCAAAGCATCTCTCCAAATCAATCAGCCATGTCTCTGCTTCCAAACCGCTGCTGGAGCCATCGAATGTAGGAGGACAGGCTCTCATCAGGTCTCTCATGTGGCCCGCAAGAATGGCTTCTTGTTCAGCTGTGATTTCCCTCCTTCTAGGAGATCATTCTCTTTCTCTCTCTTCTGGTTGTACCACCTCCTACCTAGGACCAAGACGAGCAAGCACCTCCTCAATGAGCTGGCGTAGTTGAGCACCCTCGGGCTGATCCTGATTCTCTTGATTCTCACTTCCACCTTCTTGTGTACTTCCATGAGGGGAACTAGGAGGAGGGCTGATTTCAACACCTCTCCCATGACCCCTACCTCGTCCACGTCCTCGGCCTCGTACCCTAGGCATCTTCTTGGACAACACATCCAAGAACAACTTCAGGTTGCTAGGCAAGGACTATGAATGAATAGGTTCTTCAGAGTTTAAGCAACTAGCATAGCTCAATGGGCTAATTATAAAACCAGAGTACCCAGTGTTAGTAACTTGGCTCTGATACCAGATGTAATGCCCGCCTTGAATGCCTTAAAGAATACACACTCATGCAATATGAAACAGGAATTTTTTTTTTAAAAAATGATTAAGTAACGTTAACACAACTAATTGCGACATATTCTCTAAGGGTCCAAGGCTGCATCACTTAACAAATCAACTAACATGATTTAACATATATCAGTAACTGATCCCAAAACCAAGATCAATTAATTAACTTATTCACATTCATTGCAAATCATCAAATAACGGAATCTGCATGATAAAATACATAACTGAAATGCTTTCATATAGGTACATCAAGACATCATTACATTACCATTTAGTCTACATCAAAATTACATACATAAAGAATGTTCTGTTACACAAATCTGGTACACGGTTATACACTTACGTCATCATCATTGGAAAAAGTACAACTGGAACAAATCCTGTTCTGCATATGATCTTGACAAGAATAACCAATGGATAAAATAGCTCTTCCACCCGACCATGTGGAACCCTAAGGTCCACCCCCCGAGCTAGGAGTTAACATGAGGTCCCAAACAATGACAGTCAGGTAGACGAAAGACAAACAAGAACAAAGGACGACCAACGCCAATACAACACATGGCCATATCAATACAACACAACATAACTTAACTTAACTTTCACTTCTAGAGGCGACACAAAACAAATGAGGAGAGACCGAACAAGGGATGCTAGGTTGTAGTAGGGAGAGTGTCATCGCACGGTCCTAACATGGGTTATCTTGACAGCCTCTCACTAGGCGCCGGCCCCATAGGGTGACACATGCGGAATCGACCTTCCTTTCATGAGGACAAGGAAGTCAATCATGCCGACCAGGCCTTCTCTACCCATCCTTAGTCTAAACAAGCACTACAGGTCATGGGAGAGGAATCCAATAATCTTATTAATGTGAAGACTACCCTTAACCCCCTAGTTAATTTTTAGGTTATCACTTGATTAATCTACTTCCAACGGGTTATCCTGACTGCCACTTTGGGCGCCGGCCCCACGTTGAAAGCCACTCTCCTTCCTAACACCTAGTAAACCATTAAACATCATGCAAGACTTAATAACAACACACGTATAAGTACACTGCAAGGCATAAACCTTCTTGCATCAAAATAGAATCATAACATCAATTGTTATCCAACACTTTTAACATTGCAAGACTTTATTCTTTTACAGATTTTGGATCTCTCCTTACGACAAAATGGTACAATAAGATCACATGAGGTTTGATATCTCATCCTGAGATTATTACTTTACAAGACACAACATTCAACCTTGACAGTACCTCATTATACTTCCTACTATGTTTGATACACATAAACGCTATTACATCGTAATTACAAAAAACAACAATACACAAGTTAACGACAACTTAGCCTCTGGAATACAAGTTTGAACAACCTCAATCCGACTCATTACAACACTCATACAATTCAATTCAATTCAGATTCAGGAGATGAAATGCTACAATTCATTCTCAGTTTAATGCAAACAACTTCTGAAATAAAATCAACATTATATTATAACAATTAAATTAATACCTTGCAACAAAATCTCTAACTAATCTTTATTTTACTTCAACAGATAAATAAATTGATTAACTAAATCATTACAATAATTGATATAAGAACCACTTAATTCCAGATACGATCTTATATACTTTCCTTCAATCTTGTCCAATTAGCTTTATTCTATTAAGGATAATAACGCTAGGAGCGATATCTTACGACTGAACGGCAATCACACGAGGCAAATTCAATCACGAAAGGTTTGTTATCCTTCACACGGTCTTGCAAACATTGTAACGAGCTCAACCAAATAGATTCTTTTATGATGATTTGAAGATGTTTCTGAAGTTGATCTTATCCGTGGTGAAATAATTTCTCAAGGAGAACGATCGTAAGTGCGCCCTGTGCGAACAGCTAGGGAATATTTTACTACTGAGATGTAAAATTGCTATTGACTATTTTACCACTGACGTGAATGATATACATCCGGTCTGACGACTTCCGGCTATAATTACTAAACTTGCAAACTTACTGCGTTGACGGTATCCACGTAAATCGTTTGCTCATTTTCTAACGAATAGCAATAATCACAAAAGACGGTGAAAATCTGGAAAAACGCTATGTTACAGCAATGGTTTCTAGAGGGGATCTTATTGCAGTTTACACCGTTTAAGAAGGAATTTCCTGGTGCAGTGATGGATCTTTGTTCACTAAATACATTGCTACAGAACAAGGGTGAATGTTTCATAAACTGAATATATATATCTATAGAGCCAAATGTAATACGCCAGTCGACTATCTACGGGAATTTGCACCCTGGTATTCTACAGTTATCAGAAGCAATTGCTCTACAGCTCATGGTTTGAGAAAGATAAGCATTAGAAATGGAAGAATATGCAGATTAGTAAATGGCACACCAAGCAGATTATAATTGTGATGAAGAATGCCTGATACAAGTGTAGTTACTATCTCAAAAGAAAATGCTTCCAATCTTTCTCTGCCGGTCCTAGGGAAACCTGGGTTGAAAGCTTGCTATTGACATCTGAATAAAAGCCTGGCCTTGGATTGAACTTGGGTTCTAACTCCAGGTAAAAAAAAAAAACCAGAAACTAATTACCAGTTATTAGTTTACAATAGTTGTATTAAATTGATATATTTCCAGTTGAGTCTGGCTGGGTATAGGAATAAGAGATATTACCGGGAGGAGGGGCTTGTGGTGGAGTAACGATAGCTGCACGCGTTGAGAAAGAAAAGGCCTAATATTTTTACTATCAAATCTAAATATTCATCTAATGTATAAATGGGAAAAGTATAAGAGTATATAAATTCCCAGTCACCATTATTTGATTTAAAGGTCAATTAAAGCCAAAACCTAACTTAGTCCGTGAAAATCAAATGAGAAAACAAAGTTCTTTCTGGGAGATCGTGAAGCCAAGCTTTGGGTAAGAAATCATGCTTCAAAATATAAGCATCAATGATTCCAATAACAAAGACAAACGAAGGAACAAATCAGAGGGAAGGCAAGAGAAATTTAAACCGTGTTTTTGGGACGCCCTCTCTTAGATGTGGATGCAGTTGCAGCGTTCTTCTTCTGCGATTGTCATCTCAGTGTGGTCTCTCTACGCTTAAGATAAATTGCACAACCCCGGCATTCATAGTTTTGAGGATGTGGGTTTCCCTGGGATGCTGTGTGCACACAACACATCGACACCCATCCCGATGCCTCCCATGCTTTGTTGTTGCAGGAGGATCTGATTGCACCCCTACAATGCCTGTTAGATCATTATCCCCTTTATCTCCCTCATCTGATTCAATGCCTGCGAGAACATTATCCCCTTCTTCTTCCTCATCTTCTTTCTTTCTCATACTCATCGTCATCATCATCTGTCCAGGAAACACTGGAGGGCGTTTATAAGCTTTGATCCTAATGCCATCAACCATATATATGTTGGGTAAATTGTCATCAGTGTCACTGTCTGTTTCGTCTGCCTCAATAATTTCCCGTGGATCTTCATCAGTATCGCTTGATTTGCCTGAGAGCTACGTACAAACTGCCATGTCACCGCTAATACTGGTTTTATCTTGGTGCACATCATTGGGCGTGAATGCATAGTTTCTGCATTTAAACCCTCCATTGTCAGGGGCTACAACAAAAATTCCAGATGCAATGCACCCACAATGAATAGGTTCATTGCAGAATTGGCAGTGGTTCCAGCCATCTTCACTTCCATGAAAAGCCTTGCAGAAGTTACCCTTTTTGTATACTGTGCCGCAAACATTGCACAGACTTGCCAGCTCACTAGATGAAAGAATCCATCCGTTTCTCCATCTGCTGGTCTCTCTTACCCCCACAATACATATTCATACATATTTTTCTCCGATCTTCTTCCATCACCTTTTTCTTTATCGCTCTCAAATTATTTTTCAATAAAACAGTCCGTGTATTGCTTTACTTGGCTCTCACTAGAAAACTGGTTATCATGGGAGGAAAACTCGTTATCATGGGAAAGAAAACCTAAAATAGGTCCATCTATAGTTTCCAAACTAGTTTCCAGCTTAACACAGAGAAAGATATATTAAAAACATTGATCTGATCCTACAGGGACGACTAGCTGTAGCCAACAGCGATTTACGGCAATTCTATCGAGGTGTCCTTTACATCTACAAACCCTACCAAGATTACGCCGGTCTGAGAGTGCATACAGAATGATTCAACAACCAGTGGAAGGAAAACAATTAACTTACGGAATCCTTGAGCAGAAATGAAGTATTTAAACCCTAAGAGAAGATGCTGATTACACACTGAGAGGATAGTCTACAGAACTATTTGGAATCGAATAAACTATAACCACATTTGCAGATTCGAAATGAAGTTCAGAGATAAGGCATTCGACGGAACCTGGTTTCACAATCCACTCGACGAACTTGCTCCAATCGTTGCAGTTCCAAGCTGCTTCTTTCCTTTCACCTGTGTTGCTGTCCTTGATGCCCCTACAGCTCTTTTATAACACAGCCTCTCTCCTCAGCCAAGGGCTTGGCACGCGATCCCGTACATAACTCCTTTAAAGAATATGTATTTTTATTTAATTTAAAGATCCCAATTATTAGATATTTTATTTTATTATTGTTTTTCTTTATAGCCGACCCAAAATATTGTTATAAATAGAATAGTACTATTTCGATAATCTATAATTTTGTACTATACTTTAATTTATCTTATTAATCAAGTTGTGAATCACAATTTACAAACATGATTACATATATTCATTTATTTAAATATTTATTATAAATAATATTATATCGAATAATACAAATTTCTTACAACTTTATTTAACAACAACACTCCTCATAAAATAACAATTTATTTATAACGATAATCGACAACAACGACTTTATGCCCATATAACAACATTTATACTCTTTCGTAAAATAATTCTAATTAAAGCACAACATTACCACACATACTTAGACACCTGCAGAACTCATTAGACTCCAAGATACAGTATTACCTGACAGCAAGACATGAGCGAACGACAACCAATAATCACAAGGGTAAACTGACGAAGAAGGAACACTGACTAGGGACCTCACGTTAACTCCAACCAACTAATCCATTGGCAAAGGCACGCTCAGACCTGTAATCAGGTGGAGTCAATGCCTAGTACCTGCATCCTGCAGCAACGCACAGTTAACCATAACAAGATATACATATACATCACATGCAGTCCTATCGTGAATGGAAATCGCAGTGAGGTAGGGTACTTGAGAACGAGTAATACAACACTGTTCCATTCACGTTTATAAATAACAATCAACTATATTGAACAAGGTATTAGATTACTAATCTACGACATAAAATGATCAACTAACTTCCAATCCCATATAATGAATAACATCAAAGCATCTAAAACATCAGTTCATTTATCAAATTGTAAAGCATAAAATGACATAATCCATCATCAACATCTGTTATCATAACAATTAGGTTCATACTGAAATAGCAAAATAACTAGAAATCCATCATCAACGATCTAAAAATACTATCAAAATGTCCAGTACTACTAAGCAAACATCAGTCCAAAAGATGATAAGTTGAGGGGCACTACACGCATACCTTCAACATACCTTAGTCGGTCTCAACAACAATAACTCATCATAAATTGACTTGAAAACTTTGTGTGGTAATAGAAACATGAAAGATCTTCTAGTGCTTCAAACCTAAGAACTATAGAGACATATAGAATGTCCACATAAACTCATATAACTAATTTGTACAATCTCCAACTGGCACAAGTACTCAAACATGTGTCCTAAGAACAATTAGGCATTCAGAACCACTTGTAGTACACTATCACTTGAAAACTAAACTTGCAGACCTCTAAATCACCTGATACTGCAAAGTAGCATGCTCTGAACATCCCTAAACATGTCCACAAAGTTGCATGGATAAATATTCACTTTTGGAGGAATATGGAGCATTCCAACAAGCCTTCATCATCACTTTACTCCATCGGAGCATAGACCGGAACTCTATCACTTATAACTTTCACTACGGAGGAGAAAATGACATGAAACTTTGGATATAACATCTTCTCAGCACACTAAAATTAACTTTTAAACCACATGACCATATCTTCAAATGAGGAGGAATGTGGAGAATATTACCAAGCAGTCTTCAAGGCAAATTCCTACAGTAGAAACTTTACCAACATCCGGAGACCAAAACCTTCTTGTAACAGCACATGCATCCTTGCGAACAACAAGAAGGATCATACAACACGCCACAGACCATCAACAACATCTTCTCAACACCAACATTACTTCTAATCATCATCTTGATGCTTCTAATTCCAATCTTAATATATCATCATGATATCATCTTTGCTGACCATAAACATTCTCAATACAACTTTACTTGACATTAATCAAGTCATGACATCCAACCATGAGCATAAACAACACCACTGCTAGCACACCATTGTAGTACACCAGTCACAGTCCAAACCAAGTGTTCTAAACTAAGTGTTGACATTAATGACAACCATAGGTAGCATATGTCCAACAATCTCCCCCTTTGGCATTGATGGCAACACACACCTGCTCATTCTCCCCCTTTGACATCAAGGACAAAGGGAAACTTCTTCTCCCTCTCAGGACATAAATTCTCCTTTTCAACCTTCTCCCCCATCAGCTACAACCACTATCTTCTCCCCCTGAGAGGTAGCCATCATCAGTCTAGGAAAAAGATATAACATGAATTACTCCCCCTGGACAGATGCACCAACTATGCATCTAGCAAGGAGGGGCAATTTATCCTAACTTCTGCTGAAGAAACTCAAAATTATCCTTTGCAAGAGCCTTTGTGAAAATATCTGCAATCTGATCCTTTGTTGGAACATATTCCAACTTCACTTTATCTACAACCTTCTCTCTCAAAAAGTGATACCTAATTTATATATGCTTGGTTCTATAATACATCACTAGATTCTTGGAAATATTGATAATACTAGTATTATCACACAAAATAGGAAAGGGTCATCATATTGGACTTTGATATCCTTCAATGTTTGCTTCATCCACAACACTTGTGTGCAATAAGATATAGTAGCAATATACTCTATCTCTGTAGTTGATAAGGATACTACATCTTGTTTCTTACTATGTCATGACACCAATCTTCTTCCTAAAAAGAAAGCACCACCCCTTGTACTTCTTCTATCATCAACACAACTGGCCTGATCAACATCAGTGTAAACACTCAAATCAAAATCATTACCTCTTGGATACCATAATCCATAATCCAGAGTTCCCTTCAAGTATCTAAATATTCTTTTTATTGCCTTCTCATGAGTTTTCTAGGATTAGCTTGATATCTAGCAACCACACATACTGCATGCATAATATGAGGTCTAGAAGCAGTCAAGTACAATAATCCTCCAATCATAGATCTATAAAGAGTTTGATCAACGTCAACTGACTCATATTCTTTGGTCAAGTGACAACTAGTAACCATAGGAGTACTTACTAGTTTTCAGTCCTCCATACCAAATTTCTTCAACATCTCTCTAACATACTTAGTCTGAGAAATAAAGATACCATCATCTAGTTGAACAATTTGAAGTCCAAGGAAGAAAGACATCTCACCAATCAGAGACATCTCCTCTATAAACCTCTTACACATACTATCTCCACCAAAGATAATGTCATCAACATATACTGCAACTATCAAAATCATGTCTCCCTCGTCCTTAGTGTAAAGATTACTATCTGTGGTACCTTTCTTGAAGCCTTGCTAAAGTAAGTACTTATCCAACCTAGCATACCAAGCTCTAGGAGCTTTCTTGAGTCCATACAAGGATTTCTTGAGTTTGCACACCATGTACAGATCCTCTGATAATTGAAAACCATCTAGTTGCTCAATGTAGACCTCTTCTTCTAGATCACCATTCAAGAATGTTGACTTGACATCCATCTGATAAACCTTGAAGTTCTTATGAGCAACAAGGGCAAGAAACATCTTGATTGCCTCCATCCTGGCTACCAAAGCAAAATTCTCCTCAAAATAAATACCTTCAACTTGTGAATAACCCTTACACACCAATCTTGCTTTGTTCCTCACAAATTCACCATCTTCATTCAATTTGTTTTGGAACACCCACTTTGTTCCTATAACATTCTTATTGGCTAGTTTGGGAACCAATTCCCATGTCTGATTCTTCTCTATCTAATTCAATTCTTCTTCCATTGCCTTTAACCATCCATCATCTTTGCTAGGATCAGCAAAGGTTTTGGGCTCTACTTTTCATAGTAAACACAAATTCACTTGCTCACTTGCTTTTGCAAACCTTCTTCTAGTTTGCACACCTTCATTCTTATCCCCAATGATCTGATCTATTGAATGATTCCTCTAAACATACTTTGCTGGAGTCTTAGGGATCTACTCTAATTCTTCTTCCTTCTCTTCTTTCTCCTCCTCTTCTTCTACTTCAATGTAAGGAGGTATATTAGATCTGCAGTCCTCTGTCTCTTGTGAGATTTGATACAAGTGTTCATCCACCTTGACATTTGTGCTTTTAATCATCTTTCCCAATCTCTTGTTGTAGCATCTATAGGCCTTGCTTCTTGTTGAGTAACTGAGAAAGATTCCTTCATCACACCTTGCATCAAAATTTCCAAGGCCTTCTTCATCTCTCCTTATGTAGCATTTTCTACCAAAGATTCTAAAGTATCTGATAGTGGGAGGTCTTCCATACCATAGCTCATAAGGGGTCTTAGTGTTATTGACCCTCAATTGTACTCTATTAAGCAGATAGACAACAATGTGAACTACTTCCTTCCAGTACATATCAGGCAGATCTACATCTTTCAACATTACCCTAGCCATCTCTTGCATAGTCCTATTCTTCCTCTCCACTACCCCATTCTATTGAGGGGTCTTAGGAGTAGACAAATGTCTCCTAATACCATGATCTTCACAAAATTTTTCAAATTCATTTGAAGTAAACTCACCTCCTCTATCAGATCTTAAGCATTTGATCTTAGAGTCCATTTCATTCTCAACTATTTCTTTGAAAATCTTAAACTTATCAAAATCTTATGATTTTTCTCTTAAAAACATAACCCAAGTCATTCTAGAGTAATCATCAATAAGCAACATGAGGTACCTTTCACCTTGTTGACTCTTTGTTCTTGTAGGGCCACATAGGCCAGTGTGAATTATCTCCAGAGGCATTGTAGAAGGATATTCCTTGCTCTTAAAATTTTTCTTTGTTTGCTTTCTCATTTGACATTCCTTGCATAATGTGTTTTCAAGCCTTGTTATCTTAGGCATATCTCTCACCGAAAGAATAGACCCGATCTTTACCATATTATCAAAGTTGATGTGTCCCATTTGCTTGTGCCACAACCAACACTCAATAGATTGAGCCAATAAATAGGTTCTTCCATTTACCTCCTTTAGATGATAGATATCTCCATATGTCTTAATGCCTTATGCAAGTCTTCTAGACCCTATCTTCCTGATTTCACATCCTTTGGCATGAAAAGTAAGATTGTATCCTTTACTACACATCTAACTGACACTGAGAAGATTGTGTTTTATCCCTTTGACATAGAGGACATCCTCAGTCATGTTCTTCCCATCAATAGTTATAGCACCTTTTCTACATATTTGTGCTGACTCATCACCACTAAACTTGACAGCTCCACTATTCCACTTCTTAAGGCTGATAAACTTCTCCTTATCACTAGTCATGTGATTAGAGCAACCACTATCAATTACCCAAGCATTAACTTCTTCTTTTGCATGAAATACAGTCCATATAATCATTGATTTTTCATTATCTTGATCATGCTACAATGTATCAAACTTTTCACATTTCCCAATATCACCCTTTTTTTCACCAAATTCAAGGCCGTGAAAAGTGTTCCATCATTTGAAGCATCATTATCCTCATGTTCTGAAGAACAACTACTCTCCATGGAATATAGACTTCTTTTGGACTTCTCTCTTTTGTTGTTGTGCTTTGAATCTTTAAAATTACATTTAGAAGCAAATGATAAATTTTCCCACAATTGAAACATTTGAAAGGTAACTTACCTTTGTGTTTTCTAGTGCCCTTCAATCTTCTTACAAAGTTTACCTCTACCTCATCAAGGTCATCATCTTGATCATCAGCTTCATATTCTACCTTCTTACTTGCTTTGAATGTTTCTTCCTTCTTTGGAGCACCTTTGTCAAATTCTCTCATTTCAAAGGCTGTGAGAGAGCTAAAAAATTGATCTACTATATAGTGATCCAAATCCTGAGTTTCCTTAATAGTAGAAACCTTGTGACTGTAGGATTTATGGAGAGATATTAGAACCTTCTTCACAATCTCATCTTCTTTCACTTCACCAAAACCTCTGATGCCATTAACTATTTCATCCACCCAGAGCATATAATTAGCAATGTCTTCATCTTCTGTCATCCTTAGAGTCTCAATTTGCTCTTGAAAATTTGCATCATGGCTTGCTTCACTTTACTATCTCTTTCATAAATGCTACTAAGTTTTACCCAGACATCCTTAGCAGATTTGCAGCTCATTACCTTCAGAAGTTCTAAATCAGGTAGCCCACTCATGATAGCACTCTTTGCCTTGGCATTGTTATCATACAACTTAATCTCATCTGCATTTGTAGGATCAGAAGTGGGAGTAGTGTAACCATTCTTGACAGATTGCTAAACACCAAACACTAGAGAAGATAGATATTTTCCATGCTTAGCTTCCAAAAGGAATAATTTGTTCCATCAAACATAGGTGCCTTGTGAGATCCATTATGAGCCATCCTAGACCTTCCTCAAGTGGTTAATCTTCTTCTGAGTAACTTGGCTTTGATACCAATTGTTGAGCACACCCAAATACTGAGAGGGGAGTGAATCAGTATCCAAACAAATCTCAAATCCTTTGAAGTAGATTAAAATTTAAACTTTACAAGATTAATAGAAACATGAAAGATCAACACAATGCACAACAAAACATAACACCGGATATACATGTAAAACCCCAAAAAGGAAAAAACCACAGTGAAGATTAACTCACAATATATGAAGCTCGCTGCTATAAAAATTACAACTTTGTTTTAGGGCTACAACCCAAGGAAGCTACTACTCCTTGAAAAAAGGTTTTAGGGTCACTCCCAAGGAAGCTACAACTCCTTGCTAACTTTGTTTTAGGGCTACAACCCAAGGAAGCTACTACTCCCTGATTTGAGAACAAACTCAAAAAAGATTATAGCATGACAATCCTTCTACTATCTGAAAATTGACATTAAAGCTCACTCCTTTTGATGATTGCACTTTTGCCTCTTCACTCCTCTTTTGATGATTGAATCAGTTAGGCACACTCTTCACCTCCCTCCTATCTGAAAAATGTCTTCAAGATGAATCAGGACAAGCCTTATTGCTTGTGTTCTTTATCCTTCAGTCGCACATTATAATGCATATCATATTCATATTCTGCTCTTCATACACTTATATTCACAATCATACTTCACCTAGATCAACTAGGTGTATAATATATACATGATATTTGATTGATTACATTAAAATTCAGCTAATACAACAGAAATATTACAATTTACAAGTCAGCCAAAGATCACACAACATGAAACATGTAGAGGGCAAGCCATAACATGAACTACACACAATTCTAGGAAGAGAAACATGTTGATGCAGAGGCATCCACACTAAACCCTTGACATACAGCATGTATGTCTACAACCCATCATCATCATCATATTTTCTGTTAACATTGTCAGCATCATCATATTTTCTCTTGCCGACCGATATCCTCCTGCAGACAAACCTTCGCCCTTTCGCCTGTCAGCAGCATCATCATATTCGGCTATCGGCAGCATCATCACATTCGGCAAGCGCAAACATCCTCCTGATGTTCACTGTTCATCTTACCGCCAACCTCTATCTGCAGCATCATGATGTTCAACATCATGTTCATCAGCAGGATATAAAATATCCGGTTCCCTCCATATATCCTGATGACGACAACTTCAAGCACCTCTCCTTCGATGCTTACGTCACCCCGATATCTGACTACTTAAACAAGCAGCATCAGGATATGACTTATCCGGTCATATTGAAACATCCTGATGATGATACTCAACTTTGTGCTGATGACAAATATTCCGCCGAATATTCCTTCTCACGATCCACTTATCTTCCCGATGCCTTACGCCTATGCCAAAACACTTGTTGTCAGCAGGATAAACCTTTATCGGGTGATATTTTGGAATGTCCTGATGACGATTATCCTGATGACGATGACGTCACATGCATTCCTTCAATATCCTGCTGTCGGCCAAACTTAACATTATCGGCCGCGATGATTTTATCAACCCGATCGACTAACTTATGCCGATATACTCTTCCTCGGCAACACCTGATGATGATCACCCTGAAACGCATTCACCTTATGCAAATGATTGCATCATGCTCACCTCCATCTACTCGGATGACGCCCGAAGTACCTGCAGGATATACATAGAAATATCCTGATGATGCCGTTGCGATGGATTTTCCAACCTTAGCGAATTTTCAATCCGCCAAACCTCCTGAGGTGACCCGATCCGCTTCCTGGACAACTTTCCAGACTCTAACAACCAGCACGACCTAGCACATGCCCATGCTAGGGTTCTCAACACATCTCGATGACGATCCTGCCAACATACATGCGAACAAACAGAGAATGCAAACTAAAACCTAAACTATTGTACAAAGCCATTCCACCGATTCGACGAATCAACCGGTGGAATGGATCAGCGAATCCATGTAACCACCAGAACAACAAATAGATTACACAGTGGAATCCAAACAGAAAATTAACACAAACAACATCTCTTTATTGATTTCAAAAGATGCAAATACAGTACTCTGTCTCACTCTGCAATCCAACTCCTCAATCTGTATCTATCTCTCAATCTTGTTTAAGACCAACCGATCCTACTGCATAAATAGGATCTGCTTGCGAGTACTACCACTTGATTCCCAGCGGCTGGGAGCTTCCAAGCGGCTGGGAGGATCCAACCGAACTAACAAACTATACAGCTGTCATTAGCTGTCATAACAAACTACCTAAAAATAGAAAAGCACGGTCAACTTGGACCTTATTACATGCATTGGTCTTATAAGACCTTCTTGGAAACATTAACCAGACCTATAACAAACTAACTGCCTCATGGAGGCCAGCTGTCAGGTAGGTGCTCCTGCACCACATGCCTTGTAGATCCCAACACACACTTAACCTCATCCTAAAAATTCTTCACAGCATCATGCTACAAGAAATAACATCCACACACTTCACACATTTGAATTAGGTCACCCTTAAGCAAGAAAACATTAAGCTTGTAGCACAATGGTCATTACAACTTGGAGGTATTCATGGATGATTAAACATTACTTGTTCTTCTTCTAGATGAGTCAGCATGACCCATACAACATCTCCAACAACTTCTTGAACTCCGCACATCAAGAACTTTATGCCACTACCTTCAACATACCTCAGTTGGCCTCAACAACAATAACTCATCACAAACTGACTTGAAAACTTTGTGCAGTACTAGAAACATAAAAGATCTTCAAGTGCTTCAAACTTAAGAACCATAGAGACATATAAAATGTCCAAATGAACTCATATAGTTGATTTGTACAATCTCCAACTAGCACAAGTACTCAAACATGTGTCCTGAGAACAATTAGGCATCTAAAACCACCTATAGTACACTGTCACTTGAAAAATGAACTTGCAGACCTCTAAAGATAGAGCTTTTTCTCAACACATCTATGTCCCCAAGTTAATTTCTCATCATAATTATAACAAAGCCCTTTTTATTTACGTGCTCGCATCTTTGCTTCAGTCAAATGCTTGATAGGAGTTGTTCTAGGAGCTGACATTATTTGAGATCTTTGGGAAGCCGTATTTTTGAATGGAACAAAATTGGATTTGGAGCACTGTTGAGCTGTGATCTTGTCCTCCACCAACTTAGCCAACCCTAAGGCTTTCATAATTGTGCTTGGATGGAACATTTTAACCTCAGAGCAAATTGCATCCTCCAGACCATTGACAAAACAACTCCTGAAGAATTCATCAGACAATCCTTCTATGTGATTGGCCAATTTTTCAAATTTTGTTTAATATTCTCTCACAGTGCCTATTTGGCACAGTTTAGTTAGTGCTCCTGTGAAGTGATCAAAAGCACTAGGGCCAAATTGTTGGAAAATGAGTTTGCAAAAATCTGTCCATTTTAGCTCGTCATGAGCCTTGATGTTCTAATGAAACCATTGAAGGGCTTCATGTTCCAAATGAAAGGAGGCAAGTGGGACTTTGATGACATCAAAAGTATTATGCAGACTAAAATATTGTTTTGCCTGGTATATCCATCTAGTCAGATCATCACCATTGAAGTGAAGAAAATCAATCTTTGACCCATGAAAATTGCTAGGAGAAGAGAACCCAGTGTCTGCAGAAGAGTCTGGCTGTCATCTATTGTTCATGGTTGAATACTGAAGATTGAGCTTGAGAATTTTTTCATCCAAATCTTAGAGTTTGGTCTTGAGGGCTGCAAGTTCATCCTTCATGTTTTTTGCTCTTGCGCGGGTGACAACCATAACCAAGAGATTTTCTTTTGGAATGGGTAGAAAAACAAAAACATAAACTTTTTTAGTAAAGGAAAATTTGGATTTGGGAAAAACTTTTATGGGTAATTGGGGTTTGACTAGGTTTTGGACACTTTCTGAGGGAAAGGGAAGAAGAAAATGAGGATTTCAGAAGTGGGGTGAAAGAATGGAAAAATTTGTCCAAGAGGGACAAAGGAGCAGAAATATGAAATGAACATTGTGGCAAAATTTGAAGGCTATTGGGTGAGAATCGAAGAAGTTATGGAAAACCCTAAAAATAGACAAATGTGGGATTTTTGGCTTCGATAAGTGGAATTTGGGATAGAGTCCTCGAGGAAGGAAATATGCATAATGGAATTTCAGGCGTTCCAGTGAATTTTGAGAGGAAACAGAACTAAAGAAAAGAAGATATGGCAAAAAAATAGATTTTTTATTTTATTTTTTTCAGAAACTATCTGCCAACTGCTCTAGACAGATTCAATCTGTGATTTGCTAGCTGTCAATAGATATGGGCCCCAGGTATGTTTGGCTTCCTAAAGGTTCAGGGGAATCACTTGGCTACCAATGCTGTCTAACGACTTGCGTATTGGGGTAGTACCCCTCACTCCATGGCTCGGGTAAAACTGATAACTGCTTTGCCACAAATGATAGCTCTTGGTTTACCTCACGGATGGGAACTAGTCAATTAGGTAGGGGTCATTGCCCTTTTCGCTGGCAGGTCCTCTCAATGGGCCAGCTACTTCGGGGTTCCTGTGGTACTCAGCACAATGAGTTTTAGGGCTATGCCCAGGTACTTCCCACAGTTAAGCGGATAGGGATTATTCCCTGATCCAAACCTGCAATTGAAATGAACAATACAGATGCAAAAAAAAGAACTACTGCAATAATCACAGTGCCTGGAGGCACTACAGAAAAAAAAATTTGGCAGAAATTCCACCCAGCGAGCCCAAGAAAGCGCTCTGATACCAAATGAGAGGAACCTCCTGCAACAATATAATGAAAATTTGATTCAAGAGCATCCCTAGTTCAAGAACAATCTTGCATCAACCAAAAACATTTGCATTTCAGTTGTTTACATTTGAGTTCTTTCATTTCCTAGTTCAGTTCAGGCAGTTCAGTTAGAAGCAGCTTTCAGCTTGTGGTCCGTTTTTAGCATTTCACATCTTGCAGATCTCGACTTAGCATCTTCACTTGTTCATCCACATCATATCAAGAATTTAAAGCATTTTGATTAGTTACCAGAAAGATATCGCTATTAGAAGATCAACTGTTTTCTCATAGCAGAGCATCCTGATAGTCTCAGACAAATCAGCTAAAGGAGAAGGCTTACGGATCATTCCTTGACTTGCGGATCCTAATGGCACATCATTCAATGATACTTGGTTCATGGTTGACCCTTCCCGAAGGTCCGTACGTTATTCCATTCATTTGTGGATGTGTTTTATGCATTTAAGTCTGACCTATTTGTGTACACATTACAACTCTTCATTGGAGGTTGTGACCGTCCTTGGCTGACGCAGAGGAATCTATTGGTCCAGAGATGATATTTAATGATGTAATAAATCCTTAGAAAAGTAGTCATGATCATTAGCATAAGTTCATAGTTTAGTTTGTGCGAAGGAGCTTCAAAGATTTATCTTGCACATGTATGTAATCAGGCCTTTGAGCCCTAGTTGTAAGCCTGCATGTTGCCAGCCAGATTGTATTTGAATTCTTTGATATACCGAATGATTGAATTTACATTTACTTCATTTCTTTGAATTGTTTCCATTGTGTTTACTCTTTCTATACGGTCTGGATAGTTCATTCTATGAACCCTCCTACCATGACTGCACCAAAATTGCACAAAATAACAAAAATATATAAATAGTAGGAACACAGAAGGAATTTATTGATCGCAGGCCACTTCAAGGGGGCAACCTCCTTTGAGCAAGCTCAATACAATAAATTCATGGATGCCTTCATTGGCCTCAACACATACTTATATACTAAGTCTAATCTAAACAACTATTGCTTCCCATGAATATGGGATAATACAATATGCTCACGAGACAACTTACAAAGCATATGCATCCAAATGTAATATACTAGCAAAGTAAAGAGAAGGGTTAAACATGGGTTCCTAACACCAAATCACCTAATACTATAAAGTAGCATGTATTGAACATCTCTAAACATGTCCACAAAACCACATAAACAAATCTTCATTTCCATAGGAATGTGGAGCATTCCAACAAGCCTTCATCATCACTTTACTCTGTCAGAGCACATACAGTACTCTATCACTTATAACTTTCACTGCATAGGAGGAAATGACATGAAAATTGGGATATAGCATCTTCTTAGCACACTGAACTTAACTTCTGAACTACATGATCATATCTTCAAATGCAGAGGAATGTAGAGCATTTTACCAAGCAGTCTTCAAGGCAACCCCCTACAACAAAAACATTTACCAACATTCAGAGACCAGAAAATTCTTGTAACAGAATACACATCCTTGGGAACAACAAGAAGGATCATACAACATGCCACATACCATCAACAACATCTTCTCAACATCAACATTACTTCTAATCATCATCTTGATGCTTCTAATTCCCTTCTTAATATATCATCATGATATCATCTCTGCTAACCACAAACATGCTCAATACTACTTTACTTGAAATTAATCAAGTCATGACATCCGACCATGAATATCAACAACGCCACTGCTAGCACACCATTGTAGTATATTAGTGACTATCCAAACTGAGTGTTGACATCAATGACAACCACATCAATGACAACCATAGGTAATGTGCAACAATATTTTCATAGGGACTATGGATAGTCTTTATTTCAATGTTTGTATTAGATGAAGTTGCCCTAGTGATAATTGAAGTGTCACTAACATCATTATATTTTTTATTAATCTAATGCCTTGACGACCATGATTTGCATAAACTAGTACATAGGGTCTAGGATGCCTTGTTCATGAAGGACCAATACTTTTCTCTTATAACTCATGAGTTGACATATTTTTTTGTGATAGAATACTTGTTGCTTTTGAAACATGATGTGAGCCCATAATTTCATAACAAAGAACCATTAGAATTTGCCACTTTCTCATCCATTAGGAAACTTACTTTAATAAATATGGTTGGACCAAGGCGATAGGATGTTTGCACTTTCTCATCATTCACAATTATTGTACCCTAATCAATTGTATGCCCAATGTGATCAATTGTGACTTGCTTGTCTATATGCTCAATGTGATCAATATTCTAAGTTACAAATTAATTATGAATATGATTGATGTGCTTTATTTGCTTGTCTATGTGTTCAATGGGAACAATAGTCTCATCATGGGAAGGGGGAGTTGTTAGATTATGGATAGGATCATTTTGGGTCTCATGGTCTTGAGAGTTTTTTGCATGATGGATGGAGTCATCTTGGATGTTTTGGCCTTGAATTGGTTGTGAGCATGGTTGATCATGCTTTGGAATGAGTTCTTGACATATCCCCAATGGCTTCTTTGATAATATGGATATACTTTATTTCACTTCAAGATCCCCTCTACAGATTAGATCCTAGATATAGCTCTTTAATCTCATACATTGATTAGTAGAATTTCTTTAGCTATTATGAATCTTGGATCTTATGGATTGTATGGATCCCAGGAAAGAAGGGGATTGTTTTTATCTATTGGAAAGAGACATTGCTGAGCATATTAGGTGTTGTCATTGATGGCAACTAAATCTAGCTCTCACATCCTCATTACATCATTTGATCATACTGGAAGTCAGAGTGCAGATTTATCTAAGTCCAGATAGACATAAACAAGGCATTTGATGGGGTTCAACATCTTAGTCCGCATTTCTCCACAGGTAATCATATTATGCTACAGATCTAAGGGAGTGTTAAGGGATGTCAGGGCTACCTAAATCCAAGATTTCAGCCTCTGGTGATGAAGGGATTGAAAGTTACATGCATCTAAGTATCAGGTTCTGATTAAACAGTTCAGTCCAGTGAAGAACAGGCTGACTTGGTACTTGATCATTGTGTGGATTAAGAAAAGTTGTTGGTTGGGTAAGTTATGAGATCTAGTAGTATTGGCCGATAAGTAAGGTGACTTGGATATAGAGGTTTTGATCTGTATTGGTCTTTGTGCATGGATTTAGCCGACAGAACAGTGTTCTTAAAAAGTCTCTAAGTTTTTTTAAGGCCGACTACAGTTGATGCAATTTTCATGTAGCAGATATATATAATTGATGAGTTTGAGCATTTTGAAGTGTGGTGGTGTGAATATGATGGAATAAGTGTGAAGTATAGAAAAATCAAGTGCGAAGTGAAGAGATCTAAGCTCCAGATCATGGCAGTGCAGTGAAGCAGGGCAAAGAGAGATGAAGTGTGCAAAGTCAGTGTACTAAGCTCAACTGGAACTATAATCTTGCATTGTTAGATGCTATTCCTCAGTTCAAACATTCTAGTGAACTTTTGTAATTGATTTGTAGGTAGTGAGCCTCTTTGAGTAGTGATCTTTGGGAAGTGTGCCCGAAGGCATGTGCCTTCCCCATCTGTAATACTTTTAACAGAGTATAAATTCTTGTGGGTTAACCCCCACGGTTTTTCCCTTAACCAGGTTTCCACGTAAAAATCTTGGTGTTATGTGTGCTGATTTTGTTTCTGCTCATGTTGTTGATTCATGCTTTCATGGTTATATCATTCATCTGCTAATAAGTGGTAAAGAAGTTTAATTGCAGCAAAGGATAAAATTTTTTGTGACAACTGATTCACCCCCCCTCTCAGTTGTCTGCCTTAATTTCAATAATTGGTATCAGAGCCAAGTTCCTTAGAAGAAGTTTCACATCTCGAGGAAGATCTGGGAAGGTGTTTTCAATGGGTTCATTCAAGCATTCTGATGGCAACAATCAACAACTCCAAGTAGCCTTAGATGATCTTGATCTATCTAGAGTAGAAATTAGAGATCTACAAGAGAACCTTAAGGATGCTGAAGATTTCATTGAGACCTTAAAAGGACAACTAAGCAAATATAATGAAAAGAGAAGGGAGCTACTTCATTAGCTAGCAAATCAGAATGAAGACAATGACATGGATGAGGCCCTGAAGGAGAAGACAAAGGAATGTGAGAAGCTAGCAAAAGAAGTTGTTCTAAAACATGAGATGGAATCCGGGGTGATGAGACTAACCAAGGAAATTGAGGAAAGGAAGAAGACTGAGGAAAAAATGAGTCAATCTCTGAAAGAAAGAATAGAAGAATGTTGCAAATTGGATAGGATAATTAGCCATCTAGAGTCTGATCTACAAGAAACCAGGGACAATGAGGAAGAACTTGAAAGACAAATTGTCATTCTCAAACATGACCTAGAAGTTGCAAATGAATATAAAGAGAAATTCAAGATAAGCTCAACTAAACTTGGGGTGTTGCTTGATAGTCAGAAGAAGGTAGATGATAAGCATGGTTTGGGATGTGAGAAAGGTGAAAGCTTTGGATCCGGTCAAAGAAATCCTGCAACAAGAAATCAAAGAAGGAATCCTAGAAGACCTCCTAGACAACCTAATGCTCAAAGGTATCCATCTTTCAATGGCAATTGTTTCAAATGCAATAAGTATGGTCATAGAGCTAATGGTGCAGGAGCACCTCAAGATTCTAAGAATCTAAAGATTCCTTGCATTTCTATTTTGTCCAAAATGTAATATTGTAAGGCCTTCGTGCCATATGGAGTCATATCTGGCTGAGTAACGGCATAATGTTAAGTTGTCATTAAAAGAAATTGTAATCGAACAAGAAGTGTAACTGATTGGCAGTGGTGGTTCGTTTTCCACCGTGTGTAACTACCAAGATGTGCGTCTTTAAATAGTTGAGTCTGTATTTGTTAGAGAGATAGACAGAGAGAGGGAAGAATCGATCTGTATGTATATTCTGAGGAAGGAATAAAAAGGAGTTTATTTTGGTCTAATCAAAGGAATGTAGATTGGAGTCATTCCACTGGTTAAGATTTCTTCGAAATTAGTGGAATGACCTCTGTGTTGTTAGTTTGTTTTCTGTTCTATTAAAAATTAGTTGTTTCTATGTGTTGTTCGGTTACAGAGATTGCAATTGTATGTCATAGACAGTGTGTGTGTATATCACAATTGTATCTAGGGAACATTCTGTGGGTATCCTACATTTGGACATCAGAGGTTGTATGAGCGAATGTACATCGCTAATGTGCATTCTGGTAGATGCAAGTGGTGACTAGCCATATCGGTCAAAACGGAAGAAGATACATTGGGTTTACCGATGATAGAAGGTCATGTAATGAATATGTAAGATGAATGCATCGGTGTATCGGTAAAGGGTTTGGAACATCCGCCGACGTTATATGTCACAATGACAAGTGCGAAAGGAAGTAGAATACATCCATCAGGGAGATAGTGGATATCGACAGGAGAAATTTGGAATATGCCGATAGTAGAAGGTTTCACTGAAGAACAAGACAAAGACAATGCATATCAGCGAGGGTATTGACATCGGAGAACAAGTGAAAAGCTACGCTGACAGTATTAAGTCTGGGCGATAATAAAGTGAATGTATATTTTAGTATTGTATGGTCTTTAAGAAAGGGGATTTAAAGGTGATTAAGTATTAAATCCCATGTCTTGTGGGTTTTGTGGGTATTTTCACCTTGTTTTAAGTCCTTACCTGTGCGCTCTGCATCAGCTAATCAATGCAGAAGTCAAGTGAATCAAAATGCATCATCTTTTTCCTGTCAATGCTTTAATTGCAAAAAGATAGGTCATAAGGTTGAAGAATGCAAAAGTGGATCAAGGAATCCTCCTAAGAACAAATAAGTGTTCAATGGAAGATGTCTTACTTGCAATAAGTTTGGGCATATTGCAATGCAATGCAGATCTCAACCTGTTCCAACATGTAATTGTCAGAAAAATAAGATTGTGTGTTTCAATTGCAACAAATCCGGACACATTGCTAAATTTTGCAGAAGCAAAAAGGAGAACTCACAAGTAGGTAAAGGAAAAATAGAGCAGAAGTTGGACAAAGGCAAGGGCAAAGTTGATGTGAATAAGATCTAGAATGAAATGAACAAAACATGGGTGAAGAAAGGTGAAATGAATGTTGACAATGAGTCTGCACTAGAATCTAGTGCTGACAATTACTCCCAGAATTAAATCAGGAGCTCTGGCTCAGGGGGGAGCTGCATTGAAAATCTATTTCCCCCTACTAGTAAGTGGGCGCCTAAATCTGGCATGATGATTGAAGTTAAAGAAGCCTATTGCAGATCTATTGAAGCAAATTCTAGAAGAAAAGAAGCTAAAGCAATTGATTGCGGAGCAATTGAAGATTAGTTGTATGCAGAAATAGTGTAACCGGATGTATTAGGGCAAAGCATTTATTACAATGGGGAATTAGGTTTTGCAGAGCATAAAAAGTCATTCATTCAATCTTTGAATCACTTTGCATTTGAAGAAAATAAGAAGAAGAGCACTTGAGCTGAGATTTCAAAGATTCGAAGTGCGATAGGTGAATTCATTAGCTAACCTTAATCCAATGCAGAAAAAGGTATTTTTCTGCAAACCTTTGAACTTGTGATCTTTTTGAAATGGCTACACCTCTAGTTGTGAATATCACTGACTGACCTAGACCAAAGTTTAAGAAGCATCCACACAAATTAGTAGAGGTTGATC
The DNA here is from genome assembly GCA_027924645.1 of Cunninghamia lanceolata. Classification (NCBI taxonomy): domain Eukaryota; kingdom Viridiplantae; phylum Streptophyta; class Pinopsida; order Cupressales; family Cupressaceae; genus Cunninghamia; species Cunninghamia lanceolata. Next base: position 3,729,329 of record BSBN01000163.1, on the reverse strand, counting down.
CATTAGGTGCCTTTTCAAGTGTTTCATATGGTTGCACATTGAAGATATTATGGCTTATATTCATGCTAACATAGATGAGTTTGGGGACTCAAAGTTAGTAAATTTGTTCAAGAATCATCTGAGGGATGAAATTCACGGCCTTAAACATGAGTATAAGGCACTATAAGATAAACATTTCATTCAAATTATAGGGTTTCCATCCTTCAATGAAGATGAGTGGGTCTGGTATGTGCTAAGTCAGATGCATAATGAGTTTATGTGGTTAATTAAACCCTTCAAGATCACCAAGGATGCCATCAAGGCCATGACAAGGCTAAACTCATCCAGTGGACTGCCAATGTTGAAGTCAGTAAAGAATCAAACTGTAACTGATGCTACTGGTTCAAGGTTTGACAAAAGGGCAATGATAATAAATGACATCATTGATCCAGATGTCAAATTTGCATTAATGGTGATTGGATACAAGATATGTCATTCTAGCAGGGAGAATTCTATATCTAGTACAACTATCTATGTAGCTTATCAGATGTTGAAAGAGAATGCTGACTATGACTTGTGTGAGCTGCTATAGAACCAGCTGATGAAAAACCTGAACAAGATTAAAAAGGACAAGAAGAATACATTCAAGTATGGTACATTGGTATTATGTTTGTTCTTCTATTTCATGAATGAGTTACCTAGCAAGAAAAGCATGTGTTGGACGAGTGATAAGACTATTGCCATACAAATAAGAGAGCACTTGAACAAGATTGGTGACTCCAATGCCCAAAGGACTTCTCTTTCGGGATATTTCAAGAATTTTCAGAACATGATGCAATCAAGGGAAAGAATCCCTACATATGTGGTTGAAAAATACAAGGATACAGTCTATTTTATGGTGGATATAGATTAGTGTTTAGTGGAAGTAGTTAAACCAAGAACTATGTGGATCATGCCCATGGGTATGAAGTTGATGAGCAAGTATTGGATATGTATGCTCAACACCTTCTGAGTAAACCAAAGGACACCACAGTTGAAAGATTTGGGACATATGGTGAACTAGTGTGAAACTGCATGTTGAGCTCCGAAAACTTGAATATAAGAGAAAGATTCAAAGACAAGTTAAAATGTATGTAGAAAGCATTGGCATAACAAAAGAAGTTGTGAGACAAAACAGGGAAATGATAGAGAAAGATGAGAAGGAGAAACATGACAGAGAATAGAGAAGTGTTCTGGTGGAATCCACTTCTAAAGCAAGGTCTACCAGGAGTTCTAGTTCAACCTCCAGTGTGTCACCTTCTCTTACTGTAGAAAAACCTACTGGTAAGGAAGGAAAAAGGATAAAGGTAAAGGGTAAAAGAACATATGTTAGTATGGAGAAAGTGGATGAAGAAGAAACTAACTCAGATGATGAGATTAAGGAGTTGAAAGGCTCAAGCACCAAATATGCTAAAGTGTCTAAGGAGAAGCCCTCTAGAAGTATAAAGTCAAGTAAAAGGCATAAGACAGAGGCCTATGTTGAGAAGCCTGCTCTTTCTGTAAATGGCATCATTAAGTCAGTTACTGTAGATGGAAATGTAAAGCCATTAATTGAATTTTATGATCACTATAGTGATGCTGATAAGAGAGTTTTGGAGGAAGCAACAGTCAAATACCTGAATATCTATATTGAAATAACTTCTGAAATTTTGGAAAGCCTTGCAAAAAATCTAGAAATAAGAAAAGAGAATGCAAAAGCTAAAGACTTTGAGCTTTGGGAGCATGTGCTAATAAAATTGTGTCCTCAAATTACTTTGGATCAAAAGAACCTGATATTTAAAGAAGTGAAAGAGGACTTCAGGAGTAAGATTAGAATGAATATGCTCATGCTGGGAGAGATTGATAAGATAGTTAAAGATACTTAGGAGATTCTTTTGAATGCATTGAAAAGGCATAATCTTCCCATTGTTGAAGAAGAAACTGATAATGAAATTGATTCTTTCATACCAAATGTTGAGGAGTTAACAGAAAGTGAACAACAAGCTGACATCTCTCCTCCGGAAGATGAAATGCTAAATAAAGGAGATGAAGAGATGGTGGAGGAAGTTAATTTTGATGGTGCAGAGGACACTCAAATTCCTCCGGACCAATCTACTGGAGAACATACATAGATGAATACAGAAGTAGATTCTCCTGGTGAAGATGACTCTGTGAAGAATAAAGAGCAAGAAGCAAAAGAGGTTAAGGACAAGGATGAACATGAAGGAGAAACAACAGAGAATATTAAAGAGAAAAAGCAAGATGATAGTACCGGAAAGGATCTGAAAGATGGAACTGCATTTTTGGCAAGAGACACTACAGATGCAGTGAAGAAATTACTTGAGAAAGATAAGCTTGAGTTTGATGAACTAGAGCTGATTCAAGGACCTATCAATTTTGACACTCTTTCCCCTCTACAAAAGATGAAGTTAGCATCTGTGGCACAAGCAAAAGAAAGATAGGAGATTCTGAAAACTCACATTGAGGACAGTGAGTTGCTTGGTCTTGCCTCCAAAATTTTGGAAAATATTATGCCAACCTTTCAAAAGGATTCATCTGACTCTCCCTCCAGTCAACTGAAGAGTCTGATACACTCTGTAAGTACTCATTTTGAAACTTTTGAGAAGTTAGCAGAAGTTAAAGTAAAAAATGAATATAATGAGAAGAGATTTGCTAAAAGAAGGAAAGTAATTAGCTATGATAGATCAGTGCTTGATACCAGTGTAAAGAGTATTCAAAATGCTCTCTCTGAAGGTGCAGAGATCTATAAGTTTTGTCTAAATTGGTCTAAAGCTGTTGAAGATATTAAGAAGAAGATTAAGGACTTAGAGCTCAAATTGTCTAACATTTCTTAGTCCTATAGTCCTTTAACTGAGTCTGTAGCAACCAAAGAATGTCAAGTAGTAAGTTTACGAAATGAATTGAGTAATTTGGAGAAGGAAAAGGTTAAAGTTTTGGGCAGATTGGATGAGCTCTGGGGACTGATTTCCCCCAAGTTAGAAACTATGTATGACCTATTGGCAGAATCCTAAGTTGCTGCTGCTACTAGTGATCCTATTGATCTTCAAAATGCAGAATCACAGGCATTTTTGTTCAGTGGGCATATATCCATTTTGAGCAGCATAAAGAGGAATTGGGATAATGAATTGTCATGGTTGAAAAATATTTTTGGTAATATCTTTTTGCTAGTGAACAAGGCTTAAGGATTGTGTGTTCATATGCGAAAGTATACTCAGAGTTTTGACCCATGTACATAAGATTTTTGCATGAATTTTGATATGTGGATCCCAGCCTTTGCCATTGATGTCAAAGGGGGAGAGGAAAATAAGTGAAAAATGAGAAATTCATCTAAGGTGGAGCATTAAGTGTACATAGTAATGGGGACTTGTTCTAACACTTAGTCATTTTTCACTAAGTATTGCCATCAATGCCAAAGGGGGAGATTGTTGGCAAGGGACACTGCTAGGCATATTAGGTGTTGTCATTGATGGCAACTGAATCTATCTCTCACATTCACATTACATCATTTGATCATACCAGAAGTCAGAGTGCAGATTTATCTAAGTTTGGATAGACAAAAATAGGGCATTTAACAGGGTTCACCATCTTAGTCCGCATTTCTCCATAGGTAATCATATTGTGCTACAGATCTGAGGGAGTTTTACGGGATGTCAGGGCTACCTAAATCCAAGATTTTAGCCTCTAGTGATGAAGGGATTGAAAGTTACATGCATTTGAGTATCAAGTTTTGATTAAACAATTCAGTCCAGTAAAGAATAGACTGACTTGGTATTTGATCATTGTGCGGATTAAGAAAAGTTGTTGGTTGGGTAAGTTATGAGATCCAAGAATATTGGCTAACATGTAAGGTGACTTGGATATAGAGGTTTTGATCTACATTGGTCTTTGTGCATGGATTCAGCTGACATAACAGTGTTCTTAAAAAGTCTCTGAGTTTTTTTAAGGCCGACTACAGTTGATGCAATTTCATGTAGTGGATATATATAATTGATGAGTTCAAGCATTTCAAAGTGTGGTGGTGTGAATATGATGGAATAAGTGAGATGTATAGTAGAATCAAGTGTGAAGTGAAGAGATCTAAGCTCTAGATCATGGCAAAGCAGTGAAGTAGGGCAGAGAGAGATGAAGTGTGCAAAGTCAATGTACTGAGCTCAATCGGAACCATAATCTTGCATTGTTAGATGCTATTCCTTAGTTCAAACATTCCAGTGAACTTTTGTAATTAATTTGTAGGCAGTGAGCCTCTTTGAGCAGTGAGCTCTGGGTAGTGTGCCCGAAGGCATGTGCCTTCCCCATTTGTAATACTTTTAATAGAGTATAAATTCTTGTGGGTTAACCCCCACCGTGGTTTTTCCCTTAACCTTGTTTCCACGTAAAAATCTTGGTGTTATGTGTGCTAATTTTGTTTTTGCTCATGTGTTGTTGATTCATGCTTTCATGGTTATATCATTCATTTGTTAATAAGTGGTAAAGAAGTTTAATTGCAGCAAAGGATAAAAGTTTTTGTGACAACTAATTCACCCCCCTCTCAGTTGTTTGCCCTAATTTCAACATTATCTAGATTCCTTTGGGAAAAAGATCTCAATGTATCTTCAAATGTCAAATGTGTGTTGTAGGTGTAAATTTTTCAAGGTTGAGCGTCCCATCGTCGATTAGATCTTGAATGTAATCCTTGAAAATATAGTAGTGATTAACAGATTCTCCTTTGATTCTATAGTATTCACAATACTCTTTCTCTCTATACCATTTAGGCTTTGTCTTACCTTCCTCGAAAGGATTAGTATGTGGGAAAACAATCTTTTTTACATTGACCAATCTATGAAATATTGTTGTCCTATGATTCTCCTACTGATGTATATTATCTTTTCTTAGCTTTCTATTTTATTTGACTTGTGGAGGTGGTAGTTCTAGGAGAATCATGGATAACCTAAATATGGTTTGAATATGTAGTTCCATTTCTAACAATATGCTTGTACTTAATAAAGGATGATGGTGCTTGATAAGGGATATGACACAAATCCTCAACTTTATCCTTTTGATGTTTATTCCTTGATAATAGTCCTTGGAGAAATCCTTCAAAGATTGTTTGGATAAGGTAGGAGTAGATGGTTGATTACATGATTGATAGGATTGTTGATTGGGTTGTGAAGGTCTGAATTATGAAGGACTTGTATAGGAGGCTATAAGGTTTCTAGTTACTTTTTAGGATTTGGAATTCAAATAAGAAGCGGTGTGGAGGATCTTGTGCTAGAATTATGTTTCCCTTGTCAAGGTTGGCATGAAAATGACTTATAGATGCTTTATTTTATCCTAGGGCATAAATAGTACTAGCATGCTCTTGGTCTAAATGATCTTGGCTTGTAAGGTTGTTCATGGTTTTCAGTTTGGAGCCTAGGAAAAGGTAGTATCCTTTCTCTATGAGGTACCCAACCATGGCATCTTTGTTTTGAAGTAGGAAGTGATCTAGTTGGGCACAACATTATTTAGTGTTATGGAGGTGCCTAATTATGGCATCATAATCTAGCTAGGCATGACCTTGTTTAGTCTTAAGAAAACCATTATAGTTGTTGTGATATTCATTCAATTGCACAAGGCTATCATCATTGGTCTCAAAAGGATTTATAGTTTGATTTAGATAAAAGATCCCATCTAATGGATACATGATTTTTTTAGTGGTTCATTTTGCAATGATCTTCACACAAACAACCTACACTAGTCAAGTGGGTGTGTTTCACTTGTGATCTCATTAATATACCAAGATTTGTTCACAAATAGTGTCAACCTAATATATCAAAGCATTAATTATAGAGGATTAGGATCGTACCCGTAGCCAACTATTCCATCTCCAAAAGGTATGTTGTGAGTAATTTCATGGAGCTAACCTCTTATTGATGCATCACAAGTTATAAATGGCTAATAGTTTCCTAATCTAGGTTTAAACAAGGCTCAATTAACGGAGTCCTTGCTATACAAAAAGGTACATAAGGCCCAATTCCATGATACAAAGGAACTATCTAAGGTCTGGGTATTAGTGGAATGAAACCACCTCACTTAATGATTTGATTAAAACACATAATTACTTAGCCAATCTTGACAACTCGACCAAGGAATTTATATATACCACTAGAATAGGTGCTTTGGCTAACACTTTGTGACAAAAACCAAGGCATTCGACCCCTAGAAAAATAAAAATAAAAAGGAATAAGTTACTTTTGATTCTCAAGATCACATAAAGTGCAAGAGAAGAGAATACACAAACTATCCTTGGGTAACATAAGTAGTTAGGTTACTTATGATCCTCAGGATTGCACAAATCACAAGAGAAGACCATACACAACACTAATCACACAAACACATGAGTAATTGGGTCACTTTTGATCCTCAAGATTGTATGAAGTGTAAGGGGAGAGCATACACAATTTCAATCACACAAGCACATATGCACAAAGAAAAAATAAATATTGACTCCTTGCTTGATTTATAGATGTGAGTTATACTTAAAATCAAATCTTTGACCAATGAACCTACAGAATAAGAGAGTTAGTAGTTTTAAAATAAAGTCTTTGTCATACGATGATGGCTACACCTAAACATAATTAGCAATCAAAACAATCCCTACAATAATAATCTTGTAAAATATAAAAAAATTGATTACCAATAGATTCTTTGTGATTTTATGATAAATTTAAAAAAAATTGCCAAAATTTGACTCCATATGCAAAAGTTATGCTTATCTCAAAAAATGCAAAAAAGGGCTTCAAACTGAAATATTTGATATTTGAGGTAGAATCTGCAAAAATTACCTATAACATTGCAAAGTTCTTAGAACCAACTTTCTAATGCATATAAGAGTGGAAAAATTTAACTATGTGGCTAAAAGTTATGATCTGTAAAAAAATGTCTCTTTATGCAAATAAAAGTGACCCCTAGGCATTGTTGGAGCAATGCCACCAGTTGGGTTGAGTGCACAAAGCAAAGGAGAGGTGGTCGCCATCAAAGCATTATCAAAGTGGAGCTATGGTGGAGTGGCTCCCATGGTAGAGCAAAGGTGGAAAGGGGAGCAAAGCTCTCAACACAAAGCAATAAGCACTAAGTGTCTGGTGTCCAGAATCTAAGATTGGGGTCTAAGGCTTGAGGCTTAAGCTAACAAGGTATGCAAACCATGTACTTGTTATCCCTACATGCACTAGTACCATTGACTGTGTGGTTGATGCATACTACTAACCTCTAGGTTTTTAAATGTCATAGGGCCGACAGGCCCTACCACTGATTGGACTATTCGGGGAGCCTCACCCAATGGGTGCCTCATGGTATGTCTACAAATATTTTAATGATAAAAGGGTCTATGGATCCCATACCTTATAACAAAATAGATATTTTATTAATAAAACCTTAATATTTGTTTAAAAAAAATACCTTTTCATAATGATTATGCCAATGAGGAATATTCATAGAATATGCTAGGACTTAACATAGGTTGGTACAACACTTGCACAGATGGTTCATATGCCATATGATGGGGTTAGAGGACTAGAAAAATACCTCCAGGAGATTGTAACATAGTATATTAAGTTTATGGTCAATCCATATAGATTTGGACCTTTCAGACTCAATTGCAAGGTCAAATTTGGACCAAGATGCACGTAGAATTTAGTTTGGCAAGATCTCTCCAAATTTGAGAAAGGAAAAAACCTATGAGATCAAAATATGGAAATCCTACAAAACCAAGGTAAGACTAACAAGGGTGTTCCATTGGGTGCGCCAAAATATATATGCCTAATTTAGAACAAACACCAAAAAGATTAAATCAATGTTAAACCCTTCATTCTAAATCAAACCATACCTCCAATTGAGCTAAAGAGAGTTCAAACAAAATAAATACTTGATACTCTTACCAATACAAACCCTCTTTGTTTAAGTTGATCGCTCAAGATGTGATTGATGTGGTTGCTTAAGGAGTCATGCAAGATTTTACATGTACTTGTCAATCCTTTGATTGGTGTCCCATGATTATTTGATGAAGGATTGGGTTGGATTTATAGATTTTGATTGAGGATGTGAATGGAGTGGACTTGAAGATGTAATACTAAAATGGATAGTTGAGATGCATTAGCTTCTAAAGCAAGTTAGCTTCTAGAGAAATAAGATGGATGATCAAGATTAATTGAAAATGGATGGATGAGATTGATTGATATGAATATTTAAATAATGGATTGTTAGGATTTATTTTAGGGCTATCTTTATGTGAATGGTTGAGATTTTGAGATGTAGTGTGGAAATAGATGGTGGAGATTTGTAAGATGTTTAACTTTTATTTACTAGCTAGTCATGTGACTAGTTGAATTATTTATTTATTTATTTGTGGATAATAGATGGAAATGGATTTATTTATTTATTGTAAATGAGAACATGATCTTTTATTTATTTATGAATAAATTAAAAAAATGGAATTAATGAATTAATTAACTAAATAATAATAATTATTTTATTAATTAATGGATGGTGGTATTATTAGTGAATGAAAATAAGTTGTTAGCATGGGATTAACTTGATTATGGTGATATTAGTATGGTAGTGGTGTTGAGATTAGTGAATTAGCTTGGTGATGTCAACATGGTGTTAGGAATGATGTTAGGAAGCAATGTTAGATGTGGTGTTAGCTGATGGTGAATTTTAATTGTCTACAATTTTAATAAATATAAACCAAAGGAATGTACTAGTCTTAATTTAATTATTCCTGTAATTCATTTTTAGAAGTCCTTCAAACATCTAAATCACTATTTCCGTCTTCAAATCTATCATTGGATGATAAGAAGAACATTAAGGTTACTTCTCAAAGTTATCCTCAATCTTCCAAAATATTTATCTGATACAAGGGTCTTAGATAAACATTATAATTTCAATACATACTCAGGACAATACATCATACCTGATCGGGCTGGGTCAAAGAGTCCCATGTGGAATATTTCCAACTCAGTGACTTCTTGGAGCCACCGCCTAGCTGGCATTCCAAGTCTTTTCATACTTTGTTGCCTGCTTTAGATTTTGAGAGATTGCATGAGCCACATAATGAAGGAAATAATGTCTAGGAATATGAAGGACATTTTTGGGAGTTTGAGTGGCATTGTTTGCAAAAACTTTTATGAGTGTCAATTCATTTCCAGATTGTTTAAAGGCATTCTGCAATTCCCTAAGTCTTGTAATTGCATCTCTCCTTGCTAGTTTGGTAAGTTCAGAACTATGGGAGGTGACAAAGTTAGAACAGAGCTGACATTGTATGTGGAGTTTAAGGCTGACTCTCAGGTTTGGAGCATCTATTATGAAGGGGGGATAACTCCTTTCCTAGAATGCTTGAATGGATTCAATGAGAGTTTGTTTGTGCAATTCGCTATGTTGTGGGATGAAGACCAAAAGGTGAGTGTTGGTGGGGTGCAAATTGAGGTCTCCGAAGAGTCCATAGCTAAAGCCATGGGCCTGAATCATGAGGGCAAAAGATTGAATATGCAGACAAAGGTCCAAGATCCAGAGGGGCTGAAAAATTATTCTATGAAGGTGATAAGCCAATCAGAATGCAAGGCAGCTTTGAATGTGGGAGCCTAGTAAATCCTTGGGACCATGTTTATTATCTTATTATGAAATTTATTACTCTTGAGTGTTGCTATAGATATTTCTACCATTACCAATTCTCCCTATTGAACCACTTTAGACATAAGGTCATGGTGAACTTTCCCTTCTATCTGCTCTCTTCCCTTGAGTCTTTTGTCAAGTTAACTAGAAAAACTTGGGAGGGCAACCCAACAGTGGTGGTTGTTCCCCTGCACTAGGGTTTGATTTTCTGCCTGTATCACTTTTATTTGGCCCTCTACCTTGCAAATCCTCTTAAAGTTAGTTTGATTGAGGAAAACATGGATGAGGATTCATATGACAATATCCCGCTAAGTGTTAAATATGACAGCCATAACAAAAATGAAGCCCCGTATCATGTTGATGTCGACCCTCAAAATTTTGTTGGGCCCCCCTAACCCTCCTGCTATCCCTGATTCTTGACCCCACAAGAAGAAGGATACCCCTACCCATCGGGCCCATCAAACTGGCCAAGACCCTGTGGTTTCAAATTCGAGGGGTGTTGATGGGTCCCAAGGCCAAGATCACAAAGATGCTACTGAAGGTCTTTGTGGGATGAAGAATTGCCCTTCTCCTTCTGGAGACAAGAAATGTAAAGGTCTACAAGTTCACCCCAGTTCTGGCAAGGGGGGAAAATGAAAAATAAAAAAGGTGATGAGGGTATGAAGAATGTGGAACATAGGTTGAGAAAGGCTAGGACAAACCCCAGGAGCAGAGAGAAAATGACATAGCTGAAGTCAAGGAGATGGCTGAGGGTAAGGAGACTGCTATGAGGAGACCTAGCATTCATAGATCGACCAAGCTGGCTGGGGGAAAGCCCCCAGTGTTAAAAATTGTTGATTACTCCTCTGCATCTGACCCTGATGACCCAAAGAATGAAATTGAGATTAAGTGAAGACTACCCCTGTGTAGGATCAAGAGGGAGCTAGCCATTTTGACTTAATGAAAAATTCTTATTATGATACTGAATAGGATGATGTTGAGATTCTGGAGACCCTAGAGAAGGAGGTGGAAAGTGCCAGGGATGGTGACTCTAACAAGCAGCTCATGCATGAGCTTGGGGAGGTTAAGACTCAGCTCTCGGCTATGGAAGCTAAGGTCAAGGTGTTGGTGATAGTTTGTTTGAAAGTCATCCATCAGGCGGCCACAACTTTTACTACTTTGTAGGAAGAACACCATGTTGAAAAGGATGTGAAGACTGAGAGCAAGGAGGAGCTGCTAAAGTTTCCGAATGATGATTGGAAAGATATGTTTAATTAGTTTTTACTGTTGTTCTATTTTCTAGTCCTTATTTTATTTTGATACTATTATGAACTCTTGCTATTAACCAACTATTTTTGTGTTGTTCACATCCTTTGGCCTATTTCGCTGCCCTTTGGGTTTTTGTTATCAGGATCTGCACCTGTGTTTACAACTTATTAATATCAAAAACATTACAATTTCAATGAAATCATTGATCCCTAAAATATCATAAATGAAATTTATAAATATACCAAAAGATATATTCTTCATATTCCCAAGCATAAAGTGGTATAATTTTGTTAGATTATCAACCACAACTAATATAATATCACATGAATTCCTTGACACAAAAACTCCTTGAGTAAAGTCCATATTTATAACTTGGAATTAAAAAAGGTAAATTATGAGTATGAAGTTCTCCATTGCTAGGTGAATATGTTTTTTTTTACATTTTAAACTCCAAGCATCTAGGATAAAATAAATGGTATTATTTTTCATGATTTTAAAAAATATTTTGTAGATCTACCATTGACTTAGAAACTCCTAGATGACTTGAATATGTATTGCAATGTCCTTGAATAAATAGAGTTCTTAAGAATTCTAGTCTAGAGTGTACATTTTTTTGAAACCTCATGTTTGTTAAAACCTTAAGAATCCATTCTGATCAAACTTGTAACCATAAAAATGAAGATCCCAAAATTATTCTCAAGGTTAACTTCACTTTAAGGTAATTCTCATCTGTAGAAATAATATTTAGTTAGGAACTTCATCAACCTTCACTACAATTAATTAAAGTTGGGATGTGCAAAAATGTAATGCAACCTTGTACAATCTATTTTAAGTTCAAATGGTTTACCCTAAAAAAGGTGTCACTACATAAGAAACCTAGTAACTATTGTTGCCAACTCCAAATCATGAGATGCAGTCTTTTTTAATCTTTAAGTTGAGGATGTTCTTGGGGCCCTCACTAATAAATAATTATTAATACAAAACTACAAAGTAAAAAATTATTATAGGACAATACCAATTACCTATGTGTGTATTATGAAATTGTGCACCTCCCAAAACACAAGAAGCGACACTTTTATCCCAACCCACCTCTACCAACAAAAAACCATTATACTAACTAAAAAAATTACACCTTTGACTACCAATTAAAAATAAATAGACCAAAAAGGTGAGCTCCTACATAGAACACATCAAAATCTCAATCTAAAACAACCAAAGCATTTCCTAGTCTATAACTAGCATACACAAACAAACCATATCCCAAATGCAAAACATCAACATGGAATCTATGATCTTTCATGGCCACACATTTTGCCTTTGAATCATTCATGTATCTTAATTCTATACAAGGTTTCAAAAAAATCTATTTTTGGAATACACCAATCCTTCCGACAAAATCCACTCGAATATCCTTCCTAAGGACACAAATTTCCTCTCCTAGATGAGGCCTTCTAATTCTTAAAATACCCTCCTCATTAGATCTATCATATGATACAAATTTATCTAGCTATGAGAACCCACTATGGAAAATCTAATCTTTGGTAGGTGGTTCTACAATAATTTTCTTCAATTTCTATCTAAAATTATAGCTATAGAAATATAATTTTTAGAGACTCCAATATTGTTTCCAAGAATAAACGTGTCAAATTTTAATATATCAAGGTTTAGGGTTGATTTTTTTCTTTATCCTATTAGAAATAGCTTCCCATATGGTTAATCACTCCCTAAGATCCCATACTATTGTATTTTTTGTCTATAACAAAAGTTGAGAAAGATGAAACTTGCACAAAGGAGAATTGAGAGTAGCTTCCAATGCATCCAAAAATTAGGATAAATAGCTTTTCATTTTATTGCCAATTATAATCTAGATCACATATGATAAATCACTCAAATAAACCAAATCCTTACATCTCCATTTTCAATCCATTCTATGTCATAGACATACAAAATAAATAATATACCACCTTGAAGATTCATAATTATTTTTGATAAATGCATAAATTACCTAATGGGAAGGATTGTAAATTATGCATCCTCCCACTTTACAAGGCTATATATTAATTTAAAATTAGGAAACAATTTTTATTAGATATTCCTCAAGATAGAAGATAAATCTAGATTAATAAATAGAAGGAGACCATCCCATGCATCTATAATATCACTCACCAATGCAGAGAAGTGGAGCTAGTGAATCCTAGTGTTATCTAGATGATCAACACCTTTATTGTGTTTCCTATAAAAATTCTCAAAGAAAACCTCTTAAAAATTATTAGAAAATCTACAAGCCTATAATATGCCATTATGTAGTTTACAATTCATCATATTTCCCTTGACTAGACCTGTAATAATCATCTAAGAGACCCATTCTACTATCAATCTCCTACACCCAACCAAAAAATAATCATTATCCCTCAAAGAAGGGCTTCCAAATTTGCTTCGTTATTCATTCTTATCCCTAGGAATAATGAAACAATAGTAATAAACTACCCTAAGGCATCTCTAAATATGACACTAGCAATAATTACCCCTAGAGACACCACTAAAATTAGGCTTCATGAACTCATCCAAAGGTTTTCTCCAAGACGCCAATTGTCTCAGACTTTTCTTGATTGCCCCATTAACAATGGTCATGGGGTACATAGTTAATATTATCAGCTTTATATATTTCTATACTTATGCACAACCACATGACTATCTTTCATAAGAAAACCTCCAAGAAATAAATTTTTACTACCAGAAATCATCCATTTATACATGAAACCTTAAGAACAAGAGATGTGGTAATTCTTGTTTTAGGAAACCTTCTCATTCTTATTATTCCAATTAATATTCATCTCCTTCTTAAATAATTTTATGGAATTAGATATTTTAAAAATCCCTCCAAAAACTATTATTAGCACCCTACAAGTCCCACAAAAGTGTGTACCTAATAGATGTTCTGACATTTTGACCATTCCATGGTGGATTTTATTTTGTTAAGGATCAAATGAAATTATACCCTTATAAATAATGTGTCACAATTAACTTATCTTCCTTTTGTTGGAAAGAGTATTTAATTGTATGTTTAAAAAACTTTTTGCTCCTTGAGTCACCACAAAACAAGTCATAAATTAGACTCTTGATTTCTTCATTCCTTGAATAAATAAGAATATGACCAAAAAAATCTAATAAAAATGATCTAATATTTCATTAAAGACACACTATTCATTAGGTTAATGAATGTTCAAAGTTGTAGAACAAAATGTGATAATATGAACTCATAGCAACCATAATTTAGACTTAATGTGATCTTAGTATATCTTGTTCCTTTATCTAAATATTGTGGTATCTCAAAAATATGTTTGTCCTACATTTTTAGTTGAATAGATCATTGATCTTGGGAAAATAATATTTATTATTGATGGATTCCTTATTCAAAAAAATTTAATTGATGTACAAATAAAGGGTTATATATTTTTTCAAAAATTGATTGATGCCTCCTATTAGTGCCTATATTTTTCAGCCCTAAAATCAGCCCAAATATACCAAGTGTGCCCCACTATGTTTTTGTCTTACTTTAATGACTTAAAAAATCCTCAAAAGCCCTAAAAATGACTAAGTATGACCTTTGTCGGCCCTTTTGGGTTTGTCAAGAACTTGTTGGTGGTTCTAGTGGTTCTCAGAACAACCAAAACCTCTAACAGGTTCCTAGGTTCCTATCGATCCTTGAACCCATGACATTAAGCAAATAAATGTAAAGGGTTAGGAACCTTGTTAGTAGTTCCAATTGTCCTCAGAACCATCAAAACCCCCAACATGGTTCTAGAGTTCCCTCTTGGCCCTAAATCCCCAACATGTGTTGGCCCAACATTTAAATGGTGTTGATTGCTTAAAACTGATGGAACCCTTGACTAGGTTTCTAAGTTCCCAGTCTCACCCATTGCTCTAACATGCAAGCAAGGATAAAAGAAAGAAAACAAGAGGAAGTGAAAGAGAAGAAATGAGAGAACATTAAGAGTGTTCTAGAGTTGCCAATGGGTGGTAAACCTTTGAAAAGGAGGAACAAGAAGATAGGTGAGAATTAAAAAAAAAAGAAAAGATAAGAGAAGGCATGAGGAAGTGACAAGATAAAGAAGTAGATAGGAAGAAATAAATGAAGAGGTCAGAGCTTCCAATGGTTCCCAAAACCACTGGAACCTCTGACAAGGTTCGTTGGTTCCTGATAAGGTCTAAAACCCAGACAAAGGAGATGAAGAGAAGAAGGAAAGTTCCTTGGTTCCTAATGGTCAGTGAATCATCAACTAAAAGGAACAAAGGGGAAAACAAGTAAAAATGATGAAGTAAATGAGGAGAGTAAAGGAAATGAGAAAATAAAAGATGTTGGTAGTTTTGATGGTTCTTGAAACCATTAGAACTCCCAACTTGGTTCCAAGTGAGTGCCTATCCTTCGACATCATCCAAAAAAGGCTTGGAAACACAAAAAACTAGGTGCTAAGGCAGAACAAAGCTTGATGGATGCATCCAAATATCTAAATACTCTTGTACGTCTCAACTACCTCTAGCTATTCTTCTCAAGGTGCCATGAATGCAGTTGGTGGCTTTTCCCAAATACCTCTTGTACCTACACACAGTTAATGCTATTATTTTATGGTGGGAAACACCTAACAACCATGGCCTCATTCAATGTAGACTAGGGTAGATTCAAAAGGGAGTATATATTGTCTTGTTTCTAATTTTAAAAGGTGTTGGTCTCTCTAGTTTTCTAGGGGGATGAAGGTGTAGAAGGATTCTCTAGGGTTTTAAATCACTCCCATCCAATTCTTTAGGGAAACAAATTCACCTGTGAAACATGTGTGATTAAAATTGTGAAAAGGGTATCAACATTTGAATGTATTCATGATCATAGGCAACTTTTAGGGAAGATTGGTAGATTTGATAAATGTAGCAATATTTTAGTACATTGCAAGACTTACAATGATCATTTTTATGTTACATATGGAGTTGTGCAGTTTAGACTTGCTATTATATATTTTATTTTTGGTATGTTGCTTTGATCAACTATGACTCTACAACTCATTAGATAGGCACCAGTCTTGGAAATTGAGATTAATCACGCCCATTTAAAATAAATAAAATCTTTCACAGTAGTTTAGGAATAGGTTGGTAGATTAGTTTAGGATTTTCTTGTATACACAAACCAATGTTATACCTTGGATAAATTTTAAGGGATATTGTGTCAAATATATGGTTAGAGGTTTGTGTAGGTTGGAGTTTGGCTCATCATCATAGTCCATTTTTTGTAAAAGCATATCTTCAGTAAGCTAGTGTCAGATAAATGAATAGAGGATTATGATACTGAGGGTGCAAGATATAAGTGTGTATGAATAGTTAAGGGGATTCATCTTAGTGATTGAAATTGATTATATTTTTGTGTACACTTATATTCTTGTTTGTCATCTTCTATTAGTGAGGTATTGTAGGCTTGCACCTGATTTCCATGAGGACATGGTAGTCAAAGCCTTATAAAATTGTTTTCATATATTTAGACCTGAACAGAATACCCCCTAGGTTCTGCAGAGCCTGAAGAAGAAGAGAATCTGTCATATCCTATGTGTTGGTCCAAAACCACCCTTTCTTTATTGATATATCATTCTCCCTGATTGTGATATTTGGTTCCTCTTTATGTCACTATTGGTGGTGGTGTTAGAGGAATGGTGGTGTTAGAGGAAAGGGCTTGTGGTTTTGGAACAAACACCTCCCAAGGTGGAATAATTTTCTCAATAATTCCTTTGTCAAAAATTTCTTAACAATACATATTTTATAGTCATCCATATTGATGTTCTTTTAATAAGGTTATATATTAGGAAGGAGGTTGTGTGCAAAATCTAAATATCATTAACTCTTACAAAATTAATAAATCATTAGGAACAAATGTCTTTTTGTCATCCAATTCATTGATGAGAGTTATATAATGTTGACAACATTTTCAATTATCCTCCTTGACATACACTATATAATTATATCAAATGTTGTTAGGTCTTTGAATTCCTTTGATCAACAATGATCCCCAAATTTATATAAACAACTAAGATATTTCTCTTAAAATTTCATGTTTAGTTTATGTTTTATAAGATAATTCACACCAAATATGTCATGTACAAGTTTAGATTAGTGGTAAAATTATGAAACTCTAACTATGCTTTAAATACACATTATTTGAATCTATGAATTTTTCCCCATGTCTAATTATCTACTTATATCTCATGAATAGTATCTTCATAAGTACCTTTCCAACTATCTTGGGTGTTTTGTAATGGGACCTATATCTATAATAACTCATACTAGAACAATAGACTTATATAAGAGTGGATTGGTGCTCTACTTTTCTATAGTACATTATAGTATAAATATAATGTAATAGCTAGTTCTATAATTTTTAAAGATAACCATTGTTGGATCTAGGGCATACAACTGAGAGGGGGGGGGTGAATCAGTTGTATAAAACTTCTCCTCATTCAAACACTTAACTCACTGTTGTTAGTTAGCAGCATATCAAATAATCATCCATGGAAGCATAATACATAAACACAAGGGCAGATAAGCATCAACACATTGAACACCAAGATTTTGACGTGGAAAACCCGGTTAAGGGAAAAACCACGGGGTGATTAACCCAAGAATTATTCTCTGTTAGAAGAATAAGGAAAAATGAATGGCACATGCCAATAAGGGCTCACTGCCCGAGCACACTGCTCACAAAGAGGCCCACTGCCTACAAGGAGACACACTGTCTACAAAGTGATGAAAATCACAGTCTTGAACTGGAGAATGACATCTCTACCATGTCCGGATCAGTTCCAATTAAGCGCAACAATCTCTGCTCTACCTTTCGCACGTTTCTTCGCTATACCATACTCATCCTCACACCACTCTGAAATGAATTCACAAATCATTATTTATACAAGACATCGACTTAGGAACAAGCATCTAAGTCGGCAAACAACCATAGGAGTATCCGCAAGATGAATAACGCATCCGGTCGGCCATCACAAGAACATTCGCAGGATGAACATCTCATCCGGTCGGCTACACAGAGCAAGAACTTCATCCGGAAGAATAACTTCAATTCCGGGCTCTACCATCAATGTGGACCAACAACACAACCTAAACATGATCCAAGAACCTTCACAAGCCTGTCTGAATGTCCGGATACATCCGCACTTCCTCTGCTTACTGGGATCTCTTGTCTTCCTCATCCGGAACTTCAAGAACACAGTCTGTCGCCACTGTCATAATGCAAGAGGTACTTCCGGACCTCCAAATCACACACAAATCAGGATGACACATCACAAGGACATCTCAAACTCTCCTTCCAATCCGCAGATTATGATAATACAATTCCGGACCTCACCGGACCTTTTTGTGATCCTCTGTCACCTCCGGATACTTGCCGGACCCGGTTCTATACCGGCAGCCACAACTCCTTCCGATCTTCATGCGGACCTCTGAAATCTTAACTGTAGCATCTCAAGACTCATATCTACTAACCCTTTAATCCGCATCCTCCGGTTCTCAACCTATACAGTACATTTACCTTCTTCTCATCACTGTTCTTCACTGTTCCTGACTGAGGCTAATTTTCTTAATATCCTTAGCACAAAGCTCATCAAATCCTTCTTGTCAATGCAGTATGAGTATGTTGACATCAATGACAACACTGGCTCACCTCATACTTGCAACAATCTCCCCCTTTGTCATTGATGGCAACATATGATGTGAAAAACCATCAAGACAAGAACTTCTCTTTTCTGTCACAGCTCCCCCTATCAACAACAACTCTTCACATGTCTTTCTTTGCTGCTCCCCCTTTGATCATCAACCACTTGTTTTTCACATGTCTTCTCTCCCCCTTTGACATCAATGGCAAAGGGCTCATACTTGCAATTCTCATGCATCAGAATCATACCAGCTGCTCCCCCTTAGTTGCAGCTCCCCATTAGTCCGGATCACAAGATATGACTGTGATAGCCACCGGACTGATGCACATCAGTGCATCTTAGTTCATCACCGGAGGGGCCATGACCCCTAACTTCTCCCGGAGATATTCAAAAGAGTCCTTGGGAAGAGGTTTTGTAAAGATATCTGCAATCTGATCCTTGGAGGGAACATACTCCAATCTGACTTCTTCCTTGTTTACTTGTTCTCTCAAAAAGTGAAATTTGATAGATATGTGCTTAGTCTTAGAATGCAATACCGGATTCTTGGAAATATTAATTGCACTTGAATTATCACAGAAAATTGTGATAGGCTCCTCATATTCAACTTTGATGTCTCTTAGCATCTGCTTCATCCATAAGATTTGAGTGCAACTACCTGCTGCTGCAATGTATTCTGCTTCAGTTGTAGACAGAGATATTGCATCTTGTTTCTTGCTTAGCCAAGAAACCAATCTCTTCCCCAAAAAGAATGCTCCACCACTAGTGCTCTTCCGGTCATCCACATCTCCTGCCCAATCTGCATCTGTGTAAGCATGAAGAGAGAAATCCGGACCTCTAGGATACCATAGACCATACTCAACTGTCCCTTTCAAGTATCTAAAAATTCTTTTGATTACCATAACATGAGATTCTCTAGGATCAGCCTGGAATCTTGCCACAAGACCAACAGCTTGCATTATATCTGGTCTAGTTTGAGTGAGATACAACAATCCACCAATCATTGATCTATACTTTGTCTGATCTGCCTTTGGAGAATCATCATCTTTGCTTAACTTACATCCGGTTGCCATAGGAGTGTTCATAGGCTTTGAGTCTTCCATACCAAATTTCTTTAACAATTCTTTCACATATTTGGTCTGAGAAATGAAGATCCCTTCTTTTGTTTGAGTAATTTGCAGACCCAAGAAGAAATTCATTTCACCAAGCATAGACATTTCAAACTCACTTTTCATCTGGTTTGCAAAAGTTTTGCACATACTATCTCTTCCTCCAAAAATGATATCATCCACAAACACTTCAACAATCAAAATGTTTTCATGATCAATTTTGAAATATAAGTTACTGTCAGCAGTACCTTTGTTGAATCCAATCTGCACAAGATGCTTATCCAACCTTTCATACCATGCTCTTGGGGCTTGCTTCAATCCATACAAAGCTTTCTTCAACTTGCAGACCATATCATTATTATCAGACAATTGAAATCCATCCGGTTGTTCAATGTAGACTTCTTCTTCTAGATCACCATTTAGGAAGGCAGACTTGACATCCATCTGATATACCTTGAAGTCTTTGAAGGCAGCAAATGCAAGAAGCAATCTGACTGCTTCAATTCTTGCTACCGGAGCAAAAGTCTCTTCAAAGTCAATTCCTTCTATTTGAGAGTAGCCTTTGCAGACCAATCTAGCTTTGTTTCTGATTACTTCACCAGCTTCATTTAGTTTGTTCCAGAAGACCCACTTGGTTCCAATTACATTCCTGTCTCTAGGTCTGGGAACAAGATCCCAAGTATGATTTTTCTCAATTTGCATCAGTTCATCTTCCATTGCTTTGGTCCAGTTTTCATCATTGCAGGCTTCATTTATTGTTTTAGGTTCAATCTTTGAAATCAGACAACATTCATTCTGATCTTGAGCAATATTCCTTCTAGTTTGTACACCTTTGCTTCTGTTACCTATGATCTGATCTTCAGAGTGATTCAGTCTTACATACCTTGGAATTTTGGGAGTATCCAGCACTGATGTTTCTTGATCAGCCTCATTCAAATCTAACTCTTCTTCCTGATTTACCGGATCAGGCTGACTCTGTCTCACGGGAGAGGATTGAGGTCCTTGAGCACTGTCTTGGTCATCTTCATCAAACTCATAAAATCTTGAAGGCTTCTCAATTCCTTCATCAACCTTCACATTGGTGCTTTCTATCATCTTCCTCAATCTCTTATTGTAACACCGGTATGCTTTGCTTTGAGTGGAGTAGCCCAAGAAAATTCCTTCATCACTTCTAGCATCAAACTTTCCTAGATCTTCATCTCTTTTAATATAACACTTGCTACCAAATACTCTGAAATATTTCACAGTAGGAGTGATGCCAAACCAGAGTTCATAGGGGGTCTTACCGGTGTTGTTTCTGATTTGAACTCGATTGAGAGTGTAGACTGCAGTGCTGATAGCTTCTTTCCAAAACATTTGAGGAACATTTGCTTCCAACATCATTGTCCTAGCAGCTTCCTGGATGGTCCGGTTCTTTCTCTCAACTACTCCATTCTGCTGTGGAGTCTTAGGAGCAGACAACTGTCTCCTTATACCCTGTTTCTCACAAAAGTCAATGAATTCACCAGATGTAAATTCACCACCTCTATCAGACCTTAGACACTTTAGTTTCAATCCGGTTTGATTCTCCACCATAGCTTTGAAGATTTTGAACTTCTCAAAGGCTTCTGATTTTTCTTTTAGAAAGGTAACCCACATCATCCGGGAATGATCATCAATTAACAACATGAAATATCTATCACCTTGCAGACTCTTGATTCTTGTCGGACCACATAGATCAGTATGTACTAATTCCAACAATCCGGTAGAAGACTGATCTTTGCTTTTAAAAGAGACTCTGCTTTGTTTGCCTAACTGACATTCTTTACACACACTATTTGTAGGTTTTATCAACTTTGGAAGATCTCTCACAGCCTGAGTATTGCTTATTTTGATGATGTTATCAAAATTTACATGACACATTCTTCTATGCCATAACCAACTCTGATCAATTTGAACAAACAAACAACTTTTATTTGAACCAACCAGATGAAAGATGTTACCTCTTGTCTGAGTACCGGATGCAATTTCAGTTCCGGAGCTTGTAAAGATTCTGCATTTTCCATTCTTGAACCGGAGATCATAGCCTTTGTCCACTAACTGACCAACACTGAGAAGATTGTGCTTCAATCCTTCAACATACAGTACATTTCCTGTTTTGCTCTTACCATCAAAGGAAATAGTTCCCCTACCTCTGATTCTGCCAGCAGAATTGTCACCAAACTTTACCATTCCTCCTTCATATCTTTCCAAGTCTAAGAACTTATTCTTGTCACCAGTCATATGGTGAGAACATCCACTGTCAATAACCCAATCATCCTTTTCTTCCACTTGAGCAGCTAAGGCTTTTTCAACAACTTTGTGATTGACAGATTCAGAGAGCATGGAATCTTCTTCCTTGATGGCTATAAACACCCACTCATTTCCGGATTTGTTTCCTGGTTCTGATTCATCATCTGTTACTCCTTCATTGTCATCTTCTTCATGAACATAATAGCAATTCTTTTGAAACCTTTGTCTGTGAGTATTAGATCTTGCAGATCTTTCCGGACATCTTGAGTCAAAATGACCAATCTTATTGCAGTTGAAACACTTAAAGGGTAGTTTTCCTTCATACTTACCGGATCCTCTTGGCAGTCTTTTTGCAATGAGGGCTTCAAGTTGAGCTGTTTCTGCTTCTTCTTCTTCCATGTCTCTTCTTGCTTGATCATACCATGACATTTTCCTTGATGAGTTTTCACCCGGATCAAATCTCTGTTTGCCTTTCACATAGGCACTGGCTTTGAAAGCAGATTCAGTCTTGGGTGGATCATCTCCAAACTCGGTCATTTCAAATGCAGCTAGTTTGCCAGCCAGTTGTTCTCTTGTGACAGTTGTGTGGGCTCTGAATTCATCAATGGCAGCAACTTTGATTTTGTAGGCAGCAGGAAGGGATCTTAGGATTTTGCAGACAATCTCATTTTCATCTAAAGTTCCACCAGCATTTCTGATTCCACATACTAGCTCATTTACTCTTGGCATAAAGGTAGTGATGTTTTCATCATCTCTCATTTTCAATCTTTCAAATTTCCCTTTCAGACTTTGCAACCTTGCACTTTTGACAAACTCATCTCCTTCATACAGAAGTTCCAATTTAGTTAGGATCTCATATGCAGTGGGTAGGTCAATGACATTCGAGAGATCTGAGTCATTCAATGCGCTTAGAAGAGCTTCCTTGGTCCGCAGATTGTTTTCAGCTTCTGTGATTTCATTCAGGGTTGTCGGACCACCTTGTGGAGGTACATATGGTTTTGAAATCATACCCAGGTATGCTTTTCCCATGCATTCCAAGTGACACTTCATGCGACCTTTCCAGAGAGTGAAGTTGGTTCCATCGAACTTCGGACTATCCTTCTTGTATGACGACATCCTGGATCTCCTCAAGCGGTTAAGCTCTTGTCAGAGGAACTTAGCTCTGATACCAATTGTTGGATCTAGGGCATACAACTGAGAGGGGGGGGTGAATCAGTTGTATAAAACTTCTCCTCATTCAAACACTTAACTCACTGTTGTTAGTTAGCAGCATATCAAATAATCATCCATGGAAGCATAATACATAAACACAAGGGCAGATAAGCATCAACACATTGAACACCAAGATTTTGACGTGGAAAACCCGGTTAAGGGAAAAACCACGGGGTGATTAACCCAAGAATTATTCTCTGTTAGAAGAATAAGGAAAAATGAATGGCACATGCCAATAAGGGCTCACTGCCCGAGCACACTGCTCATAAAGAGGCCCACTGCCTACAAGGAGACACACTGTCTACAAAGTGATGAAAATCACAGTCTTGAACTGGAGAATGACATCTCTACCATGTCCGGATCAGTTCCAATTAAGCGCAACAATCTCTGCTCTGCCTTTCGCACGTTTCTTCGCTATACCATACTCATCCTCACACCACTCTGAAATGAATTCACAAATCATTATTTATACAAGACATCGACTTAGGAACAAGCATCTAAGTCGGCAAACAACCATAGGAGTATCTGCAAGATGAATAACGCATCCGGTCGGCCATCACAAGAACATTCGCAGGATGAACATCTCATCCGGTCGGCTACACAGAGCAAGAACTTCATCCGGAAGAATAACTTCAATTCCGGGCTCTACCATCAATGCGGACCAACAACACAACCTAAACATGATCCAAGAACCTTCACAAGCCTGTCTGAATGTCCGGATACATCCGCACTTCCTCTGCTTACTGGGATCTCTTGTCTTCCTCATCCGGAACTTCAAGAACACAGTTTGTCGCCACTGTCATAATGCAAGAGGTACTTTCGGACCTCCAAATCACACACAAATCAGGATGACACATCACAAGGACATCTCAAACTCTCCTTCCAATCCGCAGATTATGATAATACAATTCCGGACCTCACCGGACCTTTTTGTGATCCTCTGTCACCTCCGGATACTTGCCGGACCCGGTTCTATACCGGCAGCCACAACTCCTTCCGATCTTCATGCGGACCTCTGAAATCTTAACTGTAGCATCTCAAGACTCATATCTACTAACCCTTTAATCCGCATCCTCCGGTTCTCAACCTATATAGTACATTTACCTTCTTCTCATCACTGTTCTTCACTGTTCCTGACTGAGGCTAATTTTCTTAATATCCTCAGCACAAAGCTCATCAAATCCTTCTTGTCAATGCAGTATGAGTATGTTGACATCAATGACAACACTGGCTCACCTCATACTTGCAACAACCATTTCATCACTTCTTTGTATCAATTAGGTTGTTTGTGGTATATTTTTCACTACTAAAGATAAATAATCCATTCAGTAGACCCTTTCTCTAAGGTATTATATTTCTCTTATTCCAATTTCTAAAATATTGATTTTACTAGAAGTTTTGGTTCTATTTAATCTAATTACTATTAGTTCTTATCATTATGGTTTCCATTTCCTTAGAACTTTCATGAACCTCCTTTGTTATTATTTTTAACTCTAAAATTCTTCTCTTGAGAAGGTTGACACTATAATTGTGAAAGTGTACTCTTCTCAAGGAGGTTCTTTTGAAGAATTAAAATCAAAATTATCTTCTCTTACTTTATTGCTTTTGTAAACAAATTAGCCATATTGGTAGATTTGTCCATATCAATGTCAACATGGGTTTGATGATTGATAACCCAAAAAAATGGTTCATCCATTGACATCACACTCCTTATAAATCCTAGAAGATATATAACTAAAGCAATTAATTTACTCTAATACTCTATAACTATAATATCAACATGCTTAAGATGATGAAATTATGTGTGTTGTAATAAAACTATAAATTGGGGTTCTATCTTCCTCCAAAATGGCTATAGAATTATACCAAGTGGTTTCCTAGGAATTAAATTCTTGTCCACTTTACTACAATTCCACCAAGTTGAGTCTCACTATTCTACTATTACACCCCCAAGTTTCTTAGTGTTGTTTGAGAAATTTCTCAACTCAAAATAATTTTTTATTCAATGACTTAAGCCTCTAAATCATCCTTAAAATCTATTTTTCATACTTGGGAGGCACAATTCTTTTGAGGTCCTTATAAAATTTATTTTCATCATCTTCCTAATCATGAAAATATTTGACCAAAGCCTATTCATATTCCACAACTTCTTCTCTTCCACCTTTTCCTTAACTTCATGGTTATCCTAATCTTTATTTTCAAGAAAAAATGAAGAAAATAAATTAGATCTCAAGAATCCATTAATAAGGTAAGGATCTAAACCATTGTGTGCTTCTAATTAAAATCAATGTTATCCATAATACTCAAAGTTATATTTAGACCTCATTTAAGCATAAACATTATTTCCACATATTATACTCAAAAGGAAACTTCCACTCTATAGATTAATTTGTTTAAGACTAATATAATATTTTTCTCTTTATTCCAAAATTTATATTTTTGAGAGAAAAATATAACTAAGAAGGGTAATAATCTCTTTATAAACGTAAAATAAAATATTTCTATATTATAAATAAAATAGTTTATAACATCTCAACAAAAATTTACAATAAACAATAATTTGAAATAAATTCAACTAGAAATCAAATTAAATCCACATATATTCACTTTAATATATGACCCATGATTTCACCTAAAACTATAAAACAATGGGAGAAATATTATAGTGGTGCTTCTTACCACTAACATGAAAGCTAAAAGAGGATCCCCTAATTAACCATGAAATATGGCATCCCCCTTCCATTTCACAAGGTAGGATTGATAAGGAAATATAATATAAAGATAAGATAGAAAAATATTGGTGAATGCATCATAATTTTGTACAATACACAAATATAAAAACAATTAGAATTAAAGTAGTTGAGTTCATAGAAGTTATGGATAATCCATGGATATTAGCAATTGGTTTCTATAGATTCTTGTCCTAATAAAATAAACAACAATAAAATGAGCTTATAATGTATCAAGTGATACATAGGTTGAACTCAAACTCTTAAAATGGTTGAGCTACATACAGTTTCACTAAGAAACTAAAAAAAATATTTAAACCAGATAAAAATAAGATTCACATTAATTCAATCCTACTTCAACCACATACATGATCATTACAATCATAAAATTAAACTCAACAATACTGTTGAAACTAAACACATATGTACATATGCTACAAGCATACACAAATTTTGATAAAATATGCTAAATAATAATAGTTAAGTACACAATTATACTCATGATCATATGCAAGGTATGAATAAGATTTTACATGTTCCAAATCTAGATCAAATGTTTCTAAAGCATTGAGTATTGAAAAAAGTGTTTTAAAATGTTAGTAATTAAAAATATAAAATTTAATAAATAATATAAACTTACCATGGTGCAGGAGCACCTACCTGATAGCTGGCCTCCATGAGGCAGTTAGTTTGTTTTGAGTCTTGTTAATGTTTTCAAGAAGGTCTGATAAGACCAATGCATGTAATAAGGTCATGTTGACCATGCTTTGCTATTTTTAGCTAGTTTGTTAGACAGCTGTTATGCTGTAGGTCCGGTTGGATCTCCCAGCCGCTTGGAGAGATTTCCCAGCCGCTTGGAGTCGAGTGGTAGTACTCGCAGGAGATCCTATATATGCATGAGGATCGGTTGGTTTTAGATAGAGTATTGGATCGAGCTAGGTTGCACAGAGTGAGACAGGGAGAGAGACTGATCATTGTATTGCATCTTTTGAAATCAAATAAGAGATCCTGTTGTGTTCATTTTCTGGTTGGACTCCATTGTTTAATCGATTTGTTGGTTTGGTGGTTTCATGGATTGGCTGATCCATTCCACCGGTTGATTTGTCGAATCAGTGGAATGGCCATGTACAGTAGGGTAGGGTTTAGTCTGCATTTCGTGTTTGTTTGCATGCAGGTGTGCAGGATCGTCGTCGAGAGGTGTTGAGGACCCTAGCATGGGTATGTGCTAGGTCATGCTGGTAGTTAGAGTTTGGAAGATCACCCTGAAAGTGGATCGGGTCATCCTAGGAGGTTTGGCGGATCGAAATTCGCTAAGGTTGGAAGTTCGTCAAAACGGCATCATCAGGATATTTCTGCGTATATCCTGCAGTTACTTCGGGCGTCATCCGAGTAAGAGGAGATAAGCATGATGCAGTTGATTGCATAAAGTGAAAGTGCATTGGGGTGATCATCATCAGGTGTTGCCGAGGAGGAGCGTATCGGCATAAGGTAGAAGATCGGGTTGACAATTCCTTCGTGGGCCGAAAATGTTAAGTTTGGCCGACAGCAGGATATGACGTCATCGTCATCAGGATATCGGGGCAGCAGGATATTGAAGGAGCTGCATGTGACGTCATCATCATCAGGATAATCGTCATCAGGATATCGGGGTGACGTAAGCATCGAAGGAAGGGTGCATAAGGTTTGTCGTCATCAGGATATATGGGAGGAACCGGATGTTCCATATCCTGCTGATTAACATGATGTTGAACATCATGATGCTGAAGATAGTGAAGAAAGAGGTTGGCGGTAAGATGAACAGTGAACGTCAGGAGGATGTTCGCGCTTGCCGAATGTGATGATGCTGCCGATAGTCGGATATGATGATGCTGTTGGCAGGCGAAGAGTCGAAGGTTTGTCTGCAGGAGGATATCGGTCGGCAGAGTAAATATGATGATGCTGATAGTGTTAAGGAAAATATGATGATGATGAAGGGTTGCGGACATCCATGCTGTATGTCAAGGTTTTAGTGTGGATGCCTCTGCATCATAGTGGTATCAGAGCTCAGAAAAAGGTCTGGGCTATTGTGTGTTGATTCTGTCACCGAAAGGGCAGAGGTAGAGTTGATTCTATCACCGAAAGGACAGAGGTAGAGGAGTGAGAGGTTGACAAAATGCCTCCGAAAGGTAGTGGTACTGCAAGGGAATTGCAGGAGATGAAGGAAAAACATGCCAGAGAGATGAGGAAGATGAAGGAGCTTACTGAAGCACTTCAAGCCAGGCTTGTAGCCCTAGAAAAGAACAAAAAGAGGGAAGTGGAAGACAGTGAGTCTGAAGAAGATGAAGATGCTGTTGAAGAGTATGAAGAGGTAGCTGAAGATCTGGATGCTGAAGACCAGAAATTTGCAAAACTGTTAAAGGCAGTGCAGAGTGATAAACCTAAGGTAAAGGTTGATGTTTCCAAGTATAATGGAAGTTTGAATGAAGATGAGTTACTGGATTGGATTGCTGCACTTGATAATCACTTTGAATGTGAAGATGTTGCTGAGGATCAAAAGGTAAAGATTGCAAAGACCAAGTTAGGAGGTCATGCTTTGGTATGGTGGGATTATGTACAATCCGAGAGAAGGAAACAAGGGAAGTCAAAGATCACTTCATGGGATAAAATGGTAGCAAGGATCAAAGGTAAATTCTTGCCAAGGGATTATGAAATTCAGATGTTTAAGAAGCTGCAATTTTTAAGGCAGAAGGAAATGGATGTGAAGGCATATACTGAGGAGTTTTATAAGTTGAGTATGAGATCTGGTCATCATGAGAATGAGGTAGAAAAGGTGGCTAGGTACTTGGCTGGTTTGAGATTGAACATACAGGATGAGTTAGTTTTAGCTAACCCTAAGAATGTGGAGGATTGTTATCAAATGGCAATCAGGATTGAAGAAAAGATGAATAGGGGACAAGATAAGTCCATGAGAGCAAGAGGAAACAATATGAGGGGAAGAGGATCAGCCCCTACACAAAGGCAAACCAATGAGGGTCAAGAAGACACTGGTAAAGGACAGGGACAGTCTGATTTCAGAGGTGGATGGAAAGGTAATAGAGGAAGATTTGGAGGTGGTAGAGGTTCTACTACATTTTCAGGAAAGTGTTACACCTGTGGTGAGTTGGGTCATCCATTTTTCAAATGTCCAGAAAGCAAAGGTTCATCATCTAGAAATGATAGAACAAATGACAAGAGAGTACAACTTGTGCAAGAAGAGAAAGTAGGGCAAAGTGTGCAAAGTTCAAACACTTATCAAAGAGATAGGGAGCCTGAAAATTATGCATATCCTGAGGATGGAGAAGCATTGATGCTAAGGAGAATTAGTTTGCAGGCATCAAAGGATATGATGCAAAGAAGAGCTCTTTTCAAGACCACATGCAAGAGCAAAGGTAAAGTATGTAAGGTTGTCATTGATACTGGTTCAACAGACAACATGGTATCTCAGGAAATGGTGGATAAACTGAGTTTGGAAAGGATTCCACATCAACACCCTTACAAGGCATCTTGGGTGAGTGATAGTCAATCACTTTTTGTCTATGAACAGGCATATGTGGATTTTCAGATTGGAGCATATCATGATAGAGTTTTGTGTGACATTTTGCCCATGGAATGTTGTCACCTACTGTTGGGTAGACCATGGCAATTTGATAGGAGGGTACTGTATGATGGGTATGCTAATACCTACACCATCAAGAAAGATGGGAAGACTATTATGTTGATGCCATTGCAGGCAGATGCTGCAGCACAGGGGGCAGCCAAAATCATTTTAGTGGGAAAGAAGAAGTTTGTGCAGATGCCTATAGGAGCAGGCATAAAGGCAGTTGAGGATACTGCAGGGAAAGTTTTAGTTGTGACTGACAGAGGTCAGCAGCAGGTGTAGAAAGAGGTTTGCAAACAGCAACCAGTTGAGAGGAATGACAAGGATGTTGTCATAGTTGGGACTATTGTTTGTCCTATAACGGTTGAAAGGAAGATAGAGTTGAACATTGCAGAAGTTCAAGAGGCAGTTCAGACAGAGGTTCTGGTCAGACAACCTGACAAACACAGGGTATGTGAGAGAAAGGCCTACATTGACAGGCATGAGGATTTACTTGCAAGAAAGCAAGTTACAGTTCAGAAGTCTTGGAGCAGCCAAGAGCCAGCAGAGGATACAGCTGGAACAGGTCAGAACACTGACATGACAAAGTGTAAAGGTGGAGGACTTCCACAACCCAAACTCATGGGACATGAGTTCTTTTCTGTTGGGGAGTATGGTGCAGGAGTACCTACCTGACAGCTGGCCTCCATGAGGTAGTTAGTTTGTTTTGAGTCTTGTTAATGTTTTCAAGAAGGTCTGATAAGACCAATGCATGTAATAAGGTCATGTTGACCATGCTTTGCTATTTTTAGCTAGTTTGTTAGACAGCTGTTATGCTGTAGGTCCGGTTGGATCTCCCAGCCACCTAGAGAGATTTCCCAGTCGCTTGGAGTCGAGTGGTAGTACTCACAGGAGATCCTATATATGCATGAGGATCGGTTGGTTTTAGATAGAGTATTGGATCGAGCTAGGTTGCACAGAGTGAGACAGGGAGAGAGACTGATCATTGTATTGCATCTTTTGAAATCAAATAAGAGATCCTGTTGTGTTCATTTTCTGGTTGGACTCCATTGTTTAATCGATTTGTTGGTTTGGTGGTTTCATGGATTGGCTGATCCATTCCACTGGTTGATTCGTCGAATCGGTGGAATGGCCATGTACAGTAGGGTAGGGTTTAGTCTGCATTTCGTGTTTGTTTGCATGCAGGTGTGCAGGATCATCGTCGAGAGGTGTTGAGGACCCTAGCATGGGTATGTGCTAGGTCATGCTGGTAGTTAGAGTTTGGAAGATCACCCTGAAAGTGGATCGGGTCATCCCAGGAGGTTCGGCGGATCAAAATTCGCTAAGGTTGGAAGTTCGTCAAAACGGCATCATCAGGATATTTCTGCGTATATCCTGCAGTTACTTCGGGCGTCATCCGAGTAAGAGGAGATAAGCATGATGCAGTTGATTGCATAAAGTGAAAGTGCATTGGGGTGATCATCATCAGGTGTTGCCGAGGAGGAGCGTATCGGCATAAGGTAGAAGATCGGGTTGACAATTCCTTCGCGGGCCGAAAATGTTAAGTTTGGCCGACAGCAGGATATGACGTCATCGTCATCAGGATATTGGGGCAGCAGGATATTGAAGGAGCTGCATGTGACGTCATCATCATCAGGATAATCGTCATCAGGATATCGGGGTGACGTAAGCATTGAAGGAAGGGTGCATAAGGTTTGTCGTCATCAGGATATATGGGAGGAACCGGATGTTCCATATCCTGCTGATTAACATGATGTTGAACATCATGATGCTGAAGATAGTGAAGAAAGAGGTTGGCGGTAAGATGAACAGTGAACGTCAGGAGGATGTTCGCGCTTGCTGAATGTGATGATGCTGCCGATAGTCGGATATGATGATGCTGCTGGCAGGCGAAGAGTCGAAGGTTTGTCTGCAGGAGGATATCGGTTGGCAAAGTAAATATGATGATGCTGACAGTGTTAAGGAAAATATGATGATGATGAAGGGTTGCGGACATCCATGCTGTATGTCAAGGTTTTAGTGTGGATGCCTCTGCATCATACCACCTCTATCAAGAATTAAGGATTGTATAATTCAACCCTTTGGTAGATTTCTACATAGTGAATTTTACATTTAATGTACCCATCCCAATTCTAATATACAAAAGTGTTTAATATGAAAAGAGAGATGATGAGTTTGATAGTTTTGTTTCAAGGGTTTATCATGATCCTCCTTTCACCACTAAACATTCAAGGACATTCAACTGAGTAGAGAACTCTACTGTAGATCTCCTGTCACTTGGAACATAGGGGAAGATTGGAATTGTGTGAATTTGTTGTTCAATTAAGGCCAATTATGCTCAAAACCTAATTTCATAAAATCGTATACAAACAAACAAATTACAAAAAATGATCGCACACAGAGATATCAAATGACAACCAAATAAATACCATATTTCAAAGTTCGATGTGCAGAAAAGTTTGGGACTAATGAGTGGGTGCCCTAGTCCACTATACCTACTTTTGTTGGGGTCTCTAAAGAATGTCTGGAACATGTTCCTATTGTCATAGAGATTTCACCACTTCAGAATCTGGAGGACTAATGAATAGGCACCCAAGTCCAAGCCCTAGTTTTCTTCTCAGATCTACAATTTTGACAGTCTACACTACTCTCCTACAACTCAACTTCTTTTTCTTCCAAAACCTGTAACCTGCAATAATAGAAAAGTGGGTTGGGGTTGTGGTGTTTAGAGGCTTGCCTCAGTCAAGCCCCAAAAAGATATTCAAGTCTTTCAAACACTGTTGTCAGATAAAGAGTGCATATCCCTATGGGATAGAGGCAAAATCCAAATGATAAATGATAGAAAACACAATTGATATCACCTTGTAGTGTAGATCTCATGGAAGGAAGATGATCTTCATTGCCATGAGGAGATGGAGTTGAATCTGCAATCACAAACACAATAACAACACAAAATACTACTCTGCAACACAATGAATGCCTTGAGTCACTTTCACATAAGCTTCTATATCAAAATTGCCATCTAGTTTACAAATAAATCACTAAACATGCTTATATATGCAACTACAAACATTCCCACTAAGAATTTTGTATTTCAAACTTGAGATGTCGGCATAGGACCTAATAACGGTCATATAACCGACACACAAAATAGGTCCTGACCTAAAATAGGGTAGGACTAGGGCACGGGTGCCCAAGTCCTCCCCCTATTTTAGGCAGGATTCATGTTAATCACATCCCCTAGGTCCCATTTGCCATGAAACTTTAGGGTTTTCTCATCAGGAGTCACCATTAACATGCAAAATGACCTAAATGCATTCTAAAAGACTCGGGAGCTAAACCTTATGAGGGAAAATCCCCCAAGGGGACATTTTCCAATGTAATATTTAGTCCCCACTTTAATGTATGTATAAACACAAGGCCAATACATGCATTAAAGTATGGTCAACAAACACAGCAAACACACCAAGCACAAAGAAGACATGCCAATCACAATAAAGATGGTAACATGCATGTAAAACATGAAGAAGACAGTTACAGTCATGCAAAACACAGAGAAGACAACATTGAAGACATGCAAAACACAATGAATATAGTGAATGCAGTGATTATTTTTTCTTTTCATTTTCTCATATGTATGAAATGCAAATTCAAGTACAAAGAAAGTAAACACACAACCCAAATGCAGGAGGAGCTCATTGCCACTAGTCTTGAAACTGCTTAAGGGGCAACAGACATGCCAAACAAATCTCAAAGTGTAGGAGGAGCTCATTGCCAGTAGTCTTGAAACTACAGTTCAGAACAAACGTGCCATAAAAATCCCAAAGCATAGGAGGAGCTCATCACCACCAATCTTGAAACTATGCTTGGGAACAAACATGCATACACACACACATGGAAGACATGGAGAAAAAATGACAAACAAGTAATGGAAGGAACCTATTGCTAGGTTTGCAGCCATCTCAGGCACATTATAGGCACACATCGACAATTGGGCTTCACCACAACAATCGTCGAAGACACGCTTAAGGGTTAGGATAGTCTCATATCCACTCCTCGCCTGCTCAGAGGACTTTTTGAAAATGATAGGATGTGCAATCTCCTTGAGAAATACACCATCCCCAACTCACGTGGAGGGCTTAAAATAAAAAGGATATGCATGATATCTTGCCTCCGTAGAGGGCTTAAGTGATTGCAATAGATTTCAATCTTTACAAACACACTTTGCTAGCATCTAAATCAAATAACTTACCTTATATGCCCCCACCTTAAGGTGGTTGATATCATGTACTGATATCAAGCACATTAAGGTAGGAAGAAAACACACAAGGGAACATGAGCTCTCACAAAGCCCATGCCCCCTGGAGGTTACATGTACTTTACAATGACCAAATGTTCCTACAAACACACAATTTCTTGCAAGAAAAGGTGTTAGCATCCATATAATCATGATAAACAACAATGCAAAGCTAGATCCAAGATAGACAAAGTGCACAGAGCAGCAGTATTGTTATGTTTTGTAAGTACGATAAGACAACATCAAGATCACATGAAGTGATTCTACTCACCAAGCGTCGGATAATATATAACAACCCCATTGTCATGTATGGACTAGGCCCATTTTTTGATTTCTCATTGAAGGGACACCGGGTTTGTATCATATAATATATTTTTCTTCATCCACTAGCTAGGTAGAACCACTAGAGGAAGGTAAACAATAAATCAAGAGACAAGAAACAAGTGCCTTAGGGATAGTCACATAGGAGGGTGCCCCCAAGTCACCAACCGAAACGCTATGTCCATAAGACACAACACACAACAATAAAAATAGAGGAGAAGAAATACAGAAGAATGATGATACACATAGAATAAGGGTCACAACAAAGGCGGTCTCTTGGTATCCTTGACCTTACAAGAGTATTAAGGGTCATCCTATGAGGCCTAAATAACACATAACACATCATGGGGGAAACATAACATGAGAGGGGAGGTCTCCCAATGATGCTATGACATAGGTGACCACCAAGGTTAGAAATACTTACCTGTAGGGACAATTGAGATAATGGTTGTCGACAAGCAAATCTATGCCATTTTTTCATGGATGAGGTGGGTTATCAAAGTTTTCTTTATCCACTTCTATCATGCCAACTATGTCATCAAAACCAAGATAACCATTTACTACTTCTATCCCTCCAATGATTTCATTGTAGTCATAAATAGGAGGGCCTTCTAATGCAGGTTGTTCTATGAGAGGTCTTTCCTTATCCATTAATGCTTCATCTTGGCCAGGGAGAGCATTAGAATGAAAGAAAGGTAAAGTGTTGTTGAAAGGTTCAGGTTTTGTATCATTACTAAAGTTATCCATAGTCTTCTCATCTAGAGTTCTTGGACACTCAAAATTTGGATAACTTATGGGATCATTATCATTATTATCATTATTGGTATCATCATCATATGTTGTAGCTATTAATTCCAAACTGTTAAGAGAACCTTCACACTCATCATTCATGGTGTGTTTTATTAATTCTTCTACTAACCAAGGGTATGTATTAATGAGAGACATGAAGTTGTCAAAATCAACTACATAATCAAGGATTTCAAGTGAAGAGCACATAAATATATCCTTGTGATACATAGTTTGTATATAAGTAATGACATGAGGATTCATATTAAGGAATTTGTAGAAGTTCCCAAAGTTTGTGATGTATGAATGTAAATATTACAAAGAGAAATGAGATGAAGATTCCATGTGTATATGTTTTCAAATAAATGTAAAATCAGATTTCAAAAGTTATGCAAGAAACAAGTGCAAAGCTATATGTAAAAAATGACCTAAAAATGCTTGATTTTCCAACTTTTTTCAATGCAAACAAGTGAAAGAAGAGGTGTTGTAAGGAAATTGATGAGGGGAAGAAAATAATATGTCAAATATCAGTCCAATAAACCAACAATATCCTTAAAAAAACACTTATGATGCAATCCTATAATGATGACAAGTTAAAACCTAGTGAAAATACACCTAAAATGTGTATTTTTTCACCAATTTTCAATGCAAAGGCCCAATAAAAAGGGTTTTGTGAGAAATTTGAGGAGGTTCAAAAGATTATAACCCTAATAATAGCCAATTAGTGCATAAAAATCCTTCACAACACGCCTATGATGCAATTCTAGAGAGACGATAAGACCAAATCTAGTGAAAATGCAAGGTTTTCAAACCCTAGACATGAAATTTTGCAAGAAATCCACTATGAAACTAAAACCAAAAGTTAGTACTAATGAGTGTTTTGAAAGGGTAGTAAAGTTTGAAACAAGATTTTGACTACAAACCCTAGCTAATGCAAAACTAGGTTTTTATGAAAAATGCACAATTTCAAGCAATTTTTAACAATTTAATAATGAAAATGCTATGCAAATGAATGATGAATGATAAATTTATGTATTTTAAATTAGATCTGATGATAATGATAGAATTTAATGAAATTTAAAGCAAACTAATTCAAATTATTTGAAAATGCAAGCTAAAAATACCAGTTTTTTCCAAATTTTCAATTTTTTTTGTAATTTTTTCAAATGCAATAAGATAAAAATGAAATGAATGAATGAAAGTCTAAAGAACAACACTCAACAAGGTGAAAAAAGTCCAAAAACATGGGTTCACCAAAATGTTTACTATGAAAAGAGAGATGATGAGGTTGATAGTTTTGTTTCAAGGGTTTATCATGATCCTCCTTTCACCACTAAACATTCAAGGACATTCAACCAAGTAGAAAACTCTACTATAGATCTCCTATCACTTGGAACATAGGGGAAGATTGGAATTGTGTGAATTTGTTGTTCAATTAAGTTTAATTATGATCAAAACCCTAATTTCGTAAAATCGTAACAAACGAACAAATTACCGAAAATGATAGCACACAGAGACATCAAATGACAACCAAATACATACCATATTTTGAAGTTTACTGTGTGAAAAAGTCAGGGACTAATGAGTGGGCACCCTAGTCCACTATACTCTCTTTTGTTAGGGTGTCTGAAGAATGTCTATAACATGTTCCTGCTATCACAGGGATTTCACTGCTTCAGAATTCGGAGGACTAATGAGTCGGCACCCAAGTCAAAGCCCTAGTTTTCTTCTCAGATTTGCAATTTTGATAGTCTACACTACTTTCTTGCAACTCCACTTCTTTCACTTCCTAAACATGTAACCTGCAATCACAGAAAAGTGGGTTGGGAGTTGTGGTGTTTAGAGGCTTACCTTGGTCAAGCCCTGGAGAGACATTCAAGTCTTCTGAACACCATTGTTAGATAAAGAGTGTGTATCCCTATGGGATAGAGGTAAAATCCAAATGTTAAATGATAGAAAACATAATTGATATCACCTTGTAGTGTAGATCTCATGGAAGGAAGATTCTCTTCATTGCCATGAGGAGATGGAGTCGAATCTGTAATCACAAACACAATAACAACACAAAATACTTCTTTGCAACATAATGAATACCTTAAATCACTTTGATATAAGATTCTATATCAAAATTGCCATCTAGTTTACAAATGAATCACTAAACATGCTTATATATGCAACTACAGACATTCCCACTAAGAATTTCGTAATTCAAACTTGAGATGTTGGCATAAGACCTACTAATGATCATATAACCAACACACAAAAATAGGTCCTAACCTAAAATAAGGTAGGACTAGGGCACAGGTGCCCAAGTCCTCCCCCTTATTTCATGCAAGATTCATGTTAATCACATCTCCTAGGTCCCATTTTCCATGAAACTTCTGGGTTTTCTCATTGGGAGTCACCATTAACACACAAGATGACATGAATGCATTCTAAAAGACCTGGGAGCTAAACCTTGGGAGGGAAAAGCCCTCAAGGGGACATTTTTTGATGTAACAAAAAGAATGTATGTGGCTTAAAAAAATAGGTTCTACTATTGATTGATGAAACATAATATGTTATGTAACAACCCCAAAAATTTTAGTCCATTTTTTTTTAACCAACTAAAAGTGCATAAATTCAAAATGAAAATATTATTTAACTATTGTAGTTTAAGCAACATCCTAAAGTAATCAGATTTATATAATATAGTTTTCACATTTGAGTATGTAGTTTTTCTCAATTTACAAATTAACCTTGTAAAGAAAAAATCAATAAAGTTTTCAAATCTTAAAACATCTATCAATATTTTCAAGGTTATTCTCATGCTCAAATGAAGTCACTTCTCTTTAGGTTTAGATTTTTGTAAATAAACCCTTTAATTAATCATTTATTGAAAAATAACTTTCGAATAGAGACAATTAAACTTTCCCACGTTCCTATTTAGAACCATATGATATTGATTTCCACAAATTTTCTATTCTAACTCAGATTTCTACTTAAACTAGAATAATAAATTCTACTATACCAAATAGTTTTTTTTCTATCACATTTGTGTATGATAAATGAAATATATTCCAAAGTTCTCAATACATACATAATTTAATTTAAACAAAGAATTATCAAGATATTTACACGTTTATTGAGTAGTTGATAGACTTGTGATGATGTAGGAGCATCCAGTGGTGTAAGGGCAATCTTGCATCGCCCAAAAAAATATTTTTTTCAAAATTGTTGATGTTTTTTCCATTTCTTTTCAAAAATTGTGGTTCTGGTTTCATAATTGCTTGAATAATGATGTAGAACTTTTAGTTTTTCCAAACTGCTAAAAATAGCAACCTGCTATTTTTAGAAAGTTTGCATTTGGGCACGGATTGAAGTGAAAATTTACAGGAAGCTTCATAACAAAGAAATAAGACCTTTGGCGAAGGAATCTTGCAAAGATCATTTGTGAGCTGAAAGATATTAAAGTTTCTGTTTCTTGAAGAATGCTTGAAAATTATTCAAACTCAGGTTTGAGGCACTAAACAGCCTTGTACAGGCCCAAAAATGGCCAGAATTGGAAGAACAAGTTCCTACGATGAAGAGCACTCTACGAGCTTTCCGACGCATAAAACAGTTCGTCAATCGGACACCCGGATCAAAAGTTATGGCTCCCAGAAGTTGACCTATTTTCGGAGGGAGATGCAAATTTTGAAATTAGATTGTTGGCCACCAAAAAGGCTATTAATAACCATTTTTGGGAACTCTGGGCAATAGTAGAGTTAAGGGGGAAAGTGTAGATTCAAGAATAGGTAGGAAAATAGAAACCCTAGCTGATTTGGGGTTACAGAAGGCAAATGATTCCAGGGTCTTAGGAGAGGAAGTTGTAATGTGTTGCAGCCTGTGGATGGTTGATTCCTCTTATTGTATTTGAGCTTCTGTAATGTAATAAGTTGTCCAAATCAATAAAGAAAGTTCTATTTTCTATGTTCAATTTCTGTTGTTGTGTGTTTTATGATTTACCCCCTTCATCAAGTGGTATCAGAGAAAGGGTTCCTGAGTGTGTAGACAGATTGCTGACCATGAGGTAGTTTGCACTAGGACTTGAGGTTGTGGGTTTGCTGTGGAGATCAAGATGCCTCCATGAAGAAATCATATTGGGAGGAATGCTTTGACGGAAGAGGGTTTTAGTGCCCTGCAAAGGCAAATCGATGCATTGCAAGAGGAGCTGCGAAGAGGGTTTGATCGGAGAACAAGAGAAGAAAGTGAGGATGAAGCTGAAGAAGAGCTATCCAATGAAGGACAAGAAGCTACAGGAGATCTTGCAGAAGTTAGGTTGTTGAGGGCAATTTCTAAGATTGGAAAGAGGTCCAGGATTGAAGTTTCTACATATTTTAAAGATTTGAATCTGGAACAACTTATTGATTGGATCAATGACATGGAGGAGTATTTCAAGTATGAAGATGTGGAAGACCCAGATTGGGTCAAGTTTGCAAAAACAAAATTGAAGGGCCATGCTAGTATTTGGTGGAAGGAGGTCCAGTTAGAGAGGAATAGAAGAGGAAAAGGAAAGATCACTAGATGGGATCAGATGGTGGAGAAACTGAAGAAGCAGTTCATTCTTGTGGACTATGAGATGGAGTTGTTGAAGAAGCTGCAAGGGTTGAAGCAAGATAACAAGTCTATTAAGGAGTATACAGAAGAGTTTTATAAAATTACTATCAGGAGAGGCCATGCAAATCCCAACAAGGAGAAGGTAGCCTATTACATTAATGGATTGAGGCTGAGTATTCAAGAGGAGCTGAGCCTAGTTAGAATGACCACCATAGAAGATGCGTACCAGTTTTCCCTGAAGGTGGAAGAGAAGCTAAATGAAAGATTTGATAGCAAGCAAAGGGGAAGAGGTCAAGGAAGAAGGATGTTAGGGTTAGCCGGCAGAAGATATCAATTAAATGCAAATAAAGATTAAACAGAGAAATGGAAATAGATAGAAATAATAACAACGAGAGACAAGTTTTAACGTGGTTCACCCAAACTCGGGCTACATCCACCAAACAGAGAGTCCAATATTATTATCCAGTAAATCAAACCGATTACAATCAGTAATCCCTACAACTCAATACCGTTGCAAAATGCTACAATACCATATATCAAAACCCTAACCCTTAGCCGCTTTTTATCAAGCTTTTTGTCGGTTACAAAAATAAGGTTTTCTTATGTTGGTCAATGAAAAAAATAACTCCTGGTGCTTTATAAAATAATAAAAAACTGTGTGAGGTTTCGGGGGCATTGCCCCCGAGCCCCCACGGGGGCACTGCCCCTCGACCCCGTAAGGGGCACTGCCCCCAAACCTCGTAGGAATTTGGGGGGGGAACCGCGCCGATAAAAGTGGGGTAAATATAACCTCCAAGTCTGATTAGGCTCCATATAACAACAAAGGACCAGTGGAAGACCCTATGGAGGCAATAATGAAGATCAAAAGAAAAGTGAAGAAGTTGGCATAAGTCAAAATTAGAGAGGGGATAATGCCTACTGCCCTTGTGACTAGAACAATGGTGAGCAAAGAGGAAGAGGCAGACCTGGGCAAGGGCCTAGAAGAGGAGGTCTCAGAGGAACCTATTTCCAATGTGGAGAAGAAGGGCATCAAGCATACGAGTGTCTACAACATCATGGAAGGATAAATAGAAGACTTGAAGGTAATGCACAGGTTGCACATGTAGATGAAGATGCACAATTTGAGCGTTCTGAAGATGCTGAAAGGGGAGAAACCCTAGTTGTCAGAAGAACTTTGTTGAATGAGGAGAAAGAACCCAATCAGAGGAAGAGTTTATTCCACACAAGGTGCAAATGTGAAGGTAAGTGTTGTGACATTATTATTGACAGTGGAAGTACTGACAATCTTGTTTCAAAGGAGATGGTTGACAAGTTGAAGTTGACAAGAAGAAAGCATCCACATCCATATCGGATTGCATGGTTGTAGAAGGACCACAGAGCTTTGGTCAATGAGCATTGTTTAGTGAAGTTCAAGATTGGGGACTACCACGATGAGGTGTTGTGTGATATCATATCGATGGATGCATGTCATATGCTATTGGGAAGGCCGTGGCAGTATGATAGGAGCCCTATCCATGATGGCCATGCAAACACATATTCCCTAACAAAGGATGGAGTTCATCATAAGTTGAAGCCCTTGAAGGAGGTGGAAGAAAAGTTATGTAGTACTGCCAAAATTTTCTTGGTAAATGGTAGGAAATTTTTGGAAGGTATGAAGCATGAGCATCATTGCTTTGCATTGATTCCTAAGATCAGTCAAGAGAAATGTGAAGATGTACTAGCAAAAGTTTCAGATATGTTGGAAGAATTTTGGGACATTGTCTTTGATAATATACCAGAAGGTTTATTACCGATGAGGAAGATAAGTCATCAAATGGACTTGATACCAAGAACTAGTTTGCTGAATAAGGCAGCCCATAGAATGACCCCTACAAAGAGTGAAGAGCTAAATAGACAAGTTCAAGAGCTGTTAAAGAAGGGGCTAATAAGAGAGAGCCCAAGTCCATGTGCGGTACTTGCAGTATTAGCACTAAAGAAAGATGGAGAGTGGAGAATGTGTATAGATTCTCGAGCCATCAACAAGATCACGATCAAGTATAGATTTCCATTACCTAGAATGGATGACATAATGGATTGTTTGAGTGGAGCCAAGTACTTCACGAAGATTGATCTGAAGAGTGAATATCACCAAATCCATATTAGAGAAGGAGATGAGTGGAAGACAACCTTCAAGACAAAGGAAGGTTTGTATGAGTGGTTAGTCATGCCATTTGGGCTAACCAATGCATCGAGCACATTCATGCAGCTCATGAATGAGGTATTAAAAGAATTTTGGGGAAGTTTTGTTATTGTTTATTTGGATGATATTTTGATTTTCAGTAAGACTTGGGATGATCATTTGATACATATCAGAAGAGTTTTAGAGAAGCTAAGAGAAGAGAAGTTGTTGATTAATTTGAAGAAATGTAGTTTTAAGAAGAAGTTGGTATACCTGGGATTTGTTGTCTCAGAGGATGGTCTTAAGATGGACCCAGAAAAAGTGAGGGCTATCATTGAATGGCCTATGCCAAGGACTACAACGGAGGTATGCTCTTTTCATGGTTTGGAAAGTTTTTACAGAAAGTTTATCATGAATTTTAGTAGCATTTGTGCACACCTAACTAAGACAATGAGAGGGGATAGAAAAGAGTTTAGATGGACTAAATGAGCAGACAAGAGCTTTGATACATTGAAGCATAAAGTCATAGAACAACCCGTTTTGGTACTTGCAGATTTCAATAAGTTATTTCATGTAGATTGTGATGCTAGTGGTAGTGGTATAGGAGCTGTTTTGAGCCAACAAGGTAAGCCCATTGCCTATTTTAGTGAGAAGCTTAATGATGCCAAGAAAAAGTATTTTGTTTATGATTAGAAATTTTATGCAATAGTTCAGGATTTGAAGAAATGGAGACATTATTTGTTGCCAAAAGAGTTTGTTTTATATACTGATCATCAGGTTTTGCAGTATCTTAATAGTCAAGGAAAGTTGAACCAAAGGCATTTAAAATGGGTTGAGTTTTTGCAGAGCTATACTTTTGTTTTGAAGCACGGGAGTGGGAAGTCCAATAGAGTTGTAGATGGCTTGAGTAGAATTCAAAATTTGTTGACAGAAATGAAGATAAAGGTTGTTGGGTTCAATGAGCTCAAAAGTTTGTATCCTAAAGATCCAGATTTTGCATAGGCTTGGAAAGCTTGTTTGGAACCTGTTACTTTGGACATGACAAAATGGTTGGATTTCATAATCCAAGATGGCATGTTGTTTAAAGGAAGCCAGTTGTGCATTCTAAGGAGTTCCATGAGAGAGAACCTGATTAAGGAGAAGCATAGTGGAGGATTGGCTAGACACTTTGGTCGAGATAAGACCATTGCTATTGTTGGTGAAAATTATTATTGGCCACAGTTGTAGTAGGATGTGAGGAAATTTGTGTAGATTAGCAGAGTATGTCAAATGGTAAAAGGAACAAGTCAGAATATAGGGCTATATTAGCCACTACCTATACTAGAGAAGCCATCGAATGATATTAGTATGGATTTTGTTCTTGGCTTACCAAGGACACAGAGAGGATATGATTCCATTTTTGTGGTGGTGGACAGATTCTCGAAGATGGCACATTTTATTCCTTGCAAGAAGACTAATGATGCTGTTCATATTGCTTAATTATTTTTTAGGGAGGTGGTGAGATTACATGGTCTACCAAAGAGCATAGTTTTAGATCAAGATACCAAGTTTGTTGGTTATTTCTAGAGGACATTGTGGAAGAAGTTGAAGACAGATTTGAAGTTCAGTTCTGCACACCATCCACAGACTGATGGACAGACCGAAGTGGTGAATAGGAGTTTGGGTAACCTGCTACGATGCTTAGTAGGAGATAAGCCCAAGGGATGGGATTTGATTTTACCACATGTAGAATTTTCTTACAACAATTCTATCAATAGGAGTACTGGTAAATCACCATTCTAGATTGTATATGGGAATAGTCCAAGAAATGCTTCAGAGTTAAGGAATCTAGACAAAGGAGAAAAGACAAGTGTCAAGGCTAAAGACTTTGTAGAACACATGAAGAATTTACATGAAGAGGTGAGGAAGCACATTAATAAGATGAATATTCAGTACAAGGCTAAGGCAGATTAGAAGAGGAGATATAGGGAATTCTAGGTAGGAGATGAAGTCACGGTTCACTTGCGAAAAGAAAGGTTCCCAATTGGAACATACAATAAGCTGAAAATGAAGAAATTTGGACCATGCAAAATTTTGAAGAAACATGATTCAGGAAATGCATATGAGGTGGAGTTGCCTAGTGAGATCAACATTTCCCCTATTTTCAACATTGCTAATTTATTAGAATATCATGAAGGTGGAATAGAGGATGGACCAATAGAAGAACAGTGGAGTATTTCGGCATCTACTTCAAAGAGGAGATAGAAGAGATCTTGGATAGCTGTGTGGGAAGAAGTACTTGGAATAGGCAATATGAAGAATATCTGGTGAAATGGAAAGGAAGGCCTGTTGAAGATTCTTCTTGGTTGTCTAAGGTAGAGGTTGATAGTTTGGGTTTTCCTCACACAAACACTTGAGACATGACAGGGTCACTTCTCAAATTACCCTGGGTGTCTGATGCAGGAGCATCTAGTGGTGTAAGGGCAATCTTTTATCACCCAAAAAAAGACGTGTTTCAAAATTGTTGATGTTCTTTCCATTTCTTTTCAAAATTTGTGGTTCTGTTTCCATAATCGCTTGAATAATGATATAGAACTTTCAGTTTTTCTAAACTGCTAAAAATAACAACCTACTATTTTTAGAAAGTTTACATTTGGGCATAGATTGAAGTGAAAATTTACAGGAAGCTTCATAATGGAAAAATAAGACCTTTGCTGAAGGAATCACACAAAGATCATTTGCGAGCTGAAAGATATTAAAGTTTTTGTTTCCTGAAAAATGCCTGAAAATTATTCAAACTTAGGTTTGAGGCACTAAATGACCCTGTACAAGCCTAAAAAATTGCCAAAACTGGAAAATCTTGTTCTTAGCATGTAGAGTACTCTGTGAGCTTTCTGATGCATAAAACGGTTCGTCAATTGGACACCCGGATCAAAAGTTATGGCTCCCGGAAGTTGACC
Source organism: Cunninghamia lanceolata (assembly GCA_027924645.1). NCBI lineage: Eukaryota > Viridiplantae > Streptophyta > Pinopsida > Cupressales > Cupressaceae > Cunninghamia > Cunninghamia lanceolata. The sequence goes on along the minus strand of BSBN01000163.1, from coordinate 3,684,726 downwards.
TATTTTTGGAGGGAGATGCAAATTTTGAAATTAGGTTGTTGGCCGCCAAAAAGGCTATTAATAACCATTTTTGGGAACCCTGGGCAATAGTAGAGTTAAGGGGGAAAGTGTAGAGTCAAGAATAGGTGGGAAAACAAAAACACTAGCTGATTTGGGGTTACAGAAGGCAGATGATTCCAAGGTCTTGGAAGAGGAAGCTGTAATGTGTTGTAGCCTGTGGATGGTTGATTCCTCTTATTGTATTTGAGATTCTATAATGTAATAAGTTGTCCAAATAAATAAAGAAAGTTCTATTTTCTGTGTACAATTTCTGTTGTTGTGTGTTTTATGATTTACCCCCTTCATCATGTGATAATGCCTCATTTATCTATAACTAGTGATAGTTCATTAATAGTCTCACATTTACCATACTTCCATTATTCATGAGAAAATTAAATATCAAATGATTATGGAATAGATCAATATATCATCCAAAAAGATAAGCATGAAGTGATCCAAAAAATCATAAAAAACACTATTTATGAGACTCATGCATAAAATAGGTTCATTTGTCAACCCAAACAACATAACAATGAACTCATAGTATTTGTATCTTGTTCTAAAGGTAATTTTATGGACATCACCTTCCTTAATCCTTAATTGATGATAGCTTGATCGCAGGTCTATCTTAGAGAATACTATTGCACCCTTCATCTAGGATCAAAAAGATCATTGATTCTAGGAAATGAATATCTATTTTTTATTGTTACCTTGTTGAGAATTAAATAGTTGATGCAAAATTGAAGAGTTTCATCATTCTTTTTGAAAAGCACATGCACTCCCCATGGTGACACATTGGGCCCAATCAATCCTTTGATCAATAATTTATGCAATTGCACCTTCAATTCTTGAAGATCTACAATGTTCATATGATAAGTTTCTTTGGAAGTAGGAGCTACTCTTGGTAAATTCAAATAAATCTTCTAGAAACACATCCCTGATTTCATTCAACATAGGATAATCTTGAGAAGTTGCTTCTTTGTCCTTACATGGTTCGTTGATTTGAACTATGAACAACTAGCAATCTCACCTAGAAGTCTTATTTAACTAAAGTTCCAAAATGAGATTTAGAAACTAATACTACTTAATGCCTTGAAGCTCTACACAATTGCCTACATCATCAAGGCACTACACTTCCTTGATGAAACAATCCAATTTGGAATTATGGGAATGTAACCAATCCATAGCATATATTACATCATTAGACCCTAAGTGAATCAAATGCAAGTCAACGTTTGTTTAAAAAGTTCCTAGGTCTAGTTTTAAGCCCTTCAGACATTTAGAAATAGCACTACACTTTTTGGAACCAAACTCTACATCTCAATTATCTCTTAATTTTTTTGTTGAAAGAGAACACTTTTTTAATAATTTAGGAGATGCAAAACTATCTAAAGCTCATGAATCAATAAAAATAGATAGAGGGATGTTATAACTTGTATCTCTTATCTTAATGGGAGTAGATTGAAACTCCACTTTCTAGTTATCCACTACCACATAGATCATATGACTAGGTTCTTGATTCTACTTCTTACTTGGAGAATTTCTTTCATAGTGATCTCCTCCATAATTGAAACATCTTTTAATTGGACCAAAATCTATAGCAATATGGTTATCCCTAGTGGCTAGAAAATTATAAGGTTTAGTGAAGTTTTTCTACCATTTAGTAGATTTACAATAGTCCTTGTTGCTCAAAATCGTATCGCTCTTAGAATTTCTTGCTAGTTTTGAGAAGACCAATTAGACTCTACCTAATTTTGAACCTTGCTAGTAGAGGTGGCTATCCCATGTTGTTGATCTTGTTTTCTATTGAACTCATCATAACCCCTAATGTGAGCATTTTCCTTCTCTTCTATAGTGTATGTGGACTCTACAACTTAAACCAAAGTTTTTGGCCTAGTCATGTTCACTTCATGCATTAAGGAATCATGTAGTCCAAGTTTGAATTTGGTGACCTAGGTCTCCTCATCATGCATATAGTTAACATAATGAATAAGATTCATGAAATTAGTATGTATTTTACCACAAACATGCTACCTTACTGAAGTAATTGAAACTCAAAAATATTTGTCTCCTTGTGATTTGTAGAGAAAAATTTCTTTTGAAACTACTTCTTGAACTTCTCTCAAGTGAGAGTTTTGATGGAATATCCTTTTTCTTCACTTAGGTGGTTCGACCATAGTGAAGCCTCTAAATCAAGCTAGAATACCCCAATGCAAGCTCATGTATTGGTCAACAATTCTTTTATCCTAAAGTACTTATCCTGGATAATAATCCAATCTTTAACTACATCTCTACCTTCCTTGCTAGTGCACTTAGGAGGGGGTTATATTTTTAGTTCTCTTAGAAAAGGTCCAGCCTCTATTTTATGTCTAACCATTCTATCTTTTACTAGAGGTTGATCTCTAGCCTCTCCTTCACAAATTAACACCCTAGGTTCTAGAGGCCATGTTATCTCTATTTTAGGTTCTACAAGTATTACATTCCTTCCTACTTCTATTCCCAACACACGAGTTTCTTGATCACTTAGTCTAGCCTCAATTGAGTCAATGGACTCCAAAGTTTGGTCCAAAACTTCATCATGAGGAGGGGGTGGGGGAGGGTTGGCTTGATTTGCATTAAAACCACCTCATCCTCCTCTTCCTCTAATTCCACCACTCCTATTTCTCATTAATATTCTATGTAACATGTTGGTGCCTGCATCATTTATCAGGTTCTAGGTTATTAGCTTGCAGGCACCTTCCCAGGATTTCATGAAGTTTCTAAGTCTTGGACCCTATCAGTGTTTTGCAGCATCATCAGGATATTCTGAAGCAAATGGGTCATCATCATCATCATCATGTTCCCGGACATCCCCCTGATGTTTCTTGTGAGGGTCATTTCTCCTCATGTCCGGATATCCTGTGGGGGTCATCATGCATTTGCTGACCCGACCTTTGCCGCAGGGTGATATTTTAACATCGGGTGATCTTAGTCAAGATCATCTTGATGTTGGCGCTATGAAATTTCTAAGTATGACCCACTTTTCATTGGGGTCATCATATTTGAATATCAGGTGATCTTTGTTAAGATCACCCTGATGTTATTTTATCACCTTATGTTTGTTCAACATCAGGATGCTGCTGATGTCATCTTCCTGCAGGGGTGCTATCCGCTCGACCTTTGCCTTCATCTTTTTCTCTGCAGGATGATATTCTTAATATCAGGTGATATTCCAAATATCAGGTCATCTTTGAAATATCACCCTTGCTCTAAATGTGACGATGACATCATCAGGATGTTTTGTTATCAGGGTGATATCCTTCAGGTGATATGCTGCTAATGTCATCCAGATTTGACGGGGTCATACTACAGGTTTTCAATCTGACCCGACATTGTAATATGATGATGATGGCATCAGGACATTTGCGGATGTGACAATGAGGTTTGTTATCAGGGAGATATCCACCTGTCGGCTTCTTGCATTGTCTAGTGCAGCATGATATTTTGTGGGGGGTGATATTTCTAGATATCCAGTGATCTTCCAACTATCACCTTTTCCCAATATGTTGGTGATGTCATCTGGATATGTGGAGATGTGTGGTATGCAGATATGATGTTGACATCATCAGGTTCTTTGTGAACATGTAGGATGTTCATCGGCCAGACATTTGGTATTGGCAAGGCAGGAGGATCTTTCTCCGACGCATCAGGTTGTGCCGATGAAGGCGATTATCATGCGGCTGATATTGCAATATGATGCTGACGTCAGGGTGATATTTCGAGCAATAGGATATCATGCTGGAGGATGATGATGATGAAGGTCTTATACTAGTGTCATTAGGAGCAAAAGCACTGACATCATATATGCTCGCGACCTAGTATATAAAATATTTAAAGGGTTGCCGCAGGGTGCATGTGGGATAATTAGTTCCCACATATTTTTGAAATATCAGGATGATATATCTTGGCGGGAAAGTTTCAGGAGCGCACAGTTAACTATTTTTCCCAAGGCCGTGAGTAGGTGGACATTAATGGTGGATGTTATAGGGTATGGGCGATGGCGTGGATGGATTTAGTACCCGACTGAAGATGTGAATCCCCAGGCGGCGGTGCAAGGCTTGAGATCACTCCTTGTCTCCTCTCCCACCTACTGCATTGAATGTTTGAGCACCATTTTCTTAATGAGTTGTATCTGACAAATTTTGACTTTTACCATGTAATTAATGCTGAGGACCTTCCTGCTATATATAGCAGGTTGTGTTGCTCATTTGAGGTTGTTGAAAACTATACATATCTGGCTCTGTAATAAAATACAACTAGTTTTGGCTATTCTGTGCAAGAGGTCTTGTGAGTTTATGTATCTCCTTTTGTATGTCTCATGCATGAATCTACTGATTTCATGATTGATTTTATATGAGTAATGCTGTATTTGCATGTGTTTTGTTAATTTTGTCTCCAATATTGCATGTGTCCTGAATCTAGATATCTAAGGGGTGTCTGGTATTCTAGAATATAGAATTCCTATATTGAATGCTTGATCTTTCAACTTCTACTCAAAGGGTAGATTAAAGTGTTTTCAGATTAAGTGTTGGGAAGGATATATTGCAATAGGGATGCCATAAGTAGAGATAACTTAACACTCTATATTGGGAGGTATCTGTAAGGCAGATACCACAACATCCCCTTGAAATCCAGTTTTAGTGTGTTCATGTTGATCATTCACAGGTGTATGTCTACTAACTCCAAGCCTTGGATAGGCACCAATCTAGCTCTGCATTGAGATTACATACCAGGTCCTAGTTTTGCATCCACATACAAATTAAACTCAAACTTCCAAAAATAACCATTAGGACATTAGAAGTAGTTTAGGACCAAGATCCTCTGATTCACAACTGGACATAAGCCCAAAGCTAGCCCCTTTGCACTTATCCCATAGTTTTGGTCTTCATACAGGAGGATTTATCTGCTTTGTGTCAACATCCCAAGACAACCCACAAGCATTTTCTCATGGGTGTTGAATAGGGAATACCCCCCTAGGTTTTGCAAAGCTTAAAGAAGAGGAGGAGATAAAAATAGAGTCTATCTCCTACACTGTTGGCCCCTGGCCCAGAGATCCTGTTGATCACTGATGGCTGCCTTGTAGGGAAATCTGGGAATGAACATCTAGTCAAGGAAAAAACCAACATAACACACAAATTAGGAGATGTTAGGTTTGACAAGTAACTTACTTTCCCAGAGATCCTGAATGTTTACATACTAGGCTTTGATACCAATGTAATAACCCCAAAAATATAAGGCCATTTTTTTTCCTTAACCCACTAAAAGTGCATAAATTTAGAATGAAATGCTTATTTAATTGTCACATTTTAAGAAAAATCTTGAAGTTATTAGATTTAGATCATATAGTTTTTGCATTTGAGTATCAAGTAAAACCTTGTAGTTTTTTCCAATTTGCAAATTAACATTTTTAAGTCCAAATCAATACAACATTCAAATCTTAAAACATCTCTCAATATTTTTACGATTATTCTCATGGTCAACTGAAGTCACTTATCTTTTGGTTTGAAGTCTTGGAAATAAACCCTTAATCAATCATTTGTTGAAAAATAATGTTGGAATAGAGACAATTAAACTTTCACAAGTTCATGTATGGAGCCATATGATACTAATTTCCATAAATTTTCTATTCTAACTCAGATTGTTGCTGTAAACCAGCATAAAATTTTGCTATACCAAATAGTTATTTTTTTGTTAGATTTTTGTATGATAAATGAAATATCTTCCAAGATTCTCAATGCATACATAATTATTTAAGAAGTAAATTATCAAGATATTTACACATTTATCAAGTAGTTGATAGACTTATTATTATGTCTCATTTATACTTTATATGTACAACTAATGATAGTTCACTAATAGTCTCACATTCGGCATACTTGCATTATTCATGAGTAAAGTAAATATCAAATGATTATGGAAAATCTCCAACAATATTATAAATTATATCTACCTTTATTAATTACACTTATCAAAGTTATAAATATTATTTTTCACCAATATATAATTCGTACATCAACCCAATGTCTCATTTAACTTTTATACATCTCAAAATAACCAAATACTACAATGTACAACAAGTCAAATAACTCCATATATACTTACTGTTGGCAAGAGATGTAACGCCCCGCCTTGAACACCTTAGAGAAATTCACAGTTATGCTATATGAAACAGGATTTTTTTTTTTTAAAGTGACTAAGATAACAAAATAATGTTAACATACATAATTATACCATTTAAACTTACGACATGTTCTCCAAGGTTTCATGGTTGCATTACTTATAGATCAACTAACATAATTTAACATACATTACTAACATCAGTAACTGAATCTAAATCCAATGCACAATTAAATAACTTATTCATATTCATTACATGTCATCAAATAATATAATCTACATGATCGAATACATAATTGAAATGTTTTCCTTACACATAAGTACATCATTACATTATTTACAATGCCATCTTCTGACTACATCAAAATTACATACATTATGAATGATCAGATACACAAGTCTAGTACAAGATTATACACATTCATCTTCCTGAATTGGTACAAGAACAACTGTCTGAAAACTGAGATAAATCTCTTCTGCACATGAATTTCAACAAGGAATAACCAATGGATAAGAAAGCTCTTCCACTTGACCATGTGGAACCCTAAGGTCCACTCCCCAAGCTAGGAGTTAACATGAGGTCCCAAACAATAACGACAGTCAGGTAGACAAAAGACTAACATGAACAAGGATAACCAAACTCCAATACAACACATGACATTAACATAAACAACACAACACAACTCAACACAACTTCCAGAGGCAACACGTAACACATGTGGAGAGACCATACAAGGAATGCTAGGTTGTAGTAGGGAGAGTGTCATCGCACGGTCCTAGCATGGGTTACCCTGGCAGTCTCTCACTAGACACCGGCCCCCATCTATGGTTACCCTAGTAGCCTCTCACTAGGCACTGGCCCCATAGGGTGACACATGCGAAATCGACCTTCCTTTCGTGAGGACAAGGAAGTCAATCATGCCGACCAGGCCTTCTCTACCCATCCTTAGTCTAAACGAGCACTACAGGACTAGGAGAGGAATCCATTTATCTTGTTTAATGTGAAATCTACCCTTAACCCCCTAGTTCATTTTAGGTTATCACTTGATTAATCTACTTTCAATGGGTTACCCTGGCAACCACTTTGGGCGTCGGCCCCACATTGAAAGCCACTCTCCTTCCTAACACGTAGTAAACCTAAACCATCATACAAGGCATTATAACAATACACATACATGTCCACTGCAAGGCATAAACCCTCTTGCATTACAAATAGAAACATAACACCAATTGTTATCCATCGCTTATAGTATTACAACACTTTACTCTTTACAGATTCCAAGTCTCTCCATATGACAATTATGACAAAATGGATACAAGATAATCACAAGTGGTTAAATATCTCATCCAGAAAATATTACTTCACAAAACACATAATCAACTTAGCCAATACCTCATTAAACTTCATACTAACTAAAACCACATGTTTGTTATAACATCACAATACAAAAACAACTATACACGTCGTATTGTACACAACTATGACATACTACGCCTCTGGAATTTGAGTTCGACCACTCACAATTTGACTCTTTACGACAACTCATACAGTTCAATTTAGATTCTAGAGTTAAACACTAAAATTCCTTCTTGGTTCATCATAAATAACTTTATAATAAAATCCACAGTGGATTAAATTAACTCTTTTAATCAAACTAATTGATTTTAATGCAACAATTATATTAATACATTACAACTTAAATCATCTAAATACTCTTCGTATTGTTTCTAATAAATCACATGATAAATAGCTACAACAATTCATTCTTAAAAGAATCGCTCAATTCAATTATTATATTTAATTCATACTTACCCTTACGATACTCTTATTATCCTATCAATACAATCCATTCTAAGAGAATCTTTCGATTGAACTATATTATTTAGTTTGTGCTAACCTCATTCAAGATATACGTTTACAACTGTTTTCCCTATCATGTTTAGTAGCCGTTACAATACATATCTTCTTACCACCTTGAATGAATTTCTTCCGACTTGAGAATAATCTAATGATTTAACCAATAATGCTTCAACCAAAAACAAATTACGATAACAAATTGTCTTACCGACCAATTTACCATTTCCAATGATAAAAAGAATATGCTGACGATATTTGTGATAAGAACATCTTGGGAAATGATTTTATCAATGGTGATTTCGTTCTAACAGGATGGTCGTTCATCACTTGGTAGTTGCATTTGTTTCCAAGGCATTCCTGTTTTCACGTAGATGCTCCAAATACAACTATTTCGAAAGTAGACCTATCGAATTGCAAGAAGATCATGAACGATTTGGCATATATCATAGAGGAGGTGTAAAATTATTATTGACTATTTTACCATTGAAATGGACAATATTTGTTTGGATTACCAACTTCTGGCAGCACCTATCCAACTCCTTCGAACTTGCAATTGATATAATTGATGGTAACACTTCAACAGTTTTCTCTCTCTAACCAAATATCCCACGAAGGCGATGGTCACAGAAAACAGAGGCAAAATGGTTTGAGGAAGGATGTTTTATGGTTTCCAAGGGTGTTCTCTGAGTACACAGCGACTTGTTAATACCTCCTACTACAGTGCAGATTCCAAAAGAGAAGGTGCGAATGCAGAATTAACGATGGATTTCATATTGAACTAGCTTCCTTCATTGAATTTGGAACACTTAGGACTGTGTTAAGATTTTCTACAGTACTGGCATTGGTGGATTTGTATATTATTTACCATACAGGGAAGAAAATGTAGTGATAAATCTGAACTATACAATTACAACGATGGTGCAGCTTTTGGACAAGCCACTAGATGATGGCCGACAGAAAACAATGGGGAAATACTAGTGATCTCCAGCCTTTGATTTCCCAGCATGCATACTTGGTCTTCAAAACTTTCTCTGATACCAAGGATTCATTAAACTTTTACTGTTGTCAATTGCTTTGGTTGATCCTCCTCAGAGGCAACGCTACACTTAACAATGAAGTCATTGTTGAATTTGTGATGCAAGATAATTTGTTTTTAAACAAAACGTTGAACTAGTCTTGCAGATGTTATCTACCTTTGAAGCCCATACAACCTTGTGTGCCTAGCAGAACAAAACAATGATCCAAATATTGGAATAGAACAGTTGCAGGATAATGGATTTGTGTTGCAAAGACTTTTTAAAACAAAACTTCCTTTAAGGCAATCTATGGATCTGTGGTTATCAAACTACTGATGGCTTATTTATTCCGATCTAAGTCAACTGCAAATCGCACTGTAGAGTTTGGCGTCAACTGTTTAATGATCTTAGTCATTAGCTTACACTCGGTTCACAACCTAAATTTGTCAAAGGGTAAAACAATCCATGGCTTCCTTTCAAATCGCACAATTCCTTTGGGTATGCTGCTGTAGTCAATGTGTAACCTACTTGAAAGATGGCAATCCAAGACGCTAAGACATTGAATCACAAGTAATTATATGCAGCAAAACCACAAGATTAACACAGAAGACCATCAGATTAGGTGAGGACTTGCACCCATCGTATTGCCTAAAGCATAACAAAAATCACATAGCAATTCGCTTGCACAGAAACTATTTACGGTTGCAATGTGGAGTTGGAATCTGTTGTTTGATGTAGATATGTTTTGTGGCCAAGGGAGGATGAAAATTCCAGAAGAATACATTGTTGTATATGTGACAGAGAGAGATAACACAATGGCGATCACCTCTGAAGAAAACACTTTTCAATTTAAGAGTTTGATGGAAGGTGGGAGGAATAAAAGGACTCTATCTATCTACTACAACCCAACGACCCACATATCAATCCATCCATTGAAGGTGAACAATTGCAGAAGTGACAGAATGTTCAGGCAAATGAAGTGGAAGGAAGACAATTGAACAACGAATTCTTTGAGCAGAAAATGATTTTAAATCCTAAGAGTTGTACTGTCTAAACGTAGACAAAGCAATTTACAAAAATGAGCAACTGAGTTTAAGATTTGGTGGTGAAAACTCAGAATACAAACTGATTGCAGATTGGAGTATATCTTAAAGCAGAAATTTAAGCCAAACAGCCCATTTGGAATAAAATAAACAACCAACAACAACATTTGCAGATTCAAAATAAGATTCAGAGGTTAGGCATTTAGTGGAACCTGGCTGCGGCGTCGATTCGACAATTCTGTTTCAACTGCTATAGTCCAAGCTTTTTCCTAGTCTTCCTCCCCTCCTTTCTTCTCCCCCCTTTCCTTAAACCCTCCTCTTCCTGGATCCGTTAATCTGTTATTCCACAATAAGGGTTTTTATTAATTAATTAAATTAAATCATTGCAACTACCCAAACTATACAACTCAAAAATAATTTTATTTTATTAATTAAATCTTACAATTAATTTACAACTAATTTATTTATTTAAATATCCAAAGCAATAATAATTCTATTTAATGCACAACTCTTCCTTAAACACATAAACACCTTCTGACCTAGCTAGACTTCAAGGTGTAACATTACCTGACTGTAAGTCATGATCAAATGACAGACAATGACCACAAAGGTAAACTGACAACCCGACTACAATGACGAGGGACCCCACGTTAACTCCATACAACCATTCCATTGGTGAAGGCACACTCAGACCTGGTAAATCAGGTGGAGTCGGTGCCTAGTACCTACATCCTGTAGAAACCGCATGGTTAAACATAACAATGTATATATATCCACATGCAGTCATTTTGTGAATGGAAATCGCAGTGGGGTAGAGTACTTGAGTGTGAGTAATACGACACTGTTCCATTCACATTCATGTGTAAACAAATCACTACATTGAACAAGATTTCTGATTACTAATCAACAACATAAAGCAATCAATTATCTTACAATCAAATATAGCAATTAACATCAAAGCATCTACAACATCTAGCATAAAATAACAAAATCCAACATCAACAACTATTAAGATAACAAAGAATCCATCATCGAATGATCTAAGATACTGTCATAATGTTGAATCCTACTAAGCAATCATCAATCTAACAGACGACAAGGTGAGGGGCACTACAAGAGACATGACTATTTTGAATAATTGAGTGTTATCATTGATGGAAACAAGAAAAGGATCAAGGTTGGAACATAGATTTTGGTCCGGCGAAGAAGACTTAGTCATTTTGGCTAAGTGTTGGCAGTGTATAGAGGTAGCGACAGGCAAATAGTGTTTGGTTTGGCATTGGTCTGTAGTTGAAGACCAAGTTTTACAGTTCTGGTATGATGTTCCTAACTCTTAGATGATCTTATATTCAAGGTTTCAACTTTTGATCAATTCTGGAAGTATATCTTCAAATGCTCTAAGTCTAGCAGAGCAAAATACAATGTTATTCAGAGCATAACACTCAGTTGATTTGGTCCGCATTCCTCTGGTGTTGCATATCTTGATATAAGGTTTTGAGGTGTTGTAAACACTTGTATAAAGTGTCTAAATCTAGAGTTGTAGGTTTTGAAGTCCACCAGAAAGATAATTACAAGTTGTTGAGTATCGCTACACTGTTTGACAGAGTTTGACTATGACAGGGTCTGAGTTCTGATGGTTTGCATTTTGGTTCTAAAGGTATGATATGTGATGTTTGAGGAGTCTTTGAAATGATTTTGAGGAAGTCCTATGGTCCATAGTAAAAGATGTAGTCTAACAGATGAACTAAATCAGTGGCAATCTGAGTTAGAGGCTGACATGATAAGTTTGAATTGTATGCGGTGAGTTCTATTGTTTAGAACTTAATCTTAAGTGGTTGAATAGTTGAGGTTGACATATGTGAATGCAATTCAAGTGTTGTTTGGATACACTTGGAGTTTTGGTGAATGAATCTAGCTAACAAGTTACTTAAGGTGTGACTGTATGCTATACCTTATTAGGCTGACCTAATATGAAGATATTAAGTGTTGCGGATATATATATATATATATATATATGGGATCAAATTTAGTGTTTGGAGTAGGTGATGTGAATGTGATTTAATATGTGTGCCTCATGTGAAGTAAGATAATTTTGTGGAAGTGATAAGAGTAGAAGAAGAGAGAGATCTTGTTCCTATGTAAAAATAGAGCAATGAAATAGAGCAGTTAGAGATGAAGAGTTTTGAGAGTATTTCTATGCTTCATTGGAGCTACAACCATACATATGTAGATGCAATCTAAGCAGTTCAAATTGGCAGTGAGCCATTCTTCCTTCTTCTTTCTTTCTCTAGGTAGTGAGCCTTTCTTACAATGAGCATTTCTTTGGGCGGTGAGCCCTAAGGTAATGAGCCTTCTTGTAATCTGGTATTGTGCTATAATAATATATTGTGAGCTAACACTCACCATGGTTTTTCCCTTTTTGGGTTTTCCACATAAAAATCCTAGTGTTCATGTGTTATGTCTTTATGGTTGCTATTCCTATGCTTATTCTACTTTCATATCATTAATTTTGGAAATTGGATTAATAAACTTGTTAAGAAGTGGTTTTATGGAATACTGATTCACCCCCCTCTCAGTATTCCTTACTATCAACAATTGGTATCAGAGCAAGGTTCCTTGGAAGAAGCCTAACATCTTGAGGAAGATCTAGGAGAGTTCACTCATGGCAGCCAGGAGATTCAGAAATTTCTCAAATAATGATGAACTAGAAGCAACTCTTATTGATCTTCAAAAATCTGAAGCAGAAGTCAGGGATCTGAAGGATAGCATGAAAGAAGTTGATGAATGTATCTTAAATTTAAAAGAACAAGTCAAGAAATTCAAAGAAAAATACAAAGAGGTGAGTGATCAATTGATTTCAACAAATGAAACCCTGAATGATTTAGAAGTGGAAGTCATAGAAAGAAAAAAAGCAGAAGAAAATATGAATCTAATGGTAAAAATCAAGTCAAAAGACTATGTTAGACTTGAAAAAGAAATTGTGAGCCTACAAGAAGACTTGGAAAAAGCCAAGAGCTATGAAGAAAAGTTCAAGATAAGTTCTACAAAGCTTGATGAGATGATTGCTTGTCAAAAGAGTTCCAATGATAAGCAAGGATTGGGATTTGAGAAAGGAGAAAGTTCAAAATCTGGTCAAGCAAACACTGAGTTAAAGTAAAACAGAGGGAACCAATTTAGAAATCAAAGATGAAGACCTAGAAGACCTCCAGTCAGGCAACCAAATGCTTAAAGCTATCCATCTTTCAATGGCCACTATTTCAATTGCAATAAGTTTGGTCATAAAGCTACTCAATGTAGAAGTAGAGTAAATCAAAATGTTCCATCATTCTCTAGTTAGTGTTTCAATTGCAAGAAAATTGGTCATAAATCAAATGAATGCAAAAATCTGGTAAGGAATGGTTCTTACAATGCAAGGAATAATCAATCATTCAATGGAAAGTGTTTTGCATGCAATAGATTTGGACATATGGCCAATCAATGCAGATCAAATCCAATCAATAAAAGGAATCAAGGACAATGGAATGTGGTGTGCTACAATTTCAACAAGTTTGGACATATTGCAAGAGTTTGCAGAAGCAAGAATGTGGAGAGAAACTATCATGCTGAAAATAGGAAAACAAAATAGAGGAATGATAAAGGAAAAGAAAAGGTTGATCTGGTTGAAACTAAGAAAGAAATGGGCAAGATTTGGATCAAGAAAGATGTGATTGAAGTTAAGGATGAATCTGCACCAGCATCTAGTGCAGATACTTCCTCTAGAAAGTAAATTGGTGGCTTTGGCTCAGGGAGAACTGTATTAAAAATTAAAAAACCCCCAGCTAGAAAATTTAGTATTGGAATCCAGTACTAAGGTATGTTGTGAAGAATCTTATGAGAAAATTTTTGAAAGAAATTCTGGTAGAAGATGGTCAAATGTGAAGGATTGTAGAGCAATTTAGATTGACTGTGAGTGTTAGAGAAGTGCTTGATAGCTTTTTGAAGAATAGAATTAATGACACTTGGGGTTCGGCATGTGAAGAATAAAAAGAGTTGTATTTGAAAGAAAAATCATTTTGCATTCTAATCTCTAAAGTGTCCAAGGCAAACCAAAGAAAGATCCAAAAGCGACTACAACATTTTCTAAAGCATTTCAAGGCAAGATCAAGTTCAACCTTAATCCAGTCAAAGAGGTATTTTCTATTTGAAACCATTTCTCAAATTTGCTTGATTATTTGTAGAAATGGAAACACCATAGGTAGTGGATATCACTGAGTGACCCCGATCAAAATTCAAGAAACACCCATTGAAATCAATCAAAGTCAATCAAATGGGTGCATTTTCAAAAGTTCCACATAGAGTTTTGCATGTGGAGGATGCTAGGCATATATTCATGTTGCCCTAGAAGAACATGGAAAAAGCAAACTCACGGATTTATTTTTAAATCACTTATGCGGTGAGGATTACAATTTGAAAAATGAATACAAGGCATTGGAAACAAAGAAATTCATTCAATACATTGATTTCCTGACGTTCGCTGAGGATGAATGGGTCCGATATGTATTAAGCAAGGTTCATGATGAATTCATGTGGCTCGAAGACCTTTTAAGATCACAAAAGATGCCATAAGGGTAGTAACTAGATTAAGCTCCACCGAATTGGTACCATTGTTGAAAGCCATGAAGAATGATAAAGTAATGGTGGCCACTAGAGAAAAGTTTTACAAAAGGGCACTAACAATTAATGATATTGAAGGCCATGCAGTAAGATTTGCATCCATGGTTATTAGATACAATGTTTATTTCTGAAACCAGGAAAATTCAGTCTCTGGTACAATAATCTACACAGCATTTGAGATGGTTAAAGAAGATGTAGAGTATGATCTCTATGAACTACTTCGACAACAACTGATGGAAAATTTAAGGAAGACTAAAGAGCAAAAATATCCATTCAAGTATGGTACGCTGATTATCTGTTTGTTCTTCTACTTCATGCAAGAGTTACCAGGTATGAAGAATCTATTTTGGACAAATGATAAATCTGGTCATTAATTTTCCATAGTCCATAGTGTTGAATGATAATGCTTCTAGAATTTGACTGTGTGTACAATTTTTCCCTCAATGTTTCAAATCACACTTAGTGATCCATCATCAAGAGAAAGAGAGCAAGAGAAGAGAACAAAAATGATAATTTGCAGACTTAAGCTTACTTAAAAAGCTCAGGATGGGGTGGGGTGATGGTATGCGGAAACCAAGAAAACCAGAGGGGAGGGGAAACAACCTATCAGATAAAGAGGAAAAAAGAATGAAAAGGAGAAAAGGACCAAAAGAACCCACCTCAATAAGAAAAAAAGTAGCAAAGAGGAAGAAGTGAAAAGATATATAGCATATAAAAATTGAAAAAATAAACAAACATCAAAGAAGCAAGAACAAGAACAATGGAAAAAAAGAATAAATTATATATATATATATATATATATATATAATCTATTTAAACAAAAGGAACAAATAAAGGAACAAATAATTAATATATATAATATATTCTTTTGTCCATTGTTCTTGTTCTTGCTTCTTTGATGTTTGTTTATTTTTTCAATTTTTATATGCTATATGTCTTTTCACTTCTTCCTCTTTGCTTTTTTTTTTCTTATTGAGGTAGGTGCTTTTGGTCCTTTTCACCTTTTCATTTCTTTTTTCACTTTATCTGATAGATTGTTTCTCCTCCCCTCTAGTTTTCTTGTTTTTCGCATACCATCACCCCACCCCATCCCTCTTTTTTAGTAAGCTTAAGTCTACAAACTATCATTTTTGTTCTCTTCTCTTGCTCTCTTTCTCCTAATGATGGATCACTGAGTGATTTGAAACGTTGAGGGAAAAATTGTACATACAGTCAAATTCCAGAAGCATTATCATTTAATGATAAATCTGTTGCAGTTCAAATTAGAAATCATCTTAATAGCATAGGTAGTATTGGTGCCTAGAAAATAGCCCTATGGGGCTATTTCAAAAATTTCTAAAGGTCAATGCAAGCCAGGAAAAGAATCCCTAGAGTAGTTGTTGAAAAATACAAGGATACTATCTGCTTTATTGTGACAAAAGATTAGTGTTTGATGGAGGCCATTGAGCCTAGAACTGTATGGGTTATGCCTATGGGATATGAGGTAGATGGAGGGGTATTAGAAAATTATGCTCAACATGTGTTTAGTAAACCTAGAGATCCCAATGAAGAAAGATTTGGGACTTATGGTTGGAATTGAATGCTAAAATTCATGTTGAAGTGAGAAAACTTGAGATCTCCAAGAAAATATAGAAAGTGGTAGAAGATATTGCCCTAAAACATGGGTTCACAATAGAACAAGTGAAAAAGGCACAATCTGAAAAGGAAGCAAAAGAAAAGAAAAAAAGTGAATCTATTGGAGCTCCAGAAGAATCCAAGGGTAAATCACAAAAACCAGAGGTATCAAGAAGGAGAATTAGAGCATCTACCTTTGAAGAAGCTGCACCTATTCCCTCTAGTTCTACACCATCTGCAAGTGTGGAAACTCCTACCACTAGCCACAAAAGAAATAAACCAAGGCCAAAAGAATGCATGTAAGTATTGCAGTCGATGAAGAGGAAACAGAGTCAGATGGAGAAGTGAAGAAAATGAAATCTGAATCTATCAAAGCCTCCAGAACTAGAAAGAAGAAATCATCTAGTAAGGGTAAACCTGAGAAAAGGCAAAAACAAGATGTGCCTCAAATTGGAGAAGATACTATTTCTTTAGAGGATGTATTGAAAGCCATAATAGTTGATGGAAATCTGAAACCTATTGCCCAATTATATAATGATTATGAAGATGCTGACAAGTACATCATTGAGACTGCTATTGCAAAATACCTAAACATCTACAACAAGGCTCTAATTGAAATAATTGATTATCTTCCACATATCCTGGCAAGTATAATGTCTGCAAGAAAGGAAGTGGCCATGGCAAAGGATGCTGAGCTTAGAGAGCACTCATTAATAAAACTATGTCCAAAAATCACTCCAGAGGAAAAAGTGAAAATCTCCAAATCAATTCATAACCAATCCAAGTCAAAAAAGAGAATGAACACTCCTATGGGAGGAGCTATTGAAAATGTGGTAAAGGAAACTAAAGAAATCACTATGATCACATTGAAGCAATTTAACCTCCCAACCATTTATGACAATGAAGGAGCGAATGATGAAAATACATCTCTACCAGAGATAAGCTAGGATCAAAGACTGGATAGGAATGATCAGGCCCCTAACATTGAAACATTGAATATGACAAATCAAGGCAAAACTAAAACTGATCTGCCTCCTGAGTAATAGGTTGATGAGGAAGAGAATAGAGAATAGACAAGGAGCCCTACACCAGAGCAAAACATTGATTAGCAAGAGAACATAGACATGAATCCTCTGAAACAAAGTCAAGAAGAAGTATTTGGCAGAGCAAGAGACACTGCAGCTATCTCAGTTGATTTTAGGAGACAACAAGATCTAGATGAGTCTGAACTTCTTCAGGAACCAATTAATTTGGCCTCATTGTCACCTGTGCAGAAATTCAAGCTAGGATCAATTGTTCAAGCCAAAGCATAGGAAGAAATGCTTAAATCTCATATCCAAGATAGTAAATTGATCAATGATGCATCCAACATTCTAGAGAAGATGATGCTGACATTCCAAAAGGATAGCTCATTATCCTCAGTTGATCAACTCAAAGATCTATTGAACTCTGTAAGTACACATTTTGAATCTTTTGAAAAATATGCAGAAGCAAAAGTTAGAAAAGGGTTTGATGAGAAGAGACTAGTTGAGTTAAAGACTATGATAGAAAATGATAAAACTCTATTAGAAAATGGAATAAAAGGCATATAGAGTGCCATTGAAGAAGCATGTAAGATATACAAATTTTTCTTATCCTAGCCAAAAGTTACAAAGGAATTAGAAGGTAAAATCAAGAACTTGGAACTCAAAGTGCTTAATATCTCCAAAACATATAATCTAGTAGTTGAGTCAATAAATAACAAAGAAACATAGGTTGCAAACATTCACAATTATTTGAGCACTCTGATGAAGAAAAGGGAAGAAGTCAAAGACAAATTGTGCCAGCTAAGAGGGCTGATAAGTCCAAAAATAGATTCCATGACTAATCTGTCAGAAGAAGCCTTGAAATCACAAGCATTAATTGATACACCTTCAGACGTGCAAAAGATAGAGAAGTTAGTTTTTTTGATAAATGGCCACATCAATATTTTGGAGAGTGCAAGGAAAATATGGATGGAGAGATAGCTCTAATAAAGACTGTCTATAATTATCTTCTACCTTCATCCATAAATTGAGGTGGAAATGTGTACCTATATATATGCATTAGAATATGATAATTTTGAAGAATTTTTGACACAATTTTGTTTGTACATACACCTTTGCCATTGATGTCAAAGGGGGAGAGGAAAACCAATGAAAAATAAGCATACATCTAAAGGAGAATAGAAAAACAGAGGTACAGAGTAAGGGGGAGCAACACAAGCATTTTTCACTAAGTGTTGCCATCAATGCCAAAGGAGGAGATTGTTGGCAAGAGACACTACTATGTTGAATAATTGGGTGTTGTCATCAATAGCAACAAGAAAAGGAACAAAGTTGGAACAAATATTTTGGTTCGGTGAAGAAGACTTAGTCATTTTAGCTAAGTGTTGGCAGTGTACAGAGGCAACAACATAAAAATAGTGTTTGGTTTAGCATTGGTCTGCAGTTGAAGACCAAGTTTTGCGGTTCTAGTATGATGTTCCTAACTCTCAGATGATCTTATATCCAAGGTTTCAGCTTTTGATCAATTCCAAAAGTATATCTTCAAATGCTCTACGTCTGGCAGAGCAAAATACAATGGTATTCAAAGTAGAACACTTAGTTGATTTGGTTTGCATTCCTCCGGTGTTTCATATCTTGATATGAAATTTTGAGGTGTTGTAAACACTTGTATAAAGGTTCTAAATCTAGAGTTGTAGGTTTTGAAGTCCACTGGAAAGATAATTACAAGTTGTTGAGTATTGCCACATTGTTTGACAGAGTTTGACTATGATAGGGTCTAAATTTTGATGGTCCGCATTTTGACGCTAAAGGATATTTTGCTTTACGATTATGAAGGTATGATATGTGATGTTTGAGGAGTCTTTGAAATGATTTTGAGCAAGTCCTTTGGTTTGCAGTAAAAGATGTAGTCTGACAGATGAACTGAATCAGTGGCAGTTTGAATTAGAGGCCGACATGAAAAGTTTGAATTGTATGCACTAAGTTCTATTGTTTAGAACTTAATCTTAAGTGGTTGAATAGTTGAGGCCGACATATGTGAATGCAATTCAAGTGTTGTTTGGATCCGCTGGGAGTTTTGTGAATGAATCTGGCCGACAAGCTACTTAAGGTGTGATTGTATGCTATATGTGTGTGACATGCGAAGTAAGATGATTTTGTGGAAGCGATAAGAGCAGAAGAAGAGAGAGATCTTGTTCCTATGTAAAAATAGAGTAACAAAATAGAGCAGTCAGAGATGAAGAGTTTTGTGAGAGTATTTATGTGCTTCATTAGAGATGCAACCATGCATATGTAGATGCAATCTGAGCAATTCAAATTGGCAGTGAGCCATTCTTCCTTCTTTCTTTGTCTACGTAGTGAGCCTTTCTTGCAGTGAGCATTTCTATGGATGGTGAGCCCTAAGGTAGTGAGCCTCCTTGTAATCCAATATTATGCTATAATAATATATTGTGAGCTAACACTCACTGTGGTTTTTCCCTTTTTGGTTTTTCCACATAAAAATCCTAGTGTTCATGTGTTATGTCTTTGTGTTTGATGTTCCTATCCTTATTCTTCTTTCATATTATTATTGTAAATTGGATTAATAAACTTGTTAAGAAGTGGTTTTATGGAATACTGATTCACCCCCCCTCTCAGTATTCCTTAATATCAACACTTACAACTAGGTGTATCCATATTCTACTCCTTCCAGTTGAAGGGACTGATAGAAGATTAGTCCCATCCATTAGTGGCCCTTACCACACGCCAACCATTAGGTGACATAGAAATAATCCATAGAGACTCAATATATTACTAATATGAATAAAATATTTTGTATGACACATGGCCGAAACCATTTCACACAACCATGTTGTACAAAACACTACACATGTTGCTCAACACACTATAAATTCATGACAAATACAAGAGACAACTTACGACATACACCATCATAACAAGAAACTAGAACATATCATCATGCATGAACATATTATCCATCATGGAATAAATAATAATTGATCATTGATCATCTAATAACAAAGTCTACCATAAACCCATAATGACTATAGAATAACATTTAAAATTTATTTTTGCCTCTATTTTAGAAAAGTAACATAAACATCTGCCACAGATTGTTTCACCAACTTGGTATATACACACTTGCTAGTCATTCACATTATAAATGTGTGCAATAGACATGATGTAGTCCCCTAGATGGTTATGCATAATTTTCTATTGAGACCTATCATGTGTATAGTCTATTAAACATAGTATTATCATAGTCACAAGTAAAACTTAATAGTTCATTAAACCTAAACTTATCATTGTCATAAGTGATATGTAATAATAATAAATAATGAATAGTAGTCATTAATACAGTGTAACAATCATTAATAATTTGTAAAAATCATTAATAATGTGTAACAATTATACATTTTGGTCTCTACTATAATGTATAACTATTCACTTGTAGAAGTAAGAAAAAGATCTATTATTTTAACATAATAGAATTTAAACATTAGATCCAACCAAATAATATAGCATGCAACCCTGGTCAAGAACTATCACAATTGTTCTTTCTTTTAGTCTCATCATGGTTCAAGATACCAAAAAATATGGTCAAGACAATGAAACAAACTATTGAGATGAAAATAATGTAGTAGTAATTATTTGATATCTCTTATTTCACTAACCTAAAAGTTCTCTTCATAGTCTATAGATATCACAACCTATAGAAAACTATGTTTCATTTTATACTTTCCACCTTACTCTTAGGTTATAGTAATCCAATTCAAAAGTACAACAAACCCTCATTCATGCCCAAAAATATCAGAGAGTGATACATAGTAGAATTCCTAGGAATAATTGTATCAAACATTTAGGTACCACATGATAACATTAGTTGACAACATTCTCCAAATAAACCAAAAAAAAAATTTAAAAGAACTTGAGAATACTATGGTATTCCTACAATCAACCTAGTTTAGTTCAAAACCCACCATTTTCTTATTGGTTTTGGTTAAACCACAAGTTAACATTTTGACTATTTTTCCTATAAAATGTAGAACCAAACTCCAAGGTATCGACCACAACCAATGAAATTGAACATATTCAATACCTTTTAATTCTAAGACAATACAAAGAGAATGAAACATACCACATTCAACTCTACCATTCCTAACTGTTAAGGTATCTCACAACCATAATATAATATAACCAACGAAAACCATTTTTTGAACCCAATAGTCATTTAGCCACACATGAAATGTATGCACTTAACATGAAACATTACTTACATGTTGAGATTCTCAAGTCTTCCAAAAAAATGTATAAAAGGAGTCAACCCTATTTGTTACTCTTTGAGCTACTCTTTTTGAAGCAACTATTCTTAGCAAACAATGTCTCACTATGTTTCCACAATCTCCACAAACAACACTAATGACTAAAAATGAACTGAAAATGGTAAGGATAACTATCATCTTATAGACTTCAATCCCTCTTCCCCTCTTATCTCCATGCTAACAATAAGTCAGTTTAGAAGAACTAATAACCCCCTAATTTCTCCTATTTCTATGCCTAAGACTCAACCTTGTTTTGAATAGGATTTCACCACAAAAAACCAAAGAACACCACCACCAATACAACTAAAAAAGATAAATTTACCAACCAAATCCCCAAAATCCACTACGACATTTGAGACTATTGTATTGAATGCAACTATAGGAAATGCCACTGTAGGAAGATGGCCCAAAAACATTAACTTTCTTTTCCTTCACTTCTCTTCCTTAACGATGGCTTATAATATGCCACTATTTCCATACACTTAAAACTTAATTCCATTCCAAGACCACATACCACACTAATAGTATATTTCAAAGCATAACTCTAAAATATTTCCAAACCCATTCTCTTATGATAATATGTTTTTTTTTTAAATCGTAATTCCCTCAATAATATTATAAGTTCAAATTTTCATAGAGTAAATCAAATGATATAGTTAATTATTAAGGTCACCACCTTAGTCCTCTACAACAAGGTTCTTGAGTATATCATCTTTGGTGAGTTAAAACACCAATAATAACCTGTCGACAATTTTTTGACATGTTACCTTGAATTCTTTTAACCATGTTATTATTTTAGAGTTAAGTAGGCTCAATAGTCTTAGTCATAGAATAGATAAATCTACAAATGCAAAACATAAAGTATAACAATACTTGTGATAATGTGTATATATGCTTCCACATGTACATTCATTGAAATGTGACACATATTACTAGTGATGTATATGTACAAGTATATACATAGTTCCCACTTGACCAAAAGACCAACCAAAACCATCAATGACCAAAATAGTCAATCAAAATGACAACCAATAGCATACAACATATAGAAATTGGGATGATTCGACCTCAAAATCACGTATCATACTAAAATAGTGACATTGTTAATATATCAAGTTTCTTTCCCATGAATTGTCTCTGTTTACCCTAACTGATCCTCTACCAATCCCTCCTATACCTAAAAACACAAAATGACATCAAAAGTACCAACTCATCAAATAAAAATTAAGTATAAAAATAAACTTATTATACAACAATACAATGCCACTAAAATTCAATAAAATAATCATGCATTCCTTATTTTTTAAAAATGTCTA
Source organism: Cunninghamia lanceolata (assembly GCA_027924645.1). Lineage (NCBI taxonomy): Eukaryota > Viridiplantae > Streptophyta > Pinopsida > Cupressales > Cupressaceae > Cunninghamia > Cunninghamia lanceolata. The sequence goes on along the minus strand of BSBN01000163.1, from coordinate 3,661,684 downwards.
AAATACCATAATATCCAACATAAGTTTTATCATAACTCCCTTAGGAGAGTTGGACATAATTATTACAATAATCTAAAATGTCTAAATACAACAATAAATAGTGATGTAACACAATAGTAGCAATAACAACATTTTAGTCCAAAATTAAAAACATGTTCATTGTATATTTGAATTAATTTTATATCCATATTTTAATTTCTTTAAATATTTAAAAGATGTTATAACTATTCATTGAGACAGTATGTTGATTTTTCTCTATCTCAACCACCCTTGTATCTTATAAGTATTGTAAAGAAATGTAAAATCCAACATTAAAGTATTAGCCACATGAATTAAGGGTATTTTGGGGTCTATTTACATAAGTTTCTTAGTCACTAGGCACTAGGAGAGATACCAAGGACAAATTCTTTCCCATCCCATCTATTGTTGAAAAGTCTCAAATTTCATATAAATAAGAAAATTAACTGAAGTAAATGGATTTAATTAAAATAAATGATAGGTAAGGGTCCTAAAATTGGAATTCCAAGCAATTTATGGATAAAAAATTTAGTGAATCCAAGAAAATTATTACTAACATTGAATGATATGTGATGAGCCTAAAAAACTGAAGGCAATGTTAGGACTATCTTATTTCTCTTTTTTAATGTAGTTCAAATTAAAGGAAGGGAAGATATTTATCTATATGGGAACCAATTTAATGAAGAACCATAGCAAAATCTTAAATTTGTTTATCTAATTGTCCTATAAATAAAGAAGAAGAAAACAAAAGGAAAATACATAAAAAAGAATAAATAATAGAATATAAGCATAAGAAATTCAAATATCATGCATCTCTAGATTTTAAATTAGAACTATTTTTTATATCAAGTTAGTTATATTCTCATAAGATGGAAATTTTGTTTAAAATTTGATAGGATTTAATCTCCTTATATTCCTCATGTAACACCTTTGGGATGCACACCTTTGATGAAAATAAGTGGGTATTTTAGTTTTTTTAAAGGAATAAGGAGTATAAATATTTTATTTTTTAATTCACTAAAGCCTTATGCTTTGAAGGTCTAAAAATAATATAAAATAATTTCAAAACATTATGAAGAAAGCGATATTTTTGTATTCCTATGTGATAGTTTAAGCTTGTATATGGATGGTATATTATTGTTTTAAAATTTTCAATATGCTTTTGTAGTCATCAATATATAATATATGTTTTTTATGAGTTAAGGACCTTCTACAACCCATAATTCACCAATACAATTATAAAAAATTAAAAATAATGTATTATCCTATGTAATAATGGATAATCAAAATTCACATTCTCTATCAAAATATTAAAAAAGAGATAAAAGGTACCCAAATATCCCAAATCTAAACTTATGTACTTGTAAATTTATAATTATATCATGTATATCATACATCTTTAAAATTAATAAGTTATAATAATAATACAATTTACAAAAATAAATTTAATAAGAAAAAAACCCTTTAGGTAGTTCTAAGTAAATCAAGCATAGATTAGTAAATTCTATGGAAACATGTTGTAATGCCCCAAACTTTCACCTAGGACATTAGCCGAACATACACTGAATCAATAAATTTTTCTTATTTGTAAGTGCGGCATTCAAATGTCACATTGCTCTCACATGCACACAAGTTGTTGCAACATAGAAAACAACACCAAAAGTGACATGACCATTGCAATATGTAATGTGGCACAAGTGGAAGACTTCATCCATCATGTGACAACTCCCCATGATGACCAAGTGAGAGGTGGATCCACGACCTCGCTCCCTCACAAACACATAGATCATAGCCAACAACATAAATCAACTCATAGTATCAATTACATCTTATTACAAAGGTCTCAAAAAACCTACTTTACAAAGGTTACAATAATCAATAATGATAATATATAAGTGCATAAATCACCCAAAAACCAACATGCTCTCCAAGGTACAACAAGGCACAAAGCATGAGGTAAACCACCTCCAAAAAGATCAAGGAATCCATCCAATACTTCAAGATCATAACAAAGGACCAATGGGGAAATGTTGCTCGCCTTCCACTCATATTGCCATTGTCGAGTGTAATATCTATCTACACAACTCTAGGCAACCCCCAAGCTATGGAGAAGGTGATCATGGAAAACCCACTAAGAACACCTCACACAATCCTAGGTATACATAGAAACATATGGCATACATTCCAATCAATGCACACAACACACATGGCACAATTGCCAATACAATGCATACATGTAACATATGGCACACTTGCCAATCCAATGCTTATAAATAACACATGGTGCAATTAACATACAATATGATATAATGTACAACACCATAAAACATCAATAAACTATTGCAAACACAACAATGCAAGGTATACAACACACATCGAGTCCAACTTAGGTGGTGACAAGCATAAGGAAGAGAGAACTAGCAAGCGTAGGATAAGGAGTGTCAAATTGAGGGCATAATCCACCTCACAATAATAATGAGGGTGTAATCAACCTCATATCAAACTAGGGCATAATCAAACCTATGGATACGCTTTACACCCAAACTGAATCACAGTAGAACAAGGCGTTATCACCTAGAGTTGCCAAAGCAAGATAGGGCATTATCACTTGGAGGTACTGGAGTTTTGTGTAGATGATATTTGTTATTAGTTTTGTTTTACCCATGTGTTTAATGTTTATCTTTTTACAACTTCTTACACACTGAACCCATCAACAACTTCGTGTCATGGTATGCATTCAAGGAGCCACTCCTTGCCTACTCCTAATCCTCTTCGTAAACATCCAACACGTCGATTTAAGAAACTAAGCATGGCATAGATTTCAATGCACCAAAAAGTCCCAAAACATGATATAGTCTCAAAAGATGAAATCACATAATATGAAGGAGTCAACTCATCCCTCAAACCAAATCATAAAGGAGATGCATAGAAATTTTTTTAGGTTTTCAAAACAAGAGAAATAACTGGCATGGATTTCAATGCACCAAAATGTCCTAAAACATGACATAGTCTCACAAGATGCAGAATCACATAATATGAAGGAGTCAACTCATCCCTCAAAACAAATCATAAAGGAAATGCATAGAATTTAGTTTTCATGTTTCTAAAAGTGCAAATAACCATAAGGCCCTAAAAACTCCATTGGAGATCTCTTTGGCACCTTGACCAAAGTTTGACCAATTTTTTAATATTTGTTTCCCAATATCTATGGATGATTTGACAACTACCCATCATAGATAACATGCCCAACAACCAATATATGCAATAAAAATAAGTTGGGGATTTCCATAGAAAATTTACTAGGGTTTTGTTTGTATTTCTATATTTCCAAAATGGAAAATACATGAAATAAATAAATAACCAGCTAAAATAAATTTTTGAAGTTTCCTACAACTAAGCAAAGCCATCTTCAACCATTCTAGATGGTGTGGCATGAAGGAAATAGAATAAAACAATTCAAATGAGAAGATTGGAGAAACTTGCCTTCCAATACAAGAAAAATCCAAGGAACATAATGAGGTTGAATGTCAGATTCGATCCACACATGAGAAGCAAACACCAAGCTCTTGAATCCAATCCAAACTCCAAGCAATTCCAAGAAAAACTACTTTCCAAGCAATCAAATATCTATTTTTCAAGAAAGAGGGTTTCAAACAAAGGAGAGAGAAAATTTTGGAGAGAAAAAGAATAATGCAAAATACATGTCTTTTTCCTTTTATGCCTCCAAAGACATTATTCCTTTTTTTGATAATAAAATAATCCTTTAAGTGATTTAATCAATCAATTCAGAATTATAGAATTTGCACAATTAAACTATTTAATTCAACAATTAAATAACTGAATGTCTCTTTTGCAAATCAAATAGGCATTTAAAATAACACATTAATAATTCTATTTCACTAAAAATGTCCAATTAATTCACTCAAGGAAACAGGGAAATAGTTAATCAAACAAACTAAACTATTCCAAACAGGTTATTGCCATATAACTCAGTCTCATTCTGAAAAGTACAAACACACCATACTAGGCATTCAATTTTCTCATTTAATGTAATTTCTACCTTTTGGCAGGAAAAATATTAAATTTTGAAATTAAACCAAAATCACTCAAATTTATTCCTCAAGCATATCATGATGCGACAAACATTTTCAATAAAGCAAAAATAGCAATTTACAAATTAAAATCATTAATTTAATCTGAAAACATAGAAAACATGATTTTCAAACCATTTTAAAATAAAGTGCAAGAATGCTAAGGAAACACATGCAAATGATTCCAAACACACATCATGGGTTTCCACAACACAAGGATAAGGGTGAGATGGCTTAGCGTCCCATGTCAAACTTCTCCACATTTCCCACATTAGTTAACACCTGTAATTACCTGCACACTCAAGTCAACCATTAGCCATACCTACTCCACATATAATAGTTGAAGCAACATAATCCACTCCAACATGGTATAACCATACATGATATATAGTAATCATATTCACTATAATCATCTACAACTAGCATGATTTAGGAACATGATGCATAAACAATAACATTTCACAATGCAGGAATAATATGACAATCATGACTATAACAAGTATAGTGAAAATAGTGAAGCTGAAGCACTACAATAATCTAACATGCACAATTAGATGAACACTAGGGTGGGCATTACACATGTTCTCAATCAATTTTGATGGTTTATTAAGTATTTTTCTTTTGACTAATTTCTAGTATCAATTTTTTTTTTCTTTTGTAACAAAAGAAAAATTATAATAAGAAAAATACTATATTTTGAGAGAGGGGATTCCTTTCATTTTCAATGACCCAAAAAATAGGAATTTTGTTTATTATGTCATTTCCTTAATATTAGTAAAATTATTGATCCTTATTTAAAAACATATTACATTACAAATTACATCTAATATTATTTTAGCATAAGGAATGTCAAATTGTGTATATATACACACACACACAAATATTTATGTATATATTTATATATGTTTTATATATAATATATTATGTGTATATATTTACATATGTTATATGTATGCATGCATGTATGTGTGTGTATGTATAAATATTACATGATTATAAAATAAAATTGTCTTGCTTAGGTTCTTGGTTTAAATGTATCAGGCCATTCTACTTTCAATATAGAGGACACTCAAGTACTATAGTGGGTATACAACAATGCCGATACCAAGGGCATTTGAATCAAGAAATGTTCCTTCTTCTATTGGACCCATCACAGGTAAGAAATATAACCATTGAAATTTTCATATTTGTGCATTTTTCCTATATAGGTATATTTTTGAGATAATATTTTGTATAGATAAAATGTATTGTCTTAGCCTTACTTTATTTTAGTCATGATATAATTTAAATTCCACTATTGACTATACCTTCTAAAAATATAAAGTTATAATAAAAAATATATTAGTTATAGCCATATTAAAGTATATTATTGATGCTTACAACATTGATTTTTATTTTCACCTAAAGTAGAACATGACAATGTGATGATCTAATTTTTCAAGCTTAGAGCAACCTTAAAATAGGTTGGATCCCCAATATAATACTATCTATTAAAAAATGGTGATAAGAGAGAATAATATTATAAGTGAAAAAAAGTCAATCCATCGAAATAGAATGTGTAGTCACTCCCAATAGAATAATATATGCCAAAAAAACATAAATATGAATATTCTACAACAAGATGGGCACAATAAATTAATTATATTAGAGCTAATACATTTAACACTTCAATGAAGTTAACCTATCTATATAAAACACATGATTGAGGATAGAATTAAAAAAGACAAATAATATTTGTAAAGGAAAATAACCTTATCCTAATGTTAATTAAACCTAGATTAATACATGTATAAGTATAATTAAACCTAGATTAATAATTTATAGTTGTGGGTGTGGGTAATTCTATAATTAATGCTAATTTAGGAAACTAAATACAAAGAGGATAGGGGAACTTAACTTGATGATAGATTTTTAAAGTTGACTATCACTAGACTCATAAATGATGTCTCTCTATCTATCTAATGCCTTATATTTTATGTAAGACCTATGCTCTATCTAGGGTCAAGTCCATTCTTATGGGTCCTTTCTACATCCATATATTTTTCCTTTTGTTGTGGAAATTTTTGATCTTTATGATTTTGCATTGCTGCTCTCTAATTCATTGAATTCATCTTTGTTTTCTTTGCACTCTTTTCTACTTTAAAGACTAGCAATATTTAGAAATACCTTTAGAGGATTGTCGATATGTCACAAGGGGACATGTTATCCTAGGTAAATGCCCAAAAATATGTGTAGAATATTGGTAGATAGAAATCAATGCCTTATAATAAACATGTAGAATTATTTCAGTGCACCAAATTGAAGTGTTCCACTATTGATTACTCCTTAAATGCTTCTAAGATGAGAGGATGATTGAATGTGAGAGGATGTAAAATTAATGCAAGTGAATGAATCCTTTATTATAAGAACATAACATCAACTCATGAAAAAATGTTTCTAGTCAGCTCATAATGACTAGAGTAATAGGCGGGAGTTGACCAAATTTGAATTTAAGTTTGAAAACTTAGGAGTCAAATCCATAGATGTGGGTTTGATCCCACACCCACAAAAATGACCTAAGATGATGGAATAATAGAGTTTGTGTAGGGAATGAATGTCAATAAAGGTAGGTGTAGTAAATGTGGTCTTGTTGTGGAGTAAAAGTGGACACATGCCTTTTTACCTCCTAGTTTAGCTCCTAGGTCCCCATGATAACATTATACATGCAAAATATTCATTTTGATGTAAAAACCCCCAAAACCAATGCAAATTGGGAACTAGGTCCCCATGCTTAGCCTTACCCTAGACAAAAAAGGTGCCTCAGGACTTGGGCACCCGCGCCCAAGTCCTCCCTGATTGGTCGGGGCAAATTTCCATGCATGTCAGCATAGGACCTTTAAAAAGGTTTCCCTTTGTCAGCTCTTTTGATTTAATTCACAAATGTTAGCGGGAAATCATATATATGTGAGTTTTTGAATTCATTTTGAGGTAAGAGGGATTTAGCGAACTTACAATCTTGGAGCAAAGAGCATTCAAATAATTCATTGTGTTTTTAGAGGATATTTGTGTTTGTATTGTGTGTTGTTACAGATTTGGAATAATCATCCATCTCCTTATGAGTTGAAGGATCTTCATTATCCTAAGGGCTTCACCTCCGAGGTGATATCATTGTTATTTGAATAATACTATCATCATTTTATTTATCCTCTACCCTATAAGGGCACACACTCTCTCTAACAATGGTGTTGGGAAGCTTGAATGCTATCCCAAGATTTGACTGAGGCAAATCCCTAAACACCATAACCCCCAAACCCCTTATCTTCTTGTGTGCAGGTTACAGGTGTAACATCCATAAAGGTGAAGGTATAGGAAGATCGAGTAAGGGAAAGGGTTTCAAGGTTTGACATTTCAGGAATATTCCTCTACGGAAGACTTGGGCACCCACAAATTAGTCCTCTAACTTTCTAGCTTCTAAGACATAGGTTCTAATATCTCTTTGATTACTCTTGTGAAATTAATTTCTGAATATCTATTGTACATCTTCTATTGTGATCAAATCTTCATAAATATAGGGTTTAGTGCATTAGTTGACCTAGGGTTTGATGAAAGGCCTGATTAAATATGATATTTCCATAGAACTCTTGAGAAAAGATCTATTGTTGAGTCCACCTCCATTTGGTAGTGATTTGACTCAGTCTTGTACTTGAATGTTATTGTGGAAGAGGGTTTGATCTAGTGTACATGCTAGCTTTCATCATTCACCTTTTTCGTACATAACATTTTGGTGAACCCGTAGCATCAAGCATTTTCATCTTGTTGGGTTTTGAATTTAGATCTTGTATTGATTCGTAGCACACTTATCACTCTTCATTTGAAAATCTTGAAAAAGTGGAAAAATTGAGCATTCTAGGCTAGAAAAAGGCATAGTTTTGCATTGTTTTCATTGCATATCATTGAAAGATTTGATTTTCTGATTTTTAAATCAGATCTAATCCATATTACAAAAATTGGTCATTTCATGATATTACATCTTGCATTTGAAGATTTCATTTGCTAAGGTTTTTTTGAAAACTTACATCTTTCCTATAACCTAGTTAATTTCAAAAGCTAGGGTTTGTAGTCAAAATCTTATTTCAGATTTTGCTACTATCATAAACATTCATTCAAAGCTGATTTTTACATTGTAGTGTTGCATTATTTGACATCTTTTCTTTTAAAATTTTAATGTTTGCAATTACACATTGTGTATTTCAACATTAAGGGCTTCTAACACTCCTTTCACACTTTTTTGTGTAAAATCTTAAAATAATTTACATTTCCTTGATGTACAACACTCTTCACATCTTACTCACATTTTTTTGTAGTGAAACTAGTGTGTTTAAAAAACCTAATTTCTTCAAATTAGTGGCTGGGTGTGCAATGAGCTATCATATTTTAATCATGGATGCTTCTTGTTATTCATCTTTAGAATCTTTGTTTCCATACATTATAGAGATTGATAATTTCTCTAAATTCACTTATATGCATCCTCAAGTCTTAAAATAAATAGCATACATATATGATATTGACATTTCTATGAGTTCTACATATGAAATTCTTTGTTATATATCTGATTTTGATAGTTTCACAACTCTCATGGGTATATACCCTTTGATATTAGACAATCTCACTAATTTCATCTCCATGAATGATCATGAGGAAGGTGATGATGAAGAAACTCCTACTACATTTCATGATGATATCATGGACATCATCTCTAAGACATAAGAAGCTGACATAGCCTTGTTTGCCTCATCCAATGATTTGGATTCCTCTCCCAAAATGGTTCCCACTTGTGAGGGTATTTTGGCGCAAGAAGAAGAAATCATTGGTACATTCCTTAATACCACCCTACCATCTCTTCATTCCAATGCTCCCTATCCAGGATGAAGCATTAGATGATGAAGAGTCTCCTCTTGAACAACTTCCTTGATCCATTGATAATGGATGTTCATATACTAATATTAAATCTCTTCTCAACATCTTAAACAGAGCTTATGCTATGGATTACTTACCATTTCTTGAATATTTAAGTACCTTGGATATCTCTAAAGATGTGGAGAACATGAATAGTTTTCCTAATCCTTTGTGGGTGGATGTTGAGCCTACTAAAAATGAAAAAACTATTCAAGGTGCTCCAACACAACCTCAACTGACAAAAATGAGAATTCTAAGGTTTCTCCTCCATCATCCTTACATATAACAATAGTAAATCTTCAAGAGAGAAGCTTCTCATTACCAAATCCTACAGCTTCCTCTTCATAAATACCAAAAAATGCAGACAACATAGTTAACATGATTCAAAGGGAAGGAAGAGCAAAGGACCAATCCTTAACAATACATATAAAGATAAAGATCAAAGATAATAGTTAAGTATTTCTCACTCCTCTAGCCACCTTTGATGTAGCACCTCTTTGAGTTGCTCTCCTAGGTGGCCTCCTCTTATGTGTTGTGTTGTGTTCCCCTATGTTGTATGTTGTTTAGGTCTCCTTAGATGACCCTTGATACTCTTGTAAGGTCAAGGATACAAGGAGACCGCCTCTCTTGTGACCATTCTTCTATTTGTTTCTCTATTCTTCTCCTCTCCTCTATCTTATTGTAATTGTTGTGTGTGGTACCTTGGGAGCATAACATTGTGGAGGATGTCTTGGGGGCATCTTCCCATGTTATGAACCTAAGTCATTTTCATCTCCTCTCTCATTTTTAGTGTTTCCATTCTTCAGTGGCTCTACTAGTCAGTAGCTAGTAAAAACAAATAAATACTAATAAGGACCATATGTCCCTACAACAAGAAATAAAAAATGGACCTAGTCCATATGTAAAGATGGGGTTGATCTATATTACTGATTCTTGACTAGTAGAATCACCTCGTGTTGTGAAATCTCTTGTAACAAACATTTGCAATACTCTAAATCCGCTTCTATGCAGTTTGGATTATTTTGTATCTCACCTTGTAGCTACACTTGGTTCTGAGATACCTGGAGTATAACCTCATGGCTATACTCAGTTTCAAACTTGCAAGTGTAGCCCTTGGTCTATTAAGTGATATGATTTATGTATAGCTTTCATGAATTCATTTGGTTGTTATCTCAGAATAGATTTTCTAACCAAAGCTTATATATTGTTGATTAATGGTTGTTATCAAATGATATCAATGTGTTTGTGGGAACATTTGGTGATTTCAAGTACATGTCACTTTGGGGCATGGGCTTTGTGAAAGCTCTTGTTCCCTTGTGTGTTTTCAAATTTACCTTAAATATGTTTAATACCGGCAAGCGAGATCAACCACTTTAAGGTGGGGGCATATATTGTGGTATTATGCTTGATTAGGTTAGATACTATTAATAAAGCGTGTTTGTGTATGCTTCCTTTTCATCGTAAGGCATCTATGGATGCAGGTGGGGTTGTGTACTTTGTTTTGTTTTGCATATACCTCCTTTTCACTATAAGGCATCTACAGATGCATGTGGGGTTGTATACTTTGAGCATGTTTCCTTTTCATTGTGAGGCGTCTGTGGATGCATATAGGGTTGCATTTTGAAATCCCTTTTACAAAAGTCAGGATAGTCTTCCCTTGAGGGGTTGCACATCCTTTTGAAAGTCCTCTGTGGAGGTGGGGTTGGATCTTGAGTTATTCACCCTTAAGCATGTCTTTGTCCATTGTGGTAGCATAGCTCAACTGTCAGGTGTGTTTGGCGTGTCTTAGATAGTGGAGCATAGTGATGAGCTCCTCCCTATCACCCGTGTTGGCTATGTATAAGATGTATAGTGTGCTCATGTATTCCATGTGTCTTCTATGTGTTTTTCATGTGTTTTGTGTGTTTTAGTGGTTTAAAGGCACGTAGCGATGAGCTCCCCCCATGCCATGTGTTTTAAATGTTTTAATGCTATAAAGGCATGTAGCAATGAGCTCCCCCCACATTGTGTGTTTTGTGTGCCTTCGATGATGGTGCATAGAAATGAGCTCCCCACATCACCTAGTTAGGGTTATATATAATTATTTAACATATCTTCTCTTCATGTATGCCTTGTGTATTGCATGACTATATTCATGTCTTGTTCTTTTATTGCATGCTTCCTTACTATATTCTTTGTGTCTTATGTGACTGTCAAGTGTTTTCTTATGTTTGCCTAAGCTTGGGGACTCGAAATGGTTCTCCAAACTTAGGGTGTGTCTTCTCTCTTATGTTTGATGTGTTTGATGTGCTTCAATCGTACTTTAATGCACGTATTAATCATAAGATCATACACACATTAAAGTGGGGGCTAAATGTTATGGAGTAAAAAGTGGACATATACCTTTTTACCTCTTAGTTTAGCTCCTAGGTCCCTATGATAACATTATACAAGCCAAATATTCATCCCGATGCAAAATCCCTGAAACCAATGCAAATTGGGAACTAGAGGCCCATGCTTAGCCTTACCCCAAACCAAAAAGGTGCCTCAAGACTTGGGTGCTCACACCCAAGTCCTCCTTGATTGGTTGGGGCAAATTTCAATGCATGTCGGCATAGGACCTTTAAAAAGGTTTCCCTTTGTCATTCTTTTGATTTAACTCACAAATGTTAGCGGGAAATCATATATAAGTGAGTTTTTGAATTTATTTTGAGGTAAGAGGGATATAGTGAACTTATGATCTTCAAGAAAAGAGCATTCAAAGCATTCATTGTGTTTTTAAAGCAAATTTGTGTTTGTATTGTGTGTTACATTGTAGATTTGGAATAGTCATCCATCTCCTTATGAGTTGAAGGATCTTCATTCTCCTAAGGGCTTCACCTCCAAGGTGATATCATTATTATTTGAATCATTCTATCATCATTTTATTTAGCATATAGCTTACAAGGGCATGCACTCTCTCTAACAATGGTGTTGGGAAGCTTGAATGCTATCCTGGGATTTGACTAAGGCAAATCCCTAAACACCATAACCTCCAAACCCTTTTTCTTCTTGTGTGTAGGTTACAAGTGCAAAATCTGGAAAGGTGAAGGTATAGGAAGATTGAGTAAGGGAAAGGGTTTCAAAATTCGATAGCATTTCAAGAATATTCTTCTATGGAAGACTTGGGTGCCCATGAAATAGTCCTCCAACTTTCCAACTTCTGGGACATAGGTTATAATATCTCTCTGATTACTCTTGTGAAATTAGTTTCCGAATATCTATTGTACATCTCCTATTATGATTAGATCTTTACAAATCTAGGGTTTAGTGCATTATTGACCTAGGGTTTGATAAAAGGCCTGATTAAATCTAATCTTCTCATAGCACTCTTAAGCCCAAGATATGTAGCTAAGTCCAGCTCCATTTGGTAGTGATTTGGCTTGGTCTTGTCCTTGAATTTTATTGTGGAAGAGGGTTTGATCTAGTGTGCATGCTAGCTTTCATTATTCACCTTTTTCATACATAATAGGTGTATATGGAGAGATGTGTAAAAGTGGATAGGATGTGGATAAATGTATTGGAATGTGTATATGTGGCAATAGTTGAAGGCTAGGGGAATGAGCCCACATTTGCACAAGATTATGTAATTTTTTGATATTTAATAGTATTAAGACATTCTCTCTAAATGTGCACACAACTAAATGGGAAATGACATTGATATGGATTTTTTTCCATTACATTGTAGCCCCACTTTGAGGTGGATGTGCATCCTAGAATGACTAGGTATCTCAAAATATGTAGCAGTCATAAATGTGCATGTAAAGTAAATATTCAAACATAAAGTGATATCTTTGGGGTCCATATAAGTTAATGGACCTTGCTAAATAGCATCATGTAAGTACATTATTTGGAATCAATGATCCATTTTAACCTACAAAATAAAGGAAAAGTATATCAATAGTAGCTTCCATCTCACAAGTGAAAACTAGGTGCAAAAATATGAGTTTGCTTAATTATCTAGGAAATAGGAAAAACTAGAAATGAGTTAAGTTAGGGAATTCCACCTATTCATAAAATAATATAGCTCCACCCCACTTGGAAATCAAGGGATGAAAAGTTTCCTAGGGTACTGGTGTGTCATGTGATAATTATCTATCTGGTCACAATGGTGAGTCTTTGTGTTGCTCATGTCACTACCTAATAAATCAACACAAAAATATTAGTTATAACATATGTTCCCTCTAATTACTTACGTATATAGGAGAAAAGGAATTGTAGGAAAGGGTAAACCATACATGACATGTAAATCTAATCTAAGCATGTAAGAAATGTAAATCATGTATTAAAGTAATAATTGTATAAATGCATTGTATAGTAACCAAGGAAGAAATCTAGAAAAATACAACATGAAAATCATGTGGATTGGAGATGGATCTTAAGGTATAATTTTGCCCCCAACATGAGTAAATGAAAATTGTGATGTGACCCTCAATAGTCAAAAACACATGTAGAGGTATATAAGGTAATATGATATGCATATTCCCCTAGTGTGGCATCCAATAGCATGAGAACATAGTGGTATACAATTTTGGAGCAGCCAAGATCAGCCAGCAAGAACTAGAATCACTTCTACAAGCTAAATTGCACAAAATAAGCCAATAACATAAATTCAAGAGATATGTTTCAAAAAAAAGTTTACAAAATTTTGATAACTAGGGTGAAAGATATGCCCCACAAAAATTTTCTTATAATAGTTGACTTCAGAGGCTAAAAGAAGAGTCAAAACAACACAATTTTTAATTCATCTTGAAGCCACTTTGTTGGTGATGGAACTAGCTTCCTGTCGACTATAAGTTTTCAAAACAATACCTTTGTGGGTGAAAGTTATGGAAAATGAAAAAAGGCCTACTTTAGGCAATCTATGTAGGCCCGACGGTTACAATAAATGCTTAGTAGTTTCATCAAATGCTAATGTTAACTTTATATGTTAACTTTGTATGCTAGTGGTTAGATGCTAACTTTAAATGTAATGTTTATGTGACTTTGAAAGTTAAATAGTTGACCTCCTAAATAATTTTTAGATTGACATATAGCATAGAATACTATGTTAAAAAATACTAATGAAACTAGAGGGTGTTTTATACAATAGACATTTGTTGTAACAACAAATGTAAGAAACCAAACTCACAAACTGTAACCAAATGCTAACTATGACTATACAAATTTCTAGATACCACGAGCTAAAGACAAGTGTCAACAAAGTCTGAATATGATTGTAGCCAAGTTCAACTAGAAAGAACTAGAATCACTTATAGAATCTAAATTGAAAAAAATAAGCCTAATTGATATATTCAAAAGCGAAGTAAAAATGTACATTGATGACTTGTATAAATAGGAATGAGAGAGGAGGTAGGATGGTTGAATACAAAGACTAACTAGCCCTCCTAAGATGTGACATGTGAGCTCAAATGACAAGTACTCATGCAAGTGGTAAGTAAACATGCAAGAGGTGTCTCAAAATGATGAGGACACATGTCTCAACCAGATGAGTTGAGACAAACTCCTAAAAAAACCTATATAAACTTAATCTAAGTGTGAATAGGTCAATCTTAGAAAGGTGATATCCTAACTAGATACATGATGACCTTATTTACACTAACACCCCCTTAAGTGCAACTTAGGGAGAAGTGATAGAAAGATTATGGGTCCTGGCTACTATGCCATGTTAGGTACCCATGTACAAATGATTTTCTTAAAATTGGAGTAAAGGAGAAAACCCAATTGGAAAAACCACTCTCTAAAAGAGAAATGATACAAGAAAAAATGTACAAGTGAAGAAGAAGGAGATAGAAGGAGGACTCATCATGACCCCCCAAGGACTACTTCTATCACATAAGTACATGAAATGTTCCCCCCAAAGGAGAGAAAGAGAGAGACTAGAGAGTCCCCCATAAAATAATGGATATTACAATGCTGAGTGATGCTTGATGAAGATCACTGAAAGTGATCCTGGAATGACGGACAAAATTTCTTCCCTGTGGAAGAAAGAGAACTATAGAAAGGTGCATGTGATCTTCCCAAGTGTGAAGAACAAAGTAGGTCATTGAATGATGTACATAATTTAGAGACTCAAATGAAATCTCTGGAAGTTGTATAGAAACCATTGGTGGAATCAGAACAAGATCAAAAGATGTATGGAGAACATTCTATTGCATGAAATCTATAGAAGCCCTCTGTGAAGCAATAGGTGATGGTGGAGGTGATGACTAGCCTATCTAAAGAACATGAAAGTTTGATTGAACAAACTATACCTCTGATGAACTATCCACACTTGATTCAGGAGTGTGAATTGGAGAGAATAAATCACCTAGTGCAAAATGAGAAAATGTGTAAACATGAGAAATTTTTTTAGATTTTCCAACTGCAATGACCTCTCTACTCTACAAGTCTCAAATGATTACTGATTCTGTAGTGAACTCAATTGTCTTCCCTATGCCACTATTAGTGATTTGATAGATGGAAAGAAGATTATGTGACAATTGTGGAATGAAAAGGACATCAGTGAATTGTCCTATGCCTATGTCAACTATTCCTTTCCCATAAACATCCATGTATGTGTTATTTTCCATCAGTATTTTTGATGTGTCTATAGGGCCTAATGTTGAGATCAGAAGTAGTGAATAATTCATGTGATGGGATGCTCCAGAATCAAGGATCCATCATCTAGACTCTAAGACTATAGAGGTGTTGGCAAGAGACACTACTTCGCATGACAGGTGTTGTCATTGATGGCAACTAAGACTATTTCATTCATCCTCATAACATAATTTGTTCATACCGGAAGTCAGAATCAGAATTTATCTAAGTCTGGGTAGCTAGAAATAGAGCATGTGACAAGGTCTAATATCTTGGTCCAGATCTCTCTGGTGGTAAATCAGAATATGCTACAGATCTGAAGGAGTCATTAGGATTGTCAAGGAAATCTAAATCTAGAATTTTAACCTCTGGTGATGAAGGATTCAAAAGTTATTTGCATCTGAGTATAGGGTTAGAGTTTAACAGTGCAAACAACAGAAGAACAGGCCAACCTTGTAACTAATCTTTGTTTCAGATAAATGGAAGTTGTTAGTTGGATGATTTGTGATGATCAGGGATAGTGGCTGACATGATTGATGATTTTTGAATGCAAGTTTTGGTTCGCGTTACAAGTTATGCATGGATTTAGCCGACAGAGCAGTCTTCAACAAAGTTCTAAGTGTTCTTGAAGCCGATTGAAAAGTGATTGAATATCATGATTCAGATATATATAGCTGATGGATTTAAGTGATTTGGGTGTGTGAGTATGTGAATATGGAGTAAGTGTGAAAAGGGCAGAGATCTAAGGTTTAGATGATAGTAGAATAGTAAAAGGGTAGAGAGAAGATGAAATGTGTAAGACCAGTATTTTGTGCTTCACCAGAACTGAACTCTTGCATTAGTAGATGTTATTCATCAGTTCAAACTTCTTGTTATCTTCTTGTAATCATCTATGTAGACAGCGAGCCTTCTTTTGAGTAGTGAGCTCTGGGGAGTGGGCCTGAATGCATGTGCATTCCCATTTGTAAAAATACTTTTAATAGAGTATTAATCTTTGTGGGTTAACCCCCACCATGGTTTTTCCCTTAACCAGGTTTCCACGTTAAAAATCTTGGTATCAAGTGTGTTATTGTGTTCAAGTTTATGATTCTTGTTTTTCATGGTTAAAATATTGATCTATTGTTAAATGGTAAAAGGAAGAATTAACTGCAGAAAGTATTAAAGTTTTGCTGACAACTGATTCACCTCCCCTCTCAATTGTCTACCCTAATTCCAACAATTGGTATCAAAGTAAGGTTCCTTGAAAGAAGCCTAACAACTTGAGGAGAATCTAGGAAGGAGTTTCAATGGGTTCACTCAGAGAACAAATTCAATTGGCTTTATAAGATCTTGAATGGTCCAAAGAAGAAATAGATGATTTGAAAGCAAACCTTAAGGATGCTAATGATTGCATTGACTTGATAAATGATAAACTAAAGAAATCAATGGAAAAAAGGAAGGAACTACTTCATCAGATAGCTAATCTTACTAAAGAAAATGATATGAATGAGGCTTTAGAAGAAAATACAAAGGAATGTGAGAAGCTGACAAAAGAAGTTTCTATTCTAAAACTTGAGATGGAATCTAGGGTAATGAGGCTAACCAAAGAAATTGAGCAAAGGAAGAAGATTGAAGAAGACTTAAATCAAACTCTAAAAGATAGAACTAAAGAATGCTGTAGATTGGATAGAATAGCTTGCCATCTAAAATCTGATCTTCAAGAAAGCAGAGACAATGATAGAACTTGAGAGGCAAATTGTCATTCTCAGACATGACCTAGAAGTTGCAAATGAATACAAGAAGTTCAAGATAAGCTTAGCTAAACTTGAAGCACTGCTTGAAGGACAGAAAAAAGTTGATGACAAGCATGGTCTTGGATATGAGAAAGGTGAAAGCTCTGATCCGGACAAAGAAATTTTCAACCAAGGAATGGGAGAAATAGACCTAGAAGACCTCTGGTAAGACAACCTAATGCTCAAAGATATACATCATTCAATGGAAATTGTTTTAGTTGCAATAAATTTGGTCATAGAGCTACTCAGTGTAGAAGCAGAGTAATTCAAAATGGTCCATCCTTCTTTGATCAATGCTTCAAGTGTAAGAGGTATGGTCATAGATCAAATGAATGTAGAAGTATGATAATGAATAACTCTAGAGGAAATGGAAACTCTTTCAATGATTACTGCTTTACTTGCAATGGATTTGGACACATGGCTAATCAGTGTAGATCAAGAGGAAATCAAGTATATGAGCAAAGAAATGTTGTGTGCTTTAATTGCAATAGATCTGGTCATATTGCAAGATTTTGTAGAAGTAGGAATAATGAAAGAAGAGGTCTGGTAAACAGAAAACTGGATGAGCAAAGACAAGACAAAGGCAAGGGAAAAATTGATGTGAATGAGATCTAGAATGAAATGAGCAAGACATGGGTCAAGAAAAGTGTTGTGAATAATACTAATGGGTCCGCACTGGAATTCGGTACTGATAATTCCTCCAGGAATTGAATTTGGAGCTCTGGCTTAAGGGAACGACATTAAAATATCAAATTCCCCTAGCTAGTAAGTGCCTAGATCTGGCACAATGAGAGAAGATATTTTGGATTGTTTTAGATCTTCTGAAAGGATTTCTGGAAGAAAAGAAGTGAATATGGCAATTTGTGGAGTAATTCATGAGAAACTGCTCAAAAATAGAGTAACTGGATGTGTTAGGGCAGAGCATTTATTACAAAGACAAATTAGGTTGTGTGAAGCTTAAAAAGGACATTCATTCCTCATTTGAATCACTTTGTATTAGAAGGCAAGAAGAAAAGAGGTGAACGAGTTCTGAGCTGAGAATTTTCAAAAGTTGAAGCACGAAGAGGATTTCCAAGCAAAACCCTAACCTGCAAAACAAGGTATTTTCATTTTCTAAGAAATCTCTTGAAATTTCAATATCTACAAATGGCTACACCTCTAGTTGTTGACATCACTGAAAGACCCTGCCCAAAGTTTAAAAAGCATCCCTACAAATCTGTCGAAGTCGAATTGTTAGGTGCATTTTCTGGTGTTCCATATGGAGTTCTGCAAGTTGAAGATATTAGGGCATACATTCATTGCAATGTAGAAGAATTTGGGAATCTAAGATTGCTTGAATTATTTGAAAACCATCTAAAGGATGAGAATTATCAACTGAAACCAGAATTTGAAACCCTGGAAAGCAAACATTTCCTTCAACTGATCAAATCTCCAACATTTGATGAAAGTGAATGGGTTCGATATGTGTTGAGCCGGATGCATGATGAATTTATATGGCTGCTAAAACCATTCAAGATCACCAAAGATGTTATTAGGATTGTGATTGGGTTGAATTCAATCGGTGGATTACCCACGTTAAAATCTGTGAAAAACCAAACTGTTACCGATGTAACCGGTGTAAAGTTTGACAAGAGAGCAATGACCATTAATGACATTATAGAACTAGAAGTCAAGTTTGCATCCATGGTGATTGGATACAAAGTCTACCACTCCAGCAGGGAAAATTCTGTCTCTGGAACTGTAATATATGCAGCCTATCAAATGTTGAAGGAGAATACTGATTATGACCTATGTGAGCTATTACAAAATTAGTTGATTGAGAATCTGAGCAAAATAAAGAAAGATAAGAAAAATACCTTCAAGTATGGTTCCTTGATTATATGTTTGTTCTTCTATTTTATGAATGAAGTGCCTGGAATACAAGGTGTGCACTAAACAAATGATAGGCCAATTTCATGGAAAATAAGAGATCATCTACTCAGCCTTGGTGATTCCCAAACTCAGAAGAAAGCCATCTGGGGCTATTTCAAAAACTTTCAGAGTATGATGCATGCAAGGGAGAGAATCCCTAAATCAGTTGTGGAGAAGTATCAAGATAAAATTTGTTTTATGGTTGACACTTATTAGTGTCTAATGGAGGCAGTGGAACCTAGAACCATATGGATTATGCTAATGGGATATGAGGTTGATGAGAAGGTTTTGGACATGTATTCTCAACATCTCCTGAGCAAATCAAAAGACACATCTATTGAAAGATTTGGAACATACAAGGAACTAAGTCTAAAACTACATGTGGAGCTTAGACAACCAGAGATCAAAAGGAAAGTACAGAAGCAAGTTGAGATGTATGCTAAGAGTATTGGCATCACAAAAGAAGCTGTAAGAAAGAACAAAGAAAGGATTAAAGAGATGAAGAGAAGAACTGAGTAAACTTCAAAAGAAAGGGTAGAAAGAGAGCCAACAACTACTCTGGAAGTCCCACCTAGCTCTTCAAGAAAAACAAGAAGCTTTGCAACTGTCTCTAAGCAATCCAAGTCTATTCCCACTAAGACACTAGAAGCCACACCATCCAGTGAAGGAGGAAAGAGAAATAAAACCAAGTCCACAAGAACCTACAAGAACACAAAAGATGATGAGGAGACAGAGACAGATGAAGAAGTTAAAGAGATGAGATCCAAGAAAGACAAGATTTAAAAAGCTTCTGAGGACCAGCCTTCCAGAAGCAAAAAGGCAAGTAAAAAGCAAGAAACTGGTAAGGTTTCTATGATAGTTGATGAAATTGTAAAAACAATTATTGTTCATGGAAATCTAAGGCCTATCAAAGATTATTATGATAATTTTGATCAAGCAAATAAGAAAATTTTGGAAGATGCCATCATCATGTAATTGAATAAATTCAATAGAGCTCTACTGGAAAATTTACAAGAACTTCCTAAAAGTTTAAGGAAAATACTGGAGATGAGGAAGGAAGTAGCCAAGGCTAAAGATCTAGAACTCAGAGAATATGTTCTCTCCACTTTATGTCCAGTAATGTCCAAAAAGGAAGTAGATAAAATACTCAAGAAAGTAAAAGATGATTTCAGAAGCAAGGTAAGGATGAACAAGCTAATGCTTGGGGAAACTGAGGAAATTGTAAAAGAAACAGAGGAAATCTTGAGGAAGGCCCTATATAAAGATAAATATTATGTTGTCTCTAAGGAACAAGTTGAGGAAGGTAATCCTACAGTTCTAGAACTAGAAACCTCAAAAGAAGAAACTGGAAAAGGAAATGATGACCAAGATGATACTCTAGATCCTCCAGAGCAAACCTATGAGGAGACAATTCTGGATGTTGAAAAAGTAAACATCAGTGAACAAAAAATTGAAGTTGATGACTCCTCTGTTCCAGAAGAGGAGCAAATAAACAAAGAAGACACAGAGATGGTAGACAAAACTGATGATGCAGGAGATACTCTAACTCCACCTAATCAATCCGGAAAAGAAGATAATATTGCTACTACACAAGGCCCTCTAGAATAGATAGCAAGTGGTGAAGATGAAGAAAAGAATTCCCCTACAAATGACACAAAGAAAGGAAAAGCAGAGGAAGAGAAAGAAGAAGGTAAGGAAGATAGAGAAGAAGAAGATGGTGCAAATGTTGATGCATATAAACAAATTAGTCCTGATACTAGCATTGACAAAACTCAAGGGAAGGAAGGTGGACCAAAAATTGTGGCAAGAGACACTGCAGAAGTAGTGAAGAACTTTCTGAGTAAAGAAATGTTGGAGATTGATGAACTAGAACTGATTCAAGGACCAATCCACCTAGCTAATCTCTCTCCGATCCAAATGGTGAAGGTGGTATCTTTTACTCAAGCCAAGGCAAGTGAGAAGATATTGAAATCTCACTTAGAAGACAGTGAGCTATTAAGTCTTGCATCTAGTGTATTGGAGAAGATAATGCCAACCTTCCAGAAGAATCCATCTGACTCTCCCTCTAGACATCTGAAGAATCTTGTAAATTCTGTAAGTACACATTTTGAGTCTTTTGAGAAGTCTGCAGAGACTAAAGTTAGAAATGATTTTTTTGATAAGAAATTTAGTGAAATAAAGAGCCTAATAAGGAATGATCGGATGATACTTGGTATCAGTATAAAGAGTATTCAAAATTCTCTAAGTGATGGAGGTGATATATATAAATTTTGTCTATCCTGGCCCAAAGTCAGTAAGGATATTGAGAAGAAGATAAAGGAGCAAGAACAAAAATTGTCAAATCTATCTCAAAATTTTGATCCTCGAACAATTCCTCCTATAAGTCAGGAATGTCAAGTAATTAGCTTGACTGATGAAATAAAGAAGCTTTTTAAAGAAAAAGATAATATTGTGAAGAGAATGTGTGAGCTCCGGGGATTGATTGCCCCTAAATTAGAAACAATGTTTAATGCATTATCAGAAGCTCAAATTATAGTTCAGACAAGTGATCCTTTAGATCTGACAAAGACAGAAGCATACACATTTCTATTGAGTGGACACATCTCTATTTTGGATGGCATGAAAATAAGTTGGGCATCTAAACTTGAGCAATTGAAAAGTAGTTTTGCAGATATTCTCAAGTTCATGTAAATATAACTTAATGATTAGGCGTACATATGCGAGACTGTATACAGAATTTTTGAGAATTTTGGCTTGCGGACCCCATCCTTTGCCATTGATGTCAAAGGGGGAGTGAAGAATAGTAAAAAATGAGGAATCCAACAAAGGGGGAGCTCTGGAATTAGTAGAGAGCATAAGAGTATAGAGTAAGGGGGAGTAACACATAATCATTTTTCACTAAGTGTTGTCATCAATGCCAAAGGGGGAGATTGTTGGCAAGAGACATTGCTTCGCATGACAGGTGTTGTCATTGATGGCAACTAAGACTATTTCATTCATTCGCATAACATAATTTGTTCATACCGGAAGTCAGAATTAGAATTTATCTAAGTTCAGGTAGCCAGAAATAGAGCATGTGACAGGGTCCGGTATCTTGGTCTAGATCTCTCTGATGGTAAATTAGAATATGCTGTGGATCTAAAGGAGTCATAAGGATTGTCAGGGCAATCTAAACCTAGAATTTTACCTTCGGTGATGAAGGATTCAAAAGTTATTTGCATATGAGTATAGGGTTAGAGTTTAACAGTGCAGACAACAGAAGAACAGGCTAACCTTGTAACTAATCTTTGTTCTGGATAAATGGAAGTTGTCAGTTGGGCAATTTGTGATGATTAGTGATAGTGGCTAACATGATTGATGATTTGTGAATGCAATTTTTGGTCCACGTTACAAGTTATTCATGGATTTAGCTAATAGAGCAGAGTCTTCAACAAAGTTCTAAGTGTTCTTGAAGTTGACTAAAAGGTGATTGAATATCATGATATGGATATATATAGCCAATGGATTTAAGTGATTTGGGTGTGTGAGTATGCGACTATGGAGTAAGTGCTAAAAGGGCAGAGATCTAAGGTTCAGATGATAGCAGAACAGTCAAAGGGTAGAGAGAAGATGAAATGTGTAAGATTAATATTTTGTGCTTAACTGGAACTGAACTCTTGCATTAGTAGATGCTATTCATCAGTTCAAACTTCTTGTTATCTTCTTGTAATCATCTCTATAGGAAGTGAGTCTTCTTTTGAGCAGTGAGCTCTAGGCAGTGGGCCTGAATGCATGTGCATTCCCATTTGTAAAAATACTTTCAATAGAGTATTAATCTTTGTGGGTTAACCCCCACCATGGTTTTTCCCTTAACTGGGTTTCCACATTGAAAATCTTGGTGTCAAGTGTGTTATTGTGTTCATGTTTATGATTCTTGTTTTTCATGGTTAAAATATTTATCTATTGTTAAATGGTAAAAGGAAGAATTAACTACAGAAAGTATTAAAGTTTTGGTGACAACTGATTCACCCCCCCTCTTAGTTGTCTGCCCTAATTCCAACATAGAGGCACATAGTGAGCTTCACCCTTAGATTTTTCTAATGTTGATGGAGAAGATGAAGAAATATTTTCTTTTAGTTCAAATAATTTAAGGTCCTTTTGTTGAATGATTTTCTTGAACTCATCTTTTTACTTTTTAAAACATTTACTTTCTTCATGCCCATTTCTCTTGCAATAAGAGCAAGTAGGCTTCTCCTTAGTACTTTTTCCTTTTGTTGAGGGAGATGAATCATATTGAGCTTGTGATTTTGATGCTTTATCTTGAGTACCCTTATCTTGATCCTTAGATGGTTTCTTTCCCTTGTGATTTGATGGAAAAAGTGCATGAGATATTGGGGAATTTAATACATCCATTTGAATTAGCTTATCTTTCTCTTGTGTGAATTGAACACTAAATTCTACAAGTGTAGGCATAGTATAGGTTGTACCAAATGCACTCCTAGTAGTATGAAAAACAAAAACAAATAGAGAATATTGTGGGCCAACTTTAGATATGATAGGACCAATTTCTCATCTTTATTTTCAATGCCACATTGCCTTAGTTGAAATCTTAGTAGATTCATCTTAGTGAAGAAATCCTAAATTGTTGTGAAGTCTTGTGGATTAATACTGATTAATTCATTCTCTAGCCGATGCTCTTTCATGACATCCTGTTTTCCAAAAAAGATTTCTAACTTTGTCCATACTTTGTTATGTGTTGTGGTGGAGTCAAGATGAAAGAGGAAATCCTATGAAATAGATATACATAAATTTCCATAGGCTTCATCACTACGATTGTACCACTTACATTTTTCAGATGTTGCAGTGGGTTCAAATTCCAAACCCATTGTGACATGATATAATCCAAGCTTCTTGAGTTGGATTTATATTTTCTACTTCCATGAATGGAAGTTAAATGGATTGAGTAAGATATCCATATTGTGGAAAAAAATCACACAAGACTACCCCCTATTATTATGCTATTTGTAGAAGCCCCCCAGAAAAAATAGACAAGAGTTGTTTACAATTTTCACACTAGGAAAGCTGAAATCAACCATTTATAAAACATGGTGATTTTTACAATGTTGATATAAATATATTATCATAAGCTACAAAATTAGTGCATAAATAGATTCCTTGCATTTTTATAGTGATTTTCAAAAACAAAATTGCAAAATTTTGACAAATAGGGAGAAAGTTATACCCCGTCAAAAGTTACAAGATAATTGAACTTCATAGCTTAAAAAAATACCCAAAATTGAAAAATTTACAAAAAACAACTTGACCACTGCAAAATTGGTGAAAAGAGCTTTTCTTGGACTACAAATTTGTTGAATTTCACCTTCATGGTGAAAGTTGTAGAAAAATGAAAAAAAGGATATTTTAGGCACTTTGAAGGGCCAGTGGTGCCTTGGTGGCTACTTGGCAGAGCCCCAAATGGGTCAACTATGGAAAAATCTAATGGAGTCAACATGGTGGCTAACTTTGAGGCCTATGACCCAGTCAAAGGGCTAGTGTAGATGCTGACATGGCCCAGTTTGGAGACTGAGTTGGCTGAGTGAAGGTCGGTAGGGTAGGGTGAGTGTGCAAGGCCAACTTATACAAGGCATCTATGCCTATTTATACAAGGCATCTATATAAATTTTAATTAACTTTTGAATATATCAATTACCCTTATTTTGTGCTTATTAGCTTTGTGGAAGTTTGTTATGGTTATTGCTTGTTGATATTTGCTGCTCCAACATGGTATCAGAGCCATGCTAGCAAAACCCTTCCCATTTTGAGTGATTTCTACACCAAGCCTTGCCAAGAGTTCATTGTGGAGCCAAACAGACCTCACCGTTAAGTCTAGAAGGCCCGAGACAATAAGATTAACCCTTCTCTTGGCAAATTTTGGTAAATTCCTTTTTTTGCAAAAATTTTTTACCACTCGCCTAAGGTTTGTATGATTATATGGCCTCCAATCCATATTGTATGGATTTTATTTAAAAAATTGCAATTTTTTTGCAGAGAGCAATATTGCCCCCTACATTTTTTGTTCAAGCTTGAATTTTTGTTGTTGCAGGTTTATTTGGCCCATTTTGTGGTCTATTCGGCCTTTGCCAAAGCTTCTTGACCCTAATTTTCTATTTGGGTCATCTATCTACGTCCATAGACTCCATTGGGATGCCTCAACTCATGTGGCCTAGTTTTTGCAATGACATTGGCCTCTTGATCACTTTCAAGCTTTGAAGTTCAATTATCTTGTAAATTTCAACATGCCATAACTTTCTCCCCGTTTGTCAAAACTTTACAATTTAAAAAAAATTACTAGAAAAACACAAGGAATCTATTTATGCACTAATTTTGTAGCTTAGGATACACTATTTCTATCAAAATTGTAAAAATCATCATGTTTTATAAATGGTTGATTTCACCTTTCCTAGTGTGCAAATTGTAAATAACTCTTGTCTATTTTTTCTAAGGGCTTCTACAAACAACATAATATTAGGGGTGTTGTCTTGTGTGATTTTTTCCATAATATGGATATTTTACTGACTCCATTTAACTTCTATTCATGAAAGCAAAATATAGAAATCCAACTCAAGAAGCTTGGATTATATCGTGTCACAATGGGTTTGGAACCTGAACCTACTTCAACATCTGAAAAATGTAAGTGGTACAATTGTAATGATGAAGCCTATGGAACTCTGTGTGTCTCTATTTCACAAGATCTTATCGTTCATCTTGACTCTTTCACAAAACCTAATGAAGTATGGACAACATTAGAAATTTTGTTTGGAAAACAAGATGTCATGAGAGGGCATCAACTTGAAAATGAATTAATCAGTCTTAATCCACAAGGCTTCATAACAATCTAGGATTTTTTCACTAAGTTGAATCTACTAAGGTTTCAACTAAAGCAATGTGGAATTGAAAATAAAGATGAGAAATTGGTCCTAAGTATCTTATCCAAACTTGGTCCACAATATTTTGTATTTGCTTCTACTTTTCATACTACCAAGAGTACATTGGGTACAACCTATATTGTGCCTACACTTGCAGAATTTGTTGTTCAATTAACATAAGAGAAAGATAAGCTAATTAAAGTTGGTGTACTGAAGTCTCAAACATCTCATGCACTTGGTGGAGCATAATATAAGGCAAAGGAACAATATAAGGATCAATATAAAAATACTCAAGATAAGAGATCAAAATCACAAGGTCAATCTGATTCATCTCCCTCAACAAAAGGGAAAGGTACTAAGGAGAAGCCTACTTGCTCTTATTGCAAGAGAAATGGGCATGAAGAAAGCAAGTGTTTTAAAAATGAAAAAGATGAGTTCAATAAAATCATTCAACAAGAGGACATTGAATTATCTGAACTAAAATAAAATATTTCTTCATCTTCTCCATCAACATCAGAAAAATCTAAGTGTAAAGAACTATGTGCCTCTACATTCTCAGATTATAGGTAATGGATCCATGATTCTAGAGCATCCCATCACATGAATTATTCACCACTTCTATTATCAACATTAGGCAATATAAACACATCAAAAATATTGATGGAAAACAACACATATATATGGATGTTTGTGGGAAAGGCACTATTGACATGGGTATAGGACAATTCACTAATGTCCTTTTCATTCCACAATTGTCACATAATCTTCTTTCTATCTATCTATCAGATCACTAAGAGTGGCATAGAGAAGATAGTTTATTTCACTTCAAAATTGCTAATCATTTGATATTTCCAAAGTAGAGAGGTCATTGCAGTTGGAAAAGCTGACAACTTCTCTCGTGTTTACACATTTTCTCACTTTGTACCAGATTATTTATTCTCTTCAATTCACATTTCTGAATCTATTGTGGATGGTTTATCAGAGGTATAGTTTGGTCAATCACACTTTTGTTTTCTTCAAATAGGCCAGCCATCACCTCCATAATCACATGTTGCTTCATAGAGAGTTTCTACAGATTTCATGCAATAAGATGTTGTCCATACATCTCTTGATCTTGTTCCAATTCCACCAGTGGTTTCTATACAGCTTCTAGAGATTTCATTCAAGTCTCTAAATTATGTGCAACATTCAGAGACCATTTTTCTTCTCACTTGGGAATATCACATGCACCTTTCTATAGTTCTCTTTCTTCCACAGAGAAGAAATGTCGTTCGTCATTTCATAATGACTTTCAACATTGTTCATCTAGCATCAATTAGAACTATAGGATCCATTATTCTATAGGGGAGCTCTCTAGTCTCTTGATTTCTCTCCTTTTAGGGGAAAATTTCATGTATTTATGTGATAGAAGTAGTCCTTGGGGGGTCATGACGAGTCCTCCTTCTATCTTCTTCTTCTTCTTCTTCAATTGTACATTTTTTCTTGTATCATTTATCTTTTGGAGAGGGGTTTTTCCAATAGGGTTTTCTCCTTTACTCCACTATTGAGAAACTTGTTTGTACATGGGTACCTAGCATGGCCTAGTAGCTAGGACCCATCATCTTTGTATCACTTCTCCCTAAGTTGCACTTAAGGGGGTGTTAGTGTAAAATAAGGTCATATTGTATCTAGTTAGGATATCAACTTTTCTAGGATTGGCTCATTCACACTTAGCTTAAGTTTAATGAGGATTTTTTAGGCTTGTTTTTATCAACTCATATGGTTGAGACATGTGTGCTCATGCTTTTGAGACACCTCTTGCATGTTTACTTGCCACTTGCATGAGTACTTATCATTTGAGCTCACTAGTGTCACATATTAGGAGGGTTAGTCAGTCTTTGTATTCGACCATCCTACCTCTCTCTCTTATGCCTATTTATACAAGGTGTCTATGTACGTTTTAATTAACTTTTGAATATATCAAATAGGCTTATTTTGTGTTTATATATTTTTCGAAGTTTGTTATGGTTATTGCTTGTTGATCTTGGCTACTCCAACATACACAAAGTAATAGGTTTCTAGTGGTGATGTAAGTTTGAATATTATATCAAGGTAATGGTGAGGAGGGAAATAATGATGCCCCTCAAATGTTAAAAAAAATAGATCATGATTTCATGGGAAAGAGTGGGGAGTGTAAGATGCCCCACTCAAAGGGATATATGGCCCAAATAACATGATAAGGCAATGTAGGTACAAATGGAATGGGGGAATGAATGATTCCCTTGATGTAAAAGGTACCTCTATGTGGAGGAATGTAAGAATGTAACTAAATAAAGAAGGAGAAATGAGCATGTGAAACACAACAAATAAGGTGCAATTAAAATGCCACAAAGTAAGAAAAAAGCAAAGTGAAAACTAGAAATATAAAGTATATAGGTATAGTCTATGGTGATGCACATGAATCATCCAACAAATTTAGGAGGTCATCATCCTCATCCTCATCCTCATCTCAGAATTAATCATATTGATGTTCTTCATTAGTTCTTGTATTTTCTTCTTAATGATTTTCTTCTTGCACTACATGTGCCTCTTGTTGATGATCTTTTAAAAATACATTAGTGATTGGTTGAATATTTGTTTGTTTCTCTTTTTTTTCATGTATAACCTAATCATGGGATGTGTTATGGTGAACAAGACCAATCTCTTCACATACATCATTTGATTTTATTTGATTGGCTTTATCAATTGAGGGAGCTGTAGGATCATGAGTATTCTCAATGTCCATCTTCCCTTTATCTATAAGATCTTGAATTTTATGTTTGAATGCAATATATTTCTCTAAAAAATATCCATTTGTGTGTTGATAGAAACAAAAATACTTGTCCCTATGTGGTGCAAGATTAGAGTTATAAATTATTTTGGGAGGAGGTAAAGTAACGAGATTGTGTTGCATGAGTTGTTCCAATACCATATATAGAGGCTCTTCCAATATAGTGAATTATCTAAAGGGATTTGTTTTAGAAAATATATTATAATCATCATGAATATCATCACATATATCCTCATTGTCCGTATTTTCTAAATGGGATAATGATGTTAACTCATGGAAATGGGGGAAGTATTATAAAGACACTGATATAAAAGGGGGTCTTCTAATCAAGAACACTCATACTTACAATATACTCATTGTCCCTATTTTCTAAATGGGATAATGATGTTAACTCATGGAAATGGGGGAAGTATTATAAACACACTGATATAAAAGGGGGTCTTCTAATCAAGAACACTCATACTTACATATAGTAACACATAAATATGAAAATTAGTGATGAGGCATGACATACACCTGGTTTCAAAGATTTGAAAAAAACCATCCATAAATATGCATTGAAGTTCATCATCCCTTAATGGAGACAGAATATTAGTAGTCAAAGCTTGAAAACTAAAAATATAATCCTTAGTTGGCTCTTGGAACTTTTGTTTGCATTGAACGAGTTGAGTGATAAATGTCTTAGGCTCAATATTGTAATGAATATGTTTCATGAAAGTTCTAGCCAAATCCTTAAATGAAGTGATAGAAGCATGAAGTAATGAACAAAATCATGTAAGTGCATGATCACTCAAGCTTTATGGGAACACCTTAGTGAGTAATTGATCCTCATAAAAATAAGGGAGACACATAACTTGGAAGTATTACACATGTCATAAGGGATAACCTCTATCATAATTTATTTAAAAAAGGTACAACAAATCTATTTGGTGATGGGTAAATCAAAATTTCATATGCTAACTTGGATTGCAGAGTATTTAAGTAGTGTCATCTTGTGGTTGGAATCTTTGTGGATAAGTATCAACATTCTATTCGAGACTATTGATCCTAGCAATGAGGTAGTTTACATAAGGTGAAATATCAAGTTCAACATCTCCTATATTCATATGTGTATGCATCCTATTATATGTAACAATGGTGGAGAATGTGTAAGATGTGTCATCAACTAATGGTACCTTGTCCTCGCATATACCAAATAAAAATTGTAAAAGATCCTCATGTTGTTATTCATACTTAGGTATGTTTAAATCATGTACAAGATGGAATTTAGGAGAAAGTACTCTAAAAGTGCTCAAAGATATGTCATGTGGAAGCATGAATAGATCCAAAATAAGGTCTCTATTATAAAGTGGTTTATCATAATATGCATAGAAAAATCAATGGGATCCACTAAGGGCCATAGTAAGGGGAAGAATAAGAATCATGAGTAACACATGGTCTAGGGCCAATATTAAAGTAATCTATGTAGGCACATGAAAAATCATTGAAGGATTCATACTAACTATAACATGAATCAAACCATTGTTTATCACTATCAACCAAGGTATCACTAGAGTTAGGTACCAAAGTACAATTATCACATATATAAGCATAATATGAATATAATAATGATCTAACTGTTGGAATTAGTCTGGACAATTGAAAGGGGGGGTGAATCAGTTGTCACAAATTTTAACCTTTTCTTCTTTGAATCTTCTTTAACAACTTTCAATCAAATAAACATTAAAGCATGAATCAATAACACAAGAGTAGAAATAAATTGAGCACACATAACACCAGAATTTTTACGTGGAAACCCAGTTAAGGGAAAACCACGGTGGGGGTTAACCCACAAGATTTGTACCTTGTTAAAAGTACTTAGAAGAAAAGGGAAGGCACATGCCTTTGGGCTCACTACTCAAGAGAGGCTCACTACCTACATAATTTATGTTTAATACAAAAAGAATGAACTATGGAATAGGATCTTCTTTATGCCTAGTTTAGTTCCTTTGAAAGATTACAAAACTTTTGCTTTGCTCCAAATACTTCTTCTCTAGCTCTTCATCTAAACATCTCTTGTTCTTTTGCTTCTCCTCTGCTCTACTCTACCTTTGATCCTTTCTTTGGATTTTATTATTTTTGCACAAGGATAATTTTCCACAACTCATCAACAAGTATTTATATGCTTCATCAACCTTGGAATGAACATCAAGGTTGGCACTACAAACATCTGACTTAATGTGAATCACTAAGTTGTCAGACAAACATAAATGGGGCTTAAATCTTCCTTGATCAACACACCACACTTCATAGAATTCCACAACTCATCAACAAGTATTTATATGCTTCATCAACCTTGGAATGAACATCAAGGTTGGCACTACAAACATCTGACTTAATGTGAATCACTAAGTTGTCAGACAAACATAAATGGGGCTTAAATCTTCCTTGATCAACACACCACACTTCATAGAATTGCTCTTAGATCATCTGCAACATGCTTGAATCATCTGGTCAGCCAAGACTGGGAAGAACAACAACACCAAGAAGGAAATCTTCTTTGACAAGCTCAAACTTCAATGTAGACCTCCAACATAGTAGTCACATAATCCAGAGACCTCCACAAGCACATTAAATTCAACAAAAACATCCACACTCCTCCAAATCATCAGAATCACTTGCATCTTCCTCTGGAACCTCAAGAATACTGTCTGCCATGATTGTCACATTAGAAAGATTGCTTGCGGACCTCCAAACCATGAACCACTTGAATGGATGATACACACTGACTTCCCAAATATGTCTCTAGATCTGTAGATCATTATTTGACATATCTAGAACAATCCAGACCTCTTTCCTGTCACTCTATCTCTTCTGAACACTGCAAAACTAGTTCTACTCAGATGGCCATAGCTTCTTCAAATCTTCATGTAAACCCTTCAAAGATTAACTAGAGCTTCTTTAGACAATCCTCTACTCAGCCATATGGTCCACATACATTGATCCTCATTAATTTTCTCAATATCCTCAACAATCTAGTCTTCTATACATGCAGCAAAATAGGATACAGTTGACACCATTGGCAACAAGGATATGTTGACATCAATGACAACACCGCTTAGGCACATATTTGCAACAATCTCCCCTTTTGTTATTGATGACAACATATGATGTGAAAAAATGATTTGACCATCAAGACAAGACCTTCTCCTCCTTTCTCTTATCTCTTTTGTAATCACTTTCTTCACTGCTCCCCCTTTCATCAGCAACTAGTTTTTTCACATGAACTTATCTCCCCCTTTGATATTAATGGCAAAGGGCACATATTTACAGTCTTTTCTCCTTATTTTTGTTTCAAACCAAACTCAAAAATTATATGTAGACTACTCCCCCTGAGAAGTGTCTCCTTGACATCAATCCAGATCACAAGATGTGACTATGAATTCCACCGGACTGATGCACTCTAGTGCATTGTATTTCTTATCAGGAGGGGTAATGACCCCCAACTTCTCTCTAAGATACTCAAAAGTATCCTTGTGAAGAGGCTTAGTGAAAATATCCACAATCTAATCCTTTGAAGACACAAACTCCAACTTGACTTCATTCTCATTTACCTTCTCTCTCAAGAAATGAAACTTGATGGATATGTGCGTTGTCATTGAATGCAACATCAGATTCTTTGAGATGCTTATTGCACTTGAGTTATCATAGAAGATTGTGATAGGCTCCTCAAACACAATTCTAATGTCCTTCAACATTTTCTTCATCCACATAACTTTAGTGCAATTGTTTGATGCTGCTATATACTCTACCTCTGCTATAGATAGGGATATTGCCTCCTACTTTTTGCTCAACAAAGAAACTAATCTACTTCCCAAGAAGAATACACCACCACTAGTACTTTTCCTGTCATCCACATCTCCTGCCCAATCAGCATCTATATATGCATGAAGAGTGAAGTCATTGTCTTTTGGATACCACAATCCATAATCAAGTGTTCCTTTGATATATCTGAAGATTCTTTTGACTGCTACAACATGGGATTCTTTAGGATCAGCTTGGAGTCTAGCAACAAGTCCAAGTGCATTCATGATATTAGGGTTGGTCTGAGTCAGATAGAGCAGTCCTCTAATTATTGATCTATACCTTTTCTGATTTGCCTTAGGGGAGTCATCATCTTTACTCAACTTACATCCGGTTACCATAGGCGTATGTACTGGCTTTGAATCTTCCATTCCAAACTTCTTCAACAATTCTTTCACATATTTAGACTGAGATATAAAGATACCTTTATCTGACTGAGTGATTTGAAGACCTAAGAAGAAATTCATCTCACCAAACATGGACATCTCAAATTCACTTTGCATCTGATCAACAAATGTTTTGCACATGCTCTCATTTCCACCAAAAATGATATCATCAAAAAATACCTCAACAATCAGAATATTCTCATGATCAATCTTGAAATAAAGATTACTGTCAGAAATGCCTTTGTTATATCCTAGCTTTAGCAGATACTTATCTAATCTTGCATACCAAGCTCTTAGGGCTTGTTTGAATCCATATAATGCTTTCCTTAATCTGCAGACCATGTCTTTTTGATCAGACAACTAAAATCCTTCCAATTGCTCAATGTAGACTTCTTTTTCTAACTCTTTGTTTAGAAATGCTAACTTGACATCCATCTGATAGACTTCAAAATCTTTATAAGAAGCAAAAGCAAGAACAATCTAACTGCCTCTATTCTTGCCACCGGAGCAAAAGTTTCTTCAAAATCAATTCCTTCCACTTGAGAATATCCTTTGCATACCAACCTTGCTTTACTTCTTACAACTTCACCATCTTCATTTAGTTTATTTCGGAAGACCCATTTAGTTCCAATCACATTTTTGTCATCAGGTCTAGAAACAAGATCCCAAGTGTGATTCTTTTCAATTTGCATTAGTTCTTCCTCCATTGCTTTTACCCAGTTTTCATCATTGCATGCTTCACTTAATCATTTTGGTTCAATCTTTGAAATCAAACAAATCTCTTCTTGATCTTCAGCCATTCTTCTCCTAGTTTGAACACCTTTATTTCTATCTCCTATGATTTGATCTTCAGGATGATTTATCCTTACATACCTGGGGGTTTTGGGAATTGTTTGAGCTTTTGTTTCTTGATCTTGTTCCTCAACTTCTGCACTATCTTCTTGAATTACTGGATTTTCTGGATCAATCTGAATCTGAATCTAAGTTTGCACTTGCCTTTCTTGACTTGGATTTTCATCTTGATCATCTGAATCATATCCGTAAGACCTAGAATGTCCTTCTTTGCTCTTATCAACTCTGACATTAGCACTTTCAATAATCTTTTTCAACCTCTTGTTAAAGCATTGATAAGTTTTGCTTTGAGTAGAGTAACCCAAAAAAATTCCTTCATCACTTCTTGTTTCAAACTTGCCTAGATCCTCATCTCTTTTGATATAGCATTTACTACCAAAAACTCTAAAATATCTTATAGTAGGAGGATGACCAAACCAGAGTTCATAAGGAGTCTTACCAGAATTGCCTTTGATCTACACTCAGTTAAGAGTGTAGACAATAGTACTTACAGCTTCTCTCCAATAAACTTGTGGAACATTTGTTTCTATCATCATGGCCCTAGAAACTTCTTGAATGGTCTGGTTCTTTCTTTCCACAACTCAATTTTGTTGAGGAGTCCTAGGAGTAGATAACTATCTTTTTATTCCATGTTTTTCATAGAATGTATCAAACTCACCAGAGGTAAACTCTCCACCTCTGTCAGATCTCAGACACTTTATCTTCACACCAATCTCATTTTCCACCATAACTTTGAACACTTTGAATTTGTCAAGAGCTTCTAACTTTTCTTTTAAGAAAGTTACCCACATCATCCAAGAGTAATCATCAATCAACAACATAAAATATATGTCTCCTTGCACACTCCTAATTCTAGCAGGACCACATAGATCAGTATGCACAAGTTCCAATCACCCACTTGAAAATTGTTCTTTACTTTTGAATGATGTTTTGTTTTGTTTACCCAATTGACATTCTCTACATATGCTATTAGGTTTCACAAGTCTTGGAAGATCTCTCATAGCCTGAGTAGAACTTATCTTGACAATGTTGTCAAAATTCACATGACACATTCTCCTATGCCACAACCAACTCTGATTTGTCTATGCAATCAAACAACTTTTACCAGAGCTACTTAATTGAAAGATGTTACCTCTAGTTTGTGTACTAGATGCAATTTTAGTTCCAGAGCTTTCCAAGATTCTACATTTTCCATCCTTGAATCGGAGATCATAACGCTTGTCAACCAACTGTCCAACACTGAGAAGATTATGCTTCAGTCCTTCCACATATAGAACATCATTTGTGTTATTCTTACCATCAAAAGAGATGGATCCTCTACCACAGATTCTACCAGCTAAGTTGTCTCTAAATTTCACAATTCCACCTTCATATTTTTCAAAGTTTATAAACTTACTTTTATCACTAGTCATATGATGAGAACATCCACTATCAATCACCCATTCATCCTTTTCAACAACTTGAGCAGCGAAGGCACTTTCCACAATTGCACAACTAGTAGATTTAGTAGACATTGGATCTTCTTCTTTGATAGCAATGAACACCCAATCATCTTCAGTGGCACCTCCATGATCGGATTCATCATCTGTGACTCCTTCTCCAGCTTCTTGGACATAGTAACATTTCTTCTAACCTTTATATCTGTTAGGGTTTGGCCTTGAAAATTTCTCTAGACATCTTGAGGCAAAATGACCAATCTTATTACAAGCAAAACATTTGAATGGCAACTTTCCTTCATACTTATCGGATCCTCTTGGCATTCTTTTAGTGATAAGAGCTTCAAGTTTTGTAGACTCAATTTCATCATTTTCAAGATCCTTCCTTGCCTTACCAAATCTATTTGATCTTGTAGAAGAACTTTAACCCAGATCATATCTTTGTTTTCCATATACACTAGCCTTGAAAGCAAATTCAAACTTAGTAAGAGAATCACCAAACTCACTTAATTCAAAAGCTAAATTTTTTCCAACCAACTGATCTCTTGTAACTTTTGAGAAAGTCGTGATCTCTTCTATAGCAGCAACCTTATGTTTGTATGAATCAGGTAAAGATCTGAGCACTTTTTCCACAATCTCTGATTCTTCCAAAGTTCCACCAGCACACCTGATACCACACACAAGTTCATTTATCTTTTGCATGTAGATTGTGATGTTTTCATCTTCACTCATCCTCAGATTCTCAAATTTTCCTCTCAGACTTTGTAGCTTGGCACATTTGACATGTTCATCACCTTCATAAAGATTCTCCAATTTCTTCTAGATTTCATGAGTAGTTTTTAGTCCAAAGACATTTGTCATTTCTAAATCAGTCAGGGCACTCAATAAGACTTCTTTAGCTCAAAGGTTATTTTTAGCATCTTTGATTTGATCTAGAGTTGAAGGACCTTTCTCCAGAGGTTTATACTCATCATTGGTTATTGCCCAATAAGCATCACCCATGCATTGCAAATGGAACTCCATGCAACTCTTCCAAATAGAGTAATTTGTTCCATCAAATCTCAGACTATCCCTCTTGTAAGTCGACATCCTAGATCTCCTCGGGTGGTTAAGCTTCTTTTAGAGGAACTGGCTCTGATACCAATTGTTAGAATTAGTCCGGACAACTAAGAGGGGGGGTGAATCAGTTGTCACAAATTTTAACCTTTTCCACTTTTAATCTTCTTTAAC
The DNA here is from genome assembly GCA_027924645.1 of Cunninghamia lanceolata. Taxonomy (NCBI): domain Eukaryota; kingdom Viridiplantae; phylum Streptophyta; class Pinopsida; order Cupressales; family Cupressaceae; genus Cunninghamia; species Cunninghamia lanceolata. The sequence continues at coordinate 3,624,899 of BSBN01000163.1, read as the reverse complement.
AACTTTCAATTAGATAAACATTAAAACATGAATCAATAACACAAGAGCAGAAATAAATTGAGCACACATAACACCAGAATTTTTTCGTGGAAACCTGGTTAAGGGAAAACCACGGTGGGGGTTAACCCACAAGATTCGTACCCTATTAAAAGTACTTAGAAGAAAAGGGAAGGTACATGCCTTCAGGCTCACTGCCTACAAAATTTATGTTTAATACAAAAAGAATGAACTGTGGAATAGCATCTTCTTTATGCCTGGTTCAGTTCCTTTGAAAGATTACAAAACTTTTTCTCTACTCCAAATACTTCTTCTCTAGCTCTTCATCTAAACATATCTTGTTCTTCTGCTTCTCCTCTGCTCTACTCTGCCTTTGATCCTTTCTTTGGATTTTATTATTTTGGCACAAGGATAATTTTCCACAACTCATCAACAAGTATTTATATGCTTCATCAACCTTGGAATGAACATCAAGGTCAGGACTACAAACATCTGACTTAATGCAAATCACTAAGTTGTCAGCCAAACATAACTGGACTTAAATCTTCCTTGATCAACACACCATGCTTCATAGAATTGCTCTTAGATCATCCATAACATGCTTGAATCATCCAGTCAGCTAAGACTGGGAAGAACAACAACACCAAGAAGGAAATCTTCTTTGATAAGCTCAAACTTCAATGCGGACCTCCAACATAGCAGTCACACGATCTAAAGACCTCCACAAGCACATTAAATTTAAAAAAACATCTACACTCCTCCAAATCATCAGAATCACTTGCATCTTCCTCCGGAACCTCAAGAACATTATTTGCCATGACTGTCACATTAGAAAGATTGCTTGTAGACCTCCAAACCATGAACCACTTGAGTGGATGATACACACTGACTTCCCAAATATGCCTCTAGATCCGCAAATCATTATTTGACATATCCAGAACAATCTGGACCTCTTTCCTATCACTCTGTCTCTTCTGAACATTGCAAAACTAGTTCTACTCAGATGGCCATAGCTTCTTCAAATCTTCATACGAACCCTTCAAAGCTTAAGTGGAGCTTCTTGAGACAATCCGCTACTCAGCCATATGGTCCACATACATTGATCCTCATTAATTTTCTCAATATCCTCAACAATCTAGTCTTCTATACAGGCAAGAAAATAGGTTACAGTTGACACCAATGACAACAAGGATATGTTGACATCAATGACAATGCTTAGGCACATATTTACAACACTAACATGTAGCTTTACATCTCTAATTCCACTAAATGACTCTATTATAGGTGTATTAAGAGAATGTTCATCATAAACCACATCATCATGAAACAAAGATTCATCAATCTCATTGTAAGGAGATAAAGAAGTCTCACTATGCTCATCACTAAGCATATCATCAATAGAACATGATCCACAAGATAGAGAAGAGAGATCACCATGAGTTGCATGGGCGGTAATGACCTCATGTGAAGGTGAACAAGGCATATTGCTAGTGATAGCAGAAGTTTAGTCATCGTAAAGATGATCACTAGGATAATCATCATAAATAATATGAGTAGGCATGGGAGAAGGTTCATCATACATTATATTGTCACATATGAGAGTGGACATGTCATCTAAAGTACATAACCATATGAATGTAAGGCCATCATGACAATTTAAGGAAAGATCTTCATGAAATGCAACAATGTCATGCAAAGGTGAAGGAGGTAAGACTATACCATCTATGTCAATTCTAGGTGTATCACAAGGTAAAACCTTACTAATCATGTACACATCATAATCTATAGGATCATCATTAATATCATGGATAAATGACATGTGTATCTAATAAACATGTATCAACACTAATTAGTTCTATGTAGGAAGGAAAAGATAAGACATGATAGAACAAAACCTCCATAGAAGGCATGTCTATCTTTAGTATAATGTGTCATGATAATATCAATGGTAGAGGGATTATATGTAATGAAAGATAAGAACCTATTAGAATATAAAATGTAAACACGCATATAAGCCAAGGAGCAAGACCTAAAAGGAGTCGTAAGGTGAGATTATCTAAGGGTGGGATGGTGGGATAAAGGATGTATATCACTATGTAAAAGCAAACCCTAATCAAGGTCTAATCAGTGAAAAGGAATCAAAACCCTAAGAAATTTGAATATGAATTATAAGATCAAAATGATATCAAATCTAAATTACACTAAAACTAGTGAAGGTATAATCCTAAGGTTAATTCTAGGGGGTGCAAGCATGGACAAGTTCACCAAAAATGTAAAGGAAAATAACCTTTGCCTAATGTTAATATAGGTTAATCTATCATATGCATACACATAAGTATAAATTAACCTATAGTATTAATAATTGACAATTGTGGGTGTGATTAGTTTTGCAATTAATGCTAATTTAGGAAATTAAATACAAAGAGGATAAGGGTACTTATCTTGATAATTGAAAATGTGTAACTCTAATGTAGATTTTTGAAGTTCAATGTCACTATGCAGGTAAATGATGTCTTTATATCTATGTAATACCTTAGATTATACATAAGAATTATGCTCTATCTAGGATCAATGTGTCTTTGGTTCCTTTTTGTGTTTGTAGATTTGTCCTTCTACCACATGAACTTGGTCTCTGTGATTATGCACTTGTGCTCTCTAATTTGTTGAATTCATCATTATTTTCTCTAAAAACTAGTGATATTTAGAAAATCCTTTAGAGGATTGTTGGTATGTAGCAAGGGACATGTTCTCATTAGTCAACCCCCCCAAAAGTGTGTAGACAATTGTTAGATAGCAAGCAATGCCCTAGATTGAATATGCATATTTTTTTAGTGCAACAAAATAAAGTGTTCTACTATTGGTTGCACCTTAAATGCTTCTAGGATGAGAGAGGATGATTGAATGTGAGAGGATGTAAAATTAATGCAAATTAATGGCTTTAAATACAAGCACATAACATCAAATCACAAAAACATGTGTCCAGTTGGCTCATAATAGCTAGTGGAATGGGTGGAATTTAGCCAAATTTAAATTTGAATTTTAAAAAATTAGGGGTCAAATCCATAGATATGAGGTCAACCCCACACCACAAAATGGTCCAAGATGATGGAAAAATAAAGTCTATGAAGGGAATGCATTTCTACTCAAGGTAGGTACAATAAATCGTTTACATGAAGAGATGTGTAGAAGTGGATAAGATGTAGATAAATGTATAGAAATGTGTACACATAGGAATAAATGAAGGATAGGAATAAGTATTTAATGACAAGTTCCATAAGATCACTTGGGATTTCTTCATGAAGAGTGGGATGCGGTTATTGGCCTAAATGAAATATCATCTATGTAATTCTAATGCTTACTACTTTTGTTGTTTATGTGTTTTTTATTTGCTTCCTTTTTCTTCCTTTATTGTTGTTTATGTCTTGGTGGACTCCAACTCTTGTGGTGTTCAATTTCTTAGTTGTTTATATTTTGAGACTTTGTTCATTAGTTTTTTATTAAGTTTAGTTGGGAAAAGGGTCCCAATCCCATACATAATAAGTTCAATCAGTCCATTAGTACATCAAAAAACCTTGACGATAACCCATACTAGGCTAGGGTACCAAGAGAACTACAATAGAACTAGTCCTGAACCAAACAAAACCAAATAGTCCACGAAAAAATAGATCACTAAAACATCATATTCCTTGATAATAACATTAAATGGGCTAGGGAACCAAAACCATTAGAGAACCAATAATTCAGAAGTTTAAGTAACATACTATTAGTCCACCCTGATAATAACCCATCTAGGACAGGGAAACAACCAAAACACAGAAAGATAATAGCAATATTCAAAAAACAACCCATAGCAAAAAACTAACTGCAAAAAAAAAACTAAAGATTATACATACTCCAATCCTTGTGCATCTGGGCCATCATCTCCTCCCAGAAAGATGAGCTTTTGTGAATCTTAAGCTTCTACCTTTTACTAGACTACATCTCATTCACCTATGGGGTTTTGCATTTCTCAATTTGATTCTAAATGTCTTTAACCTCAGAAGTAGTCCTCCTCATTATGTCATTAGAAAATTATGCCAGATCTTTTAGACCCTTTTCCAATCTCACAATTCTATGTTGATAAATTTGAAGCATATCATACATGTTAGTCCAACTATTTTGATAGGTAATACAATCCACTCTCCTATTAAAAACTTCCTCCATTTTCTCTAATCTATTAAATAGTTTATTCAACTTAGAATCTCTATAATATTTTTTTATTATTTTTAAAATTATTCAAGTCATTCTCAAAATTCCCTATGCCATTACCAACATCATCATTGTAATTCTCACCAAAAGAATTACCCCCCACATCATCTCCTTGGTCAACTTGGAAGTTTAGAATAGCTTCAGTCCTCACCTCCACCTCTTCATGTTGAATCTATTGTTGAGGGTCACTAATCTCATCTTCTTCCTTGTCAATCTAAGCCTCCTCAACAGGGTCTAAGTCTAAGTACTCTTCCATCTCATCAGCCATATCAGGGTTGTCATCAGATAGGGTGTCTAAAACAATCTCTTCAATTGAAATATCCCTATTCTTATTATGTTTTGTGCTATTTTTGTTCTTTTGCATGGTATCCTTAGCATTCCTAGTAGATCTTCTTCCTATAGCTGCAACATGTTGATAGATGTTCTTCATGTTATCCTAAGGCTGAAAATAATCAAACCTAGCATCTAAATTCACCTTGGTAGAGGCAAACTTAATTCTAATAGTTTTACTTTTCTTTCATGACTCCTTAGTGGATACCCTACCCTTCTCTTTCAGATATAATAAGATATTCTTTGGAGAATCGTGGTTCCTGGTCCTAACAGTTTTATCAGATTTTAGATTAGGGGTTTGAGGAGAGGGGTTTGTATCCAAATCTTTACCCTTGTAAGTATGAGGCTCTTTTTCATTGCATTTTTTCCTCAAATTCTTCATATGGGATCTTTTAAGGTTTTCCTTAGACATGCCTAAACCAACACACCCCTGACTAACTTTCTTACTAGCAGCAGTCTTACCCTTTCCTTATTTCTCTATACTAGAATTTCTAGCCACAACCTTATGGGAAATAGGGGGATTCAACAATACATTAAACTTATACAGGACTAATATTAAACCCCGATGTAGAGGGGGATTTGTACCTTTGATAATACTCTTCTAAAGAGAAGACAAAATAAAGAAAGAGAAACTAATATAGTTTCCATGTCTTAAGTGATCCAATAACGAAAAGTGATAACCATGGATTGTTTCATACCTTCCATGTAAGGTGAAGTACTTCATAATATAATAGCTTACAATTCCCCATGGAGGTGGCAATTCCATGCATTGATAACCATTCTGGTGCTTGACTAGGGTTTCTTTGCCTTTGAAAAAGCTTTCGATGAAGCTTTTGTAATCTCCATTTCTAACTCTTTGGACCTTTCTTCCACTATTACTGAGGCCTGTAGCCTCAACAATGAGCTCCTCATTCACTGAGAAGGAGATACCATTGATTGTGACTTCTCTATTCCTCCAAATATTGATAAATTGCTTTGTGACTGATTAGTCATGTCCTCTCATAGACTGCACATATGTTTCAATACCTCCCTCCTCAAAAATCCCCCAAATTTGCAAATTATTTTTAAGCCCTACATAAGATGAAAGTTGAACTCTTAATAGTTGCCCACCCATGATAATTAGGCTACAAAATCTATAGATGTGAGAACCTAGCTCTATCAACTCGAAGCAATAGAGAAGAAAATTCAACATAATAAACAACATCCCAAGGACAAAGATATTATTTTCATAAATTTCACCCGGGTAATCATTATTAAGACAACTCAAAGCTTCCCTCCCCTTTACACAAGAGAAGTAATAGTAATCATGAATCTGCATCCCTTTTAAATATATGTCCTTGTCCTTAATATTTAGACCAAAACCAATGTTTTGACAATTCATCATCATAATGTAAAGGCTAGGCTTAAATATTTCTCTCATTAGTTATAATGCTTCGAATATCTTGAGGAAGGTCCTCTAGCATGGTGGTATACCGCCACTCCTTAAAATTAAGCCCTAAGTTTATAATTTTATCCACTATGTGGTTTCCTTCCCTAAACACATGTTGGATTTTAACATTGTTAATGTATCTAAGGGAATTTCTAATAGCATCCACATAGTCCCTTAACTTCCATGGTATATTGGATGAGCTCAAGACAAGATCAAGAATGACCTTTGAGTCTCCTTCAACCTCTACATTCTGAAAGCCATACAATTGAATTCTCTGAAGACCCCACCATAGTGCATAAACCTCTGTGCAGATTATTAGTTTCCCTTCTAATAGCTTTAGCATAGCATTCTATAATTCTTCCTTTTTCATCCATAATGATACCTCACACTGAGGAAGGCCCTAGGTTGCTCTTGAAGCACCCATAAAAGTTGAGTTTAACTATTATAAAAAGATTTAAGCCCTTTCAAAAATCCACTTTTACCTATAACAACAAAAAAACTAATTAAATATTTAAAAAATAATTAATTAAAAAATAAAAATAAAAAAATATTTGATTAATAAAAATTGCACCCAAATACAGGCCATTCAAAATCAAACCCTAGAAGGCCCTTCAAAATCCTTGGATTATCCTTTTGTTACATCCTCCACATTTAACCATATCTAAAGCCTACAAAGTATATTTGCTAAATCATCTTATTTGCAATGAAGGACACACATGCCCAAAAATACTAAAGCCAAAAAGATTTTAAATGAGCCTTTTAATTACTCATCTACATGGAATATTATCATTTCATTTCTTTAAAGATGAATATTTATTTTTAGATTTCACTTTTCCTTCATGTGAACTATATCTTCTTTAAGTGTCTATAATTTAGACATGTGGCTCATTCTTCCTAATGTATATTTAATTTTCCAAAAATGTCAACATAAAGGACATGTATGTATCTATTTTTTCTATTCTATAAAACAATACATTTCCTTATAAAACAAAATTAACTAGAACTAGTGTAATATAACTAAGAACTAATCATGCTTATGGCTTTTTCCATTAAAGTTGTGTTCATCCTCTTTGTGGTATCATTTTGTTGTGGCATATACAAAGTTGTTTTTTCTTACAATATCTACATATCTATAAAAGTCATCAAATTATCTAGAATAATATTCCTCTCCATTATCTAACCTTAATACTTTATTTTTTAATTCATTTGATTTTTAATAAGAACTTTAATATCCTTAAACTTGCAAAAAGCTTAAGATTTATGCCTTAGAAAATAAATCCAAGTATAAAATGAGTAATCATTGATAAAGAAAACATACTAACAAGATTTCCCAATAGACGAAACACCCATAGGACCAAATACATCACTATGAATTACTTCCATTAATCCTTTTGCTCTAGTGCTATTAGAATTAAACTTTTCTCTATTCTATTTACCAAACACAATGCTCACAAAAATCAAATTCTATAGAATAACTAGACAAAAATCTGCCATATTTTTATTAACAAGGGTCTTAAACCCTTTTCACTAATATGACCCATCTTGTGGTGTCACAATATACATTAATTTAAGTTTTCATTTATATACGTAGCGTTACAATAAGTAGATGCACCAATTATAAACAAAGTCTCATAAATTGGGATCCATTAGCTATCACCAAATTCCCACTTTCCAACCTACAAAGTTACTCCTATCAAATATGACATGCTCTCCAATGTCATTTATTTTAAAAACCAAATGTAAATTTCATGCTAATCTAATAATGTACAACACATCTATGAGAGATCTAACTCTCCCATCACTAAACACAAGTTTTACCTTCCCTTTGTCAATGATCTAATGTAAATTATTTTCACCAAGAAGCACTTCACCACCATCATATGCTATGTATTAATAAAACTAGTCCCTATGAGGATCTATGTGATATGAGGCACCTAAATCAATAAGCCATGAGTCATCACTAGTAATGTGAGCACAAATAATTAAAGCATCATTTTCATCAACATAATTTATCATGAGAAGAATATTTAGAAAACTTCTTATTTATACACTCCTTTACATGGCCCCATTTTCCATAGTTTCAACATTTAATTCTACTCTTACCAGGGGTTTTATATCATCCTTTTGACTTATACCTCTCCTCATCACCCTTTTCTTACCACCTTTTTTCCTTGGGTCTACCTCATACATGCAATCCATCCTTATAACCCTCATTTATGGATTTTGTCATCATCTCTTCCTTAAGAAAATTTGCAACAAGGTTTTCCATCTTAGGATCTAAATAACAACCACTCAATGTAATATTAGATTCTTCCAAGATTTAGGTAAAGAGAAAAGTAAAATAATACACTTATCCTCCTCTTCTATCTTAACACAATACTACCCGACTAACTCAAAATGAGATTAAAAGCATTCAAATGTTTTCTATAGAGTCTCCTTCATTTTCAAGTAATACAATTTTCTTTTTAAATAAATCTTGTTCACTAGACTCTTTGTTTGATAGATTCTATTCCACAAATGGAAAGTAATAGCATCCTCTAAGATGTTCAAGATAATTGGATCCACGAGACACAACCATATGGTTCCCCATGTCTTTTTATCTAACTTTCTCTAATCTTCATTTGAAACCTATGTAGGCTTAAACTCTATCATGATAGAGCTCCATTGATCTTTCTCCTCCAAGAGAGCCTTCATTTTTAGTTTCCATAGCTCAAATCCAAAGATATTGGACTTCTCAATCTCCAATCATGATGTGTTTTCCATGATTTATGTAACCAAACTTAGATCTATAAAACCACTAAAATAATATTCCCACTCCAACCACATCAACACTATAAGAAAGGCATCCCCTTCTACAATCTAGCCAAAGCTCTAGTAACAAATATTGAAATAGCAAGGTAAATGGCATAATGGAAATATGGTGACAATAGAGATTTAATTTGATTATGATGTGATTAATCCAATCAACTTATACCAATGAAAATAATGGAGAAACAATTTAATATATTAGAAAACTCATAAAATGTAAAGCATATAGACACCAAATATACATGGAAAAACCCTTGCAAGAAAAACTCTACCCTAAAGAGACCCAAGCTAGGATTATTCCAAACAATGTAGTATAATAATACAATCCATTTGACCCTCTAACAATATTTTGAAAATGTAAGAGTATCCACAAAGAACCAAGTGGTATCCAAAACCATGAGCCATGGTAAAAATCCAATTCCTCTATGGTCATGATCAAGTATCTTAGAATAGTATGTAAATCATGTTGCACCTCATACACACCTCTTACACATCATATGTTTCATAGATTCTATCATAATAGTCAAATTCACCAAGTCCCAAACCTAGGCACTCTATGAGGACATTCAATTTTTTGTCATATCCACCAAAACAGGAAGATACTTTGTAACTCTCAATTTTGACCTTTTCAATATAACCTCCCTATTCATTGTCTTCTTACACAATATCCCAAGTATCTTGGTGAATATATATTGCCCCCACCTACACATAGGAATCCTATTTTTCCCACTCAAACTTGTTTGGAGATCATATATTATTTATAGTCTACATAAATAAATTAATTTTTAGGCAACTTGTTGCTTCATTCAAAGTTAAATAGTAGTACAAATCACTTTCCCTAAACTCTATAAATACATGGGATTCATTAGATGATGTTTTTTTATCACTTTAAAGAAAATGGTGACAAGTCATTCTTGTTGCAATAGTTGATCACTATCAAGAGAGCCCTCAAGAAGTTGTCTTGAAATTTAATACCAAGCTTAATAAAACTTGGGAGAGGATATCCACTTCAACATAACTACCTATGAATATGAATTTTTTGTTTTATCTAAAGGCCTTCAATTTAGACATCTCTATCATGATCTATTCACTTGAAAGCCATTCCTTGTTTGCAGCCTATGAAATAGTTTTCCAACTTGAGAACAACTTAATAAATATTGGAAGACTACCTCCTAGATCTCCCTTGACAATAATCCTAGAAATTTTCCTTCTTATTCAAGTTGAACTTCCAATTGTAAATCTTCACCTACTACCCTTCAAGTCTCTCCTTCCATATAGTGTACTTGTCAAATTCTCCATCTGCTTCCTAGACTTCCTTTGAGATGGATGATGCCAAAACATGCTAAGAACCTTCTCAAATGAGATTATTAATGTGAAAACGTAGCAAGCATCTTATCCTCATAGGTTTCTTTATCAAAACAATCAAGGGCCTAGACGTCAATATCAACCTAATAGGTATCAAGGATAGTCTTAATATCAAAATCAAGTATAATTCCAAAACCAAGCTCAGGGACAACTACAAAACCAATTAGTGTAATGACCCAATCATGTATTTTCACAAATAATATTATGTATAATGGATAAACATCAAATATAACATTAAATGCACTAAAATAGCCTCCATCTAATTTTGATGTTAACTATTGAAACATAAAATGATGATTTTATAATAAACTATGTCATATAAGCACTCAATGTCAATGTTTGCACACATAAAATAAACTTTACCAAAACACTGGAGCTGATTTATAATTGTAGATACTAAAAAATGTCATGTTGCAAATGTGACAAGACAATTTCTCCTTCCATTTCCATTATTCATCTAATTCAATTTCATCATTTCTAATCATTTATCCATGTGTCTTTTATAATTAAATAATTAATCCTAATTGATTATTTAATTATTCATAATGTTCCCTTCACTTGATTTATTCAAACAAATAAATCAAATTCCATCACCTAATTATCCAAAATCCTCTTTCACATGTCCACTTCAAATGAATTAAATAAACTAACCAAGTTTATTTAATTTAAACATCCTCCACCTCATCATATTTGTGAATTTTAAATTCACTTTTATCCTCTAGTGATGGGAGAAACCCTAATCAACCTCCACCCTTGATTTGGATCCAAAGTCAACAATGAATCCTAGCCATTCATTCGAATATTCTCTTCTATAAAACACCTCATTCAACCTCATTTTGACCCCTTATGCTCTTTAAAACTCTAAAATTTGTTGTAAACCCTCCCATGTCCTGCTTTCCATACCCATGAGCTTCTCAAGATGTATAAATCTACAAGTCTGAGAACAATAAGGCAAGATGGAGGAGGACAATGAAGATTAGACAATGTTAGCTTAGATTTTTAACTATTTTTCATGTTTGTTTGATAAATTTCTAGGCTAGATTTCTCTTCATTGCAGTTAGGGTTTGTAGTAGTTTCTTTTTTACATATTTGAGAATCTAAACCCTAGCACAAAATGGTGAACCTGACGTGAATGCATGAAAAATCTGACATTTTTGGTGATTTCTAAAAATTTGTTTTTTACTTTAGGCCCCCTCCATATGGATCAGTACAGCCTCTGTGCAAGGGGGTTGGTTGACATATTGGGTTTTCATTATTTTCATTGTTTGTTGTAGGTCGAATGAATTTCTTTTGCTCGCAGATTAAATGTTATTGTTTCTAGTTTTGTGTTGCTGGGTTGTTTGCAAATTTAAATCTTTTCTTTTTATTTGTAGGTTCTTAGAAACCCTAACACCTATTCAAAAACCCTATGGTTCTAGATTGGTCACCACCCACTTGTCTATTGTTGCCACCTCTACAAATTCTTTGCTGACCCTGAAACCCTCTCGATCACTGCATCCTCTCCTCTGGTTTGAGCCGTGATCGCCGCATCCTCTGGGCACCACCTGATTGCTACTCCGTTCAACCTCTGCTCTACCCTCTCAACTCCTGGTCATCACCACCTCACAAAAGATGCTCTGCCTCCGCCCAAAGCCTCACAGTTGACACCACATGGAGACTAGTCGCTGCCCAAGGCCGTAGCAACCGCCCTATCGACACCTGTGATCCCCTATTGACTGCTTTTGAAAGCCCTCCATGTATTCCCTCCAATCCACCATTTGCCACCGGTGGATCCACCCAATCGCCACCTTTTAATCTCCCTACCACCTTCATTGACCCCTGGCTCCATTGATACCTAAGAGAAATCAGTCGAGGCCCTTTTTGACTTCCTTCCCCATTGCCCTAAAACCTCCAACCATTAGCAAACCCTCACCGACATCTTAAAGAACCTAACCACTAGGCTTTTGTATCTTTAGCAGGTTACCTTGGATCGATAGCCTTTTGGGTATATAGGTTTGGTTTAAGTTTGTTGGCGGTTCTCTAGTGCTCGGTCATATCTGTGACCGAGGGCATAGGGAAGAGGGGTCACACGCCCTTTTTTTTCCTTTTTTATTTTTGCTTCCACCCTGCCCTTGGTCATATGGCCAACCATGGGCTAATCTAAACCACTGCCATAAGCAATGACTACCAGAACCTTAATCATAGCATGTGACCAAAATCATGAAACTGTCAGCGGTTAGTAAAATAGCCAAATTGACCCCACATGCCAATATAGGCAATTTTTTTTCAAATGGCTGTAACTTTTGCTAAACAAGTCAAAATTTCACGAAACGAGTTGCGTTACGGAGTAGACTCACCCAAGTTCACTATGGTGAGGTAAATTTTAGGAAATAATGCCAACCCTCATTTAAAACTTCAAACATCCATATCTCATGCAAATTTGCTCAGATTTGGTGAAATTTTTTTTCAAATTGCATGAAATTTTGTCAATTTTCTAATTCTTCTGTTAGTTTTTCTATAACTGCTAAATATTTTTAGATATTTGTAGATTCCATTTTTTTACCATTTTGACTTTGAGGTTCACAAAATGAGGCATACACTCGATATTTCATGTTTTTCACATTATCATAGTGATTTGTTGTTACTGATGTCTGATTTGCATCATGTGGCATTCACTAGTCAAAGAATATAAATTGAAACTACTAGCACATTTGATGCAGGGATTCAATTTTCTTTCATATGCATGTGTGTCAGTTATCATAGGCACATTTGGTTTTGGTGCACCAAAATGAACATAACTTGATGTTTTCACATATTTTTGGGGGCCTAAAATGAACCAGTGCCTGCTTTGCTTGGGTTTTTGAAGTGTGTATGCTCTTCCCTCGCTCTCTAAGTGATCTTGGGAATCAAAAACACTTCTTGAACACTTGCATTTGTCACACCACACATCTATTTTCTAAAGGTCAATGAACATGTGCGAGTGTGGTCAAACACGTGTATACTCTCTCCTTGCATCTTAGTACAAGCTTGGAGATCAAAAACATGTGTTTGTATTGCTTTTGTGTTACTGTTTAGAGTGGGCCTGCTCTTGAGACACATTCAAAAGGAGAACTCATTTGTGACCCCAAGTAGTACTTTCATCCAGTCCGCTATACAAATTAGGATAAGGCAAAAGCCAAGTCCAAATTGGTATGAGTGCTCACCATACAGTGCTAGCTCGAAAGGAGGTGTACCTTCATGTATATTAAAACTACTAGTAGGGTTAGTTAGATCTTTAAGTGGCTTGCTAGATGCTCATGGGATGCCGGTCCCTCAGATATTCACTAGAACCTCTTTGTGTTAGTGGCCAAAAAACCTCTACTTGTTTGACGCAAGAGGTCAGAAGACAGACCTCTGGAGCCGTCCCACACTCTCACGGTTTAAAGAAGAGATAGCAAAGTACCTTAAGATTTGTGCATCTTGAGGACTTGGAACTTGGTGTGCCTGAGAAGTGAGTTCCCTATAAGGGGGAGCCCGTGCCACGAAGTTCATGGAGCTATCCACTTTAAATAGGCGCGGCTAGAGCAATCCAAGTGGGAACTCAACAAGTATTGTCCTTTCATAGCCTAGGATTGTGCATGTCTACAATTATTTGTAAAACATCAAGAGTCACTCAAAATAGCCAATCTCACTGCCAATTATCTTCTATGATTGATGTGTGTGCTTTCCTAATCATCACCCTTGACATTCTTTCCACACATTCATCCCAAGTCATCATACCTTGATCACATTCATACCATATCCTTATCATTCAACCTTCGTATCCTAGTCACCCCCTAAGCCAATCAATTTCATCCTAATCATTATGCTTTCAACATAATCATTATTCTAATCACATATCCTAATCATCATCCTTGTCACCCCACATATCCTTATCACTATCCTAATCATTATCTTAATCCATCCAAATCATCTAACAACATCATTGTACAGTTTATCATCCTCATTCCAAGTCACTTCCATTTCACCTTAATTCATCCTAGTCATTATCATTGTCCTTCCTCAAACATCCTAATCATCCCATTCCTCATCATTCAACCACATCCCTAATCCCATTATCCTTACACATCATCCTATCATATCTAAACAACATCAATCCTAATTATTCCTAATCACTTTCTTGTCGTATCTTCTTCATTCCATCTCATCATAATTATACCCTAGTCATTCATAATGATTACACCCATCCCACATCGTATCCTATTCATCATTCCAACTCATCCTATCCTAATCACATTCCTACTCATATCTTCATCATCCAACCCTCGTATCTTAATCAACCTTCTTAGCCATATCATATCCAAGTCATCCCTAATCATATTCTAATCACATTCTTATCATTCCTCATCATTACACCTCATCATAATGCTATTCTACCCTACCATTCCTAATCATTCCGCCACATCCCAATCATAGCCTATTTATCACTTTCTAATCATTCCACCTCATCCCAATTATATCCTAAGCATCATAATCATATCCAATTCATCATGCATAACCATTACACATCTTCATCCTAATCCAATCCATTTCACCCTAATCATTCTTCTAGTCATTATCTTAGTCATCCTTATCAAATCCTAATCAACTCATTCATCTAATCCACATCACGCCAATCTAATCCTAATCATACCCTCACCATTCATTCATAATCCAATTGACTTCTTCCCAATCATCCTAGTCAAGACCCTAATCATCAACATTCATAATCCAATTCACTTCTTCCTAATCCATCCAAGTCATCTAATCTCATCATTACACAACACCATCTTCAACCTAAACATTCCCTAATCCATCCAAATCATCCAATCTTGTCACTACACATAATCATCTTCATTCTAAGACCAATCAATTGCATCCCAATCATATCATAACCATTCATTGTCCAATCCATTTCATCTTTCATCATTCCCAATCACAACACACCATAACCCTAGGGAAACCTTTGAGCATCTACTCTCCCTATTGAATCCAATTGCAACTGTGTCAAAACCTTAGAGACCTTCTAGTTTTGTTCACCCACCACATATCCAATTTCCATTCCTTTATGACCACATTTCGTCACAACATTTCATTACCATTCAATCCCCGACATCTATAGAGGTTCCCAAACATAGTCTTCTTAAGGTCGAAACATAGGGAGAAATTATCGAAGCTTGATTGTATCACAAGTACAAATATGTGGACCAAGAGACTTTGACATCTTGTTTTCACATCAATCACAACTTGTTCTCAATACTCCACAGCTAGTTTAAGTCCATCCTTCCAAGTGAATTCTAAAACTCATGGGTTCACTTTAATCAATCACTTCTTCCACACCTCAAGGTCTCAACAAAACCAATTTGTGCTTTGAAAGGTCATTAGTAGATGAGAGTACCCTCTTGGATCTAGACTTTTGAAGACTAACATCATTAGCCTCTATCATAGTTAGGGCCTCATCACCTCACATTGACATCCACATAGCATCCCATAATCCACAAGTATCATTTGGTAAAGACATGGTTGCAAAAAAAAAAGAGAGAGAAAGGGAGTAGATCCTCCTAGTCATCCCTCATTCTAAACATTCCAAGCATTCCTTCCAACACATCATCCAATTGACATTATCATAATCACATCCTACTCATATCTTTATCATTCAACCTTCACACCCTAATTACCCTTTCTAATCACATCATTCAATCAAATTCATCCCAATCACCTCACTCCTAATCATATCCTAATAATTTCCAAGTCATCCTAATCACAACCCTAGCCATACCCTAATCATCCCTAATCACCCACCTAATCATCCAATAAATCTCATACTCTATCACAGCGCATTCATCCTAATCACTCCAAACCATCATTCATCCTAGTCAAGCACTTGTCAACATGGTCCCAATCCCACAAGATGACATACAATGATATGAAGACATGTGTCATTCCATGCCAATCCTAGAGAACAAGGTTCTAGTACCACAAGCCTATTCACAAGATTACCCAAGTCCACCTTGGTAGAAAGACAAAAGTGCCTTTAAATTCCCATGCCACCTTTGAGAAGGGGAACATAAGTCTACCTCATCCATCATGAGTACATTCTACCACCACACTCCTAATCTGAGTCCACATTATCTACCCTCATCATCCATCCACTATATTGTCCTTCTACACATACCCCTACAAAGGATGTGATCCAATGGCTACTAGCAAGGAACAACTTATCCCCATGTCAAACACCCATTCATGAACCTATCAAAAAACCTTTAAATCACATGTCCATTCCTTTAACCCCATCATGTGGTCCACAAACCATCAAGCCTCTACAAGAGTTATCCAATTCCATTTCCATCTCCATTAGAGTTATGTCAAGGGTATAATCCTAAGCATGAGGAAACATCTAGCCCTCCTTCAAATCAAAATCAAACCCCTCCATTGCACCCATCCATAACACACATAATCTTTTCCATGATCAAGCTCCTGTCTATGATCATGATCCCACTTTAATCAAGAAGACCATGATGACCCTCTTAGCCAACTTTATGCATCCCATGGTCAAGAGCTTGCCATCTCACCCATCCATGATCCTCAAACATCCACTCCCCATGATGAGACAAGTGCCTCCCAAATACACATAGAAGATCAAATCATTAACTTGGATCAACATGAACATAATAAAGATCCTAATGATCCTTCCACATCCACCACCAACTCTATTGCAAAACCGCCATCATATCCACTTGGCCTATCCTCTTTCATTTCATGAGTGTTCTTCCTTAGGACAACAATAACCTTTTTCCTCCACTTCACCTTCTCCATCAAATAATCCACTCAAATATAGTTCCCAAAACTACACCAAGTCCCATAGTCAATCGCATCCTCCAAAAAATGAATTATCATGGTAAAGGCTTAGGCCTTCATGAACAAGGTATTTTGGAGCCCATCCATGTCAATGTCCCTCCTCGCTCATATGGCCTTGGATACACACCCCAAGGACAACAATCCCATGATATTGGTACTTCCTCCATTCCGCCTAAGTCCACCACTTTCCATCGCAAATCCCATCATATTCCCAAAACATATGTTGTCATTCCACCTCCATCATCTTACAAATGTCAAAAGTATTTGACCATACACCTACCACCATCCACTCTGCCTCCATTACTTCCAACCCCTAATTTCCCACCATCCACTTTGCCACTATTGCTTCCAACACCTAACATCCCTATCATCCATACATACCCTAAATATCCTAGTCATGGCCAACAAATGCACACATCATGTAAACATAAGGCTTCCACTCATTCCACCCACCCCATGGGATTCAAAAACAAACATTCGGATGCCTCCTTTCATAAAGTCAAAAATCCTAAGGGTCCTAATACCTTAGGACATATATCCAAAAATCTATCCAAGCCCATACCTCCAAAAGAAAAGGCAAAAACTAAAAAGGTATGGGTCCCTAAACAAAAAAGCAAGTCAAATGGGGCATCCACCTTTCAAAAATCCCAACCATCCTCTTCCATTCAAAAATGCCATTCCATACAAAAATATCAAATTCCTCAAACCCACAATTCAAGCAAAAGTCATAAAAATGCTAAGTCTATGTGGGTCCCTAAAGGCTTACATCATCCATCTCCTAAGCAAACTTCGCCATTACTTCCTACACCACCATCCACTCAAAAGATTTAATGTTTATCATGGTGTGTGCAACCATTGGTCATGATTCCTTTTCACACCTCCATCACCCCATCATTCAACCATTACCCTACATATCTACCTTATCACCTCCCTATGGTACATGCTTTTGCATAAACATTTCATCCATCATCACATAAGCCCTACATAATCCACTATCGACCCTACATAATCCACTATCGACCCTACATAATCCACTATCATTCCCTCCATAATTCACTATCTACCTAATCCATTTTCATTTCATACAATCCCTTACCAACATCTTGAGCATAATGACATTTGACAAGGTCCATGTGACATCCACCTCCAATGGGACTATCACCTTTCATGGCACTAGACACTTGAGTCCCTCTTGTCTATATTCCACCTATACCATTCAAAAAGTCAAAAGAGTCAAAAAAAGAAAGAAAAATAAAAATAAAAAAAGTAAAGAGAAATCCTTTCATCCAACAATGAAAACCTAGTAAATAGGTGCTTTGGATAAATACCATGATGAAAACCTGGCAAACAGGCATCATGTGTAGGTTGGTCTTCTTTGTCACTTACACTTGGGGGCACGATGTCTCATCCAACCTATCATTTCTTATCTTATCATGCCATTTCCACCCATCCACATACATATACCTATTCTAGTAAGTCCATTCATCATCCCTTCCTCTATTTATCTTGATAAAGATTGGGGTAAAATGCTAACACATGTTTTGGATGTCTCTTGACATACCTTATCCCTCCAAACCAAGCAAATCCTTCATTATCCTATCATCATCCTATGCCATAAGCTTTGTCATATCAAATCCTAAGTATTCCACATAGAATGGGACAACTTGTCCCTATGCGACATAGCCTTAGAGATCACATCCTTGCTCTCTTACGTGTACATCCATTCCATCCATTATCGCTTATCATTTTATCCTACATTTAGCCTTACACCTAGACTTGGTTCCCCCCTTGTCATTGGTATCTAGTGTAAAGGCTATCAAAATGGTTATCCAATGTCATCCAAAACATTCAAAAAATATAAAAAAATAGAAATATTCCAAAAACACAAAAAAATCAAAACATTCAAAATTCAAAAAAAATAGAAACATCTCAAAAATACATAAAAAAATTTAAAATATTCCAAATATCCAAAAAAAATCAAAACATTTCAAAACACAAAAAAATCAAAACATTTTCAAAAACACAAAAAAATCAAATATTTCAAAAAATACAAAAAAATCAAAACATGTCAAAAAAAATCCAAAAAAATCAAAATATGTCAAAATCCAAAAATCAAAATATTCCCCAAAATTCAAAGAAAATCAAATAGCCTACAAAAATCCAAGCAATAAAATCAATCCATTCATTCAAACCACTTCAATCCATCACATCATTCCAACCAAATCAATTCTTCAAATCACTCAATTCATTTCAAGTCAAATCACTTCTTCAACTCAATGAAATCAATCACATCATCATATCAGTCAAATTAGTTCTTCCACTCATCCACAGTCTGCATGGTCAAACTACGTTGCCTCTGACCTTTCATGTAGGCAAGGCCATCTTTGATGAGCCCTTGAGGCATTAGGTTAGTCCCTTAGGGCTCGTCCTGTCAATTGTCATAATAAGTTGTCCTTTGATGAGACAAACACTTTGATGAGACAGTCAATCTTTCAAACAAGTACGCACTTCAAAACCAATCCCAAAATCAACAAAGACAATCTATTCCAATCAGTCAAATCAATCAATCACCTTGTGATAATCATATGTCACTATCAATATCAACTCATCACATACAATACACAGAATGGGGCATCATCAAAACCAGGATTCTGTTCCTTATATGACATGCATCATTTGTCAAACATCATCAATCAAACCCTGGTGTTGCTCGCATGGCCAAGAACACTAGTGTCAATCAATCAATCATTTGCCTTATACAGGTTGATGCATTGTCAAAACTAGACCGGGCATCTTATACAACATGTTTCATTTGTTGAAACTAGACTTTCTTCATCGAATCATCATAATCAATCAAGCACATATCACTTGGCAAAAGGTCCAACTAGTTGTTGGTCTAGTTTGTCTTATTTTATTGAATTGTTTTGCAGTCTCATTCTTATGCTTCTCAAGACAGTCCCTAAGTGATGAAGAGAAGTGAGAATAGAGTGAGACCTTTTTTCTTTGATTGTTGTCTGCGGTTTGTCTTGGCAAAATGACTGGGGCAACTTGGTGCCTTGCATGTGATTGAGATTCCATTGGGTGTGAATCAAAGACATCCTATGCATTGGAAAGAATAACTATTTCCTTACATAAGGACTTGCACACCTCATAGTTATCTCATCGTATGTTTTGACAAGGTATCATGGTCACTAGTCTGAGTCAGGCATTCTTTATCTATAATGTGCCTATTTCGCAAGGGACCACACTTTCCACTTTGGCCTTTGTCATGCCAGGGTGATTATTGTCCTTTGACATAATAAGTTCTATGATGATAAGCAGAATAAAATTGCAAGTGAGAAGCTCAAAATTCTATCAAAGAAAAATCTCATTTCCCTTCTTCTAGCCAATCTTCATTCCTCCACCATCTCTCTCTTGTATCATTCATTTCTTCTATCCATTCTCCTATCTTTCTTCCTTAACCAATCCCTTTTATTTCGAGAGCCTACTCATGTTTGTCCAACCCGCCTATCCTCTCGAGGGGGCATCGTCACCCTTTCTTTCATCATCTCTTTCCTCTATCCATTTCCTTAAATTCTTTGAAATGATGTTGCTCGACATAATTCTCATCATCTCAAACATCATCTCAAAGAGGGGCAAAATGTAAACACTGAAAAATATCCTCATGTCGCAAATGTGACAGGATAATTTCTCCTTCCATTTCCATTATTCATCAAATTCAATTTCATCATTTCTAATCATTTATCCATGTGTCTTCTATAATTAAATAATTAATCCTAATTGATTATTTAATTATTCATAATGTTCCCTTCAATTGATTTATTCAAACAAATAAATCAAATTCCATCACCTAATTATCCAAAATCCCCTTTCACATGTCCACTTCAAATGAATTAAATAAACTAACCAAGTTTATTTAATTTAAACAACCTCCACCTCATCATATTTGTGAATTTTAAATTCACTTTTGTCTTCTAGTGATGGGAGAAACCCTAATCAACCTCCACCCTTGATTTGGATCCAAAGTCAACAATGAATCCTGGCCATTCATTCAAATCTTCTCTTCTATAAAACACCTCATTCAGCCTCATTTTGACCCCTTATGCTCTTAGAGACTCTAAAATTTGTTGTAAATCCTCCCATGTCTTCTTGTCCATACCCATGAGCTTCTGAAGATGTTGCATAAATCTGCAAGTCTGAGAACAATAAGGCAAGATGGAGGAGGAAATAGAAGATTAGACAATGTTAGCTTAGATTTTTAACTATTTTTCATGTTTGTTTGATGGATTTCTAGGCTAGATTGCTCTTCATTGTAGTTAGGGTTTGTAGTAGTTTCTTTTCTACATATTTGAAAATCTGAACCCTAGCACAATAATCATAGAATGTACATAAAAATGCTTTCATAAATAAAAAATAACATCAATATAAAATATTATAGATCTACATACAAAACTTTGTATGTTAGAGCTCCCGCCTTCACAAATCCTACAAACAATCTAATGAAAACTATGTTGGAATCCAAATAATATTTAAAGTGTAGATTAGAATCTATATGTGAGATTTCCCTCAAGAAACCAAAGGGGTTTTTTCCTCTAATTTTAGCATCCAAGGAGTTTCATCCTTTTATTGATCAATGAACATAAACGCTCAAACAATTTCCATAGAGTTTTGTTATGATAAAAAATGAGATGTTGAGATAAAGAAAATGCTTGCATTTTATAGATGTTGAAGGCCCAACTTGGGTATCCAAATCCCAATTCCCATATTTTCTAGGAAACAATAATTAATATTATTTTTAATACTCTCCCACCAAAAATTCTCACCAAATGATAAGTCATAACCTCCATTTGATATCCGACTAAAAATAGATGAAACTCCATTAAAACTTATCACAAAATATGCTAAAAATAGTGAGTTACACCAGACCTATGAATAATCCGATGTCTCATTAGAAGTTGAAATGGATAGCTAGACGAGGACATACTAGCTACAAAACTAAATAATATGTACAAAATATTTATTTTAGGTACCCAAACTCGGTAAGGTCCTAACTCCTAGCCCAATGGGAAAAAAGTAAAACTTATTTGAAGCATTAAAAAGATATCTAGAATACCTATGCTAAAAAATAAAAATAAAATATTTTTGGACAATTTGGTCCCCATAGATCTTTTGAAGGCCTCTGAAAATGTAATTTATGAAAATGTAGAAAATAATGAAAAATTGAAATTATTTCCCTATCACTTTCCCTACACCCACAAGAAATATGGAATGGGCTTTTGGGTCCCCAAATCAAATCATTATAAAGAGGAAATTACAAATCTACCCTTCCAAAAATTTCTTTCCATCAAATAATACAAATTTGGATTCTCCAAGATCTTTGGTCCCATGTTGCATCTTTTGCAAGTAAATTCTTTCAGCAAACTAGATACTCTATAATGCTTTTGCTTCTTAATTTCTTCATCTTAGTATCAATAAAAGCATCAAGTACAAAATGAGATTCCACTCGTCATCCAAGGGTGGAAAATCCAATGAAAGTGTGGCATATTGTCCAAGTACCCTTTTGAGGTATGGATCCTGCTATTCTTTGGCAATTTCAACTCATACACAACTTCACCAATTTTCTTATGATCCTATATGGTCCATATAAGTGGTGTTTGAGCTTTTCAACTCCACTTATTCTGATGGAAGATTGTCTATATGGTTGCAATCTTAGAAAAACCATGTCTCCAACCTCAAATGATCTCTCTATGCAAATCTGATCTACATAGAACTTCTATTAATTCTAGGCTTTTTGGAGTTGATATTTGAGTGATTTCAATGTCTTAGCTATGCTTAACCAAGTCACTAGTTGATGGTACTCTACTATCTATGAACACTAAATAAACAAAGGTTAATGCATCATAACCATATAATTTCATAAATGGAAACATACCAATGGACATGTCATAGGAATTGTTGTAGCAGTATTCTCCCCAATGCAACCAATTAACCCAAGCTAATTGTTGATCTAAAACACAATTCCTCAAGTACCCCTCTACCCACTTATTCACTAGGGGTAATACATTATTCTTGGAGTGAGTCTTGTACTTTCCAAATGAAAAAAATCCAACCAAAAAGAACTAAGGAATCTATTATCTCTATCACTAACAATATTCTTAGATAATCCATGTAACCTAAACACTTCTCTAAAAAATAGATCTACCACTTGAGGAGATTTAAATTATGAATAAATGGAAAATAAATGTGCATATTTTGTCTATCCATAACAACATAAATTTAATCTTTACCATGTACCTTAGGGAGGTTAGTGATGAAATCCATGGATATACTTTGCCATTTATAATTTGGAATAGGTAATGGTTGTAGAAAATCTACTAGGAAGGCATGTTAGACTACTTTGTTCTATTGATGAGTTATACATATCTTATGTGTTTGAGAACATCCTCCTTAAGATCCTTCCATGATAATCTTACTCTAATTTTCCTATAGGTCTTGTAGTATCTTGGGTGTCCTACTAGTGCTACATCATGAATATCTCTCAAAATTTTATCCTTCATTTTTTGGATTTAGGAACTAAGAAGCTTCCATTCTTATAGAGAATGAGACCACCTTCTACTATTAATCTATCATATTTCATTTTCCCCTCAAGGAGGTTAGTAGAAAATGTGTTCTTAACATATTCTACCATAATAGAAACCTTCCAATCAACATAAATAATAGAAAGAGAATATAGAGTAGGCATTCTACAAAGAGCATCATCAACTATATTCTTGTTTCCTTTCATGTACTCTATGTCAAAATCATAATCTTGGAGCTTACTTACCCACTTTTCTGCCTATAATTCAAGTCTTATTGGCCAAGAAAGAATTTCAAACTGTTATGATCTATTTTCACCACAAAATAGATATTGTCTAAACTTTTCCAAGGCATGCATAATGACCAACATCTCTTTATAATAAATAGAGAATCATTTTTGTAATTCTCTCAACTTCCTACTTTTTAATGTTATGAGATGCCCTTTCTATGTTAATACAACCCCAATTCCTTCCCCTAAAGCATCACATTCTACAACAAATGGAAGTGAGAAATCTAGAATAACAAGTATAGGAAATGAACTCATTAAGGTTCCTTAAGCTTATCAAAAGCTTCTTGTGCTGATTTTATCAATGAAAATTTTCCTTTCTTTATCATATCTAATAAGGGTGTTGCAAGTTGTGAAAACCCCTTAACAAATCTTCTATAATAACTACAAAGGCTAAAGAATCCTCTCAACTATGTCAATGTGTTAGGAGGAGGCCAATCCAAGATGGCTTAGACCTTTTGTTGATCCGGTTGAATAGCTTGAGCACTAATAACATGGCCCAAGTATAGGATCTCTGTCACCCCAACTGACATTTGGATTCTTTTACAAAAAGAGTCTATTTCTCTAATATACCAAAAAATGTATCTAGATCCTTCGAATAATCTTCCCAAGTCTTGTTTTAAATCAAAATATCATCAAAGAAAACCAAAAAAAATTCTCAATTGCTTACTGAATACCTAATTTATGCATGACTAAATAGTAGCTAGAGCATTTATCAAGCCAAAAGGCATGACCAAGAACTCAAAGTTCCAAAAGTGACACTTGAATGTTGTTTTGTCCATGTCCTCATCTCTTACATAGATTTTATGGTAACTTGATCTCAAATCAATCTTTGAAAAATATATAGCTCCATGCAACTCATCAATTACCTCATCGATCCTAGGAATGGGATACTTATTTTTGATAGTATTATTGTTCAAATATCTATCTACTCAATAAACATATGCATGGTCCCATCCTTTTTCCTCACAAGAACCATGGATGATGTAAATAGACTAGAACTAGGCTTGATGTGCCTCATCTCAAAGAGTTCCTTTATGGCCTTTTCAATATTCTCCTTGTACATTCTTGGGTGGTGGTAAGGATTGGTAATAAACATCTTAGAGTATGGTTCTATCTCTATGATATGCTAGAATCCTCTATCAAGTGGTAGTCCTAGATACAAATTACTAAACACCACACTATACTTATCCAAAATATTCTAAATATCAATATGATAAGTGCATTGCTTACCCTTGGATAAATTTGTAGGTATTGCCAAACAACTTGCTGCCCATGCAACTTGTCCCTTGCAAAATATCCTCTCCATTCTTTTAGTTGTGACCACCCATGGTGATCCATTTGAGATACCTCTAAGCATTGTATCTTTCCCTTCAAACTTAATTTAAGCTCCATGGATTGATGATTTTGTAAAAAGTTGCCAAGGGAATGCAAACATTGTACACCCAAAACCATGTTAGTCTCTCCTAATCCCACAACATAAAAATCATCACATACCTTACGATCTCCTATAGTTATATTGATCTGTCAAATTATTTTGGTGCATGGAATAGTGAATCCATTAGTAACAATAACATTGAAGCCTTTAGAATCCTCTACCTTTAGTCCCCTCTTAACCACCAATCCTTCATCAATGAAAATGTGGGTAGCCCCACTATTAATAATAATTGGTATACAATGTCTAAATAGCACTCCTTGGATTGTGAATGGATGATATCTAGGTACTCTTGAAAGAACAAGTGTGCCTACATTGGTGCCTTCATCATCCATCTTTTTAGATTCATGATCTTCTATAACTATTTGTGGCTTAAGTTCTTTAGGATCAAAATCATCATTAGATATTACCTTAATATAATCCACTTGGCCTTTAACAAAGCATCTATGACCCAATTCCCATGGCTCCTTGCAATAGAAACAAAGTTTCTTCCTTCTAAGTTCTTTCTATTGTCTTCATCTATATTTTTTGTTGTTTAAGGCATGAAATTTTGTGGTTGTGCATATGACCCATTCTATAAATTTCCTTTTTGTTTACCAAATGTAGGTCCTTTAGAATGATATGGAAGTTTGTTCTTAAGCATAGATGGCTTAAGTGTTAGAGCTATTTTGATCGCTTCTTATAGAGTAGTGGGCGTAAAAGCCTTAACAATGCCTTTGAGAGGTTCAAGAAAACCCGCAACAAAGAGAAAAGTGATTCTCTTTTTAGAAATGTTAGGTACCATTATTGCAACATGCTAAAATTTTGCAACATAGGATTCCAATAAGTTCAATTGTCTAATTCATCCA
The DNA here is from genome assembly GCA_027924645.1 of Cunninghamia lanceolata. NCBI lineage: Eukaryota > Viridiplantae > Streptophyta > Pinopsida > Cupressales > Cupressaceae > Cunninghamia > Cunninghamia lanceolata. Next base: position 3,598,722 of record BSBN01000163.1, on the reverse strand, counting down.
AGCTCTTTGAAATATTCATCTTGATCTTTCTCTTCAAGGTAGTCAAGAATCTATTTTCTAAAACATTAAAATTTTGAACAAGGTTGTGTCCTTGTGTGATCAAACCATAGTGTCATTAGTCATAAGAAACACCTTCTAGATGCAATGTAAAAAATTCTATAGCATCTTCCTCCTTATATAGGGTTGAGAGTAAAATAAGTTTGCAATTTATATAACTAGGCCCGTACAAAAATATTATTGCTACCATCAAATATAGGGGCATTTAACTTACAAAATTTTTGTTACAACACATTATTTTCATCATTTTTTCCGTTTGGAGTTCTTTCATTAGGAATTATTTTTCCAAGGATGTCCAGGTAAGTAACAAAAAAACTATCTTTCTATAATATTTAGATGTACCTTAGTATTCTTGAAAAATTCTATCAATCTCCACTATAGGATGATCCTTAGGTTCTTTCTCCTCTTTTTCCTTTCTTTGTGAAAACATAGGCTTAGATGTATTTGGTATGAAATTAGTTGTATATTTATTAATGGTAGATGTACTACCTTATCCTAGAGATGATGGAAATTATTCTTCGATGGTGCAAGATGTGGTAATGTTCAGGGGTAGGAATGCATCTAGTCTCTCTAATGGGAAAGAATACTCTCTACTCATATAGAATTTAGTTTATTTATATAAATAATGAGGTTTAAAATGGTTAATTAGTATATTCCTACTAGCCAAAAATATGGTTGTTGAGTAGTTGGAATTTTTTTCCAACTCATAATTAATCATTAATCAAGTGAGAATGGTTGTGGAAACAACATACACACATAAAGTATGGATCTTGTTGAAATTTTTTAGGCTATCAAATTTTAGCTAATACATCATGCCAAAAATTTAGAGGTAGATGGTATGGTTGTCATCAACTCTTAGTTTTATCCTACTAAAGATATACTCCAAAAAAGATATCATGTAAAAATGATCGTCAGACCTACAATCTCTAATAATAGAGATCGTTATAAAGTTTTAAAGTTTTTAAGAGTGGCCAACAATAGCTCTTTTTCTATAACACTAGAAAATTTATTTAGCAACTTCAACCAAGATGAAAGAAGTGTATGGAGATTAGATCTTCTAGTTGAGATCAAATAAACTACCTAAATTTCTAATTACTCTAGAAAGTCCATTCACCCTCAATGATGTGAGAAAGGATAAAAGAAAGTTCATAGTCAACAGAGGAGATTACATAGAAGTTGAGATATCCTCTAAGAAAAGATTAAAAGTTGGCAAGGTATGCACTCAAAAAGATGTAGATCTTTTGGTTTACTTGTATGTTAAATATGATCATGTTATGGTATGGAATTATAAACAAATTAAAGGCTATAATAAAGACTTCATTCAACATACAATTGAACTCTCCCTAGATTCCAAACCAATGTGATAAACGTAGAGGTCGGTAAACCCAAAGATTGATTATTTGATGAAACAAAATCTCACAAAACACATTGAATCAAAAATCATATTTCCTATCAAGCATTCTTCCTAGGTGTATAATTTGGTCCTTGTTAGAAAAAATTGGAACTCAAATTATTAGCTAACTTCTTGTTGATGAAGTTGTGAATGCTTCCCAAGTCTATCAATATTGTTAACTCTCTCTTTCTTCAAGAAACCCACTACTTTGAGATTTTGTGGGGTGTTAATGCTAGAAAGTGCATGACAACAAAAAGGTTGGTTATCTCCTAATTCCCCATCTAAATTATTTCCAAACTATTCTTAATCATCTTCTTCCTTACTTAGCCCTTTAATGTAGAACAATTTCTTTTTTGCACATCTTTGTATCATACTATATTTTCTATCACAATCAGAACATAACCATTTTCCATTTTTCTTCAATTTGTTGGGGAGTCAATCTAGTAGTGGGTTGAGGGAATGGTTGTGCTGAAAATCTCTTCTATCTTATGGCATTAATCCCCTACCTTTTAGGAGCTAAAAACTTCTCCTCTGGCCTATGAATTAGACCAAAAGATTTAGATATAGAAGTAGGATGAAACATGCATACCTCATGTTCAATGTGATCCTTAAGGCCACCAAGAACTAGGTCATTCAATTTTTCCTCTAGAATTTCTAAATATAATCCTTAACTAATCATGTTTATCATAGTTTGGCTAATTGGCTAAAGCAATTGTATGATACATTGTTACTATAGTGTGACTATAGCCCCTCTGTAAAAAATGACCAATTGACTATGAGAACATTTTATTCCTTTGAGTACATAGCCATTGATACCAAATGAATTTCTCTAGTTCTAGATATAAAAAATCCATTTTTACTTTTTTCCCATTTGGAATTTGATGTATATCAAAAATTATCCATTTGATTTATCCAAGTTAATGATTCCTTTCCATAAAAATTGTGCATATCCGCCTTATGTGTGAAGTACCTAACCATATAATTATTTGGGTGACTCTCCATTTTTATATCTAGTTGAAACCCAAAAGCCTCATGTCCTTTAAAAGACATGTCCTCCTTCCAATTCTTATAAGGTAAATCCACTCCCTTCAATTTTATAGAACACAAAAGAGACTCATTATTCTATAATACGGTGAGTTATCCTTTCATATCCACCCTCAATGATGAGATCTCATGTTGAACCTTGTTGTTTACTTCCTTTATAGATTCAATATCACTAGGATCAACCTCCTCAATTACTATGTCATCCTTGTCTGGAGATTTTTGAAGTGTGACAAGCCCCGCCATGATAGGGAAAATAATTTTATAATAAATCACAAAAAAAATCCAAACTATAATATGAATTTTTTACTATAACTTACTTGGGCCTAGATCTTGCCTTTTGAAAAATCTCTAAGAAATTCACTAATTTGCAGTCTTGAGGGTGAATTTGGTGGAAAACCTTATTTCAAAATAACTTCCTCAAATCTCCTCCAAATGACCTCAAATATAAACTATAGTAGCCTCAATATGTCATTGATTAACCTCCAAATTTAGAAAAAAAATCATTGATTTACAGCCTTGGGAGCAAATTTGGTGGAAACCCTAATTTCATAATAACTCCTTAAAATATACTCCAAATCACCTCAAATCTAGATTCTATCAGCTTCAATATGGCCTTGAAACACACCCTATAAATTTTAAAAGTCACCAAATTGAGAGAGATATGTGCTTCACAATTTGACCTCTTGAGTCAAAATAAACTACCTTGATTCTTGCCCTCTGAGTGCTAAGATAATGCTCTAATACCACTTGTAATGAATTAAATTGAATAAGAGAAGAATATAATATGAAATATGCTTCAAATAATTGATATTACTTGAGAATAATAAGCCACTTAAAAGTGGAAAACCTCCAAAAGTTTCCAATAAGAACATAATTTGTAACATGACAATAATAAACTAACCATTAGCTCCTATATATATCTAATTATGCCCTAAATGCCACCCATGCCAACTTAGATACCTAAATATAACACCTAGGACAACTTAATTATCTAAATAATACTATAATAATGATCATATAATGTAATCAAGAGTCAAGGTAGCCACAAGCTAACAACTCGTAACCTTATGCATCTATAGGATTAAGGGTGTGGTATTTTTGGGATCTAAATAAATCTTCACTTAAGGATCATTACCCACTTCCATAAATGGATCATATAATTTAAAAATTCATTAGTTCATAATATTTCTCCTTGCTAGATAGATACTTATGATATAATCAAATATAAGTAAAAGAATAAGATCAACATAAGATTAAATTCACCAACAAGTGGGGGACATTCACCTATAGAAAAATGCCTTTCAGATTGTCTATTGTTGGAGTGACTTCCTAAAGGGTGATAGTGATCATCATTAAAGAGCTCATCAATGAGATTATCTTGATTTATTTAGATGATCTTATTATGTTCTCCAAGAGAAAAGATTATCACTTTGTGTATCTAGAGAAGATATTCCAAAGATGTCAAGAATTCCTAATATCTCTTAACCTAAAGAAAGGTATCTTTGGAATACCCCAAGGTAAGATCCTAGGCCATGTGATGTCAAAAGATATAATTGCAATTGATCTTTATAGAGTTCAGTCCATCCTTGAACTCACCTTGTTGGTTAACAAGAAATCTCTATAGTCATTCCTCAACAAGATCAACATTGTTGGGAAGTCCATTTTTCATTTTTTAGGATTGGTCTGAGATCTAACTTTGATGTTAAAAAAGGGTCAAGAATTCAAGTGGAATATGAAAGATGTGCAAGCATTTAAGTCAATTAAGCAAGCTATATCTATGAATCCTATACTAAGGAACCCTAATTTTCTAAGGATTTTATCATGTATGCCTATGGAGGTGATTACAATAAAGTAGAAATCCTCACTAAATGGGGTCAAAGACTAGGATGAGTTTGCCCCTAATGTTGTGGTGGTTCCTGATTCATTGGTCCCTTTGGTTTTGGCAGTTCCTTCTCCAACAGTCCATTCTATGGCTGAGGCTATTGTTGGTGGTTTTGTTGCTGGGACTACTACCGAGACTTCCAATATTGTTTCTACTACTACTATTGTTGGGGCACCGTCTATTGTTGGGGTTGCTATTATGTTGTCAGGGACCTCCCCTGATGCTGTTATTGTTGGGACTATTGTAGGGTCCTCCCATATTGTTGCTATTGCTTCTGGGATTGCTACAGGGACCTCCCCTGTTGTTGTTGTTGCTGCTAGGACTACTGCAGGGATTTCGCCTACTGATGCTATTGTGACTCAGACTGCTGCTATAGGTGCACAATTTGTTTTTGGGGATGGTGTTGTTATGTCCTCTCCCCAGACTCTGCCCCATTCTGAGGATTTGGTGAGAATTTCACCTCCTACATCTCCTATTTCTGCAGATGGAGATAATGATGTTTTTTGGACTGTTGTCCAAAGGAGGAAGCGAGGTCTTCCCAAGCATGTTTTATAGACCTGCACATGAGCCAAGGGTGTTCGACCTGCTAGGTCAGGTTTTACAATTGTTTAGTCTATTGTACCTTGCAGCCCTGCTACCTTCTTGTAGCTTAGCCTTTTGGGCTTTGTTGTCCATCTATTGTTAAAGCATTATTTCTAGCCTGTGTGAGGCTTTTGCTTTGCCCTCTGGGCTATTTTGTAAATGGATCTGCACCCTTGTTTGCATCTTACCATAATCAAAAACATCCCATTGCCTTCTTAAAAATTCTAAAGTACTATAAAGTCAAGTATAATTTTATGGAGAAGAAAACACATGCATTAGTAAAGAGGCTCAAACAAAATGGCACCTAGTCTCAAATAAAAACATTTGTGGTCCACCTAAGCATTAGAGAATATATTATGGGCAGCGAGATAAGTGAAAAGCATGCTAATTTTTTAGAATATGATGAAGACATCAATACAACCAAGTTTATGAAAGGTTTATCATTATTCCAACATCTTGTGAAAGACCTTGGTACTCTATATGATCAGAACCAAGAGTTAGAAGTTGTCTTATCAAATGAAGAAGTTGAACTAATCTCATGGGTTGATGAAAAAGTTTGGTTCATGGAAAATGAGCAATATCCAAGTGATATATCTCACTATGAGAAGGGAATATCCACTACAAGTAATTACTTATTCGTTAGTCAATGGGATCCTATTTAGGAGGAAACTTGATGGAATTTTTCTTATGTGTGTATTAGTAGATCAAGCAGTAGTGCTTTTGTAGGAATTCCACCAAGGGTTGCTAGGTGTGCATTTTTTTCCCTAAATTATAGCCCACTAAGATTATTAGAGTTGGGTATTATTGGCCCATTATATTCATAAATTGACATAATGGGTCAAAAGATGTCAATAGTACCAATTTTACATAGGATAGAAGAGAAATGTCATGCTACCTCTAAAACTAATCAAAGTTGATTAGCCATTCACTCAATGGTGTCTTGACTTTGTTCACATGATCAATATAATCTCTAGTGTAGGGCATAAATGGATCGTCACAACCATGGGATAATTTACAAGATAGATAGAAGTTTTCCCATTGAATGAATCCACTAAAGGAGTTATCATTGATTTCATATAAAGTATTGTCACAAGGTTTCTCATCCCTTATACTATCATTTTTTACAATGCCAAATATTTTATAGGTGTCAAAGTATCAAAATTCACCTTAAGTATGGCATATATTTAAAAACATCATCAACTTATTACCATAGGGTAATGATTTATTAAAATCTACTGATAAGAATCTTATTAGAATCATCAAAAGGACATGATTGACTATTAGAAAGGATGGCACTTTCATCTTAAACAAGCATAGTGGGTATATAGAATAACACCAAAGAAATCCAATGGTTTTTTATCTTATGCTCTAGTATATGGTAAAGAAGTATTGCTACCTATCTCTTTATAATTTCCTACACTATAGTTAATTAAAGAGATAGAAATATAAGAAAATTAAGCTACGGAGGTTAGGCTAGATGAATTACCAAAGATCAAATAAAAAAGAGAGTCTACCAAGAATTCAATGTAGAATAATCAAGAAATTTTCAAACCTTCAAGATTGGATATAAATTCCTCAAATGGCAGGAAGCAATAGTAAGACTAGGATGACACTCCAAGTTTGACTCTCTATAGAGTGACCCATACACTATTTCTAAATGTAGACAACCTATCTCGATCAACAAGATATATTTGTCAAAACACCATACATAAACCTTGTGAGAGGTGCCATGTAAATATGTATTATAGTTTTTTTTTTTTTTTGTTGTGTGTTGTCCTTCTTTCAAAAGGTTTGTAAAAAATGTTTTTCTTTGGCCCCTCAACCTATTCTTAGAGTTGGTGGTAGAATCAATGATTTAAAATCCTACATGTGTTCCATATGTTTAAGCCCCAAGTTTTTCAAATTATCTAAACTATTCAACAATTTGAGTAGACTAGAAAACTTTATTTCTCTAAGGTTTTTCAAAGAACCAATGAGTTTCCAACGTGTACCTCTTTAAAACTATTGATTTCCTCTAATAATCAATGATGTGCAATCCTAAAGGTATTAGTGAACCTAAAGAAGAAGAGTTGGTATTAGTAGCCATCCAATTATTTGAATCATAAACAATCACGTATCTTGTGCTCTCTTTTTAAGTAAACCTGTCACATCAAAGGGGTGTCATTTGAAAAAGGAAGGTGATCATTTCAATAAAAGGTGGCAGATAACCATCACATCATGAGATTTGTAGTTATTTCCTATCTTATCAAATTAAAAGATAAAATCTTATCAAAAAATATATCTTTTAAAAAGAGTTAAAAAATAATACAATGGTGAAGATTTAAAATTTTTAAGCATGGTGGCACTAACTTGGATCAAGAAATAAATTTATTATCATTAATGAGGTGGTTATAGCTCACACCATCCCTAAGGTTGTATATACAAATTCAAATGGATTTTAACCCTTATTGTTCATTTGTATAAATTCTAAGCTCAAGCATTTCTCTAAGTGCAAAACTATGTGAATTTCTTGCTACTAGCCTTGCACCTTATTATTCTATTGTTAGAATAAAAAGGGGAAACTCAAGAAGAAAAGTAGTATAGTGGACCCAACACTCAATTAGGATGCCAAATAGAAAATAAAAAGCATGTTCAATGTGTTGCATTTCCACTAGAGTATCAAGTGAGTAAATATTACATCTCATCTTATCTCCCTGATAGGTCTCCCAAAGCTTAAATTAATGTAAGAATAATTAGGAAAGGGCCATGTGTAGATCTTGGACTAGTGTTTGATTTTATAGATAGTGTCTTTAACCTTATAGTTGCTAAGGCAACTAAGAACCTAAGGGAGGGGGCTCATGGATGCTTGCTAGAAAAATTGTAGTTAGGGTAGAATCAAACTTTCAACATCCATATTCGGATTGCCACACTATCTAAATACATGGTCCCTCAAGTTCACCCATGTCTACAATTGGTTCAAGCTTGTGCAAATTGCTACAATGTTGAACATGGAGTTATCAAAGGTGTCACTATCAAGATAGTGGTTAGTGTAGACATAATGAAACAAATTCTATGGTTCCCACATATTTAGGATGCTTTCAATTATAATTACAAGAATCTAAATAATACCTAGAATAGGACTAAATAGTTATAATTCTTGAGAAATAAATTGAGGCTTGATAAAAAATGACACAATTTTTCCTACCATGCTCCTTCCTTAAGGATGTCTAGTATGCTTGTAATTATTTTTATCCTCAATGATACTAAGTTTGTACATGACTTCCAATTGGTTGCCCTCAATAAAATGGAAACAATAACAAAGGACTAATATCTATACATGGACTTTGCAGACACCATTGTGGATCTAATTCATGCTCTCTATTTCCCCTTTTTTATTTTCCCCATACCTATCCAACATTATCAACCCAACTTATGATGGTCTATGAATTTCTTGTTTGTTTTACACAACAAGCCATGGTAATGATGTTTTTATCCTTCCTAAATAGATGACATCACAAAATGTTCTAGTGAAGTTTCCTTTATTTGGATTTAAGTGTTGGAAATTTATTGGTTTATTTTTTCTATTTATGAAATAGAAAATCATATAATTATCTACTTTCACTTATATTTTCTCCTAGAGGATTGGATATTGGAGTAATTCACTAAAGGAATAAAAGTAATTTGATATAACCTTTGAATATTCAAGGGTATTGTTAGTGTAGGTTTTTATTTCCTAGCTGGGTTATTTATTTTCCCTTTATTCCTAGGTTTTTCCTACACTTTTATTAATCTTGCTTAGGTTAATAAAGCATGTCTTATTAGGTGAGTGGATTATGAGGTGTCACCTTCCTACATGTGAGCAACAATTAGCTATCTTGGGAAGATAATTTTCTATCTTTAGTTTGATAGATGGTTGCTCCTCATTGGTTGATGTTTCCACCTCCTCCCTCTCCCTAGTCTATATGAGCATGCTACCTAGCTTGTATTTTTTATCCTTTGCTTTTGCATCCTCTTAATGCTATTTTTCTTCTAGCATTTGTATTACTCTCTTGGAGACTAACTTCATGCTACTATTTTGATTTCATATCATTTGCATTCATAGTTTAGATATCTAGTCTTTTGTTCTAGTTTTCTGGGTTAATCATCTTTTCAGATTCTAGCATGGTATCATAAATTTTCTAGGTGCAAGAATAGATTTTAGTTTTCATACTTGAGAGATTTAGGGGGGCTAATAAAACTTTGTTGCAGGTTTTCCCAAAAACCCAATATGCTCTTCTCTTGCATCTTCAGATGATATCGAGAATCAGAAAAGTTTAAAGGAAACATTTTAACCTCTGGGGTTCGCATTGTGTTTTGTGAGATATGGGTGATTGCAGTATTTTTGGTTATATTGGTGGCATTTCTGGTTGTTCCAACGTGTCTAGGAGGCTTGAGAAAGTCAAAATTGGCTTTCATTTTGCTGAAATCAGAGATCATTTGACATAGTTGTAGAATCAGGGTTTTCAGCTCAGATCTGGAAAACAAGTTTCAATCGGAGCATTTTCAAGCCAAAAGGACCTTAACATTGCATCTGGGAGGCCTCACAGGTGAATTTTCATATCAAATTTTGATGTAGGAGCATCCCTGGTTCAAGAGCAATCTTGCATCAACCAAAAGCATTTGCCTTTCAATATGTTTGCAGTTCAATTTGTTTCTTTTCATTTTCTAGTTCAATTCAGGTAGTTCAATCAGTAGCAGTTTCTGTGTTTTGGTCCACATTCTACTATAATTGCATTTTAGAACTTATGGAGTTGGACTTAGCATCTAGATAGGGTCATCTACATCATATCCAATTCTCAGAGCTTTTGGTTCAAGTATCGAAAAGATATTGCCAACAGAAGATCAATTGTTTTCTCAGAACAGAGCATTTTGACAGTCTCAGACAATCATCTAAAGGAGAAGACCTATGGAGCTTAATGATAGATCATTCCATGTTGTTTGGTTTGTGGCTGACCTTCCTTGAGATCCACACATCATTCCATTCATTTGCAGAGGAATTCTTCCTATTTAGGTCCGACCTATCCGTGTACACATGTTATAGCTCTTCATTGGCATTTGTGATCTTCCTTGGATGATGCAAAGGAATCTTTTGTACTAGAGATGATATATATGTTGGCAAGAGACACTGTGTGGCTTCATAAGTGTTTTCATTGATGGCAACAAAGTCTATCCCACACATCCGTAGTACATAATATGTCTATACCGGAAGACAGATTGAAGATTGTTTTGATCCGGTAAACAAGAATAGAGTATGTAACAAGGTCCAACAATCAGGTTCGGATCTCTCAGATGGTGTAACTCAATAAGTTGCAGACTTGGACAAGTCAAGAGGGGTATCATGACTACTATATTCCAAAGATTTATCCTCTGGTGATAAAGCAAGAAAAAGATATGTGCATCTAAGTGTTGGGTTCCAATCAGGCAGAGCAGACAAAGGAAGAACTAACCGGTAGAGTATCAGACTTCAATCCGGATGAGTAAAAGGTGTTGATCAAGAAATTTGTTGGATTATACATTGTTGGCTGACATGATTTATGACTTCTATGCTTAACGTTTTGATACGCATCACAAATCAAGCATGGATTTAGCCGATAGATCAATAACTTGCAAATATCTTGAGTGCTCTTATTGCCACCTAGAAAGTTGATGAAAATCCTTGATGCGGATATATATACCAGATGGATTCCGGCATGTAAGTGTGAGTGTTGAAGATGTAAAGAAAGAAGGTGTGAAGAAAAATAGGGATAAGTGTGAGAACAACAATTCAAGTTTGGTATGTGACTGAATAACAACATTGAACAGAGGAAGAATGAAGTGCATCAAATCAGTATATTGTGCCTAACCAGAACTGAACTCTTGCATTTGTAGATGCTTCTCATTAGTTCAACCACTTGATTATCTTCTATAAGTTCTGTAGACAGTAAGTCTCTTGTAGGCAGTGTGCCTCTTGTGAGTAGTGTGCTCGGGCAATGAGCCCTAATTGGCAAGTGTCATTTTGTACTCCTTTATTCTTTTAACAGAGAATACAATCTTGGGTTAGTCACCCCGTAGTTTTTCCCTTAACAGGGTTTCCACATAAAAATCCTTGTGTTATATGTGTTAATTTTATTTCTTCTCTCATGATTACATATGCTTTCATGTTTTGATATAACACTGAATATTGAGATAACGAAAGAAAAGAAAATTAAGTAAATTTTGAGATAACTGATTCACCCCCCCTCTCAGTTATCTGCCTTGTTTTCAACAATATAAAGATGTAATATATCCCTAGGAAAGTAGTTATTCAACTAGTGATAGCTTGATAGTTAGATTTTGAGCGAAGGAACTTCAAAGCCATATCTTGTACAAATTTTGATATTCTAGAAACAAGCCTGGGAGCTGAATTGTAAGCCCGCATGTTGCCGGTCAATCAGTATTTGAATTCTATGATATATTAAATGACTAAATCTACATTTGTTTCATATCTTTGAGTTGTTTCCATTGTGTTCACTCTTGTTGTACAGTTTGGACAGTTCATTCTATGAACCCTCCTATCGTGACTGCACCAAGTGGTATCAGAGCAAAAGTTTGAATCTTTGGGAGCAAATTGAGTAAAGTTGGCAAAGGAATTCTATAAGTTCTTGCTATGGATAGATCACCGAATTGAGGTAGGTTACTTGTGTCGCAACTGATCACCGATTGTGAGGTAGTTGTCACCTTGTAGCCTGATTGCCGAACTTGAGGTAGTTTGCACTTGATCGTAGGAAGATGCCGCTGAGGAGAGTTACCGGTGTTGAAACAATGGCTGGTAGAATGGATGAGATGATGGAAATGATGAAAACAAAGAGAATTCATTTGGATGCTGTTGAGGAAGATAGGCGAAGAGGTTTGACACTGAGACCTAATGTTGAAAGCGATGATGATGAGGAATTTCAGTCCATTAAACAAATTGACGAAACCCTAGGAGGTGATGAAGAAGAAGAATCAGATCAAGTAAAGATGTTGCAATCTATTTTAAAGATTGGGAAAAGACCTAGAATTGATGTGTTGAATTACATTGGCAATTTGAACCCTGAATAATTGATTGACTGGATAAATGACATGGAAGAATACTTTGGGTATGAGGAAATCAAAGATTTGGAGAAGGTGAAATTTGCAAAGACAAATTTGAAAGGACATGCTGCTATATGGTGGAAAGAAGTATAGTTGGATAGAAATAGAAGAGGAAAAGAAAAGATTACAAAGTGGGATAGAATGGTGACAAAGTTGAAGAATCAGTTTATACCTACTGACTATGAGTTGGAGTTGTTGAAGAGATTGCATAACTTGAGGCAAAAGGAGAAATCTATGGAGTACACTGAAAAATTTCTTAAGATGATCATAAGGACAGGACATAGTGAAGCAAGCAAAGAGAAAGTGGCTAGATACATCAATGGACTGAGATTGAACATTCAAGAAGAACTAAGCTTAGTAATAATGACATCTTTGGAGGAGGCATATTAGTTTGCCCTGAAGGTTGAAGAAAAGCTGAACAAGAGGCATGATCAGAGATAGAGAGGTAGATGAGGTAAATTTTAGAGAGGTAGAGCATTTTCTAGAGGAGACAGATCACATCCGGAGCAGAACAAACCTAACATCCCATTCAAGAAGGAAGACAAAGATAGCACTGCCTACTAGAGCAATGACAAAAATTTTCATCACAGATGTAATATAATTCATACCAAAATGAAGGATATAGAAGAGAAGCTAGAGGATTTGATAAGAGAACATTCAAAGGCACTTGTTTCAAGTGTGGAGGTGAAGGACATAGAGCATTTGAATGTAATCAAGGTAGTACAAGCAAAAGAACAGAGAACAGTGGAAGAGCAGCCTATGTGGAAGAAGAATCTGTTGGATCACCCAGTTTAGTTGGTAAACTTGAGAAAGGAGAATCACTTGTGATGAGGAGAGCACTATTCCAAAAAGAGACAAATGAGGAACCACTGTAGGGGAAAATTTTGTTCAGAACCAGATGCAAATCAAGAGGTAAGTGTTGCAAAGTTGTTATTGATAGTGGTAGTTATGATAATCTAGTTTTAGAGGAGATGGTGACTAAGCTGAAGTTGGAAAGATTGAAACACCCTAAGACCTATTAGATAGCATGGATTTAGGATGATCATAAGGTACTAGTGAGTGAACAATGTTTGGTGAAATTTCATATTGGATCATATCATGATGAAGTATTGTGTGATATTATGCCTATGGATGTTTGTCATATCTTGTTGGGTAGACCTTGGTAGTATGATAGAAAAGATATACATGATGGGAGAAAGAATACATATACCATAACAGTGAATGGAAAGAGAATTACTTTGATTCCTTTGGAAGATGATCCTAGAAGTGAAGTATGTGGGAATGCTAGAATCTGTTTGGTAGATGGAAGAAACTTTTTGGATGGTTTAAGACATGAGAATATGTGTTATGCCTTGATTCCTAAGAAGCCTGAAGTATTGAAGGAGAGTGAAGAATTGCAACTAGAGGAGATAAAGGATTTGCTAACACAGTATGAAGACATCATATCAGATAATGTACCTAAAGGATTGCCACCAATTAGGAGTATCAGTCATCACATGGATCTTATATCGGGAGCAAGTTCGCCTAACAAAGCAACACACAGGATGACACTAGAAGAGAATGAAGAATTGAATAGGCAAATACAAGAATTGTTGAGGAAAGGTTTGATCAGGGAAAGTTTAAGTCCTTGTGTAGTACCTATAGTGTTAGCACCAAAGAAAAATGGAGAATGGAGAATGTGTACTGATTCTAGAGAAATCAACAAGATCACAGTTAAGTATAGATCCCCTTTACCTAGGATGGATGATATCATGGATTGTTTGAGTGGAGCAAGATATTTCACAAAGATAGATTTGAAGAGTGGATACCATCAAATTAGAATCAAAGAGGGAGATGAATGGAAGACTTCTTTCAAGACAAATGTACGATTGTATGAGTGGTTAGTGATGCCTTTTGGATTGACAAATGCACCTAGTACTTTCATGAGGTTTGTTATTGTGTATTTGGATGACATTCTAATTTTTAGTAAGACAAAAGAAGAACATTTATAGCACCTTAGACAAGTTTTGCAGAGATTGAGAGAGGAAAAATTGCTGATAAACATCAAGAAATGTAGTTTCATGAAGGAAGAATTGGTATACTTGGGATTTGTGATTTCTCTAGAAGGATTGAAGATAGACCCTGAGAAAGTTAGAGCAATTGTTGAATGGCCTACACCAGAGAGCATTGGAGAAGTTAGATCATTCCATGGATTAGCTAGTTTCTATCAGGAGTTCATCAGAAATTGCAGTTTAGTTTGTAACCCAATGACAGAGACAATGAGAGGTGATAGAAAAGATTTCAAGTGGACATCTGGAGCAGATAAAAATTTTGAATTGTTGAAGCAGAAAGTGATAGAGCAACCTATTATGGCATTACTAGATTTCAATAAGGTATTTCAAGTTGATTGTGATGCAAGTGGAAATGCAATTGGAGTCGTGTTAAGTCAAGAAGGTAGACCTATAACATATTTCAGTGAGAAGTTGAATGATACAAGGAGAAAATATTCAGTTTATGATCAAGAGTTCTATGCCATAATTCAAGCCTTAAAGAAGTGGAGACATTACTTGTTGCCTAAGGAGTTTGTGTTGTATACAGATCACCAAGCTTTGCAATATTTGAATAGTCAAGGTAAGTTGAATCAGAGACATATGAGATAGGTAGAGTTCATGCAGAGTTATACGTTTGTGTTGAAGCATAGGAGTGGTAAATCAAACAAAGTTGATGATGCCTTGAGTAGAAGAATAAACTTGTTGATAGAGATGAGAATTGAAGTGTTGGGATTTGATGAATTGAAAAGCATGTATGAGGGAGACACTAATTTTGCAGAACCTTGGAAAGCATGTAAGGAACCTATTGTGATAGATAGGAGCAAGTGGTTGGATTATTTCATTCAGGAAGATATGTTGTTTAGAGGAAATCAATTGTGCATACCTAGAAGTTCCATGAGAGATAATTTGATCAAAGAGAAACATAGTGGTGGATTGGTAGGACATTTTGGCATTGATAAGACAGTGGCTTTGGTAAGTGAAAATTACTTTTGGCCCTAGATACATAAGGATGTTAGGAAATTTGTGTAGAGTTGTAGAATTTGTCAAGTTGCAAAAGGGAGTAGTCAAAACACTGGATTGTATCAACCTTTGACAGTACTAGAGAGACCTTAGGAAGATATAAGCATGGATTTTGTGATGGGATTGCCAAAGACATAGAGAGGACATGATTTAATATTGGTGGTGGTGGAAAATTTTTCAAAGACGACACATTTCATACCTTGTAAGAAGACAACTGATGCAATGCATGTAGCTAACCTATTTTTCAAGGAGATTGTGAGATTGCATGGATTACCTAAGAGCATAAGTTCAGATAGAGACACTTGATTTCTTGGATACTTTTGGAACATAATTTGGAAGAAGATGAAGATAGATTTGAAGTTTAGTTCAGTATTTCATCCACAAACTGATGGATAGATAGAGGTAGTGAATAGGAGTTTGGGAAACTTGTTGAGATGCTTGGTTAGAGAGAAGGCAGGAAGTTGGGATTTGGTTCTTTCACAAGTAGAGTTTGCATACATTAATTCAGTGAACATGAGTACTAGAAGAACACCTTTTGAGATTGTTACTAGAGAAAACCCTAGAGGAGTGACATAATTAAGAGATATCAGTTTGGAAGAAAAGAGAAGTGCAGAAGTAGAAGAATTTACAGATCACATGAAGATAGTGCATGATCAGGTTAAGAAGGATTTGGATGATATGAATAGTAAGTATAAGGAAAAGGCAGATGAGAAGAGAAGACATAAGGAATTTGTAGTTGGAGATGAAGTGATGGTATACTTGAGAAAATAAAGATTTCTAGTTGGGACATATAACAAGTTGAAGATGAAGAAGTTTGGACCTTATAGAGTACTCAAAAAGTTTGATTCAGGAAATGCATATGAAGTGGAGTTACTAGACACATTGGGAATATCACCTATTTTCAACATTGCAGACCTATATCAGTACTATGAAGTAGAGTTCAATGACAACATTGAAGAAGACTTGAAGAAGTAGTTACCGCAACAAGTATCGGAGCAAATTGAAGACATTTTGGATAGTAGAGTTGGACGCATCACTAGAGGAAGACAATACAAATAATACCTTGTGAAGTGGAAAGATAGACCAAAAGAAGATTCAACATGGATTTCTCAGGCTAAGGTGGACCGTCTTGGTTTCCCTCTAGCCCCAACAAAGTGAGGGACTCACTTTTTCAATAACCACAGATGTCTGATGTAGGAGCATCCTTGGTTCAAGAGCAATCTTGCATCAACCAAAAACATTTGCCTTTCAGTTTGTTTGCAGTTTAGTTTGTTTCTTTTCATTTTCCAATTTAGTTCAAGCAATTTAGTCAGTAGCAGTTTCTGTGTTTTGGTCCATATTTTGCCGCAGTTACATTTCAAAACTTGCAGAGCTAGACTTAGCATCTAGATAGGATCATCTACATCATATCCAATTCTCAAAGCTTTTGGATCAAGTACCAGAAATATATCACTAACAGAAGATCAACTATTTTCTCAGAATAGAGTATTCTAACAGTCTCAAACAATCAGCTAAAGGAGAAGACCTATGGATCATTTCTTGACCTACAAAGCTTAATGACACATCATTCCATGTTGTTTGGTTCATCGCTGACCTTCCTTGAGATCTGCATATCATTCCATTCATTTGTAGAGGAATTCTTCCTGTTGAGGTCCGACCTATCTGTGCACACAAGTTACAGCTCTTCATTGGCATTTGTGATCTTCCTTGGCTGACATGCAGGAATCTTTTGTACCAAAGATGATATATAAAGATGTAATAGATCCCTAGGAAAGTAGTGATCCACATAGTGATAGCTTGATAGTTAGATTTTGAGTGAAGGAACTTCAAAGCCATATCTTGTACAAATTCTGATATTTTGTAAATAGGCCTGGGAGCCAAATTGTAAGCCCGCATGTTGCCAGCCAATTTGTATTTGAATTATATGATATACTGAATCACTGAATCTGCATTTGTTTCATATCTTTGAGTTGTTTTCATTGTGTTTACTCTCACTGCATGGTTTGAACAATTCATTCTATGAACCCTCCTACCGTGACTACACCAAATTTGCTCAGTTTCGGTGTCAAGAGTTCGAAAGGCAAAATGTTTTTGCCCGAGGCCATTTTGGCCCCCAACACACATTTCTATGTGAAATTACTGTATTTTTCTTGCAAAATTTCAAAAAATTTCAATATATATATATAACAACACTTTGAAAGCATTGTGCACAATGCTTCAAGCACTGAGAAAAAAAGGGCTCCAACCCTATAGTGGGCTTCGACCTCTATTGAGAAGGCCTCATCCCCTTGGCACCAAGCCCCCATATTTGGGGCATTGACCTCCCATTGAGGCATTGACCTCTATTTTCAAAGGGGTTGCAGGTGTGGCTTGGCCCCCGCCCCCTCTATATAGGCATTCAGGCCTTTACTAAAATTTTCTCTACCATCATTTTTTTTAAAAATGGCCTTTCATCTGATAATTTTAGCCTTTGTGTGATTTTGAATTTTCTCTATCAGTTACAGAGGCTTGCATGCCTTAATTTGGCCTTTGTGCCATTGTAATTTTTAGCAAAGTTTGACTTGTTTGGCAGAAGGTTAATGACATTTGGTAGTTCTCTAAATTTGGCAAACTGCTAACTTTGGCAGTGTTTTTGATAGAGGTTGCTCTATGACCCCTCTCCATTGGAGTTTTCACTTTTCATATTGAACTTCGAAGGCTCCATTCATGCTCATTCTGACTCTGTATCCTGAGATTCTTTTTTTTTTGGCTATTTTTTCATGCTCTTCACATTGGTGTAGACAATTCTTGATTTTAGCATCTAGATTTTCTAGAAATTGTAGATTCTCACAGGTGATACTACACAGTTCCCATTTTTGAAACTTTGGAGGATCATAACTTTCACATACGACCTCATATCGAGGTGATTATTTTTCTGAAAGTGCATGATTTTTTGAGTAGATTGTAGTGGTGTTGTTAGTTTTTCTTAGCTGAGTTCTAGTATTGTACTTTCAGCATACACCCAATTTTTTAAGGTTTTGTAAGGCATTGAAATCAAGACCACTAAGTATTTCTTGCTAGTGGTAGTTGTAAACACATTAATCATAAAGTGCCAAATCATTTTTTCTTGGGCAATTCTTTGATTGAGTGAAAAGGGGGTTGTCCTGTGTGTGTTCTCTTCTTTTTAGCATTTCTTTTTTGCATTTCTTCATCATGGATCAAACAAGAGTACCCATATTAACTCCTTACAACTACTGTGAGTGGAAATCATGTATGAAAATCTACTTAAGGAAAGCTAGATTACATAGGATAACAATGGGACTTGAAACTGAACCTGCTAAAGATGAAGATAAGCCTAAGTGGTTTAACAAATGTGATGAGGCCTATGGAACATTGTGTTTGTATGTTTCTCCTAATTTGCTCTTTCACATTGAATCTTTAAATACTCCAAATGACATCTGAATGAAGCTAGAAACATTATGTGGCACACAAGATTCAATGAGGGGTCACATGTTGGAAAATGAACTAATTAGTTTAAGTCTAGGCAATTTCAACACAATTCAGGATTTTTTCACAAAATTGAAATCACTAAGGCTACAATTGATGTTGGTAGGTGGCGACTGATCATGCAAGTATTGTACACTCATAATTTTTTTCCCTCTTTTTTCCCATTTGGAGTCAATTGTTATTTTTTGTTAACCGACAAAAGGAAAAAAGACATTATAAGACCCTAATTCTAGAAGCTTCCAAAAAGCTTGTTATAAGCGGCTGAGATGTATCTTCCAGGTGGGATTTTGATATTGTATTGTAGAATTTGCAGTGGTATTGAGTTGCAAGGATTGCTGGTTGTAATCGGTTTGATTTACTGGATAATAATATTAGACTCTCTGTTGGTGGATGTAGCCCGAGTTTGGGTGAACCGTGTTAAAAATTATCTCTCGCTATTATTATTTCTATGTATTTTCATTCCTCTATTTAATCTTTATTTGCATTTAATTCATATCTTCTGGATGTGATGTAGGAGCATCCCTGGTTCAAGAGCAATCTTGCATCAGCCAAAAACATTTGCATTTTAGTTCTTTCATTTTCTAGTTTAGTTCAGGCAGTTCAGTCAGAAGTAGTTTTTAGCTTGTGGTCCAGTTTTGGCATTTCACATCTTACGAATCTAGACTTAGCATCTACATTCATTCATCTACATCATATCCATAATTCAGAGCATTTGGATCAGTTATCGAAAAGATATCGCTATCAGAAGATCGACTATTTTCTCAGAGCAGAGCATCCTGATAGTCTCAGATAAATCAACTAAAGGAGAAGGCATGCAGATCATTCCTTGACTTATGGATCTTAATGACACATCATTCAATGATCCTTGGTTCATGGCTGACCCTTCTCAGAGGTCTGTACATTGTTCCATTCATTTGAGGAAGTGTTCTATGCATTTAGGTCTGACCTATCCGTGTACACACATTACAACTCTTCATTGGAGTTTGTGATCTTCCTTGGCTGACGTAGAGAAATCTGTTGATCCAGAAATGATATATATTGATGTAATAGATCCCTAGGAAGGTAACTCTCATGATTTACAAGATTGATAGCTTAGATTTGTGCGAAGGAGCTTCAAAGACTTATCTTGCGCATGTATGTAATCAAGCCTTTGAGCCCTAGTTGTAAGCCCACATGTTGCCAGCCAAATTGTATTTGAATTCTTTGATATATTGAGTGACTGAATCTACATATGTTCATTTATTTGAGTTGTTTCCGTTGTGTTTAGTCTAGCTACACGGTCTAGACAATTCACTCTGTGAACCCTCCTACCGTGACTGCACCAAGTGGTATCAGAGAGAAAGTTTCAAATCTTTGGGAGCAAATTGAGTAAAGTTGGAAGGGGAATTCCATAAGATCTTGCTATGGATAGATTTCTGAATTGAGGTAGGTTACTTGTGTTGCAACCAATCACCGATTGAGAGGCAGTTGTCACCTTGTAGCCTGATCGCTAAACTTGAGGCAGTTTGCACTTGATCCTAGGAAGAATGCCACCGAGGAGAGTTGTTGCTATTGGAACAATGAATGGTAAACTGGATGAGATGATGGAGATGATGAAAACATTGTGAATCCATTTGGATGTTGTTGAAGAAGATAGGCGAAGAGGATTGACACCGAGACCTAATATTGAAAGTGATGATGAAGAAGAATTTCAATCTGTTGAACAAACTAGCGAAACCCTAGGAGGTGATGAAGAAGAAGATCAGATCAAGTAAAGATGTTACGAGCTATTTCAAAGATTGGAAAGAGACTTAGAGTTGATGTGCCAAACTATTCTAGTAATTTGAATCCTGAAGAATTGATTGACTGGATAAATGACATGGAAGAATACTTTGAATATGAGGAAATTAAAGATCCAGAGAAGGTGAAATTTGCAAAGACAAAGTTGAAAGGACATGCTTCTATATGGTGGAAAGAAGTTTAGTTAGAGTGAAATAGAAGAGGAAAAGAAAAGATTACAAAGTGGGACCAGATAGTGACAAAGTTGAAGAATCAGTTCATACCTGCTGACTATGAGTTGGAGCTGTTGAAGAGATTGCAAAACTTGAGACAAGAGAAATCTGTGAAGGAGTACACTGAATAATTTCATAAGATGATCATAAGGATAGGACATAGTGAAGAAAACAAGGAGAAAGTGGCTAGATACATCAATGGACTGAGATTGAACATTGAAGAGGAACTAAGCTTGGTGAGGATGACATCTTTAGAGGAAGCATATCAGTTTGCCCTGAAAGTTGAAGAGAAGTTGAATAAGAGACATGATCAGAGACAGAGAGGTAGAGGAGGTAAATTTTAGAGAGGAAGAACATTTTCTAGAGGAGACAGATCATATCCAGAGCAGAACAAGTTTGACAACTCATTGAAGAAGGATGACAGAGATAACAATGCTTACCAGAGAGATGAGAAAAATTTTCACCAGAGAGGAAACCCTAGTGCATACCAGAATGAAGGATACAGAAGAGAAAGAAGAGGATTTGATAAGAGAACATTCAGAGGTACTTGTTTCAAGTGTGGAGGTGAAGGACATAGAGCATTTAAGTGTAATCAGAGTAGTATAAACAAGAAGACAAAAAATAGTGGAAGAGCAGCCTATGTTGAAGAAGAACCTATTGAATCACCTAGTTCAGTAGGGAATCTAGAGAAAGGAGAATCATTAGTAACAAGGAGAGCACTATTTCAAAGAGAGATAAATGAAGAACCACCACAGACGAAAGTTTGTTTAGAACTAGATGCAAATCAGGAGGTAAGTGTTGTAAAGTTGTAATTGATAGTGGTAATTCTGATAACCTAGTTTCAGAGGAGATGGTAACTAAGCTAAAGTTGGAAAGATTGAAACACCCTAATCCATATCAGATAGCATGGATTCAAGATGATCATAAGGTACTGGTGAGTGAATAATGTTTGGTGAAATTTCATATTGGATCTTATCATGACAAAGTCTTGTGTGATATTATGCCTATGGATGTTTGTCATATCTTGTTGGGTAGACCTTGGCAGTATGATAGAAAAGCTATACATGATGCGAGAAAGAATACATATACTATAACAGAAAATGGAAAGAGAATTACTTTGATTCCTTTGGAGGATGAGCCTAAGGGTGAAGTGTGTGGGAATGCTAGAATCTATTTGGTAGATGAAAGAAAATTTCTAGATGGTTTGAGACATGAGAATATGTGTTATGCCTTGATTCCTAAGAAGCCTAAAACCTTGAAGAAGGAGACTAAAGAATCACAACTGGAGGAGATAAGAAAGTTGTTGACAGAGTATGAAGACATCATATCAAATAATGTCCCTAAAGGATTACCACCTATAAGGAGTATTAGTAACCACATGGATCTTATACCGGGAACAAGTTTTCCTGACAAAGCAGCACATAGAATGACACCAACAGATAATGAAGAATTGAATAGATAGATACAAGAGTTGTTGAGAAAAGGTTTGATCAGAGAAAGCTTGAGTCCTTGTGTAGTACCTGCAGTTTTGGCACCTAAGAAAGATGGAGAATGGAGAATGTGTATTGATTCTAGAGAAATAAACAAGATCATAGTTAAGTATCGATTTCCTTTACCTAGGATGGGTGATATCATGGATTGTTTGAGTGGAGCAAGATATTTCACAAAGATAGACTTGAAGAGTGGATACCATCAGATCAGAATCAGAGACAGAGATGAATGGAAGACTACTTTCAAAATAATGAAGGATTGTATGAGTGGTTAGTGATGCCTTTTGGATTGATAAATACACCGAGTACTTTCATAAGAATGATGAGTGAAGTTCTGAAGAGATTCTTGGGTAAGTTTGTTATTGTATACTTGGATGATATCCTAATTTTTAGTAAGACAAAAGAAGAACATTTGTGGCATATTAGACAAGTTTTGCAAAGGTTGAGAGAAGAGAAATTGCTGATAAACATCAAGAAATGTAGTTTCATGAAGGAAGAGTTGGTATATTTGGGATTTGTGATTTCTACAAAAGGATTGAAGATGGACCCTGAGAAAGTGAAAGCAATTGTTGAATGGCCTACACAGGACAGCATTGTAGAGGTTAGATCATTTCATGGATTGGCTAGTTTCTACTGGAAGTTCATCAGAAATTTTAGTTTAGTATGTAACCCTATGATAGAAACAATGAGAGGTGATAGAAAAGATTTTAAGTGGACATCTAGAGCAGATAAAAGTTTTGAGTTGTTGAAGCAGAAAGTGACAGAGCAACCTATTTTGGCATTACCAGATTGCAACAAGGTATTTCAAGTTGACTGTGATGCAAGTGGAAATACAATTGGAGCAGTTTTAAGTCAAGAAGGTAGACCTGTAGCATATTTTAGTGAGAAGTTGAATGATGCAAGGAGGAGATATTCAGTCTATGATCAGGAGTTCTATGTCATAATTCAAGCCTTGAAGAAGTGGAGACACACTATTTGTTACCTAAGGAGTTTGTGTTGTATACAGATCATCAAGCTTTGCAATATTTGAATAGTCAAGGTAAGTTGAATCAAAGACATATGAGATGGGTAGAGTTCATGCAGAGTTATACTTTTGTGTTGAAGCATAGGAGTGGTAAATCAAACAAATTTGTTGATGCATTGAGTAGGAGAAGAAACTTGTTGACAGAGATGAGAGTTGAAGTGTTGGGATTTGATGAATTGAAGAACATATATGAGGGAGACATTAATTTTGCAGAACCTTGGAAAGCATGTAAGGAACCTGTTGTGATAGATAGGAGTAAGTGGTTGGACTATTTCATTCAAGAAGATATGTTGTTCAAAGGAAGTTAGTTGTGCATATCTAGAAGTTTAATGAGAGACAATTTGATCAAGGAGAAGCATAGTGGTGGATTGTCAGGACATTTTGGCATTGATAAGATAGTGGCTTTGGTGAGTGAAAATTACTTTTGGCCTCAGATACATAAGGATGTTTAGAGATTTGTGTAGAGTTGTAGAATTTGTCAAATTGCAAAAGGGAGTAGTCAGAACACTGGATTGTATAAACCTTTGACAGTACCGGAGAGACCTTGGGAAGACATAAGCAATGATTTTGTAATGGGATTACCTAAGACACAGAGGGGACATGATTCAATATTTGTAGTGGTTGACAGATTTTTAAAGATGCCTCATTCCATACCTTGTAAGAAGAGAACTGATGCAGTGCATGTAGCTGATCTATTTTTCAAGGAGATTGTGAGATTGCATGGATTACCTAAGAGTATAGTTTTAGACAGAGATACAAAGTTTATTGGATATTTTTGGAAGACACTTTGGAAGAAGATGAAGATAGATTTGAACTTCAGTTCAACTTTTCATCCATACACTGATGGATAGACAGAGGTAGTGAATAGGAGTTTGGGAAACTTGTTGAGATGTTTGGTTGGAGAAAAGACTGAAAGTTGGGATTTGATTCTTTCACAAGCAGAGTTTGCATACAATAATTTAGTAAATAGGAGTACCAGAAGAACACCTTTTAAGATCGTGACTGGAGTAAATCCTAGAGGAGTTGTAGAATTGAGAGACATTAGTACAAAGGAAAAGAGAAGTGCAGAAGTGGAAGAATTTGTAGATCTTATGAAGACAGTACATAATTAGGTGAAGAAGCATTTGGAGGATATGAACAGTAAGTACAAAGAGAAGGCAGATGAGAAGAGAAGACATAAAGAATTTGAAGTTGGAGATGAAGTCATGGTGTATTTGAGAAAAGAAAGATTTCCATTTGGGACATACAACAAGTTGAAGATGAAAAAGTTTGGACCTTGTAAGATACTCAGGAAATTTGATTTAGGAAATGCATATGAAGTGGAGCTACCGGAGACTTTGGGCATATCACCTATTTTCAACATTGTAGATCTTTATCAGTTTCATGAAGCAAAGTTTAGTGACAGCATGGAATAAGACTTGAAGAAGAAATTACCACAACAAGCACCGGAGTAGATTGAGGACATTTTGGATAGCAGAGT
The DNA here is from genome assembly GCA_027924645.1 of Cunninghamia lanceolata. NCBI lineage: Eukaryota > Viridiplantae > Streptophyta > Pinopsida > Cupressales > Cupressaceae > Cunninghamia > Cunninghamia lanceolata. The sequence goes on along the minus strand of BSBN01000163.1, from coordinate 3,574,133 downwards.
TGGATGCAACACTAGAGGAAGACAATACAAAGAATATCTTGTGAAGTGGAAAGGCAAACCAGAAGAAGATTCCTCGTGGATTTCTTAGGCTGAGGTGGACCGTCTTGGTTCTCCTCTAGCCCTGGCAAATTAAGGGACTCACTTTTTCAATAACTCTAGATGTCTGATGCAGGAGCATCCCTGGTTCAAGAGCAAACTTGTATCAACCAAAAACATTTGCATTTCAGTTGTTTACATTTCAGTTCTTTCATTTTCTGGTTCAATTCGGGCAATTTAGTTAGAAGCAGTTTTTAGCTTGTGGTCTGGTTTTGGCATTTCACATCTTGCAGATTTGGACTTAGCATCTACATCATATCCAGAATTCAGAACATTTGGATCAGTTACTAAAAAGATATCTCTATCAAAAGATCAACTATTTTCTCATAGCAGAGCATCATGATAGTCTCAGATAAATCAGCTAAAGGAGAAGGCTTGCGGATCATTCCTTGACTTGTGGATCCTAATGACACATCATTCAATGATCCTTGGTTCGTGGCCGACCCTTCTCAGAGGTCCGCACATTGTTCCATTCATTTGAGAAAGTGTTCTATGCATTTAGGTCTGACCTATCTATGTACACATGTTACAGCGCTTCATTGGAGTTTGTGATCTTCCTTGGCCGACGCGAAGGAATCTGTTGATCCAAAAATGATATATATTGATGTAATAGATCCCTAGGAAGGTAACTCATGATTTAGAAGATTGATAGTTTAGATTTGTGCAAAGGAGCTTCAAAGCTTTACCTTGTGCATGTATGTAATCAGGCCTTTGAGCCCTAGTTGTAAGCCCGCATGTTGTCAGCCAGATTGTATTTGAATTATTTGATATAATAAGTGACTGAATTTGCATCTGTTCATTTCTTTGAGTTGTTTCCATTGTGTTTACTCTTTCTACATGGTCCAGACAGTTCACTTTGTGAATCCTCCTACCGTGACTACAGCAGGATGTAATTCCTAACAAATGGTATCAGAGAGGGTTGTGTTCGATTATCATCTATAGGAAGGTCTCATGGTTGAGTGGGAGTCTCATGATTAAGTGGGAGTAATGGTAGACGAGGGTACATTGAAGGTAGATAAATTCAATGGGCAAAACTATCAGTTATGGAAGCTACAGATGGAGGATTATCTCCATCAGAAGGATTTATGGAGGCTGTTAAAGGGAATAGCTAAGAAATTGGTAATAATGACTGATGAGAATTAGGAACTTCTAGACAGAAAGGCACTGGGAACCATTTGGTTGTGGCTGGAACCATCTGTGGCATTCAATATAATAGAAACGAAGACAACAAATGAACTGATGAAAGCTTTGGCTAAATTATATGAAAAACCCTTAGCCTCAAATAAGGTATTTCTCATGAAGCATTTGTTTAATTTGAAAATGATTGAACGTGGACCTTTGATAGATCATTTAAATGAGTTTAATATGATTACCAATCAGTTAACTTTTGTAAAAGTAAAATTTGATGAAGAGGTGAGGGCTCTCTTGGTTTTATGTTCTTTGCCAGAAAGCTAGAATAGCTTGGTAATGGCTATAAGTAACTCTATCTCTGGTTCAAATACTTTGAAATTTGATGATGTTGTTGGTGTTATCCTTAGGGAGGAAATGCAACATAAAATATCAGGAGGGTCCACATCAGGTAGTGTTTTGAATACAGAAAGTAGGGGCAGATCAAAGGAGAGAGGAAAAGGTTCTAGAGGTCATGGGTGTTGCAAGTATGAGGTGAGCCAGTGTTGTCATTGATGTCAACATACTCATATTGCATTGACAAGAAGGATTTGATGAGCTGTGTGCTGAGGATATTGAGAAAATTAGCCTCAGTCAGGAACAGTGAAGAACAGTGATGAGAAGAAGGTAAATGTACTGTATAGGATGAGAACCGGAGGATGCAGATTAAAGGGTTAGTAGATATGAGTCTTGAGATGCTACAGCTAAGATTTCAGAGGTCCGCATGAAGATCTGAAGGAGTTGTGGCTGCCGGTATAGAACCGGATCCGACAAGTATCCGGAGGTGACAGAGGATCACAAAAAGGTCCGGTGAGGTCCGGAATTGTATTATCCTAATCTGCGGATTGGACGGAGTGTTTGGGATGTCCTTGTGATGTGTCATCCTGATTTGTGTATGATTTGGAGGTCCGGAAGTACCTCTTGCATTATGACAGTGGCGACAGACTGTGTTCTTGAAGTTCCGGATGAGGAAGACAAGAGATCCCAGTAAGCAGAGGAAGTGCGGATGTATCCGGACATTCAGACAGGCTTGTGAAGGTTCTTGGATCATGTTTAGGTTGTGTTGTTGGTCCGCATTGATGGTAGAGCCCGGAATTGAAGTTATTCTTCCGGATGAAGTTCTTGCTCTGTGTAGCCGACCGGATGAGTTGTTCATCCTGCAAATGTTCTTGTGATGGCCGACCGGATGTGTTATTCATCTTGCGGATACTCCTATGGTTGTTTGCCGACTTAGATGTTTGTTCCTGAGTCGATGTCTTGTATAAATAACGGTTTGTAAGTTCATTTCAGTGTGTGGTGTGAGGATGAGTATGGTATAGCGAAGAAACGTGCGAAAGGCAGAGCAGAGATTGTTGGGCTTAATTGGAACTGATCCGGACATGATAGAGATGTCATTCTCCAGTTCAAGACTGTGATTTTTATCACTTTGTAGACAGTGTGTCTCCTTGTAGGCAGTGGGCCTCTTTGTGAGCAGTGTGCTCGGGCAGTGAGCCCTTATTGGCATGTGCCATTCATTTTTCTTTATTCTTCTAACAGAGAATAATTCTTGGGTTAATCACCCCGTGGTTTTTCCCTTAACCGGGTTTTCCACGTCAAAATCTTGGTGTTCAATGTGTTGATGCTTATCTGCTCTTGTGTTTATGTATTATGCTTCCATGGATGATTATTTGATATGCTGCTAACTAACAACAGAGAATTAAGTGTTTGAATGAGAAGAAGTTTTATACAACTGATTCACCCCCCCCCCCTCTCAGTTGTATGCCCTAGATCCAACAATTGGTATCAGAGCCAAGTTCCTCTGATAGGAGCTTAACCGCTTGAGGAGATCCAGGATGTCGTCATACAAGAAGGATAGTCCGAAGTTCGATGGAACCAACTTTACTCTCTAGAAAGGTCGCATGAAGTGTCATTTGGAATGTATGGGAAAAACATACTTGGCTATGATTTCTAAACCATATATACCCCCACAAGGTGGTCCGACAACTCTGAATGAAATCACAGAAGCTGAAAACAATCTGCGGACCAAGGAAGCTCTTCTAAGCGCATTGAATGACTCAGATCTCTCGAATGTCATTGACCTACCAACTGCATATGAGATCCTAACTAAACTAGAACTTCTGTATGAAGGAGATGAGTTTGTCAAAAGTGCAAGGTTGCAAAGTCTGAAAGGGAAATTTGAAAGATTGAAAATGAGAGATGATGAAAACATCACTACCTTTATGCCAAGAGTGAATGAGCTGGTATGTGGAATCAGAAATGCTGGTGGAACTTTAGATGAAAATGAGATTGTCTGCAAAATCCTAAGATCCCTTCCTGCTGCCTACAAAATCAAAGTTGCTGCCATTGATGAATTCAGAGCCCACACAACTGTCACAAGAGAACAACTGGCTGGCAAACTAGCTGCATTTGAAATGACCGAGTTTGGAGATGGTCCGCCCAAGACTGAATCTGCTTTCAAAGCCAGTGCCTATGTGAAAGGCAAACAGAGATTTGATCCGGGTGAAAACTCATCAAGGAAAATGTCATGGTATGATCAAGCAAGAAGAGACATGGAAGAAGAAGAAGCAGAAACAGCTCAACTTGAAGCCCTCATTGCAAAAAGACTGCCAAGAGGATCCGGTAAGTATGAAGGAAAACTACCCTTTAAGTGTTTCAACTGCAATAAGATTGGTCATTTTGCCTCAAGATGTCCGGAGAGATCTGCAAGATCTAATACTCACAGACAAAGGTTTCAAAAGAATTGCTATTATGTTCATGAAGAAGATGACAATGAAGGAGTAACAGATGATGAATCAGAACTAGGAAGCAAATCTGGAAATGAGTGGGTGTTTATAGCCATCAAGGAAGAAGATTCCATGCTCTCTGAATCTGTCAATCACAAAGTTGTTGAAAAAGCCTTGGCTGCTCAAGTGGAAGAAAAGGATGATTGGGTTATTGACAGTGGATGTTCTCACCATATGACTGGTGACAAGAATAAGTTCTTAGACTTGGAAAGATATGAAGGAGGAATGGTAAAGTTTGGTGACAATTCTGCTGGCAGAATCAGAGGTAGGGGAACTATTTCCTTTGATGGTAAGAGCAAAACAGGAAATGTACTGTATGTTGAAGGATTGAAGCACAATCTTCTCAGTGTTGGTCAGTTAGTGGACAAAGGCTATGATCTCCGGTTCAAGAATGGAAAATGCAGAATCTTTACAAGCTCCGGAACTGAAATTGCATCCGGTACTCAGACAAGAGGTAACATCTTTCATCTGGTTGGTTCAAATAAAAGTTGTTTGTTTGTTCAAATTGATCAGAGTTGGTTATGGCATAGAAGAATGTGTCATGTAAATTTTGATAACATCATCAAGATAAGCAATACTCAGGCTGTGAGAGATCTTCCAAAGTTGATGAAACCTACAAATAGTGTGTGTAAAGAATGTCAGTTAGGTAAACAAAGCAGAGTCTCTTTCAAAAGCAAAGATCAGTCTTCTACCGGATTGTTGGAATTAGTACATACTGATCTATGTGGTCCGACAAGAATCAAGAGTCTGCAGGGTGATAGATATTTCATGTTGTTAATTGATGATCATTCCCGGATGATGTGGGTTACCTTTCTAAAAGAAAAATCAGAAGCTTTTGAGAAGTTCAAAATCTTCAAAGCTATGGTGGAGAATCAAACCGGATTGAAACTAAAGTGTCTAAGGTCTGATAGAGGTGGTGAATTTACATCTGGTGAGTTCATTGACTTTTGTGAGAAACAGGGTATAAGGAGACAGTTGTCTGCTCCTAAGACTCCACAGCAGAATGGAGTAGTTGAGAGAAAGAACCGGACCATCCAGGAAGCTGCTAGGACAATGATGTTGGAAGCAAATGTTCCTCAAATGTTTTGGAAAGAAGCTATCAGCACTGCAGTCTACACTCTCAATCGAGTTCAAATCAGAAACAACACCGGTAAGACCCCCTATGAACTCTGGTTTGGCATCACTCCTACTGTGAAATATTTCAGAGTATTTGGTAGCAAGTGTTATATTAAAAGAGATGAAGATCTAGGAAAGTTTGATGCTAGAAGTGATGAAGGAATTTTCTTGGGCTACTCCACTCAAAGCAAAGCATACCGGTGTTACAATAAGAGATTGAGGAAGATGATAGAAAGCACCAATGTAAAGGTCGATGAAGGAATTGAGAAGCCTTCAAGATTTTATGAGTTTGATGAAGATGACCAAGACAGTGTTCAAGGACCTCAATCCTCTCCGGTGAGACAGAGTCAGCCTGATCCGGTAAATCAGGAAGAAGAGTTAGGTTTGAATGAGCCTGATCAAGAAACAGCAGTGCTGGATACTCCCAAAATTCCAAGGTATGTAAGACTGAATCACTCTGAAGATCAGATCATAGGTGACAGAAGCAAAGGTGTACAAACTAGAAGGAATATTGCTCAAAATCAGAATGAATGTTGTTTGATTTCAAAGATTGAACCTAAAACAATAGATGAAGCCTGCAATGATGAAAACTGGACCAAAGCAATGGAAGATGAATTGATGCAAATTGAGAAAAATCATACTTGGGATCTTGTTCCCAGACCTAGAGACAGGAATGTAATTGGAACCAAGTGGGTCTTCCGGAACAAACTAAATGAAGCCGGTGAAGTAATCAGAAACAAAGCTAGATTGGTCTGCAAAGGCTACTCTCAAATAGAAGGAATTGACTTTGAAGAGACTTTTGCTCCGGTGGCAAGAATTGAAGCAGTCAGATTACTTCTTGCATTTGCTGCCTTCAAAGACTTCAAGGTATATCAGATGGATGTCAAGTCTGCCTTCCTAAATGGTGATCTGGAAGAAGAAGTCTACATTGAACAACCGGATGGATTTCAATTGTCTGATAATAATGATATGGTCTGCAAGTTGAAGAAAGCTTTGTATGGATTGAAGCAAGCCCCAAGAGCATGGTATGAAAGGTTGGATAAGCAACTTGTGCAGATTGGATTCAACAAAGGTACTGCTGACAGTAACTTATATTTCAAAATTGATCATGAAAACATTCTGATTGTTGAAGTGTTTGTGGATGATATCATTTTTGGAGGAAGAGATAGTATGTGCAAAACTTTTGCCAATCAGATGAAAAGTGAGTTTGAAATGTCTATGCTTGGTGAAATGAATTTCTTCTTGGGACTGCAAATTACTCAAACAAAAGAAGGGATCTTCATTTCTCAGACCAAATATGTGAAAGAATTGTTAAAGAAATTTGGTATGGAAGACTCAAAGCCTATGAACACTCCTATGGCAACCGGATGTAAGCTAAGCAAAGATGATGATTCTCCAAAAGCAGATCAGACAAAGTATAGATCAATGATTGGTGGATTGTTGTATCTCACTCAAACTAGACCAGATATAATGCAGGCTGTTGGTCTTGTGGCAAGATTCCAGGCTGATCCTAGAGAATCTCATGTTATGGCAATCAAAAGAATTTTTAGATACTTGAAAGGAACAGTTGAGTATGGTCTATGGTACCCTAGAGATCCGGACTTCTCTCTTCATGCTTACACAGATGCAGATTGGGCAGGAGATGTGGATGACCGGAAGAGCACTAGTGGTGGAGCATTCTTTTTGGGGAAGAGATTGGTTTCTTGGCTAAGCAAGAAACAAGATGCAATATCTATGTCTACAACTGAAGCAGAATACATTGCAGCAGCAGGTAGTTGCACTCAAATCTTATGGATGAAGCAGATGCTAAGAGATATCAAAGTTGAATATGAGAAGCCTATCACAATTTTCTGTGATAATTCAAGTGCAATTAATATCTCCAAGAATCCGGTATTGCATTCTAAGACTAAGCACATATCTATTAAATTTCACTTTTTGAGAGAACAAGTAAACAAGGAAGAAGTCAGATTGGAGTATGTTCCCTCCAAGGATCAGATTGCAGATATCTTTACAAAACCTCTTCCCAAAGACTCTTTTGAATATCTCTAGGAGAAGTTAGGGGTCATGGCCCCTCCGGTGATGAACTAAGATGCACTGATGTGCATCAGTCCGGTGGCTATCACAGTCATATCTTGTGATCCGGACTAATGGGGAGCTGCAACTAAGGGGGAGCAGCTGGTATGATTCTGATGCATGAGAATTGCAAGTATGAGCCCTTTGCCATTGATGTCAAAGGGGGAGAGAAGACATGTGAAAAACAAGTGGTTGATGATCAAAGGGGGAGCAGTAAAGGAAGAGAAGACATATGAAAAGTTGAAGTTCTTGTCTTAATGGTTTTTCACATCATATGTTGCCATCAATGACAAAGGGGGAGATTGTTGCAAGTATGAGGTGAGCCAGTGTTGTCATTGATGTCAACATACTCATATTGCATTGACAAGAAGGATTTGATGAGCTGTGTGCTGAGGATATTGAGAAAATTAGCCTCAGTCAGGAACAGTGAAGAACAGTGATGAGAAGAAGGTAAATGTACTGTATAGGATGAGAACCGGAGGATGCAGATTAAAGGGTTAGTAGATATGAGTCTTGAGATGCTACAGCTAAGATTTCAGAGGTCCGCATGAAGATCTGAAGGAGTTGTGGCTGCCGGTATAGAACCGGATCCGGCAAGTATCCGGAGGTGACAGAGGATCACAAAAAGGTCCGGTGAGGTCCGGAATTGTATTATCCTAATCTGCGGATTGGACAGAGTGTTTGGGATGTCCTTGTGATGTGTCATCCTGATTTGTGTATGATTTGGAGGTCCGGAAGTACCTCTTGCATTATGACAGTGGCGACAGACTGTGTTCTTGAAGTTCCGGATGAGGAAGATAAGAGATCCCAGTAAGCAGAGGAAGTGCGGATGTATCCGGACATTCAGACAGGCTTGTGAAGGTTCTTGGATCATGTTTAGGTTGTGTTGTTGGTCCGCATTGATGGTAGAGCCCGGAATTGAAGTTATTCTTCCGGATGAAGTTCTTGCTCTGTGTAGCCGACCGGATGAGTTGTTCATCCTGCAAATGTTCTTGTGATGGCCGACAGGATGTGTTATTCATCTTGCGGATACTCCTATGGTTGTTTGCCGACTTAGATGTTTGTTCCTGAGTCGATGTCTTGTATAAATAACGGTTTGTAAGTTCATTTCAGTGTGTGGTGTGAGGATGAGTATGGTATAGCGAAGAAACGTGTGAAAGGTAGAGCAGAGATTGTTGGGCTTAATTGGAACTGATCCGGACATGATAGAGATGTCATTCTCCAGTTCAAGACTGTGATTTTTATCACTTTGTAGACAGTGTGTCTCCTTGTAGGCAGTGGGCCTCTTTGTGAGCAGTGTGCTTGGGCAGTGAGCCCTTATTGGCATGTGCCATTCATTTTTCTTTATTCTTCTAACAGAGAATAATTCTTGGGTTAATCACCCCGTGGTTTTTCCCTTAACCGGGTTTTCCACGTCAAAATCTTGGTGTTCAATGTGTTGATGCTTATCTGCGCTTGTGTTTATGTATTATGCTTCCATGGATGATTATTTGATATGCTGCTAACTAACAACAGAGAATTAAGTGTTTGAATGAGAAGAAGTTTTATACAACTGATTCACCCCCCCCTCTCAGTTGTATGCCCTAGATCCAACAATGGGAAGTCATGAGGAAAATTAAAAGACAAGAGGTCCCAATCCAGATGACAGAAGGATTGCTAGTACTATTGGAAACCAGGTCATCTGAAGAAAGATTGTTGGTTTTGGAATAATAAAGGAGACAAACAAGAAGGCAATAAGGAGGCAAATGTGGTAAGTAATAAATCTAAAGATGATGCTTTGATTCTTTCCCTAGATAATGTTTATAATTCATGGGTTTTAGATTTAGGGGCCCCATTTCATGCTACACCCCATGGAAGTTATTTTCTTGATTATGTCCAAGGGGATTTTGGGCTGGTTTATTTGGTAGATAACGAACCTTGTCAGATTTTTGGAAAGGGAAGAATTAAGATTAAGTTGCAAAATGGGAATCACTAGCTACTACAAGAGGTAAGGCACATTCCAAGGCTAAGTAGGAATTTAATTTCAGTGGGACAGCTAGGTGATGAAGATTGCATAGTTACTTTTAATGATAAAAATTGGAAGGTTTCAACAGGTGCCTTAACGTTGATTTGCATTGGACAACTGAGAGGGGGGGTGAATCAGTTGTCCTAAAACTTTAGCCAATTTGAACATTAGAGTATCAATTACTTATAACCAAGAAAGCATGAAATGAGAAGCTCTACACATTAACATAATCAACACAGGAGACACCAGATTTTTATGTGGAAAACCCTAAGAGGGAAAAACCATGGTGGGTGTTAGCCCACAAAATATATATGTTATAACACAATACCAAAAAACTAAGGCTCATTGCCTATAGGGCTCATTGCCCAAAATGCTCACTACAAAAATGGCTCACTGCCTAAAATTGGCTCACTACCAAAGATTGGCTCACTGCCAAAGATGTGAACTAATTAAATAGCATCTAATTTATGCTAGAGTTCACTGCCATTGAAGCACAAATAACTCCTCTGCTCTGCTCCTTCACACCTTCGCACTTATCTCCTCATATTCCTAGTTCACACATATTTTTACAACTTAGTTACATGATTTTATACAATTCATCAACCTTGGAATGTACATCAAGGTTGACATTACATTCATCAACCATTGGAACAATCTCCAAGGTTGGCATTACAAACATTTATAAAATAGGTCAAGACTAATACAAATTTGACTAATGAAAAGATGTAAGAATGGATATGGATCACACCACACCTTAGATGGGACTCAAACATGATCTTCCACGCCATGACGTTCTTCTACAATCTTCAATGCTTCTCCTCAAATGATAAATCCAACCAGGTCAGCCAAGACTAATGATAGCACTGGGTCTGCAAGAACAATCTTCATTCACGATCTAATTTTCTCTTTGTGAACCAATCCAAATGTAGGAACATGATCAGGAGGCATCCACAAGCACATTGTAATCGCCAGGAACAACTGCACAATCTCTAACAACTTTGTCAAAAAATTCTTCAAACCAAAGCACAAGAACAACACTAACAACCACTGACATAAGCAAAAGATAGCTTGCAGACCACCAAATCATGAACCATTGCAATTAAAGGCACTTATCATCATCAGAGACTTGATTCCAGAACCGTAGATGAAAATTCTTCAATGCAGAGGAATGTGGAGCAAAATATTTTCACCCTGTCTCAACTGGATACACAAAAAAAGAAGGTTTTAGTCTGGTGAACACAACTCACTCAAATCTTCATGCTAGAGGCTCAAACTTAGAATATAACATCTTCATATAGGATTCTTAATGACTTCCATTCCATAGGAAAAGATCTTCATCCTACAGGAAATGCAGAGCATTCTTTTGGACTTGTTCTTCTGCACTGTTTGAACTACAATTCATTATTTTTACTGAATGATATAATTTTCTCAATATCCTCAACATCTTCAAGAAAATAACAACATAAAGGCATAGTTGACACCAATGACAACATAGATATGTTGACATCAATGAAAACATCAATTAGGCACATGCTTGCAACAATCTCCCCCTTTGTCATTGATGGCAACATATGATGTGAAAAACTGAAAAGACCATCAAGACAAGATTCTCCCCCTTTCTCTTTACACACCTGCATTCTTTCTCCCCCTAAGTTTTTCACATGATTTCTCTCCTCCTTTGACATCAATGGAAAAGGGCACATACTTGCATGTTGCTGCTCTGATCTACTAAACTTTCTCTGTTACCAATCACACACTTTAACACCTAGCTACCCCCCTGAGAAGTAGCCCTCAAGACATCAATCCAGACTAAAGAATGACACTTTGAGCTCCACTGGATTGATGCATTCCTATGCATCTTAGTTTAGGGTAGGTGGGGTAATGACTTATAACTTTTCTCTGAGATACTCAAAGGTATCTTTTGGTAGAGGCTTAGTGAAGATGTTTGCAATCTGATCCTTTGCGGACACATATTCTAATTTTACTTCATTCTCTGTCACCTTCTCTCTCAAAAAGTGATACCTTATTGATATATGCTTGGTTCTTGAATGCATCACTAGATTCTTTGAAATGCTTATGGCAATTGTATTGTCACAAAAGATTGCAATTGGATCTTCATACACAACTCTTATATCCTTCAAAGTCTACTTCATCAATAGCACTTGAGTGCAACAATATGCTACTACAATGTATTATGTTGCTGCAGTAGACAAAGAGATTGAATCTTGTTTCTTGCTCAACCATGAAACTAATCTGTTGCCTAAGAAGAAAGCACCTCCACTTGTACTTTTTCTGTCATCAACATCTCCATCCCAATCTACATCTATATAAGCACTGAGAGTGAAATCATTATCCTTTGGATACCATAAGCCATGATCTGGAGTATCTTTCAAATACCTTAGGATTCTCTTAATTGCCATAACATGTGAATCTCTTGGATCAGCTTGAAACCTTGTAACAAGACAAACTGCATGCATAATATCAGGTCTGGTTTGAGTCAGATAAAACAATCCTCCAATCATGGATCTATATTTTTTTTGGTCAGCTTTAGGAGATTCATTATACTTTCTTAGCTTACAGCCGTCACCATGGGAGTGCACACTAATTTGGAGTCTTCCATACCAAACTTCTTGAACAATTCTTTTACATACTTAGACTAAGATATGAAGATTCCTTTATCTGAATGATTAATTTGTAGACCTAAGAAGAAATTCATTTCACCAAACATGGACATCTCGAATTCTTTTTGCATTTCATCAGCAAATTTCATACACGTACCTTCATTGCCTCCAAAGATGATATCATCAATAAATACTGAAATGAGTCTTAAAGATCTTTTCTGGAGCTTCTTCATTCTTCCCCTTTTTTATTCTTCTTCATTACTTAAATGGTTCATATCCACTTTCTTTAGAATTTATTAGGTACTATCAAACATCATGAGAACTAGACTTATGCATAATTCTTCTTTTATCCTGCATTAGATCTTCTTCTACCTAAATTTCTTTCAAAATTTTTCTCACAAGATTCTTTACAACATACCTTAGTACCGGATTCTACTACTACCTTTCTGGCTGGGGGTTGTGGATTTTCAACATAGCTCCCCCTGAGCCAGAACCCTCAATTTACTTCTTGGAGGAAGTATCTACACTTGATGCTAGTGTGAATTCATCCTTGACTTTCACATCCTTTTTTATCCAAATCTTTCCCATTTCTTTCTTAGTTTCAACTGGATTCACATTTTCTTTTCCTTTATCATTCCTTTGCTCTATTTTTTCTATTTTTAGTATGGTAGTTTCTTTCCATATTCTTGCTCCTACAAATTCCTACAGTATGTCCATACCTATTGCAGTTGTAGCACACCACATTCCTTTGTCTTTGATTCCTTCTATTCATTGGATTTGACCTGCATTGATTTGCCATATGTCCAAATCTATTTCATGCAAAGCATTTTCCATTGAATGATTGACTAATCCTTACATTGTAAGAACCATTCCTTACAAGATTTCTACATTCATTAGATTTATGACCAATTTTCTTGCAATTGAAACATTGAATAGAGAACAGTGGAACATTCTGATTTGTTTTATTTTTGCATTGAGTAGCATTATGACCAAACTTTTTGCAATTAAAACAATAACCATTGAAAGATGGGTACCATTGGTCATTTGGTTGTTTGATTAGTGATTTTCTTGATCTATTTCTTTGATTTTGAATTTTTTCGCCTTTATCGTTCTTAGCTTCAATGATCTCTTCTTGGCTTGCTTTGGAGATTTCACTTATCTCAAATATCCTGTCTTCTTTATCATCGGGATTTACTTGACTTGCCATGGCCATTAGCCTATCAAATCTGGCAGCACTCACATAGAGTTTATCTTGTTTAGCCCATGAATGTTTCAGATTAGTTTTTAGGTCCACAGATTCTTCCTCAAGCTTCATGAAATATTTGATCTTACCTTGCAGACATTCCTCAAATTTTGCTTTTTCTCCATTTCCTATTCTTAATTTTTCATTATTCTCTTCAAGTCTTTGTTTGAGTTCTTTGATCTGCTTTCTTAACTCAGTTAAGTTTTCTTTTGAGTCCATGTTCTCTTCTTCAAATCTCTCAAGATTTATGAGAGTAATCTTGGATCCTTCATTGTTGGTGGTCTGACATTTGTCTTCAGGGTTTTTCATAGTGTTGCAGCTTTCTATCATAGTTTTGGCTTTAGAGATAGTTCTATCCTTTCTCACTACATTCTCCTTTGTCACTTATAGTCTGATAATTTCCTTGTGCTTTATCCTATTGTTCCTTTTCATTTTTCTCTTTGCAAGGAGATCTGATTAGGTCAGAGTACTTTTGAATGTCTTCTTCAACCTTGACATTGTTACTTTCAACAATCTTTTCCAATCTATTATTGTAGTAGTGATAAGCTTTTGTCCAAGATGAGTATCCAAGGAAGATGCCTTCATTGTCCTTATTTGTTTCTTCCTTTATTTTGATAATACATTTGCTTCCAAAGATTTTGAAGTATTTCACAGTGGGTGTCGTTCCATACCATAACTCAAAAGGAGTTTTTCTAATATTAGCTTTAATCTAAACTTTGTTTTGAGTGTAAACAATAGTCTAAATTGCCTCTTTCCAAAATGCTTATGATAGATTTGCTTCTTTCATCATTGTTTTTGTAGTTTCTTGAACAACTTTACTTTTCACTTCCATTGCCTTGTTCTTTCTAGATAGCTTCCTTTCTATCCCATGAGTTTGACAAAACTCATTGAAGTTATTAGAAGTAAACTCTTCTTCTTTGTCAAATTTCAAACACTTGATTTTCATATGTACCTCATTTTCAATGGTTACTTTGAAGGTTTTGAGTCCATCTAAAACTTCTAATTTTTCTTTAAAAAAATTGACCCAAGTCATTCTAGAGCAATCATCAATTAAGAGGATAAAATATATCTCATCATGAAAGATTATTATTCTTGTAGGACCGCAAAGGCTTACATGGATCAATTCCAATAATTCAATGGAGGATTTTTCTTTATCCTGTAGAAGTTTACTTGTTTGCCTTCCATTTGGACATTTCTTGCAAATGATGTAGGTATGAGTAATCTCTAGCAGATCTTTTACAATTTGAGTTGATCTTACCTTTGCCAAGTCACCAAGATTTGCATGACATAGTCTTCTGTGCCATAGCCAACTTTCATAGTTTTCAAAATTAAGACATTCCACATTATTGCAATTATCATCTTCCTCAATGTCTTCAACAACATAAAAAGCTTTTCTTTTTGGACATGTATAAGTATAGTGACCAGTTTCATCACACATAACACAACTGAGAATCTATTCATCCTTTTGTATCATTTTGGATCTCCCTCGAGTGGTTAAACTTTTTGCTGAGGAACTTGGCTCTGATACCAATTTTTGAACTACACTGGACAACTAACGGGGGGGTGAATGAGTTGTCCTAAAACTTTAGCGAATTTGAACATTAGAGTATCAATTACTTATAACCATGAAAGCATGAAATGAGAAGATCTACACATTAACATAATCAACACAGGAGACACTAGATTTTTACGTGGAAAACCCTAAAAGAGAAAAACCACGGTGGGTGTTAGCCCACAAAAATATATATGTTATAGAGCAATACCAAAAAACTGAGGCTCACTACCTACAGGGCTCACTGCCCAAAATGCTCACTACAAAAATGGCTCACTGCCTAAAATTGGCTCACTACCAAAGATTGGCTCACTGCCAAAGATGTGAACTAATTAAATAGCATCTAATTTATGTCAGAGTTCACTTCCATTGAAGCACAAATAACTCCTCTACTCTACTCCTTCACACCTTCACACTTATCTCCTCATAATCATAGCTCACACATATTTTTACAACTTAGTTACATGCCTTTATACAATTCATCAACATTGGAATGTATATCGAGGTCAACATTACATTCATCAACCATTGGAACAATCTCCAAGTTTGGCATTACAAACATTTATAAAATAGGTCAAGACCTAATACAAATTTGACTAATGAAAAGATGCAAGAATGTATGCAGATCACACCATACCTCTGGGACCCAAACATGGTCTTCCACGCCATGACACACTTCTACAATCTTCAAAGCTTCTCCTCAAATGATAAATCCAACCAGGTTAGCCAAGACTAATGATAGCACTAGGTTTGCAAGAACAATCTTCATTCACAATCCAATTTTCTCTTTGCGGACCAATCCAAATCTAGGAACATGA
The DNA here is from genome assembly GCA_027924645.1 of Cunninghamia lanceolata. Taxonomy (NCBI): domain Eukaryota; kingdom Viridiplantae; phylum Streptophyta; class Pinopsida; order Cupressales; family Cupressaceae; genus Cunninghamia; species Cunninghamia lanceolata. The sequence continues at coordinate 3,558,659 of BSBN01000163.1, read as the reverse complement.
TCAGGACGAATCCACAAGCACATTGTAATCGCTAGGAAAAACCACACAATCTCTAACAACTTTGTCAAAAAGATTCTTCAAACTGGAGCACAAGAACAACACTACTAGACACTGACATAAGCAAAAGATAGCTTGTGGACTACCAAATCATGAACTATTATAGTTGAAGGCACTTATCATCATCATAGACTTGATTCCAGACCCTCAAACTAAACTACTTCAATGCAGAGGAATGCAGAGCAAAATACTTTCACCTTGTCTCAACTGGATACACAGAAAAAGTAGGTTTTACTCTGGTGAACACAACTTGCTCAAATCTTCATGCCAGAGGCTCAAACTCGAAATACAACATCTTTAGATAGTCTTGTAAATTACTTGCATTCTGCAAGCAAAGATCTTGATCGTACAAGAAATGTGGAGCATTCTTCTAGACTTGTTCTTCTAGACTGTTTTAACTACAATTCATTGTTACAGTTGAAGGCACTTATCATCATCATAGACTTGATTCCAGAACCGCAAACTAAAGTACTTCAATGCAGAGGAATGCAGAGAAAAATACTTTCACCCTGTCTCAGCTGGATACAAAGAAAAAGTAGGTTTTACTCTGGTGAACACAACTCACTCAAATCTTCATGCCGGAGGCTCAAACTCAAAATATAACATATTTAGATAGGCTTGTAAATTACTTCCATTCTGCAAACAACGGTCTTAATCCTAGAGAAAATGTGGAGCATTCTTCTAGACTTGTTCTTCTGCACTATTTTAACTGCAATTCATTATTTTTACCAGATGATCTAATTTTCTCAATATCCTCAACATATTCAAGTAAAGATCAACATAAAGGCACAGTTGACACTAATGGCAACACAAATATGTTGACATCAATGACAACACCGATTAGGCACATACTTGCAACACTTAATAGTAGCAAAATGTGTGAAAGTAGGCACCTTATATCTTTGTATAGGTCATACTATTCCTTCTACTTTAGTTGTTGCAGAGAAAAAACAAACAGGTTCAGGAACAGTTGATGCAGGTTCATAGCAAGAGATTGAAACAGTTGCTACAAGTTCTGAGATAACACTGTGGTATAACAGACTTGGGCATATGAGTGAAAAAGGTATGAAGGTGCTTCATTCTAAGAAAGTTTTACCAAGTCTAAAATGTATTGATATGGATTTCTATGAAACTTGTGTGTATGGCGAACAAAAGAGAGTTAGTTTTCTCAAGGATGGGAAGCAAAAGAAAGATGAAAAGTTGGAGCTTGTGCATACAGATGTATGGGGACCAGCTCAGGTATCTTCTCTCGATGGATTTTGGTATTATGTTACATTCATAGATGATTTAACTAGGAAGGTTTGGATTTATTTCCTTAGGCATAAATCTGATGTATTTGAAACATTTAAGAAATGGAGAAGCTTGGTTGAGAATGAGACGGGTAAAAGATTAAAATGTCTCAGATCTGATAATGGTGGTGAGTATTGCAACAAATAATTTGAGGATTATTGTTCCTTTAATGGAATTCGTAGGCAAATAATGGTTCCAGGGACTCCACAAGAAAATAGAGTGGCTAAGTGCATGAATATGATAATAATGGAGTGTGCAAGGAGCATGAGATTGCATGCTAGGCTGCCTTTACACATGTGGGCAAAGGCTATCAATACCATTGTATATTTAATTAAAGAGGTCCTTTAGTTCCTTTGGGCTGTGGCATTCCAGAGGAGGCATGGATAGGTAAGAAGGTGAATTATTCTTTTCTCAAAACCTTCAGATGTGAAGCATTTGCACATGTAGATTCTGAAAATAGAACCAAGCTAGATGCAAAATAAAAAATATGTATCTTCATTGGATATGGCATTGATGAATTTAGTTATAGGCTTTGGGATGTTGAAAATCTAAAAATTGTGAGAAGCAGGGATGTTGTATTCAATGAGAAGGTGTTGTACAAAGATTAGTTGCAGCAACATGAGAAAAAGAAAACAATTATGTGGTGCTGGATGATACTCCAAATAGTGATGTTCTAGTGGTTCCTCATGCTCCACAACAACAACAAGAAATACCGTAAACTCCATTGAATGTTAGACAGTCAACAAGGCTAAGTAGACCTCCTGAAAGGATTTCTTCCTCTTTGTATTCTATTTTGTTAATAGATGTTGATGAACTAGAAGGGTATGATGAAGCTATGCATGTAGATACAAAGGTTCAGTGGGAGCTTGCAATGAAAGAAGAAATGGACTCATTGCTGAAAAATTAGACTTGAAAATTATGTAAGTTGCTTGCAGGTAAAAAGGCTTTACCAAACAAATGGGTTTATAGGCTGAAAGAGGAAGATGGAGGTAAGAAAATATTTAAATCCAGGTTAGTTGTAAAAGGATTTGCACAGAAAAAGGTATTGATTTTGATGAGATTTTTTCTCTGGTTGTTAAGATGACTTCTATTCGTACTGTTTTAAGTATTGTAGTTGCTGAAGATTTGCATTTGGAATAGCTAGATGTGAAAATTACCTTTCTCAATGGTGATTTAGAGGAGGAGATCTATATGGAATAACCATAGGGATTTGAGGTCAAAGGTAAGGAGAAATTGGTGTGCAGATTGAGGAAGAGTTTATATGGCCTGAAACAAGCACCTCGACAATGGTATTTGAAATTTGATAGTTTTATGGCTGAGCAAGGCTACAGCCAGTGTAATTCTAACCATTGTGTTTATTTTAAGAGGTTGGATAATGACATCTACATTATTTTATGTTTATATGTTGATGACATGCTTGTAGCAGGGTCGAACATGGATCACATAAGAGAATTAAAAAAATAGTTAGCACAATCATTTGCTATGAAGGATTTGGGGGCAACAAAATAAATCCTTGGTATGAAAATTTCTAGAGATAGGAAGAACAGAAAATTGACTCTATCTCAAGCTGATTATGTTAAAAAGATGTTGCATAGATTTCATATGGAGAATGCAAAAGCTGTCAACACACTTTTGCCTAGTCATTTGAAATTGACTAAGGAGATGTGTCCTAAGACACAAGAGGAGGAAGAAAAAATGTCCAAGGTACAATATGCTTCAGCTGTAGGAAGTTTATTGTATGCCATTGTATGCACAAGACTGGATATTGCACATACTGTAGGACTCATAAGTAGGTATATGAGTAATCCTGGATTGGAGCATTGGAATGCAGTAAAATGGATTCTCAAATATTTGAGAGGTACATCTGATAAATATTTATGTTTTGGGGGCTCTAATATTGATTTAGTAGGCTATGTGGACTCATACTCAGCAGGGGATATTGATACCAGGTGGAGTACTATAGGTTATGTCTTTACTGTAGGTGGGACAACGGTGTTGGTTCTCCAGGTTGCAAAAGGTGGTTGCTTTATCCACCACGAAGGAAAAGTATGTAGCTACAATAGAGGCAAGAAAGGAGATGATATGGATGCAATCTTTCATGGAAGAATTGGGCAAACAACAGACTAAAAGGGAGTGCCATACATCTTGCAAAGAATTTTGCCTTGCATTCAAAGACCAAACACATATAGCTAAGGTATCACTTCATCCAGTCGGTGTTGGATGATGGACAGTTAAGGCTAGAAAAGATACATACAGATGAAAATCTAGCGGATATGTTTACGAAGGCAGTGACAAGGGAGAAGCTAAGCTCCTCTTCAACTTTGGTTGGTCTTCAAGACTGAAAACACTAAAATCAAAACAACAGAGTCTAGGGTGCTTATTTCCAATGGGAGATGCACGTGCAGCAGTGTCATCTAGGATCAGTCTCCAAGTGGGAGATTATTTGGTGTGGAGCCTAATTAGTCTCCAAGTGGTAGATTGTTGGTGGATTCAGGGGCGCAGCCCCTAAAAAAAAATTCCCTCTTTTTTGCCCATTCAGAGTCGGTTGTTAATTTTTTGTTAATCGACAAAAGAAAAAATGACATTGTAAAACCCTAATTCTAGAAGCTTCCAAAAAGCTTGTTATAAGTGGTTGGGATGTATGTTGTGGGTGGGATTTTGATATTGTATTGTAGCATTTGCAGGGGTATTGAGTTGCAAGGATTGTTGGTTGTAATTAGTTTGATTTACTGGATAATAATATTGGACTCTCTGTTGGTGGATGTAGCCTGAGTTTGGGTGAACCATGTTAAAAATTGTCTCTCGCTATTATTATTTCTATGTATTTTCATTCCTCTATTTAATCTTTATTTACATTTAATTGATATCTTTTGCATGCAATTCCTAACAGTTGAAACAATGTGGAATTGAAAAGAAAGATGAACAACTGATTCTTGGTATTCTCTCTAAGCTAAGTTTAGAATATTCTGTATTTGTTTCTACCTTCTATGCTACTAAGGGTGCACTTGATACTCAATTCACCATGCCATCTTTAGATTATTTTTCTATCTCTCTCACTTAGAAACATGATAAGCTAATCTAGATGGGCACTCTTAAGTCCTCTAAGTCACATGCCCTGGCTACCAACCAAGGCACAAAAGAACACAAAGGACAAAGTAGTAACAAAAAGAATAAGGATAAGAAACAAAATAGTAGCAAGAAGAAGAGGGATCATATACCAGTTTCTTCAAAAGCAACTAATGAGAGAAGGGCAACAAGCCTAAGAAAGAGAAGGTCTAATGCGCCTATTGTAAAAGACCTGGTCATGATGAACATAAGTGTTTGAAGAAACAAATTGTTCACTTAACACACATTCTTGAGAAGAATAATATTAGTGTTCTTGAGCTTATCAATTAGAATTCAAATGAGGGGTCTAATGAGGCAAAAGAAAATAGTAAGGGGAAAGGAGAGGGAAAGGCCCTTGTAGCAATTATTTCTTCACCATCCACTTGGGTTCATGATTCAGTTTCTTTGCACCACATGGCTTCATCTAAGGATGAAATTACATCTTTGGAGATGTGTACTATGCCTTATATTTTGATGGGTGATGACACTCCTGTTGAGGTGTGTGGGAGAGGGTCTGTTGATGTGGGGGATGGCACATTCCATGATGTTTTTTGTGTGTCCTCATTATCAACTAATCTCCTGTCGGATTATCAGATCACTCACACAGATTCAGGAAAGTGGGTTGAGTTCACTCCCGATTCAGTGGAGATTTGTGAGTTGCACAATGGTTAGATACAGTTGTAGTTGGGAGAGAAGATCATCAATCATGGCTCTATCTATTTTCTCACTTTGTTCCTGATCCTCCTTCAACTATTTTGCTCACTCATTTTGATGATGTGAGTAGATTATGTCATGAGCGATTTGTCCATCTTAACTATTGCTACTCGCAGTAGCCCAACTAGTAAAGCATGGTCACAGGGTTGCCTTCAATTCAATTTTTAGGTGGTGTTTTCCAAGGTTTTATTCTTGGTAAGCATCCTAAGTTAGCAGGGCTAGATATGTCCTAACATTCATTAATGACTTTTCTCTCTATACTTGGGTGTATTTTCTCAAACAGAAGTCAGAGGTATTTAATCATTTTTAGGACTTCAAAATTTTTATAGAGAAGTAATTCGGGAAAGCCAACAAAGTTTTGCGCACTGACAATGGTGGTGAGTATGTCAACCATCATTTGAATAGTTTTGCACTTCAAAGGGGATTGATTTTGATGCAGGAGCATCCTTGGTTCAAGACCAATCTTGCATCAACCAAAAACATTTGCATTTCAATTTGTTTACATTTCAGTTTGTTTCTTTTCATTTTCTAGTTTAGTTCAAGCAATTCAGTCAGTAGGAGTTTCTATAATTTGGTCCACTTTCTATCATAGTTGCATTTCAAACCCTACAAAGTTGGACTTAGCTTCTAGATTCATTCATGCACATCATTTCCAAAATTCAGAGCATTTGGATCAAGTACCAAAAAGTTATAGCTATTAGAAGATCAACTATTTTCTCAGAGCAGAGCATCTTGACAATCTTAGATAATCAGCTATAGGAGAAGACCTGCAGAGTAATTCACAACTTGTGAAGTTAAAAGACACATCATTCAATGTTGTTTGGTTCGTGGTCGACCTTCCCTAAGATCTACACACCATTCCATTCATTTGCAGAGGAGTTCTACATTATTAGGTTTGACCTATCCATGTACACATGTTATAGCACTCCATTGGAGTTTGTGACCTTCCTTGGTTGACATGGAGGAAACTTATGTTCTAGAGATGATATAAAATGTTGTAATAGATGCCTAGGAAAGTAGTGATTGATAGTTCTAAGTTTGACAGTTTGAATTTCTTGCGAAGGAGATTAAAAGATATATCTTGTGCATATTCTACAATTTTGTAATCAGGGATGTGAGCCCTAATTGTAAGCCCACATGTTTCCAACCAATTTGTGTTTGAATTCCATGATATATTGAATGACTGAATCTACTTTTGCTTTATATCTGTGAGTTGTTTCCGTTGTGTTTACTCTAGCTACATGGCCTAGATAGTTCATTTTGTGGGCCCTCCTAACTGTGACTACACCAGATTTGTAGCATTTAGTTCCATACAATCCTCAACAGAATTGTGTTGTAGAATGGAAGAATAGGTCCTTGAAGGAAATGGCAAACTGCATGATTCACTCTAGATCTCTTGCACCATAGTATTGGGCAGAGGCCATTAATTGTGCTTGTTATATCTAGAACCATGTTCCTCATCGAGCCTTGAAGGGAGTTACTCCTTTTGAAGCTTGGAGTGGTCAGAAACCATCAGTTAAGCACTTTCAAGTTTTTGGTTCTCTTACATGGGCCCACATTCCTGTAGAGAAATGTAAGGCCTTGGATCCGCAAAGTAGACCTTGCATATTTGTAGGCTATCTTGATGGTGTGAAGGGTTATTGGTTGCTCCACCCTACTACACATGAGTTGTGCATTGAGAGGAGTGTTCAATTTGAGGAGGGCTCTTCGAGATCAACTCCTATCACTTCTCCACCTCCTTCTACATTGACATTGGAGTCACTCGGGCTAGATGACAAATCTTCTGATGAGTCATATTCACCTAAGAAAATTCTTGATGATGAGGAGACTTCTACCTCCACTTTTGATGTTGAGAGCAATTCAGAGGATTCACCGCCTTCCTCTCCTAGTCATCATTTAGAGGGTGATGATTCTCCTCCACATTATCTGACTTCTAGTCTACTTTGGGCTAGACAGACCTTGCAGTCTATAGGCGATTGGGTTGGGGGTCCATTAGACACCAGGCGGACTCATTCACAATTCTAGGATGCTCCACATGTCTTCATTGCTACTGCCTCTAATCCATAATCTTTTCAAGAAGCTTCTAGTATTCCTGAGTGGAATATAGCTATGTAGGGGAAGTATAGTTCCTTGATGAGGAATCACACTTGGGATCTTGTCCCTCTTCTTAAGGGAAGAGAACTTGTTCGATGTAAGTGGATCTATCAGACAAAATTTGTAGTAGATGGGTTGGTTAACAAGCATAAGTCTCACTTGGTCATGAAAGGATTCTCCTAGGTTCTTGGGATTGACTACTCTGAGACTTTTGTACTAGTTTCCATAATGGACTCCATCCAACTTGTTCTTGCCATTGCTAAAGCTAATCATGGGAAGTACACTAGATGGATGTGATGAGTGCTTTTCTTCATGGTGACCTTCAAGAGGAGATCTATATGGAGTAGCCATAGGCGTTCCTTCAGGATTCTTCACTTGTGTGCCATCTTCAAAAGTCTCTCTATGGCCTCAAATAGGCTCCTCAAGCCTAGTATGCCAAGATAGACTCCTTCCTTCTGATAGTTGGGTTCACTCGATGCCATTATGATCCCAATGTCTACATTTTGTAGTGGGATGATTCACTCCTATTTCAAGTTTTGTATGTCGATGACTTGCTAATCATAGGGAGTTCTTCATCTGCCATTCGTGCTATCAAAACTACCCTTCATGATAGGTTTTTGATGATTGACTTGGGCTTGTTGCATTACTTTCTCAGGATTGAGATCTTCTAGTCTGCTTTCAGGATCACCATCACACAATCCAAGTATGCTTTATATTTACTATCAACGTTTCATATGGTTGATTGTAAGACTACTTTGAATCCCTTTCTTTCTAGAGTCAAACTTGAGGCTCAGTGTTCTTCACCATTTGTTGATGGCACTTTGTACTGATAGCTTGTTGGGAGTCTCATTTATCTGACTCATACAAGACCTAAAATTTCATATGCTATAGGCATGGTCTCTCGATTCATATAGGAGCCTCATGAGCTGCACTAAAAATTAGCCAAGCAAATCCTTCACTACATTTAGGGTACTCATAGCTTTTGGATTCACTATGCAACATGCATTGATCTTGACTTGGTGGGAGACATAGATTTAGATTAGGTAGGTGATTCTTAGGATTGCAAGTACTTTAGGTTATAGCTTCACTTGGTTTAGGTCTTGTTTGTTGGTCGAGCAAGAAGCAGTCTATTATTGCTATATCTTCTACTAAGGTCAAGTATCAGGGGACTATGAATGTCGTCACTAAGGCCATCTAGCTTCAGAATCTTCTCACTGAGTTTGGCATCTAGATCAAATGGCCATCAATCATATTTTGAGAAAACCAGAGTGCCATTTAGATCTCATGGAATCTGGTCCATCATAAGTGGACCAAACACATTGAGGTCCACATGTACTACATCTGGGAGCTCATCCATGGCCATGTCATTACTACTATCTGAATTTTGAGAAGGTTGTTGATATCTTCACCAAACCCTTCACTAAGAGCAAGTTCCTTCATTTACGAGCTTTGTTGGGGGTGCAAGAGGCTTCATCTTCTAGGGGGCTTCATCCTCTCACTTAGAGTCCTGACTCTCTCTACTTTGGGGGGGTCTCTTTTCTCTTTTTTCTGGGGGGATTCTTCTCTTTGTGGGGGATTTTTATGTACATGGGTACCTCATCAGGCTTGATTTGTTAGGACCCATCTCTATATCCACCTAAGCTACGCTTAAGGGGGTGTTAGTGTAGGTTCTTATTTCCTAGTTGGGTTATTTATTTTCCCTTTATTCCTAGGTTTTTCCTACACTTTTATTAATCTTGCTTATGTTAATAAAGTATGTCTTATTAGGTGAGTGGATTATGAGGTGTCACCTTCCTACATGTGAGCAACCATTAGATATCTTGGGAAGATACTTTTCTATCTTTAGTTTGATAGATGGTTGCTCCTCATAGGTCAGTTTTGCCACCTCCCCCCTCTCCCTGGTCTATATAAGCATGTTATCTAGCTTGTATTTTGGATCCTTTGCTTTTGCATTCTCTTAATGCTATTTCACTTCTAGCATTTGCATTACTCGGATACTAACTCTATGTTGTTATTTTTCTTTCATATCATTTGCATTCATAGTTTAGAGATCTATTCTTTTGCACTAGTTTTCTGGGTTAATCATCTTTTCAAATTCTAATAGGTATAAGATTGTGATATGATATATCCATACTCTCTAATGTGGGTGTGTATCTTACTAAGGTTTATCTTATGTTCATCAACTTCACCTAAAATCACCCATCCTCATTTTCATAATCAAAGAAGGTAGTTAATACACATATAATTTAACCTTGAGTAAATATATAACTCTACCTCTTTCATTTAATAATTTCTAATTTCACATTTCTATTTATGTTACTAAATTATTAAAATCTATTTATTTTATGATCATATTTTCCTCCATTTAGACCCCAAACTAACCATGATTTACTTTACCACCTTCAATTTATCCTTCATCCTAACCATTTTTACTTTATTTTCATTTTATATTGTTGTTTAGGATATTTTCCGTTGTAATCCTATACAACTCACATTGTTGTGTTTCCACTAAGTGTGTCATGTTGGGTTGATCCCATGATTGTGTGTCCCACTTATGGGACATCCTAATTTTTCTTGAAATCACATATTTTTAGAGAAAATAGTGATTTAATCCTAGAGGGGTTCCATCTAAGGGGGTTTGATTGAATATTTTTAGATCAAACCCCCTTGGAGAGAATCCCCAAGATTAAATTAAACCCCTAATGGAGTCTCCTCCACACCTATCAAAATACTAACAAAAAAATTACTTCACCTTTTAGGGGATCAAATGAAGTCATTTAGAAATGTTGTTTTGTAAGTATGTATCTCTTAGTATTATCTTTCCAAATATTATAATATGTTTTATGTTTTCTTTAATATATATATATATATATATAATGAGTGTAGGTCCATTACAAAAAACAATGACCTCTATTCAAGACACTAGTAAAAATAACAAATATTATTAGAAAAATCTCAAAAAATACACTACACTTCATAGAGATGTCCTTGTTTTAATGAAAAAGAAAAAAAAGATAATATATGTTAAGAGAAATGTGTTATCAAATAATATAGGTCTATAAAAATTTCTAGTACTAATTCAAAATTTATTAATAAATAAAGTACTTAAAGGAAAATAACCAAAAAATCTATGTACTAGACATTAGAGTTAACGATTTTATTCCAAAAAATTGTAGAAAGTTTTTATTTTTAGTGAAAGTTATGTGATATGGAATAAACTCAATAAAAATAATAGAGAAAAAAAATTGATTGAAAAATAAAAATAAAAATGATAGAAATAATTCTTTAAAAAATTACAATTTGAATCTAAATAGAAAATTTCACAACTCATTAATTTACATCATCCTTAAATTCTTGACCATTTATTCTCTAAAAAAAGCTACACACAATCTAATCCAGAAGCACACACTCTAACTCATTTATTCTCTATAATTGACGCAAATAAAAAATGTTAAAAATATTGATTTTGAACATCCCTCTTAGACCAAAAAGTGGTACACATTATTATGGGATAACCTGTTATCTTTAACCCATTTAGAAATTCATATTATTCATTATCAAACACCTTTAACTTATTATACACAACTTTATATTATTCATTATAATATGTAATATTAACATGTATTCAAGCAAGAAAACTAACTATAGACATTATATGTTTTAAATTTATCTATATGTTCATTTATAAAATGTAATTTATATTTAAAATTAATAGGTTTGAAATAAATTATTTTTAAAAAAATAAATCACATCAAAGGATAATTGTTTTACGTAGTATTTAATCCATTAAAGTTTTCTTATAATTATGCTATTATTTTTTAGGAAACAAAGGCACTTGAACAATCTTTGAGAGAAGGAATAGGGTGGGAAAATTACATCAAATTAAATATAGATTCTCTAAATATGATGGAATATCAGGTAATTTCTAGCACTATACTTTTTCATAAAGCTTAGATACATTTTACCAAGATATTGATGCTTAACACTCTCTCTCTTGGTATTAACTCTCATTTGAGGACTTCTATTGAATTTATTAACTTTAGAGGTAAAGAGTGATCATTTGAAATCCTATATAATAATGTACTTTTATTTTGTAACTACTAACATCAAATTGTCACATTATGGTATTATAGCTTTGTTATATTGATCAAGGAATTGCCCATGGCGAAGAATTAGAAAGGATGAAAAATATCGAAATTAAGTTATTCCACTATTAAGGGGGAATGATACTCGAATATCCAAATTATCTACATTGTATTTGAACATGTATATTTTCATTTTGAATTTGCAAAAATATATATAATTACTTCATTAAACTTAAACATTTATATTTATACTAAGAAATAGTGAACATGCACATGCACATAAAATTCAGCTCCATCTCACTATTCTTCTTTATTTGAAATACCTTTTCCTTGATTTTTTTTAATTTAAAGTATCTCCATATTAAGTATGGTTATTCTTGTTGATTAAAGGTAATTCTTAAAGGTAATTCTTGTTATTATACTAAGTTAATTCTTGTTATTATACTAGTATCTTTGTTTTAATTAATAAGTGGAGTGAATATCCATAATAAGGATACATGTTTTCTTTATTTATATAAAAATTGAAAAATCTTATCAAAATTGTAAGGATAAATAAAGTATGTATTTTATATCAAGATTAGCTTTACGTTTGAAGATAGAATTTTATAAATATGTATACAAAAATAATATTTTTGATACTAGTAAAACAAGATTGAAAGGGCTCAGACCCTTTAACAAAAAATAACTAAAAGGCAGAAGAAAAGAGTCTCATGAGAAATGAGACTAAAACTACACAAAATAGTCTGAACCAACAAATACAATAGGGGGTGACCCTTTGGTGAAATGGTGGAGCTTCTTGCTTGTAGAGCCAACAACCAAGGTTCAAACCCCATGGGGTCACCCTCTACCATGTAAAAAAAAGGTGGAAGAAAAGAGTCTCATGAGAAATGAGACTAAAACTACACAAAATAGTCTGAACCAACAAATACAATAGGGGGGTGACCCTTTGGTGAAATGGTGTGGCTTCTTGCCTGTAGAGCCAACAACCAAGGTTTAAACCCCATGGGGTCACCCTCTACTGTGTAAAAAATTGAGGTTGCTTACCCTCCAAGAGGGGAGACTCTGTGGTGAAATGGCGGGGCTTCGGCCTGTAGAGCCAACAACCCAGATTCAAACCTCCCAGTAAGTTTTAAGGGGATGACCCTTTGGTGAAATGGTGGGGCTTCTTGCTTATAGAAGCAACAACCAAGGTTCAAACCCCACGGGGTTGCCCTCTACCATGTAAAAAATTGAGGTTACTTACCCTCCAAGAGGGGAGACTCTATGGTGAAATGGTGGGGCTTCGGCCTATAGAGCCAACAACCTAGATTCAAACCTCCTGGTAAGTTTTTTGAACTTGGGGGAATGTGTAACATATACATATTACATGTAATTAAAGTGCTCATGGAATAATTTTTAACGAGCTCTGCAACTTTTCCACTTTCTATGAATTTGGCATTAGGTGGGAATGGACAGTGACAGTCTGGGGGGCATGACACAATCCCCTCCCTTGACTTCAGGGGTTTTTACTGATGGCACAAGTTGTCAGACGAATCACGTGCTTCCTTTTATGAAGCAGGATCCCAAGAAATGGAAGGAGGCACTGGTGGGTGCTACTCTTGCAAAGATGATTGCTTAGTTAGCCTGTCGATCATCTTAGAGAAAGAAGGAGCTAAGGCACCCAAGCTCCCTAATCAGATGATTTTAAGAGTGGTGGCATCTATGGATAACACCCTTTTAGGTAAATTTTTCACCTTCAGGCCCAACATTGATCTTGTCCACCAATGGATGGCGGTCAAATGGTCTCTTAAGGGGAGCATCTCTACAAGTTCTATGGCGGGGGGGCTATTCCTGTTTAAATTTACCTCTCAAGAAGACATGTCAATTCTAGTGGGTGGTCCTTGGCTATATGCGAAGCACTCACTCTCATTATGCAAATGGAAAATGCCTATTGGGTCTGCCATTGGAGTTTTGGGATGAGGAAATTTTTGCCTGGATAGGAAATACTTTTGGGGACTACGTGACAGTGGACAAAGTCACTAAGGCCAAGGCAAGGCTTGTCTATGATAGATTATGTGTCAATGTGGATGTCCTCAAAGTCCTTCCTACCTCCATTATCTTAGAATCCAAGTATGGGAAATGGACTCAGGGTATCTAATATGAGAACTCTCAAGTCTTTTGTTAGAACTGTATGAAACCTAGCTATGTCTTCACCCAGTGTAGGGCCCCCAAGCACCCTTCACCTCTGAAGGAGCTACCAGTGGATGCAAATGAAGCCTCAAAGGATTACCCCTTCAAGGAAGACATCTTGAAAATAGTAGACTCGCCCCCTATCTCCCCAGGGAAGTCCATGGAGGAGTCGGTAGATACCACTAAGCAAGCCCCTTCTGGGGAGCAAGTTTAGCCTATAGCTGTTGATCTCACAGAGGTAGATGAACACTTGACAAGCAACAATGAGAGGACCTAGAAGGCCGATGGACCTGATGCAGAGGAAACCCCTATTTAGGTGGTGGTTGAGACCAATGTGGTTGATGGGAGATAGGAGGACTTGGAAGGAGAACTTAAGGAGGTTTCCACCCCTGAGAAGGGTGGTACCCCTTAGCAGTTCATGGCTAATGAAGTGAGCAACCCTGGTAAGAGGACAAGCCTCTCCAAACTAAGGACGATCTCTTTGGAGAGGAGTTTCTCTCCATCCCTAGGGGCAGGTCCTAGTAAGGAGGTGGAGGACCAAGAGGGGTGGTCTATCACAAAGAAGAAGGGAAAAGGAAGCAATAGGAAAAAAACTAATGTGGGGGGACATAACTCCAAAGGCAGACCGTTGCAGATGAAGACTAGATAGAGAGAGATGGAACAAGAAATTGCTAGGGGGAAGCAGTCCACCTTGTTGGCCCCTCCTAGGAGGATCAAAAAATGAAGATTATCTCATGGAACATAAGGGGGCTTGACAACCCTCAAAAGTAGTTACTGGTGAGAAACTACATTTTTGATAATAGAGTGGATATCCTACTATTGCAGGAAATCAAGATGGCGGAGGAAAACTTCAAACTTGCTCTAAAAAACATCTGGCTTGGTGCAAACTATGCCATTAGTGGGGCTCATGGAGCTTCAGGTGGTATTGCAACTCTATGGATCCATAATATTACAGGGTATGTGAGATCCTACGATAGGCATTTCATTGAAGTCTCATTTCAGTGTAACTCTGATAGGTGGAATCTTATTAATGTTTATGCTCCTAATACTCATAGCAGCAGGAAGGAGGTCTAGGATAGTATAGCAGACAAAATTTAAAATAATAGAGGTATAAACTGGATGGTTGCAGGGGACCTCAACTCCCCCCTTTATCCTTCAGAAAAACTAGGGGGACTTACTGACTACTCTGACAGCATGGCTGAACTGGCTGACTTCTTAGGAAAAGTAGGTCTCATGGATATTGATCTAATGGGGAAAGCTTTCACCTAGTCCAATGGGAGGCAAGGGAGCAGTCTTATCTAGGTAAATATTGATAGATTCCTTATTTCCTCTTATTGGGACATTACAAATCTGGTGCATTTGTCAGCCCTCCCCCGGGTGGGCTCTGACCATAATCCTCTGTTGCTCAACTGGTCAAAAAGGTGCAGAAGAGGTCCCTTCCCTTTCAGATTTGAAATGATGTGGAATATTTATCCTAACTTTAGAGACTGTCTTGTTGAGTGGTGGAATATCCTTGTCTAAGGACCAATGATGTTCAGATTAGCCCAGAGATTAGCAATGTGAGGAATAAGGTGAAATGATGGAATAAGTACACCTTTGGCAATGTTCTGAATAGAAAGAAAAACCTCATGGAGTAGCTAAGGGAGGTGCAGAGTAGAATGGAGCAAGGGGACAGGTTAGAGGAGTTACAACCCCTTAAGATGAACCTCTCCAGGGAGTGGGCTCAAACTCTTAAGGAAGAAGAGATCTACTAGACGCAGAAGTCTAGGGTCCAATGGCTGAGGGAAGGAGACAAAAACATCACTTTTTTCCATCAGTCCACCTTAAGGCACAGGAAGAGAAATTCCATCAGGATGCTGAGAGATAAGTAGGGGAATAATTTTGAGGAGGATGAGGATATAGGGGGCCTTGCCTCTAATCACTTTGAAACTCTACTCGCTGCCTAGCATACCAGTGTTCTTGCTGAAGACATTGATTATCTATTAAGGGTCATTCCTACAATTCTTTTAGAGAATGATAATTGCTCCCTGACTAAACCTATCTCAGAAGAGGAGGTCAAGTTTGTTATTTTTTCCATGGGTGCTTTCAAATCCCTGGGCCCGGATGGGTTCCCCCTACCTTCTTCCAAACTTTCTGGGAGATTGTGAGGAATGATGTCTTCTTGGCAGCCAAGGACTTCTTTAGGACAGTTAGACTTTTACGTAAGTTGAACAACACTTTTATTGCCTTAATTCCAAAGAAACTTGATGTGAAGCTTATGACAGACAACATACCTATTAGCCTTTGCAATACGGTGTACAAAGTCTTCACCAAAATCTTGGTCTTTAGGTTGCAACCCCTCCTGGACAAACTCATTGCTCCTAACCAAAAGGGTTTTGTCCCGGGGAGACAAATATTGGATGCAGTCATCACCACCCATGAAATCATCCATTCCATCTACAGGAGCAATAACCCAGGTATGATATTCAAACTGGACATTTCCAAAGCCTACAATAGGGTTAGTTGGGATTTTCTGTTTAAGGTCCTTAGGAAACTTGGCTTTAATGAGAAGATTGTCAATATTATCAAAGAATGTATTTCTACAATGCAGTTCTCAGTGCTGGTCAATGGTTCTCCTAGAGGATTCTTCCCCTTAGAGAGACATCTTAGACAAGGCGACCCTCTCTCGCCCTATCTTTTCATACTGCTTGCTAAAGTGTTAAGTAGGAATGCTTACAATTTGTTGTCATCGGGGACTCTTCGAGGCATCAAACCTACCTCTACTGCTCATACGATAGTTATTCAGTAGTTCGTGGATGACACCATTCTATTTGGAAAAGCCTCTATGGTAGAAGCTAGAAGATGGAAAGAGCTCCTCATTTCTTATGAGAAGGTCTTGGGTCAGAGAATTAACTTTGAGAAAAGCCACATCTATTTCCTGAACACCAAGGAGGACTTACAACAGAAGATCACTAGAGCTTTGGGTTACTCTAGCGAAAGGCTTCTAGCCATTTATCTAGGCCTCCCTCTTACTACCTCTAAAGTTTCTACCGATTTCTGGAAAGGATTGTTGGAGAGAATGCAAAGGAAATTGGCTAGATGGAAAGGGGCTCTTCTGAGTCAAGCAGGGAAATTCCAACTCCTAAAAGCCTCCCTCCAACGGATGCCTAACTATTCTCTAAGCCTCTTCAAGATTCCTAAGTTTCTGGTGGATAGGATAGAATAGATCTAGAAGAAATTCCTTTGGTATGGGGTTGATGAGAAATACAGAATTTCCCTTGTTGGGTGGGAAAAGGCTTGCACCCCTAGGGATCAAGGAGGTCTTGGACTAAGAAGAATACATCTGTTGAATTGTGCTCTCTTATCCAAGGTGGGATGAAACCTTGTTTAGGGTAATACGGACTGGGGGGACATCATGGTTGCTAAGTATCTCAATGGGGATGAGGGCAGAAGTTTACTCTCAGAGAATGGACTCCCTAAAGGTTTAGTTATTTGGAATGGGATCCTCAAGACCTGGGGTCTTATTCACCGTGGCATTAGGTGGTAGATTGGGGATGGTAGGAAGTTCATTTCTAGAAGGACAGATGGCTGAAGGACAATCCTTTGATCAAGTTGGAGTATGGCAGAATTGCTAACAAGACTGGCAGGGTCTTTGGTCCCAAGGTGGCTAATTATATAAGGTCCAATGGGTGAGCTGGATGGTTCTATCTGGTCATGATCTGGAAAGTGGGGAGGATAGGTTTTTAGGTCTACGGCTCTAGAAGGAGTTGAATGATTATAGACTCTCCCTATTTCCTAAAAGAGATAGGATGATTTGGGATAAAGATAATAAAGGCTTGTTCACTATCAAAAGTGCCTATGGTCTACTGCTAGACCTAGGAGAGAATCCTTTATGGAGAAGAGTTTGGAAGCCAAGACTTATACCAAAAGTTAGTTTCTTTTGGTGGATTCTGATACATAACAGAATTCTGACCATAGACAACCTGAGAAAGAGGGGATTTCAAATGCTAAGTAGGTCCACTCTCTGTGGTTCGAAGGAAAAGACAACTGGCCATCTTTTTCTTCACTGTAATTTTGCTTGGGAGGTGTGGGGTTTAGTTCTTAAAAAACTAAGTATGAATTGGTCCTTCAACAATAATTTAGAAGCCTTGGTCTAGGATTGGAGGCCCCCCTTTAGACTAGTCCTCCCGGTGTCGAGGGAGCATTGGCCACAAATTCCTCCTCATTTAGATTGGAGCCTATGGAAAGAATGCAATAATAAAATTTTTAGGTAGAAGTGTAGAACCCTTAAGGAGGTCTTCCTAGGCTTCTCCAAATTGCTTATGGAGAACATTAGTTTGTGCAAGTATAAAGCTACAGAGAGCACTCTAGGTAGGGATGAGCAGAGGTTATTAAGACAATGGAGCATTGGACCTAACTATTGTCAGGTAGACAAGTCTAAAAAGATTGTTAGGGCCAAAATCATATGGGCCTTACCTCAAAAAGGGTGGTTCAAGCTCAATTTTGATGGAACTGCTAAGGGGAATCTGGGGGTGGCTAGTGGAGGAGGAATCATTAGGTCTGACACGGGATCCTTTGTGGCTACCTTTGTTGAGGGAATTGGGCTAAAGATTAACAATGAGGCAGAAGTGTTTGCTATGCTATGGGGGATTAAGCTAGCCACCTCTCTGAACATTAAGCTTCTTCATGTGGAAGGAGATTCTCAGCTTATAGTAAATGCAGCCCTGGGTTTGACTCAAATCAGGTGGAACTTAATGGACATCATGGGAGACATAAAACTGCTTTTGAATGGAATGGAGGACTTCGAGATCTCACATATTTATAGAGAAGGAAATACTATCACTGATGCCTTGGCCAATGTGGGCAGTGGCAGAGAAGGATGGCGTTGCTGGAGAAGCATTTCCAGCTTGCCTAAGAAAGTTCTTACCCTTGTATTGAAGGATGGTGATAGCCACAGGAATTAGGGAAGTTAGATTGGTCATCACTCTTTGGTGCTAATGGGAGAGTGGTGGGATTGGTGTATCTAGTTGTGGCTAGTTGAAGAAAGATTGTAGTCTGATTCGTAGAAGGGACGGGTCTAACATTGTGAACTTTCAAAATTGTATGCGCAAGACTTTTCAAAACTATAGAAGCGATATTGGTGACATCTTGGATAGGCTATGGTATAGTTAGCGGATTAGTAGTCCTAAGTGTGGTTATGAGGATTACATGGAGCACTAGAGTGTCACTTCACCTCTTGTCAGATGGACGGTCAGGATAACAGGGTGGCACATCATTAGATTTACTAGTGTATACACCTAAAAATGACACGACTCTGTCCAAATAAATATTTTTAATATTTATTTAAGTCTATTTCCTCTATCAATAAATAAATAATTAAATTTATTTATTCAATTCATATTTCTCTAAGTTAATTAAAAATCAAAAATATTTAATTACTTCTTCTAAAGTCAAAATTAAATAAAATCCTTTATTTAATTTATTTCTTCCAAACAATTAAATAATTTCTAATTATTTAATTAAGTCATGCATTCTTCCAAATTTAAATAAATCATTTAAATTTATTTAAATCCTCTTAGTCTCTAAAATAAAATATCATTAAATATTTTATTTTATTCTTCTATCTTTGCACAAGATAAATTAAATAAATTTATTTATTTAATTTGCTTTCTTCTGAAAATATCTTCTTGCTTTCTTTCTAAAATTGCAACTCATGCATATCTAATTAATTTATTTAATTAGATATTTCATCTATTATTACTCTCATCTTTTTAGGATTTATTTCCCTTAAAGAAAAAAATCAAATCAAATCTTCTTCCCTCTCCATAATCAATTAAATAAATTCTATTTATTTAATTAATTTCTTTATTCTTCTATTTTCCATCAAATGATTAAATAATTTTAAATTATTTAATTATTGCATCCTTCTTCTAAAAATAAATAAAATTAAATATTTTTTTATTTATTCATGATGCACATAAATTAAATAAATTTTATTTATTTAATTTTTATTTCATCCACTCTTATCTATATCATTTTCTTCTAAAAATAAATTCTTCTTGTCATACAAAAGCAAAAGTTGAGTTAACGGATTTAAAGCTATCAACAAAACTCTTAAATTAGAAAAATATATTCTAATTTAAGAAATAAAAAATCATCCTCATCAAGAAAGCAGTTAAGTCAACAAAGCATCTTTTTGAATGACACATGTCCTTCTTCTATTCGCGCACGTTCTCTCGAACATTCTCCCCCATTGATCTTCTTATTTCTTTTCCACCATTGATCCTCTCTCACACAACTCTATAAATACAACCCTCTTCTTCTTCATTTCATATCCATCTTTCGAGTAAATTTATGCTGCAGAAACCATAGTGCGCCATTGGCACCCCCACTATCATCACTTCATTATCCATTCATTTCATAGTGTGTTGAAGCTCATCTTTAACACACCAAGTATCAGAGCCATTTCTCCTTGTCATCTTGAGGAATCGAAGCAAGGAAGCAAGCTTCCTGAGGGCCATCTTCATCACAAAAGATCAAGAAAGAATAGGTGAGCAATGGAAATCGTAAGGTAAAAGGTTGTAAATATCTCATTTCTTATTTTAAATCTCCTTTTATCTGCACATTCCATTGATGTTTTGGGTTTTATTATTCATTTTAATTATCCCACTTTTACCCATCACAACTAGCATCAGGAATAGGATTTTTTGAAGATTGGGTATAGCTAGTTGAAAAGGACGCCACGCGATCAGTTGATGGAGTTACGGTGGGTTGATTGGACGGATTTTTAGAGGGGTGATTATATTTGAGTTATGTCCACATTTGGTGACGTCTATCTTCACACGAGGTGGTGGTGGAATTATCTCCCCAAGGAGACATTTTTAAGTGGCAAGGATGTAGTGTATCTTCTCATTAATTATGCTATCATTATTATCTTTTTGCTTCATTTTTACAATTTTTTTAATTTTAATGGGCCTATTGCTAATAACCTAAGTTTCTTTAATAACCATAAGCTCTATAGGCTCTATAACTTTCAAGTTGTCACAATGGGCGGAGATGTTGTCAAGATCTAACCCAACTCTGTGGAGGAATTCAAACAGGACCCTATATTATGGCATATTATCCACGAGGAGGAGGTGGTTCCTTTTCTGGAAGGGATGATTGGCCATGACGAGAATCTCTCATGCTAGTATGTGGAGTCTTGGGATGATGTTACCAGAGAAGTTAAGATTGGTGGCATTGGATTTCAAGGGTCTGAAGAAGTGATCGGGTAGGCTATTGAGCTACCAATCAAAGGGAAAATATAAAGAACCCCTTATATATGATTGAAATTTTTTGCCCAATTTTCACTATAATTATCAACCAAGAAAGCATATCAAATAGATAAATCATAAACTATTAGATATCACAATTGGAAAGCTGAAATTGAACATTCCATGATGATCATATTAAAAGTAACACTTATTGTTCTAGATATCAGATTGTCTTAGTTTTACATTAGACCATGTAATTATTAAGATATGACAATCAAATCACATATAAACCTTACAAACATCAATAGCAAAGTACATAGAATAGTTCTCTGCACAAATGGACCTTAATGTAACTTGATATGGACTTTATTATGCATGAAAGACACAATATATCATACCACTGTCACTGCTGTCATAAATGTTCTTGCCCAGCTGAATGATATATCAAACAAACTTCACAAATTCCTTTCTCCTATGCTAACGATAGGGTTCTAGGCTTGAGTAATAGATAAAGAAAGGTCTTCAAATGCTTCAGATTGTCTCAATGCCCTCAAAAGCTCACTATCTCAGGACTATATGATGACTGTAACAAAATATCAGCTGTTGTAGCATTGCCATTTTCCATCAAAACCACAAACTTATGCAAGCGATGGATCTCCCAATGCATCAATTGTCTTCATATATCATTTCACCATGTGATATTGATCATAAAACCCTGTATGACAAGATATTAGCTGGCTGGAATGATAGATCAGTCAAATGAACACACCAAAACTCCATAATTCGTTAAACTAATACCTTAGTAAAGCTCCTTCCAAACCAAGGGTTTTGACAACACTTATTTCCACTTCAAACCAATGTAAATAACCTGCAAATTAAATACCAATGGTGAATATCTAAGTGATATCACCTCTAAATCAGATATGGGGACATCACCATATCACAAGGGGTCATCTCCTTGTATGAAATCACTAGAAAACATAAATTTCTAGTAATACTATGAATTAGAAAACATACCAGATTGATCATTAGCCTCCAATTGAGAGTGGACTCCTTAATTTATAATCCTCATGGTTGAGCGCTCCTCCTCTTTGGTGTTTTGAAATAAATTTTGGATTCCACCAATGATGATC
Organism: Cunninghamia lanceolata; assembly: GCA_027924645.1. Taxonomy (NCBI): domain Eukaryota; kingdom Viridiplantae; phylum Streptophyta; class Pinopsida; order Cupressales; family Cupressaceae; genus Cunninghamia; species Cunninghamia lanceolata. The sequence goes on along the minus strand of BSBN01000163.1, from coordinate 3,536,780 downwards.
AAAGAATTTAAACAAAAGTAAATGAATTACATAAACATGCAATCATTTAATATTCTTCTTCTTTTGCTTGGGTGGCTGGAGCAAGCATTTAAAATCTTTGTTTTGGCATTTAAACAACATCTTCTACATGGAATGCTCCTCAACAAACATTGAATAAAGAAAAACTTGTATTTAATTTCCTCATAGGCGGCCATATGATAGCTGTTATTTATTTAAAATACTCCAAACCTGATCGGTGGCCAACAAAGTTTTCATTTAAAACCTTCAAACAACATTAAATTACCTTTGTACTGAGTGTTTGGCATTGAATTTCCACACTATCAATTATTAAATGATTTTCATAGCATTGAGCGAACCTCCTTGATGGCCGTTGGAAATAAATAGAACCACTAAACCATGCATGCTACCTCATATAGCTGGTCGATCCTCTTAGGATGGCTATTGGAAAGCATTTGAACACATTTTTACATAGGCTTAGACCTATAACTTCATTTCAACAATTACACTACACAAATAGGTCCCACCCCCCTGAATATGTGAAAATACAATACAAATTGCAATCTCCACATGATAAAGCTCAAATAATTTTGGCTAATATAAAAGTATATTGAAAAACACCTAGCCAAAATCAATAACATTCCCCTACCAAATCTTTTAGCCTATGGGAATGGTGAATAGGCTAAACATCAATGCCACAGGTGATCATTCAGAAAGTGGGGACATGACAGTCCTCCCTTCCCAGGATTGCTTGTCCTCAAGTAATCGAAGATTAGGATGCTCTAAAATCTTCTCACCTTCCCATGTAGCATCCTCTATTGGCAATCCTTTCCAACACACCAAATACTCCCTGATAATCCTGTTATGCAATTTACATTCTCTCATGTCCACAATACCATCAGGTTCCAATATCAACATGCCCTCTTCATCAAGAGGTGGAAGATCCATGGAAGAAACCACATTCTGACCCAATGCCTTTTGGAGGCATTATACATGAAATACATTATGTATGTAGCTCCCTGCTAGTAAATCCAACTCAAAAGCTACTTCTCCAACTCTCTTGATGATCCAGTATGGCCCACAAAACTTTAGCTTAAACTTTTCTGCACCACGTTTCTTCAAAGAGCTTTGTCTATATGGTTGTAGGCGCAAAAAAACCAAGTCATCAATCTCAAACACTCTCTCAACCTGATGTCTATCTGCATATATCTTCTGTTGATTTTGTGCCTACTAAATATTATCCTTAAGAACTCTAAGGATATCCTGTGTGTCCTGTATCAACTCCTTAGCTCAAGGAGCTTGACTATCATCAAATGCCAAATCAACAAAAGAAAGTGCATCATACCCATAAAGTGCTCTAAATGGAGTCATGCCAATCGACATGTGGTAGGTGGTATTGTAACAATACTCACCAAGATACAACCACTTAACCCAAGTACGCTGATGACCTGCAACATAGTTACAAAGATAACCTTCAAGCCACTTATTAACAATCTCCATCTGTCCATCTGTTTGAGGATGATACCTGGTGCTTGGTGTCAACTCTATACCTGCTAATCAAAATAGTTCTCTCCAAAACATACTAATGAACCTACTATCCCGATCACTCACAATGGCCTTTGGAAGGCAATGCAGTCAAAATAACTCTCTGAAGAATAACTCTGCAACCTGTAAAGCTAAAGAGTCTGTTGCAATAGAATAGAAATGTGCATATTTTGTTAATCTGTCATCAACTACATATATGCAATCCTTACCATGCACCCTCAAAAGACCTATGATGAAATCCATTGAGATACTTTCCCACTTCTGCTTAGGAATAGGCAATGGCTGAAGTAGACCTGTAGGAAAAGTATGCTCAGACTTGTTCTGCTAACAAGTCAAACACTCTCTAACATGTTGTAATACGTCATCTTTGAGACCCTTCCATGAGAATCTCTCACGAATCTACCTATAGGTTTTGAAAAACCCTAGATGTCCTACTAGAGGTGTGTCATGAACGGCTCTCAATATTTGTTGTTTGAGCTTTGATTCAGGTACTAAAAATATCCTATCCTTGTAATAAATTGCATCATCCACCACCTTGTACCTGTCATCCTATATAATGTCGTCCATGATCTGACATGCCAAACTAGATTTGGAATACTCAACTAAAAGTTGAGATTTCCAATCAGCTGAAATCTCACTCAAGGAACAAATAGTAGGTCTCCTAGAAATTGCATTTGTGACAATATTCTTCTTGCCCTTCACAAACTCAATGTCAAAGTCATATGCCTGTATCTTAGAGACCCATTTTTGTTGTCTCTCATTCAAATCCTTTTGTCTCTCAATGTCCTAACCACAAACTTTGCATCTACCAAGTACTGATGAAACTTAGCCAAAGCATGCATAATGGCTAGCATCTCCTTGTCATAGGTGGAATATAGGCACTCCAAATCTCTCAATTTTCTACTCTCAAATGCAATGGGGTGCCTATTCTACATCAAAACAACCCCTATACCTTCTCTTGATGCATCACACTCAAGAACAAATGACTGTATAAAATCTGGTAGTGCTAATACTGGAGTAGTACTCATTACCTCCTTGAGTCGATCAAAAGTTGCCTATGCACTGTCAGTCCAAATGAATGCCCCCTTTTTAGTGAGATCTGTCAATGGTGATGCCAACTATGAAAATCCCTTAACAAATCTCCTATAATAGCTGCAAAGACCCAAGAATCCTCTCAACTCAGTAAGGTTCCTTGGTGTAGGCCATGCCTGTATCACTTTGATCTTCTCCTCCTGTACTCTGACTCCATTAGCACTGATCATATGCCCTAGATAAAGAATCTCCTCCATCCCAAAGTCACACTTAGAAGCCTTGGCATACAATGATTGTGCCTCCATGACTCCTAATACCTCATCAAGATGTTGAAGATGCTCATCCCATGTCTTACTATATATCAAAATATCATCAAAGAACACTGGCAATAATTTACGCAATTGATTATTGAAAACATGATTCATGCAAGACTGAAATGTAGCAGGTGCATTAGTAAGACCAAAGGGCATCACTAAAAACCCATAATGTTTGTATTGGCATCTGAATGTTGTCTTTGGAATGTCCTCCTCACGAACATGAATCTGATGTTAGCCTAAACAAAGATCAATCTTGGAGGAATACACGGCCCCGTGTAATTCATCCAACAACTCATCAATCCTGGGTATTGGGTACCTGTTCTTGATTATCTTCTTGTTCAGTACCCTGTAATCAATACACATCCGCATAGTTCCATCTTTCTTCTTCACTAACACAACCGAAGAAGCAAATGGACTAGATGAAGGTCGAATGTGTCCCATATCAATCAACTCCTTAATAGCCTTCTCTATCTCAACCTTGAAGTGCCTGGGATGTCGATGTTGATGGGCTTTGTCCCATCCTCCAATTCTATCACATGCTCAAATCCATGATTAGGTGGCCTTCCTGGTGGAATATCTCCAAACACCTTAGCATGCTTATCCAATACAGATTGGATATCCACATGATACTCACCCTCTGAAGAAGATTTGGAAGAAATGTTCACTTGAGCTGCCCAATCTATGTCATTATGACGAAAAAGTGTCTCCATACGCTTAGCTGAAACAACTCTAGGTGATCCATCTGATAAAGCTTTCAATATTATCTTCTTCCCATGATGGATGAACTCAATCTACATCTTATTCAAGTCTTGGATATACTTGCCAATAGAATGCAACCATTTCATTCCCAATACAATATCAATCCCTGATAAACCAAGCATGTAGAAATCATCTGTCAAAGTGTAATCTCCCATCTAAATGCTGAGTTGTGGTACCCTCTTTTGACAACTCATAGTAAAACCATCCACCACTACAACAGTGAAACCCTCAAAATCCTCTGATTATAGACCATGCTTCATTACTAAACCTTCATCAATAAAATTATGAGTAGCTCCACTATGCACCAAACATGTGACCTGCTGTCCATTAATTAAGAATTCCCTTAATCCTAAATGCATGAAACCTTGGAACTCTTGAAATAGTAGCAATAGTCACTAAATTGCTGATGTCATCAGTCTTAAGCTCTAAAGTAGGTTGATCATCCTCATGTGCTTTATCTATATCCTCATGTATCTCACTCTCATCATCATCATCATCATCTGAATGAACCCCTATAAGATATGCCTTGCCTTTACCTTTACACCTGTGTCCTGGTTCCCATGGTTGTTTGCAATCAAAACACAACTTCTTCCTCCTTAATTCATCACCCTCCATTGAAGTAGGACTAGTTTTGATTGGCTTAAATGTCTTCTTTTGATTAGAACTTCAACCCTTACCAAAGTTTTTTCTTTTGGCCTAGGAATGATGTAGGGTAAGTGTCAAGATCTAAAGCAAGCTCTATAGCCTCATCCAATGTCTTAGGCTTATGAACCTTCACCAATACTCTCATTCTATCATTCAAACCCTCAACAAACAACATAGTGACTCTCCTTTCTAGAATCTCAGGAACCATAACTGCAATCTTCTGAAACTCATTGATGTAAGAGTCTACTTTGCCAACCTGTTTGAATTGTGCCAATTCCCTATAGTAGACCTCTATGTCCTTTCTATCAAACCTGTTAATGAGCCTATGAGTGAACTCATCATATGAGTTAATCATATCATGCCATTGTGACACAAGTCCATGATGCCACCAATCATATACCAAACCCTCCAAATGCATAGTAGCAAAGTGTATGGTCTTTTCTTCACTCAAGGGTTTGAGTGTAAGAAAGGTATCAAGCTTATGAATCCATGCTCTAGCACTTATCTTACCACTGCCATCAAAATTAGGTAAAGGAAATTTATTCAATGCCTCTTTATACTCCTTAGATTCCTTCTTTTTAGGTTTGTGTTCCTTTTTCTTCTTGTTCTTTTCACTCCTTTAGAACATGAATTGATTGAAGTTTAGGTCTCACCTAACATCAGGTGGGAGTATATGATATTCATCATGTGCAACCATAATATCATCCATGAGATTAGCATTTGGCTCCTCATCCTCTGAAGATGTTTCCTCAATCACTAGCTCAAATCTTGGACGAAGTGGTCTATCATCAACTGTTGTGGTTGCTCTACCTGTAGGAGTAGGAGTTGGCTCTCTATGTGTATGTCTCCTTGTATCTCTACCTATGTTTGAATCTTCTCTACCTACAATGCTAGTTCTCCCACTACTTACGCTTCTTGATCTCCTAGAACGTGTATCTCTTGCCCTATCAACAAAAGTATCCAAACTATTTTGAAATTGATGAAGCATTTGTTGCATAAACTCTTGTTGTTGTTGAGCAAAAGTAGTCAAGAAGTCCTCAACATTTGGCTGGCCTTGTTCCCTTGTAGGACTTTCATTACCACTATTACCACCTCCTTCAGCCATGAGTGGTTGAGTAGCTAGATTAACGGCTCCTTGTTGGGCTTGTCTAGCTATCCTCCTTGTATTATACCTGTGTGGACCAACTTCTCTTGGATTCATAACCCAAAGGCTGGCAGAATCTTGGCTCTGATACCACCGTAAAGAACCCCTTATAAATGACTGAAATTTTTTGCCCAAATTTCACTATAATTATAAACCAAGAAAGCATATCAAATAGATAAATCATAAACTATTAGATATCACAATTGCAAAGCTGAAATTAAACCTTCCATGATGATCATATTAAAAGTAACACTTGTTGTTCCAGATATCAGACTGTCTCAGTTTTACATCAAACCATGTAATTATTAAGATATGACAATCAAATCACATATAAACCTTACAAACATCAATAGAAAAGTACATAGAATAGTTCTCTACACAAATGGACCTTAATGTAACTTGATATGGATTTTATTATTCATGAAAGACACAATATATCAGACCACTGTCATTGTTGTCATAAATGTTCTTGCCCAGCTGAATGATATATCAAACAAACTTCACAAATTCCTTTCTCCTATGCCAACGATAGGGTTCTAGGCTTGAGTAATAGATAAAAAAAGGTCTTTAAATGCTTTAGATTGTCTAAATTCCCTCAAAAGTTCACTGTCTTAGGACTGTATGATGACTGTAACAAAATATCAGTTGTTGTAGCATTCCCATTTTGCATCAAAACCACAAACTTATGCAAGTGATGGATCTCCCAATGCATCAATTGTCTTCATATATCATTTCACCATGTGATATTGATCATAAAACCCTGTATGACAAGATATCAACTGGTTGGAATGATAGATCAGTCAAATGAACATGCCAAAACTCCATAATTAGTTAAACTAATACATTGGTAAAGCTCCATCCAAACCAAGGGTTTTGACAACACTTATTTCCACTTCAAACCAATGTAAATAACCTACAAATTGAATACCAATGGTGAATATCTGAGTGATATCACCTCTAAATTAGATATGGGGCCATCACCATATCACAAGGGGTCATCTCCTTGTATGAAATCACTAGAAAACATAAATTTCTAGTAATACTATGAATTAGAAAACATACCAGATTGATCATTAGCCTCCAATTGAGAGTGGACTCCTCAATTTATAATCCTCAAGGTTGAGTGCTCCTCCTCTTTGGTGTTTTGAAATAAACTTTGGATTCCACCAATGATGATCAAAGAATTTAAACAAAAGTAAACGAATTACATAAAAATGCAATCATTTAATATTCTTCTTCTTTTGCTTGGGCGGCTGAGCAAGCATTTAAAATCTTTGTTTTGGCATTTAAACATTGAAGAAAGAATAACTTGCATTTAATTTCCTCATAGGCGGCCATATGATAGTTGTTACTTATTTAAAATACTCCAAACCTGATCGGCGGCCAGCAAAGTTTTCATTTAAAACCTTCAAACAACATTAAATTACCTTTGTACTGAGTGTTTGGCATTGAATTTCCACACTATCAATTATTAAATGATTTTCATAGCATTGAGCGAACCTCCTTGATGGTCGTTGGAAGCAAATAGAACCACTAAACCATGCGTGCCACCTCATATAGCTAGTTGATCCTCTTAGGATGGCTATTGGAAAACATTTGAACACATTTTTACATAGGCTTAGACCTATAACTTCATTTCAGCAATTACACTACACAAATAGGTCCCACCCCCCTAAATACGTGGAAATACAATACAAATTGCAATCTCCACATGATAAAGCTCAAATAATTTTGGCTAATATAAAAGTTTACTAAAAAACACTTAGCCAAAATCAATAACATTCCCTTACCAAATCTTTTAGCCTACGGGAATGGTGAATAGGGTAAACATCAATGCCACAGGTGATCATTCAGAAAGTGGAGACATGACAGAAAAAGCACTCGAGATGTAGCAGGGTGGCTGACCCTGAACACATGGCTCTTGTCTTCAGAGAGGGGGAGGTACCTGTGAAGCTTCATGGAGGGTTTGAAAGAGAGAAGCTACCAGAGCCATGGGGGCAAATCTACCTCATGATTATGAAATTCTTCACGCTGGAGGGAAGATTCAAGGTTTTTTACCACTTCCAATTTTCTTTCCTTAACCATTTTAGGAATAAGCTTGAAATTAGTTTTCCTTTCTTTCTCCTTTCTTCTCTGGATAATTCTATCAAGTTGGTGTGGGAGATTAGAGCTGAAAATGTTGGCCATCCGGTTGTTCCCATTCATCAAGGCCTTATCCTACATCTTTACCACTTTCACCTCACTCTGTGCCCCCTAAAACAAATTAAAGTCAAACTGTTTAAGGATCCACAGCTGTGTGTTTCCCCTGATTCTACTGGAAAGGTGAAGACCTGTGTGGGGACCACTAAGATTGTCCTTAAAAACCCTAAGGTTGACCCTTGTACCGAGGAGGATACCCCTATTCGAACCCCAGCCACCTTTAAGAAGAAATCCCAGCAAGGCACCACCCAGATGACTAGGAAGAGGCCGGCCAAAAGAGAAAGAGTGGAGATTAAGGATAAAGGGGCAGCTACTGTGAAAAAAGCTAAGAAAGGTAAGGAGATTGTGGCTATGGTGAAGCCTAGGGATGAAGGGGTTGCCATTGAGAAAAAAGCTAAAAAGGGTAAGGAGGCTGTGACTATGACAAAGTTTGTGAAAATTATTGAGCTAGATTCTGGGACCAAGATTGCTGGTAGTGGGGAAGGTGCAGAGAATGTTAACCTGAGTGTTCGTCGGTCAACCCACATTACTAGTAAACCTACTGCATCTCCTCAAGGGGTGGAGATATCTGATGAGTCAGAGTTTGTTGAAGAAACTATGGAGGAGGGAGGGGAAGAAACCCCTACTGAGTCAGTTCATGAAGTGGAGGGGACTAGCTACTTCACCTCCATGAACGAATCTTGCTCTGAGGAAGTGGGTGAAGCTGCTAAAGTGTATGGGGGTCAAGACAACAAGGTAAGTTTCTCTGTGTGTGTTAAGACTGCCGAGGACCTGAGGCACCTCCAGGAGAGGATGGCGAGTATGCAGAAGAAGTGGAAGGTGATGGTGGAGTTTGCTGCTAAAGCCCTTCACAGGGTTGTGTCGATCTTTATGGCTGTTAAAGACTTGGATGATAAGGTCAAGTAGGTGGGGTTGGATAGCTTGGGGGATTACAAAGACATGGTGGAATTCCTAGCCAAGTATGGGATGACTGATAGTCCCTAGTTTCTTGTTGTTTCTACTATTTTTGTTGTTGTCCATTAGTTGTTAATGTGTTGTTTCTGGCTTGGTAATGGCCTGTAGCCCTTGGGGCCATTTTGTATGGGGTTCTAGACCCTCTTTTCCAACTCAACTAATCAAAAACAAATACAATAAAAAAAAAGAACAACACAGGAACAACAAAAGAACAACAATAGAAATCACAATATTATTTGATGTCTTCCAGTTTCTATAGACCACTAGTAGTTTGCCACTCTCAGTTGAGGAAATCCACCTTATCGATGAAGGTAACAATATTAGGGTATTCTTTAGTGCCTTTTCCTTTCTCTTTGTATTTCATTGTTCTAGCCCTATTCCTCCTAGCAGGTCCTTCCTACTTGTCCCTTTGGCATTTTTGGAGCTCAAACTAGAGAACATACAAGCTAGTGGTTGAGTTCTTTATAGTTTCTTTTCTAAAAGAGACCACATCATCAAGGTTTTCCTTGAGATCATCCTATTTTTTCTAAATTTAAGTAATGCTCTATTCCAAGCCTTCCCTTCTATCAAATGTGGCTACAATTTTTTTCAACTCACCCAATATCTCCTCATCAACTTGGCCATTGTGTCATTCCTTGTTATTCTTGAAAACCTCCAATTCCACCTCCTATATCCTCTTATTTGAAGTGTTCTACTAAGACAACAACCATTTAATTAAATTGATGTGCAATTAGAGACTTCCTTATAATTTCTCCACTTTATCCTCTAGATTGATGCAATTCTGTAGTTTGAATGTTCCCCAAGAAGGGAAACTTATGAGCAGTGGGCACCAATATTTTAACAATAGGGGTGGGGTCAATTTGTCAATGACAATAGACTTAATTTTAGATTTCTTAGGACTTGGGGTGGGCTCAGGGGTGTGGTCTTTAAGCTATCATGGTGGGACCAAAGAGGGGTTATAAATCCTAGGGATAAAGGTGGGGCCAAGTTTCTAGCAAGCTAAAAATGATACATATAGTATATTAGTCCTTGGTGGAGGGGCATCTCTACCTTCCTCAGAAGGACCTTGAGAACAGAGTCTTCCAAAGAAAGTTAAAAATCCAAAAAGGAAAATTCATTTTAATATTATGCCTAAGATTATTAAGCATAGGGAATAGATAGGAATAAAATTATTTATATCTACCTTCTAGTGTTATGTACCTCAATAGGGTTTCTACCACCTCCTTCCAACAACCTGACAAATCTTCTCTCTTGAAGTCATTTTGGAATCTTGAAACTCATTCTCCACGCCTTAGGAAATCTTTCATGGCATTGTAGTCATGATTTTTTTCTACTTTTTGAAAATTGACACCATCTATGCTAAGACCAGTGGCCATGGAAATGAGATCTAAAATCCTAAAGGATATACCTCTCACATACATAGTTGTGCTTTTCCATGAGGTTGCAAACTCCCTCAACAACATTGGGTAGTAATCATTAAGGGATTCTAAATATTAGATTCCCTCTATACAATATGTTCCAAAGTTTGGCATTGTTCCGAACCATCTTGGAGCTAGAAGGTTATATTCTCCTAAGCTCCCTCCATTTCAATTATCTTGTTATAAAACTAGCAAAATCCTACAATGTTGTTCTTGGTTCCTTGGTTCCTTTTTCAAGATACTTATTCGATGTCCAATTCAAATACTCTTTATTTCTATATTGTTCTTTCCCAATATCATTATGCATTGGCATTCTTTTCCTTTAGCATCCTTGAACATCATTTTGGGTGTCCTTTCTCCTATCCTTACACATGCCAACATCACTCCAAATTAGGAGTGGTGATAGGGTATTAACTTGTGATCCTTGCTTTTTCATTAATGTTGTCTTTGATTTTTTGAGGGAGAGATCCCTCCACATCTCATTGTTTATATCCTATGATATTTCCACCTAGATTGGCCAACAAATTTGCGGAGGTGTTTTCCTCCCTATGTATGTGATTATTTTTTGAAGATTTGAATGACTTGGATTTCCTTAGATTCTTCGATTATGGTATTATAAGACCAATGGGGAACATCCCTGAAGTTTAACATTTCACTAATGTTTTTGGAACCTCCTTCAATTATCAAATTAGTTATTCCATAGTCTCTATCTAAACATATTCCTTGTAGAGAAACGACGGTCTCAGCATAGTTATTAGTCTAAACCCTAATGTTCTCAGTGAATGCCCCTACTAGTTGACCTTTGTTGTCCCTAATTAGACCACCCCACCCAAATATAATGTTAAAATAGAATGTTTGGGTTAATAATTTTAATTTCACTATTTTAAAAGGATTTAGAACAAACTACCAAATATAGTTTTATCAGTGCAAATATTTTATCTTCATTTGATCTTATATTATTTAAAGTAAATCAATTCATATAAATATATATTGAATGAAAGAATTAAAAGTGGAAAAGAACATGAAAATTATTTTAATGTCAAATGAAGAGTAATGTTTTTATTTTGACTATATGGTAAATTTTCTAAAAATTAAATTGTGTAAGATTAGAATAAAAAAATGTATTGAGAAGAGCTTCTAGATAAAACTATGCATATCCAAGTTCAAATTTTCACATTATAATGTGATCAAAAAATTCTTAAAAGAGACACATATCCTTTATTAGGGTACTATTTGGATGTAGTGTGTAGTAGGAAAAATATTTTATGCATATGATAGGTCTTCACGATTAATACCTAAAACTAAAACATGCACAAAATAAGAACTAATTCTCATTTTTTAAGAAACATGAATAAAAAATCAAAGTAATTTTTAGTAATTTAATTCAAATTTTTAAAGAATAAAACATATTAAAATAAAAGAGCATTGTATATGTTTAGTAATTTCATTGTTTGAGTCCAAATATAAATTTAAATTGAATATAGATTTTATTGAAAATGCAACAAAAATGAGATTGTTCTCATATAAATTTAATTGGTTTTTAATAACACACTTCAACTATTACAATATATTTTCTTTAAAAAGCTTCATTTCCCATACAAAACCAACTACAAGAATGTAACTACCAAAACTTGCCTTTATTAAATAAATTAACAATGATATGTTAATTAATTTATTTATTTATTAAATTGTCATCCACTAAATTATAACACCCCCTTAGTGTTGACATTGATTGGTACAAAAGTTCGTCTTCATCACTTTGAAGCTTAATTTCTTCATCACTTGAAGTATGATCCTTTTCTTCTATTATCATAGCTTTATGTCCCAATTTTCCATCAAGGATATCCCATGCTCTTTGTTTGTAATTCAATACTACATGCCATGTCTTTTTACAATAAAAATATGTACGATTTACATGTTTGGACTCTGTCACATGTTTTGATTTACTATACGAAGTACTAGGCTTGTTTTATGCAGTTAATGCAACTTCTTCTTTTGCAATATGTTTGTTTCTTTCATCAAGCAGTGTGGATATGATATTGTCCAGACTTGGATTGATTTATCTAAAGGTGAATACCTTGTGAGACATACTATTTAAAAGTATAGCTTTAGCATCATTTTCCTTTATTTTCTCATTTATACCTATCAACTGATTTATTAAAGAATGAAACTCACTTATGTGAGACACTATGTCTTCATCTTCTTCCATTTTCAATCCATACACTTTTGTTTTATATTTTTTTAGATGCACTATCAGTTTTTTATCCAAACAAAGTGTTTAATGCTTCCCAATTTTTCTTAGAAGATTTTTTTAAATCCACATGATGTAAGTATGGTTTAGATAAACCAAGACCAATTATTGCCAAGGCTTTCTTATCTTTTACCTTCCATTTTTGAAGTTCATCCACATTTGTTGGCTTTGTCCATGTACCATCAACAATTTCTTAGAGATCTTTTTCAATTAGCAACAATTGCATCTATATTTGCTAATTGTGAAAATCACTTCTGTCAAACTTTTCATAAAGACTTAATTTATCCATTGTATACTTATAAATTAACTCAATGGATGTCAGATTCAACCAAAAATATGTCCTTACAAAAAAAATCTTTATAGCTCCAATAAATATTTCCCACACCTTTATTATTTAGAAATAAAAGGAAAACCTATAAGTAAAACTTTCATTTATCACACCTCTACCATAATTTATAAAATAGTAGTTCAAAACTATTAAACAGTGGCTTCAAAATTGTTTGTTTATACCCTAAACGCCTCTTTGAACAACAAATTTTTAAAAAAACTATGCACAATGAATCTCCACGCCTTGCTAGAAGAATAACATAGGAAATTGAAATGCATAAATTTGTTTACACATAATGATGTTGTTGTTGTATTTTTAACGCCTCTTTTTGTCTTAGAATTTTAATATTTCATTGAAAATATATTACCATGGCTATTGGGCATGACTGACACATGAGGGAGATTGTTGGAAGTGCTAGAAGTTCCTTTAGATCCTCTTAAAATTGTAAAAAAACACATTCAATTTTTCAAAACACCCATGTGTTTGAATGTTGAGTGTAGATAATTATTTTACCTGGATATAAATTATGAATTATCAATGCTAGATCACATATGTCCGTAACCCTTGAAATACTAACCTTGGAAGAGACCACTTGAACAAATTCATTCCATTTATTTGAATAACATTTAGACACTTTTATCCCACCTCCCAATTGTATTTTTCCTATCTTATGTTTTGTTCAACTTTACATTACAAAATTATGTCTTCATGCAACTCTTCTTTTGCACAAAGTTTAAGTCCTCAAGAGTAGGTAACATATTGAGCTTTTCTTTATAATTGAATATGGAAGTATAAAACAGATCACATAGGTTTCTAAAATTTATAACAATATACATCCTTGTGAAAGGAGATATGATAAAAATTAATTTTTAAATATTTGAATGCACCTCAAAAAACTACACATCTCGATAACCTAAATAAAAGTCTCAAATTAGATTTAATATTTTTGATTATGTTTAAGATATAAGTAATTTCAACTATAATATTTTCAATGATAACGATGAAGACATGCAAATTGATTGGCACCCCATAAGTCTGTATGGGTCTATTTGTGCAAGCCCACACCTAGTCCAAGCCCTCTAGGGATCATATGATGTCTAACATTTACAATCTTGGTTGAACTTGTACAAAATAATTGATAACAAGAAAATTAAGCCACAAGAATGATTATGATCATGTCAAAATTTGAATCCTTAGTCTTAAAGCAAGTCAAAGTAGATAATTATTATTATGTACTTTATCAAATTTTAAAATTTTGAATTAGGTAATATATTTAACATTTATACATATAACAAGCATAACTCAAATTTGAACACATTATATCAAAAATGCTTGTGTACTATATTATGACTAAATAGATAATTCCATTAAACTACATCACATTATATTCCATTACATGATGTCTACTTACGATACATTAATAAGTATATATATACACACATATACATACATTTGATAACCCTTGGGAAATGTCTTTGCAATGTATCCCTTGATAAAAAAAATAAAATAAAAAATTTAAAATTGTATTATATTTCATTAAGCCACAAGAACTTTGTGTTTACTCTAGGTTATCTTCATATGCAGTACTATTTTTTATGAATCTAAGGTTCTACTTGGAGCATTCCATTCATTCTTTTCACTAAGTTATCACCTAAATTTTGTGTTGTGATCCAACTTGTTTACATATTTTAGTTAGACTCTAGGGTTTACATATTTGATTCCTTCTTATGTTGTTATGTGATTAATGAGATTTTGTAGTAGTAATAATTTATTTGGTTTCATGTCATCTTTGGAAATGATTATTGTGACCATTTGAAATAGGAAAATGGAACATTTATATATCATGCCTCTTTTCATTTAAATTTGGATAGTATATTATTATTAACAGTTAATTTTATTATATATTCTTCTGGTACATGTATGTTTGAACTGATACAAATCTTTTGGTTTTTCTATTAAGGGTCATTCTTGATAAATAAACATGGATATAAGATAAATGTTGAGATTAATGTTAGACATAGATATTGTCTCAAATATATTACAAGGTCTAAATTTGAGTTTGAAAGGTGAAGTGTTAGGTTTTATCTTGCACTTTTTGATTGAATTCTAGGATAGACTTTGGATTTTTGGGCCTAAGGTTACCATTTTTGATAGATTCAACTATTATCCAAACTTATATCTATTAAGAGTTAATGCAAAATCTTAAGTTCATGTATGGTAGATTTTGGCTTTCAAAGGGAAAGGTGAATAACATTATTTCTGAGTGACATGGCATAACCATGGCTTTGAAAAGTAGTTTACATGACAAGTATTGAATATGAGGTGGCAATTTTTTAGTTACATGGCATAGAAATGATAGGTTGGTATTGTTTGGTTTGATAAAGTGGTATATTTAATTCCATTAATGTCATCATCCTGTATGCGTTGAATGATCTCAAAAACTAAGAGAATCTTCGTAGAGAAGATATTTCTTGGGTTGCTGAATGAAGTTTTTATCATTCTCTTTTTCTTTGGCCACCTTGTTGATAGTAAGGAATACTGAGAGGGGGGGTGAATCAGTGTTCCACAAAACTTCTTCTTAATAATTTTGTTAATCCAATTTCTAAATCTAATAATATAAAAGAAGAATAATCATAGGAACAACAACCACAAAGATGTTACAAATGAACACTAGAATTTTTAGGTGGAAAACCCAAAAAGGGAAAAACCACAGTGAGTGTTAGTTCATAATATATTAATATAGCACAATACCGAATTACAATAAGGCTCACTGCCCTGAGAAAGGCTCACTACAAGAAAGGCTCAATGCCAAAATAGGCTCACTACCTAGAGAAAGAAAGAAGAAGGAAGAATGGCTCACTGCCAAGTTTAGCTGCTTAGATTGCATCTATACAAACTAATTCAACACTCCTCATCTGTCTGCCCTGTTTCATTGCTCTGCTCTTATTCGAGGATAAGATCTCTCTTCTTCTACTAGTTGTTCACTTATCTTCACATGCTTTTTACACAAAATACCTCTTCACTCAACATCCATACCACCAAAACAAAATTCATCAGATATATATATCTGCAACAAGATTTATCTCTTAATCAGGTTGACAAGCTAAACTTGAAATGTGTAAACAAGAAGTTGTACTCTGTCAGCTTGATCTTGTGTACAATCTGCATTACAAACTCAAACAAATGTGTACAAGTCTTCACATAGGTCAGCCCCAATCATATAATCTCTTAGATTAATTATCCAGATGCTATAACTTCTCCACATAAGGATCTACCATGCTTGTTAGCTTGTTCCTTAAGAACATACTTGGTCAATTCATCTTTCATATCATAGCTCATATTGTGGACCACAGGAGACTTAATAAATCATATCCAACAATCATTACTGACCTCCTAACAAGGCTTTAGATCTACAGAACCAAATAAAATTGTATGTCAATATGTGGATCTTGGAACTGTTGGACTGTCACAAAGAAATACTATCAAAATGGAAGCTGATATTGGGAAGCTTGTAGAATGTGATCTATTGAACTTCAAGGGCTATAATCTTGGATTTAGGTAGTCATGACATGTCTTTTAGTTGTCTAAGAACTGTAGGAGAAAATATACACTTGTGGAGAAATGCGGACCATTTTACTTTGCACTGTACACATTTCCTATCTTACCTCTGTTCATCTAGACTTCGACATTTTCTCCAAATGACTTCTGGAGGAAGTCATGACTTGAACACTGGAATATATCATCATCAAATAGATATGAGTCATCATACCTAAACTACATTTGTAGGTCTTCATCTACGGAGGCATACCGATTCACTTTCTGTCCCTTACTATGAACACTGTCCATACTTAGTCATTTTGGCCTTCTAGACTTGAATACTTTTGTGTCTTGTTGCCAATCCAAGTAGATCTTTTGGAATGATGTCTTCTTTTCATGTTGATGTATCCTCTTTGCCTTGTTTCCATCAATGACAACATTCCAGTCTTCTTCATAGCAATGTCTCTTGCCAACAATCTTACCCTTTGGCATTGATGGCAACACTTAGTGAAAATGCTAGATTGCTCCCCCTTTCTATATACACTCTGTATTTCTTCTACCCCTGAGATGTTTTGCCTATTTTTCACTAATCTTCTTCTCCCCCTTTGAAATCAATGAGAAAGGTGTAGGTTGCAGAGTCAAAACTTGTCAAGACTGCAAAAATTTGTTGTACTCTGCTGCATATGTACAAGTGCAATCTTCAACTTTATTTTACATGTGCTGGAGGATGTCACTAAAAATGTTCTTAATTTGGGCTAGCTCACCATCCCAACTTTTCTTGGAATTATCCAAAATTTGAATATGACCACTAAGTAGAAAAACTATAGTCTCTACCTTGTGAAGATCAGAGGTTGTGTCAGATTGTAAAGCTACTTGTGCTTCAACTACTAGATTAAACATAGAATCTAGCTTAGGACTGATTATTCTTCTTAGCGGACACATTTTGTTTCTGATTTTGTCCCTCTCACTTATTAGATTGTTCAAGTCATCATGAAGGTTGATGACTTGACTTTCCTTGTTGCTCACTGATTGTATCACCGGATCGAATGACTTAGAAATATTTATCAGTTTCAGCTCTAAATCCTTGATCTTCACTTCTATTTCCTTAGTGGCTTCTGATCAAGATAAGAAAAATTTGTATATGTCACCAGCTTCTTTAATGGCACTCTAAATGCTTTTTATTCTATTATCTAGCTAGGCTTTGTCATCAACTATCATTTTCTTCAATTCATTCAATCTTATCTCATTAAACTCTTGCCTAACTTTTATGTCTGTGGATTTCTCAAAGGGTTCAAAATGTTTACTTATAGAGTTTAATAGTCCTTTGAGTTGATTTTCTGATGACAAAGAAGTATCCTTCTGGTATGTTGGCATCAGCTTCTCCAAAATGCTAGATGCCTCACCAATGAGCTCACTATCCTCTATGTGAGACTTTAACATTTCCTCTCTTGCCTTTGCTAGTACAATTGATGCCAATCTAAATTTTTGTATAGGGGACATTGTGTCCAAGTTTATTGGACCATGTAGAAACTTAGGCTCATCCAAAACTTGTTTCTCTTTCTCCAAAAGTTCTTTAACTAACTCTGTAGTGTCTCTTGGTGCAGTAGAGACTTCTTCTTTCAAGCTCTGCTCTGGATCATCTAGATCCATGTCCTTATTAGAGTCCTCCTTTTGTTCTGGTGAAGGATTTTCCTTAGCCTGTTCCTCCTGAGTCCTCTCCTTGTCAATTTTATCCTTAACTTGATGTTCTATAGAGGATCTTGTTTCAGCAAGAACTTCTTTCTCCTCAGTCACTTTGTCATCTTCATTTATTTCCTACTTAGGGTTCAGTTCTAGAATAGATGTACCATCTTCAGCCTCAGTTTCTTTATTGTCATAAATGGTTGGGAGATTGAATTCCCTTAATGTGTTTAGAGTGGTTTCTTTAGTTTCCTTTACCACTTTTTCAATGTCTCCTCCCATTAGAGCATTCATTCTTTTCTTTGACCTGAATTTGATGTGAATTGCTTTGGAGATTTTTACTTTTTCCTCTGGAGTAATTTCTAGACATAGTTTTATTAAAGTGTGCTCTCTTAGTTCAGCATCCTTTGCCATGGTCGCTTCCTTTCTTGCATACATTATGCTTGCTAGGCTATGTGGAAGATCATCAATTATTTCAATTAGGGCCCTATTGTAGTTGTTCAGATATTCTACAAAAGCAATCTTAATAACCGTTTTATCTAGAT
This sequence comes from Cunninghamia lanceolata, assembly GCA_027924645.1. Taxonomy (NCBI): domain Eukaryota; kingdom Viridiplantae; phylum Streptophyta; class Pinopsida; order Cupressales; family Cupressaceae; genus Cunninghamia; species Cunninghamia lanceolata. The sequence goes on along the minus strand of BSBN01000163.1, from coordinate 3,518,429 downwards.
CATTATATTCATCATATAATTATGCAATTGGTTTTAGATTGTCATCCACTATTATGGCTTTGAGCACATCTTCAAGACTTATAGTTTCTTCCTCTGTCAAAGGCACATCTTGCCTTTGCCTTTTTATAGATTTACCTTTACCAAAAGGTTTCTTTTTGATGGTTCCAAAGGCTTTTATAACCTCAGCTTTCATCTTTTTCACTTCTTCATCAGTTTTTCCTATACTGACATACATCCTTCTACCTTTTTTATGGAACCTGGAAAGGGGATTTGAATTATGGGTCCCTGGGACCCCCAAAAAGAAGACCTGGTCAGAAAATGGGGGCTTGGACTTGGGCGCCCGTGCCCTAGTCCTGCCCCATTTTTTGGGATTTTAAATTTTGGTGGGGGTGTCAGCTCCCGTCCTATGCCTCAGGATTCTATTTTCAAATTCTTGATTTTTGTATGATATCGAGATGTTATTTCAAATTTTGAATTTCCCTAAAGCTAGATATAAAAAGACATTTGAAAATTATTTTATCACACACAATTCTTATGCAAGCTTGATGCCAAAACTCTGCTACAATTGCCATTAAAGATCAGTGACTTGTTGAAGCTCTTGAAAGTATTTTGTATTTGCTATCATGGAGACAATGGATGGAGATTAGGAATCAAGATCTTGAGACTATCTTGCTCTTCCTAGGGTTTGTACACCTTTTGCATGATCAGGAGAAGGGTTGAAGCCTCCAACATCGAGCTTGGAGATCCTTTATAGACATTACTAATTCACCTTCTTGTTCATGCAAGTCTTCATTTGTTTTTAGCTCCTTGAGGTGAAGTTGTATGTGTTTATTGATACAAAGCAAGTTGTTGATCTTCCCTTGATTGAGACATCTAGGGTTTGATATTTCTGCATACACATTGTTAGGTTTGCACACACTTCTACAAATCTTTATCTTTGTCTATTATTGAGGTAGAAATACAAAAGACAGGGCTTGATTAAGGAAAGCTCCTATATAGCCACAACACCTTTCACCTTCTTTTGTAGGTGCAAATCATGTTTCACAAGTTCTGGTGGAAAGAAGCTATAGGAAGAAGGATGTTGCAAGATTATGACACTTGCAAGACCAAGGAGTAGGCATCCTAGTCCAACTGGGGAATTTTTTTAGGATCTGGAAGCCCTTTGGGATTATCAGATAGCATGTGTAGAGTATTTTTAGTGACAGGAACTTTTAGGACTAAAGAGCGGGCACCCTAGTCTAGCTGGCCCTCAAAATCTGGGTGCACAATCTGTAAAACCCTTTCTCTACATTTCTATGATTAGTTTTGCTTGTTTCATTATCAGATTCTAAATATTTCTGATTTAAGGCATAATTAGGGTTTTACTTGGTTTATGAGCAAAACACTTAACAAAACCTGGTTGGGCTCTTAAAATCAAACCACACAGGCATAAGGGATAGACAAAGTGATTAGTAGCTTGATCTTAATCTCAATCCTTGTCCTCCCAATGTTTAGCACGGTGAAATAGTAGTACTTAACCTAGTTGAGACAAATCTACAATTTTACCCTAAACATTTTGGTGAACCCGAGCTTTAACAAATTTGCATCATTTTAAACTTCAGATCTGAAATAATTTTCTATCCTAGAGCATAATTAGATTGAAAAATCTCTTTGGTGAAATTGCATGCATTGAAATGTGAATCATATCCTTTATCTTTTCAATAAAAGAGTTGAAAATTATCATTTATTGTTTTGCATAGTATTTTATTTTCATAAGCCATCATTGTGCATTTGAATCTTCAGTTAAATAGAGCATGTTAAAATGTCAGACTATTTTTTACAAGATTTTCATGCTTATGATGAGTTGTTTAGTCATGATGACTTTGATATGTTAGATGAAGCCCTTGAGGACTTTATCTCGATTGAACATTCCACTACGAACTCTAAGCCATCATTATTTCAAAGATTTGTAAATGTGATTTATGTTCCTAAACCTAAAGAAGAGCTTGAAAAACCAAAAATTATGGTCACTTTATGTTTAAATGTGGTTTAACCATCTTCTAAACCTATGCTCACTATTAAAGGTTTTCCATCATCTTCGCGACCTCCTAATCACATTTATGATAATGCTAAACAAATAGCGAAACGAAATTTACAACAAACTAATCATAATGTGGTTGCTCATGCATATAACACTCATGATCACATTTATGATAATGCTAAACAAATAGCGAAACAAAACTTACAACAAACTAATCATAATGTGGTTGCTCATGCATAAAACACTCAAAATAATAAACAAAGCACACAACAATCGAGCATTCTGATATCTTTACCAGCTTCTCAACCTATGCTTCCTTAAGCACCTCATTTAACATATAAAGGTGGTAAAGACTATGATCTTGTAGAGTAGCTTCGTGTTACTCCTGCAAAGATATCTCTTTGGGAGCTTATACAAACTTCACCTACTTACCATGGAATGCTCCAAGAAGCTTTACAAAAGGTGATTGTCCCACCTACTATTAAACTAAATGATGTTGCCATTCTATTAGATTGTATGCATGCAACAAAAATAGATATTTTGTTTCAACAACATGAATTGCCATCTCTTGAAGTTTAGAATCAGTACGATCCTTTGGTTATCTTTATTACAATAAACAAAACATTGGTTAAGAGAGTTATGATTAATAATGGATCAACCCTTAATATTTGTGGCATTGATTTATTACATAAGGTTAAAGTTGATACATCTACCATCAAAATGGAATCATTAAGTATCCATGGTTTTGACAATGTTGGACAACAATTCGTGGGCACTATAACTTTACCTATACAAGTGGGACCTGTGATTGTGCCTACCCTAATTCATGTCATGCCCTGCTCTCTATCTTACAACATGATTCTTGGTAGACCTTGGATATATACATTAGGAGCAGTTCCTTCTACTTTACATCATTCAATTAAGTTTATATTCAAAAATAAGTTACACACTATCCATGCTGATCTTGAACCTCATAATTGTTTGCAAATAGAAGTTCATAAACATGTTGTTTAGCCTATGAGTCTAAACAATGTGAAAGTTGACTTATCAACTCCTCTTGCTTCCAAAAATGTTACGCAAGAGTCTAAACAATCGAATGTATTTGTTGGTGATGACTGGGGTTTATTAGATTTTGCATCTTCTTCTATAGGAGAATACAAACCTAAAAACCCCATCCCTGAAACATCAAATATTGCATCGATTACATTGAATACTTCAATTGATAAACAAAAATCTTCTTTAGTGACAAATAAGGATAATACCCTTACTTATACTACTGATTATGAAACTTATGAAGCTCCACCTTCCCCTAAGTGAATGGTTTCTCTTTAGGGTAGAGGATTCCACATCCTTTATAAAAATTGTGATTATGTAGGTAACAACTGTGGTACAAATCAATAAGGAATCAAAGTCCCTATAGAATATGCTTCACGACATTGCTCAAATGGCATTGGATATAATCCTTTCAGGGAATCCAAAGCCCATAAATGCCCTACTCTTAATGTGAATACAATATCAACACTTAGTTTGATATTTCCTGAGATGATTGACACTAATTGTCCTCCAAGATCACTTCCATTGGATGTATTCTCAGCAAATGAAACAATAATGGAATTCTTGGGTGCTTATGACAACATTCCTCATTATCATTATAAACGTGGCCTACCTTCTTATTTAAACAATGATGCATATTTTGGAAAAACTACTAGAATAATAAATGCTACTGTAGAGCCTAATAGAGAATTTGAAGAACAATTACAATCCAATAATCCCTTAGACCACAGTACTCTCCTAAATGGAAAGACTGTTGATGTTGTTATGGATAAGGATAACACAGAAAAAGTTGTCCATATTGGTGATTGTTTAAATATGAAAGAAAAGGAAGAGATGACTAAATTATTGCATGAATTCTCAGAATTGTTTGCTTGGAAATATTCTGATATGCCTGGTATTGATCCTCAGATTGTAACACATAACATCATGTTGAAACCAGATGTTAATCCATTTAAACAAATGATTCGTAAGATGAATCCTAAGATTGCACTGCTTGTTAAAATTGAGATAGAAAAGCTTTTACAAGCTAGTTTCATTTGACCTATTCATTATTCACCTTGGATTTTGAATATTGTTGCCATCACTAAACCTGATGGTCACATAAGAATGTGCACAGATTTTTAAGATTTGAATTTGGCATCTTTGAAAGATGATTTTTGACTCCCTAATATTGATATGATTGTTGATTCCATAGCTGGACATGAATTACTATCTTTCATGGATGGTTTTTTAGGATATAATCAAATTCTAATAAATCCTCTAGACCAGTATAAAATAGCTTTTATAACACCTTGGGGTACATTTTGTTGGGTAGTCATGTCATTTGGACTTAAGAATGTAGGAGCTACTTACCAACGTGCAATGATTCTTATATTTCATGATTATATGCACAATATTTTAGAAGATTATGTCGATGACATCTTGGTGAAGTCTATCCATCGTAAGGATCATGCTACAAATCTTCAACAAATATTTAAGTGCATAAGGAAATATAATATGCGACTGAAGCCTCGTAAGTGTGTTTTCGGTGTGGACAATGGAAAGTAACTCAGATTTATTGTTTCAAATCATGGTATTGAAGTAGATACAAAAAAGATAGATGCAATTGTTAATATACCAATACCTAAGAACATATCTCAACTTCGTAGTTTGCAGGGAAAGATACAGGCCATCTGCCAATTTATTTCATAACTCGCGGATAGGACTCGCCCCTTTACACAACTCTTGAAGAAAGATTCTAAATTTCAATAGAATTCTAAATGTCAAAAAGCTTTTGATGACTTAAAGGATTGCTTAGCTAATCTGCCTGTTTTGCAACCTGTTGTTCCTGATAAACCATTTTTATTATACATCTCAGCATCTAACAATGCCCTATGAGCTTTGTTAGCACAACATAATGTTGAAGGAAAAGAATGTGTTGTCTATTACATCAGTCGAACTTTGCTTGATTATGAAGTGTGATACACTATTATAGAGAAGCATTTCTTAGCTTTAGTGTTTGCAACTCAAAAGCTTAGACATTATCTCCTAAATGCTGAAGTACATGTGATGGTAAAATTTGACCCTTTGAAACACCTCTTTGCAAGAAAAGATCTATCAGGTTGTCTTGCTAAATGGGTTATGTTATTAACAAAATTTGATGTTAAATTCATTTCTCAAAAAGTGATTAAAGGACAAGCATTAGCTGATCAGTTAGCTGAAGCTCCTTCGCCCTTTTCTATATCTTGACGACCAAATTTTAACAATATCTACGGATGAAAAATGGGAATTATACTTTGATGGATCAAGATGTCAAACTGGCTCTGGGGTTGGTGTTATATTGATAACCTCGTAGGAAAGTCGATTCTCTTACCACTTAGACTTCTCATGTACAAACAATATAGCTAAATACAAAGCTCTCATCATAGGACTTCGTGCTGCTTTGGCTCTTACTATTAAGCACATTACAATATATGGCGATTCTCAGCTAATTGTAAAACAAATAATCAGATCATATCAAACCAAAAATGATAAGCTATCTCAGTACCATGAGTATGCATTATCTCTCTTAAAACACTTTACATCATATTCAATCAACACTATTCCTAGGAAAGACAACCAGCATGTGGATGCAATGGCAAGCACAACTTCCCTTATATCCCCTGATGGTTCTCTTGAGGAATTTACTTTTGTTGTTCATAATCTTAAAACATCGGCAATTGAAGATTAGTTGCGAATTTGGAACTCGATGGTAATACATACACTGATGAATGGTTCTCCTATATATTTAATTATTTGTATGATGGAACTATTCCTAATTCATCATCTAAGGATGCCCAACTCCATTTACGTAAACTAGCAACGTGCTACATTATACTATCAAATGTCTTATATCAATGAGGTTACAATGGTATTTTACTCCGATGTTTAAGTAATTTAGAGATTCTAGTAGCTTTAGAAGAAGCTCACTCTAGTGCCTGTGGAGGGCATTTTAGAGGTGTTTAGGGTAAAATTGTAGATTTGCCTCAACTAGGTTAAGTACTACTATTTCACCATGCTAAACGTTGGGAGGACAAGGACTGAGCTTAGGATCAAGCTACTAATCACTTTGTCTATCCCTTATGCTTGCATGGTCTGATCTGAAGACCCTAACCAAGGTTTTATCAAATGTTTTTACTCTTCAACCAAGTAAAACCCTAATTATACCTTAAATCAGAAATATTCAGAATCTAACAATGCAATAGGTAAAACTTATCACAGAAATGCAGAGAGAGGGTTTCAGAGACCGTGCACCTGGATTTTGAGGATAATTTGGACTAGGGTGCCCGCTCTTTAGTCCTGAAAGTTTCCATAACAAAAAATCTTTTGTACAGGCTATTTGATAATCCCAAATAGCTTCAAGATCCTAGAAATTTCCCCTAGTTGGACTAGAAATTTCCCCCAGTTGGACTAGGGCCCCCGCTTTTTAGTCCTGCAAGTGTCAGAATCTGAAAATTCAAAAGTCTATGATGACTATATCTACAATATCCTCCTTTTTGTAGCTTCTTTCCATCAGAACCTACAAAATATGATCTATACTTACAAAAGAAGGAGAAAGATGTTGTGGCTATATAGGAGCTTGCCTTAGTCAAGCCCCATCTTTGGTATTTCTACCTCAACAATAGCCAGAGATAAAGATTTGTAGAAGTATGTACAAACCTAACAATGTGTATGTAGAAATATCAAACCCTAGATGTCTCAATCAAGGGAAGATCAGGGTCATCCCACAATAATGGGTTACACTTTTTGGCCAAACTTGACATTGAAATCAACATTTTAAACTGAATATTCACTTTCTAACACCTATAGACGCTAAACCGTTAGGAATTTGAAGATGATGTGAACTAGTGATTTGTGAGATTTTGCTGGTAGATTCTAAATATATTTTTAAAAAGAAATTTGGAGTTAAATTATAAAAAAAATTGCATCTCCTTTGATAACTAGTTTTTAATAGTAAACAATATTTTTTTAATGTGATGTGTATCCCGTAGCACATAGCTTTTTATATACAAAGGGTAAAATTTTGATTCTTTTGAATTTAGATTGGTAACACCAATATATATAGCATGCATTTGGTTTTATAATGTTTTGTTGAATATTTTTTTTAATTAATTTTTGAAGTCAAACTAATTATAATTTAGACATAGGCGTATTCCGTAAAACATAACTTTTTCTATATGTATCGAATTCAATTTTTTCTTTTTTGTTGAAACAAGGACATCAATACCTAGGGCATAGATATTTTTTAGAATTTTTTTTCACTAATTTGCTAATTTTCCATGTGTCTAGAACAGAGATCTTGATGTTCGGTGAAAAACCTACATTCATAAGAAATAAAAAATAAATATAATAATCAAATAAAATATATTTAAAATTATACTTTTTGGGAAGCTTGTAATAAGGACTACATACTTTAAAAACATAAATTTTAAATGAATTCATTTGATCCCCCAAAAGGTAAATCAAAATTGGTTTTTTATCAGCATTTTGATAGGTGTAGAGGAGACTCCATTATAGGTATGGTTTAAAATTAGCTGAGTTCTATCCAAGGGGGTTTTAATCTAAGGGGGTTTGATCAAACCCTCTTCTATTAAAACACTTTAAATGGAACCTTTCAAGGCTTAAATCATTATATTTTCTAAAAATATGTGATTTCAGCAAAAATCAGGATGTCCCAGAAAGTGTAACCCATTATTGTGGTGGCACCCATCAACAACTTGTTTTGCATCAATAAACAGATACAACTTCACCTCAAGGAGATGAAAACAAATGAAGACTTGCATGAACAAGAAGGTGAATCAGCAATGTCTGCAAAGGATCTCCAACCTCAATGTTGGAGGATTCAACCCTTCTCCTGATCATGCAAAAGGTTTACAAGACCTAGGAAGAGAAAGATAGTGTCAAGATCTTGATTCCTAATCTCCATCCATTGTCTCCATGATAGAAAATACAAAACACTTTCAAATAGCTTCAACAAGTCATTAATCTTCAATGGCAATTGTAGCAGAGTTTTGGCATCAAGCTTGCATAAGAATTGTGTGATAAAGTGATTTTCAAATGTCTTTTTATATCTAGCTTTAGGGAAATTCAAATTCTGAAATAATGTCTTGATATCATGCGAAAATAGAGAATTTAAAAATGGAATCCCGAGGCATATGGTAGGAGCTGACACCCCGCCAAAATTCAAAATCCTAAAAAATGGGGTAGGACTAGGGCATGGGTGCCCAAGTCCAAGCCCCCATTTTCTAACCAGATCTGCTTTTTGGGGGTCCCAGGGACCCAAAATTCAAATCCCCTTTTCAGGTTCTATCAACAAGTTACCTCAAAAAGTGAACAATCTGCAACTAGACTTAGTCAATTAGGGTTTCGAGAAGCCCAAAAAAGAAAAGGTTGAGAGGTCACCAAAAGCAAGGAGCTAAACAAAGGGAAATTGTACCATTCCATATAGGAGGACAATTATTGATGTTACATTTAGCCCTCACTTTAGTGGTCATATGACACTACGTGCATATACAACTAAAAGAAAGTAAATGCATCAATCATGAAAAGGATACCCAAAAGGATATTGTAGAGGAAGCCAAAGTGTTGTCACCGAGAAGGAAGAAGCCCCCAAGTCTGCAATCCTACAAGACCACAAAATTAGGAACCACAACCTATAGAGGAACACTTTTGTCAGAAAATCAAACATCAAATCAACCTACAACCACCACCAAAGAGTTGGTATGAAAACACTAAGGGGGTTGAGTGATGAGACATGATGAGGGAGGAAATCAAGGGAGATATATGCCCCCCCTTGTTTCTACTTGCTTAGTCTGAAAAGGAGAAACAAGGAGATATCCACGCACATCGATTTCAAGGGAACTTCATGAGAAATGTGTTATAAGTGTCACTTGAAGAAAGAACACTCAGACATAACACATTGGGTAAGAAAGAGAGTGGAACTAGGTTTCCAATGCAACAAATGGCATGGAAAATGGAGTTCGATAGCTCAAGATAAGGGCTCAAGAGTAAAAGAGATCAATCTTGCACCTAGTTAGGGATATGAATTCTCACTCATTTACTTTATGTAAAGGCAGTTGTCACTTATCATTTACTCATTCTTGTTTCTTGTCATTGTAGAAAGTAGAGGAGAGAGAGAAGGAAAATAGGACAACCATGCCAAGTTGACACACATATCAACCACCATGACTGGAGATACTTCGAGCCCGAGTGGCGGAGAGATGTTTCAAGGCCAAGGTAGGGTCCTAATCCTACACTTCTATCATCTTTCATTGTACTTTTGTTTTGACTTTTATCATTTTCTGTGTCAGGAGGAAGAAGGTGGGAAGGGGTCCTTGAGAGGGGTGCCTGGGTTCACCTAGGGCATCAAAGTCTCTTTGGGGTGCCCTAGTCCCACAAGAGTGCCAGTGTCCCTCTGGGGTGCCCTAGTCTTCTTGGGACGCCCTGGTCCATAGAGGACATAGGCCCTAGGCATAGGCACTCTTTTCTGATCTTGATAGATGATTTTAGTTTCTAGAGGGGATTCTGATGTTCTTGTTTGCTTTTCAACCTATAGGACGTCTCTGAGACATGTGCGCACATAGGCAGTCACCTGATGGCACTTCTACAAGAGTGTGCTAGCTTCTTGTCTGTCACATAGAGAGAGAGCCTATAGATGGTGGACCTATGGTGGGTGTTTGATATGCCCACAATTAGATTCCACTACACTATGTTGATGGCATTGATGGAGAGGTGGGATGCAGATACATCCACATTCCACTTACCGACAGGCGAGATTACCATCACACTGGAGGATGTATTCAGGATCCTTTGACTTCCTATTTGAGGAGAGATAGTGAGGATAGTAGGACATTGCTCAACAGGGTATACTCACAAGAGTCAGCTATACTTCTTGGGTCAAACTATTTCTCAGGCAGAGCGAGGACACATTCAACTCTAACTTCTAGAGTAGGGATGCAGAGACATTTCCTTACTGCAGAGGATTATGATTGTCACAGTCGCATTAGCCATCGTGCCACATGGACAAGGCACTCACCCACATGGGGGTCTTGTTCACACCATTAGGAAGATGGAGGAGCATCAGACGGTCTATACATGGGGGCACAGTATGCTTGCACACCTTTATCATGACCTGGGGCGATATGTCCATTATGAGATGCATAGTCTGATGATCTGCACACTACAAGTTGGGCATTTGAGCACATTAGGTGCACACAACCGGTGGGTTATCCTATAGAGGTAGCATTCACCCATCTGCATGTTTATGCCTATCCACTGGTTAGGTGTTGGAGGCATGGGGAACTATTATATTGGAGAGTTGTTTTTGACAGATTATAGCCTGGCAACATCATCTGGAGACCATATCGCAGCTACATTGGATGGACTGGCTAGTAGAGGTAGTTAGCGAGGATGCAGAGGGATAGGCTAATGGCTGGTCACCTCATTCACATCATGGCTTGGTTCTACTTTAATAGGGTGGCATGATAGTTTAGACAGATACAAGATGTTCCTGCAGTGCATCTTAGTTATGCGCATATTATGCGTAGTGCAGTCAAAGCGAATACTGTCTGACGGCTAACAGTAGTAGACATGCCACTTAGTGATGAGGATGGTCCTGAGGATGTAGAGCCAATGTCAAATATAGATGATGTTGGTTGTATCTGAGCATATCTGACCTAGTGGCACACAGCACGGCCTGCTCCTATCTTTCCACCTAGTCACCCTATAGGCGATGCTTGACCTTGGGTCGGTCACGCTAGTGACATAGGGATAGAGGACGATGTTAGTTATTTTGTGGGATACTACTATCTCAAGGAGGATGTGGAGGATGACAAGGATGAGTCAGAGGAGGTCCCATCACAGTACAACTTTAGAGCGAGACCACGACAGGGCCAGTAGGAGGCAGACACAGACAAGGAGACCAAGTCGAGACCACGGTCTAGGGCTCGTGGTCCTATTCCTATAGGTGATGTGAGACCTAGTTAGAGAGAGAAAGGAGAGTGTAGTAGGTATGTGCCCATAGCTACAAATTAGATAGTAGAGCTCATCACACATTCAGTGATCCGAGATCCATCCTGGCGAGATGGAGATCCAGGTTAGGGTTTATTTATTATTTTGATGCATTGTATGCCTATTATTTATGATATTTATATGGGAGTCTAACATCTATCTCATCCTCTATTTTGTAGTTGGGATAGACACTTGGCAAGACTTTGTGAGTCATGTCATAGCAAACATAGTACCTACAGATTCCTCATAGTAGTGAGTGCGGGTAGGTTATTCACCATGATCATCTGCTAGGTGGCATGCAAAGATATTTATGTCATTCATCAGGTACAAGACTGATATAGAGGCTATGCTAGAGCAGTCTACACGAGAGACAAAGAGGAGTTGCAATAGAGAGATAAGCGTGTTGAGGCTGATCTTAGGGCATAGCGAGAGGAAATGGTAGTGGTACCTACATCAAAGGGAGAGCCAATTGTCAGTGAGTTCTTACTACATGAGGTTCAGTAAGTGAGAGTTGATAGAGACAAGATTCAGGCCGAGAGTGACTGATACCAGAGGATGTACCAAGAGGCACATGAGCAGATGATAGAGATGAGAGGAGAGATCAAGGAGTTATGATTGCAAAGCATCTCTAGGAGTCATTCACGATCCGTAGCCACACATGGTCAAGCTTCTGTCACTCGCACACCACGAGGACCTGAGCATACTAGCGATCAAGGCTCAGCTATATGATGTATAAAATTTATGCACTACGACATCCCATTTTGTCCTGAGGGATATTTGATTCAAATGTATATTTTAAACTAAGGATATATATATATGATGTTTATTTCTTTCTATCTATGTGTAATCATTTTTTATCTATCACATGTGATTTTTGTAAAAATAAAACTAGTGATGATATCTAAATGCTATAATTAATGCTATTGTGACATACCAACAATTCTTAAAAGAACATATAGTAATAAGCACAATGATCAAGCATTTTACACATAATTCTGATTTCAATGCTATATCCAGTTAATACCCAAAGTGATCTGAAAAAAATAATACTTAAGCAGGATACAACAATGATCAACTAAACAAAGATACAATGTTAAATGAATTAAGACAAAATATTAATATTTTGTCAAAATTGAAGCTAATCTATGTAATAAATTTGCTTAGGAACATTTAACATTAGATCTTTAAGCATAAAATCTTTTGAGGTGCGCTACATTAATAGGCTCCTTAAGCAGCGTACCTTTCTCATCAGCTAATTTATATGCTCTGAATCCAAAGGCTTCAGTGATTATATACAGTCCAAGTCAATTAGGACTAAACTTACCTTTTTTCTAGGTGGTGCATTTATATTGCATTGATTTTCATAAAGAACTAAATCCCCAACGTTGAATGAACATTGTATGACTTGTGCATTATAGGATTGTTGTATGCATTTTTTATAAGCCTTGAAATGCTCAAGAGTGTTAATCTGTCTTTCATCAAGCATCTCAAGTTCTTGTAATCTTTTCTCACATTCTATGTCATCATTCATGATATCTCTTAGGGAAATTCTCAAGGAAGGAATTTCTAACTCCAATGACATTATCATGTCTGTGCCATAGACAAGATTGTAGGGTGTGTTACCAATAGGCATTCGAATTCTTGTTCTGTAAGCCCATAATGCATAGGGTAATTGAGTATGCCAATCTTTTTGATGTTTATTAATAGTTTTCTATAAATATGGTGCAGGAGCACCTACCTGACAGCTGGTCTGGATAAGGCAGTTAGTAGTTTAGGTCCTGTTTATGTTTCCAAGAAGGTCTGTTAAGACCAGTTGCATGTAATAAGGTCAAGCTGATCATGATAAGATCATGCTGACCTGGCTTTTGCTATTTTTAGCTAGTTAGTTATAACAGCTGTCATGATGTATGTTCGGTGGGATCTCCCAGCCGCTTGGAGAGTTCCCAGCCGCTTGGAGTCGGGTCGGTAGTACTCATAGGGAAATCTTTATAAGCATGGGATCGGTTGATTGTAAATCATCGATCAGACTTTGCGAGAGTGAGGCAGAGCGAGAGAAACTGAGCATTGTAATTGCATCTTTTGTATTTGAATAAAGTATTCCTGTTTGTGTTCATCCTCTGTTACATTCCATTGCTTGATCAATTTGCTGGTTTGAGTGGTTGCATGGATTTCCTGATCCATTCCACCGGTTGATCTGTCTGATCGGTGGAATGGTAATGTATAGTAGGTTAGGTAGTAGTTTGTTTGTTTGCATGCAGGTGTGCAGGATCGCGGTCAAGAGATGTTGAAGACCCTAGCATCCTCATGTGCTAGGTCGAGTTGATAAGCTGATTGAGTTGGATCGGGTCATCCCTGGTGGATCGGCGAAGTGAGATTTCGCTAAGTGAAGAAGTTCACCGAAACGGCATCATCAGGATATTTCTGCAAATATCCTGCAGACAGTTCGGACATCATCATCCGGATAAGTGAAGGAGAGCATGATGTTGTCGATTGCATGAAGTGCAAGTGCGTCGGGGTGATCATCATCAGGAGGGCCGAGGAGGAGCACATCGGCATCAGGCTGAAGATCGGGTTGATCGCGGGCCGAAGAAAAAACTAAGTTTGGCAAACAGCAGGATATGACGTCATCATCATCATGATATACGTCATCAGGACATTTCGGAGCAGCAGGATATTGTGAAACTGCGGGTGACGTCATCGTCATCAGGATCTACGTCATCAGGATATCGGGTGACGTCAGCATCGAGTGAACGGTGCGAGGAGTTAAGGTTTGTCATCATCAGGATAAATGGGAAGAACCGGATGTTCGTTATCCTGTTGAATATCATGATGCTGAAGCTTGTGTCGTCGGCTATCGGAGCATCGAAGGGAAAGTGTTGAAGGTCGTCATCAGGATATTTGGAGCAACCAGATGTTGAATATCCTGCTGACGAAGGTGATGTTAAATATCATGATGAGGCCGCTAGTGCTTGTCGCCCGATGAACAGTACAACCGGAGGATGTTTGCGCCTGTTGAACATCATGATGATGTTGAAGGTAGTGAAGACGGAAATTGTCGGTGAGGTGAACAGTGGACGTCAGGAGGATGTTCGCGCTGGTCGGACATGATGATGCTGCCGATAATCGAGTAAGGTGATGCTGTTGACAGGCGAAAGTGCGAAGGCTTGTCTGCAGGAGGATATCGGTCGGCAGGTGCAATATGATGATGCTGTTAGTTTTCGGAAACATGATGCTGACAGAGTAAAGCCGAAATATGATGATGTTGGTAGTTTTAGCGAATATGATGATGATGGCGAAGATGATGATGATGAGGTTGGTCTGCAGACATTCATGCTATCTGCGAAGGTTATAGTGTGGATGCCTCTGCATCATAGTGGTATCAGAGCTCAGCAAAGGGTCTGGGCTGGTGTGTGTTGATTCTGTCACCGAAAGGGCAGAGGTAGAGTGGAATTGTGTGTGTTGGGTGTAGATTGAGAGGTTGACAAAATGCCTCCTAAAGGTAATGGGACTGCAAGGGAATTGCAGGAAATGAAGGAGAAACATGCTAGAGAGATGAGGAAGATGAAGGAGCTTGCTGAAGCACTTCAAGCCAGGCTGACAGCCCTGGAAAAGAACAAAAAGAGGGAGGTAGAAGACAGTGAGTCTGAAGAAGAGGTAGATACTGTTGAAGAGTATGAAGAGGTAGCTGAAGATCTGGATGCTGAAGACCAGAGACTGGCAAAACTGCTAAAGGCAGTGCAGAGTGAAAAACCTAAGGTAAAGGTTGATGTTTCCAAGTATACTGGAAGCTTGAATGAAGATGAGTTGTTGGACTGGATTGCTGCACTTGATAATCACTTTGAATGTGAAGATGTTGCTGAGGATCAGAAGGTAAAGATTGCAAAGACCAAGTTAGGAGGTCATGCTTTGGTATGGTGGGATTATGTACAATCTGAGAGAAGGAAGCAAGGGAAGTCTAAGATCACTTCTTGGGATAAGATGGTAGCAAGGATCAAGGGTAAATTCTTGCCAAGGGATTATGAAATCCAGATGTTTAAGAAGCTGCAATTTTTGAAGCAGAAAGACAGGGATGTGAAAGCATATACTGAGGAATTTTATCTGTTGAGTATGAGATCTGGTCATCATGAGAATGAGGTAGAAAAGGTGGCTAGGTACTTGGCTGGGTTGAGGTTTAACATACAGGATGAGTTAGTGTTAGCTAACCCTAAGAATGTGGAGGATTGTTATCAAATGGCAATCAGGATTGAAGAAAAGCTGAATAGAGGACATGATAAGTCCATGAGAGGAAGAGGAAACAATAGGGGAAGAGGAGCAGCCCCTGCACAAAAGCAAACCATTGAGGTTCAAGAAGACACTGGTAAAGGACAAGGATAGTCTGATTTCAGAGGTGGATGGAAAGGTACTAGAGGAAGATTTGGAGGTGGTAGAGGTTCTACTACATTTTCAGGAAAGTGTTACACCTGTGGTGAGTTTGGTCATCCATCTTTCAAATGTCCAGAAAACAAAGGTTCATCATCCAGAACTGATAGAACAAGTGACAAGAGAGTACAACTGGTGCAAGAAGAGAAAGAAGAAAGTGCACAGAGTTCAAACAAAGGTCTTGAGAATTATGGATATCCAGAGAGTGGAGAATCACTGATGTTAAGGAGAATTAGTTTGCAGGCATCAAAGGATCTGATGCAAAGAAGAGCTCTTTTCAAAACCACATGCAAGAGCAAAGGTAAGGTATGTAAGGTTGTCATTGATACTGGTTCAACAGACAACATGGTATCTCAGGAAATGGTTGATAAACTGAAGCTGGAAAGGATTCCACACCCACACCCTTACAAGGCATCTTGGGTGAGTGATAGGCAATCACTTTTTGTCTCTGAACAGGCATATGTGGATTTCCAGATTGGACCCTATCATGATAGGATTTTGTGTGACATATTGCCTATGGAATGTTGTCACCTACTGCTAGGTAGACCATGGCAATTTGACAGAAGAGTACTGTATGATGGGTATGCTAATACCTACACCATCAAGAAGGATGGGAAGACTATTAAGTTGATGCCATTGCAGGCAAAAGCTGCAGTACAGAAGGCAGCCCAAATCATTTTAATGGGAAAGAAGGAGTATGTGCAGATGCCTAGAGGAGCAGGCATGAAGGCAGTTCAGGATACTGCAGGGAAAGGAGTTGTTACAGACAACAAGCTGAAGACAGTTTCAGTTGTGACTGACAAAGGTCAGCAGCAGGTTCAGAAACAGGTTTGCAAACAGCAACCAGTTCAGAAGCATGACAAGGATGTTGTCATCATTGGGACTATTGCTTGTCCTATGAAGATTGACAGGAAGATACAGTTGAACACTACAGAAGCAGTTCAGCCAGAGGTTCTGGTCAGACAACCTGACAACCACAGGGACAACCTGAGAAAGGCCTACATCAACAGGCATGATGATTTACTTGCCAGAAAGCAAGTTACAGTGCAGAAGACTTGGAGACGCCAAGAGACAGCGCAGACAAAGCTGGAGCAGGTCAGAAGACTGA
This sequence comes from Cunninghamia lanceolata, assembly GCA_027924645.1. Lineage (NCBI taxonomy): Eukaryota > Viridiplantae > Streptophyta > Pinopsida > Cupressales > Cupressaceae > Cunninghamia > Cunninghamia lanceolata. Next base: position 3,501,801 of record BSBN01000163.1, on the reverse strand, counting down.
CAAAGCAAAGTGTAAAGGTGGAAGACTTCCACATGCTAAACTCATGGGACATGAGTTCTTTTCTGTTGGGGAGTATGGTGCAGGAGCACCTACCTGACAGCTGGTCTGGATAAGGCAGTTAGTAGTTTAGGTCCTGTTTATGTTTCCAAGAAGGTCTGTTAAGACCAGTTGCATGTAATAAGGTCAAGCTGATCATGATAAGATCATGCTGACCTGGCTTTTGCTATTTTTAGCTAGTTAGTTATAACAGCTGTCATGATGTATGTTCGGTGGGATCTCCCAGCCACTTGGAGAGTTCCCAGCCGCTTGGAGTCGGGTCGGTAGTACTCATAGGGAAATCTTTATAAGCATGGGATCGGTTGATTGTAAATCATCGATCAGACTTTGCGAGAGTGAGGCAGAGTGAGAGAAACTGAGCATTGTAATTGCATCTTTTGTATTTGAATAAAGTATTCCTGTTTGTGTTCATCCTCTGTTACATTCCATTGCTTGATCAATTTGCTGGTTTGAGTGGTTGCATGGATTTCCTGATCCATTCCACCGGTTGATCTGTCTGATCGGTGGAATGGTAATGTATAGTAGGTTAGGTAGTAGTTTGTTTGTTTGCATGCAGGTGTGCAGGATCGCGGTCAAGAGATGTTGAAGACCCTAGCATCCTCATGTGCTAGGTCGAGTTGATAAGCTGATTGAGTTGGATCGGGTCATCCCTGGTGGATCGGCGAAGTGAGATTTCGCTAAGTGAAGAAGTTCGCCGAAACGGCATCATCAGGATATTTCTGCAAATATCCTGCAGACAGTTCGGACATCATCATCCGGATAAGTGAAGGAGAGCATGATGTTGTCGATTGCATGAAGTGCAAGTGCGTCGGGGTGATCATCATCAGGAGGGCCGAGGAGGAGCGCATCGGCATCAGGCTGAAGATCGGGTTGATCGCGGGCCGAAGAAAAAACTAAGTTTGGCAAACAGCAGGATATGACGTCATCATCATCATGATATACGTCATCAGGACATTTCGGAGCAGCAGGATATTGTGAAACTGCGGGTGACATCATCGTCATCAGGATCTACGTCATCAGGATATCGGGTGACGTCAGCATCGAGTGAACGGTGCGAGGAGTTAAGGTTTGTCATCATCAGGATAAATGGGAAGAACCGGATGTTCGTTATCCTGTTGAATATCATGATGCTGAAGCTTGTGTCGTCGGCTATCGGAGCATCGAAGGGAAAGTGTTGAAGGTCGTCATCAGGATATTTGGAGCAACCGGATGTTGAATATCCTGCTGACGAAGGTGATGTTAAATATCATGATGAGGCCGCTAGTGCTTGTCGCCCGATGAACAGTACAACCGGAGGATGTTTGCGCCTATTGAACATCATGATGATGTTGAAGGTAGTGAAGACGGAAATTGTCGGTGAGGTGAACAGTGGACGTCAAGAGGATGTTCGCGCTGGTCGGACATGATGATGCTGCCGATAATCGAGTAAGGTGATGCTGTTGACAGGCGAAAGTGCGAAGGCTTGTCTGCAGGAGGATATCGGTCGGCAGGTGCAATATGATGATGCTGTTAGTTTTCGGAAACATGATGCTGACAGAGTAAAGCCGAAATATGATGATGTTGGTAGTTTTAACGAATATGATGATGATGGCGAAGATGATGATGATGAGGTTGGTCTGCAGACATTCATGCTATCTGCGAAGGTTATAGTGTGGATGCCTCTGCATCAAAAATCTATCTAATAACTTTGTTTGAAGCTTCTGCTTGGCCATTTGATTGAGGATAATAAGGAGTAGGGAAGTGATGTTGTATATGATATTTTTTGAGGAACTTTTTCACATCCTTGTTCTTAAATGTCATACCATTGTCCAAAATGAGGGAGGAAGGTATTCCAAATTGAGAAATAATGTTGTCTTGTATAAATCGACAAATTACATCGGCAGTCGTGGATCGCAAGGGGACTGCTTCAACCCACTTTGTAAAATAATCAGTGGCAGTAATGATAAACGTATGCCCTTGAGAGGAAGGTGGGGAAATTTTACCAATTAGATCGAAGCCCCAAATAGAGAATGCCCATGGTGACACCTGGGCACGAAGCTCTTGAGCAGGAGCATGGATTAGGTGTTTATGTTGTTGACATTGCAGGCATCTCTTGGTGTAAGCAAAGGAATCTTATTCCATATGCTACCAATAGTAGCCCATACATAACAATTTTTGCACCAATTATTTTCCTCCAAAATGCCCTCCACAGGCACCAAAGTGAGCTTCTTCTAAAGCTATCAGAATTTCTAAATTACTTAAACATCAGAGTAAAACACCATTGTAACTTCAGTGATATAAGACATTTGATAGTATAATGTATCATGTTGCTAGTTTGCATAAACAGATTTGGGCATTCTTAGATGTCGAATCAGGAATAGTTCCATCGTGTAAATAATTGAATATGTAGGAGAACCATTCATCAGTGTATGTATTACCACAGAGTTCTAAATTCACAACTATAGGGTCTTCAACTATCAGTGTTTTAAGATTACGAACAACAAAAGTAAACTCCTCAGGAGAACCATTGGGGGATATAGGGGAAGTTGCGCTTGCCATTGCATCTGCATGCCAGTTGTCTTTCCTAGGAATAGTATTGATTGAATATGATTTGAAGTGTTTTAAGAGAAATAATGCATACTCATGGTATTGAGATAGCTTATCATGCTTGGTTTGATATGATCTAGTTATTTAGTTTACAATTAGCTGAGAATCACCATATATCGTAATGTGTTTAATAGTAAGAGCCAAAGTAGCATGAAGTCCTGTGATGAGAGCTTCGTATTTAGCTATATTGTTTGTGCATGAGAAATCTAAGCGATAAGAAAGAGGAATTGGCTTTCCTGCGGGGCGTATTAATATAACACCAGCCCCAAAGCCAGTTCAACATCTTGATCTGTCAAAGTATAATTCCCATTTTTCATCCACAGAGATTGTTAAAATTTGGTCATCAGGAAATACATCTTGATTTTGTATAGAAAAGGGTGAAGGAGCTTTAATTGACTGATCAGCTAATGCTTGTCCTTTAATTTCTTTTTGGGAAATGAATTTAAGATTGAATTCTGTTAATAACATAACCCATTTAGTGAGGTGACTTGATAGATCTATTCTTGCAAAAAGATGTTTCAAGGGGTCAAATTTTACCATTACATGTACTTCACATTTAGGAGATAATGTCTAAGCTTTTCAGTTGCAAATACTAAATCTAGGCAATGCTTCTCTATAACAGTGTGTCACACTTCATAATCGAGCAAAGTTTGATTGATGTAATAGATAGCGCATTCTTTGCCTTCAGCATTATGTTGTGCTAATAAAGCTGCTAGGGCATTGTTAGATGATGAGATGTATAACATAAATGATTTATCAGGAACAGTGGGCTGTAGAACAAGCAGATTAGCTAAGTAATCCTTTAAGTCATTGAAATCTTTTTGACATTCATAATTTCATTGAAATTTAGAATCTTTCTTTAGTAGTTACGTAAAGGGCCAAGTCCTATCTGCAAGTTGTGAAATAAATCGGTGGATGCCCTGTATCTTTCCCTGCAAACTATGAAGTTGAGATGTGTTCTTAGGTATTGGCATATTAATGATTGCATCTATTTTTTTCCTCTCTACTTCAATACCACGATTTGAAACAATAAATCCAAGTAACTTTCCACTGTCTACACTGAAAACACACTTACAAGGAATCAATCACATATTATATTTCTGTATGCACTCAAATATTTGTCAAAGATTTGTAGCGTGATCCTTACAATGAATAGAGTTCGCCAGGATGTCATCAACATAATCTTCTAAAATATTGTACATATAATCATGAAATATAAGAGTCATCACATGTTGGTAAGTAGCTCCTACATTCTTAAGTCCAAATGGCATGACTACCCAACAAAATGTACCCTAAGGTGTTATAAAAGATGTTTTATACTGATCTAGAGGATTTATTAGAATTTGATTATATCCTAAAAATTCATCCATGAAATATAGTAATTTATGTCCAGCTATGAAATCAACAATCATATCAATATTAGGGAGCGGAAAATCATCTTTCAAAGATGCCAAATTCAAATCTCTAAAATCTGTGCACATTCTTATGTGACCATCAAGTTTAGCAATGACAACAATATTCAAAATCCAAGGTGAATAATCAATAGGTTGGATGAAACCAGCTTGTAAAATCTTTTCTGTCCCAGTTTTAACAAGTAGCACAATCTTAGGATTCATCTTATGAATATTTTGTTTAAATGGCTTAACATCTGGTTTCAACATGATATTATGTGTTACAATTTGAGGATCGATACCAGGCATGTCAGAATAATTCCAAGCAAACAATTCTAAGAATTCATGCAATAATTTAGTCATCTCTTCTTTTTCTTACATATTAAACAGTCACCAATAGGGATAACTTTTTTAGTATTATCCTTATCTATAACAAGATCAATAGTCTTTCCGTTAAGGAGAGTACTGTGGTCTAAGGGATTATAGGATTGTAATTGTTCTTCAAATTCTTCATTAGGTTCTACAGTAGCATTTATTGTGCTAGTAGTTTTTCCAAAATATGCATCATTGTTTAAATAATAAGGTAGGCCACATTTATGATGATAATGAGGAATATTGTCATAAGCACCCAAGAATTCCATTATGGCTTCATCTGCTAAGAATACATCCAATGGAAGTAACCCTGGAGGACAACTAGTGTCAATCATCTCAGGAAATATCAAACTAAGTGTTGATATTGTATTCACATTAAGAGTAGGGTGTTTATAGGCTTTGGATTCCCTGAAAGGGTTATATCCAATGCCATTTGAGCAATTTTGTAAAGCAGATTCTACAAAGACTTTGCTTCCTTGTTGATTTATACTACAATCGTTACCTACATAATCAGAATTTTTATAAAGGATTTGGAATCCTCTACCATAAAGGGAGACCATTTCTTTAGAAGAAGGAGGAACCTCATAAGTTTCATAATCAGTAGTATAAGTAAGAATATTATCCTTATTTGTCACCAAAGAAGATTTATGTTTATCAATCGAAGCATGTGATGTGATCGATGCAATGTTTGATGTTTCAGGGATGGGGTTTTTAAGTTTGTATTCTCCTTGTTGGGACTGAAATTCCCAAGCTACTTTTTTGGCAAATATCAAGTTTCAATCATCTAAAGATTTCAGTATATGAGCATATATGGAAAGATTCACAGTTGTTTTCAAGCATAAATTAACAATTGAGTTGATAGAAATATTTGGATTTGATCTATTCTGAATCCTAAAGAATTAATATAACATGGTTGAAGTGCTCATTAAAGATGAACCATAAACAAGGAAGTGAAAAGTTATGAACCTTGTTGAAAATAAAGGAAAAATGGCATTAAGTACCAGAGCTAAATATGGGTGAATTCCTTGTCGAAAATGAATAGGGGTTACTTTTTGAACCATGTTAAAATTCCCTGTATTTTGCAAGTTATGAGTGTTTTGGTAAATGTACAAGGGGAGTGTTTGTGAGTTGCATATACAAGTCTATTTGTATATCAGGTTGTTTATACAAGGTTTACATACAAGTCGCTCATATACAAAGTTGTTTGCATATGCAAAGTCATTGTGAGTCACAAAAATGGGTTGTCGGGTTTATTAAATTTTTATACTTGTATGCATTTCGATGACACATTTTTCATGCATACAAGTCAGGCTCGAGGCCCGAAATAATTCAAAGTTTAAATGTATAATCGGTTGGTTCTGTCTAATGTATGTTTTGTTTGTATGTTTGGTAAATTGACAACATACAAAGTGGATATGCAAAGCCCATATGCAAAGAGTGGAACTGAAACAATTATGAATTAACGTTAAGTCTTTGCATGTTTGTACTTTGTATGTATGTTGTGGTACATACAAGGTGATATGCATAGCCGGACCTAAAAAATCTATGAAATAAGAAAAATTCGTTGTATATTTGTGCTTTGTATCTATCAGACATACATTGCCGATATACAATGTATTTCATACAAGCCGCGGAACCAAAGGTTTATTAAAGCTGGAACATTCGTTGTATGTTTGTATGTATCTGACATACATTGCCGATATACATTGCATGTTATACATTGTACGGAACTTAAAAGGGATTAAAATCCAATGTAAATGATGCATCTCAACTCAATGTATATCAGAATATGCATCGCATTATATACAAGTGGCGGAACCGAAAGTTTATTAAAAAGAGTTAAAAGCTTGTATATTCTACGTTTTTTTATGTATGTTTTGAACATACATCGCATTTGATACATGCAAGCCAGAATTTAGAGAAATTTAAATCTAATATATACAATGTATCACACTGGGAACTAGTGTGAACTAGTATATACAAGACATGACTTGTTATCACCGGTTCTCTTTACCATTTCAACCAGTCACCTTTTGTATCCAACACAATGTACATTCTCACATACATTCTTAAGGATACATTTGCGATATACATTTGCATTACACCTTCGGTGAAACAAAAGGCACCTTACGCTGATATTCTACCACCACACAAACACAGAATAACTTATACAAAATAGAAACCTTAAAAACATCATTAAAATCTGAATGGTTTCTGACAGTGAACAAGTTGTATAAAGAAACCCTCGAAGGATATTAAGCAGAATTACAACTAAATATTTTGTTCGACCCTGAAATGGTTATCCATTTTGATGATTAGTGGCGAGTATTAAATTTCCTTAATCTGTTTTATTAGAACAAATACTGATTTCAGTTATCAACCATCACAACTATTGTAACTAGTCTGAAGCTTGTATGCCTCTCTTTATAAGAGATGACCAAGACCAAAATAATATATTAGAGAAGAGAGATAGAATATAGGATAGAATAGGGACAGTTCATAGAATAGAATAGGGGATACTATAGATTAGATTTGAACAACAATGCTAGTTCATTTTTAACATATTTTATTTCTAGTAAACCATGTGCAAGCATTCTCTGATGAAGTCAAGTTTGTGAACATGAAGCAGTAACTGCAGGTTTCGGTATCAACTATCTATTAAATTTATTCAATTAAATGACTGTCTCCTTTCAAAGTTTTCTCTGTTATTCAATTTGAGTTATCAAGTATATCTTCAAGTTGTCTATACACATTGGTTGTTATAGTGTGATAAGATTAATTGGTTTCTGCTTTCAGAATTAAATCCTTTAAATCTATCATAGTAACTGTGAAGACATTGTCATGGATCTGTAAGAAGAGTCATATAGCTAGGTTGTATTCTGTCTCTAGTTTTGATAAATTTGTTACAATTGCAGTATCATTTTGATAGGTTCCTTCAAGCAAGGATTAAATCCTTTTAGATTGATGCAGGTAATTTGATTTTGTCAAGGATTAAATCCTTTTAGATGAATGCAGGTAATTTGATTTTGTCAATTGGATATATATAAGTATGGAATATTAACTATTTCCTTGCAGGGTTGTACAAGTTACATACCTTTTCTTTCATGCCAGATAGTTCGAGTTTTTACCAAACAAACAGTCATTTATTTCATGATCATGCTGACTCTATATTAAATAAGGCACTAGTCTAGTATTTTCATTATCACTTATACAAATTCATTTTAGATTTACTTAGTTAGATTGCATTATTGTTTTAGCTTTTTAATTTAGATTATTTTTTAAAATTAACTTGCTGTCTTTTTATCTATTTTATAATTTGTGCCATTATCAATAGTTAGATTAATTTTTATTAAAGTAGTGATCATCTCTTTATTTGCTTTATTAATTAGAGGTTTACCCGCCTAGGTCTGGCAGAGCCTGAAGTGAAGGGGGTTTAGCCATATCTAACCCGTGTCAGTTAGCCAAAAACGTCAAGAGAGCCTGGCACCCTCTTAGGGTTAACGACCTGCATTTTTTTGAGACCTAACACTCCTGTAGAAGAAGATGCAAAATCTAATAAATCCCAGTCATCACCAACAAGTGCATTCAATTGCTTAGATTCTTGTGTAACATTTTTGGAAGCAAGAGTTGATAAGTCAACTTTCAAATTGTTTAGACTCTTGGGACAAACAACATGCTTATGCACTTCCATTTGGAAACAATTATCAGGTTTAGGATTCAAATGGATAGTGTGTAGCTTATCTTTAAATATAAACTTGATTGAACAATGTAAAGTAGAAGGAACTACTCCTAATGCATGTATCCAAGGTCTACCAAGAATCATGTTGTAAGATAGAGATCAAGGCATGACATGAATTAGGGTAGGCACAATCACAAGTCCCACTTGTATGGGTAAAGTTATAGTGCTCATGTATTGTCATCCAACATTATCAAAACCACGGATACTTAATGATTTCAGTTTGATGGCAAATATATCAACTTTAACCTTATGTAGTAAATCAATGCCACAAACATTAAGGGTTGATCCATTATCAATCATAACTCTCTTAACCAATGTTTTGTTTATTGTGATAAAGATAACTAAAGGATCATACTGATTCTGAACTTCAAGAGATGGCAATTCATATTGTTGAAATAGAATATCTATTTTTGTTGCATGCATGCAATCTAATAAAGTGGCAACATCATTTGGTTTAACAATAGGTGGGACAATCACCTTTTGTAAAGATTCTTGGAGCATTCCATGGTAAGTAGGTGAAGTTTGTATAAGCTCCCAAAGAGATATCTTTGTAGGAGTAGCACGAAGATGCTCTACAAGATCATAGTCTTTACCACCTTTATATGTTAAACAATGTGCTTGATGAAGCATAGGTTGAGAAGCTCGTAAAGATATTAGAATGTTCATTTGTTGTGTGCTTTTTTTATTATTCCAAGTGTTATATGCATGAGCAACCACATTATGATTAGTTTTTTGTAAGATTTGTTTCTCTATTTTTTTAGCATAATCATAAATGTGATTAGGAGGTCAAGAAGAAGATGGAAAACCTTTAATAGTGAGCACTAGTTTAGAAGATGGTTAAACCACATTTGAACATAAAGTGAGCACAATTTTTGGTTTTTCATGCTCTTCTTTAGGTTTAGGAACATAAATTTTATTTACAAATCTTTGAAATAATGACGTCTTAGAGGTCGTAGTAGAATGTTCAATTGAGATAAAGTCCTCAACGGCTTCATCCAACACATCGAAGTCATCACAACTAAACAGCTCATCATAAGCATGAAAATCTTGCAAAAAATAATCTGACATTTTAACATGCTCTATTTAACCCAAGATTCAAATGCACAATGATGGCCTATGAAAATGAAATGCTATGTAAAACAATAAATGCAAATTTTCAACTCTTTTAGTGAAAAGATAAAGAATATGATCCATAATTCAATTTATGCACTTTCACCAAAGAGATTTTTCAATCTAATTATGCTCTAGGACAACAAATTATTTTAGATCTGAAGTTTAATAGGATGCAAATTCTTTAAAGCTCGGGTTCACCAAAATGTTTAGGGTAAAATTGTAGATTTGCCTCAACTAGGTTAAGTACTACTATTTCACCATGCTAAACATTGGGAGGATAAGGACTGAGCTTAGGATCAAGCTACTAATCACTTTGTCTATCCCTTATGATCGCGTGGTTTGATCCGAAGACCCTAACCAAGGTTTATCAAGTGTTTTTGCTCTTTAAGCAAGTAAAACCCTAATTATGCCTTAAATCAGAAATATTCAGAATCCAGCAATGCAACAGGTAAAACTAATAAAAAAATATAGAGAGAGGGTTTCAGAGACCGTGCACTTGGATTTTGAGGACCAGTTGGAATAAGGTGTCCACTCTTTAGTCCTAAAAGTTTTCGTATCAAAAAATCTTCTGTACAAGTTGTTTGATACTCCCAAATGGCTTCCAGATCCTAGAAATTTCCCCTAGTTGGACTAGGGCACCTGTTCTTTAGTCCTGCAAGTGTCAGAATCTGGAAATTCAAAAGTCTGCAATGACTGTATCTGCAATATCCTCCTTTCTATAGCTTTTTTCCATTGAAACTTACAAAATACGATCTGCACCTACAAAAGAAGGAGAAAGATGTTGTGGCTATATAGGAGCTTGCCTCAGTCAAGCCCCGTCTTTGGTATTTCTACCTCAACAATAGTCAGAGATATAGATTTGCAGAAGTATGTGCAAACCTAACAATGTGTATGCAGAAATAGCAAACCCTAGATGTCTCAATCAAGGGAAGATCAACAACTTGCTTTGCATCTATAAACACATACAACTTCACCTCAAGGAGATGAAAACAAATAAAGACTTGCATGAACAAGAAGATGAATTAGCAATGTCCATGGAGGATCTCCAAGCTTGATGTTAGAGGCTTCAACCCTTCTCCTGATCATGCAAAAAGTGTACAAGCCCTAGGAAGAGAAAGATAGTCTCAAGATCTTGATTCCTAATCTCCATCCATTGTCTCCATGATAGTAAATACAAAACACTTTCAAATGGCTTCAACAGGTCACTGATCTTCAATGGCACTTGTAGCAGAGTTTTGGCATCAAGCTTGCATAAGAATTGTGTGTGATAAAGTGATTTTCAAATACCTTTTTATATCTAACTTTAGGGAAATTCAAATTTAGAAATAACGTCTTGATATCGCGTGAAAACTGAGAATTTGAAAATAGAATCCTGAGGCATATAGTGGGAGCCGACACCCTACCAAAATTTAAAATATTGAAAAAAGGGGTAGGACTAGGGCACGGGTGCCCAAGTCCAAGCCCCCATTTTCTGACCAGACCTACTTTTTGGGGGTCCCAGGGACCCAAAATTTAAATCCCCTTTATGGGTTCTATCAACAAGTTACCTCAAAAAGTGAACAATCTGCAACTAGTGTCATGTCCCTATAATGATTTATAATTGAATTGTTTATTTAAATAATAAGTTAGCCTTATATAAACTAAATATATAATATATTTATTTAAAATATATTATTAATATGTATTATTTAATAAATAATATTATTAATTTAATATAATTTAAATATTATAAAATATATGAAATATATATATTTATATTTTAATTAACTAGATATATTATAAATATAAATATTTTAATATAATATTTATGTGAGTAATTAATAAGATATATTATTATATATAAAAATAAATATTATGAAGAGTCTTACCTATTAAAGCTAGAAAGTAAAGTAATTTGGAATAAGACAAAGTAATACGGTTAAACAAAAGGTTAAATTCAAAATAAAATCATATAAAAATAAAAGTCTAATAAGACAAACATTATCCCACCATATTATATGCTTGGAAATAAAATAAAATAAAAGAGCTCCCATACTTAATAACAAATGTATTTATTTATACTATATATATTATATAAATAATGTACTTTAAAAAGATTAAGGGGAGGTGGAAGGAAGATATTTATAAGTGCAGCGCATTAATAAATCATATATTATAAATATATCTAATAATATAAATACAAATATTATTATTATTATTATTATCTTGTATTGTAATATAAATATAAATAATAGAATATAAATTATATATCATTTATTATGATATAAATAATATATCATTTATTATAATGATATAATATAAATACAAATAATGTAAATAAATAATAATAAACATCTTTTAACCTATCCTCTTATGATAAGGGAGTTACGTATGTTTAGAACTAGTTTTACCACAAAAGGGAATTAATATAAAGTAATAAAAATAATAAGAGACATACCTCTTCAAACTTATCCCTTGAAAGGGAAATAAATAAAGGTTGTGAGATAGAAGGAAAGGATCATCGGAAGAAAATATAAAAAGAGTATGGGATAAATACAAATATTTGGATCTACATTTTATAACAGCAATACAATAAAGACTATATTACCGCAGCATAGGTAAGGAATCCCAGGTAAAGCAGGTAAGTAAGTATTTATATTTACTTATTCAATTTATGATTTGTAAGAATTTATAATTACTTGTTCAATTTATAACTTGAAAGATATAAATAATAAGGTTATTAAGTAGAAACTGATATATGTGATATATACATTTATGTCTGAAATTTATATTTTAAATATGTATCTTGTATGATTTGAATTCATAAGTGATTTATTAACACCATATGTGGGAAAGAGTAGAAAGTGCCAAGAGGCCATTCATGGATATTTATCACATAGAGGCCTTGTCACATGAGGTATGAGGTAGCCATAGTGCAAGGATTGTGAATTAATGGCCTTGGCTACCTAGAGTACCAAGGAGTCTCACAGAGGCCTTAGCTCCAAGAGTACAAAGGTACTTCTTGAGTAAGGATGGGAGACATTAGAGCCCCATGGTGGATAATGACAACTCTCATCTCATTTCACATAAGTTGTTAATAAATGACGTATGAGAGATAACAAGTATGTATATGTATAGATGAAGATTAATTAAGGCCTTAGGGTAAAACCTAAGGAGAAGGCTCTAGGGTAAAACCTAAAGATTAATAAAGGCATGAATTCCTAAGGGTAGATACAAGACTTCCTAATTAACCACCTAACGCTAAGAAGGTGGGGTAGATAGTTATGGTAGGTATTGATCATTCCATGGGAATGGGTCTTGATTGATGAATCAAGGATATTATGGGCCTTGATTAACAAATCAAGGATATTACTGTGGACCTTCGATTTAAGTATCGAAGGAATGGGCCTTAGTTGACGAACTAAGGAATTATAGGCCTTAGTTGACGAACTAAGGAATTATGGGCATTGGTTGAAAAACTAAGGAATAATATTAATGGACCCATAGGATTGAGATGACAACACCTACCCAATGAATCTTCTCTCACAAGGTGGAAGGTGAGGTTAATAAGAGGCCTAAGGATTATCTCACCCAAGGAGAATCATGATGTATGGAAAAATGGATTTATGAAATGGCAAATAGTGTAGGTTTATGTTTATGAATATCATCAAGATTAAAAGGAAATGAAAAATGGAATACTAATGTTCTCTTTTGGTAAGTTGAAATTGTTTACAAGGGTGCAAAAATTTTGGCTTGCTAGAAGGGGACATTACATTTGGTATAAATGGAATACCAATGTTCTCTTCTGGTAAGTTGAAATTGTTTGCAAGGGTGCGAAAATTTTGGCTTGCTAGAAGGGGACATTACATTTGGTATCAGAGCCAAGTTTCAGCACTGGGACCTCTGGATTAATGTTGTCACCTATGTTTAGCTATAGTGGTACTTTTTATGCAAGTGGTAGGAAACTCCTAAGTAGGATACTATGCTTGTTCTATACACCTAGATTGATGTATTGGATAAATGATCATGAGATTGAGATTTAGCATCGTGTGATACGCAGAAAAGTAGAGTGGAAGGAAACTGGAATAGGGAAGTGGATAACAGGTAATGTTATGATTTTGCAAATAGGAATCATATTGGTAGTAATGGAATTGTGTATATAAAAGTAATCTTCCCATGTAAAAGTGTGAAACCAGTAACTGTGCATTGGTTGAGTGTTGTGAATACCCCGTACTTGCTTTGTGTGCCCTTGAGATGGTGATACTGGGTACCCATCCATGGGGAAATGTGTATTTTAGGTGTGGAATCAACCATACCATTATGTGTGTTTGTATGTTTGTTACCCGATTGAGGGCCAACCTTTGCGTGGTTGAAAAAATATATATAAAAGAGAGCCAAAAGTTAGATTCATAGATTCTCTTCTTTTGGTTCACTAGTCCCTCAATCTATGAAGGGGTAGTAGCAGCCACAAAGTTCCTTGGGTGGAGTGTACAGCGTATGCTTATGACGACGCAGAGTGGTCCCTCGCTCAACCGAACCTAAGGAAATGTATTCACTACTTTCCCTTATGATGGATCAAGGTACTTGATTCATATGTGTTAGCCTAATCCCCATAGTTTCTGAGCATCTGGATGATATTTCTTGGAGGATCATTTACCTTGTCTTCATGAAAGGTATGATATGCCACATGAGTTGTCAGTTGGGGGCCGGGGTCTAGGACCTACAAGGATAACCCAACTGGAACTATGCGATGACATGAGTCGTCATTTGGGGGCCAGGGTCTAGGACCTGCATGGATAACCCAAGTGAGACCATGTGTCCCATGTATATTTGAGGTCCAACATGTGGAGGGAGATTTGTTACCCATGTTGAGACAGATTTCGTATCTGTACATGTTCCGACATGATGCAATAGGTACGATGCCACACCCCACTGATGTTCTGACACAGTGTTGGTGATGTTGCCGTGTTGCTGATGGTAGCAAGTTGGGCTCGAGGACATGATGCCATGTGCATAGCCACGTGAAGGTGCACTATGAGATTGTGTCATAGCCTACTTGTGTGATGAGCGTAATGGGGCCTCGCACACTTGTAGAGGGATACCCATGTTTTCTTTTGATAGTGTTGGGTCGGTTAGCATATGGGTAGGTCCTAGCCATGTATACCTCTGGCTACAGTGAGTACCTGCATGTGCCTTTTCCATGAGGTATCGCTATGCAGGGTGTGTTCTGCATGTGCCTACTTCTGCGAAGCCACAGACACACTGCCATGTGGCATACGGCCAGTGCGTGCCTTCTTCAGCTGGCATATGACCATGCTGCACTAAGATGTGATGCAGGATGTGGCCGAGGTGCACGTCCCATGCGGGCAGCCAAGGAGTGTGCGGGCCACTTGGTTAGTCCATGCCGTGTGACGACGCGATGCAGGGTGTAGCTGAGGAGTACACCCTAAGCCATGTGGATGGCGTGCTTACTCCGCACCACATGATGGCTACTGCTATAGCCTGACGTTGTTCCCTCCTTCTTCATTTGGTGGCTAGTATCTAGTCACATAGTGATGTATAGTGCAATTTCGTAGATTGTGAATTTTCTTTATGGTTATTGATAATTTTCTAATGATCGTGAAGGATGACACTTTGTTGCTATTTAATTTTGATGATTTAGCCACACTTTGTGATCTCACTTGCTTGTAGCCCTCATGGTTACATTTGATTTAGTGTTGAAAATTGCGCGCATTTCTTACTTTATTGTTGAAATTAAATTTTTTATCTTTCTTTATGAATTTGGTGGCTAAACTAGTTATTCTTATTGTTTTTGATGTCAGCCATGTGTTGTATTGTGATTCCTCTCCAAGGATGCATGAGGCAGACTTGGTGAGTGTATGTGAGGAAGTAGACGCAGGGAACCTTGAGGATGGGGGTATGTGAGGCTATTATATAGCTAGGACCCACTACCCACCTATGTGCGATGACCCTCTCTTGGAGGCTAACCACCTTATACAACAAAAGAGAGGTCATTGTGGTCTTGTTTGGATGGTCTCATCATGTGTGTGTGGCCTAACACCAACAAACCACTAAGTGTGAGGTATGGATTAGGTGAGATGGATTTTGGCTCTTGGCTCATGGATTATGTATCATGGATTAGTATGTTGTTTCTGCTATCTAGATGAACCCTTGTGTAGCCTTGTGATGTGAATCCCGGTAATGTTAATTTGTGTGTATGTGAAGAATATATGGTAAATCATGAAAAATGGATTTATGAAATGATAAAGTGTGTTTCCATGCTTCAAAAGGTGAAAGAAATTCATGATCTTGTTGAAGATGCTATGAGATTTAGTGAAAAAGGTGTGTTTTAGGTGTATGAATATGTTGATATTTTGTGAAAATGTAGCATTCTGACCTATGGTTTGCTTAACAGTAGATTGGTAGAGAAATTACAATGGTGGTGTATTTGAAATAGAATGCTTCATATGTTTATGATATGATAATTTTTACAAGTTAGGAATAAAAAGGTGCAATGTTTTCCTTGTTCTGAAGAAACTGGTTGGGTGTCGATGCTAACTTGTAAGGATTGGGAGTGGTTTATACATTATGAAACCACTTTTGAAATTGCAAGCTTTGATTGTGTAGATTATTTTTGAAATGGAGTATATAAGTTTATATTTTAGTGTGTATTATTGTATGAAATGAATCAGCTTTAATGTTGTTACTAACTTGTAATGTTTCCACCTTAGTTGCGACTTCCAGGAGTAAGTTGAGTTTTAGCAAATGGGGTAGCAATCTAAGTGGGCTTGATATTGGGGGTGCGATCATACCAGCGTTAGTGCACCAGATCCCATCAGAACTCTGCAGTTAAGCACGCTTGGGCCGGAGTAGTACTGGGATGGGTGACCTCCCGAGAAGTCCTGGTGTTTTTAAAATGTAATCAAATGTAATGTCCCCTTCTAGCAAGCCAAAATTTTTGCACCCTTTCAAACAATTTCAACTTACCAAAAGAGAACATTAGTATTCCATTTATACCAAATGTAATGTCCCCTTCTAGCAAGCCAAAATTTTCGCACCCTTGCAAACAATTTCAACTTACCAAAAGAGAACATTAGTATTCCATTTTTCATTTCCTTTTAATCTTTATGATATTCATAAACATAACTCTATACTATTTGCCATTTCATAAATCCATTTTTCCATACATCATGATTCTCCTTGGGTGAGATAATCCTTAGGCCTCTTATTAACCTCACCTTCCACCTTGTGAGAGAAGATTCGTTGGGTAGGTGATGTCATCTCAATCCTATGGGTCCATTAATATTATTCCTTAGTTTGTCAACCAATGCCCATAATTCCTTAGTTCGTCAACTAAGGCCTATAATTCCTTAGTTCGTCAACTAAGGCCCATTCCTTTGATACTTAAATCGAAGGTCCATAGTAATATCCTTGATTCGTCAATCAAGGCCCATAATATTCTTGATTCGTTAATCAAGACCCATTCCCATGGAATGATCAATACCTACCATAACTATCTACCCCACCTTCTTAGCGTTAGGTGGTTAATTAGGAAGTCTCGTATCTACCCTTAGGAATTCATGCCTTTATTAATCTTTAGGTTTTACCCTAGAGCCTTCTCCTTAGGTTTTACCCTAAGGTCTTAATTAATCTTCATCTATACATATACATACTTGTTATCTCTCATACGTCATTTATTAACAACTTATGTGAAATGAGATGAGAGTTGCCATTATCCACCATGGGGCTCTAATGTCTCCCATCCTTACTCAAGAAGTACCTTTGTACTCTTGGAGCTAAGGCCTCTGTGAGACTCCTTGGTACTCTAGGTAGCCAAGGCCATTAATTCACAATCCTTGCACTATGGCTACCTCATACCTCATGTGACAAGGCCTCTATGTGATAAATATCCATGAATGGCCTCTTGGCACTTTCTACTCTTTCCCACATATGGTGTTAATAAATCATTTATGAATTCAAATCATACAAGATACATATTTAAAATATAAATTTCAGACATAAATGTATATATCACATATATCAGTTTCTACTTAATAACCTTATTATTTATATCTTTCAAGTTATAAATTGAACAAGTAATTATAAATTCTTACAAATCATAAATTGAATAAGTAAATATAAATACTTACTTACCTGCTTTATCTGGGATTCCTTACCTATGCTGCGGTAATATAGTCTTTATTGTATTGCTGTTATAAAATGCAAATCTAAATATATGTATTTATCCCATACTCTTTTTATATTTTCTCCTAATGATCCTTTCCTTCTATCTCACAACCTTTATTTATTTCCCTTTCAAGGGATATGTTCTAAGAGGTATGTCTCTTATTATTTTTATTACTTTATATTAGTTCCCTTTTGTGATAAAACTAGTTCTAACCATACGTAACTCCCTTATCATAAGAGGATAGGTTAAAAGATATTTATTATTATTTATTTACATTATTTGTATTTATATTATATCATTATAATAAATGATATATTATTTATTTTATATTATTTATATCATAATAAATGATATATAATTTATATTATATTATTTATATTTATATTACAATATAAGATAATAATAATAATAATATTTGTATTTATATTATTAGATATATTTATAATATATTATTTATTAATGTGATGCACTTATAAATATCTTCCTTCCACCTCCCCTTAATCTTTTTAAAGTACATTATTTATATAATATATATAGTATAAATAAATACATTTGTTATTTTATTTTATTTCCAAGCATATAATATGGTGGGATAATGTTTGTCTTATTGGACTTTTATTTTTATATGATTTTATTTTGAATTTAACCTTTTGTTTAACTGTATTACTTTGTCTTATTCTAAATTACTTTACTTTCTAAATTACTTTACTTTCTAGCTTTAATAGGTAAGACTCTTCATAATATTTATTTTTATATAAATAATATATCTTATTAATTACTCACATAAATATTATATTAAAATATTTATATTTATAATATATCTAGTTAATTGCCGATAAGGGCGTGGTTCGGTGGTTAAGTCGCTCGGTTGTAGTGGCGGCCACCAAAGTTCAAACCCCCGCTGGGCCAATGAGCTTGTAGGCATTACGCCTTCGTTGGGCCAACGAGCTCGTGGGTTTGAAGTGTTCTTTCTTGGGGATGAGGTCCCCCGTGTTGTGGCCTCACCGGTTCATAGCTCCGGGCAAAAGCGTTGTGTGGAGCCGAAGGGCGTGTCGCACCAACGTCACCGGTCACGTTAAAAAGTTTACCAAGCGCATTTTAAAAAAAATATATATATATCTAGTTAATTAAAATATAAATATATATATTTCATATATTTTATAATATTTAAATTATATTAAATTAATAATATTATTTATTAAATAATACATATTAATAATATATTTTAAATAAATATATTATATATTTAGTTTATATAAGGCTAACTTATTATTTAAATAAACAATTCAATTATAAATCATTATAGGGACATGACAACCCTCCCCACTCAAGATTGCTTGTCCTCAAGCAATTATAATTAGGTATCCTAAAGTAATATTTAATAACATTATATTTTATTAGGTTTCCTTATATAAAATAAGGTTTCACTCACCAATAATATAAAATAACCTTTAGAAAATGTAACAAATTAATATAGCTAATAAACTATAGTGCTATAAATAATATAGGGGCCTAAAATAATAATTTATAAATTTGGGTTTACCTTTTTAAATTTTCAGCACTAAATTTTAT
Organism: Cunninghamia lanceolata; assembly: GCA_027924645.1. NCBI lineage: Eukaryota > Viridiplantae > Streptophyta > Pinopsida > Cupressales > Cupressaceae > Cunninghamia > Cunninghamia lanceolata. Next base: position 3,482,804 of record BSBN01000163.1, on the reverse strand, counting down.
AAATAATTTATTTTATAACTATATTTTATTAAGTTTATGTACACCATAAATACTTTGGGTTAATTTTTTTTTTTTTTAATAATAATAATAATAATATATTTATTTATTAACTTGACTACTATTTCTTGATTTGGAATACTTGCCTCCCTCGTTTTGGACAATAGTACACCATTTAAGAACAAGGATGTGAAAAATTTCCTCAAAAAATATCATATACAACATCGCTTCTCTATGCCTTATTATCCTCAAATGGCCAAGAAAAAACTTCAAACAAAGTTATTAGACAAATTTTATGGAAAATTGTTAATAAACATCAAAAAGATCTACATACTCAATTATCCTATGAATTATGGGCTTATAGAACAAGTATTTGAATGCCTAATGGTAATACACTATATAATCTTGTCTATGGTGTAGACGCAATAATGCCCTTGGAGTTAGAAATTCCTTCCTTAAGAATTTCCATAAGAGACATCATGGATGATGACATAGAACGTGAGAATAGATTACACAAACTTGAGATGCTTGATGAAAGATGAATTAACACTCTTGAGCACCTCAAGGCTTATCAAAAAGGCATACAACAATCAAATAATGCACAAGTCATACAACATTCATTCAATGTTGGGGATTTGGTTCTTTATGAAAATCAACACAATGTAAATGCACTACCTGGCGAAAAAGGTAAGTTTAGCCCTAATTGGCTTGGACCATATATAATTACTGAAGCCTTTGGATCTGGAGTGTATAAATTAGCTGATGAGAAAGGTACGCTACTTAAGGAACCTATTAATGCAGCGCACCTCAAAAGATTTTATGCTTAAAAATCTAATGTTAAATATTCCTTTAGCTAATTTATTACATAAATTAGCTTCAATTTTGACAAGATATTACTATTTTGTCTTAATTCATTTAACATTACATCTTTGTTCAGTTGATCATTATTGTATCCTGCTTAAGTATTCTTTACTTATATCACTTTAGCATTAACTGAATATAGCATTGAAATTAGAATTATGTGTAAAATGCTTGATCATTGTGCTTATTACTATATGTTCTTTTAAGAATTGTTAGTATATCACAATAGCATTAATTATAGCATTTAGATATCATCACTAGTTGCATTTTTACAAAAATCACATGTGATAGATTAAAAAACATTACACATAGATAGAAAGAAATAAGCATCATGTATATATCCTCAGTTTTAAATATATATCTAAATCAACTATCCCTCGGGACAAAATGGGATGTCATAGTGCATAAAGTCTATACATCACATAGCTAAGCCTCAATCGCCCGTACCCTCAAGCCCTCATGGTGTGCGAGTGATAGAGGCCTGACCATGTGTAGCTACGGATCACGAATGACTCCTAGAGACGCTCTGTGATCGTAACCCCCTGATCTCGCCCCTCATCTCTATCATCTACTCATGTGCCTCCTGGTACATCCTCTGGTATCGGTCTCTCTTAGCCTGAATCCTATCTCTGTCAACTCTCGCCTACTGAACCTCACGAAGTAAGAACCCACTGACAACTGACTCTCCCTCTGATGTAGGTACCACTACCGTCTGCTCTCACTATGCCCTAAGCTCAACTTCGGCATGCTCAGCTCTCTGTCGTAATTCCTCTCTCTCCCATGCAGACTGCTCTAGCACAGCCTCTATAGCAGTCCTATACCTGACAAATGGCATAAATATCTCTACATGCCACCCAGCGGATGATCTTGGTGAATAACCTATTTGTACTCGTTGCTCTGAGGCATCTATAGGTACTATTTCTATACGATGCAACTCACAAAGTCTCACCAAGCATCTGTCCCAACTACAAAATAAAGGATAAGATAGAAATTAGACTCTCATATAAATATCACAAATAATAAACATACAAAACATCAAAATAATAACCAAACCTAACCTAGATCTCCATCTCACTAGGATAGATCTCAGATCGCTGAAGGTGTGATGAGCTCTATTATCTGATCTATAGCTGGGGGCATAGACCTACTACACTCCACTCACTCTCTCTAACTAGGTCTCGTATCACCTGTAAGAATAGGACCATGAGCCCTAGATCGTGGTCTCAACTCGGTCTCCTCGTCGGTATCTGCCTCCTGCTGGCCCTGTTGTGGTCTCACTCTGAAGATGTACTGTGATGGGACCTCCTCTAACTCATCCTCGTCATCCTCTACATCCTCCTCAATATTGTAGTATACCACAAAATCACTAACATCGTCCTCTACCCCTATGTCACTAGCGTGACTGGCCTAAGGTCAAGCATCGCCTATAGGGTGACTAGGTGGAAAGATAGGAGTAGGTCATGCTATATGCCACCAGGTCTGATATGCTTAGGTACAACCGACATCATCTACATCTGACACTGGTTCTACATCCTCAGTACTCTCCTCATCACTAAGTGGCACATCTGCTACTGTTAGTCGTCAGATGGTATTCACCCTGACTACGCTGCGCATAGTACGTGCGTAGCTCAGACACACTGTAGGAACATCATGTATCTATCCGAACTATCATGCCACCCTATCAAAATAGAACCAAGCCATGACATGATCGAGATGACTGGCCATCAGTCGATCCCTCTGCATCCTCACTAAGTGCCTCTGCTGGCTAGGCCATTCGATGTAGCCGCGATATAGACTTCAGATGATGTCATCAGGCTGTAATCTATCAAAACTAACTCTCCAATATAACATATCCTTGTGCCTCCAACACCTGACCAGTGGATAAGTGTAAACATGTGGATGGGTGAATGTTGCCTCTATAGGATAACCCACCGGTCGTGTGCACCTAATATGCTCAAAAGCCCAAACCTATAGTAATGTGCAGATCATCAGACTATGCATAGACTGTCTAATGCTCCTCCATCACCCTAATGGTGTGAATGAGAACCCCATGAAGGTGAGTCCCTCGTCCATCTGGCATGATGGCTAGTGTGATTGTGACAATCATAATCCTCTGTAGTAAGGGAATGTCTCTACATCCCTTCTCTAGAAGTTGAAGCTAAATGTGTCCTCGCTCTGCCTGTGAAATAGTGCAACCCAAGCAGTATAGCTAACTCTCACAAGTGCACCCCACTGAGCATTGTCCTACTACCCTCACTGTCTCTCCTCGGATAGGTATTTAAAGGATCTAGAATACATCCTCTAGTGTGATGGTCATCTCACCTGTCGGTAAGTGGAATGTGGATGTATTTGCATTCCATCTCTCCATCAGTGTCATCAACATAGTGCAGTCGAATCAGATTGTGGGCATATCAAACACCCACCATAGGCCCACTGTCTATAGGTGCTCTCTCTCTGCGGCAGATAAGGAGCTAGCGCGCTCTCATAGAAATGTCATTAGGCAACCGCCTATGTGATCATGTGTCTCAAGGACATCCCGCAGGTCAAAAAGCAAACAAGAACATCAGAATCCCCCCTAGAAATCGAAAGCAGCTATCAAGAACAAAAAAGAGTGCATGTGCCTAGGGCCTGTGTCTTCTATGGACCAGGGTGCCCCAAGAAGACTAGGGCACCCCAGAGGGACATTGGCACCCATGTGGGACTAGGGCACCCCAGAGAGACTCTAGCGCCCTAGATGGACTCGGGCACCCCTCTTAGGGACCCCTATCCATTCTCTCCCTCTAGACATAGTAAGTGATACAGTCAAAACAAAAGTACAATGAAATATGCCAGAATGACAAGATTAAGACCCTACCTCAGCCTCAAAATGCCTCTCTGCTACTCAGGCTTGGAGCATCTCCAGTCGTGGTGGCTGATACGAGCATCAGCTTAGCATGGTTGTCCTCCTATTCTCCTCCTCTCTCTCCTCTACTTTCTACAATGACAAGAAACAAGAATGAGTAAATGATAAGTGACAACTCCCTTTACATAAAGTAAATGAGTGAGAATTCCTATCCCTAACTAGGTGCAAGATTGATCTCTTTTACTCTCGAGCCCTTATCTAGAGCTATCAAACTCTGATTTCCATGTCATTTGTTGCGTTGCAAACCTAGTTTCACTCTTTCTTACCCAATGTGTTATGTTTGAGCATTGTTTCTTCAAATGACCCTCATAACATGTTTATCATCAAGTTTTCCTTGAAATCAACACGCGTGGGTATCTCCTTATTTCTACTTTTTGGACTAAGCAAGCAGAAACAAGGAGGGACATATATCTCCCTTGATTTCCTCCCTCATCATGTCTCATCACTCAACCCCCTTAGTGTTTTTGTACTGACTCATTGGTGGTAGTTGCAAGTTGATTTGATTTTTGATTTTCTAAAAAAAGTGTTCCTCTGTAGGTTGTGGTTCCTAACTTTGTGGTCTTGCAGGATTGCAAATTTGAGGGCTTCTTCCTTCGTGGCGATAACACCTCAGATTCCTCTACAGTGTCCTTTTGGGTATCCTTTTCATGATTGATGCATTTGCTTTCCTTTAGTTACATATGCACATAGTGTCATATGGCCACTAAAGTGGGGCCTAAATGTAACGTCAAAAATTGTCCTTCTGTATGGTATGGTACAATTTCTCTCAGTTTAGCTCCTCACTTCGAGTCACCTCTCAACCATTTTCTTTCTGACCTTCTTGAAACCCTAATTGACTAAGTCTAGTTGCAAAATGTTCACTTTTTGAGGTAACCTTTTGATGGAACCCAGAAAGGGGATTTGAATTATGGGTCCCTGGTTCCCCCAAAAAGTAGATCTAGTCAGAAAATGGGGGCTTGGACTTGGACGCCCGTGCCCTAGTCCTGCCCCATTTTTTAGGATTTTAAATTTTGGCAGGGTATTAGCTCCCGCCGTATGCCTCAAGATTCTATTTTCAAATTCTTGGTTTTCATGCAATATTGAGACATTATTTCAAAATTTGAATTTCCCTAAAGCTAGATATAAAAAGACATTTGAAAATCATTTTATCATACACAATTCTTATGCAAGCTTGATGCCAAAACTCTTCCACAATTGCTATTGAAGATCAGTGACTTGTTGAAGCTCTTAAAAGTATTTTGTATTTGCTATCATGGAGACAATGGATGGAGATTAGGAATCAAGATCTTGAGACTATCTTGCTCTTCCTAGGGTTTGTACACCTTTTGCATGATCGGGAGAAGGGTTGAAGCCTCCAACATCAAGCTTGGAGATCCTCTGCAGACATTGCTGATTCACCTTCTTGTTCATGCAAGTCTTCATTTGTTTTCATCTCCTTGAGGTGAAGTTGTATGTGTTTATTGATTCAAAGCAAGTTGTTGATCTTCCCTTGATTGAGACATCTAGGGTTTGATATTTCTACATACACATTGTTAGGTTTGTACACACTTCTACAAATCTTTATCTCTGGCTATTGTTGAGGTAGAAATACCAAAGACGGGGCTTGACTGAGGCAAGCTCATATATAGACACATCTTTCTCCTTCTTTTGTAGGTTTAGATCGTGTTTCGCAATTAGTCACATCTTTCTTGATCCAAATCTTGCTCATTTCTTTCTTGGTTTCAACTGGATCAACCATTTCTTTTCCTTTTTCATTCCTTTGCTCTGTTTTCTTGTTTTCAGTATGGTAGTCTCTTTTCACATTTTTTCTTCTGCAAACTCTTGCAATATGTCCATACTTGTTGCAATTGTAGCACACCACATTCCTTTGTCTTTGATTCCTTCTATTGATTGGATTTGATCTACATTGATTAGCCATATGTCCAAATCTATCGCATGCAAATTACTTTCCATTGAATGATTAACTATTCCTTGCATTGTAGGAACCATTCCTTACCAAATTTTTGCATTCACAATTTTCTTGCAATTGAAACATTGACCAAAAAAGGATGGAATGTTTTGATTCTGGTTTATTCTACTCAAGCACTGAGTGGCTTTATGACCAAACATATTGCAATTAAAACAATAGCCATTGAAAGATGGATACCTTTGAGCATTTGGTTGTCTAGCTAGAGGTCTTCTAGGTCTTCTTTGATTTTTGAACTAGTTTCTTCTGTTTTGCTTTAACTCAGTGTTTGTTTGACTAGATTTTGAACTTTCTTCTTTCTCAAATCCCAAACCTTGCTTATCATTAGCACTCCTTTGACTAGGAATCATCTTATCAATCTTTGCAGAACTTAGCTTGAACTTTTATTCATAGCTCTTGGCTGCTTCTAGATCAAATTTTAGAAGTAGCACTTCTTTGCCCAATTTCTTCCTTCTTTTCAACTTCCAGTGTCAACCCATTTAATAAATCATGTGCTTCATCTAATTGATCATTTAGCTCCTTGTTTTTCTCTTTGAATGTTGTAACTTCCTCTCTTAGCTTTAGGATGCACTCATTAGCTTCTTGAATATTAGCTTTTAGATCCCTGATTTCTGTCTCAGATTTTTTAAGATCAATAAGGGTTGCTTCTAGTTCCTTGTTGCTTTCATAATTTCCAAATCTTTTAGCTGCCATGAGTGAACTCTCCCAGATCTTCCTCAAGTTGTTAGGCTTCTTCCAAGGAACCTTGCTCTATTACCAATTGTTGACAGGAGGGAATACTGAGAGGGGGGTGAATCAGTATTCCACACAACTTCTTAACAAGTTTGTTAATCCAATTCCCAAATCTAATAATATAAGCAGAATAAGCATAGGAACAACAACCACAAAGACATAACACATGAACACCAAGATTTTTACGTGGAAAACCCAAAAAGGGAAAAACCATGGTGAGTGTTAGCTCACAATATATTAATATAGCACAATACCTTATTACAATAAGGCTCACTACCTTAGGGCTCACTGCCCTAAGAAATGCTCACTATAAGCAAGGCTCACTGCCAAACAAGCTCATTGCCTAGATAAAGAAAGAAGAAGGAAGAATGGCTCACTACCAAGTTTAGTTGCTTAGATTGCATCTATACATATTACATCTCCAATGAAGCACAGAAAAATTGATTCAACACTCTTCATCTTTGTCTGCCCTATTTCACTACTATGCTCTTATTCAAGGATACAATCTCTCTTCTTCTGCTAGTTGTTCACTTATCTTTGCATGCTTTTTACATAAAATACCTCTTCTCCCAACATCCATACCACCAAAATGAAATTCATAGGATATATATATCCGCAACAAGATTTATCTCTTAATTAGGTCAGCAAGCTAAACCTAAAATGTGTAAATAAGAAGTTGTACTCTATCAGCTTGATCTTGTGTATAATCTACATTGCAGACTCAAACAAACATGTACAAGTCTTCACATAGGTCATCCCCAATCATATAATCACTTAGATTAATTATCCAGATACTATAACTTCTCTGCATAATGATCCACCATGCTTGTTGGCTTGTTCCTTAAGAACATACTTGGTCAATTCATCTGTCATATCAAAGCTCATATTGCAGACCATAGGAGACTTAATAAATCATATCCAACAATCATTACTAACTGTTGATAACTGAGAGGGGGGGGTGAATCAGTTATCCTAATTATTTCTTCTTCTGAACTTTCTTATTAATCAATGCAGCATTGAATCAAACAAACAAACATTACCATGAAATGAAAAACACATGACACAGTATTTTTGACGTGGAAACCCTGTTAAGGGAGAAAACCACGGGGTGATTAACCCAAAGATTATTCTCTGTTAAAAGAATAAGGAGTTACAAAATGGCACTTGCCAATTAGGGCTCACTGCCCGAGCACACTGCTCACAAGAGGCACACTGCCTACAAAGAGACACACTGTCTACAAAAGAATGTTATATAATACTTGAACTGATTGGAAGCATCTACATATGCTGGAGTTCAGTTCCGGTTAGGCTCAGTACACTGATCTGCTGCACTTCATCTTTCCTCTGTTCTTTATTCTGCTATCCTTTCACATACCGGATCTTTCTTACTACTTCTGCTCTGTTCTGCACTTATTCGCATACACCATCACACAATTCCACTTTTCACAACTAAATCCATCCTCTATATATATCCACACAAGTAATTTCATCACCTTTCTAGTCGGCATCCGGAACAGTCTAGTTTCTTACAAACTCTGTTCTGTCGGCTAAATCCTTGCTCACCAAGCAATGCGGATCAAGCATATACTTGTAGATATCATTAATCATGTCGGCCAAACATGATTCGTGCCTTCACAACCTTTACCATCAACAGTAACACATCCAGAAAATATTCTGATGCTCTGTCAGTCAGTTCTTCCTCTATTCTCATTGTCTTTCAGGAATCCGGTACTCAGCTATTCATATCTTTTTCTTTGTCCATCACCGGAGGCTAAATCCTTGGAATATACTACTCAAAGTAGTCCTCTTGACTTCCCCAAATCCGCACTGCACCAAGACACTTCCTTTGAGAGATCCGGACCAATCTGTCGGACCTTGCCACATGCTCTGTTCTTGTTCACCGGACCACAACAGTCTTCATTCTGGCTTCCGGTAGAGACACACCATGACTTGCGGATATGTGGGATGACCTTTGTTTCCATCAATGACAACAACCATGATTCCATATAGTGTTTCTTGCCAACACTAACCTCTTAACAAGGCTTTAGATCTGCAGAACCAGATAAACTTGTATGTCAAAATGCAGATCTTGGAACTGTTGCACTTTCACAGAGAAATATTGTCAAACTAGAAACTGATATTGGGAAGCTTGTAGAATGTGATCAATTGAACTTCAAGGGCTATAATCTTGGATTCAGGGCTATAATCCTGGATTTAGGTAGTCATGACATGTCTTTTAGTTGCCTTAGAACTGTAAGACAAAATATGCACTTGCAGAGGAATGCGGACCATTTTACTTTGCACTATACACATTTCTTGTCTTACTTTGTTCATCTAGACATTTTCTCCAAATGACTTATGAAGGAAGTCATGACTTAAACATTGGAATATATCATCATCAAATAGCTATGAGTCATCATACCTAAATTGCATTTGTAGGTCTTCATCTACGGAGGCATACTGATTCACTTTCTGTCGCTTACTCTAAACACTATCCATACTTAGTCATTTTGGCCTTTTAGACTTGAATACTTTTGTGCCTTGTTGTCAATCCAAGTTGATCTTCCAAAATGATGTTTTCTTGTCATGCTGATGTATCCTCTTTTCCTTGTTATCATCAATGACAACATTCCAGTCTTCTTCATAGTAGTGTATCTTGCCAACACACCTATGGGTAGTGAATCTTTGGTATTTTGAAGAGTTTGGTGGTCATTTATTAGATTTTTTCATTGAGTCGATATGTTTCAAATGCTTTTGTTGATAAACATAGATATTCTTTGAGATATAGACTCTTTTTGAAGCTTGCATTTTCTTTTCATGAAGATAAAGGTTATTTTGAAAGTTAGCCATGGCTATTATATTTGAAAGGAAAGTTCAAATCTAAGTTAGTTGACTATTATTTTTGTCAGGTTATAGTGCCCAAATCCTACATGGGAAAAACACAATGCAACCATTTTTTAAATGTGGGAGCACTAACCAAAGGAAATACAACATACATGTGCATGTGTCATCATCACTTATGATGACACATGTACCCAAAAACATATGAAAGAACATGGCAATGTAAAAGAATCCATATATAAAGAGTGGAAGCGAAGGAGCTAAGTTTAAGTGTAATCTCCTAACCAGGATAGTGTTATTGCACTTATCTAATTTAATTCATTTATATTCCTTATATAAGAGTGACTCTAAGGTCCAACAATTAGGGACACCCTAAGGATTAGTAAAATAATGATGAAATTCCTTATATAAGAGTGACTCCAAGGTCCAACAATTAGGGACACCCTAAGGATTAGTAGAATGATGATAATATGCTTATAATTAGTCCTACCTATATTTTATACCTTTCAATATTGTCAAATAACAGTAATATATCAATCCTCCTTTGAATAACTTGTTTACTTTATCTAGAATGATATACATATTTGTGTAAGTTAATTCATTCATTCTAATGTATAATATGATGTAATATATTAATGAAATATATTATAGTATTCAGTATAATAATACATTCAAGTAGGATAAATATAATCCTACAATCTTTATTTTTTATTACGGTAAGTTGCAAACCAAGGTGGAGAACCCTTTAACAAAAAACCACCACAGGCAACAAAACATGCCCAACAGGCCATGAAAAATTGACAAGAAGTACACTAATAGTAACTTAACATATTAAATTCCATATAGTATAAAAAATACCATAACCAAAAATAACTAACATAATAGAAAGAAAAACTACTAGAAAAGTTGGCTCCAATCCTCCTTGAGGAAGTCAAACATTTCAACATAACTAGCAAAAGTCTTCGGATCAATGCCATGCTTCTTCACTTCAAGGTCTTGGAGAACCATCAAAGTAGTTGCAGTACAATGAGTCACCTTCAAGCACATGGTGTCCATGATTCTCATCTTATCCTTAAGGATGTCCATTCTTGATCTCAACTCATTCATGTCACCTTTAACCTGGTTACAATTCCCACACTCCCCCTATCCATTGGATTTCTTTTCCACTAGATCCACTTCATCTTGTTTTGGCTCTATTTCCTCATCATTTGTCATAATAGGAATTGTTAAGTTGCTTAAAAAAACTAGCCCCATCTTGGAATTCAGACTACTTAGGAGTGAGCTTAACTTCCTAAATTTTAACTTCTTCCTCAGGATCAGAAACACTAGAGTAGTCCACAATTTTAACAACAAGGTTTTGCATACTAGCCAACCTACTATAATGACAAATACTAGGCCTCCTGGGGACAACACCACTACTCTTCTTCATACCCACCTTATTGTCCATGTGTTTATCCTATGAAGTAGCCCTCTCCACTCTCTCCTTTTCATCACCAGCAACCTTCTTATGACTATCTTCGAGAGAGAAATCCTTAGACTGCACCTCCATAGCCTAGGTCAGAGTACTCCTGTTCTTTTTTGTCTTGGATTTCTTCAAAGCCTCATTTAATCCACTTTTCCTTCAATCCCTCTTCCTATCCCTAGAGTGGGTGGGATTGTTCTTTAGATCACAGAGGCCCTCGGCAACATCCTTTTGAGGAGAATTACTGGGAGAACCAGCAAGGGTGCCAACAGTAGAGAGGGAGGATTTAATAGCAGGGGCCACTGTATGCTCAAAATCATGACTCTGGTTGTTTGGGGTTGTCAGGTCAGATTTTGGCACACACACAGACCCTTTCCCTCCTTGCCACGGGGCAATCCACCACATCACTCTCAGTCACGTGGAAGTAGCCAGTCGAGAGGAGGAAAGGCACGATGGAGATCTAGCTCATTGGAGAGTTGACTTCACGGAGGGGGGTCGACAAGTTTTGTGGCCTTTGTTGTTGTGAGTTTTGTTGTATGTTTCTTTCAGCAGTTGTGGTATTTGAGATAACCCTATGACCCAAAGGGTCACTGGTTTCTCTTCTTCTATTCTGATTCCTTAAATTCCACCTTTGTGTGGGTAAACGGTTGTTTTCATTGATGGCTTTTGCTATTTCTATGTCTCTGAGAAATGCTCTTTACAGTTGCAATTACCTAGTTTCTTCGAACAATAAGAGGACAAATGGGTCTCCTTGTGGTAGAACAAACATTTCCTATTGCAGTTGCAGATGCAACTCTTTGATCTCATCATGGATAGCTCTACCTGCTCTCCTCTCACCCCTAAACACATTCGTGAATTAGGGTAGAAGGGTATGCATGATTACTAACCTCAACTAGATCTAGGGTTTTGATCTAGGGTTTTGTTGACCTAGGTTTTGACTTTGTTTAACCGTAGTTACCTCATAATGGAATCGAGGGTTTGCAATGTTGTCTAATATGAGATCTATATGAATGCAAGCTAAATGATATGCAAAATGTCTTTTTGGTATTTTTTTAGAGTATTTTGGAAATAGAAATGCTTCTAATCTATGAAAAAGAGATATGTGGTGCAATCCTAAATGACTTTTTGAATGCAAAGTTAATCTTCATTTTTTTGGGTTTTTGGTGTTTTCAATGCAATCTAATCTAATGGAAAGGGAAAATGCTTCTTCTAAGAATGTAGATCTAAAGATATGAAAGTGATTAATCGAACATGCAAGATCTAATCTATCAAGGAAAAAGCAATGTGTTACTATTCCCAAGAGCAAATGTGATTATCTAATTACTATGAAAGAAATGAAAGAACTTGAAAGAGATAAAGATTTGTTGACTCCACTACCCTCAGTAATCCTTGTGTAGGCAACCTCGAATCCTTCTGTGGTAGCAGGTGATCCTCTTGATAGCAAAATGACCCAAAGAAGCAAAAAGAAGCTTTGATGAAGCTTGTATGAGCTCAGTGAGAGCTTGGATTCAGCATAATGGCATAGAATGAAGTAGCGTAGCGTTGCTTGGTTGAACAATAAAAGAAAAAGGCACTTTCGTCCTGTAAGAGTATTTGAATGCTAGATTGGAGAGCAAAATTGGCAAAAGTTGTGTGCACAATGAATTTGCATCCCTTTGTGCTTGGGGGAGGGGTATTTATAGGTTTGAAAGAGGGAATTGATTGATGAGTTAATAAGAATAGATTAGGGAGTTAACAAGGTTGATTGTCCAGTGAACTCAGCTAATTAGAGAGTGATGAAGCAATGATAGCTTATCACTGAAGAGGAAATGGAGGTGATAGAGTGCATGAGATTGATTAGAGAGTTAATTTGAGATCAAATAGAGTCAATTATGCATGTGTGGGTGCATGAAATAGTTAACTCTATATCAGGGGTCAAAAATCATGCAAATAGAAAGAACAACAGGTGAAAATGGAGCAAAAATTAGAGAGAAACTCAAGTTTTTCTACGGGTCCAAAAATGGCAGGGTCGCCCCTTCTGTCAGCAGGGGCGAGGATCTAGGCTGGATAGGGTCAGATGTAGAAGATCAGGCTAGGAGATGGTAGAAGAGAGGAAAAGGATGAGTTTTGCATCAAGAAATAGGTCAGTCATGTGGAAGAATCCAAATCTCCACTTGCATCTGTAGGATCCCCAGGGGGGATCTAGAAATAATAGGTGTAGATTTGGATTGGTTGGTCAAAATCAAAAACTGTTAGTGGGAGATGGATCAGGGGACCTCTAGAAGGCTTCTATGAGGTGCACTAGATGAAATACAAAGGGGAAAGGTGAAAACTCACCTACAAGACACTCATAAGGCTTAGGATCAAGGTTAAAAGCCAGAAAATGTAAGTCGACAAATGTCAGAACAAGTGTCGAAAAGCGTCGCAAATGAGGAGAGAGGGAAATCGACAAAGCAAAAATGACACAAGACAAGAAAAGAGGACACGTCATCAAGAGGCATGTTGCCCAAAGGATTTAATTTCATGCTTACATGTACGTGACAAGGCTTTGAATCATCATAGGCGTCCTCGTGGAGGCAATGCATGATTTTTGTGCTTACATATTTGCCCCCTCAGGGACAGTAGTCTACACAAAAGGTAGGTACCGTTCCCGAACTACGCCTTACCTGTTGTCAATTTTTCTCACAATTTGTACTTGTAATAACTAGTATCAGTCCAGAATTTAAATATATCAAAATGAATAATGAAAACTAAAATGATGAACTTACCTTGGATCGTTTGAGTTCGACTAGTTGCTTGCTTTTGTCAGTTTGGACTTGTAGGTATGAAAGCATGCAAAACAATTCATGAAACAAATGCATAAAACCAAAGAACTCATCTAAAATGCATAAAATGAAACTAAGATAAGGGCAAACAAAGAGAGCCAGATTGTGAGATTAGAGTGAAACAGCGACATAATCATTCATGTGAGCAGTGGATAGAGAGGTATCATCGAGGGGATTGCAGAGATGGCTGGCTCTTCCTCAGCCACAGAGAATCAAGTATGTAATTAGTGAAAAACTCTTCTCTAAACCCTAGGTTGTATTTTGCTAAAAATCTCTTAAAATTGTCCATTTTTGGTAATTTTTCCTGTTGCATTATGTTCATCTTGTCGTTTAGTGATGCAAGAGCATCCAGTGGTGTAAGGGCAATCTTGCATCACCCAAAAAGAAAATAATTCAAATCATTGTAGTTGTTTTCATTTCTTTCCATAATTAGTGTTTCTAGTTCCATAATATCCAGAATAATGATGTAGGACTTTCAGTTTTTCCAAAACTGCTAAAAATAGTAGCCTGCCTATTTTGGAAAGTGTACCTGCCATTTTAGGAAAGTTTGCATATGGGCCCAGATTGAAGTGAAAACTTACAGAAAGTTACATAACAGAAATATAAGACCTTTGGCAAAGGAATCAGGCAAAGATCATTTGTGAGCTGAAAGATATTAAAGTTTTTGTTTTCTGAAAAGCCCCTGAAAATTTCTAGAACGAGATATGAGGCACTAAAACATCCCATAATGTCCTGAAAAGTTGATGGAAATCCATTTATGAATTTTCGGTGTGATAGTTCACATCGTGAGATTTTTGGCGCTTAAAACACTTTGTCAATCGGACACCCGGATCAAAAGTTATGCTTCCCAGAAGTTGACCTACTTTTGGAGGGAGTTGCAAATTTTGAAATTTAGCTAGAGGCTGCCAAAAAGTGCTATTTATGACTATTTTGGGAACCCTGGGCAGTAGGAGAGTTAAGGAGGCAAGTGTAGAGTCAAGAATAGGTGGGAAAATAGAAACCCTAGAGGATTTGGGGCTACAGAAGGCTGAAGATTCTAGAGTCTTGAGGTTGGGAAGCTATAATGTGTTGCAGCCAGTAGAGGATTCATCCTCTGATTGTAATTAAGCTTCTGTAATGTAATGAGTTGCCCAAATCAATAAAAGAAAGTTCTATTTTCTGTGTTCAATCTTTGTTGTTGTGTGTTTTGTGATTTACCCCCCTTCATCATTTAGAGTGAGATTGATCTTTTGTTTTCTAAAATCAGCCAAGAAACAAAGTTTTTAGAGTGATTTTTGATCGAGGGGCTTGCTCTTAGGGTCACCCATTTTGTCAGGCAAGGTCACCCAGGGGGATTCTATTTTGACAACAAGGTCACCCAGGGGGCGACCCTGTTGGACTAATTTCTAACTTCATTTGAAGTTGTTTATCATTTCTTTCACTCTGATCTAACATGATTTGGTCACTTAATCTACCTGTTTATTGCAATTTTGATGGTTTATATGTTTTTTGTGTTTTTACGAGTTTACGAGGTCTAATATAAAATTCTCTTTTGACTTTGTAGGAGATGCATATTCAATGGAATGCCTTCCGAGAGAAAGGATGGCTCTTAGGGATGTTTTCTTTACTGAGTACAGAGGATTGTGCCATACTAAAGAGGACAAGTCTAGCCAGAGTTTGTCATGTTCTTGTGATCCATCCTATATCTTGTATATGTTGTGATATCTTGACTTACTGGGATGCAGACAGGAACACATTCAGGTTCCCGCAGATTTTAGGAGAGTGGACTATCACTCTTTATGATGTGTACCGTATTCTTGGGGTTCCTGTGAGGGGACAACCTCTATTCCTTCCTGCCAGCGAGTCCTTCGAGAATAAGGCTTCCTAGGCTGCATTCATGGGGGGTAATCACCCTGGGGACCAAATGGGAGTTCTGCTTTCTTCTGTGTCATGACTCTGCATCCCACTTCTGAGGAGGTTTCTAATTGGCTTGATTGCTTTGAGGTTGTCATGAGACAAGGCCTCGGCTCATCTGAGATGGTGTTGGGTACCCATTATTTGTGGATTAGAGAAGGGTACAGTTTATGTATGGAGACTTGATATCCTAGCTATGGTCTATAGAGATTTTTATTGGATCTCTCAGCGAGGGGCTCTAGCCTTTAGCCACTCTTCTTTGATTATGAAATGGATTTTTGAGCATATGAGGCCTTATCAAAAGCTCATTCCTCTTCTGGACAAGTGACTATCGAGAGTAGCGAGGTGGGCACATCTTAGTTATTTTGATGCTACTTTTCCCACTATTGCTACCCTCACAGATGATGACATGATCTCTGATCCCTACCACAACATGGAGGGGGCTTGGGCCCAAGATGATGAAATGAGAGTGTACTTCCGTGAGGTTCCAGAGATCACAAACCGTAATGGTCAGGTTAAGGCTCATCAGGTGGACCGTGTTTTATAGCAGTTCAGTGAGGATGTCCCTGAGGACTTGCCCCTAGTGCCCACTTGTTACAGGATCGTTCAGGAGATGGGAGATATTAGACAGAGAAATGTTGTTTGGACACCTTTGACTCCAGGTGTCTTCATCACTAGGGTCTCTAGAGGAGGACGGAGGGGAGGGAGAGGGACTCCTTCCTGATCTCTGATTGTGACTATTGACTCAAAGTCCACTGATGAGGACTACGTTCCTAATAGTGATGATTCGTCAGATGAGGCCCCTCTCGAGGATGAGGATTTCAATGACATTGGTGTTTTAGATGAGGTTCTTGACATCCTCAAGGGTCCTTCTCTTGTTCCTCAACCTCCTCATTCAGATGAGGTGATGTGTCAGCTTAACCCTGACTGGCAGCCTAGAGATCCACGTAAGTTTTCATCTATTTACTCTTGTTTAGCTTTGTCTTTTATTTTTTCATGTGGCACCGACTTGGTCTTGTCTTGATTTGGCATTTCAGGAAATGTCAGAGTGGAGGGACTTGGTTTGCGAGGTTAATGTTGGATTAACCTTTCCCTTTACTAGGATGATCTATGAGCATCTCTTGGATGATCCTGGTGTGCCCCTTGCTGCAGAACAACACAATGACATTTTTGCTCCTGTCTACCATGGGTGTTAGATGATTATAGAGTTGAAGACCCAGGTTGACACGCTTTAAGGTGAGAACAATGTACTTCAGGAGATGACTCACCTTAATTTTGGGTGTCTTGACACTACTATGGCGGGGCCTTCATAGTCGTATGCCCACAGCAGAGCACATCATCACAGATCTCACGGAGCGACTAGTGGTACTCGTAGATGGAGGAGCTGAAGCCTCGAGGGTTCTGTGGAGGGAACCATACTTGACTTGCTTTTTCTTTGAAATTCATGCCCCCTTGCATGGGGAGCCTCTATTTCTCTTGAGAGCATTTTGGCTTAGCTCTTGGATACCATTGTATGTGTAAACTTTGGATGTATCTATGAAAGTTTATCCTTTTCTATGGTTTTTCTCTTTGTCGAATTTCGTACTCATCTCTTGTGTATGTTTGGAAGTTTTTAGGAACTTTTTGATTATGTTTGACCTTTTCAACTCTTTTAACAAATGCAAGTATGACCATGATGACATATTTTTGTAGTTTTTTATGACATATATATGATATGCAGTTTATGATATGATAATGCAAGAACACAAGAAATGTTGTAAATGAAACTATAACACTTACTGAATGTCATGAGATATGACACTTGAATTTATTGCTTTGAGACTCTTTTTCTGATTTTGGTATGAATGCAATGTGGGACAAACAAAGTGACTACTCTTAAATACAATTTTTGATTTAGGGGATTGCAGGTTGTCCTGATATAAGAAACCTATTTAGGGCTATGAGAAAGGATATTAAGGAAACTGAAGTGGGGAGTGAAATGAATCATGGAGTGTTTCTAATTTCTAGGCTTTGCTAAAGGCTAAACACTAATCCCTATCTAGATAAGACCATTTGATAAGCTTTCAACTTTAGACAAGTATCAAGTTTTATAGGTGTTCGTTAGAATTAGATCATAGATGGAAAGCAAAGTAGACCTGAGGTAAAGGATAAAATTGGAAAGAACAAGGGTCCCTAGATAGAAGATGATCCTAGAGACAACTAGACTCTTAGTTCTACTTAGCTAGTGCGTGTGTGTGCTTTGTACCTTTCTTTCTCTGTTAGAATGTCACCCTTGAGGCTTCAATCTTACACTGATCTCCACCCAAGAGTATGGACATTCAGCAATCTTCTCTCTTTCACTCTCTTTTTTTTGTATCTCTCTTTTTTATGCTTTTTTCACTTATTTTTGTATTTTCCTCACTTGACTTTTCTCATTTTTTTGGATTTTGATTTTTTCAAGAAATGAATGCTTTTGGAACTTTGACATATGATGTTTTGACTTCTCAATTCTCACTTTTCAATACTTTTATTTTGATCACTCATTTTTTATTCACTCAGATTTTAGATTTCTTCCTTTAGAGTTTTGATCTTCCTGACATTTTTGGCCAAGAAAGATAAGGGGTTGAGCGCCACCTAAAGTCTTTGTAATCTGGTTTGACTTCTCTTCTACTAGGGAAGAATTGGGAATGTCTACTTGCAAGCTTCCTTTGAGCATTGTAGGTTTGAATACTGAGTTTGCTTAGACCTAACATCTTGACTCATTTTAGAATGGGATCAGTGTAAAGCTAAGAGCTAGGCTTTGATTTAGAATCACTGGGAATGAAGGTGGATAATGACAATTTGTGAAAGATGAGGGATTTCTAAGTCCTGGAAGGATGACGTATATCTAGCCAACATTAGACTCCTTACTAAAAGGAAAATAGTACAAGAGCAAGTCATGAACTGTAATGCAAGATGAACAGAATGAAACCAAAATACAAGAAACAAATTATTTTTGACATTTTTGAGTTTTATAATTTTTTTGCTTAGGTTTTTTTAGACATAATATTTCTTGAGGTGAAAGGCATTGATTGTTTCACCAAATTCCTCTCCCTCCATTGTGCACAAGAGATAAGCACCATTTCTAATATCTTCTTTAACCATGTAGGGGCCTTTCCAGTCTTCTGAAAAGACTCTTTTTCATCTCTTTTTCTTGTTTTTCATGCTACCTCTTCTTAGGACAAGTTCTCCAACTCTGTATGGTTTATCACTTGAGTCTATTACTGTCAACTTGGTGGTTTCTCTCAACATTGTGAGACCTAGTAAATCCTAAAAGGCATGTTGGTGGGAAGGAGTCCAATATAGGATTCTGTTGCAATTCAGTAATTCTGCCAATAGATCGAATTGTTCTTGCATGTAGACTTTTATTGCTGGTCTCTCTTGGATTTTTCGTAAGAATTGGAATAGTTCAAGAGGATTTTGTGGCTTCCTTTTCTCATCAGGAGGAACAAAGCTTATACTTGTCCTCCCATTGGGTTCTGGTCTCAAATCCATGGCATACCCAATATAACTTTTTGGTAGTTCAAAGATGACAGGGTCATTGATACCAACTATCACTCTCATCTTCCACTCTCTGTGAAAGATTCCTTCACTTTCTTCATCTTCATCGGGCAATCTCTCCACCATTTCTATTTGTTCCCACGGTGCTTCCCATTCACCGAGTTCATTTGATTGAACCAAGGCAGAAGTAGTCAGTTTTTCTTGTGGTTTGGATACTACAAACATCCTAGGTAACACCCATATAGCATTGGTTGATTCGTTATCCATGGAATATGCCTCTTCCATGGGTCATATTGCCTGATGTGAGTCCTCTGTTGGTGTGAGGGACTCATACGATTTTGTTTCTTTAGGTGTATTAGGGAGATGTGATTTACTTAGTGGTGACAGTGGGGTATAACCCTCCGTTATGTCTTCCTCTGCATCTGAGAAAGCATATGGGTCCGCATCTCTTAGGTCTAATGTAGCAGTTTGAAATACCAACCCCTTAGTTCTATGAGGTTTCTCTCCTATGCATGGGAAGAGTTTATAGGCCTCTTAGATGTCAATGGTGAGTATCTCTAGGGGGAATTGGAGTGGTCCATCCCTTTCAATCAACTCCATGATCTCAATTGTTTTGTCCTTGGGGACCACTTCATTTTGCTTTGGTGGTGGCCCATTCTCTAAAGTTTTGATTTCTGCTGTGTTTATAGTCTTTTTTGGGGTTTCCATTCTTTTGACACATATTGATTGAGGTGTAGGCTTTGGGATGGTTAACTTGTTGGTAGGGAGTTTGTAGTCTATGGGAATACCTATGTGTTTATGTGGAGTATTTGACTTTAACATGCTAAAAGGTTCTAGATCTCCCTGCACAACATATACCTTCCCTAGGTGTAAAAATCAATCTTCTTGAAATAGTGTGGAGGGCACAACTTTCATTCTATGTATCCATGGCCTTCCGAGAATCAAGTTATATCATGTATCCTTGTCTATGACATAGAAAGTGGTTGGAATGGTTTTGGGACCCAAGGTCACTGGAATGGTGATTTTTCCTATGGTGGCTACTTTCAGATTGTCATACCCACTTAGAGTATCGCTTGAAGCGGTGATGTTGGTGTGTCCATAGCCCATTCTCTCTAAAAGGGAGAAAGGAACTATATTCACTGCAACTCCATCATCAATCAACATTCATTTGATGCATGTGTCGTAGACCCACACTTGCAGATACAATGTGGGGTCCCCTTTTTTAGTTAACTTTGCCTTGGAGGGCATCTATTATAGGTCAAAGAAGAACCCTGGATATTTAAGTTCTAAGTTTGGTGGGCTAAGATCGTAGTCCACATGATTGATTTGTTCACTAGGCGGTGGCGTGATTTGGTCAAGATATCTTAGGCCTATTGCTTTTAGCAAAGATGAACGATGTGAAGGGGAGTTTCTGAGTAAATCAATGAATGAGATGTGAGTATATGATTTCTTTAGGTCTTCTATGAGTTCATAAGGTCCTATTGGAGTTGTTATTGGCTCAACCACCAAAATGGTGCCTTCATATGCTTCTACTTGCTCATTGTCTTCATCATGATCCTCCTCTTTTTCTTCATTATGCATGATCTTAACCAATCCCATCAACTTAGTTTCTCCTTTTTGTCCTAGTTGAGGTGGGACTTCGGGGTTACTACTCTAAGTTGCTTTGTTTTGATTTGTCATTTCTATATTTTTGTGTGCAGGGAACAGGTCCTGATAAATCCTCATATTTGCATTTTGTGGTGCTATGGGAGCTTGATTTTGTCTTCTATCTTTGATATCTAGTGTGACCTCCTATGGGTTCAAGAACATTTCTATGAATAGATGTTGTTGGTCTTCTGGAAGTTTTGCTATGAATCTATTGTATTCCCCGCAAGACTCTGTGCTATGCCCCCTTGTTCTATGAAAAGAACAAAACTAGTTGAACTCATAAGGGAATCTCTCATATCTTCCATTATTCCCATTCCCATTTCCATTGCGGTTCCAACTTTGGTAGTTGTGTCGAGGATAGTACCCATTGTTTCTAGGTCAATCTATGGTATTTACATTAGGAGGATAGTAATCTCTCCCATTCTAATCATCTTTTATCCTCTTAACTGGGGGTTGATCTATCACCCCATCTGTGGTTGCACTCCTATTATTTTTGAGGATTTTTACAACAGAGGTATTGTTTCCCATATCCTCTTTTGTTAACTTTCTATTTGAACCATAAACTTTTCAACCACTGTTGATGGTAGCTTTATCAATACTTAAAGCACTTTCCAATGCTTCTTTGTAGGACTTGTATGGTAGTTTCTAAATATCTTCTCTCATGTCTTTGTTAAGGGCATGTAAGAAGAGATCACATAGTTCTTAGTGGTCCATGTTCAGAGCACTGGTTGAAGAATAGAGCACTTGCCTCCATCAGGTGACGAAATGTACTTCTGACCTTACCTTCTAGCTTTATGTGGTGCATTTGATATGGCCGAGTCATTTTCCCAAGCTAGGTTATTGAAGGATAGAGAATGCCTGGACTCTTTTGGACCATGTTCATAGTCATAACAATTGGTAACAGGTGCATCAGGATGAGGTGGCACATACCTATCAAAGGAAGGGGTTTCAGGTTCAGTTGAGGGAATGTTTCCCTGGTTCAAGTTTGGTTCCATCATATTCGGGGGTGCCATAGACATCGCAGAATAAATGGAATGGATGATGGCACTGATGATGGAAGTTGAAGCGGCTATGAAAAGCAACGAAAGAATGTTTGTGAAGTGTTTAAATGTTTGTGAAAAGTTTTGCAATGGGAATGCAAACTACAAGACCAAAAGATTCTGTAGTTTCACGTCGGGTTCACCAAAATATGTCCGCTCAAAATCATGACTCCAGTTGCCTGGGGCTGTTGGGTTGGATTTCAGCATGCACACGGACCCTTTCCCTCCTTGCCACGGGGTGATCCACCACGTCACTCTTGCTCATGTGGAAGTAGCCAATCGAGAGGAGGAAAGGCACGGCGGAGGTCTGGCTCATTGGAGAGCTGGGACTTTGCGTAGGGGAGTTGGCAAGTTCTATGGCCTTTGTTGTTGTGTATTTTATTGTATGTTTTGTTCAACGGTTGTGGTATTTGAGATAACCTTATGACCTGAAGGGTCACTAGTTTCTCTTCTTCTATTTGGATTCCTTAAATTCCACCTTTGTGTGGGAAAATGGTTGTTTTCGTTGATGGCTTATACTATTTCTATGTCTCTGAGAAATGCTCTTTGCATTTGCAATTGCCTAGTTTCTTCTAACAACAAGAGGACAAATGGGTCTACTTGTGGTAGAACAAACGTTTCTTGTTACGGTTGCGGATGCAACTCTTCAATCTCATCATGAATAGCTCTCACCCACTCTCCTCTCACCCCTAAACACATTCGTGAATTAGGGTAGAAGGGTATGTGTGATTACTAACCTCAACCAGATCTAGGGTTTTGACCTAGGGTTTTGTTGACCTAGGGTTTGACTTTGTTTAACCGTAGATGCTTCGTGATGGAATCGAGGGTTTGCAATGTTGTCTAATCTATGAGATCTATATGAATGCAAGCTAAATGATATGAAAAACATCTTTTTGGTATTTTTTTAGAGTATTTTGGAAATAGAAATGCTTCTAATCTATGAAAAAGATATATGTGTGCAATCCTATATGACTTTTCAAATGCAAAGTTAATCTTCATTTTTTGGGGGTTTTGGTGTTTTCAATGCAATCTAATCTAATGGAAAGGGAAAATGATTCCTCTAAGAATGTAGATGTAGAAATATGAAAGCGATTAATCGAACATGCAAGATCTAATCTATTAAGGAAAAGGCAATGTGTTACTATTCCCAAGAGCAAATGTGATTATCTAATTACTATGAAAGCAATGAAAGAACCTGAAAGAGATGAAGATTTGTTGACTCCACTACCCTCAATAATCCTTGTGTAGGCAACCTCAAATCTTTCTGTGGCAGCAGGTGATCCTCTTGACAACAAAATGACCCAAAGAAGCAAAAGGAAGCTTTGATGAAGCTTGTATAAGCTCAGTGAGAGCTTGGATTGAGCACAATGGCATAGAATGAAGCAGTGTAGCATTGCTTGGTTGAACAATAAAAGCAAAAGGCACCTTCGTCTTGTAAGAGCATTTAAATGCTAGATTGGAGAGCAAAATTGGCAAGAGTTGTGTGCATAATGAATTTGCCTCCCTTTGTGCTTGGGGAAGGGGGGTATTTATAGGTTTGAAAGAGGGAATTGATTGAAGAGTTAACTCATTTGATTGATGAGTTAACAAGAATAGATTAGGGAGTTAATAAGGTTGATTGTCCAGTGAACTCAGCTAATTAGAGAGTAATGAAGCAATGATAGATTATCACTGAAGAGGAAATGGAGGTGAGGGAGTGCATGAGATTGATTAGAGAGTTAATTTGAGATCAAATAGAGTCAATTATGCATGTGTGGGTGCATGAAATAGTTAACTCTATATCATGGGTCAAAAATCATGCAAATAGAAAGAAAAATAGGTGAAAACGGAGCAAAAACGAGAGAGAAAATAAAGTTTTTCCACGGGTCCAAAAATGGCAGGGTCACCCCTTTTGTCAGTAGGGTCACCCATGGGTGACCATGGGTCACCTGCTGGACAGGGTCAAATGCAGAAGATCAGGCTGGGAGATGGTAGAAGAGAGGCAAAGGATGAATTTTGCACCAAGAAACAGGTTAGTCATGTGGAAGAATCCAAATCTCCACTTGCATCTGCAGGATCCCCAGGGGGGATTTGGAAATAATAGTGAGAGATTTGGATTGGTTGGTCAAAATAAAAAACTATCAATGGGAGATGGATCGGGGGACCTCTAGAAGGCTTCTATGAGGTACACTAGATGAAATACAAAGGGGAAAGGTGAAAACTCACCTACAAGACACTCACAAGGCTTAGGATCAAGGTCAAAAGCCATAAAATGCAAGTCAACAAATGTTGCAGCAAGTGTCAAAAAGCATCGCAAACGGGGAGAGAGGGAAATCGACAAAGAAAAAACAACACAAGAGAAGAAAAGAGGACACGTCATCAAGAGGTCTGCTACCAAAGGATTTATTTTCATGCTTACATGTACGTGATAAGGATTTGAATCATCATAGGGGTCCTCGTGGAGGTAGTGCATGATTTTTGTGCTTACAACCATAGGGGTGGACATCAGACTCTTGATAGTTGGGGGAGATTTAACAACTTTTTGTTTTTTCCTTTTAGACCAAGAAATCAGGGTTTATACAGTATGGGCCCTAGTATCCTAGGGGGACCGAGTAGCCATAGAGGAAAACTTCACAAGGGACCTACCAGCAACCAACTTAGACAAACTAGCCCCAACCTTAATAGAAGGAAGTGGGGCTTTCTCATCCAACTATTCTTCTTGCACGTCCTCAATCAAATAGGGCTGGATAGATTTGGGAGGGCAAAGGGCAAGGTGAAACTGGTAGAGATGAAAGATTAAGCCTTGATGCAAGGGGATGGTAACAATACTAGGGTTACTAGCATGTGCAACTTTGGTAACTTTAACCAAGGAATCAAGGTAGGATAATAAGTAGAACATGAAACTAATGAGAACTCTGTGGTGGAAATGATTCAATAGAGCAAAATGATAGTGATAAAAATATTTGTAATGACTATCGACGGTCACATACTTCATTAATAGAAATCATACCTTATCCCACAGAGGCATGAGATTATCTCTTTCAAATCCTCCCTGCAATCTAATAGGTTGTTCTCCTTCCTTAAAAAATAGGGCCATGCTTTCATTATCCAGGAATTTACTTTATTTCTTCAGTCTCTTCCCATTGCAGGATAAGCCCATAGCTTGGGCTATGGTTTCCTCATTGACCTCAAATTGAACTCCACCAACCTGGACTACTCTCGAGTCCCAGGACATGGTGAACTGCATAGAAAGGTTCTCAAGGTTCTCATCAAATCTGCTGAGACACTCCATAAAAGGGGTGAAACCCCCTTCATAACATATGCTCCAAAGCATGTTGTCCACTCTAAATTCCTCATAGGAAATGGGCTTAGTTTTCACCTTATCATCCCCCATGATCAATCTATTCCAATCCTAGGGAGGAAGAAAACATAGTTGATGCAAGAAAAAATAGAGGCAACAAATAATTCTAGTTATCGTTTTAGAATTATGATAGAAAATAAAACCCTTATACTTATTGATTTTACTCTGATGGCTATGCACGTTACTCAAACTATAATCCTACAATCTTTGTTATATGTATTAAGTGTTAGATTATCTATATATAATGAATTTTTAAATATAAGTTCTATTATCATTGAGTTTCATATAGTGATTGGTATCATAACTAATCATTGTATAGTTGATTGTGTTTATAACCCCCTAGATAATATTTGTAATGATCAAATCTACATCCTCAGAATAATTCCCGTTTTTTGAGGTTTAAATTGATGGGATGTCTAATGTAATATGTAGTGATAAGTGGCACACTCATATGCTAGGATTAGTTTCTTTCCCTACCTTTACTTATCCTCATTTCATTATTTTATCATTTTATCACATATTGGTCAATTTTCAAATATATTAAGGGTCAACATATTAATACTATTGAATTGTGTAATATACCACACTAATTATCAAATTAACATATTCTTTATAGATTTGAGTTAGCCAGAACCCCTACCCCCACTCTTTTCTCAAAGATCATTAAACCCTCTAGGGTTCCTCCTAAGTAGCTACTGGTGTCTTCCACCCATGTTGTTCTTGCCCATGCTAACCCCTAGGATGTTGACCGTTTGACCCTCCTATCAACTCTTCACCCCCCTCCCCAACATGCCAATGCCATGGTTTTAGAAAATTCCAAGAGCACTTCCATATTACCTCATGATCCTAATTTGAGAAGGGGACAAAGGTTAGTGAAGATTCGTGTTCCTCCCATGATCACCCCTATGGTCAAGGGTATGGTTCACACTGATTTTGGAGTTAACCCTCATAAGGATTCTTCATCTATAGATGGTGTATCAAACATAGTAGAGCTCTCAATAAAGGAAAAAATAATATTTTTGAAGAGCCTACTAACAACTCCCTAACTCCTCCAATCTCTACTTATGATACTCCCATGAAGTCCACCTCAATTGTGGAGAATGCTAATGTGGTAAAGCCCCAACAAGTTATTAACAAAGATAGGAAGATTATTTCTAAAGGCCCCTCCAATAATGGTCAAGTTTATATGCAAGATCCTCTTGACAATTCCAAAACTATTTACTCCACTACCTGCCAAAATTGTGATAGCTTAAAAGGTGGAATTGACATTCTTGAGGAAAATTTTAATCTAAAACACAATATCCAAAAATGGTTCATGGTACAATATGAGAATACTAGCAAGGAAAATTTTAATCTAAAACACAATATCCAAAAATGGTTCATGGTACAATATGAGAATAGTGGCATGTGAAATGCCATGAAAGTGGTATAAACATGAAATAGATGTGTAGAAATGACTTTAGAAACCTTTCAAGATCTCAAACAAAATTAAAGACCTACATGACCTTAAAAAAGTTGAGTCTCATCATGCAAAATGAGGCTATAATCACACGATTATAGCCTAGAGTAAAATTATCATAACTTGATTAAAACATAACATTTTTATAACTTCTAATATGGAAAATAAATAAGACTTAAATTACTACAAAACTCAAAAGTTATTTTTCAAAATTCACAATCAATTATGAACAAAGAAGGTTCTAAATCTTGCTCTAGTCATTTATGGGGAATAACAATGAGAGCATGAAGGGGAGTGGGAGTAGGCATGCACGAGGATGGAGCCAAAGTTTTTTGCAGGGTGGTAGTAGATCACCCATGTAGGGAGAGGATGAAGATGGAGAGGATGATGATGGAGAAGAGGATGACATTGGAGGATCTGATGCATGGCATCTCTCTGTGGAAGAAGAAGAGGAGGAAACTCTCTTGGATATCTGGTCAGAGGTGTAGTTGTCTATGGTGTAAAAGGGGCCTTCTATGGCTCCTTCAAATTCTAATTTTTCTGGGCTTTATGGGGTGCTAAAGAAGGGTTTCCTTTCTCCTCCAATGACCCCTACAAAGGATGCTAGGGTTTCTGCTAAGGGAAATGTAACGCCCGCCTTGAACGCCTTAAAGAATACACACTTTTGCAATATGAAACAGAATTTTTTTTTTTTTTTTTAAAAAGGTTAAATAACGATAACATAACTAATTACAACATATTCTCTAAGGGTCCAAGGCTGCATCACTTAACAAATCAACTAACATAATTTAACATACATCAACAACTGATCCAATCCAAAGCATAATTGAACAACTGATTCATATTTATTGCATGTCGACAAATAATGTAATACCATCTACATAATTAAGTACACAACAGATATGCTTTCCTTACACATGAGTACATCATGATATCACCATATGTAGACTACATCAGAATTACATACACGATAAATGTTCTGTTACACAAATCTGGTACAAGGTTATACACATACATCTTCATCAACTGGTACAAGCACAACTGAAACAAATCCTTTTCTGCATAAGATCCTGACAAGAGAACCAATGGATAAAATAGCTCTTCCACCCGACCATGTGGAACCCAAAGGTCCACCCCCCGAGCTAGGAGTTAACATGAGGTCCCAAACACTGACAGTCAGGTAGACGAAGGACAAACAAGAACAAAGGATGACCAAACGCCAATACAACACATGGCAATATCAATACAACACAACATAACTTAACTTAACTTTCACTTCCAGAGGCGACACAAAACAAATGAGGAGAGACCGAACAAGGAATGCTAGGTTGTAGTAGGGAGAGTGTCATCGCATGGTCCTAACATGGGTTATCCTGACAGCCTCTCACTAGGCGCCGGCCCCCATCTATGGTTATCCTGACAGCCTCTCACTAGGCGCCGGCCCCATAGGGTGACACATGCGGAATCGACCTTCCTTTCATGATGACAAGGAAGTCAATCATGCCGACCAGGCCTTCTCTACCCATCCTTAGTCTAAACAAGCACTACAGGCCATGGGAGAGGAATCCATTAATCTTATTAATGTGAAATCTACCCTTATCCCCCTAGTTAATTTTAGGTTATCACTTGATTAATCTACTTCCAACGGGTTATCCTGACTGCCACTTTGGGCGCCGGCCCCACGTTGAAAGCCACTCTCCTTCCTAACACCTAGTAAACCTTAACCATCATACAAGGCATTATAGCAATACACATACGTGTTCATCGCAAGGCATAAACCCTCTTGCATTACAAACAGAATCATAACACCAATTGTTATCCATCGCCTATAGCATTACAACATTTTACACTTTCACAGATACCAGGTCTCTCCAAACAACAATTACGACAAAACGGATACAAGATAGTCACAACTGGTTAAATATCTCATCCCGAGAATATTATATCACAAAACACATAATCAACTTAGTCAATACTCCATTATACTTCATACTAAATTTGAATCACATAATCGTTATAACATCACAAATACAAAAACATCCATCCACACAACGACAAACTCAGCCTCTGGAATTTCGAGTATGACCACTCTCAATTTGACTCTTTAAGACAATAGAAAAACTTAACTCACACAGTACAATTCAGATTCTAGAAATTAAACACTAAAATTCCTTCTTGGCACAACATAAATAACTTTGTAATGAAATCAACAATGGATTACATTATCTCTTTAAATCAAACTAATTGATTTCACAATAAATACAACAATTATACTAATACATTACAATTAAACTATTTAAACATTCTACATTTGTTTCTAAAGATAGATTATAAAACACAAGTATAACAAATTTTACACTAATTAACTTACCTTTCCAACGTTGGATTAAGTACTAAAATGATACCTTATAACTATACGGCAATACAACGAGGACAAAGATCCAACCATCATCAATGTTTTCGTTTTCCTCCAAGTTCTACCCTAATACGGTCCTTCAGATATTCTTGACCTCAATTAGATAACAGTTTACTATGCTTGGATTTCTTCGTCATAACGATGTCTCTGAAATGTTTTAATCAAAGGTGATTTAAATCTGTCTAAGAAGAAGATCGGGACTAGACATTCTCACGCCGTCAAAACTTAATAGATGTATCAACTATGTTCATTCCCAAGGCATTACAGTTTTCTAGTAAAGGCTTCTACTATATCTGTTTCAAGTGTAATAACCTATTGAATTGTAAACACTGATCGTAGAGATGGTGTGAAATTGTTAATGACCGCTTAACCCTAGACATGGGCGATAATAGTTTAGTCTAATAACTTCTGGTAGCGTCCATCTAACTCCTTCAAACTTGCAATTGACATAATTGGCGGTAACACTTCAACAGTTTTCTTTCTATCACAATATTTTTCACGAAAGTCAATGGTCACCGAAAACGAAGGCAATAGGTTTGACGAAGGTTCCAAGGATGTTCTTTGAGATCCCAACACCTTAATAATGTTTCCAAGTAATATCAAACCACAACTCCTAAACAGAGAACAACTCCTATTCTTATGCTCACCGAATCTGCCTCAGCTTCGTCTACCCTTTCTACTATCCAAGGACTGGCAGAATAGGCAAGGAAGACTTCTGTTCACAATTAATCATTTGATAACATGGCTTAAAAGCTACATATTAGATTAGATCTATAATTAGCATCCTGCGTGCCTTACAAGCCATATTTTATTGTTCCTGAGTTATCAATCAGGGTTTGGGCTTGCAGTAACTGCTTCTGCTGTTCAACAGAACTCTGTTGCTGTTGCTGAGAATGGATGGCTGCTGTTGTAAAACAGATTGCTGTTGCCAAGACTTCGAGAACATTCCATAATACGCACTGTGGATTGTCATCTAAATTCTTCAGAGAACTCCGTAGTGACTCTAATGTAAATCTGATTAAATAGGAAGGTGGAGAATATAACACATTTGAAGCCCACTTAAACGATGTGATTAGAATACAGGGACTTGTACAGATGCACAGAACACAAATATGGTGGAATAAAGCAAATAATTTTAGTAAAGGATGGATGAAGCCTTTTCTTAAACTTATAAAGGTCCAGCTATTCTAGGAGAGGCATGGCCAAACACTAGTGTTGCAAGAAATTTCTTTTTTTTTGGATGCACTTGCATTGCTTCAATCAGTTACATCCTTCTTGCATGAAGCTTATTAAATTATTTGCCTCTTAGTCTGTCTCTTTCTGGATTTCTAGGTCCTCCACTCCTGATGACTGTAAGTGAGATATGTTGCTCAGAACTGATGTGGACCTGAAATAGATGCAGACTTGCCTATGAGCACACCCTAGGTACATGGCCGCAAATAGTTTTTCTAATTTAATGATTCAATTATGATGAGTTTGCATGCAGCAACAGCAGAATAACGTTGATTTGATCATTTTTATTGCCAACTGTTGTTGATTCCGTTCAAATGGTTGCCATTTCGCTTGTGGGTATCTGTTCATACAATGACTCGTAAAATATCCTCAATGGTTCTCTCTCCTCTGGAGGATTATGTTTTTGCCCTGGCAAGCTGTAAACTTTCTTCTCTTTTTCCTTGGCATTGCTCGAACTGGTTTTTTTCTTCTTAAGCGTACTGGTGATAACTTCTTGTTTCACTTTAGATGGGTTCCCCACTAAAGTCTTAACCTGCTCCTTGGTTGATAATTTAGGCTTAACATCCTCAATGGATTTCTTAAGGCTGCTACCAATCCCTGTCTCCTTTGTTTTCTTAATGAGATTTCCTGGCTTAGATGATGATGAAGGCAGTGGTGGCTTGAGACTTTTGGTTGAATCCAATACTGGTATCTTTGGGGTAGGAGGTTTGGGGTGAGGATCTGAATGATCTCTGTGAATTTTTTTATAATAATGGTGTGAATCATCCTTCCTCTTCACTGGATGAGATTTCAGCTTGACAGACATCTTCAGATTTTCGTCGGCCATTTACAGCCCAAATCTGACCTTACGAGAAAAACACAAGTGCAAAACTGAATTGTCAGAGAGCAAACAAGGAATGTGATTGTGTATGTTTGACTTTATATAAGTACCCGGTACAGGTGCTTTCACTATGCTCTATTTTCGCAATGGCTTCTTGGTGCTTATTGCAGGGCTCAGGGGCTGTTATTATTTCTTATTTTATTCGTGTAAGTTGCATTTGGAACATGGGCTTTTCTTCGAACAGGTAGCGCTATAAATCTTGTATAGTAGGAGAAAAGCAACAAGTGCTGGAATCTCTTCTTTGGTTAACTACCTAGCCCAACAACGTGTTTCAGCCAGCCCTACAAGGGACGCCAGATCACTACCAAGCGCAGAACTGCTCTACTTGTTTGTTCCTGCCGCTCCAAAAAGGATTAACTTTCAATTACTTTGCAGTATATCGGATTTTCTAACTTTCTGGAACTCTATATTAATCCTTGCGATTTGCCCTGCGGCTCTTGCTGTTATATGGTTTGGATCCCTAGTTTAATGGAGTACGCTAGACAATGGAACATAGTATGATACTTTCATTCAAAACTAGAGATATCAAGGCAGCGGCTACCTAACACTATCGGTCCTCCAAAAGAATAAAACCTAACACATCACAACCCTAGATGAAAGACGGAATATCACAGCTTCAGAGGTTTTCACCAAATCGAATAACAATAAGACCATGGCGGCGAACTACCAATCACGCCCTAACATTGCCAACTTGCAGCGCTTCCTAATATTATTGAGTCACTAGTAAATATTACTAAGGATTCAAAGAATAAATTAAATCTCAAATAACCATCGCTACACAGGTTGCTGAGCAGATAGAATTTCCATTTACAGATGTGGGGAAGGCAGGTTTAAAAGACACGCAGCCCATGAGGATCAATGAATACAAAAGACATACAGCGAGTTTCCAGACAGTTTCCAGCTAAACACAGAGAAAGAACATTAATAACATTGATCAGATCTTACAGGGACGACTAGCTAAAACCAACAGCGATCTACGGCGACCCTATCGAGGTGTCTTTTACATCTGCAAACCCTACCAAGATTACGTCGGTCTGAGAGTGCATATGGAATGATTCGGCAACCAGTGAAAGGAAGACAATCGACCAATGGAGTTCTTGAGCAGAAAGGAACGATTTGAAACCCTAAGAGAAAAAATGCTTTTTAACACAGAGAGGACAGTCTACAGACTTGAACTTTGATGGCAGAACACAGAGAACAAACTAATTTTGGATCGTAATATATCTAAAATGGATGTCCAATCAACAAACTATTTGAAACCAAATAAACTACAACAGCATTTGCAGATTCGGAAAGAAAATTTAGAGATAAGGCATCCGACGGAACCTGGCTACGCAATCCACTTGACGAATCTGTTTCAATCGTTGCAGTTCCAAGCTGCTTCTTTCCTTTCACCTGTCATCCTCTCCTTGAAGCCCCTCCCGCTCTTTTATAACTCAGCCTCTCTCCTCTCCAAGGGCTTGGCACGCGATCCCGAGCACCACTCATTTAAAGAATATGTATTTTTTTTTTTATTTAATTTAAAGATCCCAATTATTAGATATTTTATTTTATTATTATTTTTCTTTATAGCCGACCCAAATTATTGTTATAAATAGAATAGTACTATATCGACAATTATATATTCTTGTACTATACTTTAATTTATCTTATTAATCAAGTTGTAAATCACAATTTACAACATGATTACATCTATTTATTTATTTAAATATTTATTATAATTAATATTATATTGAATAATACAAACTTCTTACAACTTTATTTATCAACAACACTTCTATTAAAATAGTAATTTATTTATAGCTAAAATCGACAACTAACGGCATTATGCCCATTTAACAACACTTATACTCTTCCATAGAATAATTCTAATTAAAGCACAACATTGCCACACATACTTAGACACCTGCAGAACTCATTAGACTCCAAGATACGGCATTACCTGACCGTAAGACATGGGTGAATAACCACCACTAACCACAAGGGTAAACTGACGATGAAGGAACACTGACTAGGGACCTCACGTTAACTCCAACCAACTAATCCATTGGTGAAGGCACGCTCAGACCTGTAATCAGGTGGAGTCGATGCCTAGTACTTGCATCCTGCAGCAACGCACAGTTAACCATAACAAGATATACATATACAAGCAGTCCTATCGTGAATGGAAATCGCAGTGGGGTAGGGTACTCGAGAACGAGTAATACAACACTGTTCCATTCACATTTATAAATAACAATCAACTATATTGAACAAAGTATCAGATTACTAATCTACGACATAAAATGATCAACTAACTTCCAATCCATATAATGAATAACATCAAAGCATCTAAAACATCAGTTCATTTATCAAATTGTAAAGCATAAAATGGCATAATCCAACATCAACATCTGTTATCTTAACAATTAAGTTCACAATGAAGTAACAAGATAACAAGAAATCCATCTTCTACGGTCTAGGACACTATAAAGTTTAAGCAAACATCAATCTGATGGACGATGAGACGAGGGGCACTACAGGAAATGTGTCTAGAGCATTTCTAGTTAGCTAAATTTGAATGACTGTATTTCACCTTTGGATCTAGTGAGCCCTGCTAGGGTGTTTCCACCTTGCATGTTGCAGGATTGTCCTAGAGAGGGTACTCCTACTTTGGGTCCCCTTTCTAAGCAGGTTTTGTAGGATCTAAACCTGCAAATCAACTGGTCAGCTTATACAGATTAGTTTGGAGATCCCTTGGCTCAATCAGTTGTGGGGGATTCCTCTTCTTCTTTGCATGCTTCTGACATCTATTTAGGTGTTTCTCCAAATGCTTCAAATGGTTATTGCATCTTTATGCAAGTCCCTGATGAGGAAGTTGACAAAGCTATTGCCTGCATGGAGAATGCCCTTATTGGGAGATTCTCGAGCTTTCGCCCAAATATTGATGTGGTTAAAAAATGGGCTCAGAAAAGATGGGGTGAGTCTGATTAGATTAGTGTAGCTGCCATGTCTAATGGATATTTCCTTTTCTCTTTCAGATCTCTTGAGGAAAGCAAGATTGTCCTATAGGGAGGTCCTTGGTTCCTTGGTAAGTCAAATCTACTGTTGAAAAGATGGTCTCCTAGTTTTGATGTAGCCAAAGAAAACTTCAATAGGGTTTCTATTTGTGTTAGACTCCCAGGGCTTCCTTTAGAGTACTAGACTGAAGCCATAATTTGAGGTATAGCAAATGCTATAGGTCAATTTTTATCTATTGACCATGTTACTAAATCTATGAAGTGTCATGTCTTTGCTAGATTTTGTGTGAGTGTTGATCTTGATAAGGTATTGCCTTAAATCATTAAATTGTGCTCCAAATTTGGTAATTGGGAGCAAAAAATTATTTATGAGACATTCTCATAGGTTTCTCTGCTTTATCATAAAGCTAGGAACTTCTCCAATTCCTATAACCAAACTTATGAGCATATGAAAGAGTGTGAGAATAATGATAATAAATGTTATGCTACAAGGAATGAAAGAAAAGATAAGGATATTGTTATGGTTGGTCCTGGTGGAAATGAGAAGGTGACTCCTTTGAAGGGTAAGAATAGGTGTCTTTTGGTTGAGCTTGGTTCAACTTCTAAAAAAGGCAAGACAACTCAATTTCCTCATCAGAGTTCTTTGGTGAGGTTTGGTTTTAAATCACTGGTGATTTTGTTTAGGGCTGCCCCTTTGTTGCGGACTTGCTGTGTTTAAGGCTTGCTTCTTTGCTATCTCTTGTCTCATGTTATAGTTGGTTCTTTCTTGATTCATGTGGTTGTACAAGGTTTTGGGCCCTTTCAAAACCCTTTTCGGTTCATAGCTCCGGTTAAAAGCACTTATATTAATCAAAAACAAAGAAGGTTCTAAAGGTTTGCATGATAGTTTGTTACAAAATTGTTGAAAATGAGTCCTCTAGATTTATTCATACAGAATTATTAACATATTATTGAGAGATAAAATTTTAAAAAAAATTCTAATACTTAGTTTATAACAACATATCAAAAAATTAAGCCAACCAAGTTGATCAATTAAAAAACATATGGTCAAAATACAATAGTCCTCTACAAACAATAAACTGTTGTAAAACAATCCTATAGATTTAATCATAGAGAATGATAGACATAGGATTGAAAAATAAATTTTAAAGGATTTTTATATTACTTAGTTCAAACTAGAATATCTAAAAGTTGAACCACCTAGTTGACCAATTAAAAGTTATGGTCAAAACATTGTTGTTCTCTATCTCAAAACAACAAATTGTTCAAGAAAAAGTGCATATGCATTTGAAATTTTCAAGGCATACAACATGTATGTATCTCTTTAAAAAAATACTTGCAATGGTCAAATAGAATAGTGATTTTATTTACAAGGTAGACTCAATTCTTTTATGACAATCTAATGTGCCAAACCCAAAATAGATAAAATCACATAAACCCATCAACAATGAGGGTATTTAAAGACATAAAGAAATTATACTTCATATCTACAAAATGTGGTTCTCATCTATAAATTAGTTCAAATTTGCAACAAAAATAGCCACAAAACCTTTTCTGAACAAGGCTAGCTCACCTCCCAACCACGGGACTTGCAAGCAAGTTCATCTTCGAGCTAAAAGGCTCCCAAGAAATTGATTTTACAACACAAGTACACACAAATCTAGAAACTACCCAATGGATAACACATCTCAAGATTCATTAATAAGGGAGAGTCAAAGGGACTCACTAACTTCTTAGGGAAAAATCAAAATATAACAACAATCTCCATCTCCTCATAAATTAAAGATTCCCACAACTTTCCAAATCAATGCAATAATCACTCATTCAAATCACATAACCCCATGAACACAAATATCTCACAATATAGTTATTTTCTAAATAATTTAGACTCTCTAATTCATCACAATACTCCTCATCCAAATCACATATCTACCACAACACAGTTAACCTACAAAATATTTAACTCCTCTCCACAACTTAATCACCATGTACACAAATTCACTCATGCCAAAACACCATACAATAAATATTTCTCCACTAGAGGGTCCGCACCTCTCTCAACCTCAATAAATGGTTGGATCTTAACTCAAATGAAAAAATCTGCACCCAACAATAGCTTCATACCCAAAATGATCAATACATAAAATAACAATGCATAAAATGATTTTCAACACACAAAAACAAGAAGATTCATAGAAAAATTAGCAACCAAAATTTTTTTATAATAATCACAAACACTACCATAATCTAAAAATAGTTTAAAAACTTACCTCAATGCTTCAACCAAGTTAGGTGAAGCCTTGATCAAAATTTTTTATCTTCTCCAAACTCCGAAGTTTTTGCTCCAATCTCTCCTCTTCCAAAATCCTTGTTCCTTAGAATAGAAAATTTATACAATAGAAAGACCAACCCCAAACCAAACTTCTAAAAGAGAATAAATAAATAAAATAAAACTAGGGTTAGGTTTTGACTTGCAACTCAAAAATAGATTTTGTCTCTCAAAAACTCATCACCTATCTTCCAAGACACTTTTCAAACATCTAGATACTTTCAAAACACTTTTTGAATATTCAAACATGAGCCCCTCTCATAGGTTATCACTATAGAGATTTAATTTTACATATATAATAAAATAATAATAATAATTTATGACTCCAAAATCTTCCTCTTAAGTTCAAATCTGAGATTTGACACTTAACATAATTTAACTACACTTAACAAAGATTAACAAAAATTTAATTAAAATTTTAATTAACACAATCACATCCACAACACTTTTACACAAGAAGGCCTTAATTATCTATTAAGATAAGGCCTAGATACACTGGGGAAACACAACAATGGTTTTTGGGGGAACCTCCAAAATTTCTCCATTGATCATGAAATTAAACCTACACACTTGCACACAAATGTTAATATATCTAAGATAATAACCGAAACAATACTTATAATTAAATTAATATATGCATCATAAATATTTCATAATTAACAATATTATCATAATTAAATAACAAATTTAATTCTTCATAGAAAATGACATAAACAAATAACATTTAACCAAATACAATTTAGATTTATTATACACAATTATGTTCATTCTAAATCAATCCATAGTGATAAATTAATTATAATTCATAAAATCTAATCTGAAAAATATGAACAAATCCAAAATCATTAGTTACCCAAGTCTTCATCGATTAGATAATAAATTACTATTCTAAACATAGTATTTGTGTCATCATAGTCTATAATCTTTGCAAATAAAATAACCTACCCATGAATATCATAAACAAACAAGTAATATTTTACTTGTGAAGATTATAGACTATGATGGCACTAATACTATGTTTAGAACAATAATTTATTATATGTTTGATGATGACTTGAATAATTAATCATTTTGGACTTGTTCATATAAATTCTAGATTAGATTTTTTGAATTATAATTAATGTCTCACTATGGATTGATTTTAGAATGAACATAATTGTGTATGATAAATTTAAATTGTATTTAGATAAATATTTTTTATTTATGCGATTTTTTATTAATATGATGAATTAAACTTGTTATTTGATTTTCATTTAATTATGATAATATTGTTAATTATATGATGCATATATTAATTTAATTATAAATATGTCTTCTATCTCGGATATATTAACATTGTGTGCAAGTGTGTAGGTTTAATTTCATGACCAATGGAAAAATTGTGGAAATTCTCCAAGAAACCACTATTGTGTTTCCCCAATGTATCTAGGTCTTATCTTAAGAGAGAATTAAAGTTTTCTTATTTAAAAATGTTGTGAATGTGATTGTGTTAATTAAATTTTTGTTAATCTATGTTAGGTATAATAAAATTTCGTTAAGTGTTAAATCTCAATTTTGAACCGAGATTTTGGAGTCATAAAGTGTTATTTTATTTATTATTTGTGTAATGATAATCTATGAGAGTGACCCATATTTAAATATTTAATTTTTTTTAGAAGTATCTAAAGGCTTAAAAAGTGTCATTGAAGATTGATGAATTTTTTAGACAAACCCTATTTTTGAATTGCAAGTCAAAACCTAACCCTAGTTTTATTTTATTTTTTATTTTCTTTTGGAAGCTTGATTTGAGGTTAGTCTTTATATTATAGAAATCTTCTATTTTGAGTAACAAGGGTTTTGAAAGATGAGAGATTGGAGGAAAAGATTGGGAGCTTGGAGAAGATGAAAATTTTAGATTAAGGCTTCACCTAGCTTGGTTGAAGAATTGAGGTAGGTTTTTAAGTCATTTTTAGATTGTGGTAGTATTGTTTGTGATTATTAAAAAATATATATAGTTGCTAATTTTCTATGAGTTCTCTTTTTTTGTGTGTTAAAAACTCTTTTATGCATTGTTACTTTGTGTATTGATCATTTTAGATATGAGATTGTGTTGGGCGCAAATCTTTCCATTTGAGTTAAGAGCCACCCATGTATTGGGGTTAAAGAGGTATGGACCCTCTCTTGGGGAAACATTCTATTGTATGGTGTTTTGACATGAGTACCTTTGTGTATGGTGATTGGATTGTGGAGAGAATTTGAATATTTTGTGGATTATTTATGTTGTGGTGGGTATGTTATTTGGATGATGAAGTATTGTGATGAATTAGAGAGTTGTAGAATTATTTAAAAAATAAATACATTGTGAGATATTTGTATTGATGAGGTTATGTGATTTGAATGAAGGATTATTGTGTTGAATTTTATTTGAAACATTTGATCAAACAAATTGTATGTATTTTCCATAGGTGCACATTTAATAAGGTATTTTGTCAAACAATTCACTTGTATTCATAATTTGCATGGAAGTTTACTTGAATTGATGTAATAATAGCCTTTACATAAAATCTATTTTTGCATGCTTTTGTGGATGTCTTAAAATCATATTTTCAATCATAGAAGTTATTGATTTTTATGTCCAATTATTTTTAATTGATATACTCTATTTGTGGTGTCATTTTATTTTGCATTGTGCCCATTTTGTAAATGGCATGTCATTGTGAAAGATGACAACACCTTAATTTCTCTCATTGTTTTTGATATTAATAAGCTGCAAACTTGAGTGCAGGTCCCGATGACAAAAGTCAAAAAGGTAGCAAAACAGGCCCAAAGCCTCAAACAACCAAAACACACCAAACTAATAGTAGATCATAATAAAACCAGAGTCCAAGTTTCTAAACATAAACTAAAGATAAAACTAACTAAGCAATTCTTTCCAATCATCAGTGATTAGATTAAGCATTTTCTCCTTATCCTCAAGTAGAGAATCCACATCATAATTTTGGTCCTCCTGTAGAATAGAGAAGGCAATAGTAGCCCTGTGAGAGGATTTCATAACCATTTTGATCAGTACCTTGACTTTGCCCTCTATGGCTGAGAGATGGGTCTTGATCTCCACGAGCTCCTTCTCAAATTTCCTTTTATCCACTTCCATTCTAGTGCTCATCACTTCCTTATCCGGAGTCTCTTGAATTTCAGTATCCTCAGGGTTCCTGTCATAAAATGCATTGTTCATAGACTCGAAATGACTAGCGTCCTCTTGTTCTTGCACAGTGGTGGTTTTCACTTCCTTTATTTCAATATCATGCTTAATGTCCTCCTGATCTGAGGTAGAGGAGTAATCGACTATCTTCAACACTTGGGGCCTTTCCCCAGCCAACCTGGAAGATCTCCTAATACTTGGTCTTTAACAAATACCACATCCTCCTTCATCTACTTGTCCTGCTTTTCCATCTTTTCCTGAGCCTATTGTTCATCATTCCCCTTCCTCTCAACACATCTTCTGCAGCTTTTCTTACCACTTTTGATAGAAGTAGGTTTCACTCCTTTACATTTTTTACTACCCTGTTTAGGTAGGTTATTCCTGAGGTCGCAGAGACCCTCAACTACTTCCTCCCAGGACTAACCATGGGATCCTTCTAGTTCAATAGAAATAGAGAGCCCCGAAGCATGGCTTCCAGTTTGAGCCTTCGAAAGAGAAGTGGCCTTAGACATAAGAGGGCTAGAGATAGGGGCTGAAGGACAACTCATAGGAGGGTTTGTAGGAGAATTAAGACCAGATGGCAATGTGGTTTTCAATTTGGAGGGCTTTTCAAGCCTAACACTAAGGGGAACCTTATTCTTAGGGTCTTCATTGGAACTATCTTCCATAAGCCAGACTGAAGGGGGTTTAGCATGGCACAGAGCAAGATGGTAATGATATAGGTGAAACATGAGCCATTGGTGCAAGGGTAAGGCTACCACCTCAGGATTACCCTCATTGGCCTTTTTCGTTTGGAGCATAGAAGAATCAAGACTAGAGAGAAGATAAAAAGGAAAATTGACCATGATTTTATGGTGGAAGTGGTTTAACAATGTAAAGTGATAATGATAAAAAACCCTGAATCTCCCTTCCAGAGTAAAAAAACTTCACGATTAAGAAACATACCTGATTCCAAGGGCTGATCAAGCTCTCACGTTCGAAGCCACCTTGGAGTCTAATTTGCTTCTCCTCTTCCTGGTAGAACAACTTCAAGCCTTTGTTATATTGAACTCTCATCTATTTCTTGAGCCTATTTCCTTTTCAAGGCCAACTTGTAATGTTGGCTATGGATTCCTCAGACACCACAAACTGAACTTTACCCACTTTCACCCTTCGATTGCCATCCCAAGTACCAACAAATTGGGCTGAAAGGTTCTCATCATAGCCAGTTAGGCGTTCAAGAAAAGGGGTCACCCCTCCCTCATAAGCTATGCTCCAGACCTGTAAATCTTCCTTGAATTCACCATAATTCATAGGATCAGTTCTTACTTTCTCACCACCCATTTTCCTAATCAAGCAATACTTAATGCAAGCAAGGCAGTTGTAGAGAATAGAGAAGCATAGAATGAACAATCTAGAAAGGTAATGATAAAACTTTAAGCCCATTTCTCTACTTGAATTCCCAAGCACATTCAAGTCATTATTTCCTTCAGAAATCATCTCGTACGAGCCCGCTGCTGCCAGCCCTTCTAATGGTGAGTGAAAAGACCATTTAAATTTGCAATGCCACCAAACACATTTACTGCTAAGTTGGTCAAGGTCCACATAGGTCTCCAAAGTCCACATCACCAGGGGATAATTATTTCTCTCATTGTTGTTTATTATTTTATACCTCATTTTACATGCTTTAGATTTGACTGTGCCCACCTTGATTCCTTTATTTGTTTAAGTCATGTATGAAATATACAAAATTAATTGTATAAAGTCACTACACTCTATTATGCAGATTTACTCATTTTGATGAAGTATTGTTTCATCAAATAAAGTTATGAGGTTAAAACTATAATCTCTTCATAGAATTGATAATTATTGTTGTGCATGGTTGATATGGAATGACTAATTGTATCATAAACATATTATTACAAGAGTAAGTCTTCAAGTATTTGATCTCATTTTCCTAGATTTTGACTATTTTGTATAATCACACTTGACTAATATTGAGAGTAAAAAAAGTAGTAGACATCATTAACCATAATTTCATAGCAAGAGGATACCTACAATATCATTGTGTACTGCACTTCATTGTATAAGTTTATAAATTTCGTAACTAAAAATAATATGGAATTTAATAGTATGTTTTGCCACAATATAAATAAATACTATAATTAGATAATGAAAAAGTTATTGCAATTCTCGCATTTCTCCTTGGTTTAGGATTGAAACTTGTAAAATGATATTGGTGGATAAATGATGGGTTTATCTTATTAGTATTTGATTAGTTAGTTGTATATTTTATAATTGATTAATTTCTTATTTTGGCTTGTTTAAGTGACATGAGTTTATGTTGATATATTTGTTATATGTTATCATTTATGTTTTAATTGCAAAATTAAATATAAGAAAATAAACTAGAAGAGTAGGTATTACTTAAATTATTTGGAAAGAAACAATTACCTGAGGAAATTGTGAAAAATGTGTAGAATAAATTAATAATTAATGATTTTAGGTTTCAATTAATATAAAAAGATGTATTATCATATTTGTCAAATATTTTTAACCAACTTTAAGTTGATTTATCTATGTAGCCAATAACTATCTATTTACTTCATAAATTCATTGTATTTATTGTAAATAAAATTTTGAGTAGAAATGGTTCACATCAATTTCATTTAATCGTAATTGAGTTTAAAGATTATTAAAATAATGCTAGATGTCTTGTTAATATTAAATTAGGTCTGTTTGTTTGTTTGACTCTTAAAATATATTGGTCAAGTTGCTTTAAGATGGCAA
The DNA here is from genome assembly GCA_027924645.1 of Cunninghamia lanceolata. Lineage (NCBI taxonomy): Eukaryota > Viridiplantae > Streptophyta > Pinopsida > Cupressales > Cupressaceae > Cunninghamia > Cunninghamia lanceolata. The sequence goes on along the minus strand of BSBN01000163.1, from coordinate 3,440,537 downwards.
TGAATTATCACTTCCTCTTAGGAAGCTTAAAGAGAAAATATTCATGAGTTTTTCTTTCCCTTGTGATGTCATGCATAATAACATCGACACCTTGTTTGATTGTCTTCACTTTTCTAGGGCATTGCAAATGGGGTTCCATACACCCGCTTTTGGTATTGTTTCTCTTTTTCTTGAGAGGTGTGTTCTCATTTTGTTACACAACAAAAAGTTCAAGTATGCATAATTCACTAATGTGAGAAGTGTAACACTTAATATCTAAGTTTTGTAAATAAAAAAAGTTAGTTACATTGTGTTTATGCCCATTTGTACATGTATGTATGGATGGTCATGACACCCAAACCCTTTGATAAATAGGACTCAAAAACATGTCCTAAGAACAAAAATTACACAAAATAATTTCACACAAGAAGTGGAAAGCCACAACAAAAGCCAACAATAGAAACCAACACTAATGACATAGAAATAGAACATATGTAGTGAATAAGATTATCTTGAAGCCTTAAACTTAAGAATGCTCCATTCTGTTGAGTTGTTGCTCATATGGACCAACTAGGACTTGAACCTAGGACCTTCCATTTTCTGTTGGACTACTCTACCAACTAAGCTATTAGCCCCTTTGTGGCCAACCCATTGTCGGTCTAGGTGTGGCTTATTTCCAACACCCCTCCTTAAGCCACACTACATATGCTTGGGGCTCCTAGCCTGGCTCTCTAGGTGGTAGAGCATCTAGTAGGGAAAAATAGAAGCCAGTGCTCTTTGGGACTTCGCATCCTCCTCGTTGTTGCTCATCTGCATGATTTCTTGTAACACTATTGGCATCAAGCATAATCAACATTCACGACTAGCAATTTTTTTCTCTTGGGGGACATACAGGATTAGTTCAGATGCTCATATTGGGTCCTTCTATGCATAGGGATCTATGACTTGAAGCAATCAAAACATTCTCAGACCTAGTTGTTCCTTGGGCTTTAAACACCCTTCTCAACCCTATTGGGCCTACAAACTTTCCCACCCTCCTTGCTCTTCAACTTATTCCAACACCTTGTGGTCTCCTCCACACAGGGCACAATAAGACTTCAATCTAATGCCTTCGGGTCTTCTTCCATGCACAAGGAGAGAATGTTGTCTGGCATCTACTTCACATCACACTTCCTACACAGACCATGTTGGATCATCACTTTACAACTGCCTACTCTGAAGAAGATAGGTGAATGAAGTATTTGACGATTTATTCACTGAAGAAGCAAGGTATATAAAGCAATAACATACAGTTTGGTATATAGTTATCTTGTAATTGTATCTACAATCCTATCTGCATAAATGGTAGAACTAATAGAAATTAACTAGCACAATATAATACATACTATTCTATGCTAACATTCCCCCCTTTATTACACTATTTTTGTAAATACACCCCCTAAATAGATTAAATTTAACCTTACCAAGAGACTTGGTGAGTATATCTTCTACCTGAGAATCTATGGGGAAATGCTAGAGCTAGATGTGGTGGTTCAAGATTGGGTCCTGAAAGCAATGACACTCAACCTCAATATACTTGGTTTGTTCATGAAAAACTAGATTCTTCACAAGCTTCAAAACACACTGGTTGTCACAATAAAGATTAGGTGGCTACTTTTTAGGAATGTCCATGTCAGCCAAAATGTGACATGACTAAATTGCTTCACACACATCTCCTCATGCAGCATGATATTCAACCTCAGTGGATGAGAGAGCAACAACAGTTTGTTTCTTACTAATCAATGAGCTAGGTCAAAATTAGAAATGAAAAACAAATACTGAAGTTGATTTCTTGTCATCAACAAATCTAGCATAATCCAAGTCAGTATATCCCTACAAGAAGAACTGAGTGTTCTTTTTGTATTCTATACCATAATCAATTGTGCCTCAAATATATCTCAAAACATGATTTTCTTAAATCCAATGACACTTATTTGGCTCTTGCATAAATTGTGAAAGATAGCTGACAACAAAACATAAGTCTAGTCTGGTGTAAGTCAAGTAAATGAGAATCCCAACAAGCTATCTGTAGAGAGTTGCATCTACTTGAGGTGAATCTAGGAATTGAGAGAGTTTGAGATAAAAATTTGATTCTTCTTTTGTCATATCTCCAAGCCAAGACAATAGTGAAGTAGCCCCAAATCTTTCATGTCGAAGGATTGCTTGAGATCATTCTTTACATCATTGACGAGATTGTCTAAACTACCTATGAGCATAAGATCATCCACATACAAAACTAGAATGACAATCTCTATGTCGACCCTCTTATAAATAGAAATTAGAATCTAAGGGGCTAAAAGTGAATCCATGTTGCAATAGGTGACCATCAATTTTAATGTACCATGCCCTAGGAGCTTGCTTAAGTCCATAAAGTGACTTGATGAGATGGTATACCTTGTGAGGATGATGCTCATCAACAAAACCTTTTGGTTAGGTCATGTATACTTCTATTTTTAGATCACCATTTAAAAAAGCACTCTTGGCATCCATCTATTGAAGTTTCCATCCTTTCTGCGTTGCCAAGTGGGAATCCCTGATGGTTCTTTGGACCCACTTCAAACATTGATGTTGCTACTACTGATGTGAAAAAATATGTTCTAGATGGCCCAGATCAACGAATAATTCTCCTTGCAACCCATCTTTTTCATGAGTGGATTCTTCATGCTCATCATCTGACTGGGAGAAAAAAACTATGAGAGGTGGTAGGCTTTGGCTTCTCTTTGTGTGTCAATGAGTCAAATGATGACTCATCACATACCACATCTCGACTCTCATAAATCTTCTATCTCCTATGATCTATGAGATAATATGCTTTGGAAGTAGTACTGTACACTAGAAAGATACATTAGAATGCCTTGGGATCAACCTTCTTCATTTTGTTAGTTGGGACATGCATATATGTTGTACAGCCAAATACTCTAAGATGAGAAATTGAAGGATTATGACCACTCCATACCTCTTCTAGTGTCTTTTCTTGCAAGATCTTTATGGGTACCCTGTTGAGAAGGTACACAACTGTTTGTACTGCTTCTACCCAAAACTGATCCTCCAACTTAGCTATGGAAAGCATGCATCGAGCCATCTCCATGACTATTTGATTATGGAATTCTACAATTGCATTTTGCTGGGGCATATAGGGAGAAGTCACATGTTGTTTGATTCCATGATGCTTCAAAAATGCCATGAACTCCTTTGATGTGAATTCCCTCCTTCAATTTGAATGGAGGAGAAGAAGAGACTGGCTTGCCTTCTTTACAATCATTCATGGAAGTCCTGAAAGTTTGCAAAGGCTTCACACTTCTACTTGAGAAGGTACACCCATGTCTTGTGAGAGAAGTCATCCACCAATAATTGGAAGTATTGGAACCCTAAAAATGAGGTAGGGAGGAGTCTGCACAGATTGATATGCACAACGGCAAGGTGGTCCTTGGCATGGAAGGTACTCAACTCAAAAGGATCCTAATGTTGTTTACTTATAAGGCATCCAAGACATATAGGAAAAGAATTGGAATTTTGAGGAAGTCCTCTTACCATTTCCTTAATACTGATCTGATATAGGGATCCAATAGAAAGGTATCCATATTAGTAATGTTAGAGAGGAATAGATTTAGCCATAGAGGTAGATAGATCAATTGCAGAGCACCATCTTCTTCTTTCAATGTCTTCAAAAACTCCTCTTTTACCATCATCACGCTTGGTCCTTCATGGACTGCTGCACCATCTTCTTTTAGTGGAGTAAGTTGGTATGACACTCCATCCTTCACAATCATGTAGGTGTTCTCTTCTCCATCATGCTTAGTCTTCTTGTCAAATTGCCATGGCCTACCTAGTAGTAGATGGCATACATCCATGGGGATGATATCACATAGGATCTTGTCCTTGTAGGCACCAATGTTGAACTCTACCCAAGCTTGCTCATTCACAAGTACTTGTTGACCCTTATTGAGCCATGACACCTTGTAGGGTGTAGAGTGAGGAATCCTCTTGATCTTCAACTTTTCTACCATTTCCAAAGACACAAGATTGTCAGTAGAACCAGAATCAATAATCACCTTACATACCTTCCCTTGTGCTTTGCAAGTTATCCTGAATAAAGCCTTCCTTTGTGGGGACTCCTTGGCTTTTGGTACTTTCAGTAATGTCCTTCTTATCATCAAGGATTCTCCTCCTTCTGGGGTTGCACATACAAAAGATGAGTTCACACTCTCTTGGTCCTCCTCTTGTACTATTTGGACTCTTCTATCACCTCCATATGAACTTGATGCTTGTTTGTCTGGGCACTTGAATGTATGATGTCCAACTTGGTTACAGTTGTAGCATTTGCCTGTGAAGGTGCTTGACCCTCTACCTTGGCCTCCAAACCTACCTCTACTATTTGATCTTCTTCCTCTAAAGCTGCCTCTTTCACTTGACTCCCCTCTTGGCTCCTGATTCTCTTTATTGCTACTATTTACTTCTCCTTGTTGCTTCTGTCCTCTTCCACCAAAATTTCCTCTTCCTCTAAAGTTCCTTCCTCTACCCCTTCCATTTTGTTCTTGTTTCCTTTTGATCTTTTCCTCAGCTCTCACTGCCAACTGGAAGCATTCTTCCACATTCCTAGGTGTAGTAAGACTTAGTTCATCTTGGATATTGAACCTAAGCCCATTCATGTATCTAGCAATCTTTTCAACTTCATCCTCATTATGGCCAGTTCTCATACTGAGCTTATGAAACTCCTCTGTGTAGGCCATTACATCCATCTCCTTCTGTTTCAATTTCTGCAACCTTCTGAAGGTTTGAATGGCATAATATTTTGGAAGGAATTGACCCTTCACCTTGGACACCATCCGGTCCCATGAACTGATTTTGGCTTTTCCTTGTCTTATTCTCTCTGACTAAACATAGTTCCACCATGTTAGTGTTGCTCCCTTCAACTTGGTCTTTGCCAATTTGACTTTCTTCTCTTCAGGCATCTCTTTGTACTCAAAGTAGTTATCTAAGGAATCAATCCAGTCTAGTACCTCCTCACTGTTCATCTTCCCTTCATACATGGGCAACTCCATCTTGGCATCAGTGCTTTCTCCTTTCACTGTCTGCAGCATCTTCATAAACCTTTTATCATCTGGATCTATCTCTGTCCCATTGGATCCCTCTTGAGGGTCTACATTTTCACCCTCATACTCTTGGTCACTGTCTTCCTTAATGACCCCACCTCTCCTTAGGTTTTCTTCAATGGTTGCAAGTCTGGTTAGAACTCCATCTTGAGATTCCTTCATCAATCTCACTTCTCTAGTGAGGACTGGACTGTTCTTAGGAGGCATTTTGTACTCCTTCTTCACACTTTCCCATTCAGAACTTGTGCTCTGATACCACTTGATACAAAGTAGGGGATGACTACTGAACCTTCACAAACATGAGGGGCTGATCTTTCTTGAGGTGGACAACAAACTTGTTCTTCATGGCATCTAAAACCTTCATTTATGAGCCCAAATTGGCTTAGGTATGTGAGATTATTTTCAACACTTAAGGAGGGAATAGGACATGTTCATTTGACCTAGATAAACTCCTCAAACTCACCAAGTGACCTTGCAAGCTGTCCTACCCAACGTTTCTTCACAAACTACCTATTTTCCTTGTAGCCCTAGAAATGAGGTTATGAGGGCATAACTCCCAAAATTCCCAAACAACTTACCAAAATATTTATCTTTTTAGATACCCATTAAGGCCCTTTGTAACATACTTGACATGCAGGGTACTTTGTTTTGGATCACATGCCTTGAAAAAGGACTATACCTGTTGTTCCAAGGGATAATTAGCCCTATTTTGCAAAGGAAGTACCCCACCAATGTTGTCCAGAACTTCCTAACCAATTCCAAGACTTAGAATTGGTTTCAAATAGAAGGATTCAATAGGTTTTGGGCCTCCTTGGGCATTTCAAATCACTTAACCAACTCAATCTCACTCTAGCTAACTCAAATGGCTTAATACATGGTGATATCAAGCCAAAACCTCATCAAATCTTGCCTTAGACTGCTCCCCTACACCTGCACACAAAACCTATTGTAAAACATCCCTAACTAAACCTAATGCATCCATTTTGGGGCCCCAACATAGTGATTTGGGTTAGAACCCCATCGATTTCATTAAACCCTCCAAAACCCTCTTAGAAACAACAAAATGAGGACAATGATTAGATCTCCTTTCTCTTGCAATGTCAAAGCCTCAAATTAGGTTCAAATGAAATATAAAATAGTACTTTACACCATTCCCAACAAGAGAGCCCTTGACAGGACTGTACGGGTGGGTACTATAGCAGAGAACAACGAAATACATAGTAAAAGTAGCAAAACAATCTTTATTTCTGTATTTTCTCTCTTACAACACCAAATCCTCTCCTTCCCATCAGCTCAAGGGATAAATACAATGCCAAAACAACTTGTCCACATCTTTCAAGATTCTCCCATGATCCAAAAAGGCAAAAAGATCACTAATCTTAGCCTTATCACTAATTTTCTAAACATAGCACATGCTATTTTGGAGTTCCACTACTAGTTTGACTTCTAGAATAGAGAGAGTGGTCTGAATCAAACCTTATTACAATAATAAACAAATACATGACTCCACCCAGGCTCATAATGAGCATAAAATCTAAAATTGAAGGCTCCTAGTGAGCATACAAGTCAAAATTAACTATGGTGGTCTCTGCACTAGTCCTAGAGAGTACCGACTTCTATTTTTCCTTGCTAGATGCTCTTCAAAAAACTAGTAATCTTCAATTAGATGAATTACTTAGACAAGGGGTATTAGATTATTTCTTGTTTGCTGTGTGCTACCAAGGAAGGAAGATTCGAGCCAAGCTTGAAGAAGGTTATTATGCAGATGATGAAGATGCAGTAGAATGTCCTCTCAAGTGTCCTCATCTCACTGCACAAGCCTATCAAGCTCATCTCTAAGCTTCTCTTGATTCTTGAAAAAGCATGTATTGAAAAAATATCGATAATAAATATTTTATTTTGTGGAACAGATATTTTTTTATGGTGTAATCATGTCAACACCAAAGTTGCTTCTCTAAGATGCTCAACTCTTAAAAGGGCCCAATTATGTAGCCTGGAATACAAAGATATGTATGATTCTCCAATTTGAAGAATTATGGGTGATCGTTGCTAGTGTTGTGTCGCATCAAATTGATGCTAATGAGTAGAAGAAGTTTGATAAATCTAATGTGAAAGCATTGATGTTGATCACACTTTGCATCTTTGACAAAGTTCAACCTCATGTTTAGGATGCGATAACATCAAAGGTGGATTGGGACAATTCTATTCACTATCTACAAGGCAAAGAACTAGACAAAGATCCCCCATCTCTAGTTCAAACTTCATACACTTAGTATAAAAGTTGGCAACAAAGTAGAGGAGTTCTTGCATCAGGTATCTGAACTATGAGTAGAACTTGTAGCACTTGATAAGAAGGTGGAGGACAAACTACTAGTTTCGATCACTCTGAGAGCTCTTCCTTCCCAGTTCCAGACTTTTGTCACAACACTAAACATCAAAAAGAAGGTTATGTCATTTGAAGAACTAGTGAATTTGCTTCAGCAGGATGAAGCCATCCTGTCAGTACAAGCTGAGTTTAAGGACAAAGAACTGATCTCAATACAATACACTAGTTAGAATTTTTGCAAGGGACCCCCACAAAAGTAATTATAGAAGCAACAACAATAGCAAAAACAACATAAGTCTCAAAAGGTGAATAGATGGTGTCACATCTACAATACAAACACACATGACATTGTTAGTTGTTGGTATAATGCCTTGACTCAAGGCAAGTCTAGTAAAGAAGGTACATCTACTTGTAGTGATTCTCATCAATCAAAAAAATGTCATTGCTGATGAAAGCACAAAGGACATGTTGTGGCCCAACAAGATGATGTATCAAATGAGGATGAGCTAGAAATAGCCAATTTTGCACCCATCAAAATCTTGTTCTAGTCTCCCAAACCTCGCAGATAACGAGGGATGTTGGTTGATAGAACCTAGTACCAGTAAGTTAATATGACAGGCAATCATGAGCTATTTGATACACTGACTGATCAACCCTTTGGAGATAGGGTTTGAATCATATACAATAACAAGTGTGTTGTAGAAGGAATTGGAAAAGTCATTATTCCTCTTGGGACAAGCAATTGTACCCTCATAAAGGTACTCTATGTTCCTAGTTTGATAATGAAGCTCTTGTCTGTCAGTCAACTTTTGAATCATAAGCTTAAAGTGGAGTTCTAGGTCAAGTAAGGCATGAAAACTTATTTGATCTCAAAAGAATGTATGATACTTTATAGAGCTTTTATGAAGGATAGATTATTTACACTAAATATCTTCTCATTCTCTGTAGCTCTATCTGCCTCTATGACTGAATATACTGCTCTCTGGCATTACCGATATGGGCACCTTTCTATTGAGTCACTATATCAGCTTAGTTCTAAAGAAATTGTAAGAGGACTTCCTCAACTTTCAAATTCTTTGCCTATATGTTTTGGATGCTTGTAGGTAAGAAACATCAAGATATGTTTGAGCTAAGTACCTTCCATGCCAAGGATCACCTTGTGATTGTGCATACTGATCTAGGAGCATCCCCCTGCCTACCTTATTTTCAGGGTTCTAATACTTCCAATTATTGTTGGATGACTTCTCTCATAAGACATGGGTGTACTTTATCAAGAAGAAGAGTGAAGCCTTTGCAAATTTTTAGGACTTTCACCAACGAGTTGTAAAATAGACAAGTCAATCTCTTCTTCTCTTCTACTCAGATCGAGGGGGTAATTCACATCAAAGGAGTTCATATCATTTATGAAGCATAATGGAATTGAGCAGCACCTAACTACTCCCTATACGCTCTAGAAGAATGGAATTATAGAATGTCATAATCAGACTATCATGGATTTGGCTTGATGCATGCTTTCCATAGCTAAGATGGAAGATCAGTTTTGGGTAGAAGTAGTATAGACAGTTGTGTATCTTCTCAACAGGGTACCCACAAAGATCTTGCAAGACAAGACACTAGAAGAGGTATGGAGTGGTCATAATCCTTCAATTTCTCATCTTAGAGTATTTGGTTGTACATCATATATGCATGTCCCATATAACAAGAGGAAGAAGATTGATCCCAAGAGTTGTTGCTCATATGGACCAACTAGGACTCAAACCTAGGACCTTCCATTTACTGTTGGAGTGCTCTACCATCTAAGCTGTTGGCCTGTTTGTGGCTAACCCATCATCGATCTGGGTGTCGCTTGTTACCAACACCCCCCTTAAGCCACACTATAGGTGTGTTGTGAGATTTCACAACATGGCCCATTTTTCCTCAGCAAACCAAGGACCCAACATTTTGCTTCTGCTTGTGTGTTTCCCTACTTTGGCTGGTATGGTAAAAAGTCATGTCGCAATCCATAGTCAAAATTCAAGTTCGGTAATTTTCCTAACAGATGTCACCATTGTATATAGAATTAAATTCTAAGAAACTTTGCCTTTTACATCACGTTGAAATTCTTTAAAATGAGCAAGTTATGCCTAGTCAAAGTTTGGTCAACCAAACATCCAGATCCTGATGAAATTTATGTACTATGTACCTATCTTATCTAAGACCATAGATGGATAGAGGACCAAATTTTAAGATACTTTTCCTTTTGAACCATATTGAAATTTGATAAAATGAGGAAGTTATGTACATTCAAAGTGTTGGTCAAAGGCATATCCATATGGACATTCACATTTACTTAATATCCATATCCATATGGACATTCATTCAAATCATGATATTTCTCACGTTTCTCAATGAAATTTAAAAATTCAAAATGATCTAGAAACCTTGCAACATGAGGAACAAAACCTAGAAATCATTTGTCAAAATTTAAAATTTTGGTCATATGGATATTCTGTACATCTAGATATCTAGATCCATATCCATATCCATATCCATATGGACATTCATTCAAATCACAATATCTCTCGCATTTCTCGACAAAATTAAAAAATTCAAAATGATCTAAAATCCTTTGTCAAAATTCAAATTTTTGGTCATATGGATATTTCATCCATCTAGATATCTAGATCAATATCTACATCCTGATGAAGTTTTGTATTTTGTACTTATTTCATGTAAGACCATAGATGGATAGAAATTTGAATTTCAAGCAACTTTGTCTTTTGCATCATGTCAAAATTCGATAGGATGAAGGAGTTATGCTTGGTCAAAGTTTTGGTCAAATGGATATTTTGACATAGATATTGAGTTTCAAATGTCCATATCCAAATATCCATATCCTTACCTTGCTTTAAAGACCATTCTTAGAACCCAAGCCGTTGACTTTTCATATGGATATTCTGTACATCTAGATATCCAGATCCATATCCAATTCCATATCCATATCCATATGGACATTCACTAAAATAGAGATATATCCCTCATTTCTTAACAAAATTTAAAAATTCAAAATGATCTAGAAATCTTACGATGAGAGGAACAAAACCTAGAAACCATATTTTGAAATTAAAAAAAAATCAAGGAATTGTTTACCAACCAAACATATTTTTTAATTTGGGAATTCCTGTGAATGTCTAAAACATGAATAAAGTATTTTATGGTAGGAAACATTAATATTTTTGTGGAATTTAAATCAAGTGCTACAATTATATCTTTACTAATTTATTTTTTGCAAAGATAGTGATATTTGATGAATTTAATTGTTTTCTATGGTAGGAGATTGAAATTGCAACCAACTTAAAATTGAACTCTTCAGAAGATGCCAGTGAATATGTTGTCTACCATTTGGAAGGATGATGCTAAGTAAAAGATGTTGGGAATATTCCTTGCTAACTGTATTCCACAGAATGATTTCCAACTGGAAAATCATGTGCCACCAATCTGGATGATCGATTATTATGAGTGATTCTTGATCATTGGATCAAATGTAATTGTTTCTAAACCTTATTCTATAAAAGGATCATTACTTCTCTTTTCAAAGGGAGATCAGATTACTAAAATTAATGGAGCTTGAATTGTTGAAACTAAGGGGGACTGAATTGTTTCAATTCTAAGCACAAGTTTGTGATTTTTTGCAACTTGGCGAATTCTCTCGCAAGGTTCTTTCTCCATACCACTGTAAATGTACTTGTTCTTTACATAGATGATAAAGATGAAGTTACATATTACATCCTGATTGTAAATCCTACGTAATCTTCCAGTTGATTTATGGATGTGTAATGGTGAAATGCTACGTTCAATAGAAGTGCTTTCATTTTATTGCATATTGTTGTCAACTTTCCTAGAAGATTTGAACTAGATCATATGGATTTGTGGAACATCCTGGTGAAGTATGATTTAGTTTTGTGGATCATTGGTCATAGTTAAGTAATTTTAGAAATCTCAATCTTTAAACTCTATTTTCTCAATTTCAATTTCATAGATAACCATAAGATAATTGCAAATAATGATGAATCATAAGCAAATACAGTAAATATATTCTAAATAGTGATAGATTTGAAGCATATACAATGAATTGAAGTAAATATTGGTGCATTCCATGCAAATTATCGTAAGTATTAGTAAAATACCTCTTGTAAAGTACATTATTTGGACAAATTTGAAGTGTAGCAACAAATATTAGTTCATACAGATAATATTAGAACTAATTAAATTTGGTAATATCTACAATTAGTCTAAAGTAGAGACAGATTCAAGTGAATTACATCAAAGTTACGATAATTTCACATTAATTTGTGTAAATTTTAGCTAAATGTTATAGGATTTGACAAATTTTTTGAAGATTTGTGCAGAGCAGGCATAAAGGACAAGATATTTGACAAAATATTGAAGAACTTTGCAAGAATTACTAAAGTACGTAAGGCCCCAAAATGATTAATAGAAACACACATCAACCCTAAGTGACTGTCAGAAGGTCATGACCTAACCAACAGAGACTTGGAATCTTAAATTCATCCTAAATTTATCGTATTCTTCAAGATGATAAAGGTTTGTTGTGTAAAATTTTATTCATGTTAATGAGACTAACAATCATCATCAATAAGGTGCCTGGGGCTCCTAGTCTAGATTTGATACCAATTGTGAAAGATAGCTGATAAAAAACATAAGTCCAGTCTGGTGTAAGTTAAGTAAATGAGACTCCCAACAAGCTATCTATAGAGAGCTGCATCTACTTTAGGTGAATCTTGGAATCGAGAGAGTTGTAAACCTTTTTCCAATGGAGTGGGCACATGCTTACAATTGGACATTCCATACTTTTCCAGGAGTGTCTTGGCATATTTCATTTGTGAGATAAAAATGTGATTCTTCTTTTGCTATATCTCCAAGCCAAGACAATAGTGAAGTGGCCCTAAATCTGTCATGTCAAATGATTGTTTGAGATCATTCTTTACATCATAAACAAGATATTTTGAGCTTCCTGTGAGCACAAGATCATCCACATACAAAACCAAAATGACAATCTCTATGCAGACCCTCTTATAAATTGAAATTTGAGTGGCTACGGGTGAATCCATGTTGCAACAGGTGACCATCAATTTTAATGGACCATGCCTTAGGAGCTTTCTTAAGTCCATAAAGTGACTTGATGAGATGAGATACCTTGTGAGGATGATGTTCTTTAACAAAACCTTTTGGTTGGGTCATGTATACTTCTTTTAGATCACCAATTAAGAAAGCATCTTGATATCCATCTATTGAAGTTTCCATCCTTTCTGTGCTGCCAATGCACAAATAACTATGATTGTTTTGATCTTCGCAGTGGGTGCAAAGGTCTCTTCATAATCAATGCCCTCCTATCGAGCATATCCCTTTGCAACAATTCATGCTTTGTATTTGTTGATAGATCCATCTACCTTGTATTTTGTTTTGAAAATCCATTTGCAGCCAATGAGTTTCTTTCCTTTAGGAAGATTGACAAGTTCCCATGTATGATATTGTATAAGGGAATTATACTCTGCATCCATGGCCTTCTTCCACTGAGGTTGACTTAGTGCCTCTCGAATTGTGTCAGGTTTGGTGCTATCAACAACTAAACTCATGAGTGCAAGATTTACTTCATTTATCGTATGACTTCTTGTTCTAACTCTTGATGAAGTATCTAGAAGTGTATGCAGGTGGGAATCCCTGATGGTGCTTTGGACCAACTTCAGACATTGATATTGTTGTTGATGATGTGAAGAATTATGTTCTAGATGGCCTAGATCAACAAGCAATTCTTCTTGCAACTCATCTTCTTTGTGAGAGGATTCTTCATGCTCATCATCTGACTATGAGAGCAATCTATGAGAGGTGGTAGGCTTTGGCTCCTCTTTGTGTGTCAATGAGTCAAAAGATGACTCATCACATACCACATCTTCACTCTCATAAATCTTCTTTGCCTCAAGATCTATGAGATGATATGCTTTATAGGTAGTACTGTACCCCAGAAAGATACATTGGAATGTCTTGGGATCAATCTTCTTCCTCTTGTTAGCTTGGACATGCATATATTTTGTACAACCAAATACTCTAAGATGATAAATTGAAGGCTTATGACCACTCCATACCTCTTCTGGTGTCTTTTCTTGCAAGATCTTTGTGGGTGCCCTATTGAGAAGATACACATCTATCTATACTGCTTCTATCCAAAATTGATCCTCCAACTTAGCTGTAGAAAGCATGCATCGAGCCATCTCCATGGTAGTTTGATTGTGACATTCTATAATTTCATTCTACTAGGGTGTATAGAGAGTAGTCAGGTGTTATTTGATTCCATGATGCTTCAGAAATACCACAAACTCCTTTGATGTGAATTCCCCCTAGATCTGAGTAGAGGAGAAGAAGAGACTGGCCTGTCTACTTTACAACTCATTGGTGGAAGTCCTAAAAGTTTGCAAAGGATTCACTCTTCTTCTTGAGAGAATACACTCATGTCTTGCAAGAGATTCATCCACTAATAATTAGAAGTATCAGAACCCTGAAAATGAGGCACGCAAGGGTCCACACAGATCAGTATGCACAACTGCAAGGTGGTGCTTGGCATGGATGGTACTAGGCTCAAACAGATCTCGATGTTGTTTACATGCAAGGCATCTAGGACATATAGGCAAATAATTGGAAAATTGAGGAGGTCCTCCTACCATTTCCTTAGAACTAAGCTAATATAGAGAGCCAACTGAAAGGTGCCCATATCAGTAAAGCCAGAGAGCAGTAGTCATAGAGGTAGATAGAGTAACTACAGAGGATGAGACATCTAGTGAAAATAATCTATCCTTCATAAAAGCTCTAGAGATAATAGTACCTTCTCTTGAGATCAAATAGGTTTTGATGCCTACCTTGACCTAGAACTCCAATTTAAGCTTATGATTCAAAATCTGATTGACAGATGAGATTTGTTGTCAAACCAGGAACATTGAGTACCTTCATGAGGGTACAACTACTTTTCCCAAGAGTAATAATGACTTTTCCAATTCCTTTAGAGAAACATACTCCTTATTGTATATGATCCAAACCCTATCTCCAGTGGGTTAATCAATAAGTGTATCAAATAGCTCATGTTTGCCTGCCATATGCTTGTTGGCACCAAAGTCTATCAACCAAACATCCCTCATTGGCTACGAGGTTTGGGAGACTAGAACAAGATTCTAATGGGTGATGCAATTGGTTTTTTCTAGTTCATCCTCATTTGATGCATCATCTTTTTGGGTTGTGACATGTCCTTTGTGCTTCTGTTGATGATGACATATTTTTTATTGCTGAGAATCACTGTAATCAGATGTGCCTTCTTTACTAGAATTGCCTTGAGTTAAGGCATCATACCAACAACTGACAGTGTCATGCGTGTTTGTATTATAGATGTGACACCATATATTCGCCTTTTAAGATTTTTTTTTTGTTGTTGTGGTTTCTTCTATGGCTACTTTTGTGGGGGTCCCTTGCAAAACTTGTGACCAATGCACTATCTTGAGCTCAATGCCTTGTCCTCAAACTTAGCTTGTACTAACTGGATGTCTTCTTCGTGTTGAAGCAAATTCACCTATTCTTCAAATGACACCACCTTCTTTGTAATGTTCAATGTCATGACACAAATTTTAAACTGGGAAGGAAGAGCTCTTAGAGTGATTGAGACTAACAGTTTGTCCTCCACCTTCTTGTCAAGTGCTACAAGTTATGCTCATAGTTTAGATACTTGATGCAAGAACTCCTCTACTTTCTCACCAAATTTCATTCTGAGTGTATGAAGTTTGGACTAGAGATGGAGGATCTTTGTCTAGTTCTTTTGTAGATAGTGGATAGAGCATCCCAAGCCACCTTTGATGTTGTTGCATCCCAAACATGAGGTTGAACTTTGTCAGAGATGCTGAGTGTGATCAACATCAATGCTTTCACGTCAGATTTATCGAACTTCTTTTGCTCATCAACGTCAATTGGACGTAGCACAACACTAGTAAATAGCCCCCATAATTCTTCAAATTGGAGAATCATACACATATTTATCTTCCAAGTTGCATAATTGGGCCCTTTTAAGAGCTGAGCATCCAAGAGAAGCAACTTTGGTGCTGACATGATTACACCACAAAAATAAATATCTATTCCACACAAAAAAATTATTATTGATATATTTTCAATACATGTTTTTTCAAGAATCAAGAGAAGCTCAGAGATGATCTTGGTAGGCTTGTGCAGTGAGATAGGGATGCTTGGGAGGGTGTTCTACCTCTTCTTCATCATCTACATCATAATCTTCTTCAATCTTGGCTCAAATATTCCTTGCTTGGCATTGCACGTCAAACAGGAATAGTCTAATAGCCCTTGTCTAAGTAATTCATCCAATTGAAGATTACCAATGTTTTGAAGAGCATCTAGTAGGGAAAAATAGAATATGGTACTCTCTAAGACTTCATGACCTCCTTGTTATTGCTCATCTACATGATTTCTCGTAACATTGCTAGCATCGGGCACAATTGACATTCACCACTGGCAAATTTGTTGATCTTGGGGGATGTATAGGATTAGTTCAGATGCTCTTATTAGCTCCTTTTATGCATGTGGATATGTGACTTCAAGAAATCAAAACATTCTCCTCATGCTTGGTTGTGCCTTGGTCTTTAAACACCTCTTCTCATCCCTATCAGGCCTGCAAACTTTTCCACCCTCCTTGCTCTTTAACTTCTTCCAACACCTTCTCATCTCTTCCACACAAGGCATAATGAGACTTCAATCTAGCGCCTTCAAGTCTTCTTCCATGCTCAAGGAGAGACTATTGTCTAGCATCTTCTTCACATCACACTTCCCACACACTGCTACTCATATGGACCTTCCATTTGCTGTTGGATTGCACTACCAACTGAGCTTCTAGCCCGTTTGTGGCTAGCCCATTGTTAGTCTGGGTGTGGCTTATTTCCAACACCCCCTTAAGCTAAACTATAGGTGCTCGGGGCTCCTAGCCTAGCTCTAATACCAATTGTTGAGCTTCTACTCATATGGACCATATAGAACTTGAACCTAGGACCTTCCATTTGTTGTTGGAGTTCTCTACCAACTGAGCTACTGGACTCTTTGTGGCCAACCCATTGTTAATTTAGGTGTAGCTTATTTCAAACACATTCATCCCTGAGAAATCCTAGGTGTTCCTCTATAACTTCACTATCCATTGAGGTCATATACTTTCTAGATTTATTTGTTTTGGACTAGGTTCTTTTGCTAGGTTCCTCACCAAACATTTGATTTTTCCTCTTAAGGAAAAAATTTGATGTTGGCATCAATTTTAGGTTCTTCCCTGTAATCTAATTGTGAAGATGGGAATTCTTTCTTTGAGCCTTTCATTTTACTGAAAGGATTTTGTGGTGTAGGTTAAAATTATCCTCAAGGTTTTTGATTTATTCTCCAACCCTTCACAATTCCTATAGATAGTCTTATCCTTCTTGTCCTAGGAGATATTGCCTTGTTCAACTACCTCCAAAGTAGGTGCATAAGAATTGTGAATAATTTCTCTTAAGTTTTTGTGGTTCATGTTCAACCCTCTTTTCTAGGTCACATGCTACTCACTATCCTTTGTGCTTACTTTTATAAAGTTTGTGGAAACCTAGATTTTTCATGCCTAATTACTTTGGTTTCTCGCATTGAGTTTGTAGACCTCCCATGCACTTTAGTGAAGCTTGCATAAATTGAAAATTGCACAAATTTTTCCACACTCCACATCTCTACAATAATCACATACATCAAACCTATAGACTCCCCACGCATTCCTACAATTCTTGCTAATTGCTAACTTGCCTCCACTCCTCGTGTCTCTCGTCTCTCTATAATACTATCTCTATAATATTTACATATTGTGAGTTTTCAAACCTCCCGTGTACTTTAGCAAAGCTTGAATTTTGCTTGTCCACTTCCACTTTCTTTTTTCCTTGAATTTTGCTTATCTACTTCCACTTCTTTGTTCCTGCTAGGCTATTATTTTTTAACCAACCCTTTTGTAATACTTGTGTTTATCCTTATCTTTTGTTCACACCCTATCATTAGAAGTTCTTATATGACTTCCCCAGGAACAAAGGAGATGAAGTATGAATTCAAGGGGGCAACCCCTCTCCTAAAATCACATCTTCATTATATGAATTATCAAATATAGATCGAGCGAAAATAAATGGTGGACTTCTTGAAGAGAGTAAATGCAAATAATAGAGCAATGCATGCTAACTACATAGCTAAAAATGGGGTAGTGTAGGCATCTACTTTTCCTACCTCCATCTAGTCTCTAGAGTTGATTATGACATGTGCTAAATATTATGACCCTCAAAGTAAGAAGATTGTTGGTCTTGAAAATGAGGTATTTTAGATGTCACTCTAAATAACATTGAAGAAACCTTCTAGATACCATATCATGCTAAGTGCATAGCTAACAATGGGATAGTGTAGGAATCTACTTTTCCTACCTCTGTCTAGTCTCTAGATTTGATTATGACATGTGCTAAATATTATGACCCTCAAGAAGATTGTTGGTCTTGAAAATGAGGTATTTTTAGATGTCACTCTAAATAACATTGAAGAAAACTTCTAGATACCATATCATTCTAGAAAAATTTCATTGAATATTGCTACTTGTATGGAGTCTTATAACTTGGATCCTAAACTTTTTTTAAGGGTCGTGAACAAGAATTGGTTGACAAAAAAAAGGTTATCTTCCTTAAGGTTACCAAGGTATTTGTTAGGAGTGATTTTAAAATATATATTAATAACCTAATCACTCTTTTGACTAAAATAATAGGCAACCCTAATGTTAAAAAATTTCAACCACTTATGTTGAGGTTCATCGTCATTCTAGAGAACAAGGGAATAATTGATTGGGAAACTCTCATTAGTGATACTTTATATAAGTAATTATTTGATGTTTAATAAACTAAGAATTTCTACATAACTTCTTACATTATCTATCTAATGGAAAGGAAAGAAATTTTTCTAGGGTCAACTAGGGATGGAGTAATAGCTATGGGAAAAAATAAAGGGAACAATTTTTTCCCTTAATTAAAGTTAAAAGAAAGTTAAAATTTTTTCAAGAGGTTTAATGAATCCTTCTTATTTTAACTAATTAGATGGATGGAAAATAGCTTGAATAAGAATTTTTTCTTTGAGGCTAACTAATGCAGGAGCATCCCTAGTTCAAGAGCAATATTGCATTGACCAAAAACATTTGCATTTCAGTTTATTTGCATCTCAGTTTGTTTCTTTCATTTTCCAGTTTAGTTCAAGCAATTCAGTTAGAAGCAGTTTCAGCTTTTGGTCTAGTATTCTACCGCAATTGCATTTCACACCTTACAGACATAGACTTAGCATCTACATCATATCTAGAATTCAAAGCATTTGGATCAGTTACCAGAAAGTTATCACTATCAGAAGATTGATTGTTTTCTCAGAGCAGAGCATCCTGACAGTCTTAGATAATTAGCTAAAGGAGATGACTTGCGAAGCATTCCTTGACTTGTGGAACCTAATGACACATTATTCAATGATCTTTGGTTTGTGGGTGACCTTCCTTGAAGATCCGCACATTATTCCATTCATTTGAGGAAGCATTATATGCATTTAGGTCTGACCTATCTATGTGCACGTTATAGCTCTTCATTGGAGTTTGTGACCTTCCTTGGCAAACACAGAGGAATCTATTATTCTGGAGATGATATATATTGATGTAATAGATCCTTAGGAAAGTAGTTCAGAAGTTATCAATAAGTTCATAGTTTAGATTTTGTGCGAAGGAGATTCAAAGCTTTATCTTGCGCATGTATGTAATCAAGCTTGTGAGCCCTAATTGTAAGCCCACATGTTGCTGGCCATATTGTATTTGAATTCTATGATATGTTGAATAACTGAATCTACATTTGCTTCATTTCTTTGAGTTGTTTCATTTGTGTTTACTCTTGCTATATGGTCTGGACAATTCACTCTGTGAACCCTCCTACTGTGACTACACCAAGTGGTATCAGAGAGAAAATTTGAATCTTTGGGAGCGAATTGAGCCAAGTTGGTGAGGGAATTCCATAAGATCTTATTGTGGACAGATCGCTGAATTGAGGCAGGTTACTTGTGTTACAACTGATCGCCAATTAAGAGGCAATTGTCACCTTATAGCACAATCACCAAACTTGAGGCAGTTTGCACTTGATCCTAGGAAGAATGCCATCAAGGAGAGTTGCTGATGTTGGAACAATGGCTGGAACAATGGATGAGATGATGGAAATGATAAAAAAAATGCAAATTCATTTGGATGTTGTTGAAGAAGATAGGCTAAGAGGATTGACACCGAGACCTAATGTTGAAAGTGATGATGAAGAAGAATTTCAATCTATTAAACAAATTGGTGAAACCCTAGGAGGTGATGAAGAAGAAGAATCAGATCAAGTAAAGATGCTACGAGCTATTTCAAAGATTGGAAAGAGACCTAGAGTTGATGTGCCGAACTATACTGGTAATTTGAACCCTGAAGAATTGATTGACTAGATAAATGACATGGAAGAATACTTTGAATATGAGGAAATTGAAGATCTGGAGAAGGTGAAATTTGTAAAGAAAAAGCTAAAAGGACATGCTGCTATATGGCAGAAATAAGTTCAGATGGGAAGATATATAAGAGGAAAAGAAAAGATTACAAAATGGGATAGGATGGTGACAAAATTGAAGAATCAGTTTATACCTGCTAACTATGAGTTGGAACTGTTGAAAAGATTGCAAAACCTAAGACAAAAGGAGAAATCTATGAAGGAGTACACTAAAGAATTCCATAAAATGATCATAAGGATAGGACATAGTGAAACAAACAAGGAGAAGGTGGCTAGATACATCAATGGACTAAGATTGAACATTCAAGAAGAACTAAGCTTGGTAAGGATGACATCTTTGGAAGAAGCATATCAATTTTCCCTGAAGTTTGAAGTGAAGATGAATAAGAGACATGATTAGAGGTAGAGATGTAGAGGAGGTAAATTTTAGAGAAGTAGAACATTTTCTGGAGGAGACAGATCACATCCGGAGCAGAACAAGTTTGACAGCCCGTTTAAGAAGGATGACAGAGATAACAATGCTTACCGGAGAGATGACAGAAATTTTTATCAGAGAGGAAACCCTAGTGCATACTAGAATGAAGGGTATAGAAGAGAAGGAAGAGGACTTGATAAGAGAACATTTAGAGGTACATGTTTCAAGTGTGGAGGTGAAGGACATAGAGCATTTGAATGTAATTAGGGTAGTACGAGTAAGAGAACAGAAAACAGTGGAAGAGAAGCATATGTGGAAGAAGAACCTGTTGGATCACCTAGTTCATTTGGAAAACCTAAGAAAGGAGAATCATTGGTGATGAGGAGAGCACTATTTCAAGCAAAGACAGATGAGGAACTACTGCAGAGGAAGAATCTGTTCAAAACCAGATGCAAATCAGGAGGTAAGTGTTGTAAAGTTGTAATTGATAGTGGTAGTTCAGATAACCTAGTTTCAGAGGAGATGGTGACTAAATTGAAGTTGGAAAGATTGAAACACCCTAAGCCCTATCAGATAGCATGGATTCAGGATGATCATAAGGTATTGGTGAGCGAACAATGTTTAGTGAAATTTCATATTAGATCTTATCATGATGAAGTCTTGTGTGATATTATGTCTATGGATGTATGCCATATCTTGTTGGGTAGACCTTGGCAGTATGATAGAAAAGTTATACATGATGGGAGAAAGAATACATATACTATAATAGCAAATGGAAAGAGAATTACTTTGATTCCTTTAGAAGATGATCCTAAGAGTGAAGTATGTGGGAATGCTAGAATCTATTTGGTAGATGGAAGAAAATTTCTAGATGGTTTGAAACATGAGAATATGTGTTATGCCTTGATTCCTAAGAAGCCTGAAACATCAAAGAAAAAGACTAAAGAATCACAATCAGAGGAGATAAGAGAGTTGCTGATAGAATATGAAGACATCATATCAGATAATGTACTTGAAGGATTGTCACCTATAAGGAGTATCAGTCATCACATGGATCTTATACCGGGAGCAAGTTTGCCTAACAAAGCAGCACATAGAACGACACCAGCAGAAAATGAACTAAATAGACAGATACAAGAGTTGTTGAGGAAAGGTTCGATCAGAGAAAGCTTGAGTCCTTGTGCAATACCTGCAGTGCTTGCACCTAAGAAAGATGGAGAATGGAGAATCTGTAATGATTCTAGAGAAATAAACAAGATCGCAGTTAAGTATAGATTTCCTTTACCTAGGATGAATGATATCATGGATTGTTTAAGTGGAGCAAGATATTTCACAAAGATTAGAATTAGAGAAGGAGATGAGTGGAAGACTACTTTTAAGACAAATGAAGAATTGTATGAGTGGTTAGTGATGCCCTTTGGATTGACAAATGCACCGAGTACTTTCATGAGACTGATGAATGAAGTCTTGAAGAAATTCTTGGGTAAGTTTGTGATTGTATACTTGGATGATATTCTGATTTTCAATAAGACAAAAGAGGAACATTTGTGGCATATTAGACAAGTTTTGTAGAGACTGAGAAAAGAGAAATTGCTGATAAACATCAAGAAGTGTAGTTTCATGAAAGAAGAGTTGGTATTTTTAGGATTTGTGATTTCTGTGGAAGGATTGAAGATGGACCCTGAGAAAGTGAAAGCAATTATTGAATGGCCTACACCGGAGAGCATTGGAGAGGTTAGATCATTTCATGGATTGGCTAGTTTCTACGGGAAGTTCATAAAAAATTTTAGTTCAGTGTGTAACCCTATGATAGAGACAATGAGAGGTGACAAAAAATATTTTAAGTGGACATCAAGAGCAGATAAAAGTTTTGAGTTGTTGAAGCAGAAAGTGACATAGAGACTTGGTTTGGCATTACCAGATTTCAATAAGGTATTTCAAGTTGATTGTGATGCAAGTGGGAATGCAATTGGAGTAGTATTAAGTCAAGAAGGTAGACTAGTAGCATATTTTAGTGAGAAGTTGAATGATGCAAGGAGGAGATATTCAGTTTATGATCAATATTTCTATGCCATAATTCAACCCTTGAAGAAGTGGAGACGTTACTTGTTTCCTAAGGAGTTTGTGTTGAATACAGATCATCAAGCTTTGCAATATTTGAATAGTCAAGGGAAGTTGAATCAGAGACATATAAGATGGGTAGAGTTCATGCAGAGTTATACATTTGTGTTGAAGCATAGGAGTGGAAAATCAAACAAAGTTATTGATGCATTGAGTAGGAGAAGAAACTTGTTGACAGAGATGAGAGTTGAAGTGTTGGGTTTTGATGAATTCAAGAACATGTATGAGGGAGACACTAATTTTGCAAAACCTTGGAGAGCATGTAAGGAACCTGTCATGATAGATAGGTGTAAGTGGTTGGACTATTTCATTCAAGAAGATATGTTGTTTAGAGGAAATCAATTATGCATACCTAGAAGTTCAATGAGAGATAATTTGATCAAGGAGAAGCATAGTGGTGGATTGGAAGGACATTTTGGCATTGATAAGACAGTGGCTTTAGAGAGTGAAAACTACTTTTGGCCTCAGATACATAAGGATGTTCAGAGATTCGTGCAAAGTTGTAGAGTTTGTCAAGTTGCAAAAGGGAATAGTCAGAATACTAGATTGTATAGACCTTGGTAGTACCGGAGAGACCTTGGGAAGACATAAGCATGGATTTTGTAATGGGATTGCCAAAGACACAAAGAGGACATGATTCAATATTTGTAGTGGTTGATAGATTTTCAAAGATGGCTCATTTCATACCTTGCGAGAAGACAACTGATGCAGTGCATGTAGATGACCTATTTTTCAAGGAGATTGTGAGATTGCATGGATTACCTAAGAGTATAGTTTTAGACATAGATACAAAGTTTGTTGGATAATTTTGGAAGACACTTTCGAAGAAGATGAAGATAGATTTGAAGTTCAGTTCAACTTTTCATCCATAGACAGATGGACAGATAGAGGTAGTGAATAAGCGTTTGGGAAACTTCTTGAGATGTTTGGTTGGAGAGAAGACAGGAAGTTGGGATTTAATTCTTTCACAAGAAGAGTTTGCATACAATAATTTAGTAAATAGAAGTACCGGATGAACACCTTTTGAGATTGTGACCAGATTGAATCCTAGAGGAGTAGCAGAATTAAGAGATACCAGCATGGAGGAAAAGAGAAGTGCAGAAGCAGCAGAATTTGCAAATCACATGAAGACAGTACATAATCAGGTGAACAAGCATTTGGAAGATATGAACAGTAAGTATAAGGAAAAGGAAGATGAGAAGCGAAGACATAAGGAATTTGAAGTTGGAGATGAAATAATGGTGTACTTGAGAAAAGAAAGATTTCCAATTGGGACATATAACAAGTTGAAGATGAAGTTTAGACCTTGTAAGATACTCAGGAAATTTGATTCAGGAAATGCATATGAAGTGGAATTACTAGAGACCTTGTGTATATCACCTATTTTCAACATTGAGACTTATTTCAGTATCATGAAGTAGAGTTCAGTGACAACATGGAAGAAGACTTGAAGAAGCAATTACCACAACAAGCACCGGAGCAAATTGAAGACATTTTGGATGACAAAATTAGATGCAGTACTAGAGGAAGACAATACAAAGAATATCTTGTGAAGTGGAAAGGTAGACCAGAAGAAGATTCAGCATGGATTTCTCAGGCTAAGGTGGACTGTCCTTGTTCTCCCTTAGCCCCAGCAAAGTGAGGGACTCACTTTTTCAATAAGCACAAATGTTTCATGTAGGAGCATCCCTGGTTCAAGATAAAATCTTGCATCAACAAAAAACATTTGCATTCAGTTTGTTTGCATCTCAATTTGTTTCTTTCATTTTCTAGTTTAGTTCAGGTAGTTTAGTCAGAAGCAGTTTCAGCTTTTGTTCTGGTATTCTACCGCAATTGCATTTCACACCTTACAGATCTAGACTTAGCATCTACATTCATTCATCTACATCATATCGGGAATTCATAGCAGTTGGATCAGTTACCAGAAAGTTATTTCTATCAAAAGATCAACTATTTTCTCAAAGCAAAGCATCCTGACAGTCTCAGATAATCAGCTAAAGGGGAAGACTTGCAGAACATTCCTTGACTTTTGGAACCTAATGACAAATCATTTAATGATCTTTGTTCATGGCCGACCTTCCCTGAAGATCTACACATCATTCCATTCATTTGAGGAAGCGTTCTATGCATTTAGGTCTAACCTATCTGTGTGCACATTACAGCTCTTCATTGGAGTTTGTGACCTTTCTTGGATGACGCGGAGGAATCTATTGCTCCAGAGATGATATATATTGATGTAATAGATCCTTAGGAAAGTAGTTTAGAAGTTATCAATAAGTTCATAGTTTAGATTTTGTACGAAGGAGCTTCAAAGTTTTATCTTGTGCATGTATTTAATCAGGCCTGTGATCCCTAATTGTAAGCCTACACATGTTGTCAGCCAGATTGTATTTGAATTCTATGATATACTGAATGACTGAATCTACATTTGCTTCATTTCTTTGAGTTGTTTCCGTTGTGTTTACTCTTGCTGCAAGGTCTGGATAGTTCACTCTGTGAACTCTCCTACCGTGATTGCACCACTAACTGCTATTGCAAAATGGGGGAATTGGTTTATTTATTTCACAACATTCACATATATTAGGGAAAGAGTTTTCACATGTTCTCTTTATAGGTTTCCAAAGTATGTGAGTGATAAGATAGTTTTTTTGAGCTTACAAGGTAGTTATGTGAAGTACATAATTTTTTATCTAGCAAGCACAAGGTTAGTGTCTAGTTCCCTCATAGTATGAATGCATATACATGTAACTCCCTTATTCATGTAAAGAGTTCTAAAGATGAGTTATCTAAGTTGAACTTATATTTATATGAAAACTGGTCTTCCTTTAACCCAAAAGGAAATATGGAGAAATATGCAGGATTATCCTTCAAAAGAGCTTACAAGGTAGTTATGTGAAGTACATAAAGTTTTATCTAGCAAGCACAAGGCTAGTGTCCAATTCCCTCATAGTATGAATACATATACATATACCTCCCTTATTCATGCAAAGAGTTCTAAAGATGAGTTATCTAAGTTGAACTTATATTTACATGAAAAAAGGTCTTCCTTTAACCTAAAAGGAAATATGGATAAATATGCAAGATCATCCTTCAAACATAAGTTCAAATTATAAATTTTTTGGGATAATTGTAATGATGAATATGAAGCAAGAAAAATGAGCTATTCAATATTTACTACTTTTAAAATTATAGAATTTAGAATTGCAAGTGTTTCCAAGAATATTTCAAATGATGGGAATGTTCTTGATATTGTTTATAAAGAAAGAGGTATTTTCAAGATAATTATTCCCTCAATAAATTGGTCAAATGAAGAAGAGAATGCATTGGAAGACATAAATAAAAGTTATTTAATGGCTTGACCCATCTCAACAACATATTGAAATATCCTAACCCTGCTAACAAAAAAACACTCAGATAAAAAAACCTCTAAACTTCTTCTTAAGTAGAAGAAGAAAGTTGAAAGTCAGAAGCAACCACCAGTTCAAAGGCTTCCAAATTTAAGTATTTTGAATCCTAGGGAGGAAGTAAAGTAAAAGAACAACCTCCCCTAGGGAAGAAAGGTCCTATATATGTTTTCAAATTTGGGGAACACTTAGGAAATATGCAAAGAAGGTAACCTTTGAATCCCCTATTCCTTTACAAAATTAAGCCCCTGCTTAGCCCCTTCCTCCATCTCCTCCACATTTTCCTCTTGTTTCCCCATTCAAGAAGAAGCTTCTCCCACTCCAACACAAGAGTCTCCTCTTGAAAAGGTGATAACTCCTCAAAGGTCACCTCCAAGAGAGAAATCCCTTAAAAACCCTATAGTTGAGATCCCCGCTTCTCCTCAACATTTACCTCCACCTATTTCTTCTCTTCCTTCACAGTTACATGAGAAAAATATTCCAAATAACCAAGAGCAAGCAAGAATGTCAAATTAGGATGATTCATCTTTTGTTGAGTTTCCTACATGGTTGGACCTTACTATCAAGAAAAATAAGAGAGTTTCAAAGCCCTTGATTTATGATTTCTCTACTATTACATTTGTGTTGGAGAAGCCACCTCAAGGCAAAAGGGATAGGGTCATCTCTTCTATTTTTTATATGTAGAGGATTCAAGAATTGTAAAGGTTTCCACACCAATTGTTGATAAAGATGACAGAGATTTACTATCATCAGATTATTGGATTTTGAGAGTTAATTTGGGTAAGCAAACAAGAGAATTTGAAATTGAAGGCATGCAAACAATTGGTACTACTATTATCTCTCAGATGGATGAAAATTGCATAAGCAAACAATAGTTGAAGCACATGAAAAAAATTTCCTCTTATATTAAGCACTTAGTTGGACCTCTCAAATCTTGTCATGTGTAAACCACTACACATGTCACAGTTTCTCAAGAAGACCTCCGCTATTGACATTAGCTTATTGGATTCTGAGAGTTAATTTGGGTATGCAAACAAGAGAATTTGAAATTAAAGGAATGAAAACAATTGGTACTACTATTATCTCTAATATGGATAAAAATTGCGTAAGTAAACAATAGTTGAAGCACATGAAAAAGTTTTCCTCTTATATTAAGCACTTAGTTGGACCTCTCCAATCTTCTCATGTGTAAACCACTACACATGTCATATTTTCTCAAGAAGATGTCTCTGCTATTGAGGAGATGAAATGTGTTTCAAATGCAATAAAGAAATGGCTTAATAATTTATATCAAGCAAGAATATAAGGTCATTGAAGATGCTATGACTCTACATGATAGAGTTAATGAAGGATTTGATCTGATAAAAGCATTACTTGCTACACCCTTAATATTGGTGTACATCGAGTTATGAATAGTCGACTTGTGGCTATCTTAACTCCTAATTAAGTCATGTTATCATTATTATATTATTATTTAGTTATTTAGGTCAGCATAGGGCTTATATAGGGGTGTGTCTATTTGGCCTAAGCATAATTAGGTATATATAGGAGGATGTGAGTCGTATTTCATCATCATATTGTGAAGTGTGTTCTCATTGGAGATATTTCTCAGTTATTATCAAGTATTTGCAGCATATTTCATATCATCTTCTTCTATTGTGCAATTTATTTCATTACAAGTGGTATCAGAGCATGATCTTGGCACCGTAGAGGCAAGGTTTTTCCTCAATATTGGAGGTGATTTTGGGAAGAGTGTATCTTTTAGATTTTAGTGAATTTTTTTTTTAATTTTTAAGGGGTTTTTGAAGATCGTATTAAAGAAGCTACAGTCAAGATTTCAAACAAATTAGAGCAAAATTGAGTGAATTATTGCAAAATTAAGGTTTCTACACAATTTATTTGGGATCTACATATCTCTCACATCTGGCCGAATTGGAGCCTAATTTTTATTGAGTTTTTGAAGACATACTATAGGAGCCTACAGTCCAAAATTTGGAGAAATTGGGGTAGAAATAAGTGATCTATTACAAAATTAGGGTTTCCTAAAAATTTGCTCTTAAGGCTACAAATCTGCTTATTTCTTGGAGGTTTTTCTGGGTGAGAGGTATTTTGGCCTTATTAAGTTATAGTAAAAATTTTAGAGAATTTAGGTTTCATTTGTGTGATTTATTTCAAAATTATTGGTGTCATCAGGGCCTGCAACAAGGGGCAAAAATAATGTTGTCACACCGGGGAAGACTCCTAATAAGGATGGGGTAACAATAGAGGATATTAATCCTAGTGAGGAAATCGGTAAGATCAAGGAGGACATTTCCTAAATGAAGGTGGATATGTGTAACCTAAGAAGAGATATATCTGATATACGAAGCATGTTAAGTGCCTATATGAATGAACCAAGAAAGGAGTTCTCAAGCAACCAAGGTGAAACCTCCAAGTCGGCTAATACTGACACAAATTTTAATACTCCTATGGGATCTAGGAATTTGTTTCCAAAGGTGGATATGCGCAAGTTCGATGGCAAGGACCCTCTAACATGGATAAACCAAATGGAGAATTTTTTTTAAGTACATCAAATCCCAAATGGACAAATGGTCACGATGGCTTCCCTATATCTAGAACCAGATCAATTCATTTAGTATCATTGGATTTGTACTCATCGAAAGAAGAAGGGTCTCACTGTCTCATGGTCAATTTTTATGAAGGAACTCCAAGCACAATATAGCAACAGTGTGACAGACAACTTCTTTAGCCAACTAGCTAAACTTCAGCAAATAGGACCAGTTAAGGATTATATCTAGCAATTTCAAAATCTATCCTTAAGAGTCGATACAATTATAGAGGAGAACTTGAATGATTTATTCTTAGGTGGTGTCAAGGATCACATTCAACATGAGATACGCATGTTTTGTCCAAATTCTATCTCTGAAGCAATGATTATGGCGATACAAGTGGAGGAAAAAAAATTGGCTAATAGAAGGGAGGAATTACCTAGTAACAAAGTTGACAAGGCTCTTGCTTCATCATTTACGCATCCTATTAGGTTGACACTTCAACAATTGGAAGAGAAAAGGGTCAAATGTTTATGTTTCAAATGTGATGGAAAATATCATAAAGGACATAAATGTGATTAGAAGTTGTTCTACATTAAGGCTACCTATGATGAAGATAAGGATGAAGAAGATCCAGTGGTGGTGGTAGAGGACTCTGAAGATGTCCAACCATCTCTTTTCATGCACTATCAGGTATTAATAACCCACAAACACTTAAGGTAAGGGGTTTCCTTAAACAAAAAATAGTGACAATATTGATTGACTCAGGGAGTACACATAACTTCATCAACAAGTAACTAGTAGCAAAGTTAAATTGTTTTGTCTACTCTACCCCTGAATTCTAGGTTATATTGCAGATGGTGGTACATTCAATTGTTCAGGGAAATTCCATAGTATTAAACTCACCATGGGAGACTACATGATAGACAGCCCTATGTTTGCTATACCCATGGTTGGAGCAAACATTGTTTTGGGAGTTCAATGGCTTACTACCTTGGGCACAATTGAGATGAATTTCCAGGAACTATTCATGCACTTTTATTCTGGGGATAAAAAATATGAGCTAAGGGGTTTACATGTAAAGAGTTCACAATTGGTAAGTGCACACCAAGTGTCACTAAAAAAGATGTGGATAAATGTATGGCTCAATTATTGTCAATGGAAGTGCAACAGCCAAAGATTCCTGCTACACCTTTTAGGAAAGTAGTTACAGTTTTGGATCACAAGGGGGAACCTAATTTGTACAGGCCTCATAAAGGTTCAAAAAGGACTGACAAAATAGACTTTAAATTGAGGTTACCTAAATAAAAAATCATACAACGTTTCTACTATATCTCTATCTTGGAGAATGTTAGTAGACTCAAAAGTCCATCGAAGATAGTGTTACCAGAGCTTGATGAAGAAGGAAGAATCATTTTGGAAACAAAGTGCATTTGTCAAACACGCATGAAGAAGCTGAGGAATAGAACTCTCACTGAGTATCTCATCCAATGGAAGAATTTACCAGTTGAAGAGGCCACATGGGAGGATGAGGAGTTCATTCAAAAGAATCCACACTTGATTAGCATTGAGGACAATGCTTGTTTGAAGAGGGGGGCATGCTACGCCCTTAATATTGGTGTACATTAGGTTATGAATAGTTAGCTTTTGGTTATCTTAACTCCTAATTAAGTCATGTTATCATTATTATATTATTATTTAGTTAGTTAGGTCGGTCTAGGGCTTATATAGGGGTGTGTCTATTCAGCCTAAGCATAATTAGCTATATATAGGAGGATGTAAGTCTTATTTCATCATCATATTATGAAGTGTGTTCTCATTGGAGATATTTGGAGGTTTGCCCCCTCAAAGTGGTTTGTTATTCTTAGTTATTATCAAGTATTTGCAGCATATTTCATATCATCTTCTTCTATTGTGCAAGTTATTTCATTACATTACTAACCAAGTTCAAAGAGGAGTTGTAACTTTACATGGATAATCTTTCAAAGATTAAGAAAATGTTTAAGGTTGACTTTGAAACACTTGTGTAAGAAGGAATTTTGGATAGGGAAGATTATCCCTTGCTTATGGAATGGCTTGAAATTATAAATTTGAGAGTTGGATTGCTTGAAGAAGGAATAAAGAAGTTAGATGATACTTGTGATACTAATATTGGTCTAATAATGGATATTTGTGATTTAATTGAAAGGATAACATGGTATTTTTATAAGGAAGATCAAACTATTAGCTCTAATAGCACTCTCAAAGACCATCTTACTGAAGTGATTTACTAGGGTCTAAGTCAATCTTTTAGTTTTGGTTATTCTTCTTTGGATAAACTAATGAAAGTAAGATTTATGTTCAAAGAGTTTGAGAAGTAGTTTGATAAAAATCACCTGAAGCCCATAAGTTACAAATATTTGTCTCCTACCATTTATGCTCCATTTATATGGATATAATCAGTGAGACATTAAAAGCATTTGAAGACTACCAACAAAAGATGAGAAGGAAAAGGATTATGCCATCAATGTTGAATAAGGAAATTGAAGCAAAGCCTCAATTGTATAGGCATGTGTTGATGATATGTTGTGTGTCTAAGATAAAATGTACTATCTAAATATGTCCTATGTTGTTATGTCTAAGTTTAAAGGTATGTGCACCAAGATGAGGGACCAAAAAGTGGCCAAAACCCATTTTGAAGAAAAATAGGGAATACATTTGCCTTGAACACACAAATTACTTTCTTTTTTGAATTTATAACATGTGCATATTATAACACACATGCATTTCATTTAAATTTGCTTTGGAAGCCCCACCCTAAGGCTTTGATTTTGCTTGGATATTTGAGCCAAAGGGTTGGGCCTACATGTAAGTTTCCCAAAGATGTGTTTTGCATAAAACATGAAAGATAAGTAAATGTCAAATGTACTCTCCATCAAGTTTGCATATTTTAAGACATTTTTTTTTAAATGCTACAATAACGTCAAGCTTTATCTTACCTTTCTAACCATGTAATTTTTCTACATTTTGAATACATTAAGGTTTTGATCTTCAATTTATTTTACTACTGTCTTCATTTTTCATTGAAAATCTATATATAAAATTTTGGAAATTACATTTCATATATCCATTAAAAAAATAAGTAAAAATTCATATATTCATTAAAAAATTAGCAAAACAATATGGCATAAATTTCCACTAAAGGGATTTATGAAATACTTTAAAAAGGTTAACATTTTAGGGGGAGCACACTTGATGCTATGATGGTATGTTATATTTTACTGATAAAAACAAGGCCACTTTGTGTGCACCACCTATTTGACCATCTTAATCTCCATATATTCCAAGCACTACTAATCTTATTCTTATCATAGCTTAAATATTTCCATGCACATACCCTTAATATTTCAAAGTGACAATCAAGTGCACATATTATTTTGAAACAATATCTTATTTTTCATAACTTCTAGATAATTATATGATGAAGGTTATGTATTGTGAAACCTTATCATTGTGAAGGTGTTGAACTTATAGAAAATTTTGTAAAGTTGTGCAGAAGAATAAAAGGCTTTGAACTTTTGAATTTTTGAGAAACAATAAAACTCTAGAATACAATTTTGAGTCTCTTTAGTTGTAATTATATGATGAAGGTTATGTATTGTGAAACCTTATCATTGTGAAGGTGTTGAACTTATAGAAAATTTTGTAAAGTTGTGTGGGAGAATAAAAGGCTTTGAACTTTTGAATTTTTGAGAAATAATAAAACTCTAGACTATAACTTTGAGTCTCTTTAGTTGTTGAAGTTGTATCTTTTCTTATGTTAGAATTAAATATTATTTTTTATAAATCTTCTTAGTAACTTGTAAATTTGATCATAAGTTAATGTATCCATCTCAAAATAATTCCCTTACAAGTGTGGATTTGTTAAAATTTGCTTTCTATTTGACAAAGTCTACATATTCATTATATTTCTCTTATTCTCATAAGCATTCCTTCTATGTATTTTTCTAAAATCTAAAAAAAATGATATTATCTTGTAAAGTGTACATTTTTTGTGTTATTTGAATTTTTAGTTTTCAATAAAGGTAGCCTTGCCACTTTGAGAAGGGCTTTTTACCTCAATAATTGTTAATGACTAGATAAAGTACAAATCCATTTACCAATAATTGGCAAGCAAATTTGAAAGGTTAATTAGATTTATTTAAAAAGGTTATGCATTAGTCATTTGAAATAAAAATTCCTTTATGCATAAATTATTGGAAAGGTATTATTCATTTGAAAAATGAAAATATCTATGTGCAAAATATCTATTTTTGGAATGAGCTAGTTTGTGTGTGAAAACAGGGAAAAGTGAATTAGAGGTTTATGTATTTTTGAGACAAAAGGTGAAACAATGCCATTTTGAAGGGACTTGTTCATCTTGCTTGTGTTTATTCTCTCCTCTCCATTTTTTTAAGGAATTTCTTGAAATCTTGTGTGTTCTTGGAGCATGGAATTGAAACTTGGAAAAGGGTTTCTTGCAAAGAGAAAACTTCCATTATTACAAGCATGATAGTCTAAAGGTATTTTCCTTTTAATATCTACATGCATTTGTTGAATGGTTTTCATATTTTCCATGCTCTACCTTAGGGAATTGCATATGGATTTCCTTGTGTAGGGATGAATTTTAGTTAAGATATATAAATTTGCTTATTGCGCATTTTATAGTTATAGGTTTTCATTTTTTAAAAATTGTATTTTATGTCAAAACTATGACAATTTTTTTCCAAAATGTTATGTGATATGAAATTTGTTCTCCTCTTAATTTTTGGAATTTTTTTATTTTTAAAATTGAAGAAAGTCCAAAGTGCAACTGTGTCTGTATCCTGCTTCCTTTTGAATTTGAATTTGTTTTCTCCATGGCTGTAGGGGACCTGGGCGGTCCCCCTACACCACCATCCTTGGGTCGGGGTACCCCTAGACGTGCTTCAGGTGATGATCTTGTCCTCAGTATCTAGGACAGTCTGCAAGACTTTTCTGGTCAGGTGACCTGTGATAAGGCTCATGGGCCCTCTAGCCACGTGTTGTAGGACAAGGTGAATGGATCCAAGGCATGGAAGAGTACCCTTGTTGGGAATGCTTGGGAGAGCCCGCAATTTTCTCCTTAGATGCGTGAGTCTGTGGACAGGATGGCAATTTTATTCCTAGATTTCAATATGGAGAGAATTGTCTCTGCTATGGAGAATACCCTAGTGGGAGAATTTTTTTCCTTTAGACCTAATATTGATATGGTTAGGAAGTGGGTGACTACCAAATGGAAAGTGAAGGATAGCATAACAATGAGTTCCATGGTTGGAGGAACTTTCCTCTTTAAATTCAGGTCCAGGGAAGACCTTTCCTCTGTCTTAGTGGGGGGACCCTAGATGTATGGAAAGCACAGCATTTCTCTTTGCAAGTGGAAGCTGGGCTTTGATGTTGCCGTTGATCTCAACAGAATTGTTCCTATTTGGGTTAGACTCCTAGGATTGACATTGGAATACTGGGACGAGGAGATATTCATCTGGATAGCCAACTTCTTTGGCCACTACATTATGCTAGACAACACCACCAGAAACAAAACTAGGTTAGTGTTTGCCAGGTTCTGTGTAAGTGTTGCTATTAATAAAGTGCTTCCTAATAGCATTACTTTGGAATCCAAGTTTGGCCAATGGGTTCAACCCATCATCTATGAAAATTCCACCACCTTTTGTCAAAACTATAATAAGAAAGGACATCTGGTTACTTAGTGTAAAGCCAAAAAAGCTCCCTCTAACCCGGAGATAAATGAAAATGTTACTAAGGATGAGTACCCTTCTAAGGATGATCTCCTGAATATTATCAGCTCTCCTAAAATTGTTAAGAACAAGGAAAGTCTGGATGGAAAGAATAGCCCCTGTCCTCTGGAGGCTGTGATGGATCAATCTCATACAATCCCTACCCCCTCCATGGAGAAGGATCACACTCTCCCACATGAGGCTGGTCTGGAGGAAGGTGAGTTTCACCAAGAGGAAGTCCCTGGCAAGGAAGTCCTGGTAGAAAATGAGGAGACAAAACTGAGTAGTATGGAAGGCCCCTCAGTTTTCAAAAGAATTGGAAGCCAAATAAAATGGCATGTAGCATTGATGTTGTGAAGGGAGCCCTTTCCCTTGGTAGTAAATCTCTCCTTCTTACCCCTCGAGCTAGCTCTAGTGTCACTGACTCTGAGGGTTGGTCCACAGCTAAGAGGAGAGGAAAAGGGCATAATAAAAAGTCTGTTGATGTGGGAGTTGACACTAAAATGGGTAGACCCTCACAACGAGAGACTAGACAAAAAGCAATTAACAAGGATATTACAATGGGAAAATAGAGTACCTTGAAGATTGGCTGTAAGAAGGCCCCTAACAAATGAGAGTCCTCTCTTGGAACATTAGGGGGCTTAATAGCTCTTTGTCAAGAGTTGTATCTATGACAACAAGATTGACATCCTGATGTTGCAAGTGAAAATGAAAAGTGAGAGGTTCCAATCCATTGCTATGAGTGTTTGGCCTCATACAGATTTCTGTATTTGTGATGCGGTTGGAGCCTTTGGGGGTATTATCACAATGTGAAACAACAAGGTTGTTAGAGGAAGTCTAATTGAAAGGGATAAAAATCATCTTGATGTTCGAATGGAGTCTAACAACAATTCTTGGAACCTTGTTAACATTTATGTTCCTAACCAAAGGGGCCCTATAAGAGAGTTATGGGATTGTCTTTCCACTTTGATTTCCAGAGATAGCGCAAGATGTTGGATGTTGGCTGGGGATTTTAACACCCCACTTTTCCCCTAAAAAAAAATGAAGGGATTTTGGACTACACAGACAGCATGATGGACCTATTCAAGGAAATAACTTTACCTAGTCCAATCAGAGAAAAGGGAAAAATTTAATACAAGTAAGACTTGACAGAGTCTTGGTTTCATCATGCTAGGATTTCATAAGCACTTCCACTTTAGAAGCCCTTCCTAGAACTACTTCAGATCATAACCCCCTCCTGCTTTCTTAGAAAGATAAGAATGTTAAAGGACCATATCCATTTAGGTTTGAAATTATGTGGACTCAACATCCTAAATTTAAGGACAGGTTAGCTAGCTAGTGGGGTGTTGTTGTCAATGGTACTCCTATGTTTAGACTAGCTCAGAAACTATTGCTAGTCAAGAACAAGGTAAAGGGGTGGAACAATTTCATATTTTGCAATATATTTGATACTAAAAAGAGGCTAACTGCTAAGCTGGGTGACATTCAAAAACAAATGGAGGAAGGGGACATTTCCAAGGACACTGCTAAAGAAGAAGAACTGTTGAGAATGGAATGGAAAGAAGTTCTTAAGAAAGAGGAAACTTACTGGAAGCAGAAATCGAGAGTGCAATGGCTCAGGGAGTGGGACAGAAACACCTCATTCTTTCACCAGTCCATAATGAGGCACAAGAAAATAAATAGTATTGCTAAACTTATGGATGATAAGGGGATTTTGGTGGAGTCAGACTATCTAGTGGGGTAGGTTGTTTCTTCTTATTTTCAAAACTTTCTGGAGGCTTGGGAGTGTAGGACTGATAAGGAGCTTATCAACATCATCCCTACCTACCTTAATGAGGAGGATAATGCCCAGCTTGGAAAAATGGTTATTGAGGAGGAGGTTCATGCTTGTCTATCCTCAATGGATGCTTTTAAGGCTCAGAGGCCGGATGGTTTTCCCCCTGCTTTCTTTCAAGAGTATTGGGATATTGTGGGAAAGGATGTCACTAAGGTAGCTAGGGACTTCTTCAAGACTTGTAAGTTGTTGAAGCAACTTAATCATACTTTTATTGCTCTTATTCCCAAAAAACTTGATCTAGTGTGTATGGGAGATTTTAGACCTATTAGTCTATGGAATATTGTTTATAAGAT
Source organism: Cunninghamia lanceolata (assembly GCA_027924645.1). NCBI lineage: Eukaryota > Viridiplantae > Streptophyta > Pinopsida > Cupressales > Cupressaceae > Cunninghamia > Cunninghamia lanceolata. The sequence continues at coordinate 3,404,081 of BSBN01000163.1, read as the reverse complement.
TTTTTCTAAGATCCTTGTGTCTAGACTTCAACCCATCCTTGATAGGCTCATTAGCAGTAGCCAAAAGGGATTTGTCTCGAGTAGACAAATTACTAATGCGTCCATTTCCACTCATGAAATTATTCACTCCATGGAGAGAAGTAAGTTGCCTGGAATGGCCTTGAAGCTTGACATTTTTAAAGCCTATGATAGAGTAGCATGAGAATTTCTTTTTAGAATTATGGAGAAAATGGGCTTCTAAGGAAAAATTTTGTAGCTCATAAAGGTGTGTGTCACTTCTGTCAGATTCTCTGTCCTTGTTAATGGGGTCCCAAGTGGCTTTTTCAATGCTAGAAGGGGCTTAAGGCAGGGTGACCCCATGTCCCCCTACCTCTTCATTCTACTAGCTAAAGTCTTAAGTAGAAGCTTCCTCAAGTTATTAAGCTCCAAAGAGATCAAGGGTGTCAAACCAACCTCAACAGCTACCTAGGTTGCCATTCAACAATTTGTGAATGATACCATCCTTTTTGGGTCTATTTTTGTGGTTGAGGCTAGGAAATGGAAGAAAGTCTTGCAAGTTTATGCCACCTCAATAGGCCAGTGCATCAATTATGAAAAAAACTAGGTGTACTTCTTCAATACCCCCATCAAGCTCCAACAAAAGATTATGGGGATTCTTGGCTACTCAAGTGGTGAACTCCATAGGATATGTTTGGGCCTCCCCTTTACAGTTAAGGATGTTTCACCTGATTACTAGAACTCAATTTTAGAAAGGATTCAGAAGAAACTAGCTAATTGGAAAGGCAAGATGATGAGTCAAGTCAGAAAGTACTAGCTGTTGAAGGCCTCTCTTCAAGGTATCCCTGTTTATTTCATGTCCCTCTTAAAAATACCTAAGTATATTGCTGAAAGATTTGAAAGAATTCAGAGGAATTTTCTATGGACTGGGATGGAAACTAAGAAGAGATTGGCCCTAGTGATTTGGGATAAGGTGTGCAGACTGAAGCTACAGGGTGGCTTAGGAATAAGAAAGATTAATCTTCTCAATAAATCCCTCATCACCAAAATTGGATGGAATCTTTTAACTAGGGATAAGGAGTGGGGTAGTATCATGAGAGCCAAGTACTTTGAGCACTTGACCCCAGAGGATTTTCTTCATCCCCATGACCTACCTAAAGGGTCGGTCATATGCAACAATGTGCTCAAATGCATATTGGTGCTCCTGTAGGGAGTCAAGTGGAAGCTTGGAGATGGTGGAACTATAAGGTTCTGGGAAAATAGCTGGTGTAAAGGGGGGCCATTAAACAAGTTTCAAAATTCCCAAGGCTTGATCAATATGGTTGTTTCCTTTTTTGGCAGGAGGGCCTGTGATTATATCCTTCCTTGTCGTGACGAGTAGAAGCAACTATCAGAGCCAAGTTGACCTTATGCAAAAAGCGAAGGATGTTCAACTATCTATTAGAGAGTGTAGAATTCCTATCTTGCTTCTGAAGGACAAGTTGTTGTGGGATAGGGAGAGGTCTGGGAGCTTCACTATTAGGTTGGCCTATAACCTCCTTATGCCTAGGATTGAAGATAGCTTTTGGAAAAGGGTTTGGAACCACAATCTCTTACCTAAAATCAACCATTTTTGGTGGTTGGCAGTGCAGGATAAGATTCTAACTATAGACAACCTTTAGGTTAGAGGTTTTCAAATTCTAAATAGGTGTACCTTATGCTTCAAGGAGGAGGAAATTGTCTCCCATCTTCTTTTACATTGTGAATTCTCATGGGAAATTTGGAGCCTTGCATTGAACAAAATGGGAATCCCCTGGTGCTTGTGTGGTTATTTATCTAATTTCTTAAGGTCTTGGTACTCTCCTCTTTCCCACCCCATTAGTAAGGAAATTTGGTTTCATCTACCTCCTATTCTATCCTGGAGCCTATGGAAGGAAAGGAATAATAGGTTGTTTCGGGAAAAATTTAGGGATCCCAAGGAGGTCTTTTGTACAATGGCCAAACTCCTACGAGACAATCTCTCTAACAACACTTTGAAATCTATGGAGAACCCCCCATTAAGTTGGAAGCTAGCATCATAAAGGAGTGGTGCATTTTGAAAAATATTTACAAAATGGATGATATTAGGAGAAGAGCTCAGGCTAATACTAAATGGTCCCCCCCAGCTGGTTGGGCCAAACTCAACTTTGATGGTGCTGCTAAGGGAAACCCTAGGTTGGCCAGTGGAGGAGGTGTTCTTAGATCTGATAAGGGGGTTGTTTTGGTAGCCTTTGCTAGGGGACTTGGTGTGAATACCAATAATTTTGTGAAAGCCTCAGCTCTCCTCTGGGGTCTTAAAATTGCCTTGGATATAGGCATCAATCACCTTGTTATTGAAGGTGACTCTAAGCTTATCATTGAAGCTGTTAAAGACAAAGCTAGGGTTGGATGGTAGATTGAGGATATTATTCAAGATATAAAAACCTTTCTTCGAAGTTTTAAGGGTACTGAAGTGAGGCATATCTATAGGGAAGGCAATCAAGTTGTCAACCTTATGGCTAACCATGGAATTAATCTTCACCCTCTAAGGTGTTGGAGAAACATTAATAATCTTCATTATAATGTTATTGTTAACATTCTTTCGGAGGCAACCTCTTAAGTTTCATGTATCTTATCACTTCACTCTATGCCCTTATTGGTGTTTTTTGCCTACCCCTCATTATCGGGGATGGCGTAAGAAGAATGACATCATGGTGATGACTACTCACTTTCCCTGGTTGAGCTGGACCCTTTTTGTCCTTGGTTGGCCGTCTAGGCTGTGGCGACCTCACATGAGCTAAATTATGAATGCAATTATTCCTTTAATAATGCACCTAGGATTTTTAAGGACATGCATGGGATTTTGAGGGATGTGGTTGGTGTTAATGCTAATGAGTATCACTTGCTTTCCATAATTTTTGAAAAAACCCTATTTTTTGCCTTTTGCTGGATCTACAGTTTGCATTGCTAGTTTTACTAGTTAAGAAATATGGGAGGTGATTAGGTCCGCACAGAGCCTACGTCCTGTGGGGAATTCAAAGAAGACTTGCAGGTATGGAGTATTGCCTACGAGGGGGGTGACACCATTCATTGAATGTTTGAATGGATTTGACGAAGGCTTATCTATTCAATTCGCCATGTCATGGGATGTGGATAGGAAAGTTCAGGTTGGTGGTGTACAGTTTGTTTTCTCAGAGGATGCCATTGCTCAGGTAATGGGGCTGTAACACAAAGGAAAATGTTTAAAGAAACAAATGAAAGTTCAAGACCCAGAGGGTTTGAAGCTTTTTTACAGGGAGGGTGAGAAATAGGTTAGACTCCAAGGAGGCTTCGAGTGCAAGAGCTTGATTAACCCATGGGACTGGGTATGTTATCTTATCATGAAATTATTTACCCTAGAAGGTCATTATAGGTGTTTCTATCTGTAGACACCCTAAAATGACCGTGTCGTCAAATCACCTACATTTCAACATTAATTAAATAATCTAATTATTTAATTAATTTCATCAAATTCTTCTAAATCTCCTAAATTCAACATTAATTAAATAAATCCCCGTTATTTAATTAATTAAATTAAATTCCTCTATTATTCTTCCACTATTAAATAATTTTTAATTATTTAATTAAATCATTGTCACCTTCCAAAATTCACATCTACATTAATTAAATAAATCTAATTATTTAATTAATTCAACAAATTCCCTCTTATCTAAAATTAAATAATTCTTAAATTATTTAATTAAATCAAAAACTGTTCTTCCAAAATCATGCACAACAATTAAATAAATTTATTTATTTAATTTGCTTTTAAATCTTCTAAATTAAATAATTCTAATTATTTAATTGTTTCTTCCAAAATATCTTCTCTAAATTTAAATAAATCAATTATTTATTTAAATAGCTTTTTCTTCTAATTTAAGTTATCTCTAAAATAACTCAAGCTTTTTTGCTCATCAATTAAATATTTCTATATTTAATAAAGAAAAATATCTTCTTTTCTCATGCAAATCTCTTCTTCTTGTTTTAAATCACTTAACTGATTGCTTTATTCATTTAATTGATTTATCTCTTCAGTTAACTCATTCTTCTATTCTTGATAACTCCTCTCATGCAAAAGCAAGCAAGACACATGTCTTCTTCTCATTTGTTGCACATTCCTCAACTTATCTCCTCTGTTGATTCTTCTGAATTATCTGGACCATTGATCGATCTTTGATGAAATCTATATAAACCCCCCTCATCTCCTTCATTCTCTCTCTCTTCGATCGTATTCTCAGGCATACTTAACAGAGCTTCGAGCATACACAACGCGTCGATTGAGCACTCTTACGATCTTTTGACATTGATCTTCTTGAGCCACTTTACGATCTTTTAGCATTGATCTTGGCGCAACTCTTACGATCTTTTGACATTGATCTTCTTGAGCCACTTTACGATCTTTTAACATTGATCTTGGCGCAACCCTTACGATCTTTTGACATTGATCTCTTGAGCACACTACTTGCTTGTTGCAGCTATGCTTCGCAACTTCATTGAGCAATCCACATTCAATCCAAAGGAAACAATACAGATTTCGGTAAAAGTCTTTATTCATCTTTGATTTGTGATTTATGGCTTTTACTTAGATTCGTTTCCTTTATGTTATTGGGTTCTTTGGTTTTATTTAGTTTAGATTAATCCATTTTTCCATATACTCTTAGTAGGATTGGTTAAAGCTTTTAGTAGCTTGTCGCATTGCTCGTAAGGCGTTGGTCCCTCAAAGTCACTAAGAACCAATTTAGATAGAGACTACCCGACCTACCTCCGAACATTGCGGTAATCATCAGTGCAAGGGAAATCGATTTAAACCCTTAAGATACTCACCATTGGCTCCCTTGAGAAGAGATAGTATTCCCTTGGACATAAAACTCTTGTGACCTACTTGAGCTTTCCAAGGGGAGGGTGAGATATCCCTACCTATCGTCTCTCGCAAAGATACTAAATATCTGACACCTTTATGGAATGATATTTTTATCGACGGAGTATTAAGCTGTGAGCTGATCTACTGCAATGAAACCTTGTCTCTAGGGATAAAAAGTGCTTGTTATTGATTGCAACTGTCTTAGACCTGTGGAAACATTGGGCTTGTTTGGAGCCTTGAACATACACTATCTATTGTGTCAGTCTTTGTGCCTTTTTTGACTACTTGTTTGCTGTGTTTTCTCTTGCCAAACCAATCCAATCAGAAACAAAAACATCTTGCCTTTGAAAAACATTAGACACTACTTCAGCGCCCCTGGTACTACAGCAGCTCGCCTTTGGTAATACAGTAGATCGCCTTTGGTACAGCAGTAACCTGCCTCTGGCAAAACTCTACTTCAGCGCCCTCGGTATAACAGTAGCTCACTTTTGGTCACTGTAGCTCGTGTTTGGCATAGCAGTAACTCGCTATTGGTAGCTCAGTCCGTCGCCTCTGGCCCACAGTAGTATGCTTTTGGTAGCACAGTCCTGCGCCTCTGGTCAAACAGTATAGCGCCTTTGGTCCAGTACTTTGTGCATCAAAGTTTGTCTGTTTCTTCAAAGCATCTCATAGATTCCCAGCATTACATTGTGTCCTAAACATACCCCATGGTCACCACTAGGCTACAGCAAACTATGAAGTCTAGGCAAGTTGTCCCTAAGAAGCACAAGTCACCCCCTCGCACACCACAATCAGGTCGTCTCAACATTACTCCCAAGGTGACTCCTAATACACCCGCGGCAAAACCAATCAGCTCTCCAAACATGCCGCACATAGATGAACCAAGCAATCCTCATGAGGATAGAACCCCTTTGCTAAATGCACCGCAGTATACCACAGGCTTGCCTCCGGATTTTGTCCCACAAGGTTATATCGTAGATCAAACCCCATCTCAAGAAGAGCGACACTTTGAAATAGGTCAATCCTCTCAAGAAGATGGGCAAGATCTTGATGAATTTATACAAGATCCTAGAGCTATAGCTGCCTTTGATAAAATCCTTAGTGAGAACCAGGATCATTTCTTTCGCTTGCTTGCAAAGCAAGGTGCCAAGTTACCTCAAGATTTTGATGTGTCCACTCTCAAGGAGAGCAACAACACCCAAGAAACCATACAAGCGGTGCAAACCCTGTCCACGGTCACTATGCCCTTACCTACTCAAAGCTCACAGTATAGGAATCCCCTCTTTCAAAATCCAACAGAGGAGAGGCCCATATCACCACTTTTGACTCCTATGGAGATCTATCAAAACCAACAAGAAACTCTCCAACGTCAAGCAGAGTTAGCTAAGCAAGCCACCTTAGCTCGGTCGAATGTGCAACCACCTCCTAAAGTGTCCACCCCAAGCGCAAGTGGAATCTTGGTTACCCCCTCACGCGTAGGTTTCCCACCCAATTACAATCCGGGGAACACGTACGTAGCCATGCAACAAGGGTCTCAACATATGCCACCTCCTATATCATCACACCTGCATGTCTCCCAACCAATTGGAGTCACGCAGCCCCAACCACAACATTCTTCTACTCTCATCCTCAAGCAACCCCAACCGTCGCAAATCACTTCTACCTATGTTCCCCCACCACAACATTCTTCTACTTTCATCTTCAATCAACCCCCACCGTCGCAAAACACTTCTACCTATGTTCCTCCTCCACAACGTTCATCCACGCTCAACTTCTTTCATACATTACCTAGCCACTCGCAACATTCCCAACATCAGGTTTCCCAAAGCTATGTGCCACCTTCACAACCTAATCAAACGCACTTTAGCTTTCCTCCCCCCAATACGTTTCTTCAACCATCGCAGAGCCAACATTCTTACCTAGCGCCACCTCCACCTCTGCCTAATCAAAACCCCCAATTCCAACCCAATCTGAACCAATCGTACAATCCATACAATCCCAATCAATCTTACGACCCTTACAATACCACTGCGCATGGCTCACATTATAATCTTCCATATGGGCAACACCAACCACTTTTTGGACAACAGGAGATGTTACCAACCCCTCCCACGACTATGGAACTAAAGATTGCGGAGGTGCAACAACAGCTATCTGATCTTACGTTTGGCCACACCAAAAAGACCTTCTCCTTGGAGGAAGTGTGCCCTTATCCTTTTGATCGGTCGTTACCAATGATCCCTTTTCCTCAAAATTTCACTATTCCCAAGTTCGATAAGTACAAAGGAAAAGGTGACCCAAAAGACCATCTTAGGGAATTCTATCTTGCTTGCTTTGAGGTTTCTCACAACGACACATATCTTATGCGTCTCTTTCCTTGCAGTCTTGGAGGTCAAGCAATAGAATGGTTCTCACACTTACCTACGGGTATCAAGTCTTTCAACGAGCTAGCAAAGAAGTTTGCCACCCATTTTTCTTACAACGCAGAGCATGAGATTTCCATGACGGATCTATGCAACAATAAACAGAAAAATGGTGAAACGTTCATTTCTTTCCTCCAACGATGGAGACAAATGGCTAGTAAATTCCCTTTCAAGATTCCGGAGAAACAGCTTGTTAGCATATTTGTACAGAACCTCAACCAAGAGTTAGGTTTCCATTTGCAAATTCTTAGTGCTACAACCTTCGATGAAATCACATACAAGGGTATCAACATTGAGAAGGCCCTCATCGCTAAGGGTGTGGTCAAAATCTTTAAGGAGACGAAAGATAGCAATTCGCATCAACAGTCGAATGATAAACCCAAATATTGGAATAAAAACAAAAACGTGGTCAATGATGGAGTGGTCGATACTAAGCATGTCCAAACGTTGCAAACACCGCTGCAACTCTCCAAACCAAGTCAAGCTCCACCTCAACAACAGCAGCAACAAAGGCAGCCTTATCCCAACCAACAGCAAAGACAACAAGAGCGGCCTCAACAAGATTACCCTCCGCGACGTCAATTTACTCCTTTAGGAGTGCCCATCGAATCGGTCTTACAGCAAGCTTTGCAGAAAAGGCTCATAACCTTACCTGAGGCTCCTCCTTATGGAGAACCTATCTACAAAACTGCACGTTACAGAGACAATGAGTATTGTGAGTTCCATAGGAGCAAAGGTCATCGAACCGCATCTTGCATGAAGCTTAAGCACCTCATCCAAAACCTCATCGACGGTAATCAAATCACCTTTGAGAATGAATCACCAGCGCAACACACGAACAAGGATCTCGATATGTACAAGGAACCATTCCCTCATCATGGTCCACCTCCTCCTCAGGATAGAGGTAAAGGTATCAATCATGCTTCCACGTCTTTCGATTCCATTGTAGGTCGTTTTGAAGAGAGTCAAGTGTCTACCCTCACCATCAAAGGCAAATCTACGGATTGTGCTGTTACTACCCGTCGAGGTCATGTCACCATTCGTGCACCTACACCTAGGCTTCCAGTTCAGTCTGATTATAACCTTGTCGAACATCTAGGGAGAACACCAGCACAGATCTCTATTTTGGACCTTCTACGGTCATCACCTGCACATCGAGTAGTGCTAGAAAAAGCCCTTCAAGAGTCCTTTGTTCCTAACAACATAGCAGTCGCAGATTTCCAAGCTATAGTGGGTAATATTGCTTCGCCTTACAATGTGGTCTTCTCTGAGAAAGACCTTCCCTCCCATGATCCTTGTCACAATGATGCCCTCCATATTGAAGTGCTCATCCATAAGCGCAAAATCAAATGCATCCTCATAGATGGTGGTGCTGGTCTCAACATCTGTTCTTTAAAGTTACTAAAGCAATTGGGATACTCTGAGGATCACGTCAACACTGAGCATAGTATTACAATCAAGGGGTATGATGATGCAGAACGCCGTTCAGAAGGTGTTATTCACTTGCCTATACAGCTGGGCCCCGTTATGCTTGAAACCAGGTGTCAAGTTCTTGATATTGAGCTGCCTTACAACATTATTCTTGGCCGCCCATGGATCCATGCAATGAAAGCTGTTCCCTCCACGTACCATCAGTCCCTAAAGTTCACATACAATGGTACGGAGATCACCATCCCAGGAGACCCTAATCCTTTTGAATTTTGCCGTGTCTTGTAAGGAAGCTATAAGAATTGCAACCAAGTGCCTAAAAATGACAAAGCCCTTGAATCCCCTCTCTATGTTGACCCTGAAACTCTCACACAAGCCTCTACAAGTGAACCTACACCCCTCCCCAAAATCACAGCTCGCTTTCGGGATATAGGCTTTGGCACTTATGATATCTCTGAATCTTGTTGTGTAGGGCAGATGCCTTTATCTCCAAAATCTTACGGCAAACCACCCATTGCTAAAGTTACCAAAAAAGCAGCTATTCCTCCCCCAACATTCCTAACCCAATTCCAACATGGACGGTTATTGGAAGAGGAAACTATTGAGGACATCTCTTCTTGGCTCTACAAGGAGAAAGAACCAGTCACAATACCAGTCAAGCAATATGGCAATGTCTTAAGGATAGTGAAAAATATGGGCTATAAAGGCAAAGGTGGCCTTGGGAAACAGAATCAAGGCACTATGGAGCCCATTGTGGTAACAAAGAAGCTAGACAGGAAAGGATTAGGATTTGGTAAGAAGGTACCACGCGCCTCGGACATCGAGTATATTCTCGACGAGGTAGCTGACAAGTTTCCCGCCGATTCGACATCTACAAAGGATATCACCGATGACTCTTCCCTCCACATGACCAATCTATTCGCAGAATCCTCCATTTTTACACTATCCTCCGTATCCTTAACTTCCACCACCAGCACCCAGAATGTCACGCTTGTCTACCCTGAACTTATCGATTGGGACCAACAAGGGGCCCCCGTTATAGATGTATTTCAAAATGACGAAGCTTTAGCTGAATTCATGGGACTTCGGGAAGGTATCCCTCTTGGCGATCACAAGGCAGGTTTTGTAATGGAACTAGAGCCCATGGCTTACTTTGGTGAGAATGCCAAATCCTCTAGTCGCAAAAGTGCAAATAAAGAAAGATCTCTAGGTGAAAACCACACTGTGGCACCTCCTGATCATAAAATAGTAAAAATAAAGGACGTATCCAAAGGTGAAAACCCAACTGTGGCACCTGAGGATGGAGGATTTGACCTTCCTTTACCATCTAAGTACCAAGAGAAATCAGCTCTACTAGTGGAAGATTCTACAGAGATCAACCTAGGTACAGAACAGAATCCAAAGACAACATTTCTAGCAGCATCATTATCTGATACAGAGCACAAAAATCTTAACAGCTTCTTCTTACAACGAACCATCAACTTTGCATGGACCTATGCAGATATGCCAGGGCTAGACCCTAAGCTGGTAGTTCATTATCTCACAGTTGATCCCAAAGTGAAACCAGTCAAGCAAAAGTTGAGAAAGATGCACCCACAGATCGCTCTCCTAGTGAAAGTAGAAATACAGAAGCTATTAGATGCAAAATTCATACGACCTATTGACTATTCAGATTGGGTCTCAAACATTGTACCTGTGTCTAAACCTAATGGGCGCATCCGCATGTGTAATGATTTCAGAGATCTCAACAAGGCATGTCCTAAAGACGACTTTCCACTACCAAACATTGACATTATAGTGGACTTGACAGCAGGTCACGAGATGCTTTCTCTCATGGATGGATTCTCGGGTTACAATCAGATAAGGATCGCTGAAGAAGACCAACATAAAACAACCTTTACTTGTCCTTGGGGCAATTACTGTTGGTGTGTTATGCCGTTTGGTCTGAAGAATGCAGGAGCAACCTATCAGCGAGCTATGACAGTGATCTTCCACGATCTATTTCATCACATCATGGAAGACTATGTGGATGATATATTGGCTAAATCTTCTAGAGCAGAACATATACAGGTCCTAGGACAGATCTTCGACAGGCTTGAAAAATACCAAGTAAGACTTAATCCTAAGAAGTGTGTCTTCGGTGTCACATCAGGGAAGCTGTTGGGATACATAGTATCTCGTAGGGGCATCGAAGTAGATCCAGCAAAAGTAAAGGCTATAGTGGAGATGCCTCCACCAAAGAACCTTAAAGCATTAAGGAGCCTCCAAGGAAGGTTACAGTCCATCAGGCGTTTCATATCACAGCTAGCAGATAAATGTCAACCCTTTCAGCACTTGCTCCGAAAGGATGTCTCGTTTTGATGGGACAACAAGTGTTAGGCAGCGTTTGATCAGCTTAAAGAGTATCTAGCTACACCGCCCGTATTGGTTCCACCAGTTGCGGACAAACCTTTGATATTGTACATCTCCACTACAAATTCGGCCCTAGGGGCCCTGCTAGCACAAAATGATGACTCAGGCAGAGAGCACGCAATTTACTATATCAGTAGAACCTTGGTGGGATATGAGCTCAATTATTCACCCATGGAAAGGGCTTGTCTAGCAGTAGTGTTTGCCTCCCAAAAGTTGCGGCATTACATGTTGAACCAACACACAAATCTGATAGCCAAGATTGATCCCTTGAAATATCTATTAGCAAAAGCAGCTCTCACAGGCAGACTGGCTAAATGGGTCATGATCCTTAGTGAGTTCGACATTGAGTACATAGATCGTAAGGCAATCAAAGGACAAGCCCTTGCGGATCAACTAGCAGAAGCACCTATGAAAGATACACATCCTATGGTCGCAGACTTTCCTGATGAGAATCTATTCACTCTTGCTAACTCCATAATGTGGAAGTTATACTTTGACGGCTCTTACACACAGCATGGCTCAGGAGCTGGCATCTTATTTGTTACACCTCAGAATGACTACATTCCAAAGTCATATCGGCTAGCATTCCCTTGCACCAACAACATAGCCGAGTATGAAGCACTCCTCATAGGTCTCAATACAGCAGTTCAATGGGACATCACAGAATTACAAGTATATGGAGACTCACAGCTAGTCATCCGCCAAGTCACAAATGAATACCAAACAAAGGATGAAAAGTTGGTCCCCTACAAACAACTAGTGGATGCCTACAAACCACACTTTTCTAGCATCACATTTGAGCAAATTCCAAGAGAACATAACAAAGCTGCAGATTCTATGGCTTCTGTAGGGTCACTAATTGATATGCCTGCAAATACACAAAAGTGTGAATTCTTGATCGAGCAATTGTTGATACCAGCCGTCGATGTTCCTGTTACTGAAATCATCTGCGAACTTGTTGGTCCCAATTCCCCATGGTACGAAGATATCTATGAATACCTCAAAAACAAAACCTTTCCCCCTGACCTATCATCCACTCAACGTAAAACCTTTATCCGTCGATCCTCTCGTTACATCATTCTGGGTGATACACTATATCGCCGGAGTCTCGATGGTATCCTCTTACGATGTCTTAACGCGGAAGAAGCCGAAGCTACCTTACGCGACATACACGAAGGTGTCTGTGGCGCACATTCTACCGGTCCTAATCTTGCTAAGAAGATACTCAGAACAGGTTATTACTGGCCTACAATAGAGCAAGATGCCGCACAGTTTGCTAAGAAGTGTCTACAATGTCAGCAACATGGAGATTTGATTCACGCACCCGCTCATGAGTTACAACCTGTGACAACTCCATGGCCTTTTTCTAAATGGGGTCTCGACCTCGTAGGACAAATCCACCCTTCCTCCTCCAATGGCCACAAGTTTATCATTACCGCTACTGAGTATTTCACGAAGTGGGTGGAAGCCATTCCTATGACCTATATCACCGGTAAGCAAATAGCCAAGTTTATCCTAAACTACCTCATATGCCGGTATGGTATTCCCCAAGCTATTGTCACTGATAATGGGAGACCATTCAAGAACCAAGATGTTTGTGCCTTATGCCTACAATACAATATCCAACATCGCTTTTCAACTCCCTACTATCCGCAGAGTAACGGCCAAGCTGAGGCTTCCAATAAAACCATTCTCAAGATCCTCAAGAAAACGGTCAATGAAGCTGGTCGTGATTGGCACTTGCAACTCAATCCCGCCCTATGGGCCTACCGCACTAGTATTAGAACACCAACTGGTGCCACACCATATGCCTTGGTCTTTGGCTCTGAAGCCATCCTACCTATAGAGGTCGAGATCCCATCACTCAGAGTATCCATGCAGGACCTGATCGGCGGAGATGAGTATCGCACTTCCAGATTAGCTGAGCTTGAACTACTAGATGAGAGGCGTCTTGCCGCACTTAATCATCTCCATGTCTATCAAAACTGCCTCCGGCGTAATTACAACAAAAAGATCAAAGAAAGACGGTTTCAAGTTGGTGATCTTGTACTTAAGGAGAATCAGAGAAATCAAGCAGATCGAGAGAAGAAGGGTAAGTTTGAGCCTAACTGGTTAGGTCCCTTCATTGTGACAGCAGCATATGGATCGGGAGCTTATACTTTAGCTACACCTGACGGCATTCCTCTAGATGAGCCACTTAACAGTGTCCATCTCAAGAAGTTCTACGCCTGATCCTCAGAGTATTCCCACAAAAAATCAAAAAAATCAAAAAAGTCAAAAAAATAAAAAAAATACAAAAATACAAAAATACAAAAACATCCATCCTCTGGTGAAAACCTGGCAAACAGGCGCCTTGGATAAGTACCATAGTGAAAACCTGGCAAACAGGCGCTATGCGTAGAGTCAGCATCCATCATCTATCGAGTCCTATCCGCTCCTTGCCCAGTTCGCAACCTGCTTCATCCATCCATCCATAATAAAACCATTGGCTTTGTTTGCATTTCCATCTCCCTACCTAGTATAGCTTGGAAATTTGTCAATGTCCATCATCGTCATCCCACGGCTTGATCTGTGTCTACAGTTAACACTGTCTGATCCTAGGTCAAGTCTTTCTGTGTCTTCTTCAGCGGTCACCCCTACAGTTTCCTCTACCAGAATGGGGGCAACTCTTTCCTTAGCTTCAGTCTAGGATTGGTTCCTTGTTCGTGGTTCGCAGCGCATACTTCAATCTTGTCTCATTTCCATAGGTAACACCCTTTAACGGACACTTCGCTCCTACGATAAGGCTGTTATCTTCTCAACACTTTTTCTACATCATCACTCTAACCAGAACTACATATCATCTTTTCAATCTTAAGGTACCTTGATCCCATGGATATGGGTATGTAGGCAGTCTGGAATACGAAGCACGTTTCCAGTACTCAGGTACATAAGATCACCTCTTCTCCGCTCTTTTCCCACATCATCACACTAACCAGAACTACATATCATCATCTTCTCAATCTTAAGGTACCTTGATCCCATGGATATGGGTATGTAGGCAGTCTGGAATACGAAGGAAGTATCCAGTACTCAGGTACATAAGACCCCCTCCTTTCACCTTGACCCATTCATCACTCTATCCAGAACTACATATTTATCACGTTCATCTTCCATCGTCGTGTGCCTTGATCCCGTGGATACAGGGTATGTAGGCAGTCTGGAATACAAAGGATGTATCTAGTACTCAGGCACACACGATCCACCATTCTCCACCCGTTTCAATCCATTAGCATTCCATCCTTCTAGTCTTCCGTTTGTCAAAATCCATTCGCCTCGACTTGACTAACTCAAGCAGCAAGCTAGCGCATCCTTTCAAAGCAAAAGTCCTTAACAACCTTGAAGCAAAGAAGCTTTCTTCCAGAGTCATCTACTGTCCTGCATACCGATTGCCAACATCAGCTAAGTACTGCTTAACCAAGCCCTAGATCAACAAGCTTGTCTTCTACGAAGTGTTCCATTGTCGAGACCAACACACGCGTCTCCTGCAACATGTGGCATTCCCTGCAAGTGAGACATTGTCTTTTTAGGTAGATAGCCCCCTTTAACGGACACAGAGTTCCTACGATAAGGCTGTTATCTTTCCTATCCAATCTATCCTGAGCAACCTCTTTGGCAAGAGAATATGTTGGCTGTATGTTTACTTTGTAAGTCAGTCAATTTGCTTTATGGTTTATCTTTTGTTCCTTTTCCAATACCTATTCAAGACTACCTTGATTTATCTATAATCTTGGTATGTTGCGATGCAGTACGGATTTGGGGCATAGTCATTGCTTTTCGTGTGCTGTGTTTGAGGAATGATCTTTAGTATCTTTCTTAGCATTCTATTCATCTTGTGTGTGTTAGGACCTAGCATCTTACATATTAATAATTCTTCTTGCATTTACATGTATTGAAGTTTATTTTATGTTCAAGACTATGGCTCATTCACATGTTCCAACAAGGTTATATTATGTCTAAGGGGATCTAAGTTCAAACCGCTTGCTTGCAGAGTCAACATCCACGCACTTGGATATTACAGCACCTTGGTCTTTTATACCTTGGTGGAAAACTATCCACGTGCTATATCAAAAATAAGGATTGCTCTTTATAAACAAATGTGAAACCATTGCAACAAGCTCATCCATCTACCCATCCATTCATCCATGGCCTTATATAGTTTTCCAACAATAATCGATCAACAGTCTTTTCTATCATGTTGTCTTCTATCTCCACTTTCTTCTATCTATCATCAACCCAACCTTATCTGTCTCCAACAAATCTTCTAGTCGAACGTCAACACAGTTCTTCTGTCACTTCCCTGTCTTTCCTCTCGAGGGGGCACCCTACACTAACTATGCTGGGGCAATTACCTACACTGGGGCATAAAAATAAAAAAAAACAAATTGTATCACATCTTCGACAATTAATTTCTTTGACGCAACGCTACATGCTGCATTGCATCAAAGAGGGGCAAAATGTAGACACCCTAAAATGACCGTGTCGTCAAATCACCTACATTTCAACATTAATTAAATAATCTAATTATTTAATTAATTTCATCAAATTCTTCTAAATCTCCTAAATTCAACATTAATTAAATAAATCCCCGTTATTTAATTAATTAAATTAAATTCCTCTATTATTCTTCCACAATTAAATAATTTTTAATTATTTAATTAAATCATTGTCACCTTCCAAAATTCACATCTACATTAATTAAATAAATCTAATTATTTAATTAATTCAACAAATTCCCTCTTATCTAAAATTAAATAATTCTTAAATTATTTAATTAAATCAAAAACTGTTCTTCCAAAATCATGCACAACAATTAAATAAATTTATTTATTTAATTTGCTTTTAAATCTTCTAAATTAAATAATTCTAATTATTTAATTGTTTCTTCCAAAATATCTTCTCTAAATTTAAATAAATCAATTATTTATTTAAATTGCTTTTTCTTCTAATTTAAGTTATCTCTAAAATAACTCAAGCTTTTTTGCTCATCAATTAAATATTTCTATATTTAATAAAGCAAAATATCTTCTTTTCTCATGCAAATCTCTTCTTCTTGTTTTAAATCACTTAACTGATTGCTTTATTCATTTAATTGATTTATCTCTTCAGTTAACTCATTCTTCTATTCTTGATAACTCCTCTCATGCAAAAGCAAGCAAGACACATGTCTTCTTCTCATTCGTTGCACATTCCTCAACTTATCTCCTCCGTTGATTCTTCTGAATTATCTGGACCATTGATCGATCTTTGATGAAATCTATATAAACCCCCCTCATCTCCTTCATTCTCTCTCTCTTCGATCGTATTCTCAGGCATACTTAACAGAGCTTCGAGCATACACAACGCGTCGATTGAGCACTCTTACGATCTTTTGACATTGATCTTCTTGAGCCACTTTACGATCTTTTAACATTGATCTTGGCGCAACTCTTACGATCTTTTGACATTGATCTTCTTGAGCCACTTTACGATCTTTTAACATTGATCTTGGCGCAACCCTTACGATCTTTTGACATTGATCTCTTGAGCACACTACTTGCTTGTTGCAGCTATGGCTTCGCAACTTCATTGAGCAATCCACATTCAATCCAAACGAAACAATACAGATTTCGGTAAAAGTCTTTATTCATCTTTGATTTGTGATTTATGGCTTTTACTTAGATTCGTTTCCTTTATGTTATTGGGTTCTTTGGTTTTATTTAGTTTAGATTAATCCATTTTTCCATATACACACTATCACTACCATTTCTCTCTTTTAAACCATTTCAGACAAAAATTGTTGGTCAATTTTCCCTTCTACTTGCTTTCTAGCCTAGAGTCCTCTATCAATTCGACCAAGAAGTCTTGTGAGGGTAACCTGGAGGTGGTTTTGGTGCCCTTGCACCAGGGTCTTATCTTTCATCTTGCCTTATGTCTTGGCAAGCCTCTTAAGGCCTGTCTTGTTGAAGAAAATGTTAGGGATGATCACATTCCCCTTAGTGTCAAGTATGGTAGTCCCTCTAAACCTAAAGCCAAGTCTTTGTTCCTATTAACCCTACAGATCCACTCCCTAAGTCCCCTACTATCCAGCATTCTAGCCCCACTTTGAAAGGCATTTCTACTCCTAAGGCTTAGCTCCCGGGCATGGACCCTACAATCTCTATTTTTGGTGGGGCGGATGGGTCCCATGGTCAATCCCATGAAGATGTGGTGGTGGGCCTTTGTGGTTTGAAAAATGACCCACCTCCTCAAGGTAGCAAAAAACACAAAAGCCAGCAATGTCAACCTAGCCCTACCAACGAAGGAAAGAAGAAAGCTAAGAAAGGTGATGTGGGTCTGAGGATTGAGGATCCAGAGACTAAGAATAAGCAGGACATTTCCTAGTTTTAGAATTTGGAGGATAGTGATGTGGACAAGGGGAAAATGGTGGGTAAAGATTGCTCTGAAAGAAGGCCGAGCATCAGAAGGTCTTCTAGGTTGGTGGCAGGGAAGCCCCAGGTTCTCAAGATTGTGGATTACTCTTTGAATTCAGAGCCTGATGACCCTGAGTATGAAATGGAAATCAAAGAAGTCAAGACAACACCAGTGCAGGAATAGGGAGGTGCAAGTCATTTTGACTCGATGAATAACTCGTTCTATGATAGTGAACCCAATGATGTCGAAATCTTAGAAATACTGGGCAAGAAGGTGGTGAGTACTAGAACTGATGACTGCAACAGGAAGCTTCTTAGGATCTGGAGGATGTTAAATCCCGTCTTTCTACTGCAAAGAATAAAGTTAAGTTTCTGATGAAGATTTGCATGAAAGTATTTCATAGGGCGGCCTCTACCTTTTCTATTTTACAAGAGGATCACTCTACTACTGGCGTGGACACCATGAATGAGAACAAGGACTTGATGAAGCTTCTAAAGGATGATTGGAAAGAAATGTTTATTTAGTTTTTCCTTTGTTTTATGCTATGGACTTTATATTAATACTATTTTAATCATCTGCTGCTAGTCAGCTATTTTTGTGTTGTCCATGGCCATGGGCCTGTTTTACTGCCTGTTGGGCTTTTTGTTATCAAGATCTGCACCCATCTTTGTAGCTTATCAATACCAAAAACAATGGTGTTTTTTGAGATTTTGATAGTTCTTAACTTTGTTGAAAGTGTTGAAATTGAAATTTAGACCATGTAAAACCTTTTTATTTTGAGGACAAGAAGTCTCCTTATGAAAATGTGTTTATCTATCTTTTGGATATGAGTGTTTTAGTTTTTTATCTTGATTTTCATGCCACACTCTTTTTTATTGTTTTGGCCTTTTGTGTTAGCATGAGCTTTAGGGATAGGAGTAGAGTGAACCCTCATTATCATTCAGATTAAAATAAAAACCATGTGAATGTGGCTTGAGAGGGAATAAAATCTAAAAAAGATAAAAATTAATGAGGATCAAACAAAATAAACATAATGGAGACATGGTCCATTTTTGGTATCAAACATCCTTTAGAGGGTTTGTAAATGATAGTGAGGGAAATTATGGCAATCCATTTGTGATTATTTGAATGCCATTAAGGATTTCCCATTATAAATGGGGGCACACTTATCAAATCCATGTGGATTTGAAAAATGTCATAATGACACTCTACATCCTATGTCTAGTAGCCTCTTCCTTTATATTGTCTAATCATTTGTATTTAGTGTGTATATCTTAATCTCATTGTGTGATCATTGGTGGTTATCAACATTTTCATTTATTTTCAATTAGTGGTTATCATCCCTTTATATTTTATTGGTTGATTTCATGATTAAAATGTGCATGCTTATTGGATGCCTCATGTAAGCTTGATGTGATTTATGTGTGTGTGTGAGTGATTGTTCAATTTCTTTATCTTGTGTGAGTGTTTTTGGACTACCCAATAGATAGTATCCTAAGACAAAGGGGTGGGGCTCAGGGTCCCACGTGGTTGGGTGGTTTTGATCAATAACATGATCTAGATTCTTAGAGATGTTCATTGGATGGTGTACAAGGATCTTGTTGTGTCTTGATAGTTGTAGATTAAAGTGATAATTTGTATATTAATGAATTTGATTGTATTAAAACTTATCCATCCATATTTGGTATGAGATCCATCACATTGTAATATGTATATGCAATCATTTGAGTTTGTTTAGCATCTTATCTTGTGAGGATTTATTATAATTTGAAAGGTCTTGATTCTAAGATGTGTGATCTTAGTTTTCTTGGAACTTGAAATGATACTTGTTTATTATGTTATACTTTATAATGGATTCCATGATCAGGTTAAAATCACTAGTACGATATGGTATACTCATATCTATGGTTAGGAGTTGTATCATTCATGTTTGCTTCTATTGCATTAGTTGAAAAGATAGGTTTTCTCATGGATAGTAATTGTGATTTTGGTTAAAATAAATCATTATTCCATGGATTTTAGACATGATGAAATGAACCTTAAGTTATTATAAATGATTGGTTCAAATTGTTTTAAAATAACATTCAAATTGAGAAAGTTACATGTCCAATTCAGTGTTAGGTGGCTTAAAGCTTGTCTAGGCTTAGACCTTCACTTTTCTTGGGTCTTGTGAGTCTTGTTTAGGGCTTTGAAGGTTGAAACTTAGTTTTATATCTTAATTTGTGTGTAAACATATTTAGGACCCTTTATCCATGCTTAGGATTGAGTTCAAAGTAAAATAGGATACTTTTGGGTGTGTTTTACTCTTCCCCTATATAGTTCACCTATTTTGCTAGAAAGCGGTGAATGACATTTTCCCTAGGGAAAAAATAGTATTGGTGAATGGATGAATGCATCCCAAAAGGGGAAAATAAGAACAATGGATAGTTGATCACTTTTTTGGAGAAGTTCCCTAAATGAAAGTTGATCCTTGGGGTCTACCTTGACTTCCTATCCACTTGGTTTAGGTCAAGTTTATTATCCTATGTTAATTGTCCTTCCTTTTATGTTGGAGTTTGTGCCTTTAGAGGAAATGGGTAATCTCTTGGGAGACTAGTTCAAGATAGTGACTCACTTTGTCATTCAACCTCACAATCTAAAATTCGTATCCATTCATGAGAGATGGGGGTTAGTGGTCTTATACCCTTTCATCATGGTTAGAGGAAGATCTACCCTCTCATATGGTCATTGTGTTGAGGTCATCAAATGATAATATTTTTCATGTATTAAATAGGGAAACAAGGGTCCCATTCCCTTTATAGCATAATAAAGTTCAAAAGGCTACCACAATAGCATCAAAAACCAACAAATAGATAACATAGATAGTAATATGTAGATAAGTAGCACTAAAACAACACAAAGATAGCACAAAGCACAATAGAAAGAACAGACTAAGTATAAACAAGGAAGGTGGTAAAATCCCCAATCCTTAACGAGACTATTCAATTCATCCTCCCAAGTAGGAGTGTCATCACTATCCACTTGTAGCCCTTTTGACTTATTTTTGGCCTTTTCAACTTTATCATTAGAGACCTTCCTTTTCCTAAGCTTAGATTTCAGAAGCACAATACCAATGGAAGAGCACCACATCATATCTTTAGTGATATTAACAATTTTGGCTAAAGAATCCTAAAACTTGTTAATTTTTCTCTAAACCTTATCTAATTTCTCACTAAGCTCATCCCACCTAATGTCACAACTATTATAGTTATGTCCCTTAGAAAACACCTCCTCATTTTCTTCAGGAAACTCAGCAAGTACAAGAGCTTCAAATAAGACTTTTTCAGACTCCACGGGGGAGAATATTCTTCCTCACCAAAGCTAATATTATCCTTTTAGTAACCTGCTTACTACTAGTTTCCAGATTATCTTTCTTCAGGATTTGGTTAAGATTGCTAGCAATTATAGAAAATATTCATCCACTTCTAGAAATATTGATATCAATACTACCTTTCTTATTAACAACCTCTTACTGATTAACTTTTGAGTTGTTCATGATGGGGCTCTCATCAATAGTATTCTACTCAAGCACATCAGCCACAAACTTGGCATTAATAGCTAGCTTAAATATATCAAACTTAATTTTGATATTTTTATGTTTATCCCCCTCAACCTTTGAAGGTGTATCAACAACATTGTCAACATTATCTCGCTTGAGAGATAAAAATTTCTTTTAAGGTTGTTTTCCTCCTTTTACTGGCTTGCTCATTGGGTAACACAATAGGTGCTAATTTCATCTTTTTACAAGATTGCACATTGGGATTAACACTATGGGTCTTCAAAATAGGGTTAGTATCTTTTTTATGGGTTTTACAATAGGACAAGAGTTCACTTACACATTAGGTTTAGCCATAGGGGTCTTCACAATAGGGTGAGAACCTTTCAAAATAGGTGGCTTCACTTGGACACTAGGCTTAGCAACAAGAGTCTTCACAAGAGGGCTAATTCCTTTTTAAATGGGTTTCACAATAGGGGAAGAGTCATGTTCAATTTAGAGACTTGAACTTTATACTTTAAAATAGGGGATTCACTAGGGTTATTATCCTTGGGATAATCACCCACCACATTAGCCCAGTCATGAGCAGGAACATTAGTAACAATCACATAAAATAACAATGTTAAGTCTTCCACTTGTGTAGTTATGCTTTGTACATTGACATCATGTTTAGTGAGTGTCATTGTGTTGTGTCACAACACCTCTAGTACATATATGTGCATTGTGGGACATTTGTGTCATAATTGTAATGTAAAAAATAATCTATCTATTAACTATTAATGTCTTGAACAAATGCTTGGGGCATTGCATAACATTATGATGCAAGGTTGAGACACCTTTCCAAATAAGATTTGGAATCCTCTAACCTTGAAAGTGATTTATTCTAAGGATGTGATTTTCAAGGAACTTAGAGTATTCTTTGATCCTAGATAACCAAAGGAAAAAGAAGGAAAATAATGTATTTTGAAACTAAGGTTGACATGTAAGAAGATGCACATGTTGAAAAATAGAACGATGGATTTGAGGATGGAGAGGAAGAAGAGGATTTATGTGAGAGTTATGGATAGCTTGAACATGTAGAGGAACAAGTAAAATATCTTACTCCATCATTGAGAAAATCCACGAGACAATAGAACCTAGTAGATAGGTATAGCCGATCAAATTTCCATTATGTATTTGCTTTATTATGTACTGATGATGAACCTAGATCTTTTAGGGAAGCTCTTTCTTAATAAGAGGATGAATCCTGGATGGAGGCCATGTAAGAGGAGATGATGGCTTTGGGTAGATGTGACACTTGAGGTCTTATCAATATTCTCAAGGAAAAAATCCAATTGGTTGCAAGTGGGTGTTTAATAAAAGATTTAGAGTAAATGTTAAGTTAGAGAGTTACGAGGCCTGGTGGCTAAGGGCTACTCCTAGAGAGAGGGCGTTGATTTTGGTAAAATTTTCTCTTTTGTTACTGAATTGTCTTCCATTAAATATTCTTACTTTCTATTGTTGTTACTTGTGATATTAAAGTAAAATAAAAAAATATAAAAACTACTTTATTTCATGGGGATCTTGAAGAGGAAATTTAAAAAAGAAAATTTATTTTGAAAGTTCAAATTTTTAGGGAAGCTCTTTCTTTATAAGAGGATGATTCTTGGATGGAGACCATGTAAGAGGAGATGATGGCTTTGGGTAGATGTGAAACTTGAGGTCTAGTCAATATTCTGAAGGAAAAAATCCCATTGGTTGCAAGTGGGTGTTTAATAAAAAAAATTTAGAGAAAATGTTAAGTTAGAGAGTTACGAGGCCAGACTGGTGGCTAATGGCTACTCCTAGAGAGAGGGAGTTGATTTTGATGAAATTTTCTCTTTTGTTTCTGAATTGTCTTCCATTAAATATTCTTACTTTCTATTATTGCTGCTTGTGATATTAAAGTAAAATAAACAAATGTAAACACTACTTTCTTTCATGGGGATCTTGAAGAAGAAATTTACATGTGACCACCAGATAATTTTAAGGTAAAAAGAAAAGAAATTTTATTTTGCATGTTAAAATAGTCATTGCATGGTTTGAAATAATTCCCTTAGATGTGGTATCAGAAGTGAAGAAGATCATTGTGTTCACATTAAATGTATTGATGAACAAATTCTAATCGATCTTCTATGTTGATGACATGTTGTTTGTTATTAACACCAAGGTGATGATTAGGGAGCTTAAAATCAAATTTTTGGTGTGTTTGAAATGAAATATTTAGGGGCAGAAAAATTCATTTTGGAACTTAGAGCACAAAAATATTTGCCTTAGTTAGAGTAAGTATGTTAACACTATTTTGTAATGGTTTGTTATGTGCTATTATAAACTAGTTAATATTCCTTTACTTGTAGGCACTAAGATTTCATTGGGTATGTGTCTTAATTTTTAGATGATGATTTGGAGGATATGTATAATGTGCCTTATGTTAGTGTTGTAAAGAGCTTGATGTATGTAATGGTATGTACTAGAACTAATAATACCTAGAATCAATGGGAGTTTTTAGGGAGTTTATGTCTAACCCTTATAAATAGAGTTGGACTTATGTTAAGAGGGTATTTAGATATTTATGAGGAAATTATAATGATTGACTATGTTATCATGGTTCTAATGACGTGGGAAATTTATTGATTCAGATTGGGTTGGTGACTTGGATAGTCAAAGGTCCACTAGTGGCTATGTGTTTTCTCTTTTTGGTGATGTTGTCATTTAGATGAGTAAAAGACAACCTATGGTTTCATTGTCCACTACTAAAGAAGAGTATGTGTTTACTACACATGCCTATAAGGAGGTGATATGGTTACAAAGGCTACATTCAAGAGTTGGTTTTGATTTCAAGGTGGTTAAAATCAAATGTTACAATAAGAGTGTTATTTATTTGGCCAAGAATCCCATGTACCATCATAATAAGCACATATATGTATAATATTTCATGAGATGGTGGGAAGTGGTAAGGTCATGATTTAGAAGGTTGACACTTTGGATAATGTTGCAAATTCACTTACAAAACCAATGAGCATGGATAAGTTCTCTTGGTGCAAGGATGCCATGGGCCTTGTATCATATACTTGATTCATTGTATGATTCCTTTTTATTTTATATTAATGTATAATATCAAGTGGGAGAATGTTAGAATAAGGTGTAATTAACCTTGAAATCCTACATACTAATGCTTGTATTTCCAACATCTTGGGAATGGGTACTTGGATTCCCATGTAGGTGGTTGAGATATAATATTTTATTTTTATTATTATGCTCTCTTTAGTAGTGAAGTTTTTCCTTGAAAGGGTTTATCCATGTATATTTGGTGGCATATGTTTAGTTTTATGTGCATGTTAATTTTTATATATACATCCCTCATTGATCCCCTAGCTCCCTAATAGGTACTATGATGGAGACATTGACTTTGATGGTACCCATCATAAACAAGATAAAAATGTAGGAACAAATCAAGACCTCATGAAACTTAATAACCCACGTGGGGACAATATCAAGGAACTTAATTGGTCTTAAACACACAATATGATTAAAATAAAGACCCAATGGTTAATTGGTCCTAAACACACAAAATATTTTTTTTCGTTGAACAAGGTTAGTAAATAAAGACCCACAAAAACCTATGTACTAAGAACCTCCTTTATTTACCCAAACTTCCTACATTCTTGTATCCATGAGATCAAGGCGTATCATATATGTAGTTCTAGTTCTTTGTATCAATGAGATCAGTGTATCATATATGTAGTTCTAGTTCTTTATCTAAGTTAAATGTTTATAACAGGTATGCCCTTTCCAAGGCCCTATTTCCCTAGACAGTTTCTCCCATATTTCCCTAGACAGTTTCTCATCAATAGCTAGTTTTCAATGCTAAATATTTCCAATTCTATGGTAAAGTCAAAGTTATTAGTCTTGCATCTAACAATATTAGATCATTTCCTCTCATGAACCAATCATATCGATCATTTTACTTAATCTAATTGGTGAAGACAAGTCATACTTAGTAACAAGGCATATGCATTTGAGGCCTCTCCCCCATTTAAAATAGCATATAATAATCAAAATCAACCCTCCATAGATACATAGTACCCTCTAAGTGAGTGGCACAAGCACCAATATTGTGCAAATATTTCCAATTCTATGGTAAATTCAAAGTTATTAGTCTTGCATCTAACAATATTGGATCATTTTCCTCTCATGAATCCAATCATATAGATCATTTACTTAATCTAATTGGTTAAGGCAAGTCACACTTAGTAAAGGCATATGCATTTGAGGTCTCTTTGAATTATTATGTTCTCAATCATTATGTTTTATACTAAACTTCACATTAGCTTTTTATACGTAACTCAAAAAATATTATACAAATGATAAAATGTTGAGTTAGATATTAAACCAACTATATTTAAGATTTATCCCTCAAATAAGTAAATTTACTACATGTATCATTATTTCATGGTCCTAATCTTGTGAATAAGATAGGACCAATTTAAACATAATTCCTTACAATAACAACCACTTTAATTTAATAGTTGTAACTAAAATCAATAGAAAGAACAATGATCTAAGGCATAACAAATGTAACAAGGTATAGGAATAACATAGGATGTACAATAAACTAATCTACTAAATTTCACATGAATATAAGACTAACTAAGAAATTTCTTTACACCAAATTAGATGATAAATGAATCAATGAAGTACCTTGTTCTGATGCTAATCCATCTTTATGTATTAGAATTTATGTCTTCTTAGTGCACTCCCTCATATAACTCCTTGCTCTGCTAGCACATCCAAAGTGATATGGTGATCAAGACTACACTCATATTTCATTATTGGTGCCACAAATATTAAAGCAGCCCATACATGTTTAGTAAATATAATCCTTGTCATTTATTTAGCTAAAAGGGTTTCCCAACAATGTTCATCTCATTGATTGTTAAGACCAACTCTAATTTCAAAATTTGAAAGAATATATATATATGAAACAACATAGACAACATGTAGTTGTTGGGTCTCTGTTTTATATATCTAGAACCTTACTATAAGCACATCTAATGGAAATTGAAGACTAATAAAATCAAGTTGAAACCAAAGATCACTACCACCTATAGAAATAAGTGCATACCAATCCTTTAATAAAATCCTAATGTAACTTGTTTTATATCTAGAACCTTGCTATACGCACATCTAATGGAAATTGAAGACTAATAAAATCAAGTTGAACCAAAGATCACTATCACCTATAGAAATAATTGCATACCAGTGAGCCTTACTATAAGCACATCTAATGGAAATTGAAGACTAATAAAATCAAGTTGAAACCAAAGATGACTATCACCTATAGAAATAATTGCATACCAATCCTTGAAACCAAAGATCACTATCACCTATAGAAATAATTGCATACCAATCCTTTAATGAAATCCTATTGTAGAAATCTGCATCATCATAACTAATTACCCGGTCTTAGATTTTACATTTAAAGGAACTATCTAGAACTATTGTTAAGATGATTTATTCCAACATCCTTTCAATAAAGAAGGCGATATCATTCTCAAAATGGTAAATCATGACCACATTTTAGACATTAAGATCATACCTTCAAATTCACGTATTAAAGAGATTTCTATTATTTTTGGGCCCTCTTTTTTATTATCATTGTTACTTGGTAACAAAAGTTCAATTATATTCACTTAAACTTTGAACACTATATAACATAACTACTTTCAGAAATTTCCCATTCAAGAAAAAAAAAAAAACTAACAATTAATTAATCCTTCTTGAACCTTATATTAGACAACATATCTTCTCTAATGATAACCATATTTAAAAAAATGTAAGTCAAATGAAATATAGGTTTACTAACCAAACTAAAAAGAAAAAAAAAATAACAATTAATTAATCCTTCTTAAACCCTATATTAAACAACATATCTTCTCTAATGATAACCATATTTCTAGCTTGATTAAAATATAAGTCAAATGAAATATAGATTTACTAACCAAACTAAAAAAAACATCACTAAGGTTTTCTTGGATTCAATGAAACATGCCAATATAAAAAAACTATAAGGTTAAAACACATACCTCAAGAAGTTTGTACTAGCATCAAGCATTAACATATTTCTTCTGCATTTAGGCAAAAATTTATATTGCTTTGATGATCAATGTCATAAGGATGAAGATGCACTAAAGTAGTTTAATGCAACTACATGGTATACGGAGTTTATAAAATGACCAAAGTGACTAGAATCAGAATTACATTCGGTTACTTGAGGGCCACCTATGGAGAGACTGTCAATTGACTTCTATCAAAGTCAGATAGTAGTCTTATATCATCTATTTAATGTCTTTGTTAGACAGCTTGGGTATAGGATTCAACTTCCTCTTTATTTTTTAAAACTGTCATAAGAGGCAAATACATTCTATATCTCTCTCATGCATTCGATGCAAAATTCTAATCCTTTAAGATTGCAGCTCTACACTCAAACCGTTTGACAGAATGTCCAAAGAGATGCCATTTAATGGATCACAATGATTGCATGATAGAATGAAAATGAATTTGTTGAAAAGGTTTTATAAACTTTCAGCAAAGGTTTTATTATTGACGGGTGTAAAATTGAATTTTTAAATATCATCCACTTCAATGGTCAAACAGTCAATAGTAATTTTACACCTCATTCACAACAACAAGTGGTAAATATGACTTTTGACTGTTGAAATGAATGATATTTAAATTGTGTCCTCCCAACATATTCTTGGCACCTGTAAATCAGGTATGAATATAGGCTTGAGAATATTTATAGCAACACTGTTATTTGATTTGGCTCTAAAAAAAATACTGCACAACTTATGTCCTCCTCTCAAACAACTATGCAGAAGTGGGCAAGTGTGGTGAAGTTCAAATAGTAAGGAGATTGATGAAAGATAGAGGAATTAAAAAGATCCTTGGGCACAGTTGGATTGAAGGCCAAAAATGGTACATACTTTCAATGTATAAAACTTGTATAGGTTTCGACTTAGCATTTGAGTGACCAGAGGTTCCTTAATCTTAAAGGAATCATGCCGATGCTTCTCATTCAACTTACCACATTTGATAACAAGCAGTTTTAATTAAGTATAACAGATTTCTCTCGACCAATAATCACAGACTAAAACTCTAAAATAAATTTAAGAACTTATGATAATAACATTATTCAAACCCTTATTTCCTTTCAAATTTTTTTTTGGGATTTATAGTTTCTGTTAAAAACGCTCATCTAATCAAAAACATTATTTCCAATTATCCAATACTTACCTATATATTGTGTCCCTTGTCTTCGGACTATGCTCTTCTATCTTCAGACTGCTAGACTCATCGACCAAACTGATAATCTTCATCCTCCAAAACGTATGCCATTCTGATCTTCTTCTTGCCTCAATGATATCACTCAGATAATGCACAAAAAATGACAAAGCCATATTATAATACCTTCACACTTACAAGGGTCTCCCATGAGCTTCTCATAAGAAAAGATACGCATTAACACCTCATCTAAATGACTACTTTAGAGGAAAGATAAATATTTTTCAAGTGGAACACACCCATATATACCTCCTACCCCTTCACAATTCAAAGGTCATCCCTCTCTTGTAGGGGATACCATAGATTTAAACATCGACATGCTAGAAAAATGAAGAATTTAAAACTTAAGGTTGATTTTATGGATGAAGAGTTAGATATTTACACATTACTCATCTATTTTTCCAATTACTTTGCCTAGAAATACTCAAATATGCCAAGGTTAGATGTTGATATTAATGTTGACAATGTAGTCATGAAACTAGAAGTAAATCCAATTATGTAGAAACTGATCTACCAATCAAATCCAGGGTTGTCGCAATGGTAAAAAAATCTAATTGATGAAACCTCTAAACATGGGCTTTATTAAACCAATGGATTACTCAACATGGATATCAAACATAGTCCTAATGCTTAAAAAGAATGGGAAAGTATTAATATGTATTAATTTCAAGGACATTAACAAGGCTTGTCCTAAGGATGATTTTCCTCTTCCATCAATATATTAAATTGCCAACTCTATGATTGGTTATGACGTGTTGTCACTCATGAATGATTTATCTACCTATAATCAAATTCATATCATAGATGTCAATCAAAACAAATAATGCCCTTTGGATTAAGAAATGCAAGTGTCACATACAAAGAGCCATGATGCACATTTTTCATTACCTCATCCACAATACCATGGAACCTTATGTCTATTACCTACTAGAAAAATCCAAAGACAACGAAAATAATCTTGAAGACCTACATGTCCTTTTCACCATACAATATGAATACAAGGTTAGACTAAATCTAGAAAAATGTGCATTTGGAGTCACATCTAGAAAACCAATGGGGTTAATAGTTTCCTATAGAGGTATAGATTGGATCTTGCCAAAGTGAAAGTGGTCTTAGATGCAACTCCCTCAACCACCAAATCTATAGTTAGAACCTTCCTTAGCTAATTGAGGTATATATAATGTTTTATACACAACCTTGAATGTTCAAGATTCACCTAATTAATAACCTATTAAAGATAAAAATTCAAATAGTGTGGATGATAGATTGTCAGAATGCTTTAGATTAATTGAAGAAATTCATGCTTACCCCCCTAACACTCATGCCACCCAACAAGACTACCCTCTCATTGTGTATCTTAGGGTGACAAAAGTTTCCATAGCATGTATGTTGGCATGCAATAAAATTATAATGGGAAATAAAGAGTGATATACTTCATTAGTCACACCGTTCTCAATTATGAAAAGAATTATACCAAAGCAAAGAACTAATGATTGGAAATAGTTTTTGCAACACAACATCTACACCATTGTATATTGAATTAGGAGACACAAGTCATTGTTAGATCATAACCATTATGAAAATTCCTCACATGATCTATGTTATCAAGAAGAGCTAGATGTTTCCTTACACTGCTCAGTGAATCTGAACTTTGTTATGTGAAAAAATTGATTAGAGGGAAAGTAATTATTGATGGGTTAAAACAAATAATCTAGTTTCTGAAAATGAACCAATAAATGAAGATTTCTCTTATGAGGGGATCTGTGCCATAGAAATTACTGAGTATGCTTCTTCTCCATGGTATGGGCATATTGTTGCATACTTGACTGATGGTACCTATCCTAAAAACTCTACCCCTCCTGTGAGGAAGCAAACATGCATCTTGACATCTAAGTATCAAATTCTCAATGATACAGTGTGTAAAAAGAGTCCTTGAAGGAATCTTGCTTCGTTGTGTTAATAAGGAAGAGGCCTAGTTCCTAGAAGTATGTCATAGTGGTGTTTGCAAAGAACCCTTCAGTGGTCATGCCACAATAAGAAAGATTCATCGATTGAGTTATTTTTAGCCTAATCTCAAAGATGATGAAATAAAATTTGTAAGGTATCCCAAATGTTAAATCTCCATGCATGTGTTGCATTGTCCTACATTATATCTTAAGCACATTATGGCAACATGATCATTCTCTATGTGGGGTATGGACCATGTTGGAAAAGTTTTCCCACCATCCTCTGATGGTCATACCTTTATCATAACAACAACAAAATACTTTACAAAGTGGGTAGAAGAAATGTATCTAAGTACTATCTTAGGGATGGTCATCATGAAATTTGTGCCAAATCAAATCATTTGTATGTTTAGAGTCCCATAATTCATTACTACATATGACATTTCATCATTCAAAAATTTGCAAATGTAAGAACTGTGTGAACAATTTCACATAAATCATAATTTTGCTTCAATGTATTATCCTCAAGCAAATGGGCAAGTATAATCCACCAACAAAACATTGAATTTGTTATCAGTCAAAATTGTTAAAGATTCAAAATGAGACTGGCATCTAAAGTTATACCTCACTCTTTGGGCTTACAGAAGTAGTGTATGAACACCCACAAGGTCAACCCCATTTTCACTCACATTTGGATCCAAAGAAACTTTACCTCTAGAAGTTGAAATACCCAATCTCTATGTTTGTAAGGCATCCTTGATCATGAAGAGTACCAAGTGACTAGGCTAGTAAATCTTGATATATTGGGTGAAAAATGACTTAAGGTATTTCAAATACAAGAATCTTACTTATCTCATGTAAATTGATAATATATTAAGAAAGTGTCTCCTTAACACATTAATTTTGGATACCTTATTCTTATAACTTACAATTTAATTGACAAAAGAGCTAGTGAAGGCTAAAAATTTAGACAAAATTAGATCAGCCTATACATAGTTAAGGAAGAAGAAGATAATGGTGATTTCCTCTTGTGCACAATGGAATGTGAAGAGTTTGGAAAAACCACCTATGTACTCTGCCTCAAGAAGTACACCTATAAAAATTCAAAAAAATCACTTTCACTACATTTTCGTCCCATCATATTTCTTAAAATAATTGTTATTTCCTAATTTTTTGTCCTAGTTGGAGTCATAGGTTGCTAGTACATTAGTTTTCTCTTCTAAGTCATGAGATCCCCTAATTATATTATTTCATTCATCCCTTTACATTTGTAGTCATCTAAACAAAAGAATTATGAGCATTAAATTGATCCTTGTCTTATCTAGTACTATTTCATAGTATCATTCTTATTAGGTAACCTATTCTATCTATTACTACCTAGAAGCTAAAAGGCAAACCTCCCAAATTTTCCTTAGGAAGGGGGGAGTCTTAGAAGCTAGTAATCACTCATTTGGTTGTGTCTAGCCCCTTACTCTCTTTTCCTAATCCTTAGCGATGAGCCATCACTTCTTTCTAGTAGTGTATGATTAAGTCAAGGGGGTCTACTCCAAAATAGGTAAAACACACACATGCAATAAAAAGAGATAATCAAGAAAAAGAAAGCATACAAGAAAAGAGAGTCTATAAGTAAAGCACACATAAGTACCACTTATATGAAACAATCAAGAGTCTTTCTCACTTTCGAAAGTCCATCCTTTTTTAGTATACAATCCTCTACCATAGGTTTGACCTATTGGCCATATCCAATATAAGTCTAGGGATTACCTACAAAGCTAGTTACCTTATGTTTGTTGTTAGTCTAATAGCCAGTTAAAATCAAGATTGAAGTTTTTCCCATTTTAAACTTATCACAAATCATCCCAGCCATATTTTTCATTCCCACTTGTTTCCCTTATAATCTAACATCTCATAAGTCTAGTAAGTAAGTAGTGTCCTAGTCAACTTGCAATCCTCTAGGTCAAATAATAAAAAAAAATCATATTATTTTCATAGCATATCAGTATTATTGAGTAAATAGATCATTACAAAGTATAGTATACATCTATAAAAATCTATAAATATTTGAATCCATTATCTATGCATATACTTATACATCTCCACCAATGCATACATTGTAAATTCAAAAATAAAAAAATTCTATATGTATATGTATGTATACAAGTGGAAGTAATAAGAGTTAAATCCTAACCATCCATGTGCACAAGCAAAAAATTGGCATACACAAGGTCAACTAAAGACAAAACATGAGCCACTATGAGATAATATGAATCTATGTATAACTAATCAATGTCTTACAAGGGCTTCCTCATGGGAGATATCAAGAATTTAAAAAAAAAAACATCCACATTCTCAATATAGGATTCCCCTTGCAAGGACTGTGTCAAAAATGTGTATTATCACAACTGAGCAAACCAAGAAAAATCTTGATCATCCCCAAGGGTCTAGCTACATAGGGCTCCTACTCCTCTACTACCACCTACTCTCTATAGTCTCATATCCTCTCTCAAACTAGGTGGAAGCCCTCACTCTCTTCCCATGGGTTTGAGAGCAAGTAGGGGTCATGGTCTAGGACTAGGAGTTTATACAATGACTAAGGCTAGCCTCTATCCCCATCATTCTCCTCAAAATATCTTTCTCTACCGAGAGACAATTATTCTCCCTCTATAAAACCATAACCACCTAACCAACATGATAGATAGGAGAAAATATATTTGTGTGTTTGACTACAAGTGTAGGCACCCCTACATTGACCAAAGCTCCTCCCTCCTCCCAAATATATGAATGAGAATGTCTAGTGCCAAAGATTTAAATAGATATCTCCACCCATCCACTGAACATGCATCACTAAAACATAGAGAAGGAAAATTTTAGTGTCATGTCATGTCATAATCAATAAATCATGATAAATTATTATAAACACATTAATATAAAATATCAAAGAGCAGTAAAGAAATAAACTAAAACACATGTACTCATGAGGGTCTCCCACCTTCCAGGCGAGGTCAACTACCATCATCTGCTTTATGCTCCATAATGTGAGTGGTTCATCCTACTATGGTAGGTCCTACTATGGAGGAGCCTCCTAATGGGGTGCTCTCTCCTCTCCTCTATGCTCACCACTTCACTATACTCTTTGGATTATGCTACCCTCCATCTAGTCCTCTGACACCAATGCCTCATCGATGCTATAATCTTAGGCCTCCTCACTAGGCCCTTACT
The DNA here is from genome assembly GCA_027924645.1 of Cunninghamia lanceolata. NCBI lineage: Eukaryota > Viridiplantae > Streptophyta > Pinopsida > Cupressales > Cupressaceae > Cunninghamia > Cunninghamia lanceolata. The sequence continues at coordinate 3,370,430 of BSBN01000163.1, read as the reverse complement.
CATCATCTAGCATGTCATCTAAGTCATCCTCCTCTCCTACTACCACTAGTTGATGTACCTATTATATTGGTTGTCACACCAATGGTGGTGCCTAAGGAGGTTATAGTGGCTAATGTGACACCCTCCTCACCATCCTCTTGATTAGGAATCCTAGAATAACCAAATAATAATGCATCATGTTGTACTAAATCTCAATGGCCTCTCTTGTGGATCTATATAAACAATCACCACTAGGGGAAGGTATACTAGTGGGTCCTCACTAAACTACTATAAAATGTGTGCCACTAGTTGAATATCTATGAATTCTCTCCTATGAAAGTATAGGCACTCCTAGGCAATAATCTTGTACCATGCCATCTCCAATACAAAGGCCATCCATGTCCATGTACCAATACCAAAGCCATATCCCACACCTTCTCATCTCATAGCCCACAAGGTTGTTGGATATATAATCAACATGCACTACTAAAAAGGAATAATATGCTCTATAATCCACCCCATATCAAGTATGGATGAGTCAAGTAAAATGCATTCCATCTAATATTTCAATAAAGATCATTGTAGATCAAAGTCAAAATTTCAACTCCCCAACCATAAACTCTACTTTATCCACTCATTGGATGGTGGGGGGGCTAGCTATAAAGAAGAATGTATGCCTTCTTGTCACCAGCAAGTATGATGAAAATCAGGCCAATAGTCACCATTTGTAGAGATGGAATGTTAATACATGGAACTATAACCAACTACAAACCCTTTTGGTTACTAAGATGAGTGCCCCTAAAGAACCTTGCCCATAGGCCCTCTGCTGATTTGAGATCACCTCATCAAATGTAAGTTGATCTCCTTGGAAAAGGGCATCACAAATCCAATAGATGCTAAAGAGAGTAATCGTTCACTCTCTTAATATGTGTGGAGACCAAAAAGTGTTCTAGTCTGCATTCTAGTAAGATAGATTATCACAACAAACTCAACTCAACATGTGGATTAGTAGAATCCACGAAACTCTATCCAATCTTGTTATTGATAGAATAACTTGATGTGTGTTTGAAAGGACATCTAACATGATTATGATCCAACTCTTCCCATTGGTATGGCTCCATCATATATACAAATCCTATGAAAACACATTATAAAATCCTCAAAAATCATAAAAATTATAAAACCCCATTCAAAATCCATCATTAGAAAACTTAGAAAATTGTCTCAAAAATTGATTTTTTTGAATTTATATCCCTATTCACCCTTTCCATAGAGGGTAAATTTTTGGATCTCCATGACATTTACACATCCTCCAAGGTGGGTGTCTATTCATCAAGATAGATAAATTTCTACAAAAATAAATAATTGTGTCCCAAATAGGCAAACTTGTCAACTAACCCACCAAAATTAAAATTACTAAAAAGTACAAAAAACAACATGAAAATAAAAAATTAAAATGTCTACCTACTCCATACCCAACACCTACATTTTGACTATATTGTCTAAAATTTCACTAGGCAAATGACTGAATCTAAGGAAATCTAAACTTAGAGCATGGGAGGGTTTTTTATGAAATGTTCTCTTGTGGGTCTACTTGAGTCAGTGTTTATGCCATAATATTGATCTATACCTTGCAATCTCTCTATTGATTTCTTCCACACTCAAATCCATCACCATCCAACCCAAGCTCCAAATCTCACACATGTATGAGCCTCTCAAACCCTAATTTTTAACTTAGGCTAAGTTAGTTTCTTTGTAACATGTATTTTCATACAAATGATCCATGTGGGGTGATATAGGTATACTTTGAATCCCCACATAGATGATATGTCCTCTTTTCCATTTTTTTCATAAATGACTCAAGCATGTTGGAAATTTAATCCTTGTTATAGCCAACTGATAGACTAGGATATTGGAACACCTTAAGATTTTGTAATGCAAATATAGTTATGTTTTTTATACCAATTCATTTAGAATAATTAGGCAACAACATGAAAAAAATACACCAACTACAAATATACATGAGACACAAGATTTACATGGGAAACCCTTTTAGGAAAAAAAAAACCACCATCAAAAGGATAGTCACAATTGTATTATTTAAGAAATAGAGTATCTAATACAATTAATCTCTTTCATAGAGTATCTCAATCTATAGAAAACACAATCCCATATAAGTATTCCACACCTTTAGGTAACAATTCACAAACATCCTATTCCAATTGTACAAGCAATTAGATATAGTTGTTCTTATAGAATTCCAAAAGTCTAACTATCTAACTACCATGTAGAATATGAACAATCACACAACCAAAACATGATCTTACCATGATTTCAACATATCACATATTATATGAAACATGAATTCTCCACATAGATAATCACTACATATAATTAGTCAGTGTTTCTTAGACTTGGTGAAAGACTATTGACTAACTTCACTTGAGCCACATACATGTCCTCCTACACTATATCCAAACACCAAGTAGGGCTTGAGATAGTAAAGAAAAACACCTAAATGCTTCTAACTACTTTCACTACCTATGAGCATACCCTAGAACATCTCCATGCTCCTAATCATCACATGTGCACATGTAGTATCATGCACACTCTAATAACCTACTCAAACAAAGATACGATAGTGAGTTTCTCTAAATGACTTGTGGTTGCAATCATATAAACACTAGACTTAGAAAAGCCTCCATGCTAAATCACAACATCTAAAACCTAATGTAACTTAATTATGAAGCCATTTACCAATATTTAAATAAATAATTAAACATGAACTAGAATAAGTTCACCATCTTCTCTCACCTAGGAACTCTCTACAACTAAATAACACACTAAAGTTCCAACATTCTCCCACTTGATATTTACTCCAAAAGAGTTTGTGTTATAAATTGAGAATATTACTCATGAATAGGAAAGGGATAAACCCTTTGCATACATACACCAAAAAAACTTATCAATACTTACATGCTTTATCAAAGATTCAACAACATTTACTTGAGTGTTAGTTTTCTTCATCTTAACTTTCCTTGTCTCAACCATCTTCCTAACAAAATAATATTGCACATCTACATGTTTACTTATAGCATAGTAAATAGGATTTATAGCCATACTAATCACACTCTAATTATCACAATTCAATACTACTTGACTCTTGAAACCAATATTGTTACAAAGTCTTTGTAACCACATAACTTCCATGCAAACATGTGTTGTATCCATGTACTCTGTTTTAGTAGTGGATAATGTGACTGATTAGTGTTTCTTACTCATCCAACTCACTACTCTACTAAATAGACTAAAGACATAATCATTAGTTAACCTTTAATTATCTAGATCTCCAACCCAATCATAATTAACAAACCCATGTATGTTCAATACCTTGCCAACATATTAGTACCATGAAAACACAAATAGTAATCCAAAGTTCCTTTCAAGTACCTGTAATCTATTTTAACTTGATTCTAATTTTCTCTACCAAAATTTGACATGAACCTACTAAGTGTTGAACACAATGGGGTGTTGAGAGGGGGGTGAATCAGCACACTTAAAAACTTTAGCTGAACATTTACTGATAAAATTGAACAACTTTGAAAACATGAGGGAAAACATGCAAATCAAGAGTCAACACATAACACCAGTGTTTTATGTGGAAACCCTAAAATAGGGAAAAACCACAGTGAGAATTATCTCACAATATAATATGCTAACTGCAAAAGTATTACAACATTGTTTTAGGGCTTCAACCCAAGGAAGCTACTACTCCCTAAATGCTTAGATCACTGCTATTACAATGGTAATATAGATATAAGGACTGCTATGGAGAACACATCTATTGTATGTTGATGGTGCAGTCTGCTATTCTTACTCAATATCTACCTTCAAAATAATTCTTTGCATTTCATATCTTCTTCTACTCTGTTATGTTCTTATTCACCTTAATTTCCTTTCAAATGAATTATATCTTCTATATATATCCTCCATAAGATCTTGAAACACTGATTAGGTTGGCATCCAGAACAATATTGAATGTAATGTGTAGCTAGTCACTGGTCAGCCACAACACGTGCAAAGTGATAACAAACTTGCTGCAAACCTTAGGGATTTATGAAGAACATCAGGACACACCTTTCCACACCTTTTAGACTTAAAGAAACTAGTCAGAAGCTTCTGCATGCACTAGGTACTTAACCAGTTGGCTCATACTACTTAACACTGTCAACTGTTCATCTTTCAACTACCGAGGAGAAGCTAAAACCTTAATGTGGACCAAGGATTCAATCATGCATGAGTTCAATAGAAATCAAACACCTTACCAAAGAAGTATCTTACCAAATTATGCATCCGCAAGACAAGAAATGTATCAATCTATAGAGAATAGAGTCTTCCAGACCTTATGTAATGCTTCATAACCCAAAATATGATATTATGCTAAGTGTAGGGTTTGAAACCTTCTAGAAATAATCATAACTATCAATGGATTCTACTTATTAGATCCACACACCACTGTCTGAGGTCTCTGAAGGAATTCAAGAATGGCTTAGGTACTTGGAGTTCTAGAAGACAATTATACTTACAACTTTGCTTACAGCTATGACATTTCGATGTGGTACTAGAAAATGAGAATTATCTATATGTGGATCATATATGATGTTTCTTGAACCATATACCACCTCTGCACAAGCTTTGATAATAGATTTGTACATGTTTCATCTTTTGAAGAACATAACTTGTATATTCAAGCTCCGGAATACAATGTGATGCCTCTGTCACTTGAGTAATGTCTCTGTGGACCACTAGAACACTTAAAATTTCATCATAGCATATAACATATTGATCTTAGTTATTTCTTAGAGCTGCATGACAAATAGATCTCTTCTGGAGGAATGTGGAGCATTCCATTGTCTCCCCAGTATTGCTATACTCTGTCTGGGTGATGGTCGATGTACTAACCCTTGTAACTTTTCATGTTGAGTAAATGAGAGGCTGAAACCTTGGATATATCATGTTAATTCATGTCAGAAGCTATCATTAGAACTACATGATAAGGTATAAATAACCTTATTTCTTTGATGGAACAAATAGACCTTTTTGCATTGCCCAATTCCCTAGCCTTGCCAATTTATTTATTTTTATAAGCAAAATTTATTTATTTTTAATAAAATGTTGTACAAATCTTTATTTCCTAAATTGATTGAAATTAGCTTTTAAATGTTGATAAAATGGCATGTAGAGTTGGGTAATTGTGCAGGTTAATGCATTGCCTACAAAAGAAGTGGACTTCATGCAACTAAGGACGAGTGTGCTAGAAGTTGGGGGCACCAGAAATTTTAGGCGTGCATTAAATGAAGACTCTGTTTAAATTTTTTTATTTCTGTGGTTACCCAAAAGACATTATGGCTCCACTCGGAGTCCTTTTTATGTTTTAAAAGATATCAGTAGTAAAGATTCTATTTTTTAGTTATAAGACTTCTTCAAATGGCATTTTCCTGCCATCTGAAATTCAGGAGTTTTGAAGTAGTTCAGTTTTAATTGTTGCTCAAAACATGGATATAAATATATACTAATGATGAATGAAAAGTAATCCCTTAGTTTTTGAAATAATGAGAGCTGTGTACTTGCAATTTTTTCCATGAATGCAAATAGTGTTTTTCTGAGAAATTTCTTTTGAAATATGGAGATCTGAATAAAGTTACCATGTTGCTGTGGAGATGATTGAATGTGACTTGATTTAAAGATAAGTTTCTCCCAAGAGTTGGCCACTTGCGGGACTATAGGATAGATAAGTACTTTCATTTCCATGGATGTTTTCATTTAGCTGAAGTTAGTTTATTTTTAGTTTTCTGTCGTTAACTTGCAGTGTGTGTTGTTTAAAAGTTAAATTGTTCTATACTGATGTTTTAGAATTCTTTGTGTTGTTTAGAAGTTTCCAGTGCATCTGCCTTAGTTAAACTATTGTTTTCTTATAGTTAGAAGTTAGAATGTTTGCAACATAACAAATTCCATTTGTGGATTTCTATATAGAATTTATATGCTTTCTAGTATAAAATTTATAAGCTTTCTAGTATAAAATTTATATGCTTTCTAGTATAGAGTTTTCTTGCTTTTTAGCTGTAATGTAGTGAAATTTTGGATGGGTTTGTTTTGTGTAGTTTGTATAAGCCTATCCTCCTTTCACCAATTACATTCAAGGACCTTACGATCGAGTGGCAGTGCACTATTAGGTCCTTGGTCACTTACGAATGTAGGGAAGACTAGATTAGGGTGGTTTGATTGCCAATTATATTCTTTTATGCTCAATTGTACATCAAAACCCTACTTATGCAAATACGATAGTAAATAGATAAATTATTCAAAATCCTGCTATAGAGAGATGTAAAATGATAAATGAAAGTGCACCTATTTTTGAAGTTCGAGATGTGGAATAGTCAGGGACTAAGGAGTAGACACCCAAGTCCAAGGCACTGGTTTCTGTTAGGATCTGGAAACAAGATCTGCTACCTGTGCCTGTTGTATCAGATATTTTCCCATTACAGAATTTTGAGGACTAAGGAGCAAGTGCCCTAGTCCAAGGTGCTCTTTTCTACTCTACACTACAATTTTGACACTTTGTTATACCCTCCTACAACTTCACTTTGTCTGTATCTCCAACCTGTAACCTGCAATTATGAAAACTGTGGGAGGGGGTTGTGGTGTTTAGAGGTTTGCCTCAGTCAAGCCCCAAAGAGACACTTAAGTCTTCCAAACATCGTTGTTAGATAGAGAGTGTGTGCCCTTGTGAGGTAGAAGCAAAATCCAAATGATAAATGCTTAAAAACACAATAGATATCACCTTGTAGTGAAGATCTCATGGGAGGAAGAAGCTCTTTATTCCATGAGGAGATGGATGCTCAAACTTGCAAACACAAACACATAGACAACACAAATCTGCTCTTGCAACATAATGAAAGCCTTGAATCACTTCTAGAATGCCAATGCTCATGAATGTAATTTCTAATTGTAATGTCTAATTGTAATCTAGTTTCAAATGAATGCCTAAACATGCTTTTATATGCAACTAAAAACATTCTCGCCAAGAATTTCGTAGAGCAAACTTACCATGTCGGCATAGGACCTAGTTAAAGGTCACAAGCTGACACTAGAAATTTGGGCCTGGCCCAAAATAGGGTACGACCAGGGTGCGGGTTCCCAAGTCCTCCCTCCCATTTTGGTCAAGGATTAGCTTCAAGGGATCCCCCTAGGTCCTATTTGTCATAAAACCCAGGGTTCATTTCATTGGGATGTCAAAATATGATGCAAGATGTCCTAAATGCATACTAAAGACCTGGGAGCTAAACCTTACGAGGGAAAAGCCTCCAAGGGGACATTTTTCGACGTTACATTTAGCCCCCACTTTAATGTATGTATAAATATGAGGCCAATACATGCATTAAAGTATGGTCAACAAACACAGCAAACACGCCAAGCATGGAGAAGACATGCCAATAACAGAGAAGACAATAACATGCACACAAAACATGGAGAAGATAGTTACAGTCACACAAAACACATAGAAGACAACATTGAAGACATGCAAAACATAGTGAATACACTAAATGCAAGGAAGACAGAGATGATTTCTTTTCTTTTCTTTTTCTCATATATATGAAATGCAAGTACAGGAAAGTAAACAAACCTCCCATAATGCAGGAAGCACTCATTGTACTGGTCTTTAGACTGCATATATGGGGCTACACACATGCAAGACACACCAAACCTCCCAAAATGCAGGAAGCACTCATCGTGATGGTCTTTAGACTGCATATGGGGCAACAAACATGCCAAACAAAGTAAGCATGCCAAACACATACACTTTGAAGACACAGAGAAAACACGGTAGACAAGCGATGGAGTGTTCCTATTTCTAATCTCATCACCATCTTAGGCACATTACCGGTACACACCGACGATTACGCTTCACCACAACAATCGCCGAAGACATGCTTAAGGGTTGAGTTAGTCACAGAACCGCTCCCCACCTCCGTAGAGGACTTTTGAAAATGACAGGATAATGTAATCTACTCCAAGAAATACATCCCCACCTCTATAGAGGGCTTAAGATGATTGATTGATTGATTGATTGATTGATTGCAAACAAACTTAGGATGTAGGAGAGACTCATCGCCACCAGTCTTTAAACTACACATGAGGACAAGCACATTGCTAACATCTACACTAGACAACTTACCTTATATATGCCCCCACCTTAAGGTGGTTGATATCAGGTATCGATATCAAGCACATTAAGGTAGGAAGAAAACACATAGGGGAACATAAGCTATTGCAAAGCCCATGCCCCCCGAAGGTGACATGTACTTTACGATCGCCAAATGTTTCCACAAACACATCCCTGCAAGAAACCTATTAGTGTCTACATAATCATGATAAACAACAACATCAATGCATATGATTAACCACACAAAGAGCCAAGGTTATACTACAAATTTGGAGTTTGAGGATAACCGTAGGGCTACATCACGAAGATCTCTGAATCAAGTACCACCAAGGCTAGATTCAAAGACAAACAAAGTGCACAAAGCAGCAGTATTGTTAAGGTTTGTAAATGAGATAGAACACCATCAAAATCATTACGCAAAAAGCATGGAGTGCTTCTACTAGCGTCAAATAATTTATTACAACCCCATCATCATATTAGGAACTAAGTCCAATTTTTGATTTCTCGTGAAAGGGATGCTAGGTCCGCATCAGTATAAATGTTTTTCATCATCTACCCACTAGATAGAAACACTAGAGGAAGGGAAAAAACAAATAAGAGAGGAGAAACAAGAGTCTTAGGGATAGTCACGTTGGAGGGTGCCCTCAAGTCACCAACTACAACACTATGTCCGTAAGACACAACACACAACAATGAAATCAGAGAGAGGCAATATAGAAGAATGATGATACAAATAGAAGGTCACAGCAAAGGTGGTCTCCTGGTATCCTGGACCTTACAAGAGAATCAGGGGTCATTCCAGGAGGCCTAAGCAACACATAACACATTACAGGGGAAGCACATCACGAGAGAGATAAAGGGTTAGAAATATTTACCCGTATTATCACTGGGCTAGCGGGTGTCATCAAGCAAATCATCATCATCCTCCCACTCCCTAATGTTAGAGGAAAGTGGGACATAAGGTACCATAGCCCAATTCATGTCTTGCTCATTTGTAGAATCATCTTTGTTTGGTTCAATGTTTGGATCAATGTTTTCTTGTTGAGATGCAAGGTTTATAGCATAATCTTGTCTTCTTCTTCTTCTTTCTCTTGCCTTTCTATTTCATTTTCTCTTACCACTTATCTCTTGTAAGATAACGCTTTGCTTTTTCATAAGTTTTTGTAATTTAGAAGATGAAGCACAAGGATCAAATCTCATTTGTTTAGGTGGAATATTTTGTTGTCAACAATGACCTCCTGATCCTTGTAAGGATGTTGGGGGAGGAACCTCAGCATAGGGACCTTGTCCTTTTAGTCTAGGGTTCTCTTCAAATGCAGGTTGCTTGTCTTTTGTTATTTCTTGTATAGAAGGACCGGCCATTGGATGTAATAGTTTTGCTCTGTAATTTCTATAGCTCAAGAAGTTAAAGTTTGTTCATGGCTTTGATTCCTTTTCAAATTTATCCCAAAAGTAATCTAGTGTAAAGTGTTGTGTAATTAAAGGCTTGTATGTATTTCGATGAATAGCATGCACTTTTCCGTTCAAAGGAAATTTTACACATTTATAAATTGTTGAAGGGACGACTTTCATAGCCTTTAACCATGGATGTCCGAGTTTTATTTCAAAGATGTCAAAAGCAGGGCTAACATCAAACCATTGTTCAACATGTTTCTCAAATACAGTTACCAACAATGATATTTTACCCAAAGGATTTTCAAAGGTTCCCTTATGCATTTTGATCATCATATTCGATGGGTCATAAGATCCTTGCATCAAGTTATGCACATAGAGGAACTCTTCAGTAGCTACATTAATCATGCAATTAGGATCAACAAGGATTCCATCCACAGGGTTACCCATTATTTTCATAGTGATGTAAAGAGGTCCTTCAGTGTCTCTGATTGTTCTATCATGAGGTGTAAACACAATTTCAGGTTCAGGGACCTTTCTCTTCATGTAAGGCCTAGGAGGGAACCTATTTTTGTTGTTGTGATTAGAGGCCATGTTTGTATGCTCAAACCAATGTGAGATCAGATTTTAAAAGTTTTTAAAAAGTAGGTAAGAGACAAGTGCAAAACTATATGCAAAAATGACCTAAAATGCTTGATTTCTTTTTAATTTTTTAATGCAAATAAATGAAAGAAAAGGTATTGTAAGGATTTTGATTAGGGGAGCAAATGATATGCATATTTTCAGTCCAAAACAGAAATAATATCCTTTATAACTCTCTTTTTATGCAAACCTAAGATGATGACTAGTCAAAAGCTAGTAAAAATGCCTAAAAATATGCAATTTTTCACAATTTTCAATCCCAAGACCTAATAAAAGAGATTTTGTAATGAATTTAAAGAGGTGCAGAAAATAATAACAATTATATCAGTCACCTCAAGCCATAAAACTCTTTACAACATGCTTAGAGTGCAAATCTAGGCCAAACCCTAGGGCAAAAATAGCAAAAATGTGTAATTTTTCACCAAATTTTCACTACAAGAGCCCGATAAAAAGGTGTTGTGAAGATTTTTAGGAGGGGAAGTAGATAATAGCCCTGATAAAAGAAAATTAATAAAAAAATATTCTTCATAACACGCCTACGGTGAAAATCTAGCGAGTCAATAAGGCCAAATCTAGTGAAAATCAAGGTTTTTGAAGCCCTAGGTGTGAGATCTTAGTACAAAATGCTATATGAATGTTTTGAAATATAAATTATGATGAAAATTAAATTCACTCAGATCTGAAAATGATTTCCAAGCCCTAAGATGCAAAATGCAAGTGCAAATCTAATGAAAAATCAATGAAAATTGCTAGTTTTTGTTGAAATTTTCTATGTAAAATTGCAAATTTTTGAGATCTAAATGTAAATTTACACTAAAATGAAACACTAAAGCCAAATGCAAATTTGAATGAGTGCCTAATATGAGTAGAAAAATTTAAAACAAGATTTTACCTACAAACCCTAGTTTTTGGAATTACTAGGTTATATGAAAATTCATAATTTCTACAAAACGCTAGCAATTTTATGATGAACATGCAATGCAAGCTATTGATTTTTGGTAATTTTTTACAATTTATCTCATATCTAATGCAAAAATCAGAAAGTTGATGAAATTGGAATTAACTGATGTAAAATAGAAACCCTAAAATGCAAATTTTTTCAAATTTTTTCAATTTTTTTGTAATTTTTTTCAATGCAATAAGATAAATGATGACATGAATTAATGAAATCAATCCAAATCTAAAGCAAAACACTCAGTAAGGTGCAATCAAGTCCAATAACACGGGTTCACCAAAATGTAATGTAGTGAAATTTTGGATGGATTTGTTTTGTGTAGTTTGTGTAAGCCTATCCTCCTTTCAGCAATTACATTCAGGGACCTTAGGATCGAGTGGCAATGCACTATCAGGTCCTTGGTCACTTACGAACGTAGGGAAGATTGGATTAGGGTGGTTTGATTGCCAATTATCTTCTCTTATGCTCAATTGTACTTCAAAATCTTAATTATGCAAATACAATAGTAAACGGATAAATTATTCAGAATCCTGCTACAAAGATGTAAAATGATAAATGAAAGTGTACCTATTTTCAAATTTTGGGATGCAGAATAGTCAAGGAATAAGGAATGAGTGCCCAAGTCCAAGGCCTTGGTTTCTGTCTCGATCTGAAAACAAGATCTGCTACCTGTGCCTGATGTACTAGATATTTTCCCATTACAGAACTTTGAGAACTAAGGAGTGGGCATCCTAGTCCAAGGTGCTCTTTTCTACTCTGCACTGCAATTCTGACACTCTATTATACCCTCCTGCAACTTCACTTTGTCTATATCTCCAACCTGTAACCTACAATCATGAAAACTTTGGGAGGGGGTTGTGGTGTTTAGAGGCTTGCCTCAATCAAGCCTTGAAGAGACATTTAAGTCTTCCAAACACCGTTGTCCGATAGAGAGTGCACGCCCTTGTGAGGTAGAGGCAAAATCCAAATGATAAAAGCTCAAAAACACAATAGATATCACCTTGTAGTGAAGATCTCATGGGAGGAAGAAGCTCTTCATTCCATGAGGAGATGGATTCTCAAATCTGCAAACACAAACACATAGACAACACAAATCTGCTCTTGCAACATAATGAAAGCCTTGAATCACTTCTAGAATGCCAATGCTCATGAATGTAATTTCTAATTGTAATCTAGTTTCAAATGAATACCTAAACATGCTTTTATATGCAACTACAAACATTCCCACTATTGGAACCTAAAATTTCATACCAATTTTTGCAAAAAATTTAGGTTTCTGTGTGAAAATCAATTTCAGTACTAAAAAATACACCTGAAGAACATGTCTGAGGAGCCTACTTTAGAGCACCATATTTTGAAACATGTTCAATTTTATACAAAATCACTTTGCAAACATGTTTATCTGTCATATGTGAGTGTGCATGTCTGATTTCAAGTTCTTGTGATGAGATTTGGCTAGGTTTTGAAGTGCCAAGTTAAGGGGTTCTGGTAAAGTTTTGTTGTTTGCATAGTGCGAAATCTGCCCAGGAGGTCAACTTTGGAGGATAATAATTATCAACTAGAAGACTGTCATGACAAACCAATTGGTGTTTCAAATTCTTCCCATATGAATGTGCTTTCATGCCAATTCTCAAATTCCCAGCACCTCATTTGGTATTTTTTCAAAATCAAAACCAAATGGATTTTATGCAGTTCTAATGACTATGTTTCCAGAAAGTTGCAGAGAGGTCAACTTTGACCCTCAATATTTTGAGAAGGAAGATGATTGGCGAGAAACCCACTTGCATGCATACTCATTATACCTAGATGAGCTAATTCCCCCAAGTTGCAGCTTCCCAGAATCAAATTTGATATTGTTTCAAAATGGCAAGTTGGTGTGTTTCAGTTGAACTTAACAAGAGCAGTTTGCAGAAAAGACTAAGTAAGCAACTTTGAACATTAATAGTTTTTGATCCCGATGACTTCATGCCAATCCATCTGACAACCATACTCCCCTATCATAACTCAACATGTTGGTGCATTTTGTGGCTCCGAGAGAAGTTTTGATCAGTTTTCCAAGGCTATTTCTGAGGCTATTTAACCAATTTTGCTCATAGTACAAAGTGCCAGAAAGAGGATTTTGATGAAAAACCATTTCATTTTTGCACCTCATGAGCACACAAATGCAGTGTCAAGACAATCTGGGATAGAAACTTGTTTCAAAACAAAAAAAAAATTAGTTGGGCCCACATGGGGACCCGACTTGTGTTACACAATGGTTGTTGTAGGAGTGGCAATTCAAGTTATGGAGCAGATTGAAATATTAGGGTTTGGCATTGGTGTTAAAAGTGCAAAGTGTGCATAGTTGAAGGCCCTTGTTTCTATTCATAGGTAGCTGCCCGAAAATATGAACATCATTGAATGTAGTACGAAAGATCTATGCATGAGTAACTCATATACCTAAATTCAATCTCCTTATATTGTTCATTGTGGGGATAATAATGAGGCAACTATTTTTAGTTCCACCATCCCACAAGAGATTTGTTCTACAATGGTGCCACAAAGCCATTCAAAATTTGATGCAAGGTGATCAAGAAGGACACGATGAAACTGAAGAAGATACATATATGAAAGTTAAACAAAATGATGCTTCTTTTAATGAGAAAGGAGATAAGAGCACAGGGTTAAGAAAGAGATTTCTTGATGGATATGTTTCACCAAAATTAGATGAAGATGAAGATCTTAGTCATCTTGGAAGATTGAAAGTCATAATTAGCGATTTGATGATTGCACATATTTGTGAATTGCCTGAAGATTTCACTCATCTTTTGTTAGATTTCCTATCTGATTTGAATGTAAAATAGTTTAGATGGCCTTCTACAAAGGGAGACATTTGGAATGCTTTGAATGTTACCAGTTCATGTTCGCACACCCCGACTGAGTATCTCTCAAGATTGTTACTAGCCTGTGAAAAGTGGTGGACTTAGTGGTGAGACTTATGGGTGAAATCTTGAATAAGGTTTTTCATCTCCAGCAGTCTCTGAAGACGCAACTGTTCTACAAAGACAATGATGGAGAAATTTCTCCATGGACCAATATGTTGCAAATGACTTAGTCTTTTGAAACTCTGAATGAGGTTGTAGGATCAAAAGTTTTGCAATATGATTCAGTAGCTGCTTCCACATTAGTACAGAATTTGTTGAATGAGCAAGCTCTACTAAACGACGAGGACATGGTTATGATAGTGCTGCATATGATACATAATGTTTTAAATGGTTTTAGTTCAAGGTTTTCAGAAGAGGGCCCTTATAAACAAGGAACAAAACTCTTGATCTGCATCACTTGAAAGAATTTGCTGCAGTCAATCTCTGACACAGAAAGTGAAAACAATGTCATCTACTTTGAATACAAGGATTTGTTCACTTTTGGCATTGTGAAAATTACTAGTGCTACAAGTACAAAAATAAAATAAAATTGTACTGTTCATTTTGTAAGATAACTGCATTTGTAGTGGTGTTATGACATTGATGAATTGAATAATATGACAAGGAAACTAAAACTTTGGTGAGGCTGTTGTGTTGAGTATCAATCAGTCAGGTTCAAATTTACCAAAATTCCATCATTCAGAGCTAAGTTCTATTGATGCAGAAGCTTTAGGTATGCAAGGAGACAAGGGCTTTTCTTCTATCAATTGGCCTCCTCATAATCAACAAATTGAGGTTAAAAACATCATTCCCAACACAGTGGAACCTTATCCAGAGAATGAACCACTTTTTACCTTTACAGAATTGATGGCATGTGAGGACAATCAAATGAACCAATGTGACACTAAAACTGTAACAATAGTAGATAGTTTTCCTTGTAAAGTTGAGGGGGTGGCACTCTCAAGAGGAAGAGAAAGGGACGTTGTCCAACTTTTCACAAGGCATAGAAGTGAAAGATCATGTCAACGTAGAATTGGAAACCTCTGCTATTGACGTCATGGCAAATAAGCAAAACATTGACACAAAATTGGCATCAGGTTGAGAATTGAACGGTCATTTAAAAATGCACAAGTCTAACATTGACATGATGGCAACTAAGCACTGTAATGATATTGGATATACAACTACGTTAGAAGGAAATCGATCTATAATTGTGACTACTAGATTGAAAATAGGAAATGACACATCTCTCTTGAATTTTGAGGTAGACCAGAGTCAAGAAAAAGAAAAAATTGCAACACCGTCAGTTGAGGTGGGCAAGTGGATTAAAGGATTCAAGTGATGTAGAAGTTGAGGCATCTGATATTGATATCATGGCAATTGAGAATAATGCCATTGGAAGTAGCCAATCTATGGTTGATATTTCAGAAACTTCCTATGGAGGTATCTGATGTAATGTGGGAAAAGATAATTTAGGAAGACAAGATTAGCTCAAAGACCTCTATTTAAGACTTATCGATTCTTTTGGTCATGTACCAATGACTTATCTGCTCTTTGTCACATGTCATTGCCTGTATGTAGCTGGTTTTGCAAGATAAATATGATTGTGTGATCATGATGGGACATAGGAGTTAGCAATTCTAGATAGCACCATCACCAATAATGATTTTCTTGAATCCAAGCCCATTGATAGCTACTATTTGAGATTTCGATGGTACCATATCTAGAGTGACAGAAAGGTTGCAGTTTGCAGTGTCCATCCAGCCACTCTATAGTGTTTGGGTTATTTAAAGCCTAAGATACCTACTACAAAGAGTTATCACTGCTCACCAAAATGCTTCTCAGATTCATGGCGTAACCACCATCAATTACATGTACCAGCAACAAGTGTAGTGCTTGAAAATGAAGCCAGAAATGAAACCCAGGCAAGAAAACCTAAAAACTCATCAGCGAAAGAAAACTAATCAAACTGAAATTTTTAAGTCACACTAACTTCAGGCGTCTTGCCGATGGATATACTTTCGAGGAGAAACAATTATACTCTCACTGATAAGTCAAGATAACAATTGCATTGGTGAGACATGTGTGATTGGAATGAGTTCTCAAGATCTCTCTAACTATGTAAGTCAGTCTCATAAGGAAAATCGCATAAATAAAATAGGTGAAATAAAGATCACGAGGAGAATAATATATTAGATTAAATGTTTCCCTCTAGTGAAAATAAATGGAAGATACATGAATGTGAAAAATAAAGTTATTTAAATGACTACCAAGGCATATTATTATTTTAATGCAATTTATTTTCCATGATGGGTAAAACATTTTACCCTAGGAATTAAGAGAGTAGGTTGTTAACCCACTAAATATTATCTTCCTAAGGAGTAAAATTATTTACACCAAGAAAGTTAAAGGGAAGAAATCCCGAAGGGAGAAATATTATTTCAAGAAGGAAAATAAGTTTTTCATTGAAAGTGAAAAGAAATAAAATATTTTCACAGAAGGATATAATGAATATATCAAATGCAGATTTTAATAAACAATAAAAGTGAAAAATTGCTTTCACTCCGAGGTGAAATATTTTTAAGGAGTTAACAAGGAGAACATTTTATGTGAGGGTGCATTATGGTGGCTAGTAAAATATCTTTCACCAAGGAGATAAGTATGAGTAATACTTTTTACCCAAATGTATACTTTTTCCACACAGAGGTGAAAATGCATACATGTGAATATGATGATGAAATTTGCCAACAAAAGATTAAGATTTAAGTATTATTCTTTATTTTCTCACAAGAACATGTAAACAAGTTAAATTAATTAATTATTCTATCTACGGAAGATAATTAATTAATTAATGAAAAGTTGCATGGGACAGACATGCAAAGGGTCATAACCCTAAGATACAAAAGTATATATGATCAATCATGGAGAATCAATAAATCATCATCAGTAGTAGTAGGCTGAAAATCACCAGTAGTAGATAGGTTTATCCATTCCACCCATCCATCTTCATATCAGAAACTATTGTTGTAATGCATAGTATTCAAAGATAAATATAATGGAGAAGGTTTTTGCATAAATATTGATTTTCTTTCAAGTGTTCAATAGTTGTGTGAATATATCATGCTTATATGTTATCTGACTATCTCCAAAGTGGTTGTTTATGTTATTCAAATTAAGTGTAAAAATACATTTGATTTGTCAATACACATTTATTGTACTTGTGTGATGTTGCTGATTGGTTTCTTTATGTAGAAGGATTAAAATTACCTTTTGAGTAGTCTATTTTGATTGGTTCCTGTCTAGATTAAAATCCTTTCAAATAAATTGTCTTAATTGGTTTCTCCTCACATTTGAATTAAAAATTATTTCACAACTTCACAGTAACATAAGGGGATATCATTGGAATCATTAAGAAGAGTCCAGGTGGCTGATATACTTGCACATCTGCATAAGGTGTAGACATTTAAAAGTGCCCAATTGTTAGAGTTAAGCTGAGAAGTGAATCTGCCTATCTTCCAAAAGCCTGTCTCCAATATCACAACCCACCCATTGACTCCATTTACCCAATAGATTAGGCCCTGGTTGATTTTAGAACACTTTTATACAAATCCAATCCACATTCTTAATAATCCAAATACTCTCATTACAAATTAGTTAGCAAGCTCTGCGTCTACCTCACACCTATGTGCCATAGTGAGTAGATTTCCCAAAATCAGAATTCACCTAGATTTCCAAATCTACCTTATCATTTAGGTACACATGCCTAGGCCTAGCAGAGCCTAAAAGAGTAGGGGGTTTTAGTTGTATAAACCCTGTCTTGGTGACCAAAAATGTATTGAGAGATTGGCACCCTCTTGTGGTTTAAAAACCTACGTTTTTGAGAACCAACACTTGCCAAGAATTTTGTAATGCAAACTTACCATGTTGGCATAGGACCTAATTAAAGGTCACAAGCTGACACTAGAAATTTGGGCATGACCCAAAATAGGGCAGGACTAGGGCACGGGCACCCAAGTCCTCCCTCCCATTTTGGTCAGGGATTAGCTTCAAGGGATCCCCCTAGGTCCTATTTGTCATAAAACCTAGGGTTCATTTCATCGGGATGTCAAAATATGATGAAAGATGTCCTAAATGCATACTAAAGACCCAGGAGCTAAACCTTAGGAGGGAAAAGCCTCCAAGGGGACATTTTTTGATGTTACATTAATATAAAAAATGAATGCTTTTTGTAGAAGGATGTAATTACTGTTTCATTTCATGTGTTGTTTCAATCTTTTAACAGAACTAGAAAACTGTCTCTCAATGAGATATTCAAACTCCCTATTGCATATAGCCTCGGACACTACCCCAGTCGATAAACTAATAATTTTCATCTAAAGTGTTAGGACCTTACGACAGCCTGTCATGCAAGGCCAAATCTTTCTTTGCAGAGAAGTGTAGACCAATTCAAGTTGACTCTACCTTAGGTTTTGCACTGAGAATGCCTTAGACACTTTTCTACTTCTTACCCTTGAGTGTGGTACTCCCAAATTATGAGATATGTAAGTATATATGCAAAAATCATGCAACGATAGGGTTGTTCACCTCTGCATCATATTCAAGCCCAAAATTGATCCATACTTAGACCATTTTTGCTTTCTCCCAGGCTGATCTATCTTAACCATCCTAACTCTAAGTTTGTTTGTACATTTTCATCTGCTATGTTGACATAAATGACAACACATGTGGCCCACAATCTCCCCCTTTGTCATTGATCGCAACATATGCTCCCCCTTAGACTCTCTCCCCCTTTGACATCAAGGACAAAGGGATTGATAACCTTCATATCAATCCAAAAACTATATGTACTCCCCCTTACAAAAAGATATCTAAACTGTGCTCCCCTGATTGTATGATTATGTTAAAAAATTGTACCCTTGAAAACCAAAATGGTACTGCCACTCTACTTATTATCTCCACAATACTATGTGCATCAAAATTGTTCTAACAACTTACTTGGATGGGATAATAGCTCTGTAGATTACCCTAAGTTGTTGAACAGTTGAGGCCCAGATACCACATTCTGAGGCAAGCAATTGAGTCTAACACTCACACTGTATGCACATTTCCTTTGCTTCATCTATATTGCTTGGGGTCTTCATCTTTTGATCTGTCTTTTTTGCTTCCCCCAACATGCCAGTCATTGAGGCAAGTCTCAAGTTTACTACCTCTCTCAACTGACCAAATTGCTTCTTTATATTCTCTCTTTGATCCTGCATTTGAGACAGTTGTACATGCAGGCTTTCAACTTGTACCCTTGTTGCACCCATCTTGTCTTTTGACAAGTCATAAGTTTCTGCTAGCTTAGACAATTGTGACTCAATGGAGTCAATCTATGCCTTGATATTCATTGTTGAAGTAGGCCATTTTAAGCAAAAAAGATATAGGGTATTAGCTTCATCTATACATATTTTGAATTTCTTTAGGTTTTCTTAAAGCTTATTATGTATACTGGCACATTTTTCAATCATTTCAACCATTTTCTTACCAGTTATTTTTCTTTCTGCCTCTTGTTCTACTTTCTATTTTAGATGGGAAGACTAATCTTTGAAAGATTCCATTAGCAACTTGAGTTTTTTCTTAGTAGGTAGAGAGGAGTCAATGGTTACCTATGGTAACCCTTCCTAAATGACTTTTATTGCATCTTCCATTGCACTAGTTTTCTTCATATTTTCTTGAAGGAACTCTTTCCTGGTAGTTGCATGCAATATATCTCCAAGCTGTAATTTGTGAAGAGAAGAGATACTTTTCAAATCTATCTGACCCTCATTAGTTGGAATCTACAATAGTTGGGGAGTGATGACTAGTTGAAATTGTATTTGTAGATTCAATAAATCTTGAAGAGAATCTGCCTCAGATGTACTTTGGCATGGGTCATCAGTCTCTTCTAGATTCTCTTCCTCTTTAGCATCTTCTTTATCTTCTTCATTCTTTTGTTCCTCATTGTTATTTTCCTTCTCTACTTCACCCTCCTTAGGAGTAATTTCTCCTTTCATTTCAACATTTTCTGTGTTTCCTATAGGACATGCATCATTGTCTTTGTCCTGATCCTCAATGTTTTGAGCCTCAACAGTTTCTAAAGGAGAGGAAACTTGTTCTGTAGGAGTGTCTAGAAGAGTTGAAGTACCAACATCTTCAGGAAGAGCCATCTTCTTAGGCGTGTCATTTCCTTCCTTACTTTCCTCAGATTGACCAGTTAGGTCTTCAATGATCCCCATCTTAATCTTCATTTCTTGGAGGACTTCTAAAGTTTTCCTTAGTGTTTCCTTTTTCAACTTTTTAATCTCCTCTCCATTTCTTGACATTAGAATGTTTAGTCTCTTTTTAGTCCTAAATTCTTTTGTTAGAACCTTGGAGACTCTGACTCTGTCTTCTTTAGAGATTGTGGGACAAGCTTTTTCAACCACGCTCTTCTTTATCTCAGCTTCTACCTTCAATACACCATCTCTCCTTTTGGTTAGAATGTCATCTAGGCTTTTGGGAAGTTGGTGTATGATTTCAATCAAAGCCAGGTTGTGTTCTCCCATGTATTCAACCACTGCTTCTTCAAGAGTGGATTTATCATCTGTAGGCCTTTCATCATAGATTTTTGTAGCTTGTTTCAAGGCACCTTCTGTCATTGCATTTATGGTTGCATCTAATTGCAAAGGAACATGATCAGGTTTCTTAACCCTCTTAGTTTTTCCTTTGCCTTTCTCCTCTAAAGTCTCACCTTCCTTTCTTATTCTTTTCTTTAATGAAGATGCTCTCTTTATCTCCTCTTCATCTTCTTCAACATCTTCAACATTCACTGGATTTATATTTTCTTCATCTTTAAATTCTTCCTCTTCTTCAACAATTTTGACTCTTTCTCTTTTTCCCTTATTCTTTTACCTAGGCTTCTTCTTTTTAGCAGTTTGTACTGGGATTTCAGAGCCAATTCTTTTAGCAGGTAATGAAGAACCAGAGACAACAGAGGAGGTTGTTGTAGCAGATGTTAGTCTGCTTGTTCTTCTTGGATGTGTAGAGGGAGGTGTTTGTGCCCCTCCTAAAGATCCTTTAGGAGACTTAAGTATCTCCTCTAAGTTTGTCTTCATTTCCTCAACCTTGGATTTTGCTTCTTCTATTTCCTTCCTAGCCTTCTTAGTATTTTTGTACATGATTTCATCATATGTGCCAAACCTCTCAGTAGAGGGATCCTTTGGCATGTTGAGAAGTATGTCAACATACCCTATTAAATCAAATTTCGACACCTCCTAGGGTAAGGTTGTAATATAGAATGTCCTTGGTTCCACAACCTCCATTTAACAATTGTCTTTATCAACCATAAAGGTGATATCATTTTTGTATTTTTCCACAACCTTGCTAGGTATCCTTTCTCTGGATTGCATGTCAGTCTGAAAGGTTTTGAAGAACCCCCAAAATAAAGTATTATAGTGCTTATGATCAGAAAAACTCCTCATATAATCTTTGATTTGATGGGCAACCAGTTTATTTGAGTTCCACACTACTCCCTTCATTGAAGGCAATTCATTCAAATAGTAAAACATAAGACATGTGATTAGAGAACCATACTAGAATTTGTATTTGGTTTCTTTTGTCCTATTCAAATTATCTATGAGTTTTCGCTAAAGAAGTTTACAAAGATCAAAATCTTTTCCTTCCTTAACCATCTGATATGTTGTATGGATTGTTGTTGCAGAAGTAGAGTTATCCCTATTTTTAAAGTAGATTTTGTATGCAATACCCATGGTTGCATGCCGAACCCCCATGTCATCAATATCATCTATTGTCAGAGTTATTTTGTCAAATTTAGCTCTGGTGAGGCTCATTACCTCTTCATCCTTTATAGAGTTTAAAACAGGTGCAGGTCTGAAGGAGCATAAACCTGCCACTGCCATTATGTCATCCTTGGTGATAATGTGAGGCCGGTCTAAGTCAAAGATGTCTTCATGAATCTAGCTTAGGGCAATTCTTACACAAGCATCTCCATACCAAATGTTTGGAAAACCATTCCAGATGTCTATGTTTTTGGTGGAAATGTTTGCAAATTCTATTTTTAACTAAAAATCATCTCCCAACAAATGCTCACTTCTTAATTGTTCAAGTTTAAGATAGTCAAACTCATCAATTGGAGAGTGGATATAGATCCGGACATCCTCTATATATAATACATTAGCACGAACTCATGAGAATGCCCTGACTTCATCAATTATAGTAGATTTGAAAGGATGCTTCTTGAATTTATGCCTTGGCCTTTCAACTATATCTACTACTACTAGCATTGCCATTACAATATCTTCAAAGATAGGGTTTAACTAGAAAGATGAAAAATACCTAGATATGCGGTGATAAATCTTGCTTGATTAACTTGCTAAGTGCCTTCAATTCTCCTTTATCTCTTTAAAGATTTTATCTTCACTCAAATGTGATAAAAAATGATCAGGAATCACCTATATAAACATTCCACCAATAATTCTTCTCCACATTAATTGCAGTTTTTGTTTTAACCTAAGTTGTTGTCTTTCATATGCAGAACCTTGTAAACCTTCAGTAATCCTCTGTAGATCATTCAAATGCTCTGGAATTTTCGGTAAGATCATTTACATGTTGAGTGCTTGCATCATCATGAAGAGAAGATGGTAAATTTTCATAAATAACTCCCCCTGATCCCATGAAACCTCTTAGTAGAAGTTCTTATTAATGTAAACCTCAAATTCTTTCGCATTCTACCGCATTTAGAGATTTTTCTCTATAATTTTTGTTAGAATCATTTAATTCCTTAATCCTATCATTCACATGCCAGCATTGGTCCATATGTTGAGAATTTAGCATCTTGCATGTTAAGGGGTTTGAAGGTTTTACTGCTGTAACTCCCCCTGACCCAATATTTTATATTTTAATTATGGAGGGACCCACCTATATTAGGCAGAGGTCCAGAAATATCACCAATGTCCTTCTTCCCTACTTTGTTCATTTCCACCCTTTGCGGAGCAACATCAATGGGTTTCATAGACCTTTCAAAGTGCCTTGCTTGATTGCACTCATAATAGGTGTACTTAGCTTGCTGAGCATTTCCACTTCTTCTTGCCCTTGATCTATAGTTAGCTACTTTATGGCCAAACTTATTACAAGTATAAAAGTTTTCATAGAATGATTGAGCATTGTCCCTATTATACCTTGGCATTTTGCTTCTGCACTCATTTTCCCTATGTCCCATCTTATTGCATGCATAACACCTAATAGAGTTCTGGCTCATCTTACTTCTACATTCAACAACTCTATGACCAACTTTATTGCAAGAGTAACATCTTAAGGCATTTTGACTCATCTTGTTTCTACAATACATAGCTTTATGACCAAACTTATTGCAAGTAAAACATTTTCCATTGAATCCTTGAAAGTACCTAATGTGAGATGGTTGCTTTGTAGGTTGAGGAGGCTTAAAATTCTTCCTCACATTCTTCATTTATCTTTGGACAGGAGTGAATTCATCTTCCCTTGTGACTCTATAAGTTTTTCCTTTAGGTTCTTCAGTGTAGTCTTCTTCCTTCTTGATTTCAGACTTTCCTCATGAACGAAAGTTATCATATACAAGTTTGTAGAGGTATTGATCATAGAACTTTTTCCCTTTTCAAAACCAAGACTAATTTTTTCTTTTATTGGCTTTTGTGAACTTATTATTTCATCAAGAATATCAGTTCCTCCTTTCAGTTTTAATCCCTTTTCAATCTGTTCTTTTGCCTTTTCCATTTCTTTCCTTAGAGTGACAACTTCCTCTTCAAGTTTTGAACATTTAGCTGATTCCTCATTGAACTTGATATTTAAGAAATCTTCAATCCTTTTTTATTCTTCAACCATGACCTTTAACTTTGAAATCATGTCTTCAGCCTCCTTGATCTTGTCACTTCCTTTATCTCCTTCTATTAGAGTTTTTAGTTTGCCTATTTCTTCTTTTGATTCTTTGGCCATTGCCTTCAATTTGTCAATTGTTTCTTTTGTCTTTTCAAGCATGTCTTCATATTCCATGTTTAGTTCTTTTGCTTCCTCTAGATCATTGAGAGTTGTCTTGAGTTCTTCTTCAAGGTCTACTTCATTTTCATTGGATTCAAGGTCCCATCCTTCAGGAGCCATTACTTCAAGATCAGGTTCAGGTGCAAATATATCATTGTCCAACACTTTAGATTCCATGTGTTCAAGAGGAGGATCTACCTTAGTAGTTAAGCTTCTTAGAGGTACTTGGCTCTAATACTAATTGCTGAACACAATGGGGTGCTGAAAGGGGGGTGATGAATCGGCACACTTAAAAACCTTAGCCAAACATTTAGTGATAAAACTAAACAACTTTGAAAACATGAAAGAAAACATGTAAATCAAGAGTCAACACATAACACCAATGTTTTTACATGGAAAACCCTAAAATAGGGAAAAACCACGGTGAGGATTAGCTCACAATATAGTATGCTCACTGCAAAAGTATTACAACATTGTTTTAGGGATTTAACCCAAGGAAGCTATAACTCCATGATTTACAACTTTGATTTAGGGTTATAACCCAAGGAAGCTACTACTCCCTGAATGCTTAGCTCACTACTATTACAAAGGTAATATAGATATAAAGACTATTATGGAGAACACATTTGTTGTATGTTGATGATGTAGCCTGTTATTCTTGCTCAATATCTACCTTCAAACTGATTATGTGCATTTCATGTCTTCTTCTACTTTTCTATGATCTTATTCACCTTAATTTCCTTTCAAATGAATTATATCTTCTATATATATCCTTGGCAAGATCTTGAAACATTGATTAGGTTGACATCTAGAACAATATTGAATGTAATGTGTAGCTAGCCACTAGTCAGCCACAACACATGCAAAGTGATAACAAAATTCTTGCGGACCTCAAGGCTTTATGAAGAAAATCAAGACACACCTTTCTACAACTTTCAGACTTGGAGAAACTAGTCAGAAGCTTCCACATGTACTAGGTACTTAACCGGTCAACTCATACTACTTACCACTATCAACTATTCATCTTTCAACTATTGGGGAGAAGCTAAAACCTTAATGTGGACCAAGGATTCAATCATGCACAGTTTCAATAGCAATCAAACACCTTACTAGAGAAGTAGCATACCAAATTATGCATCAGCAAGACAAGAAATGTATCAGTCTGTAGAGAATAGTCTTATGAACCTTATGTAATGCTTCATAACCTAAAATATGATATTGTAGTGAAGTACATGGTCTAAAACCTTCTAGAAATTATCATAAATATCAATGGATTCTACTCATTCGATCCGCACACCATTGTCTGAGGTCTCCAGTGGAATTCAAGAATGGCTTAAGTACTTGGAGTTCCAGAAGACAGTTATACTTACAACTTTGCTTATAACTATGACATTTCAATACGGTATCAAAAAATGAGATTATCTATATGCAAATCATAGCTGATGTGTCTTGAACCATATACAACTTCCACACAAGCTTTTGTAATAGATTTGTACATGTTTCATCTTTTGAAGAACTTGTATATCCAGGCTTCTAAATACAATGTGATGTCTCTGTCACTTGAGTAATGTCTATGCGGACCACTAGAACACTTGAAATTTCATCATAGAATATAACATACTAATCTTAGTCATTTCATAGAGCCGCATGAAAAAAGATCTCTTTCAAAGGAATGCGAAGCATTTCAATGTCTCCCCAATATTGTTCTGCTCTGTCTAGGTGATGGCTGATGTACTAGCCCTTGTAACTTTTCATGATGAGTAAGTGAGAGGCTGAAACCTTGATATATCATGTCAATTCATGTCAAAAGATATCATTAGAATTGCATGGCTAAATATTTCTATGCGGAAAAGTGTGGATCAATTCAAGTTGACTCTACCTTAGGTTTTGCACTAAGAATGCCTTAGACACTTTTCTACTTCTTACCTTTGAGTGTGGTACTCCCAACTTATGAGATATGTAAGTATATATGTAGAAATCATGCAAGGATAAGGTTGTTTACCTTCACATCATATTCAAGCCCAAAATTGATCCATACTTAGACCATTTTCCCTTTCTCCCATACTGATTTGTCTTAACCATCCTGACTCTAAGTTTGTCTGTACATTTCCATCTATTATGTTGACATCAATGACACCACATGTGGCCAACACTTAGAACTCCCACTACTTGGGTAATGCCTAGCCTTGTACAAAGTATTCCATACATAAGGATTACTACTATATATACATATGAAACATTTCACATGTCCTCCAAAGCCTCCACAAACTTAGGACACTATTCCAAACTCAACTTAGTGGCTACTAGTGAAGTGATACTTATATGATTATTGGAATGCATGCCAACTACCACAAAATAGTTTCAATATACTTCCTCTAGTTCAACCATATCTTCATGCAAGACTTGTCTCTATGGATCTCCACACCAAGTATGAACCTTGTAGCACATAGATTTTTCATATCATAATCTACTAGACAACTAGGGCTTGAGTTACCTAATTAATGCTTTATTATTTCAAATGATAAGCATATGATAAAAATATAAAACAATGATTAAAACATGATAACCAACCTTCTTGTAGTACACACAATGACCATTAGTCCTTTAAAACCCCAATTTTAATACATATGAATAAAACTTTTCATACCACATATGTAGTGACTACTTCAAGCCATATAGAGACCTTTTCAATTTACAAACACAATGCCCTTTCCCCTTCACCTTGAATTCTTTAGGCTAACTCATATAAATTTCCTCCTCTAAATCTTCATGAAAGAACACAATCTTGACATCCATCTTATCCACACCAAAATCAAATGTTGTAGCTATGGATGACAAAATTCAAATGGAATTTAACTTTTCTACCAAAGAAAATATTTGACTAAAGTATATTCCCTTAATCTAGGAATACCTCTTTTCCACCAACCACATCTTGTACCTCTCCATGCACCATCTACTTTAAATTTCTCAAAAAACCACTTGTAACCAATGGGTTTCCTTCCATCAAGTAGATCAACCAAGTCCCAAGTCTTACATTGATATAATGGCATCATCCCTTCTTTCATGGCATGTCTCCTAGACTTGTTCTTCTTAGAAGACAAAGCTTCTCCTATAGACTTTGGTTCATTGTCAATACAAGTTTGAGAATAAAAACATTAAAACTATGGTGTACTATACCTTTTAGGTGATTTATATTGTCCTATAAACCTCACAACTATTGAGGGAGATCTTGTTGCATCTACATCTTGTTCTTCTTTAGAGTTTGCACTAGATGTGCCTACATCATCTCCATCACACTATCATGTTCACTTGTTTGTTTATTTGTAGATACATCTTGTTGCTCTAATTTTCATTTTATCGTTCTCTTTTACATTTGGTTGGCCCTCCCTAGATAAAACTCTAAGTTCCCTAAAAGTGACATCCCTTGAGTAGAGAAACTTCAGTTTCATCAAGTTCCAAAGCTTGTAGCCTTTCACATTCTCACCATACCCAATGAAAATGTACTTGTCAACCTTGAAGTCCAACTTAGACCACTTCTCCTTTGGCACTTGACAAAATGTCTTGTAGCCAAATACTCTCAATGCAACAGGTTTCTTACCTATCCACATCTTGTATGGTGACTTCTCCTCAAGTGCAAAAGTAGGGGGCTTGTTTTTAAAGTAATAAGTAGTATTAACTACCTAATCCCAAAACTCTTAACTTGGACTAGTATCGATTAACAAGTTTCTATCTTGGTCCAACACAACTACTCCTTGCTATTGTGGTGTGTAGGGTGTTATCTTTTACTTAACAGTACTAGTGTGTTCATAAATTACCTCAAACTCCTTAGAGAAAAAATCCCCAGCATTATCTAAACTTAACACTTTGACCTTCTTATTGGTCTAATTTTCTACAAGTACTTTAAATTCCTTAAACTTGTGAAACACCCTAAAGTTTTTTGTAATAAAATACATCCAAAAACATCACCAATAATTATATTAGATAAAAAAACATCACTAGAATAATTATCAATGTTAAATGATCTATCATAGGAATCATCCTCCTTAAACTTGCACTCTTTCTTTATGTGACCTCTCTTTCGATAATTCCAACACTTTACTTTAGGTTTACTAGGAGACTTAGACCTATCCTTCTTCTTAGACTTCTTGTCTCCACCTCCCTTCTTCTTACCCCCTCTATCCTTTAACCTATACTTTAGGTTTACTAGGAGACTTAGACCTATCCTTCTTCTTAGACTTCTTGTCTCCACCACCCTTCTTCTTACTCGGGCTCTATCCTTTAACCTACCCCTTACAACCAATGCATCACTAAAGAAATCATCCATGGACTTTCTCCTAATTTCTTCACTTAACAAGACACCTACAATGTCCTTCGATTTGGTTGAAGAATAGTTACCACTAATTTCCATAATAGGATTCTCCCATGAATGGGGTAAGGAACAAAGAAATATTATACACTTAGCATATTCTTCTAGTTTGAATCCTATTGCAATTAGGTAACTTAGAGTCAAATTCAAGTCATTGAGATGATCATTAATAGAATCTCCCTCTTTCATCTTCAAGGAATATAACTTCCTTTGCAAGAAAAGTTTGTTTACAAGATTCTTAGATTGGTACATGGTTCTTATCTTCTTACATAATAAATATGCAAAAGGCTCTTCTGACACATTCATTAATATAGAATCTGAAGGGCATAGATGAATGGTACTTATATCTTTCTTATCTAGTCTATTCCAATCCTCATCAAACATACTTGTAGGTTTTACTAAAGAAGATATTATTGTCTAGATTGATCTCTCTACTAGGAGG
The DNA here is from genome assembly GCA_027924645.1 of Cunninghamia lanceolata. NCBI lineage: Eukaryota > Viridiplantae > Streptophyta > Pinopsida > Cupressales > Cupressaceae > Cunninghamia > Cunninghamia lanceolata. Next base: position 3,341,495 of record BSBN01000163.1, on the reverse strand, counting down.
TCTTCAACCTTCAACTTCCATAACTCAAAGTTCTAACCATTGAAACACTCAATATTAAACCTTGACATGCTCACCATGAATCTAAAACACACACATGCTCTTTATTCTCACAAGATCCTTCAAAGGATCCCACTAAAGCTAGTTATACATGTACTACAACAAACCTTCACTCCAGGGTTTCAAAACTATAATCCCTTAATCGTTTCACCACTAAACACATATGGATGTGACACCAAACAACATATCTCTATACAATCAACCATGCTCTAATATCAAATGTGGGAATTTAATCCTTGTTATAATTGACAAGTAGACTAGGAAATTGGACGCCTTAAAATTATGTGATCAAATATAGTTATGTTTGTTATATCAATTCATTTGGTACACCAAGGTTACAACAAAGTGTTTATTTAAAATGTACACTTGAGTTATAAATATTGTTTGTTTGTAGGCTCTAAATGGATGATAAGATCTCACAACCAAGGTAGTATTTCTCAAACCTTATGCCAATGGTAAGTAAGCTTGCCACTGTTATCATTTCAAATTTTATTTTTGAAACAAATTTATGTTGCATGTGATCATTCAATTTATTTTTGTAGGTGTGATATCAAGAAAGGTAAGCATATGTAAGTTATGAGGTCCCTCACCTATTACAAAAGTAACACCTACCTAGTCTTGTAGACTACCTTTCTTGAGGGGCTATATGATGACTTGATGTCCTAGCTCATGACCCTACATGACATGAACATAAATTAAACACTCCCTCACCTGATCTTTGCCCTAATGGAAGTTTCTATTCAATACTCTAAGACCCTTCTTTTTTTTTTTAAGTTTGCTTAAGTTATTTTCTAGGTATTTGTACCTTTTTGTTGTTTGAAAACCTCTCTTTTTTCCTTTGAGTTACATGTTCACCTATTTTTCTTTGGTTCCTCCAAGTTATTGGCCTATCCATTATGGCAAGTGTATAACTACAATGATGAATGTGTATTTTCCTCAATGAACGTGTATCTACCTAGGTGGAAGAATTACTACTAAGAGTGGTAAATGTCAATTTAAATTTGTATCCATAAAGCCTTTGAATGCACTTAATTTATCATCTTTTACACAATTTATTCTTGAGTTTTCTCTAATTTTAGGTGTGTTATGTTTAGACTATTTGTTTTTTCTCCCTCTAAATTGGATATTACTATATTTATAGATACTTGTTGCCATTTTTTGAGTCTTTTCTTCTAGTGAGTTTTGCATTTTTATAGGTTTAAAATCTTGCAAACTCCTATAAATAATTGGTCCTCAACCTCACAACTTACAAGCTCTTTACATAACTTCTACCATGTTTTGTAATCACCTACAACCTCTAGTCTCTTTAGTTCAACCCAAATTGTTAGCTTCTATAATCCAAATAGCTTCAAAGCTTCATCTCCAACATTTTTTATAGTTACAACATCTTGTACTCTCTTAGTGTCTAGTTATTTTGGTGCTTTTGTCTTCCTTCTACTAGCAAAATGAGTGTCTACAATTAAGAGAGGTGTACAAGATTATATAGATAGGTCTTCGAGGACTACGTTGCCATCATTAACATAACTCATACCTTGGATCTTCCATAGCCTAGTTGTGAGATTTCTAGTTATATTGTTTTGGTTAGAATAGTTTTACTATAGTAGATTAGGTTAGTGGTTAAATTGAAATTGGCTTAGGACTTCATCTACTCTAAATATAAAATAATTCTTGTCTTAGATTTGGATTTAGATAATAGTAGTGTAGTTTATTTGATAGATTATATTTTATTTTTGCAACAATCATTAGAAGGGCAACTTATTGTAGTTTATTTCAAAGTTTATAGAGCAAGCTCAAACATAACCAACCAACACAACACAAATCAACAATTCCAATAACTTTGTTCAAATAGAGATTAACTTTCAACTTCAACATGTAATCCAAATCAATAGAAGATTGAATATTATTTGTAAAAACATTCAAGGGAAATATTAATTTTTAGTGATTTGGAAATAAAGGAGAAATTTGTTCATTTAGCATTGCTTAAGTCTCCTTATTTCTCATTTTATCTTTCACTCATTAAAATCTAATTTTACAAAGAGGAAATATTTTTTTTGTTGTCAATTTTTAGATTAAATTTTTATTTTCCATAGTAGAGTAATTTGATGCATGTGGAACATAAACCAAAAAAATAAAAAATACAAAAAAATTATTTCATTCTTATTTCAACAGTTTAGCATAATTTAGAACATTTATTTTCAGTATCTTAAAAATTTTGAAAACACCAAAAAAAACATTAGGCTCATTTCATTTGAGCTAAAACCACTCTAAACATAGCTAATCTTTCAATCTTCCAAATGAAGTAAAATAATTGAAACATTCAAACTATAACTCAAAAGTCAACATAAACTACCAACAAAACTTGCAAACACTCAAATTTCACAAATAGTTCAAAATTGACAATAAGAACTTTACTTTCAACCAAAAGGCATCAAAGAGATCTCAAATCACCCTTTTCCCCTTTTTGGTCATGATTGGCACTTTAAGACTATGTGTTTGGGAGTGAGAAAGGATTGGGTAGAGGTAACTTTTAGAGGCCTGAGGGACATGTAGTAGAAAAAAATGAAGTCTTAGAAGAAATCCAATAAGAAAAACCCATTTGAAAGTTATCAAAATTGCTTACCTTAACAAAGTATTCAAATGAGTTACTATCTATTTGGATGCTCTCTTTGAATCCACTAAATAGAACCTTAACATTCTCCATGTAGAAGCCAACATTTTATGTACAATAGTCACATATCAACCAAACATCACCACTATCCATTGCACACTCCTTCCTCAAGAAGAGGATAGTCCACCCCATTCCCTACCATTACACTTACTTTTGCCATGTGAGCAATAGTAATCCGCTATTTATCTAATCAACACAAGCATTGCATGTGTGGACCATTTTTGAGTCAAACACAATAGTGGTGAGTCATATTTGGAGCATGCAATAAGATGATGTAAGGCCTCTCTTAAGGCATTGAGAGATATATGTAACCCAAATCTTGGAACTTGACCAAACCTATGCCCTACACATTTAGTTCCCACATCAAACACATCTAAAGAAAAATATATAATCAAAGAAACACCATCACACATCACTTAATACAAACAAACACAGTGAAGATAATATACAATTCAACAGATAATAATTTATAATTCATGTAGAAGCATGATATTTAACTTATGATTTAGTCATCTAATTAAATATAAAGGTAATCCATATCAATGTTGCATACTAAATTATTGAAATCATTTATCACAATAATTAGATTGATAGTAAGATACAAGTGTTCTCTAAGTATAATAATAATTATGCATGTGTTTCTAAACTAGCTAGCTCTAGTCACATAGTTAACATGTACCAACACAAATTGAGGTATAATTGATCTTGGGAGGACCACAAATTAATTATAACTAATGAAAAAATTATAAAAATCCAACATAGGAGTCTCAATAGTATAAGAAGTTCAAGAGATGATTTCTTGCCTATCACAACATGTTTAATAACATTTTATCAAATTATAGCAATTATAAAGAAGATTAATGTTGTAAAACCCTAGCACATGTATACTATAGTCCCTTTTGGAATATGGATATCAAACATAGATGCATCTCATCAAAACCTAGTATCAACAATCATCATAATCATAACCTTATAAGAATCATTAGCATAACCACCAATCATAATGAATAAATCAACATATGGATTTAGATGTCTTTGTAAGTACCAAAAAGGTGCATAGGCCTACATGGCAGTCATGATGATATAGAGGTCCTAATCATGGCCACATAGGCATGAATTACACTACTCTCAACAATTTCACTCTTGATGAAATATCCCATTGTGTTTTCACCTTTTATAATTCTTTCCACACCCCCCCCCCCCCGCAAATGGGTTCCCAAACCTTCCAATTGCCTAATGAATCCTTTTAGATTCTCTTCAAAGGGTCACCAAGATGACCCATCCTTAAGTTGTAAGGTCTCCTGAGTGACGTACCCTAACAAAATGAGCGACCCACTACTTGAAAGGGGCAACCCTATCGTCTTCGTATGAGTGTGAGTTCTTTTAGTTCCAACTTTTCTTCTTGATTTTTAGCTCATTTTTCCTCATTTTTTTCATTCTAACTAATCCTCCTCTTGCTTTCTTTCTAATGCAATCTTTTGTTTAATCCTAATCTCCTCAACATAGTTTCTTGATTAACTTTTTTATTTTCTTTAGTTTTCTTCAATCTTCTTCTTGTTTTCCTCTTATCCTCTCATCTATTCTTGGATAATTTCCTGTGTAATTTTTAGTTGTGTCATCCTTGTGTTCTTATCTCTTCTCATTTCTCACTTATAAATAACCCTCAATTCTTCATTGTTTGCACAGCTAATCCAATCATCTCATTGTATAACATAGAAGCAAGAAAGAAAGCTTCCTACATAGGACTTCAAAAGCCTTTTATTTCATTTTTATTTAGTTTAGATTTGCAAGGATTCAAAGATTCTTTCCCCATAGGAGAGGTTGTTTTCATGTATTCTTGTCTTATCCAATCTTATGCATAGCAACCCCAATAACACTCTTGTGCTTGTGCAGGACTTTTTACTTTTACTTTTACTTACATTTTGTTACTACTTCTAAGCCCAAATCCATATCCTCATATCCCTGTCCCTATCCTTGTTCATCAAGAGGAGGGTCCTACTACAATAGAGGAAGAGATGGTTGCCAAAGGATCTTTGATGACAAAGCCTGGCACTAGCGCCCACTTTTTATAAGTTCTCTATTGCTTTTGTAGTAATGCAAATCACCCATAAGGAACTATGTGTAAGTAAATCAATGTAGTTTAAATAATTTTAAAATAGTAATCAACACCCTATGTCTAAAATATGTGTCACCATCAAGGAAATATATATGTACAATGAGTTTGACAAGGGTCAAAAAATAAATGGACCTTACATACACACCCATGAGAGGGATTATTGGATTTTCATGAGACATATTTTTGACTCCATAGACATTGATTGTTTTTTTACTTGTTTATCACTATTACATTGTATGATTTTCTATGTCACATGCTTTCATTTGATCTTGACACTTGAATAATAAGGTGTTGTTGCTTTTTTGTAGGTTCATGTGCTCATACTTTCTCTTCTTGGAGTCAACAAAATTGAAGGCATCATTTCAACACACTTTCCAACATATTAGTTAATTACAAAAACAAGTACACTTTAGGTATGCATTCTCTACCTTATTTTTTTTTTTTTAAATAATGCCCCTGGTAAACTTTTTAATGTGACTGGTGACGCTGGTGCGACACGCCCTCCGGCTCCACACTAATGCTTTTGCCTAGAGCGATGAACCAGTGAGGCCACAACACGGGGGACCTCATCCCCAAGAAGGAACACTTCAAACCCGCGAGCTCGTTGGCCTAGCAAAGGTGTAAAGCCTGCGAGCTCGTTGGCCCAGCGGGGGTTTGAAGTCTGGTGGCCGCCACTACAACCGAGCGACTTAACCACCGAACCATGCCATCATCAACAGGTATGCATTCTCTACTCAACTTTGCATATTGTATTCATTATTCATACTCAACTTTTCAAAATTACAATATTAAATATATGTGATCATACTTTATTTTTAGTCACAACATTTATCTCCTTCCTCACTTTATGTACATCTTATGTAGTACACATACACTGAGAGGGCATATTATCTCCTAAGATGATTTTTTAGTTTATGCACAAATTCCATAGGTGACACAAGTTTGTTGTAGTGGCCCAAATGCTTCAAATCCAAAATAATTAATATCCTTTTATTATAGATTATTTTTTCTATGTATTTCTACTTTGGCATGTATCCACGCATAGTTTTGCACACCTACCAAAGTGGGGGGGAAAATGTAGAGCAAAAAAGTGCACACCCTATCACTTTTCCACTCTACTTTTATGCCACTTTGGGTTGATGTCTTGGATTCATGATTCTAGCACATGATTTTACTATTTTTGTGCACTCACTAATCTAATACCTAATCCATCACTATGCCATGCCTTGTTTAGAGCCCTTCTAATGTAGTTCCCATCAATTTACTTATCTTGGACAAGATAATACTTATGATCTTGTCCCTAGGATAGGATTATTGGTGTGATGTTGTCCTCTAGATAGGATTGTTGATGTGATCTCCTCCCCTACTTTCAAAATTAAAATCCTCTCATTTTAAGGCCAACATTCTTCAAATATGATCGTTACCTATTAACGTGGGTGCTAAAAGTTTAAATAAAAGTTGCGTGTGATAGATAGAATCAGATAACATTTGTGAAAGTATCAGAAGGATTTCTACTATTGTAGGTACATTAGTCATAACGATTTCTTTGTCATACATTACACTCAAAATCTCTCTACAAGCAAATCTAATGACATTCTTTGTCATACATTCCCTCCCCTGTCGTCCCTCACGCTCATCCATGGACATCTCTCTCCTCACTTTCAACACCACTTCCACTTCCACTCTCTGCCCACTAAACAGAAATTCCTACTCCTCTTCCTCCTCCTTGTCTCTTCACAAGAAGAAGAAGAAGAGGGGAATAGTGTCATGCAGATGCAGTGACAATGGCAATGGAGGATGGGGGAAACTGAAGGGAGTGCGTGTGGGAGCACTGCGCTTCAATTGCAATTGCAATTATTATGCGGGAGTGCCACTGCCAGCGAATTTGACATATTGAATGTGGCGCCGCCCAAGGAAGGGGAAACATATGTGGTAGACGATGCAAATGTTTTGAATCGTGTGACCAAGTCCGATATCAAACGCCTTCTCTCTGATTTGGAGACTCGTAAGGGCTATCACATTAACTGCGTCACTCTACGCAAACTCACTGTAAGTGAATGTCAATGTTGATGTTGATGTTTATTTAGTGGCATTTAAGTTGACAGAAGAAGGGTGTTGCAGAGCAAAGCAGACGCATATGAGTTTGCGGACTCGATGTTGGAGAGATGGTATCCAAGCGTGGAAGAAGGAAACAACAAGGGCGTTGTGATGCTGCTCACCAGTCAGAAAGAGGGAGCCGTAACGGGAGGCACCGCATTTCTTCAGGCTGTTGGAGACCAAGTCCTTGAGGCTGTTGTTTCACAAAATCTCCCTGGTATCTCCTTTACGTAATCATTTGTAATGATTGAGGACTTAATCAGAAAGTAATGGAGTTAATCATATATTACCTTACTTGATATTGCTAGACTGACAAAGGCACTGCTATGCCCTTTAGCTGTAGTAGCAATCAGCTAACCATCAAATTGTACTTACAACATCAATTTCACATTAAAAATCACAAGAAGAGGCAACATATCTCATTGTAATTTGTACCCAATAATCAACATCCCTAATATTTTTCTTTAAGCATAAGAGCTTAACATGAATCTATGTACCCAGATCATTTAAAAACATACGAAAATCCATGTTACTCAAACTTCTTTGTTCCCTTCGTATGTCCTTACATCTCCCTTTCCACAGGAAGAAAATAACAGATAGTTCATCATACATTATAAGAGCCATGTGGACTGTCTATAAGACTAGAGATATCAAACAATTCTGCAAAACATTTGATTGCTACAGAGGTACAACTTATTAGCAAATTTTTAACATTTGAACTTGTTGCCTCAATCCTTTTCAAAATATATGTGAGTGACTCTTCCAATGGACAATGACAGATTTCATTACAGATGTGAGAATATCACCTTGAACATAGTGACTTTCTTTTATGTTTGAAAGGGGCAGCTCCTTTGTATGATTGGGTGATTTACATTTTTCTGTACTTTCTAGGGAATTAACAACAAAAGAAAGGTAAAAAAATAGAAACCCTGGGTCGACTGAATATGTAGAGGAACACCTGGGTAACTCAAAAAAGTGGAAAATAAGTGGATTAGAAGCTCCTCCTTCTTACTGGTGATGGAGCTATGGATTTGTACAATAGGCCAGTTGAAATCTTATAGAATACAAAGTTTTCATCAGATTCGGTAACATGCAGGTGATACAAACACCCACCTTTCAAAACCAAGCATCACAAAGTATGACAGAGAGAAAACACGACATAGTAGAATATGATTTATTGGGTATGGTTGAATTCTATTCAACAAGCTGAAATCAGATTCTGTAAAAAGGAAAATGAACATCCATTCATGAGCAACACTGGATTTCATCATGCTAGAAATTACATTTCATGGACGTTAATGAGAAAATTACAAAGAAAGTTGCATAATCAAAGAGGAGAAGAGTCTCTACTAGTATATGGACACAAACTTACAATCCCTGGCAGCTTTTGGAGATGCTTCTAGCTTTTGTAAAACTAATGAAATGACTAATCTATGACTTTTACTAAATACTCTCTAAAACTTATTTTTAAAACCTAGAACATCCTAGCCCTTATTATTTTTCACTTCTGCTTTACATTGTATGGTGGACAATATTGCAGGACTTTTTTCCACCTTTTTCTCCAATCACGACTTCAATCACAAATTACAATTTTGCATGTATTTGGTCCATAAATAAAATATCTTTACACACTTTTATAACTTATTAATTCTAAGAAGAATTAATTAAGTCTAATTTTGTCCAAAGACAAATCTAACTTAAAGCGGACCTTTTTAGTGACACCATTTACATGATAAGACTTCCCACACTTACCAACTTAATGTGACTCTAAGAACCCTAGGTTACTTGACAATACATGATAGGAAATGTGCCAAGGATGCTGTCCCTGGGCCTTGTGAGGGACATTGCCCCTCAATCCCATTGGGGGCTTTGCCCTTAGATCCCCACAAGGATTGCTGCCTCTCAACCCCACTATGGGCTGCCACCCCTAGACCCTCGCTTTGTTTTTAAAAGTAAAAAATAAAATTGCTTTTGGGTCCATTTTTTCCATGGATAAAATTTGTAAAAATACAAGTATGAATTTGTAATTTATAATCATATGACACTATGCTGTGCATTGAACTTGTTTTTTGATCTATAAATGAAGGAAAACTACTTATGACTTCTGCAAATTTAGTTTTATGTGTGTTGTCAAATATTATTTTACAAATTTGTGTTGTTTAAGTTTCAGAAATTTTGCCGAGTCCCAAGTTTGAGTCAAATTTAAAGCCTATTGAGTTTTTGAACTATGGTATTGTTGATGTGTTTTTTATGCACATGCAAACTCAGAATAAAATACCAAGTAGTCTATCCTCTCTTGAATAAAGTCTCTCAAAGGCTAAGCAATGTGATCCAGTGAGACAAATTCGTGATTTGCAGTGGATAGACTCAATAGTTGATGTGATTTGCTGAAACTCACAAAGGGACTTACGCTGAATTGACTCCTTGCTCGCACTCTAAATATGTTATTCTCCTTCTTAATGGAATGGAACTCTACAAACCAACTATCAAAAGAAAAGCCAAAAGGATAAGGGTTTAGGAAATCTACTCTAAGAACAATGATATAATGAACCATGCTACGATAGACAAACTCCTCACGAGACCTGACTCCGCTTTGCCATGGGAACCAACAACTACACAAAGCAGGTGCAATCTTCTAAGGTAACCCAATGATTTTCATAGTGCAAACACACATCCAAACACCCATAGTTGGCGCAACTTGAACAAGTATTCACAATCGAACTAAAGCAAATGAAGGTTCGGGCTAACTTTGCAAAGTGAGTTGCCTTCGACAATCCACGAAAAGTATGAACCAAGAAGGAATCCATCAAATATTTTTGCATAAACTCATTACATCAATGAACTTCTAATCTATTTCTATTCTATTTGGAAACACATCTCAATCATATCCAAGAAATTGGAAACTATGCTAACATTCCACAACCACACAAAATCACCATGAGAACCAACAATGAGCTTGTATTGATCCTGGAAGTCTTCTTACAACAATTCACAATGTATCTTCAATAATTTTGAAGAGTTTCCTCTACTCTACTTGCTATCCCTCCTACTTCTAATGATTACAAATGAGAGAAGCGAGCCTTTTTATAGTCCTCAAAGTACAATGAAGGGCCAAGATTGATTTGCAAATCAATGGCCAAGATTTTTCCACATTGACAGTTAGTTACAACAACTTGCTACTTTTAGTAAAAGTAAAAGTTGACACTTGTGTACATAAAAACTCATAGGCAATGAAGGCACGTTTTCCAATGTGCTAAGCTTGAAGTGGAATCTTTAGAATCTTCTAGATAAGAGCCTTCTTTAGCCTCTTGCTTATTGTAAATACATTGAATGTAAATGGATGATGTGGTGAATTGTGATTGGCTTGATGATGTGCAAAAGGCACCTCAGTATTGAGCAAGCTAGTTTGATCTTCTCTGTGTTCACACTGCTCGGAATATTTTCCCAAATCATGGATTTTTCTTCAAACTTGGATTTTCACCTTTGGAACTTAGTTTCTGGAACTTGAAAATTTGGAAACTTTGTCGAACTTTCTTTGTTGTCTTTCATGCCTTAGTACTTTGAATGTAATTCATGATTTTGCTTGATATACATGCTCATTCCTCATCTTGTGAAATTCTTGTTCTTGTGCAGGATTCTGGCTTTGGACTCTTGAAGTAGAGGTTATCTTGTGCGTGAATTCTTGGAAATGAACCTCTGGATGGATGTTCCTCTTGTGATGCTGGATTCTTGGACGTGCAAGGTGGAGTGATCTTCTTCATTTTTGGATGATTAAGCTTGCAAGATGATGATGAAGTTCTTATCTCTCTGGTGATGAAATTCTCCTCTGGAAGCAGGATGATGGCAAACTTGATGATGTCTCAATGAAGTGCAGTGTTCTTTCTCCATTCTAGTGACGACGCTTTCTTTGGATGTAAGGTGAATGAGCTTGATGATACCTTGATCCTCTGGATAGCTCGCCTCTAGATTCTTTAATCTTTCCTCTTGATCTCATCCACATAGATTTGTCCCAAGTTAGGGTCGCTCTCCTTCAACACTCGACGCTCCTTTAGCATACGTCATCAACCTACAAGTGAAAATACCTCAAGTTAGCATGTTGACATGATACTTGATATAGAGGACAAATAATGATCAATCTCATCCTCCTTGTCAATATGGGATAAATCATCCTTTTGAAGCAATTTTCCACATATATCAATCCAAAATTACTAATAAATCTTGATGCAAAGAAGAGCATTATAACAAAACCTTACTAAATTCACACTTCCTATTGAAAATTTCTGTTAATTCTGCTATTCTGCTCTGAATTCTAATTTTTCTGCTTTTTCAGTTTGGATTTTGATGAACAATGAGAATTATAAACTCTTCCTTGCAGCACTGCCAATCTAGCCTTTAGCCTTTATAAATTTGCCTTCCTTCTTGGATAAAATCTGTTCCTTTTAGGCGAAGTTCTGCTCCTATTCGCTGCTGTCTGTTTATTTAGTTTTTGAGTTGAATGTGTAGAATGAAGACTTAGACCTCTTTAAATATCACCTAAACCTCTCACCTCATAATGGGTCGGCCTAGTGCAGGTCAGCATGCACTTTATTAATAATTTTTTTATCAAAACTGATTTTGCCTCTCCTAGGTCGACCTGGACATTCATTGGCTGATTTTCCTCAATGTGAGAGTGGATTTTCCTCAATGATGAGCACTATGCACCCTCCTACAGCGCATTATCCTTCTTGGTGAACATTTTTCACTTTTTGTTTTTGATTTTAGACTTTTGCATTTTTCCTTAGACATTTTTTTTGTGAAAACTTCCCAATCTTCTTCATCTTGGCGAATGGAATTAAAATCTTTTTCAAAGTTCTTAATGATGGAGCAAGTTCTGATTTAGAGAATGCTTCATTCTAGGCAGATTCTCCTTAATGGTGAAGATTTTGCGCTTTCCTTGATATCCTTATCTCATTCATTTTTTGAACCTTTGCTTGCGCACATTCCTTAGACCTTCATTGGAATCACTATTAAAGTTCTTGGATTGCTCTATGAAATCATCTTCAAGGTTGTTGAATTGCTATAGAGAAGAGTGCATTATCCTTCTTGATGAGAAATATGCGACCTCTACACTTAGGCTTTTCATTGTCCATTTTCAACTCTTCTCACTTCTTCAACATGGACACTTAGGGATTTCAATTGGTTCTCCATACATTTTCATGAATTTCAAGTGATTTTAATCTTGAAGGCTTATCCCTAAGTGAGCGCATAATCCTCATTGGTGAGCAATTTACAATCAAACCTTAGTGTGGACCTCCAAATTCAAACTTTCCAACTTCCTTAGCAAATTTCTTCCAAGTTCTTTGCATTAAATCCTCATAAAATTGTATCAACTTGCAAGAATTGGATGTTTTCTTTATGTGCAAGGATTCTCCCCTAGATGGGCGCATAATGCTCATTGAAGAGAATTTTGCAACCTTGCCCTTAGGTGGATTTTCACTTTCAAAACTTTTTCATGACTTTGTCTAATTTTGCAAATTATTTACAGTGGAAATGATTGCTTAAAGGTTTTGATTTGAAGTTCATGATAGACTCTAGGTGCACTTTCCACATTGACAAGATTTCCTCCTTTTGAGCGCATCCTCCTCATTGTTGAGGATTCTCTGCCTTCCTAGAGCGCAAAATGCTCATTGATGAGAATTTTGCCATTTTTTACAACTTTCACTTAGGCTAATTTTTCAAGGTCTTCTCATGGATTTTCAAGAATTCACCTAAGGAAAATAACCTTACATTGTTTTGACTTCCAAAATGTGGATCTTCATTAGGGTGGATTCTCCCTGTTGGTGAGGATTTTCCACCTTCTCCTTCAAATGTGCACTTTCCTGGGAGAATTTTTTTTTATCTCTTCACACTTCTCATCTCACCTTGGCAAATTTTTAAGGTTTCCACATGGATTTCATGAATTCAGCTAAGGAGAATTGCATTGCATTGTTTTGACTTCCAAAATCATCAACCTTACTTAGGCGCATTGTCCTCATAGGCATGGAATTTCCGCTCATCCTGAGCGCATTGTCCTCATAAGCAAGGAATTTCTACTCAAGGTCCAAGACTTAAACTTTTTCGCCCGATTTTGAAGTGTTCTGGTGGAAGTATATTTAAAAATATATTTAAGAATTTTCTATACTTTAAATATTTTGAAATATACTTCCAGGATGTTTGAGATAGGTCCTAGATCCATGTGATTTAACATGCAAATTCTAGATTTTTGAGGATCCACCAGATTTCAAACTTAGTCAATTTTCAGGATCTCAGAACATCAGACTTCAGGACACCAGACTTAGTCAATTTCAGGGCTTCAAGACATGCATCAGGATGAGGACACATAGACCCCTTAGCAAGAATTTGGTGAGACATGAGCAAATCTATACTTTCAAACCTACAAACTCAAAGAAAACCTAAACTCTAAAGTAAAACGAAGCTAGAAAGCAAAAAAAAGAGGGGGTCCCCATTCGCAATGGGGCAATGTGTGATTAGGTCACAACAGGTATGAATCACAATTGATGTCACATATCCTTATCTAAAATACTAAGTTACTAGGTTTGTTTGTTTAGGGTCCCATTGCAAGACCTAGTATTTCCTATTACAACATCCATACTATTTTTAGTGTTTTACACCTATAATACAAATCAAGGAAAGTAAGAAGGCTCATTAAATGATTGGCAAACTTATGCTAAGGACAAAACGAAACCCAAATTTGATAATTATTTGATTTTCCAATTACCTGAGTTATGCTTCTATGAACAATGAGTCAATTATCAAAACAGAGGAGTATAAAATTGGTTCCCACAAACAACCACCTATTGCTTTACCTTTACCTAACCTCCATATGTAGTGACACTAGTTCATCATTAAACTTTAGACTTTATTCCAAGACAACTTAGAACGATTTAGGATACATGGATTATGAACCCACTAAAGACCAATTCCCACAGCCATAATTATTACTAAGAAGAAGGCACAATTCACCTCATGCTAAAACAACACATTTTGATCAAAGTTTACTATTCAGTACAATGCTTATGAGCAACTTTAAAATTTGGTAATGGTAAACAACATATCAAATTTATCCTTACAGTCTTGTGCCATGTGCAATATCCCATAGAAATAATAAGTCATCCTAATTGTGAGACAACTACTTCATAAAACATCATTCTTATTTACAACTGCATATGAAGACAAGGGATGCCTAGGTTTTATCTCAAAATGTGTTTATATTGCATAAGCTGTAAGAAGTAAGAAAACCCAGTGAAAAGTTAATTTTAGTTTTTAATCGTGTGACCAAGTCCAATATCAAACACCTTCTCTCTGACTTGGAGACTCGCAAGGGCTATCACATTAGCTACGTCACTCTACGCAAACTCATTGTATGTTGATATTTTTTTAGTGGCATTTAAGTTGACAGAAGAAGGGTGTTGCATAGCAAAGCAAACACATATGAGTTTGTGGATGTGGTGTTGGAGAGATGGTATCCGAGCATAGAAGAAGGGAACATCCAGGGCGTTGTGATGCTTCTCACCAGTCAGAAAGAGGGAGTCGTAATGGGCGGCCCCGCCTTTCTTTAGGTTGTTGGAGACCAAGTCTTTGAGTCTGTTGTTTCACAAAATCTCTCTAGTATCTCCTTTACGTAATCATTTGTAATGATTGATGACTTAATCAGAAAGTAATGGAGCTAATTGCACATTACCTTACTTGATATTGCCAGACTGACATAGGTACTGCTATGCCCTTTAGCTGTAGTAGCAACCAGCTAACCATTGAATTGTACATACAACATCAATTTCACATTAAAACTAACAAGAACAGGGCATCACAAGAAGAGGCAACATATCTCATTGTAATTTGTACCCAATAATCAACATCCCTAGTATGTTTCTTTAAGCATAAGAGCTTAACATGAATCTATGTACCCAGATCATTTAAAAACATATGAAATCCATGTTACTTAAAACTCCTTTGTTCCCTTCATATGTCCTTACATCTTCCTTTCCACATGAAGAAAATAACAAATAGTTCATCATACATTATAAGAGAGCCATGTGGACTGTCTATAAGACTAGAGATATCAAATTTACAATTCTACAAAACATTTGATTGCTACAAAGGTACAACTTATTAGCAAATTTTTAACATTTGAATTTGTTGCCTCAATCCTTTGCAAAATATATGTGACTCTTCCAATGGACAATGACAAATTTCATAACATATGTGAGAATATCACCTTGAACAACAAAAGAAAGGTAGAAAAATAGAAAACCTTGGTCGACTGAATATGTAGAGGAACACCTGGGTGGCTCAAAAGAGAGGAAAAATAAGTGGATTAGAAGCTCCTTCTCCTTAATGGTGATGGACCTTTGGATTTGCACAATAGGCTAGTTGATGTCTTATATAAATACAAAGTTTTTATCAGATTCAGTAGCATGCAGGTGATACAAACACCCACCTTTCAAAACCAAGCATCACAAAGTATGAGAGAAAGAGAGAGAGAGAGAAAACATGACATAGTAGAATATGATTTATTGGGTATGGTTGAATTCCATTCAACAAGTTGAAATCACATTCTATAAAAAGGAAAATTGAACATCCATTCATGTTAAGATATACTCCTTGGAATATCCCTCTAGAGCCTAGTTGAGCTCGAAGTGTAGAGCAGTCTACCCATTCCTGTAAGTTGGACAAAATCACCCTTAACTTGTTGACAAACTTCTTTCCAATCTCCTTGATGACACCCCTGGCCTAGGTGATTGAGTGATGTTTTATGGTTTTGGGTTGTAGTGATTTTGGGAACCAACATTTTGGCGATGTTGCTGGGGAAGAACTAAAAGGTTGAAGATTTTGAAGGCCTTGGTAGTGGTTAGTTTGTTGTTTGCATTTTGTTGGGTGTTGAAGTTGGCAGCTTGTCCTGACTCGATATTTTCCAATTAAAGATTGGAAAGAATAGCATTGAGAATCTCTCCCTATCACTCTCTCTACCTTCCCATACTTAGTCAAATTTGAGGCCAAGAAGAAAAAGACAAAATAGGGAAAAGGACAAAATAAGAATCAAGACAAAAAAACTAACAAATAATAATTATTATATCTTCTAAAAAGGATCCGATTCTTGAAGAGGCATTCGTTCCTCTCAAAAGGCGCGTCCACTTCCCAAAAGGCAAATCGCATGGTATAAAGGCAACGGATATCATTCTCCTCAAGGCATCGAACATACTTCATTCATTTGTAGATTATCAAATAAATATCATATAGTAAGCAATTCAGTAGATACAACACCAATTAAGGAACAACAATAAATAATACAGTGACGGCATTAGAATCTATCAGTACTAACAACATTAAAGAAATATATCTGACATTATAATCAGACCTGCCATCAAGATTATTGAAGCAAGTATAGTCCAGAAGCTATATCAGCAGTAAGCATCTTTACATTATCATTCTTTCTATATTCTGATCAGACTATCATAACCATATAGGTATGAATATTTATTTATATATCTTTGTTGTTATTCATACATGTATCATTATGATAGAAATGGGACTTATATACAGTCATCACTAACAATGTAATGCAATTATTCATAATGATGTATCTTGTATACAATTATCCATAACAATATGTGACTTATTAACCTCATATGGGAGAATGAGAGAAAAGTGCCAAGAAGCCATTCATGGGTATTTAGAGGCCTTTGTCACATGAGGTATAAGGTACCCATAGTGCAAAGGATATTTATCACATAGAGGCCTTGTCACATGTGGTATAAGGTACCCATAGTGCAAGGATAATGATGTAATGGCCTTGGCTACTTTGATGTAAGGCATCATAAGAGTACCAAGGAGTCTCATAGAGGCCTTGACTCTAAAGGTATTAAGGATACCACTTGAGCCTAAGGATAGGAGACACTAGAGCCCCATGGTGGATAATGGCAACTCTCATCTCATCTCTCTCATAGGTTGTTAATGAGTGACATATGAAGAGATAGCAACTATGCAATATATATTGATAAAGATCATGAGTTAATAATAGATCATGTGAAATGTCATGATAAAGAATATGCAAGGCATATTGATAATGATCATAAGAGTAACATGTGAATGTTAATGATATGCAAGGCATATAGATAGTGATCATAAGAATAACATGTGAAATATGAATGATAGATAATATGCATTGAAAGCAATCATAAGATTAGCAATAGTGATATGCATTGAAAGTAATCATAGATTAATGATAGTAATGTGTATTGATAGTAATCAATGATGAACTAAAGTTATGAGTTGGAAATTGACCATAGAAATGATAAAAGCAATGTTCTTATGTAAATTATATATATGGCTTTAAATGCAAAATGTACTAATGTTCTCTTTTTGCAAGTTGAAATTTGTGAACAAGGTAAAGAGATTTTGATTTGTGACAAGGGGACATTACATAGTTCGTCAACTTACACCAACATTTTGGCGCTATTGCTGGGGATAAAGTCACTATAGCCGTTGCCGGGTTTAGGCAGCTGGAAATATTTTCAACACCCTTATAGCAGTCCTGCATTTGTGCATTGTTTGGATAAGTTTGGCATCCCGTCAACTTACACCATCATTTGGGCGCCGTTGCCAGGGACAAATTAGAAGGTTGATCCGTTTAATGCCCTCAGTAATAGTGATTTGCAGTTGTGCATTTTGTTTGGATAAGTTTGGCATCCTATCAACTTACACCAACATTTTGGCACTGTTGCCAAGGATAGATTATTGCTGGGTTGGAAAAAATTTGAAGACTCTGCTGATTGGAGAGCCTAGAATTATTTTGCAGCCTCGAAGATTGTCGCACTTCAAGGTTTTCCTCTTTGGAAGAGGTGGTGAATCTACTGTCAAAGAACGTGAAGAAATTTGTTGTTGTCTGTTGTTGGTGAATCAAAGACCCCATTTCAAGTTACAACAACTAGTGAAATAAAGGTGCACAGTTTTCTTCCTGACCTTTGAAGTTTGATTTTCCTGTCATGTTGAAGGAACAAATTTGTATGCCTCATGCTTTCTGCCCTGCATTGTAGAATGTTTTAGTCATGGCCAATTGGTATGAACATAAATACCTAGGGATGCTTCTTCATACGCAACTTCTTATGTTGCAGACCTTAGAAACTATCTGGCTTTTGACCATTCTGGCAATGCATATTCCAATCATGGCTCTACATGTTATACAAACCAAAATTTATATGCACCCATGCAAAATCAAAATGACTTAGCTATGCAACAATGTGAAATTGATAAGACTAAACAATTGCTAGAGTCCTTATGGCAGCAAGAAGAAGAAATAGAAAATCAGATTAGGCTGCTAAAGTCTAGGGTGCAGTCCAATGCATTCCCTGCTACCCCAAAAAATCAAATTGCTCAATCCCCTGCTCCTCCCTTAGATCCAATATACAATCAGCTAGACCTTTGATGGGTTGACTACAAAACACGAGGTATGCCAACCAAGGTCTACAGCCAGTTGCCAAGTTTGATGGGTACAATATTTGGGAAGGGGACACACATGTTTCATTTTCATAATTCATGGAAGAACATCAATTTGAGGATGAGGACATGTGGATGAGGTTTTTTGTTAGGTCCTTGCGTGGAAAGGCAAGAGAATGGTTCATAGTTTTCCCAGGCAGTCTTTTGCCTCATGGAATGAACTTGTGGCAGCATTTGAAAATGAATTTGCCAAATGTCTTGACCTTGTTGATCTTGTCATAGAGCTAGAAAAAAATAAAAAACAAGAGGGAGAGTCAAGCAAGGATTTTGGTCACAGGTTTGTTGTCGCTCTTTCCCATATTCCAAATGGTTTCAAACCTAACACTCCTGCTTGCATTGATATGTTTCTTGAAGCATATGAAATTGGACTGAGTTATCTGCGGGAAGATTTCAAAATAACAAGTATGCAATAGGCATATTTTTCCCTAGACTCCATGGAGAAAATGAGAGATGACTACATATAGGGTTTGTTGTCCACAAGTGCATATGTTGCTAGTAAAAAACATGCTGATCCAAACAACAACAATATGGATACAAATAATCAGATGACTGCAGCATCAAAGGAATATGATTGTGTAGTCAGAAGGGTAGAAGTGGAAGGTGGTGCATCATGTGACAACAATGCAGATGATGAGGACAACGTATGCACCCACCTTCAGTTGGATAGCTCATCAAGTGAAAGTGAAAATAATGAAACCAATGGTGACTTCCAACCTAATGCTAAGGTATGTGGCTCAATGAACAATAAGGATGCTGTGTACAGGGATGAACAGTCAGTGGGATCAACTTGTAAGGTTGATCATGTTGAATATGCACAGGTAAGTAAAACATGGGATGAGCAAGAAACTAGTTTCTTGTTTGATTTGATGCCCTCCTTTGTTCCTATTTTATGATGATGAAACAGATGATATTTTCTTGCATGAGGTTGATGTAGAAGTGGTTGCACATGATGATAACCGATCAGAGATAGTTGTTGATGTAGCCATGGAGTTTCAGTGTGAAGAGCTTGCCCTGGATTGTGAATATGGTGATCATGTGGACACATATGAGAACTTGTTTCTTTGGTGCAAGGTATGTTGTCTTCCTCATGTAGAGTGTGCTTCATCTGAGCCACTAGGAAATGATAGAGAAATAAATGTGGAAGAAGAAGTGTGTCATTAGTCTCGTTGCAGCAGTGAGTATGACACAATAGATTGCCAAGGTGAATTTGAAACAGAGAGACAATTGGAAGAACTTGATTCTTCATGTGAGGTGTCTCATAGTTCTAATTTGTGTGTTGATGTTTTGAATTTTGGATTGAGTGTTCATGATTCAATAATTGAAGATTGTATCAACACATGTGAAAGTTGTGTTCAAGAGCTTGGTGGAAATGCAAATGAATATGAGTCTTTCCACTTTGATGTGAAATGTTTATCAGTTCTTGAATGTGTTGGTCCTGCAGTAGAGGTTGAGTCATTTATATGGGACATTGATGTGAATGAGCAGCAAGGCACGTGCATGCTCGAACTTCAACAGATGGCAGCCCAACTTGAAGATATGAAAGAGCTGGATTTTTTCTAGTTTGATTTGCAAGAAGATGGGTTTCTTGTTGTGGATCAGCAGTGCAGTCAAACACATTTCTCTTTTCCATGTGAAATGGAGGTGTTCTCCTTTTCCCTCAATTTGTATGATGAGGTCAACAGGTATAGTGAATTTGCAATTAATGATGGATGTTTTTTCCCATCTACTTGTTGTGATATTGATCTGAGTTTCAGTATTTCATCCCCTGCTATTATGAAAATGCGTGATATGGAATGGAATAGGTCAAGCACCTATTATTTATGGTTGCCATGCAACAATATTATTTTCAGTGGTGAGGCTTGTCTTCATTTTAGGAAAATTTTGTGCAAGTTGGTGCATGCAAATGAAAGACTTCAGTTGTTGCAGCCGAGTGATGAAAATTGTTTTGGTTTGAGGGAGACCAGCTCCTTCATTCAGCTTGTCTTTGACAGAGGCAAGTGTTGTGACCTAATCACACATCGCCCCATTGCAAATGGGGACCCCCTTTTTTTTAAGCTGTGATGCTTTGCTTGCATTTTGGATGATGTCTTAGGTTCGTTTCCTCTGCCAATCCAACAATGAGTCTCTCCTAGGAGGTTTTGCTTTAAAACTAGAGGTCTCACCTGGAACATGAACTTGCAATAATGAAGAGTCTTGATCAAATTCCATTCAAAGGGGGAACCAGGAAGTCATCCGTCAAGGTTCAAATGAACATTGAGATCAATCCTGATGCATGCTTGAGATCCTGAAAATGACTAAGTCTAATATCCTGATATCCTGAAAATCCTGAAAATTGGCCAAGTCTAAAATCTAGTGGATCCTAAAAAATCTAGAATCTGCATGTTAAATCATATGGATCCAGGACCTATCTCAAACATCCTGGAAGTATATTTCAAAAATATTTACTTAAATATATTTTTTAAATATACTTCCACCCAGGGACCTTCACCTTCAAAATTTTCAAGAAAATGGCTAAGGAACTTAAGGCGCATTTTCCCACTTGCAGAGACTTAAATGTGCGCCTAGAGGAGAACAAACTTCAAAATCACTCCAAATTGTAGCACCTAGTGTTAGAAGCCTCAAAATGCCTAAAAACTCACCAAGGAAGTCAAGGCGCCTTTCATCATTTGTTGAGTCACAAAAGTGCGCCCAAAATTAGTCAAATTCCTTCAAGAAAGGCAAGGCGCTCATCTTCATTTGTAAAATTATCAAATTGCGCCTTGAAGGGTAGGTATTGGAGATTATCAAAGAAAGTAGCACCTTAGTAGAAATCATTCAAAACTTGAAGTATACACTCCATATGTGTTAGGCGCAAATTTGCTCTTGTATAACTTCATTCCTTCACATGATGTGAATTTCTAAGTCCTTAGGATGATTGCGCCTTGAGAGAGTGGCCTTCATGGAGATTCCCAAAGTTGATCAAGCACACAAAATGTATATTTTAAGCCTAGGCGCACTTCACCCTATGAACAACCTCATTTTTGCGCCTAAGTTGAAGAGAACCTCATCCAATCCTAGGCGCTAATTTACACTTGTATGACTCCTAATTTGCGCCTAGCAATCATGAATTTCTAAAGACACCAAAATGGTGCCTAACAGTGAAAAAATACCTCAATGGTCTTAGGTGCACTTTCATGCATCCACATACTAACTTTGGCACCTAGAGGACCTAAGGTTTGAAGGCAAAGTGTTTGAAACTTTGAGAGTAGGCGCACTTTTCCACTCCTACCACCTAGATTTGCACCCTGGGAAAAGTTACATCAATCCACACTATGAAGTGGGCGCCTTGAGAAATAGAGATGTTTTAAGTCATCTCCAATTGATTGAGACCATAGAAATGCCAATACAAAGTCAATTTGGTGTAGGCACACTTTCACTCCTCTACAAACCAAAATGAGCACCTAAGGGAAAATTACTTCAAATAATGCTTTTGACTGGGTTCCTTGAGGAGGATTAGCATTCTAAGTCATTCCCATCACTTGAGATCATTAAAATGAGAAATATGAGGTCAATTAGAGTTAGGTGCACTTTCTTGTTCCTATACATCACCCTTGCCACCTGGAATACAAAGTGTTTGAAGTCACTAATCAAAGAACCCATATGTGTTAGGTGCATATTTCCACTTGAACAACCTTAGAATTGTGCCTAGGAAGAAAATACATGAAATGACACTTTGGAATGAGCGCCTAGAGGGAGAAAGTTATTCTAAGTCATGTTCAATCATTTGAAGGCATGAAAATAGCAAATATAAGACTAACTATCCAAGGCGCACTTTCACTTCCATACAAACCTCAATGAGCATCCTAAGGAAAGTCAATTAAGTTCATGTCCAAGAGTGAGCGCCTTGAGAGGAAGGATCACTCTAAGCTATCTTCAATTGTTGAAATCGTCAAAATGACAAATTTAAGGCCAAAAGAATCAAGGCGCAATTTTGCATCCTTACACACTAAGATGTGCGCCTACGCTTGCAGAAGGTTAATAAGGGTTTAAAAGTAACTTCTTTATGATATAAGGTGATTGATGTTGTTTCTTTGTTATGTTGTAGGAACGTTGATGGAGCTGAGGAAGTCATTTGAGGAACAAGGTGCTTGGAGTCACCTTCATCCTAGGAGTGAAGTCAAGAGGTTGCCATGTCAGAGAAGACATCATGCTATTGCTCCAAAGGTTCACATCAAGTTCAGCATACTTCATTATCCACATTGTAGAAGACATTCATCCATCACTTCAAGACTCTTCAATCTTCAAGTTTCCAAGAGAAGTCTCTTACTCTATACCATGAAGCATCATCATCATCTACACTACTCTCTACAATGAAGCATCACAGAAGATCAACCTATATCCTGCAAGAAGTACACAAAGTTAAGCAAATGAGCTACATACATCATACATTCAACTTACAATGAACAAGGCAAAGTCAATAAAGATACATGCCGAACATACAAGTTCAAAGCAATCATGTTCGAAGACATCACATAGATGATGCAATTTGGGAATATGTTGAGATGGCACCTACATGGCAAATACACATTATTCATCCAATCATAATTTGTGTTACATCCCCTTTTGTTTGAACAATAAATTATTAATTATGTCGTTAGTTGAGTACAACTACTTTTATATGAATGTGAAATTATTTGTTGGAAAAATGTATATGATGCCTTTTCTTTAATTGTGAATATTTTCTTACTTATATGTGAAAATGGATTGATGAAAATGATATTAATTATTGTCTGTATCATGGAAATGATTTAACCTTCTTTACTTGTATAAGTGGTTGCAGGACAAAACATGTGGCAAAGAAAAAGGGATATCAACAGGGAGAGGGTGATTACATGAATTGAAAAACAATAATTAAGCCAAATCTTAAGTCACCATAGCTTTGGCCAAGGCACATGAGTATATATATATATATATATATATATATATATATATATATTCTAGTGGTAAAAAAAAAGATTTATCTCTTAAGTTTATTAAATAAAATATTTGGGTCTTACCTTGTGGAGCGCTTGAAGTGTTTGAGCTGAAATCTTGTTTGCAACTTCCCTTTCTTCTCCACTCCATTGGAATGCAAGGGGGAACCGCTCCACCTTGCACTCAAACGTAGTGGAGGAGTGGTTTTCTTTGTGGGACGTCCATTCTTTCTTGGCATGCATTCACTTCATTATATTGGAGTAGGGAGAACTTCTGCACATTCCATTTTTTTATACATTTTTCTTTCATAGGAAGGCGGGGGAAGATAGGCGAAAGAAAGATATCGATTTGAAGTATCTTTGACTGAGCATTACCTTTTAGCGTGCAAGTTTTATAGATGGTTGGTGCATTTTTCTTCTGAGAACTTTTTGTCAACTCTATTTTGTGCAATTTGTCAAGCGGCCGCTGTCACCTATTTCAGTTGTTAGAGTAGTTGCGGCTAGCTTAACCCGATGCCAAAAGTCTTGTCAGGCAAGATCATGAATCTTCATTAATAGTTCATTTTATCATAGTGTTTGATGATCGAAATAACTCGCATCATACTATCTTTCTCTTTTCATGATTATGAGTTTCTGGATTAGTTTTCTGAAATCTGTAAATGCATTTCTTTATTCAAGCTTTCCGATTCTGTTGAAGCTTAGATCCTCTTGATACTAGACTTGTGTTTATTTATATATATAAGCATATATATATATGTATATTTTATATATATATATATCTGATTATATATACATATAATCATTTCTATTACTACAGCTGGTTATTATATTTACACTAAAAACAACGACACCGTTGTACCTTTATGATAGAGTAATTTCTGTCTATATATTTCTGTTCTGCACTTACTACGAACTGAAAGTTTGTCAAGTAAGACATTATGATATCATACAAAAACCTGCAATCATATACAAAAGAAGAAAATACTAAATTAATAACAATGTCAAGCAAGGGTGAAGGCTGACGACACAGTAGTGTCAGATATATATATACTAGAAATCCTTGGCCAAGGTTACGATGTAGATTAGGCATCTGTCAGCGATCAAGTACCAGATATACCACTGGTCAGAATGATCTTTCCAGTTAGGAGGTACCTATAGGGAAAAGATCCATCAGGAGGTATAGGTCTTGACACCAGGCTAGGATGCACATTGTTGTTAATTGATTCCTGTCATCACCCTTGTGAAGGGTCGGGTTTCTTTAGTTGAAGAAGCACGGGAGACCAAATGGTCTTGGTTGGGTGGTTAAAACCCTTGTTGATATTTCTTTTTCCAAAATCCAGAGGAGGATCTACAAACAAAATCCAGCAGGAAGCTATTCAAGTTGTACTCTTAATCTCTCTTATTATTTGAATTTCGTTGAAGAAAGTTAAATTATTATTGGTTGCATATAGTCAGATTACTTCAGTTGAAAATGAAAGTTAGTCGTAAATGTGAAATTTTATTGCATAGATAGTTAGTTAATCAAGTTTATCTTTCTGCTAAAATTCTGTTAATAGATAATTTTCTATTCTGTTAAATTAAAGAGAGTGTAACATATGGTATCAAAGCTACCAGGTTCTACACTGAACCTTGGGGCTCATCATGCTTAGAACATTGTAAATAGTTAATAATGTCTCTTCAGGATGGTATTGATAAGAAAAACACCCCGGAAAAAGGTTCGAGACCCTGCATCCATTCGACTATGTAAGATCAGACTATCTTATGATTACTCAAGTTGTTCACCCCCAGCAGATTTGGAGACAATAGCTGAAGCTTTGACAAGACTTTGGAGGGAGAGAAAGAAATGGACAGTCTTTGGAAAAGAGAAAGTAAAGTCCGCCATAATTGTAGAAGTAACTAAGACCAAAACCAAAGATCAAACTAAACCAGAAACATCTGAGGGAGATCGAGTTTCGATTCCTGGATATAAACTTATTCTATTTTTAGAGTTTAGTGATCAGGAGGAACCTATCACTGATAATGAAGATGATTTAGAAAACTGATCATAGAAAGTGATGATCATTTTGTATTGCAATAAATCTATCACAAGAAGTGATAGAAATTTTGTAATTACCTATCACAGGGAGTGATAGTCTTTCTCTTATAAATGAAAAAATTTGTACCATTTGCACTTAATATGAGTTTCAAATGATTATTTTTATTATGCAAATGAAGATTCCTTAAATACAGTGGAAAACTACTGAATAACAATAAGTCACAACCCAAAAACTAATTAAAACTCTTAAATTTCTTCAGGAACTTCATTGGAATGGAATATTCCAGAAATGAGTTCAGAGAAGATCAGAACAATGGCCCCATGGATAAACTGGATCAACTTTTGAACATGATGAAAACAACTCAGGACAGATTAGCACACCTAGAAAGAAGGGTAGAAGGGCAATTTGAGATAAGAGAAGAAGGATCTGAAAACCATAGTGACTGGCATGAAGATAACTTGAAAATCTTAAGTTTAGGACTCAAGAGGAGCAAATTGGCTGATGAGTTAGCCAAGGATATGAAAAAGATAAAACCTCCTAAATTCGAAGGTTCTACTTCGGGAGATGCCGTGGAAGCTTGGCTAACAGAAACGGAGAAGTACTTTGAACTTCGGGACTATTCTGATAACTCTAAAGCAGCATGGGCAGCTTACCAATTGGCAGGAGAAGCTGCCACATGGTGGGAAAACAAGAGGGCTGAAATGGGATTGGCAATAGTTGATGTGTCTTGGGAGCAATTTGTGAAGATATTCTGCCAAAGATGGCTGCCCTAGTTATTTTATGATAAAAAATTGTTGGATTTTGAAAACCTTAGGCAGGGACTCCTAACTATCAACGAGTACTAGGAGAAATATACCTGACTACTCAAATATGTCCCACAGTATCGACAAGATGAAAACTTTCGAGTACAAAGTTCATTATGGGGTTAAACAATCGTATTGGAGGGCCAGTGGATCTTTTAGCACCCCGAACTATGGATGAAGCTTATGAGAAAGCTGTTCGACAGGAACAGAGGTTAAAGAAAAATGATTCCTTCAGGGACAAAAAGCACAACAGGGGTAAGTGGGACCAGAATTAGCAGAATTTCAAGAAGGGATACAATAATAACCAGTTCAAAAAGAACAATAACAATCCTCGGAAGGATGAGAACTTCACTAATAAAAGCACTGAAAGGAAAGGACCACCAGGAGGATGTTTTAATTATGGAGGAGAACACTATGCAAATCAGTGCCTCTCTAAGATTCAACAAGGATAGCAACAACGAGAACCCCTACCACCTCAACAGACCATATTTCAGCAAAGAATTCATGCAGCAGTTGACAATAGACAAGTAGAGTACCAGGTTGCTCCTATAGAAACTCCAGGTATGCTTTATG
Source organism: Cunninghamia lanceolata (assembly GCA_027924645.1). Classification (NCBI taxonomy): domain Eukaryota; kingdom Viridiplantae; phylum Streptophyta; class Pinopsida; order Cupressales; family Cupressaceae; genus Cunninghamia; species Cunninghamia lanceolata. The sequence continues at coordinate 3,314,661 of BSBN01000163.1, read as the reverse complement.
GAAACCCAATAACTATTTTAATAGATACATGAGCCACTGAATGTTTTATATCACCTAAGTTACTGGGAAGGTTCCCTAAAACAACTGGGTTTATGGCTAAATCATGGATGGTTGAATATGCTAATTAGACGAGAGCTCGGGTAGAGCAATGTCTGTTTGAAGCAAAGATTGAATTTCCAGACTTCACTACAGAGGTCAACCTTTACGTAGCACCTCTAGGGTCCTATGATGTGATCATTGGAATGAATTGGTTAAAAGAACATAGGGCTAAGGTCGACTGTTATGCTAAGATAGTAGAATGCATAGATGATTTAGGGAATTTGGTGCGGATTCAAGGGAAACAACGAGAAGTTAAGGTGCGGCAAATTTCGGCTATGCAGTTGAAAAGAAATAGAAGAAAGGGATGCAAATTGTTTGTGGTCAAGATGGAAGCGGTTAGTGAAGGGATAGAGCATTCCCAGAATAGGAAGAGAAAATTGGGAATCGAAGATGAGAAAGAAATCTTCGCTGAAAAATACCCATATCTCCGAGAATATCAAGATGTATTTCCTGAGGAACTACTTGGGTTACCACCTAGAATTTTTTTTAGATTTTGCTATTGACCTTGTACCAGGGCTGAACCTATTTCAAAAGTACCTTACCGTATGACCACACTAGAGCTGGTAGAGTTAAAAGCACAATTACAGGAATTAATGGATAAAGGTTTGATTCAGCCAAGTGTTTCACCATGGGGTGCCCCAGTAATTTTTGTTAAAAAGAAGGATGGGACTCTTTGTCTATGTATAGACTACCGAATGTTAAATAAACTTACCATCAAGAACAAATATCCCTTACCTCGAATAGATGATTTGTTTGATCAAATGAAAGGGGCTGTAGTATTTTCAAAAATAGATTTGAGATCGGGATATCATCAACTCAACTCAGGTTAAAAGAAGACATTCATAAGATGACTTTTAGAACTAGATATGGGCACTATGAGTTCACAGTTCTACCATTTGGGCTTATTAATGCCCTAGCCGCATTCATGAATTTGATGAACAATGTATTTAGAGATAGCCTGGATAAGTTTGTTTTGGTATATTTAGATGACATTCTTATTTACTCCAAAAATGAGGAAGAGCACCTGCAACACCTTCAAATAGTTCTTCAGCGGTTAAGGGAACACAAACTATATGGAAAATTGTCAAAATGTACCTTCTTTCAGAAAGAAATACAATATTTGGGGCATGTTATAGTGGCTAAAGGAATTGCAGTGGACCTTGCTAAGATCAAAGCCATAGTGGATTGGCAAGTACTAAAGAATGTTCCAGAGGTTAGGAGTTTCATGGGATTAGCTGGATACTATAGGAGATTTGTTAGAGATTTTTCTAGAATTGCTCATCCCATTACCTCTCTTCAAAGGAAAGGAAAAAGATTTGAATGGATTGAAAAATGTCAAGAGGCATTTGATCTATTAAAGGAAAAACTAACAACCGCTCCAATATTGACAGTACCGGATCCTAATGGTCGTTTTGTGGTTATAATAGATGCATCTGGAGAAGGATTGGGCAGAGTATTAATGCAAGAAGGAAAGGTAGTGGCTTACGAATCCCAAAAACTAAAACAATATGAGAAAAACTATGCACCCCATGTTTTAGAGTTGGCAGCTATTGTTCATGCTCTGCAAATGTGGAGACATTATTTGTTAGGAAAAACTTTTGAACTCAAGACAGATCATCAAGGTTTGAAATATATATACACACAACCCAATCTAAATGCTTGATAGAGGAGATGGATGGAGTTAATCACCGATTGTGATTTTGAGATCAGTTACATTAAGGGCAAGGAAAATAGAGTAGCTGATGCCTTGAGTCGACAGAAGCATATAACGGCAATGGTATCCATCAACACTGATTTTAGAAACCAGGTGATTCCGAAATTGGAAGAAGATGAATATTATTTGCAAGTTCGGGAAGCTCTGTAGTCAAATCCACAAGAGCCTAAATATGAAGGTTTTCACATTGAAGCGGATGGACTTTTGAGATTTAAAGGAAGAATGTATATTCCAAAGTCTTCTGAGCTAAGGAAAAAGATATGGAGAGAAGTTCACACCGCACCATATTCAAGACACCCCAAAGTAACCAAGATGTTAGCTAATGTCAAACCATTATATTTTTGGAGGGGAATGAAAAAGGACATAGCAAAATTTGTGGTAGAATGTTTTGAATGTCGGAAGGTAAAAGCAGAGCATCAGCATCCAGCAGGACTACTTCAACCCCATAGCGTACCTGATTGGAAATGGTAGATTATTAGCATGGATTTTGTACAAGGTTTACCTTTGACCAGGAACATGCATAATGCCATATTGGTGGTAGTGGATAAACTCACAAAAGTGGCACATTTCATACCAAGGAATTTAATGGATGGAGCACTAGTGATCACCCAAAAATTTGTACAGGAGATTTTTCGTCTCCATGGAATACCAGAAAAGATCATATCTGATAGGGATGCCCCGATGACATCCAGATTTTGGTAAACCTTATTCTCAGCCTTGGGGACTCAGTTAAATATTAGTACAGCATATCATCCCGAGACAGATGGTCAGATGGAGAGGGTAAATCAAATTTTAGAGGATTTACTTAGAATGTACTATATGGATCAACAATACAGATGGGAAGAATATTTACCCTTGGTAGAATTTGCCTATAACAATTCATATCAGTCAGCAATAAAAATGGCACCTTTCGAGGCACTCTATGGTAGGAAATGTACAACCCCTATAAGTTGGAATAGGTGGGAAGACAGGATCATTATAGGACCCGAGATGCTTCAAGAAATGGAGGAGCAAGTAAGAATAATCAGACAGAGATTGAAAGAAGCCAAGGACAGGCAAAAGAGTTATGCTGGTGCAAAACGTGTTCCCAGACAGTTTGTAGTGGGAGAAAAAGTTCTATTATGAGTGAAAGCACAGAAAAGCTCAATAAAATTTGGGAAAGCCTCTAAATTAGCCCCGAGATATGTGGGATCTTTTAAAGTTCTTGAAATCATCAATCTTGTGGCTTACATAATTGCTCTACCCCCGACTCTCACCAGAATTCATAATGTATTTCATATTTCTTATCTTAAGAAATATTATGTAGACTCTGAGCATATGATTGATTGGAAATCATTGCAGGTACGGGACCCTGGGGTGATCACAAAAGAGCCACTCCGAGTACTCGAGATACGTAAACTGCACTTACGTAATTACGAGGTGGTGCAATGTAAGGTCCAGTGGGACCAGTATTCAGAAGAGAATGCCACTTGGGAAGATTATGATGAGATCCATAAAAAAATTACTTATTTATTTCCAAACAATTGAGACTAATGTGAAAACTATGTGATTAAACCCTTTATTTTCCTTATTGATAAATAATCATCGAGGACGATGATTCTTGAGGGGAAGAATATGTTACATCCCCTTTTGTTTGAACAATAAAATATTAATTATGTTGTTAGTTGAGTACAACTGCTTTCATATGAATGTGAAATTATTCGTTGGAAAAATGTATATGATGACTTTTCTTTAATTGCGAATATTTTCTTACTTATATGTGAAAATGGATTGATGAAAATGATATTAATTATTGTCTGTATCATGGAAATGATTTAACCTTCTTTACTTGTATAAGTGGTTGCAGGACAAAACAGGTGGCAAAGAAAAAGGGATATCAATAGGGAGAGGGTGATTACAGGAATTGAAAAACAATAATTAAGCCAAATCCTAAGTCACCGTAGTCTTGGCCAAGGCACATGAGTATATATATATATATATATATATATATATATATATATATATATATATATTAGTAGTAAAAAAAAGATTTATCTCTTAAGTTTATTAAATAAAATATTTGGGTCTTACCTTGTGGAGTGCTTGAAGTGTTTGAGCGGGAATCTTGTTTGTAACTTCCCTTTCTTCTCCACTCCATTGGAATGCAAGGGGGAACCACTCCACCTTGCACTCAAATGTAGTGGAGGAGCGGTTTTCTTTGTGGGACGTCCATTCTTTCTTGGCATGCATTCACTTCATTATATTGGAGTATGGAGAACTTCCGCACATTCCATTTTTTTTATGCATTTTTCTTTCATAGGAAGGCGGGGGAAGATAGGTGAAAGGAAGATATCGATCTGAAGTATCTCTGACTGAGCATTACCTTTTAGCGTGCAAGTTTTACGGATGGTTGGTGCATTTTTCTTCTGAGAACTTTTTGTCAACTCTGTTTTGTGCAATTTGCCAAGCGGCCGCTGTCACCTATTTCAGTTGTTAGAGCAGTTGTGGCTAGCTTAACCCGACGCCAAAAGTCTTGTCAGGCAAGATCATGAATCTTCATTAATAGTTCATTTTATCATAGTGTTTGATGATCGAAATAACTCGCATCATACTTTCTCTTTTCATGATTCTAAGTTTCCGAATCAGTTTTCTGAAATCTGTAAATGCATTTCTTTATTCAAGCTTTCCGATTCTGTTGAAGCTTAGATCCTCTTGATACTAGACTTGTGTTTATTTATATATATATATAATCATTTCTATTACTATAGCTGGTGTATTATATTTACACTGAAGAATAATGAAACCGTTGTACCTTTATGATAGAGTAATTTCTGTCTATATATTTCTGTTCTGCACTTACTATGAACTGAAAGTTTGTCAAGACATTTATGATACCATGCAAAAACCTGCAATCATAAACAAAAGAAAATACTAAATTAATAACAATGTCAAGCAAGGGTGAAGGCTGATGACACAATAGTGTCAGATATATATATATACTAGAAATCCTTGGCCAAGGTTATGATACATATTAGGCATCTGTCAGCGATCAAGTACTGGATATACCACTAGTCAGAATGATCCTTCCAGTTAGGAGGTACCTATAGGGAAAATATCAATCAGGAGGTATAGGTCTTGACACCAGGCTCAAAGGCACATTGTTAATTGATTCTTGTAATCACCCTTGTGAAGGGTTGGGTTTCTTCAGTTGAAGAAGCACGGGAGACCAAATGGTCTTGGTTGGGTGGTTAAAACCCTTGTTGATATTTCTTTTTCTAAAATCCAGAGGAGGATCTACAAACAAAATCAGCAGGAAGCTATTCAAGTTGTACTTCTCTTAATCTCTCTTATTATTTGAATTTCGTTGAAGAAAGTTAGTTAAATTATTATTGGTTGTATATAATCAGATTACTTCAGCTGAAAATGAAAGTTAGTTGTAAACGTGAAATTGTATTGCATAGATAGTTAGTTAATCAAGATTATCTTTTTGCTAAAATTCTGTTAATAGATAAGTTTCAATTCTATTAAATTAAAGAGAGTGTAACAATTTGCCACATCATTCAAGAAGCAAGAAGCCAAAGAGAATGCCCATGTGGAAGATGCTCTAAAGATTCCATTTTATCCTTATCTTCTTGGAAAACATGCCATCATTGCCTCTCTTATGTACTAAAAATAGCAAGTTGTAACTACTTGCTGAGATGGCATGATCATGGCCCTTGGCTATCTGAATTGATCCAGGCCATTCATTATAATTCTGGACTTATATATAAAGGCCTTGTTGCCTCATTTGTAAGATATATAATAATAGTTAGTAGGCAGCTAGTAGTAGAGTAGAGTGGGAGGAGACTCTTGAAATTCTCTGAGTACTTGAAGTTGTAAATATTTCTCAAGAGTAATGCAAAGACATTGGAGCTCGTTTGGTGTTAAGTGTTGTCTTGTGAAATGACATGGTTTCTTGTATCTTAATTGAATGGAGAGATGTTTCTAAGTAGATTAGAATTTCAATAGTAGAAGTTCATTGTTGTAATGTATGTATGTGTCGGATATTTGATCAACTCCTAGCTCATGCTTTTAACATTCATCGTTGGTGAAGTGTTGTGTAAAGCTAGTCTGAGCTTCATTTGCTTGAGTTCGATTATGGATGCTTGTTTGAGCTGCGCCGTTCAATAGGTGATTATATGAGCTTTCATGATTTGAAAACCTCTTGCTATCCTTAGGAGATTGCACCAACTTCATGTAGTTGTAGGCACCCTTGGCGAAGTGGAGTTAGGTTGATTAAGGAGTTTGTCTATTCATGCATCATCATTGCCTGATTAACCTTAGATTATTTCCTCTAAACCTTTATCTTTTCCCTTTTCTTTATTATTGAAGCATTGTACATATATCATCCACACTGAAAGGAGAAATAAGCTAAGTGAAGCAAGAAGAAGTCTGCGTAAGTCCTATTGTGACCTAATCACACATCGCCCCATTGCAAATGGGGACCCCCCTTTATTTTTGAAGCTCCTGTGCTTTTCACTAAGTTTTGGATGATGTCTTTGGTTTATGTCATGATGAGTCACTGGTGTGTGAGTCTATAGCATTGCCAAATTGTCGAGTCATTTGAGAGGGACAACACTGCAACATAGGCAAGTGGTGATTTCAAGATTCTAATTGGGGTTTCAAACATTGAAAATGACTAAGTTTGTAAGAGCATGACCAAGACTTCCTACATGAACAATGAAATGTCAACCTTCAAAATACTTTAGACACTAAAATTTTGTAAGAAGGGACTATCATAAGCCTAGGCACATCTTGTCACCTAAGCAAACCTAGATGAGCACCTAAGGTGAGAACTTGAAGATCTAGATGCAATTTCACACTCACAACAGGGATATGCACCTAGACAAACAAGGGCATAAAATTGTTAAGTTTGTTCATAACTTGAAGCAAGAGGATCTTCCAACATCAATACATTAGTTTGAATTCATTAAATTGAGCATAAACACATGATGGATTTAGGCGCACATTTCCACTTAAACAACCTCATTTCAATGCCTAAGGAAATAACATGTTTAGATCCATAAATTTTGGGAGTATTGAGTTGGCTAAGTCTTCATGATCACACACAAATGACTTAAATCCATCTATGATGAGGTAAATGTCTATTTGAACTAGGGCACAATTATGCATCTCTACAATCATCTTCTGGCGCCTTGAAGTCAAATGCATCAAAACCATGAGAATGGTGCCTAGGGATGAGATGGTCTTCATAGGAGTTTAACAAGTGTCTGAAACTATGAGATGCTAAGGAATGAGCTAAGTTTATCTAGGCGCATATCCTTATCCCTACAAACCAATTTCAGCGCCTAGCAATGAAGGAAGTTTGGAATCTCTAATTGTCAAAGAACTAGCCAAAGTAAACAAAGGCGCATATCTTCATCTGTACACTCACAAATCAGCACTTAAGATAAAAGAGCATTAATTCTTGTCAAGGCGCCAATCTATGTCTATACAACCTTCAAAATGCGCCTTGAAAGATTGCATTGGATTGAAGTCTTTAGAAACTCAAAGAAACTACTAAGGAGATAAGGCGCTAATTTCATCCTTCAAAATCATAAAATGCGCCTAGCAATCTAGAAGTTCCAAAGACCTTAGATCTGCACCTAGGTTGAAGAAGGCACTCATCCAATTCAAGGCGCCACCTTACACTCATATGACTCCCAAATGGCGCCTAAGGTAATGAAGAATTTTAGAAGGGTTTAAAACATGCTTGAAATCCATTAAAGTGTCAAGAGGAAGCCTCTAGGAAGTTAAGGCACACTTTTGCATCATTAGAGACCTAAATCTATGCCTAGCCTTAAGGGGCATGATTTAAGGAAGTTTAGGCGCTCATTTCTATTGGTTAAATCATCTTATTGCACCTTCCCATAGTATATGAGTTTAACTTGATGAAACTTGATGCATGAAGCCTCATCCAATCTAGGCACTAATATAGACTTGTTCATCTCTCAACATGCGCTTAGCCACCATGGAGTTCAAAGACACCTCCAATGAGCGCCTTGGGAGAAAGTGCATGAGATGACCTTTTGGAGTGGGCGTCCAGATGAGAGGAGTTATTTTGAGTCATCTTCAAATGTTTGGAAGTGTGAAAAGTCAAATGTAAAGCCAATTTTAGCTAGGCGCAGTCTCACTACTGTACAATCTAAGAATTGCGCCTTAAGTTAGAACACATAGATTAACATCTAAGAATTGCGCCTTGAAGGGAAAGAAGGATCATTTCAAGTTATCTCCAATTGCTTGAAGGCATGAAAATAGCAAGTATAAAGACATTTAAGTCTAGGCGCACTTTCTATCAATACCAAACATTTTTGGCGCCTAGGAGGAAAATGCACGAAATGACATCTTTGAGTGATTTCCTTGAAGGATATAAAAATGATAAATATGAGGTCAATTAGAGTTAGGTGCACTTTAGCTGTCCTGCACACCAAGATCTGTGCCTTGACTTGGAGGAGCTAGTAGATGTTTTAAAATGATTTCTATGTGTTTATGAGATTCAGTGTTTGTCAATAGTTTAATATGTGGTTTTCTCTATCTTGTAGGAACATCAACAAAGCTGAGAAATCATTCAAAGAGCTAGAGCTTGGAATCACCTTCATGCAAGGAGTGAAGTAAAGATTGAAGATAGCTGCTGCAAATAAACACTTCACCGTCATCATGCTGGAACACTTCATCATCAATGGCATCACGTTCAAAGACATTCATCCATTCAAGCTTCAAGTTCTTTCAACAACTTCAAGTCTCTGAGATGTCTCTTACTACAAGCTAAGAAGGAAGCATCATCATCCTCATTACTTTCCACGAAGAAGATCAACCTATATCCTGCAAGAGAAGAAGTACAGAGTTAGACAAATGAGCTACAAGCATCATACATATTCAACTTACAATGAACAGGGTAGAATCAACAAGAATACATTCCCAAGCATTCAAGTTCATTTAAGCAATCACATCAAAGACATCACACAGATGATGCAATTTGGGAATATGCCGAGGTGGCACCTATGTGGCATATACATTTTATTCACCAATCATAGTTCGCCACATTATTCAACAAGCAAGAAGCTAAAGAGGACGTCCATGTGGAAGATGCTCTAAAAGATTCCATTTTATCCTTATCTTTTTAGAAAACATGCCTTTATTGCCTCTCTTATGTACTAAAAATAGCAAGTTGTTGTAACTACCTACTGAGATGGCATGATCTAGGCCCTTGGCTACTTGAATTGATCCGAGCCATTCATTGTAATTCTGGACTTCTATATAAAGGCCTTGTTGCCTCATTTGTAAATATAGTAGTCAGTAGGCAGTAGAGTAGTAGAGTAGAGTAGAAGAGACTCTCAAAATTCTTTGAGAGTACTTGAAGTTGTAAATATTTCTTAAGATTAATGCAAAGACATTGGAGCTTGTTTGGTGTTAAGTGTTGTCTTGTGGAATAACATGGTTTCCTGTATCTTGATGAAATGGAGAGATGTTTCAAAGTAGATTACAAGTTGATTAGTAGCTCATTGATGTTATGCATGTTGTATTGAATATTTGATCAACTCCTAGCTCATGTTTTTGACATTCATCGTTGGTGAAGTGTTGTGTAAAGCTAGTTTGAGTTTCATTATAATTTGCTTAAGTTCGATTGTGGATGCTTGTTTGAGCTGCACCGTCTAATGGGTGCTTATATGAGCTTTCATGATTTGAAAACCTTTCACTATCCTTAGGAGATTGCACCAACTCCATGTAGTTGTAGGCATCTTTGGCAAAGTGGAGTTAGGTTTATTAAGGAGTTTGTCTATTCATGCATCATCATTGCTTCATTGACCTTAGATTAGTTTGTCAAAACCTTTATCTTTTTTCTTTTCTTTATTGTCGAAGCATTGTACATATATCATCCACACTGAAAGGAGAAATAAGCTAAGTGAAGCAGGAAGAAGTCGGAGTAAGTCCCTTTGTGATTACCAGCAAGATCACATGTATTCACTGAGTTTATCCAATGCAAATCACGAATAAGGAACCTTGAAGTTGTCCCACTAGATCACATAGCTTAGCCTTTGAGAGACTTTACTCAAGAGGGAGTGGGATACTTAGTGTTTTACTCTATTGTTGTGTTGTCTAAAAACAATCATCAACAAGTCCTTTTGTGATTATTAGCAAGATCACATGTATTCACTGAGTTTATCCATTGCAAATCACGAATAAGGAACCTTGAAGTTGTCTCACTGGATCACATAGCTTAGCCTTTGAGAGACTTTACTTAAGAGGGAGTGGGATACTTAGTGTTTTACTCTATTGTTGTGTTGTCTAAAAACAATCATCAACATTTTTGGCGCTAGAAGGAGGCCATGAACATGGATATTCTTCATTTCAAGTAGAGCAACAAGATACTCTGAGTAGTGGATTGAAGTTTGAATTGAGCTTTGAAGGAAAAAATTTGAGATTTCAAGATATCTCTTATGTCAAAAATCCAAAAAAAATAGAAAAATCAAAAAATACAAAAAAAGTAAAAAATTGAAAATACCAAAAAATATATAGACATGGATTTCTCAAAAATTTCAAGGCAGTTCAAGGTGGATCATTCTCAAAGTGATGTTCTTCAGCTTTGGTGGACTTTGAATGCACAACTTCATCCTAAGAGTTTGAGTGACTTTGCATCAAGGAAAGGGTGTAGAATTCACGACAGTAATGGACACGAGGAGTTATACTGCATGACATTTTTATCAAGTATGGAATTAGTATTGCAAGGGAAAATTTCTTTTTCATAGTTACATGAGCTGATTGTTCCTACAAAGGTGCTTCTCAAAGTTCTATTTGATGAAAGAGAGTTCTTCATAAGCTTCAAGAAAATGATCACGAAAAGACTAAGCATTGAGAAGGACCTGCCGGCAGAAGAAATGTTGATTCCAGGTGGTTGGTGCAGAATTCATTAAATAGCTCATTCAGAACTCACATGTTCATGTTGTCAGGAAGCCATTCATCAAGTGAAGGAGCAATTGAGGTTGGAAGAAGAATCCAAAGTACAACTAAAATTAGATGGCTTGTGGAGCAAATGTCTTCAAGAAAAAGGAGAAGATGTTCCCTTGTTATTCAACAATGAAGATAGCATAGGTAAGATTGATAATCAAGTGGAGAGTCGATTTGCATACCTTCTTCCAAGCAAGAACAAACTTGCTGAAGTTGAAAAGGAAATAGAGGATATTCAAACGAAGGCAAGTGACGAACAGGATGTTGATTCTGCCATCAAAGAAGAAAATAACTCGAGTTCTTTGCAAGAAGATGAATTCCTTGATGAACACTCATTCATGCTACATAGGGAGATCCTTGAAAGTGAGTTGCATGAAGTGCAGAAAGAGTTTTTGGAAGATAGTCAACTGGATGCATTGCAAGAAGCACTCCGAGCCATCATCGAAAATGTATCAAATGAACAGCAATTCGGAGGGGCGCTCGACGCTCCCATGGATCAAATACAACGAGAGTTCCTGCCAAAGTCATCCCAAGATGAACAAGTTGATGAAATGGAGATCAAGGTTGACAAGCAATTCAAATTGATGCTAGGCCCACTGCTGATGATGCATGTTGTGGATGCAAGTGGGATGATCCATCACCAACTTTGACCTCCGGACATATTGGTAGTCGACAAGCATGAATTTTTACTTCTGGACAAAGACCATCAGGTTGTATCTCTCCTTGCTCTTGATTGGAAAGATTTTGAATTTGATGATTACAAATTTCCAAATGATGAGTATGAAGAATATGAGTTTGACTATGGAAATTCAGGAAAAGCAACTTGTGTTTGGATAAATCATGGTCCTTTTGAATTGCCACAATTAATAATCTTGTGCAAAATTTTGTCTGAATATGAGAAATGTATTGTGCAAGATCTTTTTTCTGAATTCAAAGATAAATTTGCAAAACTTCGTACATTCACTTGCACATTGTTACTCTTGTTCATTCTGAGAAATCATGTTAGGGCTTGTATATACTTAGGTGTCCTGGGTCGCACTCGTCTGTTGTTTTAGAGTAGGGCTTTCATTTTGTGTTGCATCTTAGAGTAGATTTGCTCCCTTGAGGTCATTTGACTCAAGTGTTGGTTTGTCCTTAGCTTAGTTTTGCTTTCATGTTGTTTGCTCGCTGTTTGCTTTCCTTAGTTTAGTGGTTTGTCTTGCTTTCGTAGATTAGTTGTTCGCTGTCCATAGTTTTGTTGTTTTGCTTTCATAGATTAGTTTTCGGTTGCTTAGTTTAGTTGGTTTGTCATGTTGGGTTCCCCTATTTGTAAGAAGGTGATGTTGTCCCTAAACACACACACGAGTTTCAATTCGTGATAACATGTTAGTTCATTTCTTAGACATCCATTCATGAAAGTCTTAGAGTCCGAAGATGTTTTTTCTTTCAATTTATCATCTTGTTAGACTTTGGACTTGACTCAGAAACTAATCATATATTGTGTCTTGACACTATTATCTTCTGGTCATAATGTTTTAAAATGTTGAATCTAAATTTAATAAATTCTTATGTTTTCCTTTGAAAAACTTTGGCCATGATTGATGGATTTCCCGTGGATCCCATCACTAGTGTCGGATAGCATGACTGCTTGCTCTTGGGAGATGAGTCAATTGTTTGGTATTGCTTGAAATATTTTGAGGTTATATCTTACATATCTTAATAATCCTAAAGTTTCTAGGAAAGTCTTTGTGAGCCTGGATCAAGTGAAAATCTCAAGGTAGTTCATGATTCCACTCCATTCCATAATAAACATTTTGCATACCTCCATCCATTTCATTCCATTCATCACCTCCTATACACAATAAAAGTGTCCATCTTTTCCATCCAATAATAAATTCAAGTCTGATGTCTGAATCATTTGAATAATCCTGTTGTTCGTTGCATACTCCAAAAGGATAAATTGAAGTCCTTATGAACAAATCATTCAGAGTTCACTCATGTCACTATCCATTCAAATGACCCTTAGCCACTACATACAAGGCAAGGTCAAGATGGTTGTATTCCTATCCGCTCCGTCTAAAATCCATCATTTTCCATTATCCACCCATCATATATGTATCCCCTCCGCCTTCGTTACCATGTAAAGCCTAAAAGCATATGGCTACGCACTTTCCATCATATGTCATACCTTGATTTACCTAACTCATATAACCATATTTCCTTTATCCATTTACCCGTTTCCTAATCATGATCAATGAATGTAAGTGTTGTCTAAATGAGAAGCTTGCAATCCTTCCACCCATCCCATAGTTCCACGAAATAAATATTCAGATGCTTTTGCCCACCAAGCATATAAATTCCTAAAAATCCATAAATCTTTATGCCTTAGAGCACAATTACAAGAAATCAAAACAAAACATATTCAAAAGGCTATTCCATTTTCATGCTTTCAATAGAGAAAAGCTTAAGAATGATATTCTGGGTACCTAAGTCTAGGAAGCTGAATCCAAAGAGGCTTCTGCATCCGAAGGATCCACTTCCATTCCATTTCCATTCCATCTCCAATTCCAAATTTCTTCATCCCACGAAATAAAATCAAAAGAAAATTCTAAGTTTGTGTGGGTCATGAAGCTACCATCTCACCCATATCACCGTTCCCGTCTCTTCATTCCCTTCCCTTCCATTTGCAAGCTTCGAAGTTTAGGTCGGTTCGAGCAGACATTGATTATGGTTTCATTCCATTCATTCCGCTATATACCATCCATTTCCACTACATTTCCCATCATCCAATATATCTCGTCATTCACCTTTTTTATGTTTGGATACACTTTTCATTTACCTACCATATAATCCACATCATAATCCACTCTTTCCATATCATTTTGTCATTTCCTGCCAACATCAGTAAGTACAATAACTTGACATGGTTTGCGTATGGACCATCATGTTGTCTACAGAATTAGACTCTGGAGTTCCTTCTATTCGTTACCATGGTGAAAACCTGGCAAACAGGTGCCGTGTGTAATGGCCATTGGTGTTAAACAAAAAAAAAATGAAAAAAATAGTAAAGAGAAATTTTTCATCCATAGGTGAAAACCACCTTTGGTGGCGCCTTGGATAAGTACCATGATGAAAACCTGGCAAACAGGCATCATGCATAGAGACACAATGTCTCGTTTCATTTCATTATCATCTTTGTTCCGCCATCACTTTGTTCAAGGTCATTGCATATCCCGTTTCAGCCATATGTTCATGTGTTCATTCATTCGCTTTCCATGAATTTATCTAGCTTAAGATAGGCGAGCTCAGATAATCCTAGTTTCTAAGAGATGGGAACGAACGCAAGTGTCCACACTTGAATCCTCAAAGTATGGATAGTCGCGCTGGCAATTGGTTTTGATTCTTTGTGAAGGTAGTTGTGTTTATTTGATCTGGTGTGTGGGTGTACATGGAAATGTTGAAACTTGACTTTTGTTTATCCTTGGAACACTTAAGAAACTATTTTAATTGCAATTTATCTTTAATCACACATCAGGAGATGTAGTGTCTTGATCCAATCTATGATTCTTTTCCTTTTTGAGTTCGTTGTCTAGCTAGTTGATGAGTAGAGGAGTGTTTGAAGTTTCTAGGTCTGTATTGAGTCTTTGTCTCTGAAATGTTTAGGAACATTTATTCGGGTTGACGCTAGATGTTGTGACCTAATCACACATCGCCCAATTGCATATGGGGACCCCCTTTTTTTTGAGCTCCGATGCTTTTCTTGCATTTTGGATGATGTCTTAGGTCCGTTTCCTCGTCCAATTCAACAATGAGTCTCTCCTAGGAGGCTTTGCTTTAAAACTAGAGGTCTCACCTGGAACATGAACTTGCAATAATGAAGTCTTGATCAAATTCCATTCAAAGGGGAAACCAGGAAGTCATCTATCAAGGTTCAAATGAACACTGAGATCAATCCTGATGCATGTTTGAGATCCTGAAAATGACTTAGTCTAATATCCTGATATCCTGAAAATCCTGAAAATTGGCTAAGTCTGAAATCTAGTGGATCCTCAAAAATCTAGAATCTGCATGTTAAATCATATGGATCCGGGACCTATCTCAAACATCCTAGAAGTATATTTCAAAAATATTTAAAGTACATATACTTAAATATATTTTTTAAATATACTTCCACCCAGGGACCTTCACCTTCAAAATTTGCAAGAAAATGGCTAAGGAATTTAAGGCGCATTTTCCCACTTGCAGAGACTTAAATGTGCGCCTAGAGGAGAACAAACTTCAAAATCACTCCAAATTGTAGCGCCTAGTGTTAGAAGCCTCAAAATGCCTAAAAACTCACCAAGGAAGTCAAGGCGCCTTTCATCATTTGTTGAGTCACAAAAGTACGCCCAGAATTAGTCAAATTCCTTCAAGAAAGGCAAGGCGCTCATCTTCATCTGTAAAATTATCAAATTGCGCCTTGAAGGGTAGGTATTGGAGATTATCAAAGAAAGTAGCACCTTAGTAGAAATCATTCAAAACTTGAAGTATACAATCCATATGTGTTAGGTGCGAATTTGCTCTTGTATAACCTCATTTTGGCGCCTTCACATGATGTGAATTTCTAAGTCCTTAGGATGATTGCGCCTTGAGAGAGTGGCCTTCATGGAGATTCCCAAAGTTGATCAAGCACACAAAATGTATATTTTAAGCCTAGGCGCACTTCACCCTATGAACAACCTCATTTTTGCGCCTAAGTTGAAGAGAACCTCATCCAATCCTAGGCGCTAATTTACACTTGTATGACTCCTAATTTGTGCCTAGCAATCATGAATTTCTAAAGACACCAAAATGGTGCCTAACAGTGAAAAAATACCTCAATGGTCTTAGGTGCACTTTCATGCATCCACATACTAACTTTGACGCCTAGAGGACCTGAGGTTTGAAGGCAAAGTGTTTGAAACTTTGAGAGTAGGCACACTTTTCTACTCCTACCACCTAGATTTGCGCCCTGGGAAAAGTTACATCAATCCACACTATGAAGTGGGCGCCTTGAGAAACAGAGATGTTTTAAGTCATCTCCAATTGATTGAGACCATAGAAATGCCAATTCAAAGTCAATTTGGTGTAGGTGCACTTTCACTCCTCTACAAACCAAAATGAGCGCCTAAGGGAAAATTACTTCAAATAATGCTTTTGACTGGGTTCCTTGAGGAGGATTAGCATTCTAAGTCATTCCCATCACTTGAGATCATTAAAATGAGAAATATGAGGTCAATTAGAGTTAGGTGCACTTTCTTGTTTCTATATATCACCCTTGGCGCATAGGAATACAAAGTGTTTGAAGTCACTAATCAAAGAACCCATATGTGTTAGGTGCATGTTTCCCACTTGAACAACCTCAAAATTGTGCCTAGGAAGAAAATACATGAAATTGCACGTTGGAATGAGCACCTAGAGGGAGAAAGTTATTCTAGGTCATGTTCAATCATTTGAAGGCATGAAAATAGCAATTATAAGATTAAGTATCCAAGGCGCACTTTCACTTCCATACAGACCTCAATGAGCGCCCTAAGGAAAGTCACTTAAGTTCATGTCCAAGAGTGAGCACCTTGAGAGGAAGGATCACTTTAAGTTGTCTTCAATTGTTGAAATCGTCAAAATGACAAATTTAAGGCCAAAAGGATCAAGGCGCACTTTTGCATCCCTGCACACTAAGATGTGCGCCTAAGCTTGCAGAAGGTTAATAAGGGTTTAAAAGTAACTTCTTTATGATATAAGGTGATTGATGTTTCTTTGTTATGTTGCAGGAACGTTGATGGAGCTGAGGAAGTCATTTGAGGAACAAGGTGCTTGGAGTCACCTTCATCTGAGGAGTGAAGTCAAGAGGTTGCCATGTCGAAGAAGACATCATGCTATTGCTCCAAAGGATCACATCGAGTTTAGCATACTTCATTATCCACATTGTAGAAGAAATTCATCCATCACTTCAAGACTCTTCAATCTTCAAGTTTCCAAGAGAAGTCTCTTACTCTATACCATGAAGCATCATCATCATCTACACTACTCTCTACAACGAAGCATCACAGAAGATCAACCTATATCCTGCAAGAAGTGCACAAAGTTAAGCAAATAAGCTACAGACATCATACATACAACTTACAATGAACAAGGCAAAGTCAATAAAGATACATACAAGTTCAAAGCAATCATGTTCGAAGACATCACATAGATGTAATTTGGGAATATGCTGAGATGGCACCTACGTGGCAGATACACATTATTCATCCAATCATAATTTGCCACATCATTCAATAAGCAAGAAGCCAAAGAGGACGCCCATGTGGAAGATGCTCTGAAGATTCCATTTTATCCTTATCTTCTTGAAAAATGTGCCTTCATTGCCCCTCTTATGTACTAAAAATAGCAAGTTGTAACTACTTGCTGAGATGGCATGATCTTGGCCCTTGGCTATCTGAATTGATCTAGGCCATTCATTGTAATTCTGGACTTCTATATAAAGGCCTTGTTGCCTCATTTGTAAGATATATAATAATAGTCAGTAGGTAGCTAGTAGTAGAGTAGAGGAGGAGGAGACTCTCGAAATTCTCTGAGAGTACTTGAAGTTGTTGGAAATATTTTCCAAGAGTAATGCAAAGACATTGGAGCTCGTTTGGTGTTAAGTGTTGTCTTGTGAAATGACATGGTTTCTTGTATCTTGATTGAATGGAGAGATGTTTCTAAGTAGATTAGAAGTAGAATAGTAGAAGTTCATTGATGTAATGTATGTATGTGTCGGATATCTTGGTTCTTTCTCTCTGAATCAGCAGAGGGTTTGCCAGTTCTAATGCACAGGTAGATTCGGCCAACAAATACGGGAGGTTGCGTGAGCTGCCTCCCCTTCATTTCTGGTTCCGCCGCACCAAGGGGGGTATCCCTATAGCTAAAGATTTGATCTGTGACTCGCCCAATGACAAAAAGATTTATCTTTACAACAACAAGTAGAATACTCTCATGTTTGGACCAAGATTTATGTGATAAATCACAAGGTTGGCAACTTTCTTGGACATATCTGACTTGTTAGGAATGAGAGTATGCAGGGGTCCTATTTCTACTCCTACAAACTAGCAGGTTGGAAGTATGGAATGATTGGTTTTGATTTTGGATGCAAGACAGGGGGTTTTGGATCATAACTACTACACAGGGAGCAGACTGGTGCCTATCTTAGGGCAAGGAGTCAACTAGATGTATACAAAAGAATGATTTGCACTGGCATTCAAGTTTCAAGGGGTTAGGACTGGTATTTGCCTTACAAACACCACTTAAGACTGAACATTTAGTTGCCTCTACTTACAAATATCCTGGCTGACATACATTCTTCTCCATACTTGATCTAAAATAATTTAATCCACTCCTTGAATGGAAGTTAAAAGATCAAGCATGCAATACAGAAAGTCTATATTCTAGAATCTGAGGAACCCTTAGCAACCAAATTCAAAAGAAGCAATGCATACAACAAATGGAGATAGACAACGAAACACATGCAAGAAGCATTTTTCATATAAACATGACATGAAACTAAAAAATTGTGCAACATGCATTCAAAATGCAACTCATAAACTCCAAAATGAGACAGAACAACCAAGAAATGCTTTGTTCTTTGTTATTTTTTCCAAAAATGCCCAAATCTTCAACAACCAGAAATGAGTAACACAGTCTGCTTTTTATAGCAAGAATATGCCCCCAGCATTCAAGGTATATGGTCATTTCAAAACTTTGCCAGATACACTGCATCATGAGAATGGTGCTCAAATCATTCAATGCAACTTGCAAAAGAAGAAGGAAGGAGTAGGTGAGATTATGAAATGTGCAACAGTTTGAAGATTTTTTTATTAAAATGGTAGCTGGCTTGTCAATCATTGACCCATACCTCTGCAAATCGCCATTAATGGCCAACCTACCCGCGGGATGCAGCAACTTCGTTCTTCGCAAATTCTTCCTATCCGAAATGTGGCCACAGATACAAAGAAAATTCTTTGCTGAAATTTTAAAACACAGCTGTTGATCTCCTTCCTTCTGCCAAGATCAATGGCCTCAGTTCATGCTGACTAGTCATCGGCCAATGGGAATGTACCACGCAGACGGTTTTTGCTTTTTGACTCTTCGCAGCGTACATACATTTGCCTTTTTGCCCCTCTTTTGCCTTTTTCGCCCTCGCACATTCAAATTTTTGTATATGCAAAAGCATATACATACAATCACTCTACATACAAGGCGTACCCCAAATCTTTATAAAACAAATTGAAATCGCATTCGGGTCTGGCTTGTACTTTCCTTTTTTGTATATCGCTTTGTACATTGCATATATATGATATGAAATATACATACAAGGTGGATTCCATTGCATCTATCAGTCGGATTGGAAAAACCCTTGAAATCTAGCTTGTATCTTCACCATTGTATATCACGTTGTATATCACACATACAATGTGCAACATACAACTCGTGGACCTGAACCATTTATCTACCACAACACATTCTCCTTTTGTGTCCGGGTTGTATGTCCTCTCTCGCATCTTTGCCTTGTATATCGCAAACATACAACGTGGATATACAAACAAA
Source organism: Cunninghamia lanceolata (assembly GCA_027924645.1). Taxonomy (NCBI): domain Eukaryota; kingdom Viridiplantae; phylum Streptophyta; class Pinopsida; order Cupressales; family Cupressaceae; genus Cunninghamia; species Cunninghamia lanceolata. The sequence goes on along the minus strand of BSBN01000163.1, from coordinate 3,295,304 downwards.
ATATACATACAATCCAGACCTCTACCTTTATCAACTAGAATGTATATCTTTTCAGGTCCAGGCCTTGCATATTAGGAATGTATATGCCCTTGTATGTTCGATTGCATGTGCAAACATACAATCACCTTTGTACATCGGATATATATTTCACCTTGCATACTTTCCTTTGTATGTTGCCACCAATGTACATTGCCTTGTATATCCGCTTGCATTTTTCCTCTTGTATGTGGCTAATGCATAAGACCCTTGCATCTTTGCGATGTACATTCTGCCTTGTATGTCGACGATGTATGTCCCCTTTACATGTTTACTTGTATGCGCCCTTTGCACATTTTCAATTGTATATTGACATTGCATATTGTGAATGTATATTCGAACATACAAACAAAACATACATGCAATCTCCTTCGAACATACCTGTGGACTCGACCACCATTTTCAACCCGATTTGAATCCTTTGAGATCCACCGCAATACATTCTCCCTTTCGTGTCCGGGTTGTATCTGTGCCCTTGTATTACTTTTTGTATGTGCGCACATACATACAATCCGGAACATGCAACCGTGTGGGCCCCATCGCTGACGTTGACCGCCGTTGACCTGCTTGTATGTTTCTTTGCATCTTCACATTGTATGTTTGATTGTATATTGGGAACATACAACCCCAACCGTTTTCACAAATGCAGTTAACTTTCCTGCCGTGTCCACCTTGTACATCGCCATGCTTGTACATTTCACCTTGTACATGCGACTTGTATATTTGAGATACAATCGCCTTTGTATGTGCATTGGGCCCCACCTTTTGCATGTACAATTGCCTTTGTATCTACCCGATGTACATTCTGCTTTGCATGTTTGCTTTGTATCTAGCCGTTGTACATTGAATATACAATACAAAACATACATGCAACCCAACATACAAGCACAAAATATTTTGAGAATCTGCGACATACAAGCATAATTTCTAAACCCGATATGCATCTAAAAGCCACATACAGGCCCGATATGCATACAACAATGCATACAACCATTTTTTGCATTTTTGAAGGCCGATTGAACTTCTTCAAGCCCGCCACTGTACAACTGCACTTGTACATACAAATGTCCATGTATATACAAAGACATATGCATGACGCCGAGGGACTTAGAATTTTTTGGATTTTTTATGAAAGTGCCTACAAATGAATATTTGAAACCTGAACCGGCAGCAGGCACCAACAGGATATTTGATCAACTCCTAGCTCATGCTTTTAACATTCATCGTTGGTGAAGTGTTATGTAAAGCTAGTCTGAGCTTCATTTGCTTGAGTTCGATTATGGATGCTTGTTTGAGCTGCATCGTTCGATGGGTGCTTATATGAGCTTTCATGATTTGAGAACCTTTCGCTATCCTTAGGAGATTGCACCAACTTCATGTAGTTGTAGGCACCCTTGGCGAAGTGGAGTTAGGTTGATTAAGGAGTTTGTCTATTCATGCATTATCATTGCCTCATTGACCTTAGATTAGTTCCTCTAAACCTTTATCTTTTTCCTTTTCTTTATCATTGAAGCATTGTACATATATCATCCACACTGAAAGGAGAAATAAGCTAAGTGAAGCAAGAAGTCTGCTTAAGTCCCTTTGTGATTATCATCAATATCACATGTATTCACTGAGTTTATCCATTGCAAATCACGAATAAGGAACCTTGAAGTTGTCTCACTGGATCACATAGCTTAGCCTTTGAGAGACTTTACTCAAGAGGAAGTGGGATACTTAGTGTTTTACTCTATTGTTGTGTTGTTTAAAAACAATCATCAACAACAAGTAGTCTCAACAATCTTGTGCAGGTTTGACCTGCAAGTGCTTGCAAATTTTGATTACAATCAACTTTCCTTTTGTACGCTCATGTCTATGACTATATGTTGTCTTGTATATACGCCCTTGTTGTAAATATATTGTTCCCCCTATTCGTTTTTGCCTTTTGGTCTGCCTGGAAATGTTCTGTGATTCTTGTTGTGCCAATGCTTGGCACACGCCTCCAACCAGAGCCAGTGTTGGCAACCAGGTTTTCAGCCTCATATTTGCACCATCTCGTCAAATTCATCAAATTTGCCTAACAGGTCCCTGTGCTTTTACCCTGGTGCATGTTGCTAGACTCCTGATTTTGGCTAACTCTAAAACCATGAAAATTTGGCTAAGTCTGAAATTTGATGGATCCTCCAAATTCTATTTTCTACATTTCAACTCCTATGGATCCAAAACCAATCTCAAACATCCTAACAATATATTTTAAAATAATTTAAAGTATAAGAAATTAAAATACTACCACTTATACTTAAATGTTATTTTAAAATATACTATCTTGTCGGGATTTCGGGACCCGCAAGGACTTTTGGACTCGGTCCTTGTAGGATTTTGGGACCCTAGCAAATTTTTGGACCTTTTTCAAAAAGGTCTAAAAGTTCTTGGTCCTCCCGTGAACCCGGTCCTCACTTTCTCTTGCCTACCGTGGTATATTAAAAAGTTTCTGGCAGGACTTAGGGGCCCATGGGACTTTTGGTCCTGGTCCAAAATCCCTTTGCGACCTCGCAATCCGCCAAAAGGTCCAAAATCTTCTTGGATCCCCTATTTTTTCAAGGCGAATTTGGAGATGCAAAAAGTTGAGTTTTTAGATAACTTTTTGAGGAGAGGGCTGAGTATTTTATGCAGTTTCGGGTCAAACTTTCAGTTTTGTTGGCACTTCTGGTCCTGTCAAGATTTCATGACCCGTAGTGGGGCTTTCTGACTTTTTCCAAAAGGGTCCAAAAGTCCTAAGTCTCATGCCAACCCAACCCCTGTCAAAGGCCCAAGAACATCTAGAAACGCGCCAACAACTTCTAGATCACCATTAATGTGAAATGGGTAGTTGAAAATGATGTTATTAATGCAATTGGTGGGGTTGTTGGGGTTTTCCCTCCCAATCTATCATTAAATCCGAGTTGCAAGTGATATAAAAAAAGATTGAAACTCATTTAAAAAGGAGGTTGATTTTTTGTGTGTGGTCTCCAAAAGATGCTACAGGTGCAAAACGTTGCAGGGCAACCATTGAAACGCCAATTTCGCTCATTGAGGAGTGCAAACATGTGAAGTGTTGATATTGTATATGGTTCTTGTTATAGAATGTCTCCAGGTCATTAGGTATGTATTCAGGAAGATTTCTCAGTCGTAGTCGGGTATTTTCCTTTGCCATGTTTGATGGCATGAATGTAATACTGGATCAGATGAATGTGACAACATTCTAAAAATATTACAAGATTTGTAATAATCTCTCTCATGTTATATATGGGTATATGCAATTATGTTTTGGATTGCTAAGTATGCTCTTTTTCAAGATCTCGTATTTGGTAGTGTATGCAAATACTAGCTCATTATTCCTTTTGATTTCAGTTTGTTATTTTCTTGATGAACTATGGCTCTATTTCCCATAGCGTAGGCACTAGTTCGGAGCCATTCCTATCAGCCTCACATCATTTTAAGCAAACAAAAACATTAACTAGTGGTTTAGGGGAAGAACCGTTAATTCTATGCATCCTTAACTGTCAGTATAAGTAGGGAATTTTTTCAAGTGAATATAAATGAATCTATTTCATGTGGGTGCATGCATAGTTGCATCAGCTATATAGGGGTTTTGTGACAGCCAGTTATTCTTGGTTTAGTGACAGTTTTGGTATCAAGATAACAAGTTGGGTTTGGTTGCTCATTGGTTTTTAGTTGTTCATCTGGTTTGATTTCAATACCTGTTAAGGTATACCCCTTGGAATATCCCTCCAGAGCTTAGCTGAGCTCGAAGTGTAGAGGAGTCTACCCACTCCTATAAGTTGGCCAAAATCACCCTTAACTTGTTGACAAACCTCTTTCCATTTTCTTTGATGACACCCCTAGCCTAGGTGATTGAATATTGTTTTAGGGTTTTGGGTTGTAGTGATTTTGGGAACCAACAAAACAATCCACTTTAGAAAGAAAAGGATATTGAGAAGCATGCTCAAGTTGATATTCTTGAAATTATTTTGAGGAATGACTCCAATCAGCTCTTCAAATGAAAAGAAAGAGGAGGGAGAATAATTTGACTCATCATCAAACCTTATAATAATAGGGGTCTTCTTGAAGGCAGTATAAACATTAGCACTATTAGTAGGAACAATATTTTTATCTTTGTAAAGCTAGGTACCATCATCTTCAATACCATCAACAAAGAACATGTTATACACCTGTCCAATTTTTTTTGTATTCAATTTCAAAAGCTCCTCTTCTTTGCCCAGAGATTCCTCATCTAGTACTACGAGATTGAGAAAAGTTTGAGAGGCAGGCAAAATCTTTGCCTCATCTCTAGGACTTTACTGTGTAGGAGGAGGGATGCTTGCTTGAAAATACCACTTCATTGGTGGCTCCAACAATAATATCTCCTTGAAAATATTCAGTAGATCTTTTACAATCTTCCTAATCTTTTCGGATGTTGTCCTCTATCTCCATTGCTTGTTGTTGTGCAACCATAATATTTGATATCTTGTGTCTTTTCAGGATAAATTGAATTTCTAGATGTAGTGCAACAATAAAGTATTATGGAATGCAGCATAAACTGATGAAATGGTTTTATATTGAGATAAGTAGACTCAACATAAAAATGGAAATCATGGCCAAAAAATAGAGTGGAGAAAGTTAGGTTCTAATGGAAGAAGAGAGGAGAATCTTTCAAAATTGGGAGGCAATACCGAATGCAAACAAGATGCAGAGTAAATTAGGTAACCAAAAAGAGATTTGACATCATTGAATAAGAATTTGCTAAGGGTCAAGACCAACAAGATGCTAGAATTGTGGCCCTAGAATAGGAAATCACAAAAGTAAAAGAAAATTTTAACAGGTATATGAAGGTCCACTCAATGGAAATAAAAAATATCAATGAGAAGTTCAAGAAGAAGGGTACCAACATTCGCGAGGAAGGTAAGACAGGGGAGGGCATTGGCCCCAACTCTAGGACTAGAAGCACCAACAAGAATAAAAATGAGGGAAATAAGAAGAAGGTCCAACAATTTCAAGGGATAGAAGACAACCTCTATATGGAGGAGCTGAAGGTAGCAGACACTCTCAAGCAGCTTTAATTTGGTTTCTAGTCTCTGTTATGATGTGTTGTTCTATTATGTTTCTTGTTTTTTTTTTGCTGGGCTTTAGCTGTGGGTCAGCTGCAGTTTTGTTGATGATTTTCTATTTGTAAAGGGTTTCCAGGGTCCCTTCAAAACCTATTTTTTACCCCTCTAATAAAAACAATAAAGTATTATTATTTTGCCATGACATACATGGTAACAAGATGATATTTTATCAAGCATCAAGGGAATTTGTACATGTTTAAGTTTGTTTGTGATCCTATTCTTTATGAACAAAATCTCAATTATCCCTTAGCCTATTCTATACATATGACACAAACACTCCTATTTTATATTAACACCTAACAACCTCTAACTAATAGGTTAATAACCCAATATAATTGGTACATAGTGTGGAGGTCACACAAATTAAACTTAGGTGGCATGCTCCACATTATTGTATTTCTAACTAATACAATACCTTACTATCATGTAATATTTCTAACTTTCCCTCTTTATTACATATAGTTCAAATATTGGAGAGAGAATCAACTTCGTATGTGAATTGGAACATACTTATAGTTCAACATACGCACAAATAGTAGGGGGAATGTGGTTCGGATCCCAAGTGGTCTTGTGGACAAACCAATATTGAGAAAGACAAGTTTATAGATTATTCAAAGGAAAACAAGAGATTAGTAAACCAACACACAATTGAGATATGCAAGTAGAAGACTAGCAAATATGTGTGCTACTTCTATTCACAATCAGACATGAATAGGGTACAATAGATGTTACAAAATTGTGTGGCAAGAAATGAGATTCCTATGACTAGAAAGGGGTGAACACATCAAACTAGTTTGCCTACAACTAGTCAGTTATCCATCTTCTTTCAATGTGAGATGAATGGATATGTATGTTACATTATAGTTACAAACAAAGAGAGGAAGGTGGAATGGTTCATATTCTAAATTCTTGATCTTCCAAGCCCAACTGCATGTCAGTTTGAGAATCCCAATGGTTGACATTTTGTGCCATGGCTAAAGAAATCCATGTGTATATATCTTCTAATGTTGCTAGGTGTGTGTGTGCAAGGCTCTGCAAAGTCATGTGTGGAGGCACATGATGAAGCAAAGATTGCATGGGATTATGCTCAGTGGCCCGCATGACACCATGTGTTGTGTAGAAGTTCCAAAGACTATCAAGGCATGTGCAATGTTCCTAGAGGCTTGCATGGCTTTGCTTTGATCATTTGCCTTTTCTTGAGAAGTGATGGTCCCCATCATGTCTTTGGTGAGTTGTGGAAATTGAACATGGAGCTGTTGAAGATTGCATCGCTTTGCTTGATTTGCTTATTGCCCTACCTTAGCCACTTTGAACAGATGATGTGAACCATGGTGAGTGCCCAATGTGGTAGTTTGAATGATCTCCTCTTATATGATTGTGTGCAAGCATTTAGGATCCAAGTTTGAATGATGTTGAGTTGATGCTTGCTCAAGAAGAGGAGAAAAATATGGCTTGAGGAGTTCCATAGTGATTATTGAATGCAATCCTAAGTATTGTAGGAGATATTGAACAAATGTGTTCTCACTAGCTATGTGCAAGATGGTGTATGGACCATAGCTCAAAGGCTTCATCTTTTGGTGTGGACCCTTGAAGCATTCCTTCTATAACCAACCTTTGTCACCAACCTTGAAAGAGTGAGATGTACGGTGCAAGTTTTGACATTCTTTATATTTGTACTATTGACACAAGAGAATCTGCTAAACTCATTGGTGAACACTTTGAATGTGTTGCAGAAGATTTTGCACTATATCTGCTTCTTGTTCCTATTTGTGTGACTCCAAGTATAGTGGTGTGTAGTAGGATATGTGAAGGGTTGATGCAAGTTGGAATCTAAGACATGTTTGGAAAGGACTATGCCTTGTAGAATGGTGGCACATGATGAAGCAAAGACTAGCATGGGATCATGCATGGTGGCACACAATGACACCATGTGTTGTGTAGAAGTTCCAAAGATTATTGAGGCATTCACAATGTTCCTAGAGGCTTGTGTGGTTGTGCTCTGATCATTAGCCTTTTCTTGAGAAGTGATGGCCCCCATCATGCCTTTGGTGAGTTGTGGAACATGGAGTTGCTGAAGATTGCATCACTTTGCTTGATTTGCATATTGCCCTACCTTAGCCACTTTGAACAGATGATGTGAACCATGGTGAGTGCCCAATGTGGTAGTCTCAATGATCTCATCTTGCATGATTGTGTGCAAGCATTTAGGATCCAAGTTGGAATGATGTTGAGTTGATGCTTGCTTAAGAAGAGGAAAATATGGCTTGAGGAGTTCCATATTGATTAGTGAATGCAATCCTAAGTATTGCGGGAGATTGAGAACAAATGTTTTCTCTCTAGCTGTGTGCAAGATGGTGTATGGACCATAGCTCAAAGGCTTCATCTTTTGGTGTCGACCCTTGAAGCATTCCTTTTGAAAATGTAACCAGACTTTGTCACCAACCTTGAAAGAGTGAGGTGTACAGTGCAAGTTGTGATGTTCTTTATATTTATACTGCTGATGCGAGAGAATCTGCTAAACCTGTTGGTGAACACTTTGAATGTGTTGTAGAATTTTTTGCACTATATCTACTTCCTGTTCCTATTTGTGTGACTCCAAGTATAGTGGTGTGTAGTAGGATATGTTGACGGTTGATGCAAGTTGGAGTCTAAGTCATGTCTAGAAAGGACTATGCCTTGTAAAATTGTGCAAAGCTCTATTGTAGGCATATTTGATGTATAGCAGGTTGTCATCTCAAGTGCATGGATGTGCACAATTATAGATGTGCAATAGGTGTAGAAGTGTGTGATTCACCACCTTTGTTTGACCATTTGTCTGCGGACGAAAGGTTGCCTTCCAGACATCTTTGGGATGAATTGGTACCTGGTGATATTTTGACTTGAGGTCGATCTTTGTGAGGAATTGTGCACCATGAAGCTGATCCAAGAGGTCATCGATACATGGAAGAGGATACCAATACTTATGGTTATCTTGTTGAGTGTGTGATATTTAATGTAGAGGCACCATGTGCCATCTTTCTTGTTGCAAAAGAATTGTTGCTTTTACACATCTTGCAATTGAGTGTTGAAGTTCAATGTTTTCTTCGAAGAGAGTTCAATTGGCTGAATTTGTGATGCAAGCAATTTAGAAACTTCAAAAAAATAATATAACAAGGATGAGGTAAGAATTGGTGGAAGTGCAAGAAGTCCCTACAAGGGTTGGAAGACCCTTTAGTTGGCATAACTTGGCTTAAAGGGAACTATGTAAATACTCCTCAATTTGGAAGAGACTATGTATAGATAGTGTGGGGACATTTTGTATGAAGTTAGCAATTAATGTATCTTCATCAAGTGTGCGCAAAGAAAGACTCCTATTTATGGTTAGAATGTGTTGTACAGGGGTGTCTTGGATGGGTTGATGGTTCGAATGTTTAGGATTTTCCTTAGATTTTGTTATTATTGGGGGTGCAGGATTTTCTAGCACCCTACCAGAATGAAGATGTAAGATGCTACCCGAAATTTTTTTCAAAATGATGAACAAGGATAGGATAGTGTTAGCCTCAATTGCATAAAACCAACTAAATGCCTCACACTTTCTAATCACCAAGTTCCCAAGATGGGCAAGGTGAGAGCATACAGTGATTTTGGCTTACAATGAACAACTTATGCAATAATGAAAGTACAATTCATCCGCTACGGCGGGCATCCACAAGATGTGGGAATTCACCACTTTCCAGTGGGTGTAAATACAAACTAGAATTACAAACCATCCACTTATTCAGTGGGTATTCTCCACTTATCCAAGTGGGTAGAAATATGAAGAAAGATAAAACCAATTTGCCCACATTGGCGGTAAACCATCCAGGGATATTAGTGTGAAGAAATTGAAAAAATGATTACAATATAAATAGCTGAATATGAATTTTCAATGAGAACTATTTTTAACATCATTCTTAAATGTGGTTCGCTTCATCACGATCCCTTCATCTGAAGAAGAAAATAAACTTGATAAACAAGTCCAAAGACAAATCAGATCAGACCTCTGTTGCATCAGAACTTGGTGTTTTGGATTATTCTTCATAGGACAGCTACCATCTGGCAAAGATCTTTATAGAGCTGCATCAACAATATCTTGTGGGAAGCTTTCCATAGACTTGTTTATTTGATACTCACAAACCAGACTTCCATAAACTAGTATCAGACTTAAATGACTTAGCCTCTAACCTATACGGCAGCCATGAAGACAACTTAAGACACATAAATCATATACAACTAACTTCAATCCCAAACTGCTATCAATCTGATCAAGATCCCATACTAATTAATTCTGAGCACTTGTAACATTAAATACAATAAAATTATTATCATCAGTGATTGACTGTTCATGCACAGAGCCGTATGGCCTAGGAAGGTACGGTAGCTCACAGAGGACAATCAAATGCATCAATCACACTGAAATTTATCTTAAAAGGGGCGCCTAAAGCAAACAAACAATCTCCAAGTGATAACCTTCCAAAAATCTTCAACAATAATTTCATTGCTCAATCGTACCATCCAACTGGTACGGCACACTCAAGGGGTACGGTCAGCCAAGAAACTCATTCAATCAATACCAAAATCTTCCAAAGTGATCGTCCAACATCAATAATCAAATTACAATTAACATAAGGAGCCAAGAATCTACTATTCCTTTTCTGATATAAATTGATCCATTCCAGTCAGTACGGATATGGCAGTACGGATATCTTCTCATCAGTAGGCATGAGTTTTCCACAGTCCATAGTAATAAAGCTTTTGGATTACACTGTGTGTGTTTTTGTCACAACGTTTCAGATCACACTCAGTGATCCATCATCAGGTAGAGGATACAGTAAGAATATGATTGCAGAAATATGCCCTATAAAAAGGAGAGAAGGGGAATGATTGTGTGGAAAGCAACCTATTAATTGCCAACCTATGATTAGGAAAAAAACCAAAAATGATGGATCATTGAGTGTGATCCGAAACGTTGTGACAAAAACACACACAATGTAATCCAAAAGCTTTATTATCTTCTCATCAGTTAAAAAATATGCATTTGACCACAGCAAACAGGTTTAATGCAAATGTTCAGAACATACAATAACATCACAAAGAGATTTGATGACAATATGATCCACATTACATTTCTAACCTCAATCGTACTATTCAGCAAAGTACGTCCCAACAGGGGTACAGACATAGAGGAAACACCACAAAATGTAATATAATACTGAAATCTTATCACACCCAAAAATCATATGAAATCCCAACTCCAAATCTAAACTAGAAGAAACATAATAAAACTTCGTAAAATCTTGAATCCATTCAGCTCCATTGGTTTCCTGAAGTAGAAACCACCATTACCAGCTAGGGTAGATATCACACTACCAAAACTGATCCTCTTCGAGTGGGTTTCCATCCACAAGAAGGAAGAAAAAATGGAAGAACACGCAAGTTTAATCCAACAGAGTAACATACAAATTCCAAACATGCCTCCAAATGAGCTCTCATTGTCCTTTTATAACCTTTTGAGAGGAATATAATATTATTTTCCTTTTGTCTCTTCATATTACTTCTCTCAAAAGAACTTTTATTATTTTCCTGCCTTCACTTAATGTATAAAGTGACTTTATAAAAGTAAGCTATCATGTCACTTTATAACCTTTTGATATGATTATTTAATATTACCTTTTAAACTTAGCATTTTATGCCAGGTAACATTAAATAATTAGAATAATAATTATCCTTTTGGCGGAAGGACAATTGGGGACATTACAGAAGATGTATCCCACTCAAATCCATTGAATAGGTGGGATACCATGCCAGCTTATTATCATAAACTTGCTAGGCTTGCTTGTTGTTAAGGTTTGGTATAGGTTGAGTAGGTATCTATGGAGCTCGTGGGGGTTGTGAACTTGGATAGTTGGGAGGATCAGGTAGAAGTTCTTGTTGAAGGAAGCTAAGGTTGAGCTATTGAGGTTACCAACCTTGTTGTTGTCTTTGCCAAGATTGTTGCCTTGGTTGACTAGGAGGTTACCATTGCTGGCTTGATGAGGGCTGATTATATGGCTGAAAATTGTTTACCCATGGCTTTGGCATTGGCGACCATCCTCCTTGAGGAAACCATGCTTGTGGAGGGGGAGGCAGAGGGGGGGTACATTTGATTAGTCCAATAAGGATTAAAAATTGTTGATCATTGGACATACCTTGATATCGAGGCCTTTGTTGAGCAATGCAATAAATTTGATTCTCTCAATCTTCCCTTGCCATCAATCTTGAGTAGTTTATACATAATTCATGGATTTCACCATATCCAAGCTGGGAAATTTCTCCTCCTTCCATTAGGTTTAATGCTCCATGCAGTCTTGACGAATGCTTCTCACTTGCTGAGTTACAAATTGTGGAACCTCTTATCGGGAGCTTCCCTTGCTTCTTCTCCTGAGAACGGAGAAAACGTTTTGACATGGATGCCACAACTTCCTTTTTCAGGTTTAGCTAATTGCACTATCTTGTCTAGCAGCTTAGTGATTTTCTCAACAACTTTTGCGATATGATCTTCTGTAATTTCAGATTTCTGAATAGAGCTTCCTCTTTGGTGAGTCAAAATTGGAGAATGCGTTTTGATGAGGATGAAGTTCCGTTGTTCTTTCTTGCTTTTTTTCTTTCCTTTAACTGCAGATGGTGTTGTTCCTGCATCCAAGTTAGTTAATTTTGGAAGAAATCATCAACTATTATTTCTCCTACGACTCATACATCCAATATGACAACTTAAGGAAACATCACACAAAGGTAAACACATAATAAATGTTAACCTTATTTCTATATAACCCCCTTAATGCTTGAATCCTAACTCAGTTCAAGGAAAAACTACTGCTGTCTTTTGACATCTGTCCCTGGCAATGATGCCAAAAAGTGTTGAGCACATTCACTATCATTTTGATTCGGAAACGTTTGGTTTTGACCAGGTGTTTGCAAAGTATATGCAATACTGCAAGTTCAATTAAAATTAATTTCCTTATATGAAATGTAGATTTGATCTAATTGGGGATCCATTATAGATAAAAGAAAATGATAAGATTATAAGAATAGTGGATCTACTTGCAAACTAGACGGAAATTGCTGCAGATTAATCAGAACACTCAACTGTAACACACTAGAAATTAAATCAAAACAATGATAATCACAACAATCTTATGATTAAATTTTCAATCCAAATATGAAATAATAATTAAATAACACACACAAACAACAAACAAGCCTAAGACGAAAACCAATCCTCTCGAGCATGCCCTTTCCCAATCAGACTGATGCACAAAATACAAGCTTGCTCACGCAACAACTTCTTTATTAATATAAATAAGTATTTTTGAGAACAAATGAATTGTTGAGCAATTGCAAGAGTTCTAGACTAGCTTGTGTTAACTACATCCTCTTAGCTATGACATTATATAGATACTAGCAGTGGCATCTTGTTGCTACAATATCCAGAACAAAACACCACCTATCCTAAAGGGCAAATTAATCTAAAACAATTGTTACAACATGTAAGACAGATTTGTCCTTTATCTATCTTCCAACAATTGTCATTGATCTATCTATCTTCCAAACAAGCATCCAACAACCATTTGGCATGTTGTGCAACAATTGTAACCTCTTTGGATCCTTGCATTGGAGTGCAACTCTTTTTTGGAATGCTGCTGTTATAGACAGTGTGACTGATCTTGCTCAACATATTGCTCAACAAAGTGGGCACCTTGTGCAGAAAATTGGTTGTGTTGGACAGCTCAGCAAATGCACAACAAGTCTAGCCTCTTGCACAATAAAGCTGTTGGCTTGCATAACAAGGGCTTTGGCTTGTGCAACGAAACAAGCTGTCATGACTGATATTCTATGTCTTGTGCAGCAGCTCCAATTACTATGCGTATCTCGTCCACATAGAGCACAGTTACCAGATTCAGCTGGATATGGTCAAAATCTGGTTGAATCCGATTTTTTTTACCATATGGATTTGTCTGATGCAAAATAGATTTTCTTTTTTCTTATGGAAATTTTACCCATTTTTTTTAAATTCCAGATTTCTAATTTTTTTGGTCTCCTGAACTGAACCAAATTTCAATATAGGTTTTACATAGTCATTTTTGAAAGTAGAATTAACTGATCTGCTTTGCTTGTGGCCACATTAAGCATTGTTCCTTGAGGGAAGTCCTAAAGGTTCTAGGGTTAGGAGTACTTCACCAAAGGAAGACGAGTTGCGCTTCAGGCCTTGAAGATTCAAGAATAGAGATCTAATAGCAATGTAGATCAAGTCTTAGGAGTTCCCTACTATGATCGTCTATCCATCTTGACTGCACCTATTAGTTATTACTACCTCTCCACAAATGCTTAAGCCAAGGGAAGGTTAATGCACCTATGTAAAATCCTTTACCCGGATTTTTGACCCAAACTCACAAATTTTCTAATTTTAAGTGTGCTGGCATTTCGTCAAACACTTTGCATGCATTCTGTTATGAAATAATTCTGATTGCAAAATTATTTCATATTGCAAACATTTTGCACATCCAAGACTAAATTTCTGAATCATAAATCCATTATAAAATCATGACAATACTTGCAGATTTCACATAGGCATTTTGTCAAGCAATTAGCATACTGCTAAATACATGTGCCTTTTCAATCAGAATGTGTATTTCATCAAATCATCACAAATAAATGATTACAATGATTTCACACAAATCAAAATGATAACATAAGAAGCTCACTAAATTTCCATGAATAAATTTACATAACACACTATTGATATGTACTCCAATGCTGACACAAATTGGCAAAATTCAGTAGTACATCTAAAAATAATTTTCTGACTTGTTAAAGTGCTGATGGAAGTTTGAATTTAATCAAAATTAATACTAACTCAAGGCTGCAACCAATCAGAAAATTTCTGAATATTATATAGAGCATCCTCCAAAGTGTACGGCCCTGTTTGAGTGGTACGGAGTCGGACCCTTTTATGAGCTGCGATTCCTTTTTGGGAAGGTAGCGGGTGCTTTTAGGAAGGCTTTACAAGCCTAAAATATCAATAAGGAGTGCTGACTTGGATGTGAGCTGCTTGGTGGGGGCCATGGCCCACACTCCACTAAACTCCTTAAGTCTTCAAAAAAGCAGCGACCCTCACTTAAAATGCTACGGCAGCTTTGTTATGGCTTTCAAGCCTCAATGAAGCGCTTCCCACTTGTGGTTTGTATGGCCTTCTAAAAGGAACCCCCAATGAGGCATGACTAGGGTTTAAGCCAATAAATAATTAAATTCTAATTTATTTCTTGTCTGCAGCACATTCACTTCACAATATAAATCTGATTGATATCTTCACTTCACACACAAATCTTCTAAATTTGTCAATAAATCTCGGGGAAGCAAATATTCAAAAATCCTACATAAAATGATATATATCCTTTCGTACAAATTCTTCAAACCTACACACCTGAAAAATCTAAAACAATAAGCTCAATTGTGAATTATGAGTGAATTCACCTCAAATCACTGACTAGAGAGACTCCTTCCGCCCTCTAAAATCAACCTTCGACCATAGGGTTTTTAAAACCTACGCTGTAGTAATTTGAACCAGCTGTTCAAATCCTTTTCCGCAATGGAAAATATCAAAGAGTAAACAAGCAAATAGATGATTAAAACTTTTTCTCCAAACCTCTTTTATAAACTTCTCTTGGTTTTTTCTAGAATCCTCTTTTTGGCCGACACATAGAAAAGTATTTTATTATTTTCCCAAAAGTAACTTTTTATTTTATTTTTTATTTTTATTTCCTTTTTGACTAAAAAATTACTTTTAATAAAATAATTAATAAATATAAGTTGCTTTTAAAATATTTCAAGACAACTTATTTTATTTATTTAATTAATTATTTTATTTTATGTCTGCAAAAAGGGACATTACAACCTACAACTCAATCTAGGTAGGTCTCGTTTTTGCCCTACTTCCTTTATTTATGTAGGTTTGATTCCCATTACATACTTTGTTACTTTTAAGAGTTTATATTACTTGTTATTATTGGACATGTTTGTTATTTACTTTATTGCCATCCATATTGCCTTATATTACTCCCTTGTTTCTCTACTAATAGCCCTTTGCTTAGCTGACCTTTACTGCCCAACTTATTATCCATCTTGACATCCTATATATAATGTCCTTTATGTACACTTCGATAGGTCTTCTACCTTTTCCCTAGTTAGAGGTTTATATATTAGAGACCTTATCTTTGTGTCTATATATTATAATATATAGCTAGACGTGTATTAGTATATCGCTCATAGAAGATACCTGTGGCACCTGCCTGTGCCACTTGTCAAACCAACCACAAAAACGTTGATCTGATAAAGATACAGCTAAACATTTCTCTTACAACGTTCAATTCACTTTCTGATTCAACGTATACAGGGTGTTCTCTGATATCACGGTGCTTTCCACCTTAATATGAGTGAACATATCCATTTACTATCCTTAAACAAGAAAACACTTAACACCATGAAAGTGCATGTACTATACAAGACACAAAGACACTTCTGCTATGTGGCATTAATACAAGGGGTTGCAGCATTAACATGTGACCACTGGCATGCTGTGTCCTCAATCTAAGCTAGATGAAGGTTCTCCAAGCCCATACCAACCTTATTTTAATCCAGGATTCTGAGATGAATCCTTTGCCACACAACCTAAACAATCTTCTACAATCAAATAGGTAAAAGGCCAGTTTAATAGCATATGACATTAAGGAAGGGTTAACATGAGGTTGCAGTCTCAACCATAGGGTCTAAATCTATCTCCAAATAAAGACTACATAGGAAAAGATCACCAAGATCTTCAGTGCTTCAACTACTATGGTGCAATGAGAAGTTCAATCCGCCCATAAAAACATTTTAATGGTGGTATGCGTTAACTGGTCTGCAGTGTACAAAACCTCAAAGGAATGCTTTATCAATTCTCTGCATAAAACATAGGGTCTAAACTACTCACGGTATTGGTGCAAGATGCTACTGTCTATTGCAACAACTTAATGAGATTGCACCAAGGCAACAAAAACAAAACAAGATCAAGATTTTGCACAGGGGATTATTTCCCTGAGAATGGTGTAATGTTAATTTTTCTTTTATCCCAATTGCACCAACTAAAATAAGGTGCATGAACAACTGGTGTGCACTAACAACTAAAGAGGCAAATGGGAATAAGATTCTGAGTGTGTGCTATTTGGCTAAGCACTATAGGAGTGTGCAATTCAAATGTATGGTGAGTGAGGAACAAGTGCTTCACTCAGTGGAAAGCCAAGGCTTTCACTCAAGACACCATATTTTCACTCCTTGGGGTTGTGCTTGCATCAATTCGTGTTGGTGTTGGCTTAAGGCCACTATGCCACTCATGCCAGTCAGCATAATTGCCTACCAAAGGTCTTTTGACCTCTCAGCAAAGGTATACATGCCCATACATTTGACTTAGAGGGATACACGAGGTTATGCCAACTTCAAAACCGAGCATTCAGATTCCTCTATCACAAGATCTTTCTCAACAACAATGCATTCCAAACAATCACTGCATACAACACACACACATGCAAAATGCAATTTCAGTACAAGATCTATGCTGTTTACATGTCACGATGCAACTCAAAAAGTTATTATAATTTGACCTTCATGCCAGCAATAACAAAATCATGAATAGCTAAGCATATCACTCTGTGCCATGTCTGTGCCTTGTGCTTAGGTATTTAAAAGGCATTAATCATGCAATATTCATGCCGACATCATCACACAATCCATCAATCATGGCTAGGATTACTTCATAATGATATCCAATAAAAAACTGGAAAGTTCTATGTTGTGCCTAGACTGTGCTTCACATAGTTACTTCTAATACAATTAGATGGCCCCTATCGGGCTTTTGCTGCTGCCATATAGGTAGTATGCCTGAAATTAATATGTACCACTTAAACTCAATTCTCAATGGCTTGTGCCATGAAGCACCATGATCTTAAACCATAGAACCATGTACAACTCATTTGGATAATCACAACATAAGTTAAACATCACAATTGTATAAGTAGAATGTGTGCACTGTTGGTGGCAACTTCCTTTATCTACTCCAAGTAGATGTGTGATGTAGCTGTTCTACCTGACCACCCTCATGAATCACAGCGAGTGTGGATTCCACTAATCCAAGGGGTAATGAGGATGCATACTTGCCATGCTAATAACCTCTTCCTCCTACTGGCGTCACTCCAAATGCATTCACTAGTCATACAATTCTTTTGGTATTGTCTATCTAGACTGGTGAGAGAGATGAGAGTTAGAGAATGTGCACATAGCAAGGCTCGTATTCAAGGGGCACAAATAGTACCACATTCAACAGAGTTCATTTAGCACTGACAAGTGCACCAACCAACCATCACAACAATAGCATGCCATTGGACAACAAAAAGGATAGAAATAAAAGATTCTATATGGTACAATAGTGAACAATTTATCCCTTCCTGTATTGGACAATGCAACAACATTACAATTGGTTTAGCATTTCCCTTTTCTAACCCCAACTCAAGGCATTGTTTCTTCGAGTTTTTGGAATGGGGGGACGCGGCAATGGTGAGGATACGGTGAGGGGACGTTTATATATATAATTTAAAAACTTATGTATTATAATATATTAATATTTATAATCACAGTTGGAAAACTCAGACTTGTTGATGATTGTTTTTCGACAAGTCAACAATAGAGTGAAATACAGAGTATCTGACTCTCTCTTGTGCAAAGCCTCTCGAATGCTGAACAAAGTGATCAAACAAGATGACTCCAAGGTTCCTTTCTTATGATTTTGTAAGAGATAGCTCAATGACTAAGTATGATTATGCTGGTAAACACAAAGGGACTTACATTAGATTCTTCTTCTTTCGTTTAGCTTATTTCTCTTTCAGTGTGGATGATTTCCCCTTCAGTGTGGATGAAATATATACAAGACTTCAATGATAAAGAAAAGTAAAAGGGCAAGGGTTTAGGAAACTAATCTAAGGTCAATGAAGCAATGATGATGTACGAATAGACAAACTCCTAAATTAACTTGACTTCACTTCGCCAAGGATGCCTACAACTATATGAAGTTGGTGCAATCTCCTAAGGTATGCGAATGGTTTTCAAATCATGAAAGCTTATACAAGCACCCATTAGATGGCGCAGCTCAAACAAGCATCCACAATCGAACTTAAGCAAATGAAGCTCAGACTAGCTTTACACAACACTTCACCAGCCATGAGTGTTAAAAGCATGAGCTAGGAGTTGATCAAATATTCCATACAACATACATTACGTCAAAGAGCTTCTAATCTACTTTACTTCTAATTTGAAACATCTCTTCATTCAATTCAAGATACAAGAAACCATGTAACTCCACAAGACAACACTTAACACCAAATAATGCTCCAATGTCTTTGCATTAATCTTGAGAAATATGTACAACAATATCAAGTCCTCTCAGAGAATTTCGAGAGTCTCTCCTATTCTACTCCTACTCCTACTAAAATGAACTACTATCTAATCTCTATATCTAATCTGATGATTACAAATGAGGCAACAGGGCTTTTATATAGTAGTCCAGGTTTACAATGAATGGCTTTGATTAATTCAATAGCCAAGGGCTCAGATTATGCCACCTCACAGGTAGTTACAACAACTTTCTATTTTTAGTACAAAAGAGAGAGGCAATGAAGGCACACTTTCCAATGTGATAAGGTAAGGCAAAATCATTTAAAACATCTTCCACATAGGCGTCCTCTTGGCTTCTTTTATTAAATGATACATTGAATGTAGTTGAATTGATGTGGCTGATTGTGATTGGATGATGATGTGTACATGCCACGTAGGTGCTACCTCAGCATATCTTGTGGATTTCAACTGTTAACTCAATATGCTTTTGGGCACATTCCCCAAATTGTATCATCTATGTGATTGCTTGAACCTGTATGCTTGGGAATGTATCTTCAATGATCTTGCCTTGTTTAGTGTAGATTGAATATGTATGATACTTGTTGCTTCATTTGACTAACATTGTGATGCTTCTTCTTCTTGTAGGTAAGTTGATGATCTTCCTTGATGCATCTTCATGAAGAGTAGATGATGATACCACCTCCTTCATCATGTAAGAGTAGATGATGATGATACTTGATTCATGATTAGAAGTAGGATCTCTCTTGGACTTGTTGATTCAGGAGGAACTTGAAGTTTGGATGGATGACTGCCTTGGAACATTTGATGATGGAGCATATGAAACTGGATGTGAACCTCTTGGAATGATTTGATACTGAAGCAGTGTACTTGCCATGCATCCTTGAACTTGATGTAGACGATGAAATGCTTCCTTGAAGATGATCTTGAAGAGAGTCCTTTGGAATGTAGATATAGATGATCATCTCCCTTGAAGGTTGAAAGAACTTGAAGTAGAGTGGATGCATGATGCCTTCTTCTTGTGGGCTACTTCTTGACTTCCCTCCTAGCATGAAGGTGATTCCAGCCCTTAGCTCCTTTCCTTAGCTTCATCCCTCGCTTGGAGATGACTATTTAGCTTCTAGGATGATTTCCTAGCTCCTGCAACACAAACAAGGAAAGAGACAACATCAATTCTCTTGATAAACACTTAATTTTATAACACATAAGAGTCATTACATGCATCTTCAAGCTAAACGCATTAGATGGGAATTTCAATTTCTTCCTTAAAAGATTTTACAAAATCTACATTAATACTACACACTGAATGGGCGCATTAGATAGCAAGTTCTTGATCTTCATTGAAACTCTTGACTTCTTAACCAAAACTCACTCCTCCTTCCAGGCGGACTGGATGATGGTTTCAAGATCCTCATCTTATCTAAAATTTAAAGTGCATTAGATCAAGTCCTTGAAATCCTCTTGTCATAGTCTTAACTTTTCCTCTCTTTGGCGCATGAGATCAAAGTTTTAAGCTCTCCTTGCAAATAGATTTGGAAGGTGGCGCACTAGATTGAGCTGTTGAATCCTCTATATGGTTGGCACACAGGATCAAGAGTGCGAGATCATCATCTTTTAGAGTGGGCGCACGGGATCAAGGGTGCGAGATCATCATCTTTTAGATTTGGCGCATGGGATCAAGAGTGCGAGATCATCATCTTTTAGAGTGGCCGCACGGGATCAAGAGTGCGAGATCATCATCTTTTAGAGTTGGCCGTTTTTTAGGGTCTCTAAGGGTAAAGGTATATTGAAAAATATATTTAAGTATAAGAATTTCTTATACTTTAAATATTTTTCAATATACCTTTTAGGATGTTTGAGATAGGTCTCGAATCCACCGGATTTAACATGTAGAATCTAGAATTTGGAGGACCACCAGATTTCAGACTTAGTCAATTTTTCAGGGTTTCAGGCTACCAAACTTAGTCTTTTCAGGATCTCAAACACTTCAGGATTGATCTTAGTGTTCATGAACTGGATGGAATTTGACCAAGACTCTTTATTACTACAAGTTCATGTTCCAGATATAAAACAAAATCTTCTATGAGAAAGACTTCTTGTTGGATTGGTAGAGGAAATAAACCTAAGGCATCATCCAAAACTAAATGCAAAGCATTGGAGCTCAAAAAAAGGGGGTCCCCATTTGCAATGGGGTGATGTGTGATTTGGTCACAACAGGACTCAGCGCAGACTCGGCAGCCCAAAATAGGACTCGGATCGGGACTCGGCACAGACTTGGGAAAAAACTCGGCTAGGTCTCGACAAAAAAAAAAAAATTAATGCATTTAGAGAACATAAGGGCCTAATTTGATTATCAATTTGTCATAATTCAAAGATTACACATGTCATATGATATCAAACACTCAATAATTGAAATTTCATCATTCATACTCATAGTTTCAAACTTTCAAAATGTGTAACAACATCATAAGTTTATAAATGTTTACATATAATCATATGTCAAAATGAGGAAAATATTAACAACCAAATATAATCTATATCTTCCTCTTTCCCCTCCTAATGGAAGTCAATTTTGCAGGCCTAAAACTAGTAGGTGAGCTACAGTATCCAAATGAGGAGATTCAGGAGTGGTTTCTTGATCTTCAAAAGTGTCTTTGTCTTAGCTCTATTATGATCTCCTTAGCTCATCTTCTCAACTTCTTCCTACCTCACTTCAAGTTGCAGGCCTATATTTGGCAAAGTAGAGGAATTAAACGAGGAAAGAAATAAAAAAACAGAGGTTTTAAACCCTCTTTTTGACATCCCAGCCATCCAAGAGAGTCCCTGCATGCAAGTCCTGAGGTCAGACTTGCGAGTCTTGTGCAGGGACTTTCCTGGACTCAACTCTTGAGTCTGCGCCGAGTCGACTCAGCCAGCTTGCAGACTTCCGAGTCCGCCAAGTCCGTGGCAAGTCTGGATGAGTTTTCCAACCTTGCTTATAATAATGATATAATCTGGGTGGGTGGGAGGTTGGAATTCCTAGATCAATTGTGGAGTTGGCACGATGCAATACATAATTTATCTATAGTGAAACCGATGGGGGGTGGAGGAGAGGGGTTGGGAATCCCTAGGCGTTCATTCATCTCTGCCTTCACCAAAGACTAGATGATACAAAAAAAATTTGATGATTCCAAGCCAAAATAATAGGATCGTTTCCCTATCTTGGCGTTCCCCAGTATTATGGTATCAAACTTCAAACCATGTGATAAATTTTTTTTGTGTCAAATTTCAAATGGGTAAGGTGCAAATTCAATCCACAGAGCTCCCAACTTCCTCCAAGCTTCCTCCTAATTGAACACCCTTCATTCTACTAAGCGGGAATGGCTTGGCACCAGAGGGGAGGTCCTGGGACATCCCCATTTTCCCCTTCATTTTTGGAATGGTAGGGGGATGTTTTGTCCATATCCCTGTGTCCTCAGGACATCCCCGTTTTAGGAAACCCCTAAAAAATAGGGGGATGCATCCCTAGGGTACACTGGCTCAAGATTATTTAAGTATTTAAACAATGTACTAGTTTGGCTTTACCACCTCTCTAAACTTAGTACAAAATTTCATGTAAACTATGAACAAGGCACTGGTTAAACTTTATCTCCTCCCTAAATTCAGCCCAATAGATAAAATGGTGTTGCCATGCAGAGGATCACTAGGAAGGCTTTTCCCCCTTGTTTCACTAGTGCCATAAGCTCTATATAGGTTGTACCCTTCCCTAGTGGATCCATAGAATAATAGGAGCAACATACTTAAGTATTGGTTTGGTTTTACCCTTCCCTAAACTTAGCAGAGTCCTCAATCACCTGTTCATATCATATCATCTTGTGCATACCAGTGCACATGGGCTCAATATTCATTCTCGTTTCCTCACCTTTTGTAATGTGCAGTACCTGTTGGTTCTTTTTAAGAATCTTAATAGTGTTATTTTTTAATTTTTAAGTGTTCTTTCATACTAGAGAGAAGATGCAGAAGGGGTTTCAGTTTTCCTGCAGATGTGTGTTGCCAGACAATACAATATCTAGCATATATTTCAAACCCAGAAAAAGTACAATGAATTTGCATAAACAAACAATGACCCAAATCATAAAATATACCAAAACTAATTACTGTAACATACCCATATTGAGATCACCAACTTCATTTTATTGTTGTATTGAAACCAACATTACAAGCAATGAGATGATAATCAAAGTCTTCATATAATGCAATGAATCTTAAATATTAATGTTGCAGCTACTAATATAGTCCTAGATGTGCAGATTGGAAGAGATAAGTGCCTCAAAATGATGGGAGATTAGCATACAAAATACCCACATTCAAGGTTGCACTGTACGGACATGCTGGAAGCTATTATCAACACCTAAATCACTCCAAACTGCCTTTGTTATCTCTGTTTTAAGCCAAATGATTCTGCAAGTGCTAGGCAACCCTTCTAGGGTGAAGAAACAATTAAAATCTGCTTCAAAACTGAATAAAAAAACCCTCATAGCAGTACGGCCTGTCCCAACAAGGGTACGACCAACATAATGATCTGAAATCTACCCCAAAACTCTCCAAAGTTCACTACAATTCTGTTGTCAAATGTTTCTCTATGGCTGCATCAAAACTAGTAAAGATATAGCTTGTATTCTCATTCAAACCTTCACAAATTGTATCCAGCTGAAGCACAAGTGCAAACATTAGATGTATTTGCCTCACTAGTATTTGCTAATGGAGGTTTTCATCCCCAGAAGCCAAGATCAAACCCTATCTTGCAGAGGCTTTCGTCTCAGCAAGTTCAGTCCAAACCCTTAAAGCTCTTCAAGCTCCAAGAAACAAGAGAAGAAAATAATAATCCAATGCCTATCCAAATGAGCTCACTTTTCCATCTTTTATTTCCTCTCTATTAGGGCGTTGGCATTAAGGAGGGAAATGTTATATTTTTAATTCACTTAATTTCCCCTTGGGATGGGCGCCCAAGCTCTCCTTTAGTGACCCTTTTAATATTTGCTTTTTCATAAGTCACTTAATATTTATAAAGTCCCATCAATTAAATAAGTTATAACTTCAGACTTTAAAATAAATATGAAGATGAAGTCAGAATCCAAAGATCTACAGCTGTTTGGAATGGCCTCGACGAGACGAATCCAACCCCACTCTGAAAAACCTGATCCAGCACCGAACCCGAACTTACTAAAAATAGTAAGTGCACCACAAAGCACCCAACTGTCACTAACAACTGCCAACTACCAACTAAGAAGCTAGCAACACCAACATTGGGCTCTCTAAACACCATTATTAGCCTATGTGGACCCGATGATAGGCTAAACCACCAACTCTGATGCTCGCTCAAAAAGGGGACATTACACCTTTATAGGTTTTCACACCAAGGAAACACACAATAATGGAGTAGGGAACAACAAGCAACACTTAACAAATAACATAGGTACAACAACAAAGTAAGGTCCTTAGACATACACCTCAAAGTAAACACAAAGCTGAAGATTAATCTCTCTCTCATATCCCACTCTTCATCAATCCGTCTCTTTTTTGCTCTTTCACACTTTCTCCATGTTTTCTTTCCAAGTCTTTGCTGTTATTTTCCAACAATAAGCCCACAGCCAATGGGACCTAGAAGATGATGTTAGGATTTAATGGAATGAAAGCTGCAAAGTAGGTGATCCTTTCCTTGGAAGGGATTGACACACAAAAATAATGGAGTTGATTGTCAAGGGATTGAATCCTTTTCCTGGAAACCATCCTTTTTGTCTTTCTCCTTTTTTTTTTTCTGTTGGTTATGACAAAAATAAATGTCAGGGATGGTGTTTGCCAGTCTCTCTGTCACCCACCATCCTCTCAATTGTTTCACATTAATACTTCATGTCAGATGTAAACTCTCTTACCAACACACACTAAACAACTCTTACAGGAAACAAAAGAAAAGAAAAACAAATGGAAAAACCTGAGGGTCGTACACAAGCTACTAGTACTAATATACATGAGGCTTCAGGAAAGCATGTTTCAACATTTCTTAGTTTTGTTCTCCTGAATATATGAAGAAGCAATGTTCCACCCATTAGAGTGCTAAGCCTAGCTAACACACATTTGAATTCACTAAAGAAGTCATTGCTCATTTTGTCCTTGAATTCAAGATGTCTATTATGCAGGATTAACAATTGAGGTAATTCATTAGGTTCATGATTAATCCATACACATGTTTTCTTCTCTAAACCAGGATAATCAAAATAGGAAACACAAGGTTTAAGTAAGAAATAAAAATGTTGGTTTTTAATGACAATCGAATGCATATCCTCATCAATCGTCCATGTGTCTTTGTTTATGCCCAACTGATCTGCAAATGGCACTTCCTCACTGGCAAAAGGTACTTGTCCACCATGCCCCTACATATCACTCACACGATCATCAAGTAATAAAGAGTCCCACCCATTAGCATATGATAAATTATATTATTATTATACCCTTGAAACTGGAGGGATCATTTTCAACCATACCTATGTCCAAGTAGTGTAAAGAATCTATATATAATTGACCTGTTGATGGGCATCTTCTTACTTGGGTACCTATAATATATCACCTTGAAAAAAATCATTTGATAGATCGCAAACATTTTCTTCCTTAATTTGATATATCTCATCATGGAACATGAGACTCATGATCACCTCCTTTGCATAAGGTTCATTAGTCTTAATAGATAATGAAAAAGTTGTGGTCACCTCCTTAGTGTTATCATCCAACTTGGTATATATAAGGCTTTGAGATAACTTCAGGGATGACATTAGGGAGAGATTCCACACCATGAACCTCATAGAAAATTGAATTGGGCAGGTAAGAAGATGTGTAATATCCCAAATAGGATATTCACTAATTCTCTGATTTTTAAGGTCTAATTTTTGCCCTAATTTCTGATTTTCTAAATTCTGCTCCAAACCCTAATATTCTAAATTTCTAATTTCTATTTCAGACTTGAACAAAAACTTATAACAACCAATTAAGAATGTCAAACACATCAAATAATCATGCCAAATGGTTCACACAACAGCATAGTTGAAATACACAATGAAGGAGCAATAAAATGCAACCACAATGACTGAAATTCTGAGACAAGCCTCTGCTGCTATAAATCAGATTAATGAAGGTCTGAAAATACATTAAATCATGGGCCAACACATGACAAACATGCCCAGAAATCTTTTGTCCACAAATCAAAAATAAACCCTAAGGTTTATACATACCAAACATGACAACAATGATCTTTAAAAGGTGGAATCGCTCTCCAAGGTGTGGTGCCTAGGTTAGGGTATGAAACCCTAATGCAAATGAATACCAACACATCAAAAAGCTGCTCCAAAATGATGCATTTAGGTCTGCTCCAAACTAGCTAGGGTTTGCTGCTCCAAAGATGTGAAAATGTCACCACAACAACCTAGCAATCTCTTCCAAATGTTGGCGCTTCACTTCTTAGGTGAAACCCTAAAGCAAGGATGATATCAAACACCAAGATTGCTTCTCTAAGGATGGCGAACAGGTCTGATCCAGATATGATGTAGAAATGCAACAAAAACTCCTCCAAAATGCCAAATTTGCCCTCAAATGCAAAACACCCTTCTCCTAGAATGTGGCGCTCAAACCTAGGGTGAAACTCTAGTCCAAAATCAACACAACTCGCCAAATGATGCTGTCCAAACTTTTAATCTACAAATCTGATTTGAAATTCTGCTCTTCAATTCAATCAATCAACAATAAAGCACACTTAGGTTCTCGTCATGAAACCTCCACAAGATGAGTTAGGTTTTCGTCCAACTCACCAAGAAATGCAAGGGTTTTTGTCCTTGGTTTCAATAGCCCAACTTCCCTTGTAGCCAAGAGTAAAGCTCATATGAAAAGATGAATAATAGATGATGTCAAATGCCATCAAAAGTCCTTATATTTATACATGATTTTACTCCTAGCCAACCTAGGCAAGGTATTATTTTAATTTTAAAATTGTCTTCTTTACTCCATTTTGGTCCACCAGCTTCTTGACATCTTGGGCGCCCAAAATTCAAATTAAAGATTTGAATTTAACCTCCTTTTCCCTCCTTATGCCATCCTCCTCTTGGGCACTCACATGAATCAAATATTATTTTATTAATTTCCACTTTCCCTTCTCCAAGGCACACATAATAATATATGGAATAATATCAACATTAATCATGTCGTCCCATTATTCTTTATTGACCATTTTTCACACTTTACCACCTCCAAGGTGGTTTGCTCCACATGAAGGCAATTTATTTTATTCATAACAACTATATCAAAATCATTAGAAAAATATGCCAAGTCGTCTCCTATACTCAAATTGCCCTCCAAAAATGCTAAGAGTATGAAAATTGGTCCATTAGGTCTTCATTCGTGATCAATCCAAAAATGGGGACATTACAAGATGTGGGTTGATTATAGGAATGAGATACTGAATCAATTTTGGGAACATAACTCATTTGGTTTGGAACACATGGAGATAATAAAATGTGCATTCATTGGTTATTGTTAACAGGATTTAGATCAACTAAAGGTTGGGTAAACAAGGGGATGGTACTGTGGTTTGTTTGATTAAAAGCTAAAGGATATCCTTTACCATATTCTTGAGGCATAAGTTGTTGATCCACAATCATGGCCTCTCTATAGGCATCTACAAGAGTGGCTATCCTTAGTGTTTATCTCACAGTTATCAAAGTCAAGGTGTCAATGACATGAAGATATACAGATCTAAAGTGGCTAAATCAATTAAGACATAAGGGAAAGCAAGCCTATTGAGTATTTTTTGGAATCTAAGATTTGAAGTTCTGGATAGACTCATTGGGCTCATAAATTAACACTTACAAATTGTTAGAAATCCTCCTTTGGGTGAATGGTTTCTCCAAATTGTTCTATAAAGGCATTTTCCACTGCCACCCAAGAATGTATTGACTTAATTGTGATAGATATACCAAGAATAGTCTCATCCTCAAGGGTGAGTGAAAATAATCTGCAAGCTACATACTCATGAATGATATGTACTAAAGCTATAGTGTCTTTAAATACCCTAATGTCATTTTGTAATTATGTATCCCTTAGTATTATCTTTCCAAATATTATAATATGTTTTATGATTTCTTTAATATATATATGAGTATAGGTCCATTACAGAAAATTTCAAAGCACTAGGTCTTCTCTTAAAGTCATTTTGGAATCTTGAAATTCATTCTCCATGCCTTAGGAAATCTTTCATGGCTTCGTAATCATGAGTTTTTACTACTTTTTACAAATTCACAACCTCCATGCTAAGACCAGTACCCATGGAAATGAGATCTAAAATCCTAAAGGATAGACCTCTCACATACATAGTTGTGATTTTCCATGAGGTTGCAAACTCCCTCAACAACATTGGGTTGTAATCATTAAGGGATTCTAAATATTAGATTCCCTCTACATAATATGTTCCAAACTTCGGCATTGTTCTGAACCATCTCATAGCTAGAAGGTTCTATTCTCCTAAGCTCCCTCCATTTCAATTATCCTATTAGAAAACTAGAAAAAGCCTACAATGTTGTTCCTAGTTCCTTTTTCCAAACACTTATTCAATGTCCAATTCAAATCCTCTTTGTTTCTATCTTGTTCTTTCCCAATATCATTATACATTGGCCTTCTTTCCTTTGGGGTTCTTGAACATCATTTTGGGTGTCCTTTCTCCTATCCTTACACATGCCAACATCACTCCAAATTAGGAGTGGTGATAGGGTATTAACTTGTGATCCTTGCTTCTTCATTAATGTTGTTTTTGATTTTTTGAGGGAGAGACCCCTCCACATCTCATTGTTTATAGCCTATGATATTTCCACCTAGATTGGCCAACAGATTTGAGGAGGTGTTTTCCTCCCTATATATGTGATTATTTTTTGAATTTTTGAATGACTTAAGGATTTCTTTAGCTTCTTATATTATGGTCTTATAAGACTAGTGGGGAACATCCCTAGAGTTTAACATTTCACTAATGTTTTTGGAATCTCCATCAATTATCAAATTGGTTATTCCATAGTCTCTAGCTAAACATATTCCTTGTAGAGAAATGACAGCCTCAACATAGTTATTAGTCTAAACCCCAATGTTCTCAGTGAATGCTCCTACTAGTTGACCTTTGTTGTCCCTAATTAGGCCACCCCACCCAAATATAATGTTAAAATAGAATGTTTGGGTTAATAATTTTAATCTCACTAGTTTAGAAGGATTTAGAACAAACTACCAAATATAGTTTTATTGGTGCAAATATTTTATCTTCATTTGATCTTATATTTTTTGAAGTAAATCAATTCATAGAAATATATATTGAATGAAAGAAATAAAAGGGGAAATGAACATAAAAATTATTTTAATGTCAAATGAAGAGTAATGTTTTTATTTTGATTTATATATGGTAAATTTTCTAAACATTAAATTGTGTAAGATTGGAATTAAAAAATGTATTGAGAAGAGCTTCTAGATAAAACTATGCATATCCAAGTTCAAATTTTCACAATGTGATCAAAAAATTCTTAAAAGAGATACATATCCTTTATTAGGGCACTATTTGGATGTAGTGTGTAGTAGGAAAAATATTTTATGCATATGATAGGTATTCATGATTAATACCTAAAAATAAAGCATGCACAAAATAAGAAATATTTTTTAAGAAATAAGAATAAAAAGTCAAAGTAATTTTTAGTAATTGGATTCAAATTTTAAAGAACAAAACATATAAAAATAAAAGAACATTGTATAAGTTTAGTAATTTCATTATTTAAGTCCAAATATAAATATAAATTGAATATAGATTTTATTTAAAATGCAACAAAAATGAGATTGTTCTCATATAAATTTAATTGGTTTTTAATAACACACTTCAACTATTACAATATATTGGCTTTAAAAAGCCTTTATTTCCTATACAAAACCAACTACTGGAATGTAACTACCAAAACTTGCCTTTATTAAATAAATTAACAATGATATGTTAATTAATTAATTTATTTATTAAATTGTCATCCACTAAATTATAACACTCCCTTAGTGCCAACATTGATTAGTACAAAAATTCTTCTTCATCACTTGAAGTATGTTCCTTCTCTTCTATTATCATAGCTTTCTGTCCCAATTTTCCATCAACGAGATCTCGTGCTCTTTGTTTGCAATTCAATACTGCATGCCCTATCTTTTTACAATAAAAATATGTACCATTTACATGTTTGGGCTTTGTCACATGTTTTGATTTTCTATATGAAGTACTAGGTTTGTTTTGTGCAGTTAATGCAACTTCTTCTTTTGCAATATGTTTCTTTCTTTCATCAAGCAGTGTGGATATGATATTGTCCAGACTTGGATTGATTTTTCTTAAGGTGAAGACCTTGCGAGACATACTTAAGGGCATATTGTTTAAAAGTATAGCTTTAGCATCATTTTCCTTTATTTCTTCATTTATACTTGCCAACTAATTTATCAAAGAATGAAACTCACTTATGTGAGACACTATGTCTTCACCTTCTTCCTTTTTCAATCCATACAACTTTTATTTTATGTTTATTTCTGCACTATCAGTTTTTTATCCAAACAAAGTGTTTAATGCTTCTAAGATTTTCTTAGAAGATTTTTTAAAATCTACATGATGTAAGTATGGTTTAGATAAACCAAGACCAATTATTGCCAAGGCTTTCTTATCTTTTACCTTCCATTTTTAAAGTTCATCTACATTTGTTGGCTTTGTCGATGTACCGTTAACAATTTCCTAAAGATTTTTTTCAATTAGCAACAATTGCATTTGTATTTGCGAACTGTGAAAATCACTTTCATCAATCTTTTCATAAAGACTTATTTTATCCATTGTATACTTATAAAATAACTCAATGGATGTCAGTTTCAACCAAAAATATGTCCTTACAAAAAAAATCTTTATAACTCCAATAATTATTTCCCACACCTTTATTATTCAAAAATAAAAGGAAAACCTATATTAAGTAAAACTTTCCTTTATCACGCCTTTACCGTAATTTATAAAACAGTAGTTCAAAACCATAAAACGGTGGCTTCAAAATTATATGTTTATACCCTAAACGCCTCTTTAAACAATAATTTTTTAAAAAAACTATGCACAATGAATCTCCACACCTCGCTGGAAGAATAACACAGGAAATTGAAACGCATAAATTTGTTGACACATAATGATGTTGTTGCATTTTTAACGCCTCTTTTTGTCTTGGAATTTTAATATTTCAATGAAAATATATTACCATGGCTGTTGGGCATGCATGACTGACACATGAGGGAGATTATTGGCAATGCTAGAAGTTCCTTTAGATCCTCTTAAAACTATTAAAAACACATTCAGATTTTCAAAACACCCATGTGTTTGAATGTTGAGTGTAGATAATTATTTTACCTGGATATTACAGCTCTGAAACTCTTCATTGCAGATTGGAATGTATTGTATTTTATTTTTTGAATATGAATATGATCAAAATGGAGAAAAATATTGTGAAAAGAATGTACACAATGGAAGAGAAAGGCAATGCACATGAAAGACAAATGTCAACAGGTTCGGTGCGAGGTTCATGGTATTTGCTAGTACCGCTGACAAATATGCAAGAAGAATGGATGTTGCAAACTCCACATTTCACGTGAGGTCCGTGGTTTCCGCTAATCCTTTGATTGCATCAGTTTGGAGGAAATACATGTGAATGGAAGGCAAACAGAGAGGTCTCTCAGGACACCTGCTCTGATACCATATTGAAAATGCAATAAAAATGATATTGCTCTCAAATAAATTTAATTGTTATTTAGTAATGCACTTCAACTATTACAATATATTGGCTTTAAAAAGCCTTTATTTCTCATACAAAACCAACTATGGGAATGTAACTACCAAAACTTGCCTTTATTAAATAAATTAACAATTATATGTTAATTAATTAATTAATTTATTAAATTGTCATGCACTAAATTCTAACAGATTTTATAGTTGAGGTAAGGTCCCTTGTTCTCAAACATTTTTTTTAATCATAGTTAGGTGTAATTTTGTGTCATGTAAGTAAACATACCATCATTAGTGGTGGTATAAATTATGAATTATCGATGCTAGATCACATATGTCCGTAGTCCTTGTAGTATTAACCTTTGAAGAGACTACTTGAACAAATTCATTCCATTTATTTAAATAACATTTAGACATTTTTATCCCACCTCCCAATTGTATTTTTCCCATCTTATGTTTTGTTCAACTTTACATTACAAAATTATGTCTTCATGCAACTCTTCTTTTGCACAAGGTTTCAAGTCCTCAAGAGTAGGTAAGATATTGAGATTTTCTTTATCATTGAATATGGAAGTATAAAACAGATCACATAGGTTTCCAAAATTTATGCCAATATACATCCTTGTGAAAGGAGATATGATAAAAATTAATTTTTTACTATTAAATATTTAGATGTACCTCAAAAAACTACACGTTTGATTTTATCTGTTCTTATGTATAAGTAAAAATAACCTAAATAAAAGTCTCAACTTAGATTTAACATTTTTTAATGTTTAATATATAAGTAATTTCAACTATAATATTTTCAATGATAACAATGAAGACACGCAAATTGACTGGCACCCCATAAGTATGTATGGTCTATTTGTACAAGCCCACACCTAGTCCAAGCCCTCTAGGGATCATATGATGCCTAACTAGTACAATCTCGGTTGAACTAGAGTTGTGACTTGTACAAAATAATTGTTGACAAGAAAATTAGGCCACAAGAATGATTATGATCATGTCAAATTTTGAATCCTTGGTCCTAAAGCAAGTCAAAGTAGATAATTATTATGTACTTTATCAAATTTTAAAAAAATGAATTAGGTAATATATTTCACATTTATACACATAACAAGCATAACTCAAATTTGAACACATTATATCAAAAATACTTTGTGTACTATAATATGACTAAATAGATAATTTCATTAAACTACATCACATTACATTCCATTACATGATGTCTACTTATGGTACATTAATAAGTAAGTATATATACACACATATACATACATTAGATAACCCTTGGGAAATGTCTTTGCACATTTGTATCCCTTGATTAAAAAAACATATTTAAAGTTGTATTATATTTCATTAAGCCACAAGGTCTTTGTGTTTACTCTAGGTTATCTTCATATGCAGTATTTTTTTTTACGAATCTAAGGTTCTACTTGAAGATATAGAACCCATTATTGTAAAAATTTGTGATACCCTTATTTTTTAAAATTGATATTCCATTCATTCTTTTCACTAAGTTATCACCTAAATTTTGTGTTGTTAGCCAACTTGTTTGTATTTTAGTTAGGCTCTAGGGTTTACATATTTTCAATTCCTTCTTATGTTATGTGATTATTGAGATTTTGTAGCAATAATAATTCATTTGGTTTCATGTCATCTTTCGAAATGATTATCATGACCACTTGAAATAGGAAAATGGAACATTTATATATCATGTCTCTTTTCTTTTAAATTCGGATAGTATAATATTATTAACAGTTAATTTTATTATATATTCTACACCCATTTAAATTAATTGTGAAGTGAAGTTGGATATTTACAATTTGGATGTATTTAAGGTTTCATGATTGAAATGAAATATCAATTTTAATGGATTCTCATCATCT
Organism: Cunninghamia lanceolata; assembly: GCA_027924645.1. Lineage (NCBI taxonomy): Eukaryota > Viridiplantae > Streptophyta > Pinopsida > Cupressales > Cupressaceae > Cunninghamia > Cunninghamia lanceolata. The sequence goes on along the minus strand of BSBN01000163.1, from coordinate 3,261,933 downwards.
GGTACATGTATGTTTGAACTGTTACAAATCTTTTGGTTTTTCCATTAAGGGTCATTCTTGATATATAAACATGTATATAAGGTAAATGTTAAGATTACTGTTAGACATGGATATTGTCTGAAATATATTACAAGGTCTAAAGTTGAGTTTGAAAAGTGAAGTGTTAGGTTTTATCTTGCATTTTTTTATTGAATTCTAGGATAGACTTTGGATTTTTGGGCCTAAGGTTACCATTTTTTATAGATTCAACTATAATCCAAACTTATATCTATCAGGATTTAATGCAAAATCTTAAATTCATGTATGGTAGATTTTGGCTTTCAAAGTGAAAGGTGAATAACATTATTTTTGAGTGACATGGCATAAACATGGATTTGAAAAGTAGTTTACATAACAAGTATTGAATATGAGGTGGCAATTTTTTAGTTACATGGCATAGAAATGACAAGTTGATATTGTTTGGTTTGATAAAGTGGTATATTTAATTCCATTAATGGTATCATCCTATATGCATTGAATGATCTCTAAAAATAAGAGAAGCTTCTTAGAGAAGATATTTCTTGGGTTACTGAATGAGGTTTTTATCATTTTCTTTTGCTTTGGCCACCTATGGGTAGTGACTCTTTGGTATTTTGAAGAGTTTGGTGGTCATTTATTGGATTTTGTTATTGAGTTGGTATGTTTCAAATGCTTTTGTTGATAAACAAAGATATTCTTTGAGATGTAAACTCTTTTTGAAGCTTGCATTATCTTTTCATGAAGATAAAGGTTATTTTGAAAGTTAGTCATAATTGTTATCTTTGAAAGGAAAGTTCAAATCTAAGTTAGTTGCACTATTATTTTTTTCAGGTTATAGTGCCCAAATCTTACATGGGAAAAACACAATGCAACCATTTTTTAAATGTGGGAGCACTAACCAAAGGAAATAAAACATGCATGTGCATGTGTCATCATCACTTATGATGACACATGTACCCAAAAACATGTGGAAGAACATGGACAATGCAAAAGAATCTATGTATAAAGAGTGGAAGCGATAGGATGATAAGGGGCTAAGTTCAAGTGTAAAATCTTAACCAGGCTAGTGTTATTGCACTTCTCTAATTTAATTCATTTATATTCCTTATATAAGAGTGACTCCAAGGTCCAACAATAAGGGACACCCTAAGGATTAGTAGAATGATGATGATATGCTTACAATTAGTCCTACCTATATTTTATACCTTTCAATAATGTCAAATAACAATAATATATCAATCCTCATTTGAATAACTTGTTTACTTTATCTAGAATGATATACATATTTGTGTAAGTTGATTCATTCATTCCAATGTATAATATAATGTAATATAGTAATCAAATATATTATATTATTCACTATAATAATACATTCAAGTAAGATAAATAAAATCCTACAATCTTTGTTTTTTATTATGGTAAGCTACAAACTAGGGTGCAGAACCCTTTAAGAAAAAACCACCATGGGCAACAAAACAGGCCCAACAAGCCATGAATAGCTGACAAGCAGCACACTAATAGTAAATAAACATATTAAAGTCCATACAGTATAAACAATACCATAAACAAAAACAACAAACATAATAGAAAGAAAAACTACTGGAAAAGTTGGCTTGTAATGCCCCTCGATTTTGGTTTGTGACAGTTGTTAGTTTCCTTTTTGCTCTTAAACAGTTTTGAGGCATCTGAGTGGTTAGATTTATGTTTTATGCTTATTATGTTAATTATGGACTGTGGTTATTGACATGAGTTATGAGCAGAATGATGACATTATTGATATTGTAGCTTATGTTGTATTTCGACATGGTTAGTTGATGGTTAATTGATTTGCAGAAAAATGTTACTATGCTTTATGGATTATATGTTATCTGTTTGTTAGATAGAGATGTTTATGTTTTGCTCTAGAGTAGGGACGGTGTAGTATTGCTCGTTTCGAGCACCCTACTACACTGTGATTCCCTAACTCCATGTGTTTGATATATTTGCATATGTTCGTCTACAACCTATCGTTTGATGTAGGTTGCAGGTACCGGGCCTCAACTCCACCTGACTGAGCAGGTCTGAGCGGGCCCTTACACCAATGGAAATATGGATGGGAGATAACATGGGGTTCCCTATGTCAGTCAATGTTCTCAGTCGTCGTTGTCCATGTGTTTCTAGTCTCAAGTATAGTTGGTGTACAGTTGGTACTTGTTTCTGATTTCTGGGTCACCCTTCGGTATGTGGTTACCATTAATTGTCTCTACTATTTATTGATGTCCTTTGGTTGATTCTTTTGAGTCTGGAATCTTTTTTTTAAACTAGTGCCATTACGAGATGTTACAGTTAATATGTAATTGTAGTATTTTTACTAATTATTATAGTTAGTGGTTTAATGAGAGTTAAAATTGTTGAATAGCATTGAAAGCTAGTAATAATAATGATATTGTTTTTTTTTTTTTTTAAAAAGGGGTAAAAACTTTATTGAAATTCAGAAAAGAACATTACAAAGCATCAAAGGGCCAAGGCCCCAGTAATCCATAAGAAACAGTCATACAAAGCATGAAACAACATCATCCTTCACCAATACCATTCCCATCCTCAGCAATAATCTTCTCCAAGTCATGTCGGAGCTCATGAGGAACCTGCTCCCATTCATCAATCTTCTAGCCATCTAAATGCTTAGAAGCCCACTTAGCCAAACAATCTGCTGCCCTATTCCACTCCCTTGGAATATGGACAAAAGACACCATCTCCATCAAAGAACTTATCTGCAGAATCTGCTTTACCACCATAGCCAACTGCCAACTAACATCAGAAACCTTCTGTGTATTCAGCAAATTAATCAAAACCTGTGAATCAGACTCACAGATAACCTTGTGCCATCCCAAAGCATAAGCCCTCTCCAAAGCATAGAGGATCGCCAAACCTTCCATAAGGTTGATAGTTTGCCATCCTTCATGAACTGAGTAGAGAAAAACCACCAATCCCAAAAAATCCATGCCAGTCCCACCAATCCCAGCAGGCCCAGGATTGCCCCTTGAAGAACCATCAGTATTGAGCTTCAGAATGCCATCCAGAGGGGGAAGCCATCTCCCCACCCTTTGAACTTTCTTTTTCACTCGCCTTCCTCTCCTGACACAAGTAGAAGCTGGAGACAACCCTTGAATACCTAATCTATCCACCAGCTCAACATCTCCTTTCTCCAAAGGGAACACCACATCACACTTAGATTCCACCGTCTCCTAAATCATACTCATAATTTTGTGCCAAACTTGTTGAATCAACAGCTTCTCACCTTAAAATATTCTGCGATTCCGTTCCAACCAAATCTGCCATAGTATGAAGGAAGGCCCAACATACCACACATCTTGCAAGAAAGAGGCCATAGAAGGAGGTCTACCCAGACTACTCCAAAATCCACCAGGGAGGAAGCATGAACACAGGGGCTTCTCCAAACTTCCCACCAAAAATGCCAAAGCTGCAAAGTCAAGGGACAATAGAAAAACAAGTGAGAGGAGTCCTCTCCACATCCACACATAACACACATAGAAGGACCTTGAAAACCCCGCTTCCGAATATTATCCCAAGTCAAGCACCTATTCCAAGCCAAAGTCCAAATAAAGCAGTTACACTTCAGCCAAGAAAGCTTATTCCACACTTTCTTCCACCAGTGAACCTCCACCCCATCCAGCTGGTTAGATAACAACACCTGATATCCAGAAGCAACAGTATAGACACCCTTAGGATTAGGAGACCAAGAAAGAACATCCCCTTCCTGGAGGGAGCTATAACGTCTATGAGAAAGGATACTATGAAGCTCAACACACTCCTCCTCCATACCAACAACAGGCCACTCATCAGGATTCTTCCATCTCACCACCACCAACTGCCCATGAGAAGAAAAGGACTTGAAGTCACTCACCCTTGACCAACCTACTTCACAGAACCTTTGGCACAGAGTCACCAAATTAGGAAACTGAGAAACAATGAGAGGAAAACCATCCCAAGAATCAGACCAAAAATGAGCTTTTGTCCCTCTTTTACAAATCCAAAATAAACCATCCTTGACTAGAGCAGCCTCTTTCTTGAGCGTACTCCAAATCACCGAGCCTTTCCCCACCAGTGGATAACGAGGAATATCAATTTGAGGGAACCCCGGGAAGTATTTCTGAGTTAATATCCTGGCCCAGATCCCATCTTGCTCCACACACCACTGCCAATACAATTTAGTAGCCAACGCCATCCCTGACAACGACGACTACCTTAACCTGAGGCTGCCAAACTGCTTCGGGCTACAAACAATGTCCCATCTAAAGGCTCCATTTAGAGGACAATAAGCTACCAGCCCATAAAAATTGTCTTGCTAAGGAATCCAATTCCCTAACAAAACCCAAAGGGGCCACCTGAATCATACATCTATAAATGGGGAGGGCCTGCACCACAAACTTGAGCAATTGAACACAACCCACAAAGGACAACCAGTGATGGGTCCAATGATTAACTTTCACATGAAATTTATCCAGAATATTCTGCCAAGACTCCTTGGGAAGTCTTCCAATAGAGATGGGAATACCAAGATAGGTCAAAGGGAGAACCCCAGTCTAAAATCTCAAGATATGAGCAATTCGCCTCTGAATGGAACTTGGAGTATTGAAGAAAAAGATGGAAGACTTATCTTCATTAATCAATTGGCCCGAAGCTAGAAGATAAACATCCAACACCTTGCGCAAATTTGAAGCTTCCCTAATTGTAGCCATACCCATCAAAGCAGTGTCATCAACAAACTACAAGTGAGACTGTGGAGGTAAACCACCTCCCCACCCCCAGCCCTGAATGAAACCTAACTCCACATTCCTTCTTATCAATCATCCCAGACCCTCAACAAGAAGAAGAAATAGGTAAGGAGAGAGGGGGTCACCCTGCCTCAAACCCCGAGAGGCACCAAAAAGATTAGAGTGCTCAGCATTTATTAACACAGAGAAGGAGACCGAAGTAACACAACTCATAACCCAATAAATCCACTCATCCCCAAAACCAAAGCACCAAGAACCTTCTGAAGGAAGGACCATCGAACACGGTCATAAGCCTTAGCCATATCAAGCTTGATGAACATTGCCTTATCTTTGGAATTAGCCATAGAGTGAATGGTTTCAGTTGCAATAACAACCCCATCCAGAATCTGACGTTCCGCCACAAAACCACTCTGTTCCTCAGAAATCAGCACTTTAAGCCACTTTTTCAACCTATCAGCAATCAATTTAGAGATAATTTTATAAATCACATTGCAAAGAGAGATAGGACGAAATTGTCTTAACCTATCTGCCCCATCACACTTTAGGATGAGAGAAAGGTGTAGGAGTCAAGGACAACACTGAGAGGGGGGGGTGAATCAGTGTTGTGTGAATTTTCAAATCTTTTGCAAACTTTAACTTTCAAAACACAAGGAGAGAAATCTATCATTGATTTGTCAAACACATATGCACATAACTGAGAATGAAATACAAAAACTCATGAGTAAATCATACAACCACAGAGAGAAGATCAATATGAATCAAGACACAAGAATTGCACGAGTGGAAAACCCTCCAGGGGTAGAAAAACCACTCCAAAACTGCCTCACTGGCTTAACTGATAAAACATGCCTCACTGGCTACAAAGAAGCCTCACTGGCTACAATATGTGTCTCACTAACAAATGTTAAGGTCACACTGACCTATAGGCCTCACTGGCATACTGTGCCTCACTGGCATAGACAATTACCATCATTAAAACATAAAACTCTGTGTGCAAGAATTGATTGCCAATCAATTTGATTTGCACCAATTACACTCTGTGTTTCATCATACACCCTAATTTCCCCTGTTTGATTTTCAAGTCAAGACCATACAAATAATTCCTTTTACACATCTCTCTGAAAACAAGCTCTTGTAAACAAATTTTCAACATTCTTATCTCTACAATACAATTTCAATATCTTCCTCTACATATCATTTTGAAATCACCCAATCCTCCATCAAGAACATTTTCACTGCAAATTAGCTCATACATACATTCTTCTGTGTTTTCTTTTTAAAAGAATTTTCATAAAGTTATTTTCATAATTGTCTGTTGCTCCGCACTTAATAAAGGATATTCAAGGGCTTTTTTGTTTTCTTAAACCATTACATGGTTTTTTTTTCTTTAAACTATACGATGCCCTTTTTTGAATAAATCTCTTTCATAGAAATCTTCAAAAAGGCTGATAACTATGAGCATGGATTTAAAAAAAAAATGAGGCCGATAAACATAAGGAGGCCGAATAAGTTTTAAAACCAACACTTTACACATTGGCCCTCACAAACATTATATGGAGACCACTTATATGATGACCGTTTCATAAGGTGAGTTAAAGAAAGGGTCGGTCAATGGATGTATAATAGCTCCTTCAAAGGTAATTGTTAAGTGATACACTTGCTATTCCCGGTCACCATTAAAATACAAAGGCAATATGAATATTGGGTAAAGTATAGTTTGAGGGGAGATGACTTAGATTTGTTTAGGTTTTTGAGAGCATAGATTTTAATGGGATAACAATATTGACAAGGAAAATCCATTAGAAACTTGAAACCCACTTTATACCTCTGCACTTGTCACAACTATCAACAAATGAAGACCATACTATCAAACTACCATTATGAAGAACATGCCATTGAATATTATGCCATCTGCAACTGATCTGTATTGCTTCTTGTATTACTAAAGCATGTGACCTTTGTCATACCAAGATCAAGAAATCATCTCTATTTGTGGCAAACACAAACCAAACAACCTGTAACATTTTGATCAACCATCTCCTGAACAATGAAGCATATGAAGCAACTTCATCAAGCATGTTTAGAACTATTTATGATGAAGACATGAACTCCATCACCTGTACTCCATCACCATTGAATGATAAAAGCCTTCCTGATCTGTCCTCTTGATGTCCTGCAACAACTATGGCAACTTTGCAACATCAACTAAACATACTTTTGACATTAATGACAACCTATCACCATCAAAAGGAAGGTAGAATTCAAAGCCTGTAACATCTGTTTATTCTTATGAGACTCCTGAACAACTGCCAACAAGTCCAACTTGATAATCTCCCAGAATTCTTGAAAGAACTCAATCGGGAAACCATCAGGGCCAGGAACTTTCCCCTTCTTCATTTGAAACACGATCCCCTCTAGCTCCTTAATCGAAATCTCACTCATAAGATGCTCATTCATCTCCCTAGAACCCAAAGAAGGGATACAAGAAAGGACCTGAGCTTCCTCATCAGAACCCCCCTGCGAGTCCTCCCTGAATAAAGAAGCAAAATATTGCATAGCTTCACATGTAATTTCATGAAAAGAAGAAAGAGTTTCACCCTTGTCATTCACCAGAGCAGAAATAGAATTGCCATGTCTCTTGGCTTTCACCGAGTTGAAGAAAAAAGTGGTATTTTTATCCCCTTCCTGAAGCCACTCAATCCGAGCCTTTTGTTTCCAAAAACTTCCTCTCGTAGCTCACACTCTTCCAATGCTTTCAAAGCCCTGGTCTCTTCCTGAAGCAGGTCCTTAGTCACTCCATCCTCCCTGATCAACCTCGTAATACCATCCAACTCAGCTTGGGCAGTAGTCTTAGCATGGAAAATGTTTCCAAAGCACTGCCGATTCCTACGTTTAAGCTGATACTTGACAAATTGAAGTAACTTAGCAAAAGTATACATTGCTGTACCATAAGTAGGTCTACCATACCTCCACCACTCAACAATATAGTCATGGAGAGAGGAGTCATGCAACCACATAAGATGGAACTTGAAAGAAGGAGACCAAGGCACACGAGCTGAAGAAATAGCCAGCTTGATAGGCCAATGATCTGATCCCCTCCAATCCAAAATTTCAGAGCTAGAAGACCACAACCCACCAACCCAGTAGCAAGAAACCAGAAAGCGGTCAAGTCGTTCCACAATGTAGTTATTCCCAATCCTCTGATTATTCCAAGTAAACTGGCCATTAATGGGCTTGATATCCACAAGATTTAAAGCTGAGATGTTATCCTAAAGTAGCAACGTAGAAGGCTCAAGCCTCGCAATACCACCCCACTTCTCAGCCAACTCAGAAATAGCATTGAAGTCTCCAGCCATAATCCACATATGGAAAGGATCCATGCTTCGGACAAACTGGATATGGGACCACAAAAGTGGTTTACCCTGAAGTTCAGTAGGCGCATAGATATTGGAGAAGAGAACAGACTCCCCTGTCTCAAAACAAGATGCAATCATAGAGATAGAAGACTGAAAGGACAACCACCAAAGAGGGCGGATCTTTCGAGGATTCCATAAACAAGCCACTCCTCCAGCAGACCCTTGAGCACCAATACACTGGCACTCTCCACTCCCCCACAACTTAGGCACTAAACCAAACATACACTCCACTAATAACTTAGTCTCCTGCAGGAAAAGAACATCAGGAGATTGACTTCTAACCAAATCACGAACAACTTTTTGTCGAGGGCCACTGTTCAAGCCCCTTACATTCCAGGATAGAACAATCATTTCAAGGGGCTTGAAAAATGAGAATCCAGAGTCTTAACAGACCCTGACTCTACCAAAGTTTCCCCTGTTAATTTAATCTTATCCAAATCTTTTTTTCTACCAAGCTTGGAAGACTTCTCCCCAGCCCCTTTTTTTGGATCCTTTTGATGAAGACCCAAATGAGAAGAAGAAGACTTATTAATCTTCACCCCCTCAGTACCTACATTTGAAACAAGAGGAGATCCATCCTCACCACCCTTCTTCCCTACTATAATAGGAACCGATTCCACCTAGACTTCCATTTGAACATCTGTGTCCATTTGCAAAGCCCTATTATCCTATAAAACCTGAGTAGCTTCAGAAAGAAGGCCCTCCTGTCCTGTACCTAAAGCACCCTGATCCATATTCACCAAGCTTGGATTCACTTCTTGCTGGCTGAGGTCATCTAAAACTTCAAATCTGTTGAAAGAATCTTCATCCTGCCTTTCCTTCAAAGTCCTCTTTTGACCTTGATTCCTATTTCGAGCCTTGACAGGAACGAAACCGTCAGCCCCATCCACATCACCAGGAATGGGTTCCTTCCCCTTTTCAACTCTAGGGGGATTGCGGGGAGGCTGAGAAGGCTGGGAGTCCACATGCCTAGCCTTAGGGCATCTCCTCTGTAAATGTCCATATTCATGACAGAGACGGCACCGAAAAGGAAGAGTCTCATAGTCCAACTGCTGCACCCAAGAGTAAGGACCCGCACACATATCCACCGAATCTGGCAAGGGTTTACTTAAATCAATCTCCACAAAGATACGAGCAAAAGTCATCACCTTTTTAATTTGAGTCTACTGTGAAGCACCAACTGGTTTTCCTAGAATTGAAGCCAACAAGTGTAAAACATCATCCCGCCAACATTCCACAGGAAACCTTGGAAGCCAAACCCACACTGGAACCCGGTTCAGAAGCTCTTCAGTAGGATTGAATCTCGCATGCCAAGGTTTAATAAATAACCCAATCTGATTATGAAAATAGGGGCCTCCTTCAAAGGCCTTGTTGCGATCCACCAAGCAATTGAATGAAACCATGAAAAAGTTATTTGCTAAAAGCATAACCTCCATTTCTCCCTCTGGCATCCAAGTCCGTTGGGCCCATGATTCAAGAAATTGTAAAGAAACCCGCATCCCCATAAACTTGCACAACAATGCATGCTTTGAATAATAATCAATATCTTCCGTAATCATCTCTAGTGGGATAACCAATTTTGGCCTCTCCTCACAACGTTCAAGACATCCATTGATCTTCGTAATCCGAGTACCACCAGACAAACCCGAACCAACCAACCCTTGATCTGGTGAGAACAAGTTATTATTAAAAACCTTCGAAGCATGCGAAGGAGAATTTGCACCAACCGCTGCTAAGTGAAAATCCATCTTGGGACTAGCCCCTGAAGACTCCCCAATCGGCATTGAAACTAAACAAGATCCAAGGCGGGCAAGTAGGCCCCCGAGAAAAAAGAACCACCACTAGGGTTTAACTGATCCACCACCTAGCACTGCCTTCGAACTGCAGACCCAAACCAACCAGGCACAAAAACCCCACCCACGGCCTCCAACCAGGCACAAAACCCTCGCACGCTCAGGGAGAAAGATACACCGATGCAGATGAAAAAACTTTGCACTGATAAAAAACACAACCCAGACCTCCCCAAAATGCATGCACTCCCCACACTTCACATGGCCAAGAAAAAACCAGAGGATTGGGCTAGGGCACGAAAGCCCTAGCTTGACATGCAGAGCAAAAAATTGACATCTCCATTTTATGATCAATAAAATTATAATAATGATATTGTTAATGTTTAGTACGTTAATTGATTTTATCTATCATGGAAGATTTTATTTTATTTTGTCATTAATTTTGTTGTGGGAGTGAGTTGTCAAGGATTTGAAAATATTCCTGTTAGTAGGTGGAGAATTAATGCAATTAATCTTTGGGATTGTGGGTATCTGTAACAGAGGAAATTGTGTTAGTGGGTATCATTGTTTTGGGGCTATTTTGGGATTTTGGGAAGAGGATTTGAGGGGTGTGTGTGGGGAGGAAAGGGAAATAGAAATTTGGGGGAATTCTTAACGAGAGAGTGTTGAGTTGTTTGTAGCTTCAATCAGATAACGTATTTATTATGATCATAATAAATATGAATATATAAGTAATATTAAATATTACTTATATATTCATACTTAATATATAAGGTATGTTGAAATAAATATGAATTTAGCATGATCGAATGATATATTACCAAAGTATAAACACCGACTACAATTCAAACGGTGATTAGCAATTGCTACAGCAATGGAAAGGTGATGAAGTCACACCTGTGATAGGCGTGACTCCTTGAGGAGTCACGTCTATCACAGATGTGACTCCTACCGTCACTCATATATACATCAACGTCTTTGCCCTGCAATACCATGAAAAAAGACACTGAAATCAGAAGTGTATGAGAAGTGGAAATTGCATCTGCAAAATAAAAAGTAATAAATTAAGTCTGCAATACAAATATCCAACATTCAGAAGTTATCCAAGTTAGAGATCATAAGTTCGATTTGAATTTACAGAGAGGTTTCTGAAGTGGAGGAGAGTAATTCGGGTATGTTTTATTTACCTCTCTGTGTGTGAAATTTTTGCATTTTCTATAGTCTTGCTTGTTCTAGAATTAAAAATTTTCCCTTGTAGCATGAGCATTTTCTGCATTCTGGGTGTGTTCGGATGTTTTTCACTCCTTGACCATTTTTCACATCTTCTCATGGTTGGTCATCTCTGCAATTATATCATTTGAACTTTATAAACTTATTTGATCATTGTGTTAAATCAATTAATTCAATCAAACCCTTATGCATGTTCTAATGCACACATGTTTCTCCATCGAACCCCCCCTCCATTGGTGTATCCTGCCATCTTGGTACTCCATGGAATGTCGTGTCTTCAGGAAAATTACCTGGTCAAATAGGTAATGTACTGGGCTTGCTTTCCTATTGGAGATAATTCAATTTCTGGAACCATCGATTTGCAACCTTTCAAAAACATAGTATCAATCTGTCGACGGATCGCCAGACTCTCCATCTTTCCTGTTTTGTTCTGAGCATTTGGATCGATTAAATCAAAGGATATTTTAATCAAGTTATCTCTTCTTCTAGTGCTGTCATGCGGCCCTTCTTAAATTTTCTTTAACTGATTCTAATTGCTAGTAAAAAAAAGATTTAAGATTGCTCTTATGGAGTGTTGAGTCAATGAGTTTATTGCTATTTTTCTACCTCTGTCTTGCTTTCCACCGTATGGTGAACTTCATGTCTTCTATCTCTCAAAAAAAATAAAATACATAACTCATGTCGGAAACCTCCAAATTTTTGAGGATGATTCAAGCATTGTAACCCTTGGCAATTTTCTTCTCAAACCAATCACGCCGCCGTACCACGGACTCCCATGATAAGCTTGGCATCACTCAATGGAATTTCTCTCCATATTCTCTAGATTCCAACCTTTCAGATGCTTGATAAAATAGTTTGAACGCTTGGTAGAGCTCTTAGCCTTTTCATCAACCTGTGCTCTGTCATATCTTTTACATTCACTTATTCTTTTTATGCAAATTTCACTCATTCTGGAGGCAATTCTGGTGGATCGGCCTCATTATGGCGTCATGACTTCATTAACCGATCTAAGCTTCCAAATGACCATTGCAATCATCTTCAAATGTTGTAATGTTCTTCTTCCATCATAATCATTGTACAGTTAGTAATTCATTTTTTTTTAACCTCTAGTAGATTGCTCTTTAATGCATCAAATCCTTGAGCATCCTCTAAGATTACCTTGTGCGAATAGATGTAACTTCTCCTCAATCGACCTTAGCCAAAACATGGTGCGACCTTTCAATTTTGCGAATAGAGACTCTTATAGAAACTTAGAAAACTGCATTAGTAAACTTAGAAAGAAAGAAACTTAGTGCATTATAGAAAGTTTCCTTAGTGAGATTTAGCTCTGCCTTAACTCCTAGTTGACTTCAGTTATGATTTATGGAAAGTTAGTAAATGCTCCATGTTATTTAATCATGGTCGATGTTAGATAGTCGGGTATATGAATAGTTAATGTTACTTAAATTTTATGTTTGTGTTATTGAGTAATAATTTCAATGTTAGAAAGTTTAGCATTATTACTATTTGTTTAAAGATTCAAATTGACCTTGGATATGATCTAAACATGTGAAAGTAATTAGGTGTATATGTACCTCTAGTTGAGTATCATAGGATAGTCTTTTTTAAGTGATTATGTTTTCTCCATTTGAAACCTAGCCTCATAATAAATTGTGAACTTAGTCGTGATTGAATTAAATATAGGTTTAATCAATAATTCTATTAATTTGTTTCGGTTGTCAATTGAATCGGTAGATAGTTAAAAGTATTAGAGTGAACAATAGGACTATTTGTATAGGCTCTTAAGTTTAGTATCGTAACCAATCTAATGCAAGTTGCATCATTATCTTTTCTGTCGACCTTTTAGCTTACTGGATTAGGTTAGAATATTTAGAATAGTTTTAGCTTTTCATTTGATTGATTTTTGGAGATATAGAATGTTTAGTTAAATAAAAATTATGTTATCGTATTTAAATATACATATGTTCTACCTTTGTGACATTAGAGCTTATTGGTTGTATAACAAAAATATAATCTTATTTAAGTCATCCTTTTTAGTCAGAGTAATTGCACAGTCTAAACTTTTTACAATAGTTGGATAGAGATAGATTGTTTGGTTTAGTGTTGTTAAGATTTTGAGGGTCCTCATTGAATGGTGTAACCTAATTTCATTTAAATTTGATTTAACTTTTCTTGCATGTGTGCGGAGATTGGTTTGTTTTAGTGTTTGAATTAGGGTAAGAGTTATTTGGTCCCTTGTGTCTGGAATTCGTTGCCTTATGTTTCCTATCCAGAGGTTTGGTTGAGATTCTTATTATGAGAAAGATTACCTTGGACTTATCGTTAAATTTGAATCCTTGTATTCTAGAGAGAGAAAACTAGTTTTTAGTTCATCAAATTGGGATTTTTTGCATGCCTCATAGGAGTTGGAGGTTATCATGTGTGTTCTTGTGTAGTTCTTGAATGTGTTGGGTCAACTGGGTGCAGGTAGGGGAGTGGCTTCCGATGTGGGGCTGGCGCCCAAAGTGGCTATTTGGGTAACCCATTAGAAGTGGATTAAACAAGTGAAAACCTAATAATTAACTATGGGAGGGAAAGGGTAAAACTTTTCATTAATCTAATTAAGCTTGGCTGCATGTGTGACCTATGGGGTCGGTGCCTAGAGAGACACTATCTGGGTAACCATAGATGGGGGCCAGCGTCTAGAGAGAGACAGTCAGGGTAACCCATGAACCATGCGATGACACTCCACCTTACTACACGCTAGGTTGTCCCATTTTGTTACCTCTGGATGTTGATTGTTGTGTTCAGTATTGTCTGCATGTGAATCTTATGGTATTTCTATCTTCTGTCAGCCATTTGTTGTCTCTCAAATTTGCACCCTTGCTAAGTTTGTAAAAACTTGGCAATCTGGAGATACAATGGAAATGATCTCGAAGTGTGGGACCTTGCGAACTGAGATCAGACCTCTAGAGAAGGTCGGCCTCCTATCTGGTTATCACTTAAAATCTACTGAATTTACAGAGAAAAGGGGAAGAAGGATTGCATAAAAAATTAAAAAAAACTACTATCTAAGGTGACGCACCAAATTTATTGTGCGATGGTGATCTTGGTGTAGACACAACAATGATTTCAATGATGAAGGGGATTTGCACAGACGTATGAGACCAATTGAGGCTTCGGTATGAAGGTCAAACCTGCAGAGGAACCGTTTTACTCACAGAACAAACTATAACTCCAAATAAAACACATAAATCAGAATACAAGAGAGGCAAGAAGTCATGCATATATTAATCATGAAGGCCACAGACCATTACATTACATAAACATTCAGTAGCAGAAAAGGTCTGATTAAAAAAAATTGGTAGAATAACAACCCAAGATAAAACCAGCCCCCCTCAAAAATAAGGTTACAAAGCATTTTATGGATCAAGCTCCTATACAGGGGATGCTGAAAACCACTGCACAGGATCTAAGGTCATCAATGTAGGAATAGGGGGCGCATGGGTAGGGGCATGGTGAAAAGACAGGAACCATGTCGCTAGCAGTTCTGCAATCGCAGAAAATAGCCACCCAAAAGCAAGATAGGATAGGGCATTGAAGAGGAAACCCCCAAAGTCATCACCCAACACATGAAGATCGACTAGCAAGACATAGAGCCCATACCCATCGAAGAGTGAAGCCATCCGCCATGAATGCACCCGTAAAACTCACCAACTGGAGTTACTACCGAAAAAATAGCCTCTGCACATGCTAAAATGGTCGCTAAAACATCTAGACGGTTGAGCATGCAAAACCAGATCAAATTCTCCTCAAAAGCCTGCCAAATGAAAGAGGAGGCAAAAATAAGCACTCTTGCCTTTTGAAGCATGTTGAAATTCGCCAGAATGAGGGAGATACAAGCGGTCAAAGTTGCAGTCAACTTCATCTGTATATCGCTTTGCATATGTGACTTGAATCACCATCTGAATGACCATTTGAATCTGCCTTTGCATTTGCAAACTACTTTGTATATATCAGGTTGTCGGGGCGACCTCCATTGAGACATACCGATATACAAAGTCTTGCCGAAATGTTCATTGTATGTGCTTTTGCTTTTCGGCATTTTAAACAGCCTTTGAAATCGCTTTTGTATATTCATTTGTATATGCATGTATGTATAATATAATGGCTACATACAAGAGCGGGCCCCTACTTTTGTATCTCCCTTGTATGTGCAAACATACAATGTGAACATACATACAAAAGATGCACACAATCACTTGTGCCTTTATCAATCAAATTGCATATTTTACGGGTCCGGGCTTTGTAGGTCAGAAATGTATATGCCATTGTATATGCAGATTGTATGTTCAAAGATACAATCACATATACATGCAAAAAAGTGGACCCCACCTATTGTATGTGCGCTTTCTATATTTGCCTCTTATATATTCCCTTTGCATCCGCGATATACAACTTGATATACAGTCACCTTTGCATATCACCCTTTGCATATGTCCTTTGTATGTGCACATGCATCAGCTGTCGAGGAGACCTTGAATTAATTCACCCATATGCAAAGTCTCACCGACGATGCTTTGTATGTCTGCATTTGTATCTCGCTGATGTACATCCTGCCTTTGCATCTTTTCCTTTGTATAAGCACTTGTATATCACATCTACAATATACAAACAAAACCGTATGCATATCCCTTTGCCCCTGATCTTTGCATCTGACCTTTGTATATGCCTTTGTATGTGCAAACATACAAAGGTGAATGTATATGCAAATATACATTCGAAAATGCATACACAAATACTAAGCATGAAACTAAGAAATCCCCGCGATGGAAAATACTTGAAGCTAAAAGATTTCTGGGTTTTTCTGGGTTTTTGGCAAAGATTCGCCAGGTGAGATTTTGGGAAATTGAAAAGGTAGAGCATGAGTTTTTGGAGAATTTAAGCTTTTTTCTCCTTCTATTTAGGCTTTCTCTGATCGGATTTCTTTGATAGAAGGAGGGAAATAGGAATATTTTGGGGCTAGGGAAAATATGACAACATCTTTGGTGACCTCTCAGGGGTGTTTGCCTGCTAAACAAATTGATCAATGGCCTTATACATCCATTGGGCATGGAGTCAAAAGAGACTGCAACAAGAACAGAGGAGCTAGAAAACTGAGCAAGCTACCAAGCCAAAACAAAAAACAACAAGCAAGCATGTATCTCCTAATGAGAATACAGCTAAGTGCAAGGGCACTTATTTAAAGGAAACTTAAAACTAAAATAAAATCTACTCTAATCCTAAACTAACCAGTCAGAGGTGACCTTAAACAAAGCCATTAACTAGTTCTTGAAAGTAATTGCCCTGCCCTTCCTTAACAATTTACAATGTTTATCATGCATGTGGGCAGTTAAAAAGAAGTGAGGGGGGAATGGGCATATGACAAATTGATAAAACACCCACCACAAAATGGAGATAAACTCACCTATCCACCTGGACTGATTGTTGATGTTGTTAACCTGTGGTGAATAAATGGGCTGATCCCACTCATTTTGATGCTCAACTTCATGCTTAGAGGTAAGCATGACAAGTGGTGACTCCTCTTGATGTGTCTCCAGCTGGGCTAGATGCTTGATTGGGCATCCCCTTGAAGTGACATGCAAATCATCATGTTTGATCTCATGTCTCTGCTCTGATTCTTTCTTTGCTTGCTCTTCATTTGGTATGATGGTGCCTTCCATTTGACTCTCATGTTGCTCTTGTGTGTGAAACAGCTGACTTAGGACCTCATGGTTTTCTCCTTCTTCCTTCAAAGAACCCAAGAAGGCTGATATAATGTCATCATGGTTGCATTCTTCAAACCTTTTTGCCTTTTGTTCATGGCTGTCCTATTTCATGGCAGCCTCTTCTAAGAAAATTTCATTTGTTATATCAGCCTTAAACTCTTCTGTACAACAGAAAGGAAGCTCCTCCAACAAGCTGAGATCTTGCAAATCAGCTTCATCAGCCTCTGCATCATCTAGCATAGAGCAACATGCTTGCCCCTTTTCATGGTTTGGAACCTCACTGTCGTGCTCAGCCTCAACCTGCAACAATCCGCCAACATTTTTAGTTTTCTCTTATTGCTGCATATCCACAACCAGCTGCCCGTATTCTTCATCTTCAACATAATCAGGTAGCTCATGAAGCAAGGTAGCATCATCCACTTCTAAAGTGACCTTAACAACTTTTTCCCCTATGCCTCCATCCTTTGACTGCAGCTCCACTGGATTATGTTTAAGTTCCCTCTGCAATTGAAGGCTTTCCCCATGCACTCTTTGCATTTCAACTTTGTTTTCTTGATCGCATGCATGAGAAAAGGCTTCAAAAGAACTAAAGTCTAGAGGACTCTATCCCTTATTTGGGTTAACAGTACTCACAGGTGCAATAGGTTCAAACAATTCTATCTCTGTGAGTGGAGGAACAAACTGCTCCTCATTAGTTTTATCTTCTTCGACCTCCTCTTTTGGCTCATCTTTCCAATTATCTTGGTAGACAACAGGTCCACCCTTGAGGATTGAAATAGCATCAGGAAAAGGGGCCTGCATAATTTCTTGAATTTCTTGGAGGGGAGAGGGTTCTGGACAAATTTGTTCCTGGGGGTGATAATTTGAGTTTGCACAGGAATAGGGACTTGTGGAGGGATATAGGCTTTGAAGCCTGGAAACTTGTGGAGTCTAGGTTGCTCTTTGTTATGAATTGGTTGTTGGGTTGAAAAAACACCCCTAAAACTTGGAATTATGGCAAGCTTGGATTCTACAACTGTTTCCTCTGCCTAATTTTGAATTGGTATGAGAGGATTGGCCTTTACAAGGTTTGGTACTTTGTAACCAGGATGCTTGGTCCAAGAAGGCTGCCATGATAGAGAAGTTTGAGCCACTTTCATAGATTCACTTTGGTTTGAAAGATGTGACTTGTTTGAAGTTAGAAACAGGCCCCTGTGAAGGCTGAGGGCCTCTAAAACTTGGGATTTTAAAACTGGGAAGCAGTTTTGGAGGTGCAGAGGGATTATCCTGTTTGAAGCCCGAGATCTTAAATTTTGGGGCTTCTTCCACAACAGGCTAAATAGGTGTCATCCTTATAGCAAGGTTTTCCAGAAAAACCCTTTCTTGTACTTCTCGCTGCCGGTCATGTTTTAGCATTTCTATAAATTCATCAGCCTCCTCCTTTAGATTTAGGTACAACTTCTCGAGACCATACAAGCTTATGATGCTGAGGTCATAAAACCGCTAAGTACCCTGTTTCTCTTTTTTCATTGTCCAAAAGTCTGTCAAGCTTCAGGAAACTGCTAATGAGCTTATTGAAAGCATCAATAGTCTCATGGGCAACATCTCGGGACAGATTAGGATGGTAGTTGCACTGGTTAGGATCAAAGTAGTCTTCTTGGGGTTGATAATAAGCATTATTAGGCTGCCAAGAAGACTAAATCAGGGCGGGAGGGAGGTAAGCATCATGAGGATGTTGATATTTTGCAACAGCAAGGTTGTATGGCATAAAATTAGAGGCATTTGGGGCCTGGTATTGCTAATATGGGGGCCAATAGCCTGTGTTTGGATTAGGGGTAGGGGAATAGCCATGATTCCCATAAAATTCTAACATTTTATAGCATCTAAATGCTAGATAATCATAAAAATGTCAGAATTAGAGAAAAAAAGTTTGCAACCAAAAAGAAACTAGATACATATCAAAGAGGGAGTTGCCAGGTGATTGAGATGCTTTTGGAAGCTGAAATAGACCAGGAAAACCACCAAAATCCTATTCTTTGATGAAATTTTAGGTGTTTGGGCTGCTTTCACCAATAGGTTTGTTCAGTAGAGTCGCCATGGTGTTGGTGTATTGCCTCCAAAGGCTGGTAATACTAGGAGAAACACCAAATCTCTTAGTACTTTGATGAGAAGTTCATCGAACTGGTCCCACCAGGCGTGCCAGAAACTGTTGTCACCCAGATTTGCACCCTTGCTGCAGTTGTAAAACTTTAGCAATATGGAGAAACATGGGAATGATCTCGAAGTGTGGGACCTTGCGAACTGAGATCAGACCTCCGGAGAAGGCCGTCTTCCTCTTTCTAAGCCTAATGCTTAGAGAAATGTAACTGAACCTAGTGCTAATGCTTGCAGGGGAAAAGGGTTAGAAGGAATGCTTTGAAAATGAAAGATAAAACTGGAAAAGCTTGAAAATAAGGGTGATGCACTAGATTCATTAAGCGATGGTGATTCTGGAAGAGAGACACAACAATGATCTCAATCATGAAGGGAGTTCACACAGACTTATAGGGCTGATTGAGGCTTCAATATGAAGATCTAACCTATAGAGGAGCCATTTTACTGACATAATAAATTATAACTTCAAGTAAAACACATAAATCAGGACATAAGAGAGGCAAGAAATCATGCATATATTGATCATGAAGGTCAAAAACCATTACAATACAAAATATTCAGTAGAAGAACACTAAGAGGTCTAACTACAGAAAAATGGCAGCATAACAGCTCCAAAATAAAACCACCCTCCCTAAAAAATGAGGTTACAAAGCATTTTATAGATCAAGCTCCTATGTAGGGGATGCTAAAAACCGCTACACAGGATCTGAGGTCATTAATGTAGGAACAAGGGGTGCATGGGTAGGGGCATGGTGAAAAGATAGGAACCATGTTGCTGGCAGTTCTGCAACCGCAGAAAATAGCCGCCTAAAAGTAAGATAGGACAGGGCATTGAAGAGGAAACCCCCAAAGTTGTCGCCCAAAACATGAAGATCAGCCAGCAAGACACAGAGCCCATACCCATCGAAGAGTGAAGCCATCTGCCAGGAATGCACCCACAAAACTCACCAACTGGAGTTACTGCGAAAAAGCCAGCCTCTGCACACGCCAAAATGGTCGCTGAAACATCTAGTTGGTCGAGCATGCAAAACTAGATCAAATTTTGAAAGCGAGAAAATTCCCCTCAAAAGCCTGCCAAATGAAAGAGGAGGCAAAAATAAGCACTTTTGCCTTTTGAAGCATGTTGAAATTCACTAGAATGAGGGAGATACAGGTGGTCAAAGTTGCGGTCAACTACATCTATATATCGCTTTGCATATGTGACTTGAATTGCCATCTAAATGACCATTTGAATCTACCTTTGCATAGGCAAACTGCTTTGTATATATCGGGTTGTCGGGACAACCTCCATTGAGACATACTGATATATACAAAGTCTTGTCGAAATGTTCATTGTATGTGCCTTTGCTTTTTGGCATTTTAAATGGCCTTTGAAATTGGCTTGGTATATTTTCTTGTATGTGCAAATATACAATGCGAACATACATGCAAAGAATACATACAAACACTTCTGCCTGTATAAACCAAAATGTAATATCTTTCGGGTCCGGGCTTTGTATCTTAGGATTGCATATGCCATTGTATATGCGAATGTATGTGTAAAGATACAATCGCGTATACATGCAAAAAAGTGGACCCCACCTGTTGTATGTGCGCTTTCTATATTTGCCTCTTGTATATTCCCTTTGCATCTATGATATACAACTTGATATACATTCACCTTTGCATATCACCCTTTGCATATGTCTTTTGTATGTACGCATGCACCGGATGTCGGGGAGACCTTGAGTTAATTCACCGATATGCAAAGTCTCACCAAAGATGCTTTGTATGTCTGCATTTGTATCTCACCGATGTACATCCTGCCTTTCCATCTTTTCCTTTGTATAAGCACTTGTATATCGTATCTACAATATACAAACAAAATCGTATGCATATCCCTTTGCACCTGATCTTTACATCTGACCTTTGTATATGCCTTTGTATGTGCAAACATACAAAGGCAAATGTATATGTGAATATACATTTGAAAATGCATACACAAATACTAAGCATGAAACTTAGAAATCCCTACGATGGAAAATACTTGAAGCTAAAAGATTTCTGGGTTTTTGGCAAAGATTCTCTAAGTGAGATTTTGAGAAATTGGCAAGGCAGAGCATGAGTTTTTGGAGAATTTAAGCTTTTTTCTCCTTCTATTTAGGCTTTCTCTGATCAAATTTCTTCGATAGAAGGAGGGAAACAGGAATATTTTGGGGCTAGGCAAAATATGACAACACCATTATTGTCCTTGCTTGTGTTGGGGAACCACATTGTTATCTCCTAGCTCGGAGGGGTGGACCCCAGGGTTCCACATGGTTGGGTGGAAGAGCTTAATCCATTAGTTTTCTCGGTCATTCTGTGTTCATGATCTCTACAATCATGATTCCAGTTCCAAACTTGTATTTGCATCCTCAGAGCTCTTGTACAATCTTGTTGTATTTTGTTAACCGAAGTGATCAGTCTTAAAGCTTGTAATCTTGTATTTAAACTTTTGTAACTATTCATATTTGCAAATGAATAATGTAATTATGATGTATCATAATGTATATCACTTGTATTGCTATAATTGTTATGATGTAGTTATGTTCCCTAGAGGTGTTAGCTGTTCATTTTATGTTATTACTGTTAATAGAGTAATTATTTTAAATGATTATTGCTTCCTCTTGCTTTAAAAAAAATTATATCTATAAATTTTTGTACTTGTTAGTCTAACACTCTAGGGTTGCATGACGGGGCATCACATGGCTCCAATCCTCCTTGAGGAAGCCAAACATTTCATCATAACTAGCAAAAGTTTTTGAATCAATGCCATACTTCTTCACTTCAAGGTCTTGGAGAACCACCAAAGTAGTGGCAGCACAATGAGTGACCTTCGAGCACACGGTGTCCATGATTCTCATCTTATTCTTGAGGGTGTCCATTCTTGATCTCAGCTCAATCATTTCACCTTTAACCTGGTTACAATTCCCACACTCCCCCTATCCAGTGGCTTTCTTTTCCACCAAATCCACTTCATTTTGTTCCAATTCTATTTCCTCATCATCTGTGTCATAATAGGAATTATTAAGTTGGTTGAACAAACTAGCCCCATCTTGGAATTCAGACTAATCAAGAGTGAGTTTAACTTCCTAAATCTCAAATTCTTTCTTAGGATCAGAAGCACTGGAGTAGTCCACAATTTTAACAAGGTTTTGCATGCCAGCCAACCTACTAGAACAACGGATATTAGGCCTCCTAGGGACAACACCACTACTCTTCTTCGTACCCACCTTATTGTATGTGAGTTTCTCGTATGAAGTAGCCCTCTCCACTCTCTCCTTTTCATCACAAATAACCTTCTTATGACTATCTTCAGGAGAGAAATCTTTAGACTCCACCTCCATAGCATATGAGGTCATAGTACTCTTGTGCCTTTTGGTCTTGGCTTTCTTTGAAGCCTCATTCAATCCACATTTCCTCCAATCCCTCTTCCTGTCCCCAGAGTCGGTGGGACTATTCTTTAGATCACAGAGGCCCTCGACAACATCCTTTTGAGGAGAATTACTAGGAAATCTAGCAAGGGCACCAACAGTAGAGAGGGAGGGTTTAACAACAAGGGCCACATGGGTGGACACCAGACTCTTCAAAGTTGGGGGAGATTTAACAACTTTTTATTTGTTCCTTTTAAACTGAGAAATTGGGGTTTATACAGTATGGGCCCTAGTATCCTAGGGGGACCCAGTAGCCATAAGGGAAAACTTCACAAGGGACCTACCAGCAACCAACTTAGACAGACTAGCCCCAACCTTAACAGAAGGAAGCAGAGCTTTCTCACCCAACTGTTCTTCTTACACGTCCTCAATCAAACAGGCCTAGATAGGTTTGGGAGGGCAAAGGGCAAGGTGGAACAGGTAAAGATGAAATATTAAGCCCTAATGTAGGGGGACAGTAACAATACTAGGGTTACTGGCATGCACAACTTTAGTAACTTTAACCGAGGACTCAAGGGAGGACAACAAGTAGAGCAGGAAACTAATGAGAACTTTGTGGCAGAAATGATTCAATAGAGTAAAATGATAGTGATAAAAATATTTTTAACGATACTTCATTAACAGAAAGCATACCTTATCTCATGAAGGCATGAGACTATCTCTTTCAAATCCTCCCTACAATCTAACAGGTTGTTCTCCTTCCTTAAAAAAATAGGACCATGCTTTCATTATCCTGGAATTTACTTTGTTTCTTCAATCTCTTCCCATTGCAAGATAAGCCTATAGCCTAGGCTATGGTTTCCTCATTGACCTCAAATTGAACTCTACTAACTTGGACTACTCTCGAGTCCTAGGACATGGTGAACTACACAGAAAGGTTCTCATCAAATCTACTGAGACACTCCAAAAAAGGGGTGAAACCCCCTTCATAACATATGCTCCAAAGCATGTTGTCCTCTCTAAATTCCTCATAGGAAATGGGCTCAGTTCTCACCTTATCACCCCCCATGATCAATCTATTCCAATCCTAGCAAGGAAGAAAACATAGATGATGCAAGAAAAACTAGAGGCAACAAATAATTCTAGTGATCTTTCTAGAATTATGATAGAAAATAAAACCCTTACACTTATTGATTTTACTCTGATGGTTGTGCACATTACTCAAATTGTAATCCTACAATCTTTGTTATATGTATTAAGTGTTAAATTATCTATATATAATGCATTTTTAAATATAAGTTCTATTATCATTGAGTTTCATATAATAATTGGTATCATAACTAATCATTGTATAGTTGATTGTGTTTATAACCCCCTAGATAATATTTGTAATGATAAAATCTACATCCTCACAATAATTCCTCTTTTCTGGGGTTCAAATTGATGGGATGTCTAATGTAATATGTAGTGACAAGTGGCACACTCACTGTTGAAATTAAGGAACACTAAGAGGGGGGGTGAATTAGTGTTCTGTAAAACTTATTATTATGTTCCTCTATTAATTTACCACATACATTCAAGAGAAAGAAGCATGAACTTAACAACATCAACAACAAGATCATCACACATGAACACCAGGATTTTTACATGGAAACCCAATTAAGGGAAAAACCACGGTGGGGGTTAACCCACAAGATTTTATACTCTGTTAAAAATATTACAAATGGGAAGGCACATGCCTACAGGTGCACTTCCCAGAGCTCACTTCTCAAAGGAGACTCACTACCTACAAGATCAATTACAAAGAGTTTACTAAAATATTTGAACTGAAGAATAGCATCTAACAATGCAAGATTATAGTTTCGGTTAGGCTTAATATAGTGACTTCATACACTTCATCTTTCACTGCCCTGCTTCACTGATCTGCCATGATCTGGAGCTTAGATCTTTTGCTCCGTACTTGATACTGCCACACTTTGCACCTATCACTTCATATTCGCACTTCCATACCTCAAAATGATCGAACCCATTGATCATATATATATCTGCAACATGAAATTTCATCAACTGCAATCGGCCTCAAGAAAAACTTAGAAACTTTTCAAGATCACTATTTTGTTAGTTGAATCCATGCACAAACATCAATGTGAACCAAAACCTATGTATTCAAGTCACCACTCATGTCATCCAATACCACTGGATCTCATATATTACTCAACCAACCACTTCTCTTAACCCATACAAGGATCAAACACCAAGTCGGCTTGTTCTTCACCAGACTAAACTATCTAACCAAAACCTGATACTCAAATGCTTGTAACTTTCAATCCCTTCATCACCAGAGGCTAAACTTTGGATTTAGGTAGACCTGACATCCCTTAACATTCCCTCAAATTTGCAACACAATATGATTACCTGTGGAGAAATGCGGACCAAAATGTTGAACCCTGTCATATGCTCTATTCTTGTCTATCCTAACTTAGACAAATCTGCAATCTGACTTCCGGTATGATCAAATGTACAATACAGATGTGTAAGATAGATTTAGTTGCCATCAATGACAACACCTGACATGCCTAGCAGTGTCTCTTGCCAACAATCTCCCCCTTTGGCATTGATGGCAACACTTAGTGAAAAATGACTAAGTGTTAGAACAACTCCCCCTTTACTATGTACACTTGTGATTTTCAATGCTCCCCCTTAGACAAATTCCTCATTTTTCACTACTTTCTACTCCCCCTTTGACATCAATGGCAAAGGTCGAGATCCGGACCCAAAAATTCACACAAAAACTCTATTTACATGGGCGCATATATACAAACAATCCTTATGTCTTGTCTACATGAACTTAAACACATCACCAAAAATGTTTTTCAACAGTGCCAATTCACTATCCCATCTTTTCTTCATACTATCCAAAATTGAAATATGACCATTGAATAAAAATGCTTGTGACTCTGCCTTCTGTAGACCAGTGGGATCACTTGTCAAAGCAACATCTTGAGCTTCTGTCAATGCATTGAACATTGTTTCTTAGGGGAAATCAGTCCCTGGAGTTCACACATCCTTGCCACAATGTTTTATTTTTCTTTCAACAATTTCTTTATTTCATCAATCAAGCTAATTACTTGACATTCTTGATTCGCTGCAGATACTATCAAAGGATCAAAGGATTGAGATACATTTGACAATTTTTGCTCAGACTCCTTTATTTTCTTCTCAATATCCTCTACAAATTTTGGCCAAGATAAACAAAATTTGTACACATCTCCTCCTTTAGTGAGGGCATTTTGAATACTCTTTACACTAGTATCCAGAACTGATCTATCATAACTAATTATTCTCTTTAATTCAGCAAACCTCTTCTCATTAAATTCATTCCAGACTTTATCTTCTACTGACTTCTCAAAAGATTCAAAATGAGTACTTATAGAGTTTATCAGACTCTTCAACTCACCGGAGGGGGATGCTGATAAATCCTTATGAAATGTAGGCATGATTTTCTCCAAGATGCCGGATGCAAGACCAAGTAACTCACTGTCTTCTATATGGAACTTCAAGATTTCCTCTCTGGCCTTAGCTTGTGCAAAAGAGGCCAACTTCATCTTATGTACTGGTGATAGAGTATCAAAATTGATTAGACCTTGTATTATATCCAGATCTTTTGCAACTTGTTTATCTTTCTCCAAAATTTCTTTCACTTCTTCTGCAGTGTCTCTTGCCCAATATGATGTTTCTTTTTATGCTCTTTAGGGCCTACATCTTCTCCCTTTCTGGAGTCAACCACATTGTCTTGCTTACCATTTTCATTCTTTTTCTCTTCTTTTTCTCTCTCTGCAACATCATCAAAGGCATCCTTCTTTTTATCTTTATTAGAAATGTCTTCTGCAATCTTTTTCGTAGGATTTTGTGTATCCTCATCAACAGCATTATCAAATTCCTCAACATCTGGAATGGAGGAATCAATTCCATCATTAGTTTCTTCTTCTTGATCTTCCTTGTCCTTAACTTCTTTTGCTTTCTGCTCTTTATTCTTCTCAGAATCACCTTTAGTAGGAGCATTTATTTCCATATTCATCTCTATATTTTATTTACCAGATTGGTCTGGAGGAATTTGAGTATCTTCTGCACAATCAACATTATCTTCCTTCATCATCTCTTCATCTCCTTTATTCAATTTTTCCTCTTCCAGAATAAAGAAATCATCTACCTCAGCTTGTTGCTCATTTTTCTTCAACTCTTCATTATTCAGAATGGATGTATCATTAGCATCAACAGGTTCTTTAGTGACCGCATAAAACTTATTCTTGTCCAGGGCTTTCTTCAGGATTTGTCCTATTTTTTTTACCACTTCATCAATGTCTCCAATCATTAGCTTATTCATCCTAATTTTGCTTCTTAATTCATCTTTAACTTCTTTGAAAATTTTATTTGTTTCCTTCCTAGAGATTACTGGACACAGATTGGACAACACATGTTCTCTTAGCTCCAAATCCTTTGCTTGAGTAGGTTCTTTTCTCATCTCCAAAATGTCACTTAGACCCTTAGGGATTTCTGACAACATTTCCACAAGTGCTCTGTTGAATGTATTCAAGTACTTAACAGTAGCGTCCTCCAAAATTTTTCTTGTTGATATTATCAAAGTTACCATAATATTCTGTTATGGGCTTCAAATTCCCATGAACAATTACTGCATTCACAATATCTTCAACTGACAAGGTAGATTTTTCAACATGAGTCTCAGTATTTTGTCTTTTGCTCACCTTTATACTTCCGAAGGGCTTGTCTTTGGCAACCCTTGATGCTTCTGCTTTCTTTGACTTTATGCTTCCAAAGGGCTTCTCCTTAGACACTTTAGCAGCCTTAGTGCTTGAGGCGTTCAACTCTTTAACCTCATCATTTGAATCAGTCTCTTCTTCATCCTTCTTCTCCACACTGACATATGATATTTTGCCCATGACTTTTGTTCTTTTTCCTTCCTTATCAGTAGGTTTTTCTTTAAATTTCTCTGCAATAGTAGAAGGTGATGCATCAGAGGTTGTACCAGAACTCATAGTAGTCCTTGATTTAGAAAGGGATTCTACCGGAATACTTCCCTGTTCCCTATCCTGCTTCTCCTTCTCAGCTTTCTCTATCCTTTCCCTGTTTTGTCTCATAGCTTCTTTGGTTATTCCAATACTTTATGCATACATTTCAACTTGCCTTTGGACCTTTCTCTTAGTTTCAGGTCTTCGGAGCTCAACATGCAGTTTCAAATTAAGCTCATTATATGTACCGAATCTCTCAACTGAGGTATCTTTTGGTTTGCTCAGAAGGTGTTGAGCATACATTTCTAGTATTTGTTCATCAACTTAATACCCCATGGGCATGATCCATACAATTCTTGGTTCAATTGCTTCCATCAAGCATTGATCTGTTTCCACCATGAAGCAAATTGTATCCTTGTAATTTTCCACCACAGACTTAGGGATTCTTTCCCTTGATTGCATCACATTCTAGAAATTCTTGAAATATCCCCAAAGAGCATTCCTTTGGGCATTGGAGTCACCAATAATGTGCAAGTGCTCTCTTATTTGTAAGGCAACAGGCTTGTCACTAGTCCAACACAAGCTTTTCATCCTGGGCAACTCATTCATGAAATAAAAGAACAAGCACAAGACCAACGTACCATACTTGAATGTATTATTCTTAACCTTCTTGATCTTGTTTAGATTCTCCATTAGCTGGTTTTGCAGCAGTTCACACAAGTCATAGTTAGCATTTTCTTTTTACATCTGATAAGCAACATAAATAGTTGTACCAGACACTGAGTTTTCCCTGTTGGAGTGGTATATCTTATACCCAATCACTATAGATGCAAATTTGACATCCGGATCAGTTATATCATTTATTGCCATTGCCCTCTTATCAAACTTTGATCCAGTAGCTTCAGTTATAGTCTGATTCTTCACTGATTTTAGCATTGGCAGTCTATCGGATGAGTCCAATTATGTTACGGCCTTGATGGCATCCTTGGTGATCTTAAAGGGTTTCATCAACCACATAAATTCATCATGCATCTGACTCAGTACATACCGGACCCACTCATCCTCATCGAAGGATGGGAACCCTATAACTTGAATGAAATGTTTGTCTTGCAGTGCCTTATACTCAGGCTTAAGACCATGAATCTCATCCCTCAGGTGATTCTTAAACAAATCTAGTAACTTTGAATCACCAAACTCATCTATGCTAGCATGAATGTAAGCCCTAATATCTTCTACATGCAACACACCATGCAGAACACTAGAAAAGACACCTAACGGATCGACCTCTACAGATTTGTGTGGATGCTTTTTGAATTTAGGTCGGGGCCTTTCAGTGATGTCAACAACCAATGGAGTAGCCATATCAAAATGATCACAAGTTCAAAGCTTCACAGAAAAATATCTTTTTCTCCACGAGATTAGGATTAGTTATCAAATTCACTTTTTGCACTCCAAATCTTTGAGATCTTAGCTCAGGCACTCTTCTCCTTGTTCTCTTCGAATGCAAAGTGATTAAAATGTTGAATGAATGACCTTTTATGCTCTGCAAAAACCTAATTCACCATTGTAATAAATGTGTTTCCCTAATTCATCTAGTTACACTATTTTTGAATACAATCAACCTTTAATTTCTCCGCAATCAATCGCATTAGCTTCTTTTCTTCCAGAATTTACTTCAATAGATCTACAATAGGCTTCTTTATCTTCATTCATCATGCCAGATTCAGGCACCCACTTACTGGTAGGGGGATTATATTTTCAATGCAACTCCCCTTGAGCTAGAGCTCCTATTTCAATTCCCAGAGGAATTATTAGCACCAGATTCCAGTGCAGACCCATCACCATCATTCACTGCACCTTTTTTCACCCAATTTTTTTTCATTTCATTCTAGATCTCATTCACATCTACTTTGCCCTTGCCTTTAGCTTGTCTCTGTACATTCTAGTTTTTGTTTACTAGACCTTTTCTATCATCATTCCTGCTTCTATAGAATCATGCAATATGACTGGATCTATTGCAATTAAAGCACACAACATTTCTTGGCTTATTTACTTGATTTCCTCTTGATTTGCACTGATTAGCCATGTGTCCAAATCTATTGTATGCAAAACTTTTTCCATTGAAAGAATTAAAATTTCCTCTGTTGTTAAAGTTAATCATCATCATACTTCTACATTCATTGGATCTATGACCATACCTTTTACAATTGAAGCATTGACTAGAGAAGGATGGACCACTTTGATTCACTCTACTTCTACACTAAGTAGCTCTATCACCAAATTTATTGCAATTGAAACAATTTCCATTGAAGGATGGATACCTTTGAGCATTAGGTTGTCTGACCGGAGGTCTTCTAGGTCTGTTTCTTTGATTCCTTGATCTAGGATTTCCTTGACTAGATCCAGAGATTTCACCTTTCTCATATCCCAGACCATGCTTATCATCTACCTTCTTCTGACTATCAAGTAGCACCTCAAGTTTAGCTGAGCTTATCTTAAACTTTTCTTTGTATTCATTTGCAGCTTCTAGGTCATGTCTGGAATGACAATTTGCATTTCAAGTTGTTCCTCATTATACCTGGATTCTTGTAGATCAGACTCTAGATGGCCAATTATTATGTCCAATCTACAACACTCTTCTGTTCTTTCTTTCAAAGACTGATTCAGGTTTTCTTTAGTCTTCTTCCTTTCCTCGATTTCGTTCGTTAGCCTCATCACCCCGAATTCCATCTCATGTTTTAGGACAACAAAGTTCTTTTTCCAGCTTCTCACATTCCTTTGTCTTCTCCTTCAGAGCCACATCCATGCCTTTGTCTTCCTACTGATTTGCTAACTACTTAAGTAGCTCCTTCCTCTTTTCCATAGATTTGCTTAGTTTCCCTTTTAAAGTCTCAATGAAATCCTCAACATCTTTAAGGTTCTCTTGTAGTTCTTTGACTTCTGCTCTAGACTGATCAAGATCTTCTAAAGCAACTTGAAGTTGTTCATTGAATGCAAAAGAATCCCTAAATGAACCCATTGAAACACCTTCCCAGATCTTCCTCAAGCTATTAAACTTCTTCCAAGGAACCTTGCTCTGATACCAATTATTGAAATTAAGGAACACTAAGAGGTGGGGGGTGAATTAGTGTTCTGAAAAACTTATTATTATGTTCCTTTATTAATTTACCACATACATTTAAAAGAAAGAAGCATGAACTTAAGAACAACAACAACAAGATCATCACATATGAACACCAGGATTTTTACATGGAAACCCGGCTAAGGGAAAAACCATGGTGGGGGTTAACCCACAAGATTTTATACTCTGTTAAAAGTATTACAAATGGGAAGGCACATGCCTTTGGGTGCACTACCCAGAGCTCACTACCTACAAGATCAATTACAGAGTTTACTAAAATATTTGAACTATAAAATAGCATCTAACAATGCAAGATTACAGTTCTGGTTAGGCTTAATATACTGACTTCACACACTTCATCTTTCACTGCCCTGCTTCACTGATCTGCCATGATCTGGAGCTTAGATCTCTTGCTTCACACTTGATACTACCATACTTTGCACCTATCACTTCATATTCGCACTTCCATACCTCAAAATGCTTGAACCCATCGATCATATATATATCCACAACATGAAATTTCATCAACTGCAGTCAGCCTCAAGAAAAACTTAGAAACTTTTCAAGATCACTATTATGTCAGCTGAATCCATGCACAAACATCAATGCAAACCAAAACCTATGTATTCAAGTCACCACTCATGTCGGCCAATACCACTGGATCTCATCTATTACTCAACCAACTACTTCTCTTAATCCGCACAAGGATCAAACACCAAGTCGGCCTGTTCTTCACTGGACTGAACTATCTAACCAAAACCCGATACTCAGATGCTTGTAACTTTCAATCCCTTCATCATCGGAGGCTAAAACTTTGGATTTAGGTAGTCCCGACATCCCTTAACATTCCCTCAAATCCACAGACAATATGATTACCTGTGGAGAAATGCGGACTAAAATGCTGAACCCTGTCATATGCTCTATTCCTGTCTATTCAGACTTAGACAAATCTGCAATTTGACTTCCGGTATGATCAAATGATAGAATGCAGATGTGTAAGATAGATTTAGTTTCCATTAATGACAACACCTAACATTCCTAGCAGTGTCTCTTGCCAACACTCATATGCTAGGATTAGTTTCTTTCCCTACCTTTACATATCCCCATTTCATTATTTATCATTTTATCACATATTGGTCAATTTTCAAATATATTAAGGGTCAACATATTAATACTATGGAATTGTGTAATATACCACACTAATTATCAAATTAACATATTATTTATAGATTTGAGTTAACCAAAACCCCTACCCCCACTCTTTTCTCAAAGATCATTAAACCCTCTAGGGTTCCTCCTAAGTAGCTACTGGTGTCTTCCACCCATGTTGTCCTTGCCCATGCTAACCCTTTGACCCTCCTATCAACTCTTCACCCCCCAACATGGCAATGCCATGGTTTTAGAAAATTCCAAGAGCACTTCCATCCTGCCTCATGATCCTAATCTAAGAAGGGGACAAAGGTTAGTGAAGATTCTTGTTCCTCCCATGACTACCCCTATGGTCAAGGGTATGGTTCACACTGATTCTGGAGTTAACCCTCATAAGGATTCTTCATCTATAGATGGTGTTATCAAACCTAGTCAAGCTCTTAATAAAGGAAAAAATATTATTTTTGAAGAGCCTACTAACAACTCCTTGACTCCTCCAATCTCTACTTATGATACTCCCATGAAGTCCACCTCAATTGTGGAGAATGCTAATGTGGTAAAGCCCCAACAAGTTATTAACAAAGATATCTCAAAACAAAAAATTGTTCAAGAAAAAGTGCATGCATTTGAAATTTTCAAGGCATACAAACTGTTAGTGTGAACAGGGTTACTTTGCTATCTAGCTCTTTCTTAGCTTGTTCTCCACTTTAGCTCTTTTCACACTAGGTTAAGTTTACTTAGGGACTTTTTCACTTTATCCCACATTGGTTGTGTATTGAGTCTCTTGGGTGGAATATCCTTTATATATCCACCTCTTGCTCTCATATGAGCAACCCCATTCTATTGTATTGCTTTGCATTCTCTTGAGTTGAATACATTTTCTTTAGCTCATTTGTGATTTCTATTTTGCTTTCTCTCAATCACTTGCATTCTTGGGTAGAAATCTAACATGGTATTAAAGCGGTTGTGAGTTGTGGGTTAGCATTTTTTTTAGAAATCTGAGAGTGTAGGATTGTTTTGGGGGTTCATATTTTGACTTATCAGTTGCAGGTATTTTCAGAGCTTCATGGAGACTCTCTAGCTCAAATCTAACAATCAGCTTACATTTTATATATTCTGATCGATCTTGTAGTTTGCAGTATGCCTTTTCTTGTCTTAGGTAGCTAATTCAGTCTTTGCATGCCATTTTTTGGTACTAAAAGCATTTTTTACATTAGAGTCACATCTTCTGTACATCACAAAGAAAACCTCCCTCTGGGTTTTGTTCACAACATCAAAAAACCATATATGTATTTGTTAGTTTTTGCATGCAGCTTATATATTTTGCAGAAACGACATCAGAAAGCTACAACAAACCCCGTCTCTGTTGGCATTTTGAAAGTTGCAGTTCAACTTCTGAAGGCCATAACTCAGGCTCCCGACCTCCAATTTGCGAGCTCCTTTTTTGATTTTGGATATTTTTTTGTGCTCTACATGCTGGTTCAAATGGTTTCTAATTTTGGTGTATGTATTTTCA
The DNA here is from genome assembly GCA_027924645.1 of Cunninghamia lanceolata. Classification (NCBI taxonomy): domain Eukaryota; kingdom Viridiplantae; phylum Streptophyta; class Pinopsida; order Cupressales; family Cupressaceae; genus Cunninghamia; species Cunninghamia lanceolata. Next base: position 3,228,619 of record BSBN01000163.1, on the reverse strand, counting down.
ATAAATTCTATTTTCTCATCAGATTTGACAGGCAGTTTCAGTTTTTAGAACTTCAAACGGCTATAACTTTCACATATGATCTCGGATCGAGGTCGTTCTTTTTTTGAAAGTTTATATTTTTCCAAGAACTAGACATTGGTGCTATTTTGAGGTTCTTATTCTGAGACATTTCTATACTTTCAATATTTGGGTCCATTTTGGACATTGTAAAACTCTAGAAAACTCTACTCCAGCATTAAGGCAATTTTTATTCGTGGAGGCTGATGTGAATATTCATCAATGCATGCACTATTTCCTTTTTTGCATGCATTAGGTTTGCATTTTCTCTACACTTCATTTTGGTTCCAGATCATTTCTCAATCAACTGTTGCTTCATAGATTCTAGAGTTGTACCAGTTTGTGAGTTTTCTAGTGTTCCTTGGCATCGGGTCTGCTGTTACTTTTTCATGATTCTAACCTGAGTCCTTGAGTGACTCTAATATGGTTTCTAGCAAACAGAAGTATCTTTCCTTGCTTACTAGATTGAGGATTCCAGTGTTACTCCATTCCAGTGCTTTTTGTTGCAGCAGGTTATCTCATTATGGGGGGTGTATGATATCTCTTATCATCCTTTGTGAGGATAGAGATTGAGTGGATTTGTGATGGATATCATTGTTGTATTTCATCTCTCTTCTGGGGAGGAGTTTTATCCCACTGGGTTTTCTCCTTTTCTCCATTTGTGAGAGATTTCATTTGCATTTGTACATGGGTACCTAACATGGCCTAGTAGCTGGGACCCATCTTTGCATCTTTTGCATATTTGCATTTTGTATACATTTTCCCCTAAGTTGCACTTAAGGGGGGATGTTAGTGTGAATAGGGTTACTTTGCTATCTAGCTCTTTCTTAGCTTGCTCTCCGCTTTAGCTCTTTTCACACTAGGTTAAGTTTACTTAGGGCCTTTTTCACTTTATCCCACATTGGTTGTGTATTGAGTCTCTTGGGTGGAATATCCTTTATATATCCACCTCTTGCTCTCATATGAGCAACCCCATTCTATTGTATTGCTTTGCATTCTCTTGAATTGAATACAGTTTATTTAGCTCATTTGTGATTTCTATTTCGCTCTTTCTCAATCACTTGCATTCTTGGGTAGAAATCTAACACAAACATGTATGTATCTCTTTAAAAAAATAGTTGCAATGGTCAAATAGAATAGTAATTTTATTTACAAGGTAGACTCAATTATTTTATGACAATCTAATATGCCAAATCCAAAATAGATAAATTCACATAAACCCATCAACAATGAGGGTATTTACAGACAAAGAAATTATACTTCATATCTTTAAAATGTGGTTCACATCTATAAATTTGATGAAGGGGGTAAATCACAAAACAAACAACAACAGAAGTTGCACATAGAAAATAGAATGTTCTTTTATTAATTTTGGACAACTCATTACATTACAGAAGCTCAAATCCAATCAGAGGAATCAATCCTCCATAGGTTACAATCCATTATAGCTACCCATCACCAGGCTTTGGAATCTTCTACCTTCTGTAACCCAAAATCAACTAGGGTTTCTATTTTTTCACCTTTTTCTTGATTCTATACTTTCCCCCTTATCTCCACTACTGCCCAGGGTTCCCAAAAATAGTTATAAATAGCCCCTTTTTGGCGGCCAACAACCAAATTTCAAATTTTGGATCTCCCTCCAAAAATAGGTCAACTTCCGGGAGCCATAACTTTTGATCCGGGTGTCCGATTGATACGTCATTTGAAGTGTTAGAAATCTCGCAGAGTGCTCTACGAGCTAAGAACTTGTTCTACTAGTTCCAGCCATTTTAGGGCCCGTACGAGACCATTTAGTGCGTCAAACCTAAATTTGAATAATTTTCAGATGTTTTTCAGGAAACAAAAACTTTAATATCTTTCAACTCACAAATGATCTTTGCTTGATTCCTTCACCAAAGGTCTTATTTTTTATTTACAAAGATTCCTATAAATTTTCTCTTCAATCCATGCCCAAATACAAACTTTCCTAAAATGGCAGTTTTCTATTTTTAGCAGTTTAGAAAAACTAAAAGTTCTAAATCATTATTCAAGCGATTATGGAACCAGAAATACTAATTTTGAAAAGAAATGGAAACAACATCAATGATTTTGAAACATCATCTTTTTTTGGGTGATGTGAGATTGCCCTTACACCACTAGATGCTCCTGCATTAGACACCCAGGGTAATTTTGAGAAGTGAGCTTGTCACATCTCAGGTATTTGAGGAAAACCCCAAATGTTCCACTTCTACATTAGATAACCAGAAAGAATCTTCAATAGGCCTTCCTTTCCACTTCACCAGATATTCTTCATATTGCATATTCTGAGTACTCCTTCCCACATGGCTATCTAAGATTTCTTCTATCTCCTCCTTCTCTGAAGTAGGTGCTGGGATATTCCACTGTTCTTCTGTTGGTCCATCCTCTGTGCCACCTTCATGATATTCTGTTTAATCAGAAATGTTGAACACAGGGGAAATGTTGATCCCACTCGGTAGCTCTACCTCATATCCATTTCCTAAATCATGCTTCTTCAAAATTCTGCATAGTCCAAATTTCTTCATTTTCAACTTATTATATGTTCCAACTAGAAACCTTTCTTTTCTCAAGTGAACCATGACTTCATCTCCTACCTAGAATTCCTTATATCTTCTCTTCTAATCTGCCTTAGCCTTGTACTAAACATTCATCTTATTAATGTGCTTTCTCACCTCTTCATGTAAATTCTTTAGGTGTTCTGCAAAGTCTTCAGCTTCGGCACTTGTCTTTTCTCCCTTGTCTAGCTTCCTTAACTCTGAAGCATTTCTTGGACTATTTCCATATACAATCTGGAATGGTGATTTACCAGTACTCCTATTGATAGAATTGTTGTAAGAAAATTCTATCTGTGGTAAAATCAAATCCCATCTGTTGGGGTTATCTCCTACTAAGCATCGTAGCAGGTTACCCAAACTCCTATTCACCACTTCTGTTTGTCCAACAGTCTGTGGATGGTGTGCAAAACTAAACTTCAAATATGTCTTCAACTTCTTCCACAATGTCCTCTAGAAATAACCAACAAACTTGGTATCTCAATTTGAAACTATGCTCTTAGGTAGACCATGTAGTCTTACCACCTCTCTGAAAAATAACTCTGTAATATGAACAACATCATTAGTCTTCTTACAAGGAATAAAATGTGCCATCTTCAAGAATCTGTCTACCACCACAAAAATGGAATCATGTCCTCTCTGTGTCCTTGGTAAACCAAGAACAAAATCTATACTAATATCATCCCATGGCTTCTCTGGTATAGGTAATGGTTGATATAGCCCTATATTCTGACTTGCTCCTTTTGCCATCTGACACACTTTGCAACTCTGTACAAATTTTCTCACATCCTGCTGTAACTGTGGCCAATAATAATGCTCACCAACAATAGCAATGGTCTTATCTTGACCAAAGTGTCCAGCTTATCCCCCACTATGCTTTTCCTTAATTAGGTTCTCTCTCATGGAACTCCTCGAAATACACAACTAGCTTCCCCTAAACAACATGCCATCTTGGATTATAAAATCCAACCATTTTGTCCTATCCAAAGTAATAGGTTTCGAACAAGCTTTCCAAGCCTCTGCAAAATCTGGATCTTAAGAATACAAACTTTTTAGCTCATTGAACCCAACAACCTCTATCTTCATTTCTATCAACAAATTTTGCCTTCTGCTCAAGGCATCCGCAACTCTGTTGGACTTCCCACTCCTATGCTTCAAAACAAAAGTATAGCTCTGCAAAAACTTAACCCATTTTAAGTGCCTCTGGTTCAACTTTCCTTGACTATTAAGATACTGCAAAGCCTGATGATCAGTATATAAAAAAAACTCTTTTGGCAACAAATAATGTCTCCATTTCTTCAAAGCCTGAACTATTGCATAAAATTCCTGATCATAAACAAAATACTTTTTCTTAGCATCATTAAGCTTCTCACTAAAATAGGCAATGGGCTTACCTTATTGACTCAAAATAGCTCCTATAGTGTTGCCACTAGCATCACAATCTACCTGAAATACCTTATTAAAATTTGGAAGTGTCAATACAGGTTGCTCTGTGACTTTCTGCTTCAATGTATCAAAACTCTTGTTTGCTCCTATAGTCCATCTAAACTCTTTTCTATCCCCTCTCATTGTCTCAGTTAGGGGTGCATAAATGCTAGTAAAATTCCTAATAAAATTTTTGTAAAAACTTGCCAGACCATGAAAAGATCATACCTCTGTAGCACACCTTGGCATAGGCCATTCAATGATAGCCCTTACTTTTTCTGGGTCCATCTTAAGACCTTCCTCTGAGACAACAAATCTCAGGTATACCAACTCCTTTGCAAAACTACATTTCTTCAGATTAATCAACAACTTCTCCTCCCTCAACTTCTCTAAAACTCTTCTGATATGCATCAGATGCTCATCCCAAGTCTTATTGAAAATCAAAATGTCATCTAAATAAATAATAACAAAACTTTCCAAAAACTCTTTCAATACCTCGTTCATGAGCCGCATGAATGTGCTCGGTGCATTGGTTAGCCCAAATGGCATGACTAACCACTCATACAAACCTTCCTTCATCTTAAAGGCTGTCTTCCAATCATCTCCTTCTCTGATCCAGATCTAGTGATACCCACTCTTCATGTCAATCTTCATGAAGTACTTGGCTCCACTCAAACAATCCATTATGTCATCCATTGTTGGCAATGGAAATCTGTACTTGATCGTGATCTTATTGATGGCCCAAGAATATGTACACATTCTCCACTCTCCATCTTTCTTCAATGCTAGTACTACACATGGACTTAGGCTCTCCCTTATCAATCCCTTCTTTAACAGTTTGTGAACTTGTATGTTCAGCTCTTCATTCTCTACAGGAGTCATTCTGTGGGCTGCCTTATTCGACAAACTAGCTCCTAGTATCAAATTCATTTGGTGACTTATCTTCCTCACCAGTGGTAAACCTTCTGGTACATTATTAGAGACAATATCCTAAAATTCTTCCAACAAATCTAAGACTTTTGCTGGTACATCTTCACATTTCTCTTGACTGATCTTAGGAATCAATGCAAAGCAATGACACTCATACTTCATACCCTCCAAAAATTTCCTACCATCTACCAAGAAAATTTGGGCAGTACTACATACCTTTTCTTCTACCTCCTTCAAGCACTTCAACTTATGATGAACTCCATCTTTTGTTAGAGAATATGTGTTTGCATGGCCATCATAGACAACGCACCTATCATACTGCCATGGCCTTCCCAATAACATATGACATGCATCCATCGATATGATGTCACACAACACCTCATCATGGTAATCGCCAATCTTGAACTTGACTAAACACTACTCATTAACCAAAGCTCTATGGTCCTTCTGCAACCATGCGATCTGATATGGATGTGGATGCTTTCTTCTTGTCAACTTCAACTTGTTAACCATCTCCTCTGAAACAAGATTGTCAATGCTTCCATTGTCAATAATAATATCACAACACTTACCTTCACACTTGTATCTTGTGCAGAATAAACTCTTCCTTTGATTTGGTTCTTTCTCCTCATTCGACATTTTTTTCTGACTAGGGTCTCTCCCCTTTCAGCATCTTCAGAATGCTCAGACTGCACATCTTTATCTACATGTACAACTTGTACATTAACTTCAGGTCTTCTATTCATCCTTCCTTGATGTTGCGGACACTCATATGCCCTTCTTCTCCACATTGGAAACAGGTTCCTCTGAAACCTCCTCTTCCAGGGCTTTGCCCAGGTTGGCCTCTTCCTCTTCCTCTTTGCTCACCATTGTTCTGGTCATGAGGGCAGTATGCATTATCTCCTCTCTGATTTTGACTAGTGCTAGCTTCTTCACTTTTCTTTGGATCTTCATTTCAGCCTCCATAGGATTTTCCACTAGTCCTTTCACCTTGACCTCTTCCCTTCTACTTTCTTTCGAATCTTTTATTTAGCTTCTCTTCCACCTTCAAGGAAAATTGATACGCATCTTCTATGGTGGTCATTCTAACTAGGCTCAGCTCCTCTTGAATACTTGGCCTCAACCCATTAATGTAACAGGCTACCTTCTCCTTGTTGGCTTCCGCATGGCATATCCTAATAGTAATCTTATAAAAAACTTCCGTATACTCCTTAACAAACTTGTTACCTTGCTTCAATCCCTGTAGCTTCTTCAACAACTCCATTTCATAGTCCACAGGAATGAACTTCTTCTTTAGTTTTTCCACCATCCTATCCCATCTAGTAATCTTTCCTTTTCCTTTTCTATTCCTCTCTAACTAGACCTCCTTCCACCAAATACTAGCATGGCCCTTCAACCTTGTTTTTGCAAACTTGACCCGATCTGGGTCCTCCACATCTTCATACTCGAAATATTCTTCCATATCATTGATCTAGTCAATAAGTTGTTCCAGACTCAAATCTCTAGAATAGGTAGAAACTTTGATCCTGGGCCTCTTTTTGATCTTTGAAATGGTCCTTAACAACCTAACTTCTGTAGGATCTCCTATAACTTCTTGTTTTTCCTCAGATAGCTCTTCTTCAGCTTCATCTTGGCTTTCTTCTCTTGTTCTCGACTCAAGCCCTCTTCGTAACTCCTCTTGCAATGCATCGATTTACCTTTGCAAGGATCTAAAACCCTCTTCTGTCAAATCATTCCTCCCAATACAATTTCTTCGTGGAGGCATCTTGATCTCCATAGCAAACCCACAACCTCAAGTCCTGGTGCAAACTACCTCAAGGTCAGTGATCTATCTACACACTCAGGAACCCTTGCTCTGATACCACTTGAAGGGGGTAAATCACAAAACAAACAACAACAAAAATTGTACACATAAAATAGAATTTTCTTTTATTGATTTTGGACAACTCATTACATTACAGAAGCTCAAATACAATAAGAGGAATCAATCCTCCACAGGCTGCAACCCATTACAACTACCCATCACCAGGCTCTGAAATCTTCTACCTTTTGTAACCACAAATCAGCTACAGTTTTTGTTTTCCCATCTTTTCTTGATTCTATATTTTCCCCCTTATCTCCACTACTACCCAGGGTTCCCAAAAATAGTCATAAATAGCCCCTTTTTGGCGGCCAACAGCCAAATTTTGAATTTTGCATCTCCCTCCAAAAATAGGTCAACTTTCGGGAGCCATAACTTTTGATCCAAGTGTCAGATTAACACGTCATTTGAAGCATTGAAAAGATCGCAGAGTGCTCTATGTGCTAAGAACCAGATTTTCTGGTTTTGGCCATTTTCGGGCCCGTACGAGACCATTTAGTGTCTCAAACCTGAATTTGAATAATTTTTAGGCATTTTTAGGGAAATAGAAACTTTAATATCTTTCAACTCACAAATGATCTTTGTGTGATTCCTTTGCCAAAGGTCTTATTTTTTATTTACAAATCTTCCTATAAATTTTTGCTTCAATCTGTGCCCAAATGCAAACTTTCCTAAAATGGCAGTTTTCTATTTTTAGCAGTTTAGAAAAATTAAAAGTTCTACATCATTATTCAAGCGATTATGGAACTAGAAATACTAATTTTGAAAATAAATAGAAACAACATCAATGATTTTGAAACATCATCTTTCTTTGGGTGATGCAAGATTGCCCTTACACCACTGGATGCTCCTGCATTAAAATTAGTTCAAGTTTGCAACACAAATAGCCACAAAACCTTTCCTGACCAATGCTATCTCACCTCCCAACCACAGGACTTGCAAGGAAGTCCACCTCCAAGCTAAGAGGCTCCCAAGAAACTAATTTTACAACACAAGTACACACAAATCTAAAAACCACCCAATGGATAACACATGCAAATGGATCTTCTCAAGATTTATTAATAAGGGAGAGTCAAAGGGACTCACTAACTTCTTAGGGCAAAATCAAAATATAACAATAATCTCCATCTCCTCATAAATTAAAAATTCCCACAACTCTCCAAATCAATGCAATAACCACTCATTCAAATCACATAACCCCATCAACACAAATATCTCACAATATATTTATTTTCTAAAGAATTCTCCAACTCTCCAATTCATCACAATACTCCATCATCCAAATCACATATCTACCACAACACAATTAACCTACAAAATATTTAACTCCTCTCCACAACTTAATCACCATGTACACAAATGCACTCATGCCAAAACACCATACAATAAAATATTTCTCCAATAGAGGGTCCACACCTCTCTCAACCTCAATACATAGGTGGCTCTTAACCCAAATGGAAAAATCTGCACCCAACAATAGCTTCATACCCAAAATGATCAATAAATAAAATAACAATGCATAAAAGGAGTTTCAACACACAAAAACAATAAAATTCATAGAAAAATTAGCAACCAATTTTTTTTAATAATAATCACAAACACTACCATAATCTAAAATAGTTTAAAAACTTACCTCAATGCTTCAACCAAGTTAGGTGAAACCTTGATCCACATTTTTTATCTTCTCCAAGCTCTGAAGCTTTTTCTCTAGTCTCTCCTCTTCTAAAATTCTTGTTCCTTAGAATATAAAATTTATACAATAGAAAGACAAACTCCAAACCAAACTTCCAAAAGAGAATAAATAAAAAAAATAAAACTAGGGTTAGGTTTTGACTTGCAATTCAAAAATAGATTTTGTCTCTCAAAAACTCATCACCTATCTTCCAAGACACTTTTCAGACCTCTAGATACTTTCAAAACACTTTTTAAATATTCAAACATGGGCCCCTCTCACAGGTTCTCACTATAGAGATTTAATTTTACATGTATAATAAAATAATAATAATTTATGACTCCAAAATCTTCCTCTTAAGTTCAAATATGAGATTTGACACTTAACAAAATTTAACTACACCTAACATAGATTAACAAAAATTTTATTAAAATTTTAATTAACACAATCACATCCATAACACTTTTATGCAAGAAGACCTTAATTCTCTATTAGGATAAGGCCCAGATACACTGGGGAAACACAACAATGGGTTTTTGGGGAACCTCCAAAATTTCTCCATTGATCATGGAATTAAACCTGCACACTTGCACACAAATGTTAGTATATCTAAGATAATAACTGATTCAATATTCATAATTAAATTAATATATGCATCATAAATATTTCGTACTTAACAATATTATCATAATTAAATAAAAGTTAAATAACAAGTTTAATTCATCATATTCATACAAAATCACATAAACAAATAACATTTAACAAAATACAATTTAGATTTATTATACACAATTATGTTCATTTTAAATCAATCCATAGTGATAAATTAATTCTAATTCTAAAAATCTAATTTAAAAAATATGAACAAATCCAAAATCATTAGTTACCCAAGTCTTCATCAATTAGATAATAAATTACTATTCTAAACATAGTATTTGTGTCACCATAGTCTATAATCTTCGCAAATAAAATAACCTACCCATGCATATCATAAACAAACAAGTAATATTTTAGTTGTGAAGATTATAGACTATGATAACACTAATATTATGTTTAGAATAGTAATTTATTATATGTTTGATGATGAGTTGAATAATTAATCATTTTGGACTTGTTCATATAAATTCTAGATTAGAGTTTTTGAATTATAATTAATTTCTCACTATGGATTGATTTTAGAATGAACATAATTGTGTATGATAAGTCTAAATTGTATTTAGATAAATATTTTTCTATTTACGTGATTTTTTATTAATATGATGAATTAAAAGTTTTATTTGATTTTCATTTAATTATGATAATATTGTTAATTATATGATGCATATATTAATTTAATTATAAATATTTCATCTATTATCTCGGATATATTAACATTTGTGTGCAGGTGTGCAAGTTTAATTTCATGACCAATGGAAAAATTGTGGAGGTTCCCCAAGAAACCACTATTGTGTTTCCCCAATGTACCTAGGTCTTATCCTAAGAGAGAATTAAAGTTTTCTTATTTAAAAGTGTTGTGAATATGATTGTGTTAATTAAATTTCTATTTATATTTTTGTTAATCTATGTTGAGTATAATAAAATTTCGTTAAGTGTTAAATCTCAGTTTTGATAAAAAACCTATTTTTGAATTGCAAGTCAAAACCTAACCCTAGTTTTATTTTATTTTTTATTCTCTTTTGGAACCTTGATTTGAGGTTGGTCTTTATATTATAGAAATATTCTATTTTGAGTAACAAGGGTTTTGAAAGATGAGAGATTGGAGGAAAAGCTTGGGATCTTGGAGAAGATGAAAATTTTAGATTAAGGCTTCACATAGCTTGGTTGAAGAATTGAGGTAGGTTTTTTAGTCAATTTTAGATTATGGTAGTGTTGTTTGTGATTATTATAAAAAAATATGGTTGCTAATTTTCTATGAATTCTCTTTTTTTTCTTTTTGTGTTAAAAACTCTTTTATGCATTGTTACTTTGTGTATTGATGATTTTAGATATGAGATTGTGTTGGACGTAAATCTTTCCATTTGAGTTAAGAGTCACCCATGTATTGGGGTTAAAGAGGTATGGATCCTATCTAGGGGAACCATTTTATTGTATGGTGTTTTGACATAAGTACCTTTGTGTAAGGTGATTGGATTGTGGAGAGGATTTGAATATTTTTGTGGATTATTTATATTGTGGTGGGTATGTTATTTGGATGATGAAGTATTGTGATGAATTGGAGAGTTGTAGAATTATTTAAAAAATAAATACATTGTGAGATATTTGTGTTGATGAGGTTATGTGATTTTAATAAAGGATTATTGTGTTGAATTTATTTGAAACATTCGGTCAAACAAAAATTGCATGTCTTTTCCGTAGGTGCACATTTAATAAGGTATTTTGTCAAATAATTCACTTGCATTCATAACTTGCATGAAAGTTTACTTGAATAGCTGTAATAATAGCCTCTACATAAAATCTATTTTTGTATGCTTTTGTGGATGTCTTAAAATCATATTTTCAATCATAAAAGTTATTGATTTTTACGTCCAATTATTTTTAATTGATATACTTTGTTTGTGGTGTCATTCTATTTTGATGAAGTAGTGTTTCATAAAATAAAGTTGCAAGGTTAACACTATAATCTCTTCATAGAATTGATAATTATTGTTGTGTATAAATGACTATAATTTCGCCGAGAGGCGAACTACAGTTGTAGCGGGGGTGGAGATGAGAGCACTCATTTTTGGTTGTAAATATATACTAAAAAAATAAAAAAAAAATCTAAATTGCATTTAAGAATTAAATAAATATCTATATAAATTGGTGCATGCATGCCAAGAAGCTGAATTAATTCAAAATCCCTATGGATTTTCTTACATAACCGTTGCTTGCAGATGCATGCCAACAAGCTGAATTAATCTCAAAATCCCTAAATATGGTATTTTTACAAGCTGAATTAATCTAAAAATCCCTAAAATTATGTATATTATCACATATTTGATATATTATAATTATTATTTTTGAAAATATAATATAATATATATTATACTATATTATAATATAATATTATAATATCATATAATATTATAATGTTATTATAAAGTGCTAAAATAGCAACATCTAATTGCAATAATTTTTTCATTTTATTTTATTTTTTGAACTTTTGAACTTATTACTATATGCATATTTATATTCTACAATCTTTCTAAATTATAAAAAGTATTCTAATTTTTTAAAAAGATAGTATAGAGTAAAAATAGTTTAAAAAATCAAACTAATATATTTTAATATATTTAAGAGCTTTTGTTTTTTCTTAAAAGTTTTAAGTGTTTAATTATATTCCCTAACTATATTTATATTTATATTGTAGAATCTTTAAAATCTTTTAAGAGTATTCTATTTTTTTTAAAGGATAGCATATAGTTTAAAAATCAAACTAATATATTTAAGAACTTTTGTTTTTTCTTAAAATATTTTAATTGTTTAACTATATTGCATATTATTCTATGGTGCTTTTTCTTTAACTATGTTATGGCACTCCCTCCCCTCTTCCAACTTATTTTTTTGTTTTATATAAAATTTAAATTATATATTTATTAATTTATTAAATCCATTTTAAATCTATGGCTCATATTTAAATAAACATTGTATTAATTTTTTTTTTAAAAAATGCAACTTTGTTATTGTATAGAGTGAAATTGATAACAACAAAAATTATAGATCTTAAATAATTAAAAGCCCTACATCCATACCATCTTCCTGTGTATCCTACAAATAATAAAAATGACAGATCTATAATAAACTATAAAATAGTTAAAATAATTTGTAAAAACCCTCCATTGCAAATTCTCTCATTGTGCAACCCTGCATGCAAACCAAGAAGAAGAAATTTATGGGGAAAATTAAATGACAAATCTACAATAAACTTTAAAATAGTTGAAATATTTTTGTAAAATACCTCCATTACAAATTCTCATTATGCAACCCTCCATGCAAACCAAGAAGAAATTTGAGAGCCTCCAGAAAAAATAATTATGGAGAAAATTAAAATAAGGTAGTGTTTTATATGCTTTTATATTATTTTGGTAAGTTTTAATATTTACTAAAATCAGAACTCCACAACTCCCTATTTTCTAGCTAATGTGATCTAAAATTAAATTAATGTGCATAGTTAAATTAGAATTTTAGTAGAATCTTGTATGATATTTAAAATAGAAACCTATTTTATAATTACTAAATCATGTGATTTTATTTAAATTATATACCTATATTTTAGGTAACTCACTCCATAACTTATGGTTTATTTTAAATATGTTTATTTGTGAGATGTGCTTTAAAATTGAATTTTATTATTTAATTATGGAATCCCTTGTTTTATGTAATGTGACTTTACTAATTTATTTGGTATATGTTACATTTATTCCAATTAGAAGAATATAAATTAGCAAGGCAAGTTTTATTTATTAAAAATACAAAAACAAAAGTAAGTGCAAATTAGAAGAATATAAATTAGTATAAATCATTAAAAAATATATATTGTTGATTAACTTTATTTATTATTTTCAAAAAAAAAGTTGTATTTTATTTATTTTAGAAGAAAACTTAAATAAGTTGAATTTTATAGTTATTAGATTAAAATTAGGATTAGGGTTAGGGTTAGGATTATAATCAAGGTTAGGGTTAGGGTTAATGTTAGAATTAGAGTTAGGGTTAGGGTTACAATTAGGGTTAAGTTTAGTATTAAGGTTAGGGTTTCAATTAGGATCAAGCTTAGGGTTAGAGTTAGAATTGAAGTTAGGGTTAGAATTAGAATTAGGGTTACTCAATTAAGGTACACATTAGAGTTACAGTTAGGGTTAGGATTAGGGTTACAGTTAGGGTTAGAATTCAAGTTAGGATTAGGGTTAAAATCATAGTTAGAATTATAGTCAGGCTTAGGGTTAGAGTTACAGTTAGGGTTAGGGTTAAAATTAGAGCTATGTTTAGGATTAGAATAAGGGTTAGGGTTAGGGTTAGGGTTAGGTTTAAAATTAGGATTAGGGTTAGGTTTAGAATAGAATTAGAATTGCAATTAGTAGCGTGGTTAGGGTTAGGGTTGAAATTAGTGTTAGGATTAGAATTAGGGTTAGGGTTAGAATTAGGGTTAGGGTTAGAATTAGGGTTAGGGTTGGAATTGAGGTTAGGGTTAAAGTTAGAATTAGGGTTACTAAATTAGAGTAAGCAATAGAGTTACAGTTATGGTTAGGGTTAGGGCTAGAGTTAGGGTTAGAATTTAGGTTAGCATTAGGGTTAAAATCATAGTTAGAATTAGGATTAGGGTTAGAATTAAGGTTATTGTTATATTTAAAATTAGGGTTAGGGTTAAAATTAGAGTTATGTTTAGGGTTAGAATACGGGTCAGGGTTAGGGTTAGGGTTAGGTTTAAAATTTGGATTAGGGTTAGGTTTAGAATTAGACTTAGGGTTAGGGTTAGGGTTAGGGTTAGGGGTTGAATTATAGTCAGGGGTAGGGTTAGAGTTAGGGTTAGGGTTAAAATTAGAGCTATGTTTAGGGTTAGAATAAGCTTTAGGGTTAGAGTTAGAATTAGGGTTAGGGTTACAATTATAGTTAGGGTTAGGGTTAGGGTTACAAATATAATTAGGGTTAATGCTAGAATTAGGGTTAGGGTCAAAATTAGAGTTAGGGTTGGAATTGTAGTTAGAATTAGGGTTAGGATAGGGGTTAGAATTACAATTAGAATTAGGGTTAGGGTTAGGATTAGAATTAAGATTAATGTTAGAATAAGGTTAGGGTTATAATTAGGGTTAGGGTTGAAATTAAGGTTAGGGTCAGAGTTAGAATTAGGGTTATTAAATTAGGGTAAGCATTAAAGTTACAGTTAGGGTTAGGGCTTGAGTTAGGTTTAGATTTCAAGTTAGGGTTATGGTTAAAATTGTAGTTAGAATTAGGATTAGGTTTAGAATTAGGATTATTGTTAGATTTAAAATTAGGGTTATAGTTAAGGTGGAATCAAGGTTATGATTAGAATTAGGGTTATTGTTAGATTTAAAATTAGGGTTAGAGTAGGTAGAATCAGGGTTATTATTAGAATTAGGGTTAGGGTTCCTATTAGAATTAGGGTTAGAATTAAGGTGGCTTACTATTACAATTAAGGTATGAATCAGAGTTACAATTAGGATTAGGGTTCAAATTTGAGTTAGGGTTAGATTTCAATTAGGGTTAAGGTTAATATGAAGGTAAGGGTTAGGTTTTGAATTATAGTCAAGCTTAGGGTTAGAGTTAGGATTAGGGTTAGGGTTAAAATTAGAGCTATGTTTAGAGTTAGAATAAGGGTTATGGTTAGGGTTAGATTTAAAATTAGGATTAGGTTTAGGGTTTAGGGTTGGAGTTAGGGTTAGGGTTACAATTATAATTAGGGTTAATGTTAGAATTAAACTTAGGGTTAGGGTTACAATCAGGGCTAAGTTTAGTATTAAGCTTAGGGATAAGGTTGCAATTAGGATCAACCTTAGGGTTAAAATTACAGCTATGCTTAGGGTTTGAATAAATGTTAGGATTAGGGTTAGATTTAGGGTTAGGGTTAGATTTAAAATTAGGGTTATCGTTAGGGTAGAATTAGTGTTGTGATTATAATTAGGTTAGGGTTAGGGTTCTTATTAGAATTAGGGTTAGAATTAAGGTTGGTTACTATTGGAGTTAGGGTTAGAGTTCAACTAGGGTTAAGGTTAGTGTTAAGGTTAGGGTTAGGTTTCCAATTATAGTCAAGCTTAGGGTTAGAGTTAGGGTTAGGCTTAAAATTAAAGCTATGTTTAGGGTTAGAATAAGGGTTATGGTTATGGTTAGCTTTAAAATTAGGATTAGGTTTAGGGTTTATGGTAAGCATTAGAGTTACAGAAAGGGTTAGGGCTAGAGTTAGGGTTAGAATTTAGGTTAGAGTTATGGTTAAAATCATAGTTAGAATTAGGATTAAGTTAAGGGTTAGAATTAGGGTTATTGTTAGATTTAAAATTAGGGTTAGAGTAGGGTAGATCAACGTTATGATTAGAATTAGGGTTATTGTTCCTATTAGAATTAGGGCTAGAATTAAGGTGGCTTACTATTACAATTAAGGTAAAAATCAGAGTTACAATTAGGATTAGGGTTCAAATTAGAGTTAGGGTTAAAGTTCAATTAGGGTTAAGGTTAGTATTAAGGTTAGGGTTAGGTTTTGAATTATAGTCAAGCTTAGGGTTAGAGTTAGGATTAGGGTTAGTGTTAAAATTAGAGCTATGTTTAGGGTTAGAATAAGTGTTATGGTTAGGGTTAACTTTAAAAATAGGATTATGTTTAGGGTTTGAATAAAGGTTAGCATGAGGGTCAGGGTTAGGGTTAGATTTAGGGTTAGAGTTGGATTTAATATAATATATTATTGTATTATACAATATATTAGATATATTATAAAAGATATATCTAATATAATATGTTTTAATATATTATAATTAGTGTTAGAATTAGGCTTGCGGCTCCGGTTGCTACTAGCATATTTATATTAAATATAATATATCTAAAGTACGCCGAGAGATATCCTTCTCGAGGCGCCTATTTTTTTAATCACTAATCCTAACATTAGGCGCCTAGAGAAGGATATCTCTCGGCGTACTTTAGATATATTATATTTAATATAAATATGCTAGTTGTATCATAAACATATTATTACAAGAGTAAGTCTTCAAGGATTTGATCTCATTTCCTAGATTTTGACTGTTTTGTATACTCACACTTGACTAATATTGAGAGTAAAAAAAGTAGTAGACATCATTAACCATAATTTCATAGCAAGAGGATACCTACAATATCATTGTGTACTGCACTTCTTAGAAATTTCGTAACTAAAAATAATGTGGAATTTAATAGTATGTTTTGCCACAATATAACTAAATACTATAATTAGATAATGAAAAAGTTATTGCAATTCTTGCATTTCTCCTTGGTTTAGGATTGAAACTTGTAAAATGATATTGGTGGATAAATGATGGGTTTATCTTATTAGTATTTGATTAGTTAGTTGTATATTTTATAGTTGATTAATTTCTTATTTTGGCTTGTTTAAGTGACATGAATTTATGTTGATTTATTTGTTATACATTATCATTTATGTTTTAATTGAAAAATTAGATATAAGAAAATAAACTAGAAGAGTAAGTATTACTTAAATTATTTGAAAATAAATAATTACCTAAGGAAATTGTGAAAAATGTGTAGAATAAATTAATAATTAATGATTTTAGCTTTCAATTAATATAAAAAGATGTATTATCATAATTGAGTTTAAAGACTATTAAAATAATGCTAGATGTCTAGTTAATATTAAATTAGGTTTGTTTGTTTTTTGTCTCTTAAAATGTATTGGTCAAGTTGCTTTAAGATGGCGATGAATTATCACTTCCTCTTAGGAAGCTTAGAGAGAAAATACTCTTGAGTTTTTCTTTCCCTTGTGATGTCATACATAATAACATCGACACCTTGTTTGATTGTCTTCACTTTTCTAGGGCATTGCAAATGGGTTCCATACACTCGCTTTTGGTATTGTTTCTCTTTTTATTGAGAGGTGTGCTCTCATTCTCTTACATGAAAAAAAGTTCAAGTGTGCATAATTCACTAATGTGTGAAGTGTAACCCTTAATATCTAAGTGTTGTAAATAAAAAAATAGTTAGTTACATTGTGTTTATGCCCATTTGTACATGTATGTATGGATGGTCATGACACCCAAACCCTTTGATAAATAGGACTCAAAAACATGTCCTAAGAACAAAAATTACACAAAATAATTTCCCACAAGAAGTGGAAAGCCACAACAAAAGCCAACAACAGAAACCAACACTAATGACATAGAAATAGAACAGAGATAGTGAATAAGATTATCTTGAAGCCTTAAACTTAAGAATGCTCCATTCTGTTGAGTTGTTGCTCATATGGACCAGCTAGCACTCAAACCTAGGACCTTCCATTTTCTGTTGGACTGATCTACCAACTAAGCTACTAGCCCCTTTGTGGCCAACCCATTGTTAGTCCTTGTGTGGCTTATTTCCAACACCCCTCCTTAAGACACACTACACGTGCTTGGGGCTCCTAGTTTGGCTCTCTAGGTGCTAGAGTGTCTAGAAGGGAAAAATAGAAGCCAGTGCTCTTTGGGCCTTCATGACCTCCTTGTTGTTGCTCATCTGCATGATTGCTCACAACACTGCTGGCATCGAGCACAATCAACATTCACCACTAGAAAAATTTTTTCTCTTGGGGGACATACAAGATCGGTTCAGATGCTTGTATTGGCTCCTTCTATGCACAGGGATCTATGACTTGAAGCAATCAAAACGTTGTCACACCTAGTTGTTCCTTAGGCTTTAAACACCTCTTCTCAACCTTATTGGGCATGCAAACTTTTCCACCCTCCTTGCTCTTCAACTTATTCCAATGCATTGTGGTCTCCTCCATGTAGCGCACAATGAGACTTCAATCCAACACCTTCAGGTCTTCTTCCATGCACAAGGAGAGAATGTTGTCTAGCATCTACTTCTTGTACTTCCTACACAAACCATGTTGGATTGTCACTTTACAACTGCCTACTCTGAAGAAGATAGGTGAATGAAGTATTTGATGATTTATTCAATGAAGATGCAAGGTATTTAAAGAAATGACATACAGTTTGGTATACAGTTATCTTGTAACTGTATCTACAATCCTATCTGCATAAATGGTAGAACTAATTGAAAGTAATTGACACAATATAATACATAATATTCTATACTAACATTCCCCCCTTTATTACGTTGTTTTTGCATTCGTACCCCCTAAATAGATCAAATTTAGCCTTACCAAGAGACTTGGAGAGTATATCTACTACCTAAGAATTTGTGGGGCAATACTAGAGGTAGATGTGGTGGTTCAAGACTTGGTCTGAAAGTAATGACACTCAACCTTAATATGCTTGGTTCGTTGATGAAAAACTAGATTCTTCACAAGCTTAAAAACACCCTAGTTGTCACAATAAAGATTAGGTGGCTACTTTTCAAGAATGTCCATGTCAGCTAGAATGTGACATGGCTGAATCGCTTCACACACATATCTTCGTGTGGCATGATATTCAGCCTCGGTAGATGAGAGAGCAACAACAATTTGCTTCTTACTAATCCATGAGCTAGGTCCAGATCATAGATGAAAAATAAATACTAAAGTTGATTTCTTGTCATCAACAGATCTTACATAATCCAAGTTAGTATATCCCTACAAGAAGAACCGAGTGTTCTTCTTGTATTCCATTCCATAATGAATTGTGCCTCGGATATATCTCAAAACATGTTTTGCTGCAATCCAATGACACTTCTTTGATTCCTACATAAATTGTGAAAGATAGCTAACAACAAAACATAAGTCTAGTCTAGTGTAAATCAAGTAAATGAGACTCCCAACAAGCTATCTATAGAGAGTTACATCTACTTGAGGTGAATCCTGGAATCAAGAGAGTTGTAAACCTTTTTCCATTGGAGTGGACACAAGCTTACAATTAGACATTCCATAATTTTCTAGGAGTGTCTTGGCATATTTCATTTGGGAGATAAAAATTTGATTCTTCTTTTGCCTTATCTCCAAACCAAGACACTAGTGAAGTAGCCCCAAATCTGTCATGTCAAAGGATTGCTTGAGATCATTCTTTACATCATAGATGAGATTGTTTGAGCTATCTATGAGCACAAGATCATCTACATACAAAACTAGAATGACAATATCTACGTCGACCCTCTTATAAATAGAAATTGGAATCTAAGGGGCTACAGGTGAATCCATGCTACAATAGGTGACCATCAATTTTAATGTACCATGCCCTAGGAGCTTTCTTAAGTCCACAAAGTGACTTGATGAGATGACATATCTTGTGAGGATGATGCTCATCAACAAAAACTTTTGATTGGCTCATGTAAACTTCTATTTTTAGATCACCATTTAAGAAAGCAGTCTTGGCATCCATCTGTTGAATTTTCCATCCTTTCTACGTTGTCAAGTGGGAATCCCTGATGGTTCTTTAGACCCACTTTAGATGTTGATGTTGCTACTATTGATGTGAAAAATATGTTCTAGATGGCCCAGATCAATGAACATTTCTCCTTGTAGCCCATCTTCTTCATGAGAGGATTCTTCATTCTTATCATTTGACTGTGAGAGAAATCTATGAGAGGTTGTAGGCTTTGGCTCCTCTTTGTGTGTCAATGAGTCAAATGATGACTCATCACATACCATGTCTCAACTCTCATAAATCTTCTGTCTCTTAGGATCTATGAGATGATATGTTTTGGAAGTAGTACTGTATGCCAAAAAGATACATTGGAGTGTCTTACCTGATCAATCTTCTTCCTTTTGTTAGTTGGGACATGCATATATGTTGTACAACCAAACACTCTAAGATGAGAAATTAAAGGATTATGACCACTCCATACCTCTTCTGGTGTCTTGTCTTGCAAGATATTTATGGGTGCTTTGTTGAGAAGGTACACAACTGTTCTGATTGTGACATTCTACAATTCCATTCTGTTGGGGCATATAGGGAGTAGTCATGTGTTGTTTGATTCCAGGATGCTTAAAAAATGCCATGAACTCCTTTGATGTGAATTCCCCCCTTCAATCTAAGTGGAGGAGAAGAAGAGACTGACTTGTCTACTTTACAAATCATTCATGGAAGTCCTAAATGTTTGCAAAGGCTTCACTCTTCTACTTGAGAAAGTACACCCATGTCTTCTGAGAGAATTCATCCACCAATAATTGGAAGTACTGGAACCCTAAAACTAAGGCAAGAAGGGGTCTGCACAAATCGGTATGCACAACGGCAAGGTAGTCCTTGGCATGGAAGGTACTCAGCTCGAATGGATCTCGATGTTGTTTACTTATAAGGCATCCAGGACATATATCAAAATAATTAGAAATTTGAGGAAGTCCTCTTACCATTTCCTTAGAACTGATCTGATACAAGGATCTGACAGAAAGGTGCCCATATCAGTAATGTTAGAGAGTAGCAGATTTAACCATAGAGGTAGATAGAGCAATTGCAGAGGATGAGACATCTAGTGCAAATAATCTATCCTTCATAAAATCTCTAGCAATAATAATACCTTCTCTTGAGATCAAATAGGTTTTTATGCCTACATTGACCTAGTAATCCAATTTAAGCTTATGATTCAAAATTTGACTAATAGACAAGAGATCCATTGTCAAACTAGGAACATAGAGTACCTTCATGAGGGTATAATTGCTTGTCCCAAGAGGAATAATGACTTTTCCAATTCCTTCTACAACATACTCCTTATTGTCTACGATATGAACCCTATCTCCAGTGGGTTGATTAGTCAATGTATCAACAACTCATGATTGCCTATCATATGCTTGTTGGCACTAGAGTATATCAACCAAACATCCACCCTTGACTGTGAGGTTTGGGAAACTAGAACAAGATTATTTGCTAGAGCTTTTATAAAGGATAGATTATTTACACTAGATGTTGTCTCATTCTCTGCAGTTGCTCTATTTACCTCTACGACTAAATCTACTGCTCTCTGGCATTATCGAGATGGGAACCTTTTTGTTGGCTCCATGTATCATCTTAGTTCTAAGAAAATGGTAATAGAACTTCCTCAACTTTCCAATTCTTTGCCTACATGTTTTGGATGCCTTACAGGTAAACAACATCAGGATCCATTTGAACCTAGTACTTTCCATGCCAAATACTGCCTTGCGGTTGTGCATACTGATTTGTGCGGACCCCTACCTACCTCATTTTCAAAGTTCTTGTACTTCCAATTACTGGTGGATGACTTCTCTCACAAGACATGGATGTACTTTTGCAAGCAGAAGAGTGAAGCCTTTGCAAACTTTCAAGACTTCGACCAACGAGTTGTAAAACAGACAGGCCAATCTCTTCTTCTCCTCTGCTTAGATCGAGGCAGGAATTCACATCAAATGATTTCATGGCATCTCTAAAGAAGAATGAAATTGTATAATGTCACAATTAGACTGCCATGGAGATGGCTCGATCCATGTTTTCCACAGCTAAGTTGGAGGATTAGTTTTGGACAGAAGCAATATAGACAGTTGTGTATCTTCTCAACAAAGCACCCATAAAGATCTTGCAAGAGAAGACACCAAAAGAGGTATGGAGTGGTCATAATCCTTCAATTTCTCATCTTAGAGTATTTGGTTGAACAACATATATGCATGTCGTAGCTAACAAAAGGAAGAAGATTGATCCCAAGACACTCCAATGTATCTTTCTGGGGTACAATACCACCTCCAAAGCATATTGTCTCATAGATCTTGAGACAAAGAAGATTTATGAGAGTCGACACATGGTATATGATGAGTCATCATTTGACTCATTAACACACAAAGAGGAGCCAAAGCCTACCACCTCTCATAGATTGCTCTCATAGTCAGATGATGAGCATGAAGAATCCTCTCATGAAGAAGATAAGCTGCAAGGAGAATTGTTCATTGTTCTGGGCCATCTAGAACACAATTCTTCACATCAACAACAAGAACATCAATGTCTAAAGTTGGTCCAAAGTACCATTAGGGATTCCCACCTACACACACTTCCAGATACTTCATCAAGAGTCGAAACAAGAAGTCAGACGAGAAATGAAGTAAATCTTGCACTCATGAGTTTAGTTGTTGACAACACCGAACCTGACACAGTTTGAGAGGCACTAAGTCAACCTCAGTGGAATAAGGCCATGGATGTAGAGTATAATTCCCTAATATAAAATCATACATGGAAACTTGTCGATCTGACTGAAGGAAAGAAACTCATTGGCTGCAAATGGATCTATCGACAAATACAAAGCATGACTTGTTGCAAAGGGATATGCTCAACATGAGGGCATTAATTATGAAGAGACATTTGCACCCACCGCAAAGATCAAAACAATCTGATTTGTCTATGCATTACCAACACAAAAAGGATGGAAACTTCAGGAGATAGACATCAAGAGTGCTTTCTTAAATGGTGATCTAAAAGAAGAAGTATACATGACCCAACCAAAAGGTTTTGTTGACGAACATCATCCTCACAAGGTATGTCATCTCATCATGTCACTTTATGGACTTAAGCAATCTCCTAGGGCATGGTACATTAAAATTGATGGTCACTTGTTACAGCATGGATTCACCCGTAGCCACTCAAATTCCAATTTGTATATTAAGAGGGTCAACATAGATATTGTCATTCTGGTTTTGTATGTGGATGATCTTGTGCTTACAAGCAGCTCAAACAATCTTGTCAATGATGTAAAGAATGGTCTCAAGCAATCCTTTGACATGACAGATTTGGGGCTACTTCACTATTGTATTGGTTTGGAGATATGGCAAAAGAAGAATCACATTTTTATCTCCCAAATGAAATATGCCAAGACACTCTTGGAAAAGTATGGAATGTCCAATTGTAATCTTGTGTTCACTCCAATGGAAAAAGGTTTAAAACTCTTAATTTGAGGATTCACCTCAAGTAGATGCAAGTCTCTACATATAGCTTGTTGGGAGTCTCTTTTACTTGACTTACACTAGACCAAACTTATGTTTTGTTGTCAGCTATCTTTCATGATTTATGTAGGAATCAAAGAAGTGTCATTGGATTACAGAAAAGAGTGTTTTGAGATATATCTAAGGCATAGTTGATTATGGCTTGAAATACAAGAAAAACACTCAGTTCTTCTTGCATGGATATACTGACTCGAATTATGTAGGATCTATTAATGACAGGAAATCAACTTCAAGATTTGTTTTTCAAATATGATCTACACCTATCTCATGGATTAGTAAAAATAAAACTATTATTTCTCTCTCATCCTTTGAGGCTAAATATCATGCCACATGAGGAGCTGTGTGTGAAGCAATTTGGTTATGTCGCATTTTGGCTGACATGGACATTCCTGAAAAGTAGCCACCTATTCTTTATTATGACAACCACGGTGTGTTGAAGCTTGTGAACAATCTAGTTTTTCATGAACGAACCAAACATATTGAGGTTTGAGTGTCATTATATTCAAGACCAAGTCTTGAACCACCACATCTAACTCCACTACTGCCCCATAGATTCTCAAGTAGAAAATATATTCACCAAGTCTCTTGGTAAGGTTAAATTTGATCTATTTAGGGGGTACATTTGCAAAAATAATGTCATAAAGGGGGAATGTTAGAATATAATATTATGTATTACATTGTGTCAGTTACTGTCGATTAGTTCTACCAGTTATGCAAACCAGATTGTAGATACAATTACAAGATAATTGTATACCAAACTATATGTCATTATTTTATATACCTTGCAACTTCATTGAATAAATTATCAAATACTTCATTCACCTATCTTCTTCTCTCTCTCTACATTAAATGGTATCAAAGAAGGTGGTTGAAAAGTGATGATCTAGCATGGTCTGTGTAGGAAGTGCGATCTGAAGTAGATGCCAGGCAGTAGTCTCTCCTTGTGTGAGGAAGAAGATCTTAAGGTGCTAGACTGAAGTCTCATTGGACCCTATGTTGAGGAGAACAAAAGGTATTGGAAAAAGTTGAAGAGCAGGGAGGATGGAAAATTTTGCAAGGCCAATAAGGTTGAGAAGAGGTGTTTAAAGCCCAAGGTGCAACTAGGCGTGAGGAGAATGTTTTGATTGCTTGAATTTGTAGATCCCTATGCATATAAGGAGCTAATATGAGCATCCAAACCAATCTTGTACATCCTCTAAGAGAAACAAATTTTCTAGTTGTTGGTTCTCAAATCTGAATATTACAAAACCCTAAAAGGATGCCAGGCTTTATGATCAGGTTCTACAACTGATTTGGCCAACTGACAGAATCAACCAAGATGGTTGGAATCCCCTGCACTTCAGACCCTACTTTGCCTAGGTGGGTGTACCTCTTTATCAACACTGAATGTTAACACTTCAAGACTCATTGGTGATGATTGAGAAGATTATGAATTTCATGCAATTTTATCAATTAAATCATCCCTTTCAACCAAATTCAAACTGACATCAAATTTGAAAATGGATTTATTCAACTACTCTAACCACTCCTCCTACTCCTACAACATAAATCAAAATTATGTACAATGATTTTATTAGTTCTGGAGCATAACATCTTATCGATGCCTTATTTGTTGGGTATCAAAGTCATAACAAGTTTTTGTTCATCCGGTGGTCTTAAATTCTAACTATTTAGCATTGTTCATCTTTATGCCTTGCATAAACGTGAAAGAATTTCAATTATGAAAACCATTCTTTTTAATCCAAACTGAATTCTCTAAATCATAGTAACATATTCAACAAAATTTAATCTCTACTTGAGAGAACCCATAAAAAATGTCACATAGAAGCATTTAAAGATGCAAGGACAAATCAATGAGTACCTGACAAATTGATTCATATGACTAAAAGAACACAATTTGGAGACAGTCTCACAATTTCTTTTTATTTATATTGATAAATAGTTGAAACCATCTTCAGAGCAAATCATTTCTACACAATCTTATCCCCAGTCTTCATAGGTACACCAATCTGTTCTGCCCCCTTCTTTCTTTCTAACCCCCATTGCCAGTCTTGGTTTCCTTCTTATAAACAAAATGGAGGAAGCAACAAGCTTCAGACCATTTACATTCCAGAATGACTATTCAACTACCCACCTATTCACAGAAATTTTCTTTGCAATTGAAAATATTTAATTATTTTCCTTTATCACCATGAAAAAATAATTTTGCCAATACACAATAATCTTTATCCTTCAGCAATTTTATATTTATTTTTACCTGTATGCACTTCCAAAATATATCTCTCAGGTAAAAATAATTATCCCATCCCACAATTTTTATTTTCTTTAACTCTCCCTGTGGAAATATTTCACCTCTCAATGAAAACATTTGCAAATTACATCATCATAAAAATTACTTTCTCAAAAATGTCACACTCAATATATATAATATAATATATGCAATGTATTTTGTTTCACTTTATTACTCATATTTTCACCACAAAATAAAATATTTATTTATATCTCACTTCATTTGTTCTGGCATTATTTTATTTTCACCACACCACTGCAAATACACTTACCAACTCTTGCGGTAATGCGGGAGAAATATTTGACTGCACCTATATATTTAATTACACTCTTACCGCTACCCCACACACACATTTTCTAACTCCTGTGGTAATGCGGTGAACAATTAAATTATATCTCCAATGAAACATTTCAGATTTAATTATTTTTCACTGTCATCCCGCACATATTTTCTAACTGCTGCAGGGATGCGTGCTCATTTATTTATTTTTCACCGCTAGCCCACACTCACCCTTATCATTTGTTGTGTTAATGCAATAAATATTTATATTTATATATTCAATCTCCTACACAACCACATATTTTAATATTTTGTAATATGGCTTTTAAACTTTAGAACATAGGGAAAAAAAATTAATTTTAGCTGCAGGACAAATAGAGTAATTCCACTATGGGCACACAGAGCATCCTAGAGCCACGAAAATTTGCGAGGGACTACTATCAATTATTTTAGAAGTGGATTTCTGACAGATTTTAAACATCTCACCAAATTA
Organism: Cunninghamia lanceolata; assembly: GCA_027924645.1. Taxonomy (NCBI): domain Eukaryota; kingdom Viridiplantae; phylum Streptophyta; class Pinopsida; order Cupressales; family Cupressaceae; genus Cunninghamia; species Cunninghamia lanceolata. Next base: position 3,202,503 of record BSBN01000163.1, on the reverse strand, counting down.
AGGTACTTCATTTGCAAACTGGCCCTGCCGGAGCATGTAGCGGGAAAGGTGATATTTAAAACAATACATCAAATGAGCCCGGAATGTGATGAAATCAAAATTGGAGACACTTGAGATAATACCAAAGACAGTGATACCCTCTGATTTTTGAATTTTGCAAATCTTTTAGGATGCCAAATCTAGGCCAATTGCAGTCACAAAATAATTAAAAAGCATATCAAAAGTCCTCTGGTGACCATGAAAATGCACTGACATGTTGACTAATGATATGGGAACAAGGTTGCCAAAAGGATTTGCATGACACCATCCAAATTGAAAGATATTAATATTTAAAGTAGCTCACTTAGGCTTTTCTGAAACTACACCTGTCAAAAAACCAATTGGAGCTCACCAAGTCACCACCTTGAAAAAATACTAAATCTCCTCTCAGGAATCTACCATTGGAGAAATTAGTTCATTTGGTGAAATTAGTTCATTTAGGTCCATTGAACATGTGTGCAAAAGGGCTTTTTTCCAATCCACTTCCTCCACAAAATATTAAAGGTCAAAGATGACCCCTCTGAAACTTTCTAGAAATGCAGATATCATATGACAAAGTGCATTTGCTTTTAATTTTGAAAAAATATCATACGGGATGCTAGGGCCTTAAAAATGGACATGAAAGTATATTAACATGGGAAAATTTTGAAACACCAATTGATTCATCATGACAATCATCCAACTTGTAAATATTGGCCTCCAAAGTTTACCACTCTGGCAAATGTAACAATGTGCAAACATCAAACTCCTCCAAAACCCTCCAACTTGGTGCTTCAAAACACTATCAAATTTGAACATAGGAAGCTGAAATCAAACATACATACTTACAAATGTCAGATGAGTGTGTTTACCAAAGGATTTGGCATAAAAATGAATAGGCTTCAAATTATGATCCTCTAAAGTAGGCTACTAGGGCAGATTTCACAAGTGCATTTCTGAGTGTTGCAATCAATTTTTTCATCATGGGCACTTCAAATTTAGTCAAAATTTAAAGGTGCCAACAGTGGCTCTAACTAGGGATGTATGCCCCTTGTGGGCATAGAAAGAATTCAAATCTCTGGTGGAAGCAGACCGAGTGTTTTGTCCATTGGGTAATAGAGTCCAACTCCTTCTCTGCCCTGAACTGGTATGATTTGAAAAATAACACCATAGTTGATGGCACAAGGCCACCAAAAAAGAAAAGGCCTCTATTTACCTCTGTCATATACTTTATTTTCATCTAACTGCATCAAGTCAAATCTAAAAGTACTATCACTATAAGCCTCAAAGAAAACTTCACCATTGGCATTCTGAAACACATCACTGTATCTTCCCACATCATCACCATGTGACAAACTTCCAACATGTTCATATAGAATGCAATAATTAGCATTGTCTATTTCGTCATCATGTTTCACTGAAGCTTTTCCCAAATAGACTGAGAAATTGAAACACTCATATGTTGTTTCATACTTGGTATTAAACTGCTGCAAACCATGAGAATTATGCAAACAAGCCTCCAATATATGGAAAGAGAAACATTCATATACAGGCTCGTTTTGTAACTGCAATTTATCATTTTGGTGAGAAGAATCATCAAGAAACCCATGCAATACATCATTATTGTCACACAAAGTATCTTCACTGTCAAAGCAAATATGTGCTAGGCATGAAATTTTAGAATCATTTTTATGTGTATATCTCCGGCATTCAACAATCAACAAATCTGAAATTTGTTCACTACTGAGTGAACATACATCTTCATTCACTTCATTGTTGATACACTCTCTACTTTCATCAACTTGCCAAGGTATTATCTGATTTTCTTCTATCTTTTCATCATACAATGAGCATGAAAAACATTGGAAAGCATTTTCAGATGTACATACCTCTTCTTCACCAATTGTGTCTGTCAATGGATGTTCTCCCTATTTGTTGCCATGTGGAGCTACTCCTTTGTTTGCCTCATTACTGATGCAGTCCTCATGCAATGTGTCCTCAAAAGCATCTTCAATATTGCAGTCCTCTTCCAAGGTGAAGAGCTAACCTTTCATGCTTTCATCTTCATTCAAATTTGGAATATTATTGAAAACCTCATTTGCACATGTTGGTTGATATTGCCAATATTGATATCCCTGTTGCAGATATTGAAGTCTATTTTGTTGAAGTTGCTGATACACACCTTGTTGAATATTTTGGTAAGCACCTCCAGGGTAATACACATTACCTTCTATATTTTTAAATGGAGCATGATATTGATACTGATATTCCCCTGCATGCTGATTACATCCCTAATTCTGAATTTTCACACATCCATGACCAGGGGGAATAGAGTAAGCACCTCCAACAGGTTGATTACAATCAGATCTGTATTGTGGTATATTTGAAATAGTCTAAGCCCTCAACTAAAGTAGCTCTTGCTCCAATTCATTCATTTGCCTTATCATTATTTTCCTTTCAACTTGTGCTTACAATTGTTCCACTTGTTTTAACTCCTGATTAGTTAGTTCTCTTGTTGAAGCAGAGATAGCATGAGAATCAGTGAATCTTACCATTTTAGGTGTTTTTTCCCCAGGCCTATGTTGTGAATATTATTGGGTCATTTTCATCAAGTTCTTGACAGAGTCGCCACCTCTTTCAAAGAGGAATGAATTTCATTTTCTGGGTCTTCCCAACAATAGAGTCATTCACATATCAAATCCCTAGAGGACTCACCATTTTGTTGGTTTCAAATGATGTGGAATCTTATTAAACACCTTCATGAACCTAGTATTGAAATCTACCACAGATTCATTATAATTCTTCTAAATATTTGTCAATTCATGTAAAGCAAATTTGGGATCAGAATGATCACCATATTGTTCCTTGAACATTCTTTTGAATTCAGCCCAAAAGCTGATTGAAGCATTAGGCAAATTTCTATACCAATCCCTTGCATCATCAGTTAATGATTGCATGAACAATTTCATATATACATCTTCATGTTGCACTTCAAAATTATCCATGACATTTTCAAATGCTCTTATATGGTCTTCCCCAGAGATAGCATTATTACCAGAAATTTTAGGAATTGCTTTCCTTACCTTATTGTCAATGTCGTTTGGATATCCCTGGATACCAAAAAAGTCAAGCTGTCTGAATCTGTCCACATTCATTGGCCCTCTTGCAAATGGATTTTGCCTCTGATGAGACTGATACTATGGTGCTGAGGTCCTTGTTGTTGAGGCTGTTGGTACACTCCTGGATGCATATTATAGTTAATCCCTACATTAGGATTCACATTGCCTTGCACATTATGATGCATCCCTCCCGGCTGATACATGTTGCCATGTACATTATGATGTGGAGCTTGATATTGATATTGGTATTTCCCTACATATGGGTTATATCCTTGATTTTAAATTCTTTGGCCAGGAGGAACAAGGTAAGCGTTTCCCTGAAATACCACTAGAATTTTTGCTAGATTTGAGACCGGCCTTATATGAATATTATGTTGTACATGTGGAGCATTACTTACATTACCACACCTTCCAATTGTATTTTGGGTTACCTGTGAGACCAAAGGACCACTTTTATTTCCACATGTAGCCTGATTATTGACAGGTATGTGTTGTAATGCATTTGTAACAGCCTGAGAATTCAATTGAAGCAACTCTTGCTCCAACTCTTGTTGTGTTCTTATCAATTTGATCCTTTCAACTTTTGTTGTCAGATGCCCCACCTCCCGTTTTAACTCCTGGTCAGTTAATTTTCCTTTTGAAGTTGAAACAACATTGGCATCAGTAAAATGTACCATCTTGGGCGTTTGCTCTATGAACCCTTGTTGCAAAATTTTAGCACACTGTTGAGCCATTCTTTGCTCATAGTCTCTCTTAGCCTCATTCAGTCTCATGCTTGCTTCCAAGTGGTCTTCAAACTCCTTTTGAGACTCATGAATATTAAAAAGATCTCTTGGTTGAAACTGCTCATTTTACATACTTCTGTTTCAATCATAGGACTATTATATATGATGTAAGGCTGAGATGAAACTTTCATTTGATTACTTTGTAGATTGTCATGGATTAATGAAATTATAGGTTCATTTACTAAATTTATTCCATCACCAGTGGATGCACTTGCAGTAGGAAGGGGTTTTGAACCTTCTTTATTCTTTTCTATGAATTTTTTATTCTTATTATTTAAATTCTGTTGAGATCTTCTACTGTCCATATTAGAAAGCTGTGATGTCAAATTGCTTTGTTCTACAATTCAAATCTTCAGAGATTCAAAAGTCGCCACCTCCTTGTCAAAAGAGGAAAGTACTGAAAAGTCTTTTGATCTTCCAGAGTTCTAGGATGGAATTTGAATTCCTTTCTTATTATGAGCAACTCCCCAGGAGAGTCACCTTTAAATTTTAGCTAAATTTGAAGTGCCCATGATGAAAAAATTGATTACAATAATAAAAAATGCACTTGTGAAATCTGCCCCAATAGCCTACTTTGGAGGATCATAATTTGAAGCATGTTCACTTTTATGCCAAATCCTTTGGCAAACACACTCATCTAACATTTTTAAGTATGTATGTTTGATTTCAACTTCCTATGTTTATATTTGACAAGGTTTTGAAGCACCAAGTTGGAGGGTTCTAGAGGAGTTTGTTGTCTGCACATTGTTACATCTGCCAGAGTGGTCAACTTTGGAGGTCAATATTTACAAGATGGATGATTGTCATGATGAATCAATTGGTGTTTCAAATTTTTCCCATGTTAATATACTTTCATGTCAATTTTCAAGGCCCCAGCATCTCATATGATATTTTTTCAAAATCAAAAGCAAATGCAGTGTCATATTTTTTATATCTACATTTCCATAAAGTTCAGAGTCATCTTTGACTTTTAATATTTTGTGGAGGAAGTGGATTGGTCAAAATCCCTTTTGTACACATGTTCAATGGACCTAAATGAACTAATTTCCCCAATGGAAGATTCCTGGGAGGAGATTTAGTATTTTTTCAGGGTGGTGACTTGGTGAGCTCCAGTTGGTTTTTTGACAGGTACAGTTTCAAAAAAGGCTAAGTGAGCTACTTTGAATATTAATATCTTTCAATCTGGATGGTGTCATGCAAATCCCTTTAATAACCTTGTTAACATATCATTAGTCAACATGTCAGTGCATTTTTGTGGTCGCCGGAGGAGTTTTGATATACTTTTTAATTGTTTTTGACTGCAACCGGGCTAGATTTGGCATTCTGAAAGATTTGCAAAATTCAAAAATTAGAAGGTATCACTGGTTTTGGTATGATCTCAGGTGTCTCCAATTCTGATTTTGTCACATTTCGGGCTCATTTGATGTATTGTTTTAAATATCACATTTCCTGCTACATGCTCCAGTAGGGCCAGTTTGCAAAGGAAGTACCTTAATTTGGCGAGCTGTTTAAAATCTGTCAGAAATTCACTTCCAAAGTAATTGATAGTGGTCCCTCGCAAATTTTCGTGGCTCTAGGATGCTCCGTGTGCCCGTTACTTTATTTGCCCTGTAGCTGAAATTAAATTTTTTTCCCTATGTTCTAAAGTTTAAAAGGCAGATTACAAAATATAAAAATGTGTGGTTGTGTAGGAGATTGAATATATGAATATAAATATTTACCGCATTACCACAACAAATGATAAGGGTGAGTGTGGGCTAGTGGTGAAAAATAAATAAATGAGCACACTTCCCCACATCCCCGCAACAGTTAGAAAATGTATGTATGGGATGGCGGTGAAAAATAATTAAATTTGAAATGTCCCATTGGAGATATAATTTAATTGTTCACTGTATTACCATAGGAGTTATAAAATGTGTGTCTAGGGTAGTGGTAAGAGTGTAATTAAATATAAAGGTGCAGTCAAATATTTCTCCCACATTACCACGAGAGTTGGTAAGTGTATTTGCGGTGGTGCAGTGGAAATAAAATGGTGCGGTGAAAATAAAACAATGCCAGAACAAATGAGGTGAGAAATAAAAAAAGATTTTATTTTGCAGTGAGTGAAGGATAAAATAATATTTTATTTGCGAACGGGAGATTTATATACAATTAAATATTCACTGTGTCACCACAGTAGCTGGCAAATATGTGTGTGGGATGGTAGATAAACTCACAACATGCACCACATTCTCGCAAAGGAAAACTAAAATGCATGCGGCATTGCGGTGGGATATTAAAAATGTGGAAGCATATAGTAGGAATAAAAGTATTGTGGATACTTTTATAAAATTATTTTTTGGTGAAAATTTGAGCAATAAAGTGAAACAAAATACATTGCATATATTATGTGGTGAATTAAAGGGAAAGGAAGATTTATTAAAATAAATCACATTGAGTGTGACATTTTTGGGAAAGTAATTTTTACCGATGATGTAATTTGTAAATGTTTTCACTGAGAGGTGAAATATTTCCACCGGGAGAGTTAAAGAAAATAAAAATTGCAGGATGGGGTAATTATTTTTACCTAAGAGATATATATTGGAAGTGCAGATAAATATAAAATTTCCAAAGGATAAAAATTATTGTGTATTGGCAAAATTATTTTTTCATGGGGATAAAGGAAAATAATTGAATATTTTCAATTGCAAAAAAAATTTGTGTGAATAAGTGGGTAGCTGAATAGTCACTTTGGAATGTAAATGGTCTGAAGCTTGTCTCGTCCTTCATTTTGTTTAGAAGAAGGAAACCAAGACCGGTAATGGGGGTTAGAAAGAAAGAAGGGGGCATAATAGATTGGTGTACCTGTGAAGACTGGGGATAAGATTGTGCAGAAATGATTGGCTCTGAAGATGGTTTCAACTATTTATCAATATAAATGAAAATAAATTATGAGATTGTCTCCAAATTGTGTTCTTTTAATCATATGAATCAATTTGTTAGGTACTCATTAATTTGTCGTTGCATCTTTAAATGCTTCTATGTGACATTTTTTGATGGGTTCTGTCAAGTAGAGATTAAATTATGTTGAATATGTTACTATGAATCAGAGAATTCAGTTTGGATTAAAAAGAATGGTTTTAATAATTAGAATTCTTTCATGATTATGCAAGGCATAAATAGGAACAATGCTAAATAGTTAGAATTTAAGACCATTGGATGAACAAAAACTTGTTATGACTCTAATACCCAACAAATAAGGCACCGATCAGATTTTATGCTTCAGAACTAATAAAATCATTGTACATAATTTTGATTTCTATTGTATGAGTAGGAGTAGTGGTTAGAGTAGTTGAATAAATCTATTTTCAAATTTCATGCCAATTTGAATTTGATTGAAAGGAATGATTTAATTGATAAAATTGCATGAAATTCATAATCTGCTTAATCATCACCAATCAATCTTGAAGTGTTAACATTCAGTGGTGATGAAGAGGTACACTCACTTAGCCAAAGCAGGGCCTGAAGTGCAGGGGATTCCAACCATCTTGGTTGATTTTGTCAGTTGGCCAAATCAATTGTAGAACCTAATTATAAAGCCTAGCATCCTTTTAGGGTTTTGCAATCTACAGATTTAAGAATCAACAGCAGTGGTGAATATCGATTGTGACCGATGCCAGTAATGTTATGAGAAATCATGTAGATGAGCAACAATAAGAAGGTCGTTAAGTCCCATAGAGCATCAACTTCTATTTCACCTTGCTAGATGCTCTTCAAAACACTGGTAATCTTTAATTGGATGAATTACTTAGACAAGGGCTATTAGACTATTTTCAGTTTGACATGCACTATCAAGCAAGGAAGATTCGAGCCAAGCTTGAAGAAGGTTATGATACAAATGATGAAGATGAGGTAAAACACTCTCCCAAACGTCCTCATCTCAATGCACAAGCATATCAATCTCATCTCTGAGATTCTCTTGATTCTTGAAAAAACATGTATTGAAAAATATTAATAACAAATATTTTGATCTGTGGAATAGATATTTATTTTTGTGGTGTAATCATGTTAGCACCAAAACTACTTCTCTTGAATGCTCAACTCTTAAAAGGGACCAATTATGTAGCCTAGAAGACAAAGATGCATATGATTCTCTAATTTGAAGAATTATGGGGGATCGTTACTAGTTTTGTGCTGCATCCAACTAACACTGATGAGAAGAAGAAGCTAGATAAAGCCAATGCAAAATCATTGATGTTGAGCACACTCAACATCTCCAACAAAGTTCAACCTCATGTTCAAGATGCGACAACATAAAAGGTGGCTTGGGGTGCTCTGTCCACTATCTACAACACGTAGAACCAAACAAATGTCCTCCATCTCTAGTCCAAATTTCATACACTCAGTATGAAAGCTGGTGAGAAAGTAGAGGAGTTATTGCGTCGGGTATCTAAACTACGAGAAGAACTTGTAGTGCTCGACAAGAAGGTGGAGGACAAACTGCTAGTCCTGATCACTCTAAGATCTATTCCTTCCTAGTTCAAGACTTTTGTCACGACACTAAACATCACAAAGCATGTGGTGTCATTTGAAGAACTAGTGTATTTTCTTCAGCAGACATAATCCATCTAGTTAGTACAAGCTAAGTTTGAGGACAAGGCACTGATCTCAAGATAGTACACTAGTCATAAGTTTCACAAGGGACCCACACAAAAGAAGCCACAAAAGCAACCACAACAATAGTAGAAGTCTCAAAAGACAAATAGATGGTGTCACATCTGCAATACAAAAATGCATGACACTATCAGTTGTTGGTATAATTCCTTGACTCAAGGCAATTCTAGTAAAGAAGGCACATCCAGTTGCATTGATTATCAGTAATCAAAAAGACATCATCACTGACAAAAGAACAAAGGACATGTTGTGGCCTAACAAGATGATGCATCAGATGAGGATGAACCAGAAACAACCAATTACAACACCCATTAGAATCATGTTCTAGTCTCCCAAACCTTGCAGTCAATAAGGGATGTTTGGTTGATAGACTCTGGTGCCAACAAGCATATGATAGGCAATCGCGAGATGTTTGATACACTAACTAATCAACCCACTAGAGATAGGGTTCAGATCACAGACAATAAGGAGTATGTTGTAGAAGGAATTGGAATTGTCGCTTCTAGCCTAGCTCTAATACTAATTGTTATCAGAGCTAGGCTAGGAGCCCCAAGCACATGTAGTGTGGCTTAAGGGGGGTGTTGGAAACAAGCCACAACTAGATCGACAATGGGCTAGCCACAAAGGGGATAGTAGCTCAGTTGGTAGAGCACTCAAGTAGAAAATGGAAGGTCCTATGTTTGAGACCTAACTAAACTATATGAGCAGCAGCTCAACAATTGGTATCAAAGAAAGTGGTTGTAAAGTGATAATCTAGCATGGTCTATGTAAGAAGTGTGATGTGAAGTAGACACTTGACAGAATTCTCTCCTTGTACATGAAAGAAGACCCGAAGGTGCTAGACTGAAGTCTCATTGTGCCTTGCATGGAGGATACTAGAAGGCATTGGAAGAAGTTGAAGAGCAAGGAAGGCGGCAAAGTTTTCAGGCCCGATAGGGTTGAGAAGACGTATTTAAAGCCTAAGGCGTAGCTAGACGTGAGGAGAATGTTTTGATATATTTAATTCATAGATACATGTGCATAGAAGGAGCCAATACAAGCATCTTAACTGATTTTGGACATCCCCCAAGAGCAATAAATTTTCTAGTCGTGAATGTCGATTGTGCCTGATGTCAGCAATATTGTGAGCAATCATGTAGATGAGCAACAACACAGACATCATGAAGTCCCAAAGAGTACCAGCTTCTTTTTTTCCTTGCTAGACACTCTTCAAAACACTGGTAATCTTCAGTTGGATGAATTACTTAGACAAGGGATATTAGACTATTTCTTGTTTGATGTGTGCTGCCAAGAAAGGAAGATTCAAGCCAAGCTTGAAGAAAGTTATGATGCAGATGATGAAAATGAGGTAGAATGCCCTCCCAAGCATCCTCATCTCATTGCACAAGCCTATCAATCTCATCTCTAAGCTTCTCTTGATTTTTGAAAAAGCATGTATTGAAAACATATCAATAATAAATATTTTATTTTGCAGAATAGATATTTGTTTTTATAGTGTAATCATGTCAGCACTAAAGTTGCTTCTCTAAGATGCTTAGCTCTTAAAAGGGCCCAATTATGTAGCCTGGAATACAAATATACGTACAATTCTCTAATTTGAAGAATTATGGGGGATCGTTACTAGTGTTTTGTCACATCAAACTGATGCTAATGAGTAGAAAAGGTTTGATAAATCTGATGTGAAAGCATTGATGTTGATCACACTTAGCATCTCTAACAAAGTTCAACATCATGTTTGGAATGCGACAACATCAAAGGTGGCTTGGGACATTCTTGTCACTATCTATGAGGCGAAGAACCAGACAAAGATCCTCCATCTCTATTTCAAACTTCATACACTCAGTATGAAAGATGGAAACAAAGTAGAGGAGTTCTTATATTAGGTATCTAAACTACGAGCAAAACTTGTAGCGCTCGATAAGAAGGTGGAGGACAAACTACTAGTCTCGATCACTCTGAGAGCTCTTCCTTCCCAATTCAAGACTTTTGTCAAAACACTAAACATCACAAAGAAGGTGGTGTCATTTGAAGAACTGGTGAATTTTTTTCAGCGGGATGAAGCCATCCAATTAGTACAAGCTAAGTTTGAGGATAAAGAATTGATCTCAATATAGTACATTAGTTAGAAGTTTTGCAAGGGACCCCCACAAAAGAAGTTACAGAAGCAACCACAACAACAACAATAGAAGTCTCAAAAGGTGAATAGATGGTGTCACATTTGCAATACAAACACACATGACACTGTCAGTTGTTGGTATAATGCCTTAACTCAAGGCAATTATAGTAAAGAAGGCACATCTAGTTGCAGTGATTCTCATCAATCAAAAATATGACATCGCTGACAAAAGCACAAAGGACATGTCATGGCCCAACAAGATGATGTATTAGATGAGTATGAACTAGAAATAGCCAAATTTACACCCATCAAAATCTTGTTCTAGTCTCCCAAACCTCGCAGCCAATGAGGGATGTTTAGTTGATAGAACCTGGTACCAGCAAGCATATGACAGGGAATTGTGAGCTATTTGATGCACTGACTGATCAACCCACTGGAGATAGGGTTTGGATCACATACAATAAGGATTATGTTGCAAAAGGAATTGGAAAAGTTGTTATTCCTCTTGGGACAAGCAGTTGTACCCTCACAAAGGTACTCTATGTTGCTAGTTTGACAACAAATCTCTTGTTTATCAGTCAGCTCTTGAATCATAAGCTTAAAGTGGAGTTCCAGGTTAAGGATTGCATCAAAACCTATTTGATCTCAAAAGAATGTACAATACTTGCTAGAGATTTTATGGATAGATTATTTGCATTAGATGTCATCTCATCCTCTGCAGTTGCTCTATCTGCCTCTATAACTGAATATATTGCTCTCTAGCATTACCGATATGGGCACCTTTCTGTCAGCTCCCTATATCAGCCCAGTTCTAAGGAAATGGTAAGATGACTTCCTCACTTTCCAATCTTTGCCTATATGTTTTGGATGCCTTGCAAGTAAACAGCATTGGGATCCATTTGATCTGAGTACCTTCCATGCCAAGGACCACCTTGCAATTGTGCATACTGATGTATGTGCACCCCTTCCAACCTCATTTTTAGGGTTCCACTACTTCCAATTATTGTTGGGAGATTTCTCTCGCAAGACATGGGTGTACTTTATCAAACAGAAGAGTTAAGCCTTTACAAACTTTTAAGACTTCCACCAACAAGTTGTAAAATAGACAAGTCAGTCTCTTCTTCTCTTCTACTCAGATAGAGGGGTAATTCACATCAAAGGAGTCCATGGCATTTTTGAAGCATAATGGAATCAAGCAGCACCTGACTACTCCCTATACACTCTAGAAGAATAGAATTATAGAACGTCACAATCAGACTATCATGGATTTGGCTTGATGCATGCTTTCCATAGTTAAGATGGAGGATCAGTTTTGGGTAGAAGTAGTATAGATAGTTGTGTATCTTCTCAATAGGGAACCCAGAAAGATCTTGCAAGACAAGACACTAGAAGAGGTATGGAGTGGTCATAATCCTTCAATTTCTCATCTTAGATTATTTGGTTGTACATCATGTAGGAATCCAGGACAACACTGAGAGGGGGGGTGAATCAGTGTTGTATTAGTTTTTAAATCTTTTACAACTTTTTGAAAACTTTCTCTTACAAAACAAATAGAGAGGAATACATTAATGATTTGTGCACAAGATTAATAATGAAGGATGTGAACAAAAATTAATAAGCAAAGCACTAATAGACACACATACAGATGAAGACACCATGAAACTTAACACATGCTTTTCACAAGTGGAAAACCCTTCTGGGTAGAAAAACCACTCCAAAACTGCCTCACTGGCTTATCAAAAATCTCACTGATTACAATGTTTAGAAGCACTAACTTCAAGGAGCACCAACCCCTAATTCGTTTAGAAGCACCAACTTCAAGGAGCACCAACCCCTAATTCATTTAGAAGCACCCACTTCAAGGAGCACCAACCCCTAATACAAAACAAATTAAAACAAGAACTCAGAGGGTTTCTCTATTTCAATACAAAACATTTCTTCTCTCATATGTGTCTGTCAAATAGCCATTCTTTTCATCAACCCAAATCATATACAAACTCAGATATTCAAAATCAATCCTGTATCTTGATCCACTCAACAACACTGCATCATTTTTTCTGTTTCATCTCTATCATTCAAGACACACCATCAATGCACCTGAAAAACAATTTTATACAAGTTGAATGTCTTTTCACCTTTCATCTTCTGTATATTTCATCTTTGTTAAATTATGAAGTTGCATTAATACCAAGACTCTTGATGTTCCTCTTCTCTACAAAACAACATCCATCCGTTTCATTGACTAATCATATTCCTCTATCTGCAAAAACCATTTTCTTGCAAGAATATAGATCTTCATATTTATCTATGCATAATTAAAGACTTTTTAATCTTTTCAACAAGATCCTTCATCTCTTCAATGATGCTTCATATTCTTGCAAAAACACAATATCTGAATGCAAACAAAATCAATTTAATTTTCTTCTTTGTACAAATTCCTTCAATTTTTTTTTTTCATATATCACAAATTTACAAAACCCTTCAATCTTCTCCTTCACATTCTTCATATTCAAAAATCATTTTGCCTTGTATAAAGTCTTCATAAAAAAATCTCTGTCAAAACTTTATATTCATCTACAAGGAAATCTCTTTGTCTTCACTCAAAAAAAAATCATCTTCAATAATGTCAATCTCCTCACAAAATTATCTTCCTGAAAAACCTTCTAATAATAGCCTTTTTGTCATAAAAATCTCCACAAGAAAATTGCCTTTTTAAAAGCACTAAAATATCATGATCCCTCCAAGAAAATAGGAAATACAAAGTTTCTAACTTCATCATCATCCACTTAATATCTTATTCCCCATTTAAACGAGAACCTAACTCCTCCATTTTAAAAAAAAAAGCATTTTTAATGTTTTTTTCTTAAACTCCAAAAGACCGATGCTTTTTAAAGAATAAATCTATTTCAAAGAAATCAGGCTCCACCTATTCATTCAATGGTCTTCTTTTTAAATCCAAAGTCTTTTAATATTAATCAGGCTTCTTAAAGCACATTCGATGCATTCTATTCAATACAAATAGACTTGAAAGAATCGGGCTCCAAAAAACATATATACTATGCTTACTAACATTCGATGACCTTTGACCACCGTGAGACTTGTGCCATTGGAGGGAAGAGGCCGGTCACCATAACATTCATAGACCCCTTAAGAAAGTCACCTTTAGTGACTTAACCTGCTATGAGAGGTCAACTTGAAAACATAACATAAAGAGCATTTGATATATATGACAGGCTATAATGTTTAGAGAGGATTTAATTTCTTAGAATTTAGCAAGAGTTTTTAGGAAACATTTGTGGTTGGAGAACAAACTAACATGATTAAATATATGATCATCACCTTGTATGACATATCTGCAATCTGCATTAGTACTCACCACTATCAACAAACTCTTGTAAAACATCAGTAACCCTATCATTTTATGACCATCATAGCATGAAGCATAGCAACATATGAGAATCCTGATCTTCTTATGGCATGATCAACAAGGTAGACAGAGAACATTGCAAATCTCATTTCCTTCCATTGTCATGTACACTATTGTCCATTTGATCATCATGTGTTAAAAAAACAACTTTGTAACTTATCCATCCCTGATGATATTACTATGTCCTGAGACAAAATGAAGCACCTTGTTGAATATTTGTTAGGTGTTAAACTCATTGCCATTTTACCTCCTTGTCATGTGATTCAAACAAGAACCTTACCCTGATTTGAAACTGCTTGCATAGTATGTGAATGTCATTGATGAACTGAGCAGAGAATGCCACTTCCATTGCATGGACCAAGAGTGATATGCCATTACCACATATGACATTGTGACCAACTCAACATGAAGAATAAGACATAAGCCAACTGAGATCTTCTTTGAACAACAACTATGGTAACTCTTGTACTACACCATCTCCTCCTGATATGAACACACTTTTGACATCAATCACAACCTATCACCATCACATTATATATGGATGTCCCATCTAACAAGAGGAAGAAGATTGATCCCAAGAGTTGCTGTTCATATGGACCAGCTAGAACTCGAACCTAGGACCTTCCATTAGCTACTGGAGTTCTCTACCAACTAAGCTACTGTTCCTAGCCTAGATTTGATACCAATTGTGAAATATAGCTGACAGCAAAACATAAGTCTGTTCTGGTGTAAGTCAAGTAAATGAGACTCCCAACAAGCTATCTATAGAGAGTTGCATCTACTTGAGGTGAATGCTAGAATCAAGAGAGTTGTAAACATTTTTCCATTGGAGTGGGCATAGCCTTACAATTAGCCATTCCATACTTTTCCAGGAGTGCCTTGGCATATTTCATTTGGGACATAAAAATATGATTCTTCTTTTGCCATATCTCCAAGCCAAGACAATAGTGAAGTAGCTCCAAATCTGTCATGTCAAAAGATTGCTTGAGATCATTCTTTACATCATCGACAAGATTGTCTGAGCTTCCTATGAGCACAAGATCGTCCACATACAAAACTAGAATGACAATCTCTATGCAAATCCTCTTAATATACAAATTAAAATTTGAGTGGCTACGGGTGAATCCATGTTGCAATAGGTGACCATCAATTTTAATGTACCATGCCCTAGGAGCTTGCTTAAGTCCATAAATTGACTTAATGAGATGACATACCTTGTGAGGATGATGTTCTTTAACAAAACCTTTTGGTTCGGTCATGTATACTTCTTCTTTTAGATCACCATTTAAGAAAGCACTCTTGACATCCATCTATTGAAGTTTCCATCCTTTCTGCATTGCCAATGCACAAACAACTTTGATTGTTTTGATCTTCACAATGGGTGCAAAGGTCTCTTCATAATCAATACCGTCTTGTCAAGCATATCCCTTTGCAACAAGTCATGCTTTGTATTTGTCGATAGATCCATCTGCCTTATATTTTATTTTGAAAATCCATTTGTAGCCAATGAGTTTCTTTCCTTTAGGTAGATCAACAAGTTCCCATGTATGATTTTGTATTAGGGAATTATACTCTGTATCCATGGCCTTCTTCCACTGAGGTTGACTTAGTGCCTCTCGAACTATGTTAGGTTTGGTGCTATCAACAACTAAACTCGTGTAAGATTTACTTCATTTCTCATCTAACTTCTTGTTTTGACTCTTGATGAAGTATCTAGAAGTGTGTGCAGGTGGGAATCCCTGATGGTGCTTTGGACCAACTTCATACATTGATGTTGTTTCTGATGTGAAGAAATATGTTCTAGATGGCCCAGATCAACAAACAATTCTCCTTGCAACTCATCTTCTTTGTGAGAGGATTCTTCATGCTTATCATCTGACTGTGAGAGCAATCTATGAGAGGTGGTAGGCTTTGGCTACTCTTTGTGTGTCAATGAGTCAAATGATGACTCATCACATACCACATATCAACTCTAATAAATCTTCTTGGTCTCAAGATCTATGAGATGATATGCTTTAGAGGTAGTACTGTACCCCAGAAAGATACATTGGAGTGTCTTGGGATCAATCTTCTTCCTCTTGTTATCTTGGACATGCATATATGTTGTACAAACAAATACTCTAAGATGATAAATTAAAGGCTTATGACCACTCCATACCTCTTCTGGTGTCTTTTCTTGCAAGATCTTTATGGGTGCCTTGTTAAGAAGATACATAGTTATCTGTACTACTTCTATCCAAAACCAATCCTCTAACTCAGCTGTGGAAAGCATGCATCGAGCCATCTCCATGGTAGTTTGATTGTGATATTCTGTAATTTCATTCTACTAGGGTGTATAGATAGTAGTCAAGTGTTATTTGATTCCATAATGCTTCAGAAATGCCATGAACTCCTTTAATGTGAATTCCCCCCTAGATCTGAGTGGAGGAGAAGAAGAGACTGGCATGTCTACTTTACAAGTCATTGGTGGAAGTCATGAAAGTTTGCAAAGGATTCACTCTTCTTCTTGAGAGAATACACCCATGTCTTGCAAGAGAAGTCATCCACCAATAATTAGAAGTATCAGAACCCTAAAAATGATGTAGGCAAGGGTCCACATAGATCGGTATGCACAATTGCAAGGTGGTCCTTGGCATGAAGGTTACTAGGCTCAAACGGATCCCAATGTTGTTTACTTGCAAGGCATCTAGGACATATAGGCAAAGAATTAGAAATTTGAGGAGGTCATCTTACCATTTCCTTAGAACTGAGCTAATATAGGGAGCCAACAGAAAGGTGCCTATATTGGTAATGCCAGAGAGCAATAGATTCATTCGTAAAGGCAGATAGAGCAACTATAGAGGATGATACGACATCTAGTACAAATAATCTATCCTTCATAAAAGTGCTATCAATAATCATAACTTCTCTTGAGATCAAATAGGTTGTGATGCCTACCTTGACCTAGAACTCCAATTTAATCTTATGATTCAAAATCTGACTAACAAACAAGAGATTCATTGTCAAACTAGGAACAGAGAGTACCTTCATGAGGGTAAAACTACTTGTCCCAAGAGGAATAATGACTTTTCCAATTCCTTCAGAGCAATATACTCCTTATTGTCTGTGATCTGAACTCTATCTCTAGTGGGTTGATCAATAAGTGTATCAAACAGCTCGTGATTGCTTGTCATGTGCTTGTTGGCACCAAAGTCTATTAACAAAACATCCCTCGTTGGCTACAAGGTTTGAGAGACTAGAAAAAGATTCTAATGGGTGACATAATTGGTTGTTTCTAGTTCATCCTCATTTGATGCATCATCTTGTTAGGTCATGACATGTCCTTTGTGCTTCCATCAGTGATGACATCTTTTTTATTGTTGAGAATCACTAAAACCAGATGTTCCTTGTTTACTAGAATTACCCTGAGTTAAGGCATTATACCAACAGCTGAAAGTGTCATGCATGTTTGTATTACAGATGTGACACCATATATTTACCTTTTGAGACCTTTTTGTTGTTGTTGTGGTTTCTTCTATGGCTACTTTTGTGGAGGTCCCTTATGAAACTTGTGACCAATGTACTATCTTGAGATCAATGCCCTATCCTCAAACTCAGCTTGTACTAATTGGATGTCTTCTTCCTGCTGAAGCAAATTCACCTGTTCTTAAACAACACCACCTGCTTTGTGATGTTCAGTGTCATGACAAATGTTTTGAACTGGGAAGGAAGATCTCTCAAAGTGATTGAGACTAATAATTTGTCCTCCACCTTCTTGTCGAGTGCTACAAGTTATGCTCATAGTTCAGATACCTAACACAAGAACTCCTCTACTTTCTCACCAGATTTCATACTGAGTGTATGAATTTTGGACTAGAGATGGAGGATCTTTGTCTGGTTTTTCTCCTTGTAGATAGTGGACAGAGCATCTCAAGCCACCTTTGATGCTGTCGCATCCCAAACATCAGGTTGAAATTCGTCAGAGATGCTGAGTGTGATCACCATCAATGCATTTGCATTATATTTATAAAACTTCTTTTGCTCATCAACGTCAATTGGACGCAGCACAACACTAATAAAGATCCCCCATAATTATTCAAATTGGAGATTCATATGCATATTTGTCTTCCATGCTATATAATTGGGCCCTTTTAAGAGTTGAGCATCCAAGAGAAGCAACTTTGGTCCTAACATGATTACACCACAAAATAAATATCTATTCCATAAAACAAAATATTTATTATTGATATTTTTTCAATACATATTTTTCAAGAATCAAGAAAAGCTTAGATATGAGCTTGATAGACTTGTGCAATGAGATAGGGACACTTGGGAGGGCGTTCTACCTCTTCTTCATCATCTGCATCATAACCTTCTTCAATCTTGGCTCGAATCTTCCTTGTTTGGCATCGCAAGTCAAACAGGAATAGTCTAATAGCCCTTGTCTAAGTAATTCATCCAATTGAAGATTACTAGTGTTTTGAAGAGCATCTAGCAGGGTAAAATAGAATCTGGTGCTCTCTGGGACTTTACGACCTCCTTGTTATTACTCATTTGCATGATTTCTCGTAACATTGCTGACATTGGGCACAATCAACATTCACCACTAGAAAATTTGTTACTCTTGGGGGATGTACAGGATCAGTTTAGATGCTCTTATTGGCTCCTTTTATGCACATGGATATGCGAATTCAAGCAATCAAAACATTCTCCTCATGCTTGGTTGCACCTTGGGCTTTAAACACCTCTTCTCAACCCTATCGGGCCTACAAACTTTGCCACCCTCCTTGCTCTTCAACTTCTTCCAACACCTTTTGATCTCCTCCACACAGGGCACAATGAGCTTTAGTCCAATGCCTTCGGTTCTTCTTCCATGTTCAAGGAGAGACTATTGTCTGACATCTTCTTCACATTGCACTTCCTACACACTGCTACTCATATGGACCAACTAGTACTCAAACCTAGGACCTTCCATTTGCTGTTGGAGTGCTCTACCAACTGGGCTTTTAGCCCCTTTGTGGCTAGCCCATTGTTAGTCTAGGTGTGGCTTATTTCCAACACCCCCTTAAGCCAAACTAGAGGTGCTTGGGGCTCCTAGCCTAGCTCTGATACCAATTGTTTAGTTTCTACTCATATGGACTAGCTAGAACTCGAACCTAGGACCTTCCATTTATTGCTGGAGTACCAACTGAGCTATTAGACTCTTTGTGTCTAACCCATTGTTGGTCCGGGTGGCTTATTTCAAACACATTCATCCTTGAGAAATCCTAGGACGAGGTCATATACTTTCTAGATTTATTTGTTTTGGACCAAATGCTTTTACTAGGTTCCTCACTAAACATATGATTTTTCCTCTTAAGGAAAAAATTTGAAGTTGACATCAACTTTAGGTTCTTCCTTGTAATCTAATTGTGAAGGTGGAAATTCTTTCTTTGAGCCTTTCATTTTCATTATTGAAAGGATTTTGTGGTGTAGGTTAAAATTATCCTCAAGGTTTTTGATTTATTCTCCAAGCCTTCGCAATTCCTATAGATAGCCTTATCCTTCTTGTCCTAGGAGATATTGCCTTGTTCAACTACCTCCAAAGTAGGTGCAATTGTGAATAATTTCTCTTAAGTTTTTTTGGTTTCGTGTTCAACCCTCTTTTCTAGATCACATGCTACTCACTATCCTTTGTGCTTACTTTTATAAAGTTTGTGGAAACCTAGCTTTTTCATGCTTAATTACTTTGGTTTCCCGCATTGAGTTTGTAGACCTCCCATGCACTTTAGTGAAGCTTGCATAAATTGAAAATTGCACAAATTTTTCCACACTCCACATCTCTACATTAAACAGATACATCAAACCTATAGACTCCCCATGCATTCCTACAGTTCTTGCTAATTGCTAACTTGCCTCCACTCCTCGTGTTTCTACAATACTTGCATATTGTGAGTTTTCAAACCTCACATGCACTTTAGCAAAGCTTGAATTTTGCTTGTCTACTTCCACTTTCTTTGTTCCTTGAATTTTGCTTGTCTACTTCCAATTCTTTGTTCCTGCTAGGCTATTATTTTCTAACCAAACCTTTTGCAATACTTGTGTTTATCCTTATCTTTTGTTCACACCCTATCTTTAGAAGTTCTTATATGACTTCCCCAAGAACAAAGGAGATGAAGCATGAATTCAAGGGGGTAACCCCTCCTCCTAAAATCACATCTTCATTAAATGAATTATCAAATATAGATCGAGGGAAAATAAAAATGGTGGACTTAGGAGAGAGTAAATGCAAATAATAGAACAATGCATGCTAGGTGCATAGCTAACAATGGAATAGTGTAGGCATCTACTTTTCCTACCTCTATCTAGTCTCTAGAGTTGATTATGACATGTGCTAAATATTATGACCCTCAAAGTAAGAAGATTTTTGGTCTTGAAAATGAGGCATTTTTAGATGTCACTCTAAATAACATTAAAGAAACCTTCTAGATACCATATCATGCTAAATACATAGCTAACAATGGGATAGTGTAGTTGTCTACTTTTCCTACCTCTTTCTAGTCTCTAGAGTTGATTATGACATGTGCTAAATATTATGTCCCTCAAAGTAAGAAGATTTTGTAAGGAAATGAGAGCATCTCAGAACGTATTTCTAAGAATAGTGGTATCTTCGACAGATTTAAATTCTTTTCAATCGCTTCAAAAACATGCACAACTATGCCACAAAGTAGAAACTAACATAGAACATTTCCAACATTGACCCTTAGAGGAAATACAAGCAACAAGATCTAATTTCAACAACAGAAATGTTAACACGAAAGATAGAACAAGAGACACAGATATACGTGGGGAAAACCCTTACGGGTAAAAAACCCCACACTCCAAAGCGTTGAACCAATGTATTCATCAGTAACAACAAACATGTTACAATACACTTGCAGGCTCAAGGCCTTAACACGGAGATTTACATCTTGCTCCTCTGGAAGAATAATTGACAGCATAACCCTACACAAAGTTCTCCTCAGTTCTAATCACAGCACTCGGGTTAGTCCTTCATACTGTTATCATGCCACAAATAGCATACAGTACAGGACATCACAGAGAGAGATATTCTTCTCCCTCTTGGCCTGAATCCTCTTCTCCCAAACTCTGTTCTCACTTCTCTGTTCTAGTCACATCTCACATTACAGAAATAGAACAATCGGTTACTATCTTAGACCATTACAACTTCCAAAAGGTCGACAGTTCATTTTAACCATTCGCAACCGTTCATATTCATGAGGACTAAATAGTCCCACATGCATCAGTTGACAAACACAACAGTAGTATATATCCACGAACATGCAATAAGTCTATCGTCAGTGCTTTTACACCGACAACCCTAGCCGGTCAATCATCAACGAACCATCGGAGTGACCAAGACCTTCGGTGTGACTTCATCCTTCTTCACCGACAAAGTTCCTTTTGCCAATGCCAAACTCCATCGGACAGACCAAGCTCATCAGAGAGACACCAACTATCATAGAGACTACACAAAACTTTGCCGATAGTTATATTTACACCGATTGGTGTAGCACAGGCAATCGGAGAGAGAACTTTAGACAAGGTCGACAGCGATAGTCAAGCCAATGGACAGAACACCATCGGTGAAACATACTCCATCGCTGGAACACAAACAAGTTACACCAAAGACCACTGTTTCGCTGATAGCACATCACAGGAACACCACCATCAGGAAGACACAAATGGTCGGAGTAACAAACAGATCGCTGAGACAAAGAGCAGCACAGGCCGATGCATGTAATCTGAGTCACAAGTACTCAACAGATTTTTGGTCTTGAAAATGAGGTATTTTTATATGTCACTCTAAATAACATTGAAGAAACCTTCTAGATACCATATCATTCTAGAAAAATTTCATTGAATATTGCTACTAGTATGGAGTCTTACAACTTGGATCCTAAACTTTGTTTAAGGGTCAGGAACAAGAATTGGTTGACAAAAAAAGGTTCTTCCTCAAGGTTACCAAGGTATTCGTTAGGAGTGATTTTCAAATATATATTAATGACCTAATCACTCTTTTGAATAAAATAATAGGCAACCCTAATGATAAAAATTTTCAACCACTTATGTTGAGGTTCGTCATCATTCTAGAGAACAAGGAAATAATTGATTGGGAAACTCTCATTAGTGATACTTTATATAAGTAATTATTTGAGGTTTAAGAAACTAATAATTTCTACATGAATTCTTACATTATCTATCTAATGGAAAGGAAAGAAATTTTTCTAGGGTTGACTAGGGATGGAGTAATGGCTATGGGACAAAATAAAGGGTATAATTTATGCCCTTAATTAAAGTTAAATGAAAGTTGAAATTTTTTCAAGAGGGTTAATGAATCCTTCTTATTTTAACTAATTAGATGGATGGAAAATGACTTGAATAAGAATTTTTCCTTGGAGGCTACAACTGTTATTGCAAGATGAGGGAATTGGTTTATCTATTTCACAATATTCACATATATTAGGGAAGGAGTTTTCACATGTTCACTTTACAGGTTTCCAAAGTATGTGAGTGATAAGATAGTTTTTTGGATCTTACAAGGTAGTTATGTGAAGTACATAAAGTTTTATCTAGCAAGCACAAGGCTAGTGTCCAGTTCCCTCATAGTATGAATGCATATACATGTACCTCCCTTATTCATGCAAAGAGTTATAAAGATGAGTTATCTAAGTTGAACTTATATTTATATGAAAAATGGTATGAGTGCATATACATGTACCTCCCTTATTCATGCAAAGAGTTATAAAGATGAGTTATCTAAGTTGAACTTATATTTATATGAAAAATGGTCTTTCTTTAACCCAAAAGGAAATATGGAGAAATATACAGGATCATCCTTCAAAATTATAGAATTTTTTGGGCTAATTGTAGTGATAAGATAGGTTTTTTGGAGCTTACAAGGTAGTTATGTGAAGTATATAAAGTTTTATCTAGCAAGCACAAGGCTAGTGTCTAGTTCCCTCATAGTATGAATGCATACACATGTACCTCCCTTATTCATTCAAAGAGTTCTAAAGATGATTTATCTAAGTTGAACTTATATTTGCATGAAAAAAGGTCTTCCTTTAACCCAAAAGGAAATATGGAGAAATATGCAGGATCGTCCTTCAAACATAAGTTCAAATTATAAAATTTTTGGGCTAATTGTAATGATGAACATGAAGCAAGAAAAATGAGATATTCAATATTTACTACCTTTAAAATTAGAGAATTTAGAATTACAAGTGTTTCCAAGAATATTTCAAATGATGGGAATGTTCTTGATGTTGTTTATAAAGAAAGAGGTATTTTCAAGATAATTATTCCCTCAATAAATTGGTCAAATGAAGAAGAGAATTCATTGGAAGCTATAAATAAAAGTTATTTAATGGCATGACTCATCTCAACAACATATTGAAAGATCCTAACCTTGCCAACAAAGAAACACTCAAGGATAAAAAAAACCTCTAAACCTCTTCTTAAGTAGAAGAAAAAAGTTGAAAGTTAGAAGCAACCACCAGTTCAAAGGGGGTCATCCCACAATAATGAGTTACACTTTTTGGCCAAAATTGACATTGAAATCAACATTTTGAACTAAATCTTCACTTTTTGAAACCTATAGCCACTAAACTGTTAGGAATTTGAAGATGATGCGAACTAGTGATTTGTGAGATTTTGTTTGTAGATTCTACATATATATTTTTTAAAAAAATTGGAGTTAAATTGTAAAAAAAATTGTCTCCTTTGATAACTAGTTTTTAATAGTAAACAACATTTTTTTAAAGTGATGTGTATTATGTAGCACATAACTTTTTTTCTACAAAGGATAAAATTCTGATTCTTTTGAATTTAGATTGGTAACACCGATATATAGGGCATGCATTTGGTTTTATAATGTTTTGTTGAATATATTTTTTAATTAAGTTTTGAAGTCAAACTAATTATAATTTAGACATAGGCGTATTCCGTAAAATGTAACTTTTTCTGTATCTATCTGTTGGTAAACAAATTTGTTGCTTTTAAAATAACATTCATGAATAACTCCATTTCACCCTTGGTTCAGCAACAACCTGCTCACAACAGTTGAAGAATCACAAGACTATGTCGATTCCTCTCTAAGTTTGAGAGTTGCAACTCCCTCATATGATAGGGGTATTTGGATTTTCTAGAATTATAAGAACAAAAACAAAGAAATAACAAACACTAATGATGAAATAAGAGTTAAACTTATGAATTTAAGTTCCATGCATCCAAGTAGAGATACCAAAACTTGATGCGAAATATCTTTCTCACAATGCAACTTTGAAAGGAAAGCATATGATCATTA
Organism: Cunninghamia lanceolata; assembly: GCA_027924645.1. NCBI lineage: Eukaryota > Viridiplantae > Streptophyta > Pinopsida > Cupressales > Cupressaceae > Cunninghamia > Cunninghamia lanceolata. The sequence goes on along the minus strand of BSBN01000163.1, from coordinate 3,178,058 downwards.
TTGATGAAACATACGAATACCAATAACAACGCATGAAATCAAGTTGAACACACATTCAAATGTTTCTTTATTGCTTTCAAACTTGAATAACATTATTCGAGTCTTTCATACACTGTCATGTGAAAATGTGGAACCCCTTTGATTGAATTACAATGTTGTATTTATAGGTGAGGTTAGTAACCACTTAAATTAACTACCTTAATCACTTTTTGTAACTACTTGGTATAACTACCTTCATAAGTACCCTAATTTTGAATAACTAACTTTTTTTCACAAAACTAGTCGCTTAGAGTAACTACCTCGCTTAGGCACTTGAAATAACTACGTTATAAGAAAGAGTTAGGATGAACCTAACTTTACAATTAAAAAGGGTGACTTAAGTCACTTTCACAAAAAGGTAAGTAGGGCTATTCTTTAAATTTGCTTTATTGGCACTTATCATGTACCTTTATAGCAATCGTGAAAGGTGAGCATGTCCTTTACCCAACTCATCTTCCATAGCATTTCATCTTCCTTGTAGTTGTGCCTTGTCTTATCGCTACACCTATTCTGTGATGTTCTCTTTTGAGGCATTTTGACAAACAATTTGTATGCCCTCTTTGTTACAAAGGTGTATGAATTTTCACACTATTCTTGAAGGTATTTTGTCAAATTTATCTGTTATATTCCTGCCATTACAATTGTAACATGTAGACTACATATGTGCATTAAGAAACATACCTTCATATCACTATGCCTTCTAGAATAGGTCATGCAACCTTATTTATATCAATCCATAAGTTTCCTATGCCTATAAAGTTTCAGCAACTTTGCAATTCAGAGTCTGGACGCCGAATGTAATTTGCATTAAGTGATTTTCCTTTTAGAAGCTAACCAAGTTCCTCTATCTTTAGATCCCCCCATCAAGCCATGATTTCTTATTTTCGTGGCCCTCAATTTTAAATTTTAATAGTACACCAATGTGACCAATCCACTTCTTATTCTATGCAACATTTCTCTCACCTAGAATGAATAATTTTGGCCTCATCATCATCTTCTTAGGATGCATTTTACCAAACATTTAACGTACTTTGTTAATTCTACCTGATTGATACTTCCACACTTTGCATTGATGCTTTCTTGTATTAAATGACATGACATTGAATCTGCCATTCTAGCATCCTTGGAGGTTGATTTGTAACTGAAAACCAAATTAAGTTTATCATTTCATATTCTTCCATAATGGCTATGCCTATTATGCTTTGTCCGTAACATTATCTTTTTGTATTACTCAAGAAGTACTTTTTCTTCCTTACATTTTGGGGTTTGAACCCCGAAGTAATTTGCATTTCATATTCAACATACGTGTCTATCAATGTGTTACAACAGCAAGGGCAAAGGGTGTAACTTTCACACCAGCTAATTGCATTCATTTGATAGTATCTATTTTGTATATATACTTCATTCGCTGCATCTTGTGAGGTGTGCATTCACATTTTACATACACATCTCAATCTGTCTGAACCCTATTGCAAATCTCCCATCTTGGCATGGGCTAGAGCATGCTGGCAAATGTTGCAGAGTCTATCTTTACATCCACCAATTGCAGTTGCTCTAAAGTTTCTAAAGCCTTTCTCACAAATTCATTTTGTGCATATTCAATTTCTTTGAGTAGTTACAATAACTACTTGATTTTCTCATTGGCACTTTGGGAGTATTTCGTAACTTGATCGGCCTTTCAAACTTCTTTCAAAACTTGCTATTTTCACTGATGGTGAATAGTGTCACTTCTTTCACATATTAGTTTGGCTTGTCTCCTATCGGCACTTTAGGAATTTTTTTGACTAGGGGTGACTTGACATAGAAAATTTTAAAATAAAAGTTTAAATTTTGTCAAGTTTGAAATGAGGCCACACTATCGAATTTTTTTTTTTTGTTGAAATAAGGACATCAATAACTAGGGCATAGATATTTTTCAGAATTTTTTTTCACTAATTTACTAATTTTCCATGTGTGTAGAATAGAGAACTTGATGTTTGGTGAAAAACCTACATTCACAAGAAATAAAAATAAATAGAATGAATTCATTTGATCCCCCAAAAGGTAAATCAAAAGTGGTTTTTTATCAGCATTTTGATAGGTGTAGAGGAGACTCCATTATAGGTATGGTTTAAAACTAGCGAGGTTCTATCCAAGGGGGTTTGAATCTAAGGGGGTTTGATCAAACCCTCTTCAATTAAAATCCTTTAAATGGAACCTTTCAAGACTTAAATCATTATATTTTCTAAAAATATGTAATTTAAACAAAAAATAGGATGTCCTAGAAAGTGTAACCCTAGGGAAGAAAGGTCCTATATATGTTTTCAAATTTTGGGAACAATTAGGAAATATACAAAGAAGGTAACCTTTGAATCCCCTATTCATTTACAAAATTAAGCCCCTGCTTAGCCCCTTCCTCCATCTCCTCCACATTTTCCTCTTGTTTCCCCATTCAAGAATAAGCTCCTCCCACTCCAACACAAGAGACTCCTCTTGAAAATGTGATAACTCCTCAAAGGTCACCTCCAAGAGAGAAAGTCCTTGAAAACCCTATACTTGAGATCCCCTCTTCTCCTCCATCTTCTGATGGAACCCCTTCTCAACATTTACCTCCACCTATTTCTTCTCTTCCTTCACAGTTCCATGAGAAAAATGTTCCAAATAATCAAGAGCAAGCGAGAATGTCAAATTAGGATGATTCATCTTTTGTTGAGTTTCCTACATGGTTGGACCTTACTATCAAGAAAAATAAGAGAGTTTCGAAGCCTTTGATTTATGATTTCTCCACTATTACATCTATGTTGGAGAAGCCACCTCAAGGTAAAAGGGATAGGGTCATCTCTTCTATTTTTTATATGTAGAGGATTCAAGAATTGTAAAGGTTTCCACACCAATTGTTGATAAAAATGAAAGAGATTTACTGTCATCAGATTATTGGATTTTGAGAGTTAATTTGGGTAAGAAAATAAGAGAATTTGAAATTAAAGGCATGCAAACAATTAGTACTACTATTATCTTTCAAATGGATGAAAATTGCATAAGTAAACAATAGTTGAAGCACATGAAAATGTTTTCCTCTTATATTAAGCACTTAGTTAGACCTCTCAAATATTCTCATGTGTAAACCACTACACATGTCATAGTTTCTCAAGAAGATGCCTTCGCTATTGACATCAGATTATTGGATTTTGAGAGTTAATTTGGGTAAGAAAAGAAGAGAATTTGAAATTAAAGGCTTGCAAACAATTGGTACTACTATTATCTCTAATATGGATAAAAATTGCTTAAGTAAACAATAGTTGAAGCACATGAAAAAATTTTCCTCTTATATTAAGCACTTAGTTGGACCTCTCCAATCTTCTCATGTGTAAACCACTACATATGTCACAGTTTCTCAAGAAGATGCCTCCGCTATTGAGATGAAATGTGTTTCAAATGCAACAAAGTAATGGCTTAATAATTTATTATCGAGCAAGAATATAAGATCATTAAAGATGCTATGACTCTACATGATATTGTTAATGAAGGATTTGATTTGATAAAAACATTACTAAACAAGTTCAAAGAGGAGTTGTAACTTTACATGGATAATCTTTCAAAGATTAAGCAAATGTTTAAGGTTGACTTTGAAAAACTTGTGTAAGAAGAAATTTTGGATAGGGAAGATTATCCCTTGCTTATGTAATGGCTTGAAATTATAAAGTTGAGAGTTGAATTGCTTGAAGAAGGAATAAATAAGTTAGATGATACTTGTGATACTAATATTGATCTAATAATGGATATTTTTTATTTAATTGAAAAGATAACATGGCATTTTTATAAGGAAGATCAAACTATTATCTCTAATAGCACTCTCAAAGAGTATCTTACTAAAGTGATTTACTAGCCCGACTAAATCAATATTTTAGTTTTGGTTCTTCTTCTTTGGATAAACTAATGAAAATGAGATTTATGTTCAAAGAGTTTGAGAAGTGGTTTGATAAAAATCATTTGAAAGCCCATAAGTTACAAATATTGGTCTCCTACTATTCATGCTCCATTCATATGGATATAATCAGTGAGACATTAAAAGCATTTAAATACTACCAACAAAAGATGAGAAAGAAAAGGATTATGCCATCAACGTTGAAGAGATTAATATTGAAGAATGAAATTGAAGCAAAGCCGCAATTGTATAGAGCATGTGTTGATGATCTGTTGTATGTCTAAGATAAAATGTACTATCTAGATCTGTCATATGTTGTTATGTCCAAGTTTAAAGGTATGTGCACCAAGATGGGGAACCAAAAAGTGGCCAAAACCCATTTTGAAGAAAAATAGAGAATATATTTGTCTTGGAACATACAAATTACTTTCTTTTTTTAATTTATAACATGTGCACATTATAACACACATGCATTTCATTTAAATTTTCTTTGGAATCCCCACCCTTAGGCTTTGATTTGGCTTGGATATCTAAGCCAAAGGGTTGGATCTGCATATAAGGTTCCCAAAGATATGTTTTGCATAAAACATGAAAGATCAAGTAAATGTCAAATGTACTCTCCATCAAGTTTGCACATTTTAAGACATTTTTTTCTGAAAAATGCTACAATAACATCAAGCTCTATCTACCTTTCTAACCATGTAATTGTTCTACATTTTGAATACATTAAGGTTTTGATCTTCAATTTCTTTTACTAGTGTCTTAATTTTTCATTGAAAATCTATATATAGATTTTTGGAAATTATATTTCATATATTCATTAAAAAAATTAGTAAAAATTCATATATTCATTAAAAAATTAGCAAAACAATATGGCATAAATTTCCACTAAAGGGATTTATGAAATACTTTAAAAAGGTTAACATTTTAGGGGAAGCACACTTGATGCTATAATGCTATGTTATATTTGAGCCTCTTAATCTCTATATATTCCAAGCACTACTAATCTTATTCTTATCATATCTTGAACATTTCCATGCACATACCCTTAATATTTCAAAGTGCCATTCAAGTACACATACTATTTTGAAACAATATCTTATTTTTCATATCTTCTAGATAATTATATGATGAAGGTTGTGTATTATGAAATCTTATCATTGTGAAGGTGTTGAACTTATAGAAAATTATGTAAAGTTGTGCAGGAGAATAAAAGGCTTTGAACTTTTGAGAAATAATAAAACTCTAGATTATAACTTTGAGTTTCTTTACTTGTAATTATATGATGAAGGTTATTTATTGTGAAACCTTATCATTGTGAAGGTGTTGAACTTATAGAAAATTTTGTAAAGTTGTGTGGGAGAATAAAGGGCTTTGAACTTTTGAATTTTTGACAAACAATAAAACTCTAGATTATAACTTTGAGTCTCTTTAGTTGTGAAGTTGTATCTTTTCTTATGTTAGAATTAACTATTATTTTTTAGGAATCTTCTTAGTAACTTGTAAATTTGATCATAAGTTAATGTACTCATCTCAAAATAATTCCCTTTGTGTGGATGTGTTAAAATTTTCTTTCTATTTGACAAAGTCTACATATTCATTATATTTCTCTTATTCTCATAAGCATTCCTTTTAAGCATTTTTCCAAAATCTAAAGTGTACATTTTTTGTGTTATTTGAATTTTTGATTTTCAATAAAGGTAACCTTGCCACTTTGAGGAGGGATTTTTACCTCAATAATTGTTAATGACTAGATAAAGTACAAATCCATTTACCAATAATTGGCAAGCAAATTTGAAAGCTTAATTAGATTTATTTAAAAACATTATGCATTAGTCATTTGAAATAAAAAATCATTTATGCATAAATCATTGGAAAGGTATTATTCATTTGAAAAATGAAAATATCTGTGTAAAATATCTATTTTGGAATGAGTTAGTTTGACTGTGAAAAGAGGGAAAAGTGAATTAGAGGTTTATGTATTTTTGAGACAAAAGGTAAAACAATGCCATTTTGAAGGGACTTGTTCATCTTGCTTGTGTTTATTCTCTCATCTCCTTCATTTTTTAAAGGAATTTCTTGAAATCTTGTGTGTGCTTGGAGCATGGAATTGAAACTTGGAAAAGGGTTTCCCGCAAAGAGATAACTTCCATTATTACGAGCATGATAGTTTGAAGGTATTTTCCTTTTAATATCTACATGCATTTGTTGAATGGTTTTGATATTTTCCATGATCTACCTTAGGGGATTGCATATGGATTTCCTTGTGTAGGGATGAATTTTATTAAGATATATAGATTTGCTTATTGTGCATTTTATAGTTATAGGTTTTCATTTTTTTAAAATTGTATTTTATGTCAAAACTATGATAAAATTTTCCCAAAATGTTATGTGATATGAAATTTGTTCTCCTCTTAATTTTTGGAAAGTTTTTATTTTTAAAGTTCAACAATGGTGTTTTTGGAGAATTTGATAGTTATTGACTTTGTTGAAAGTGTTGAAATTGGAATTTAGACCATGTAAAACCTTTTTATTTTGAGGACAAGAAGTCTCCTTATGGAAATGTGTTTATCTATCTTTTGGATATGAGTGTTTTAGTTTTTTACCTTGATTTTCATGCCACAATCTTTTTTTATTGTTTTGGACTTTTGTGTTAGGATTAGCTCTAGGGATAGGAGTAGAGTGAACCCTCATTATCATTCAGATTAAAATAAAAACCATGTGAATGTGGCTTGAGAGGGAATAAAATCTAAAAAAGATAAAAATTAATGGGGATCAAACAAAATAAACATAATGGAGACATGATCCATTTTTAGTATCAAACATCCTTTAGAGGGTTTGTAAATGATAGTGAGGGAAATTATGGCAATCCATTTGTGATTACTTGAATGCCATTAAGGATCTCCGATTATAAATGGGGATACACTTATCAAATCCATGTGGATTTGAAAAATGTCATAATGACACTCTACATCCTATGTCTAGTAGCCTCTTCCTTTAGATTGCTAATCATTTGTATTTGATGTGTATATATTAATCTCATTATGTGATCATTGGTGGTTATCAACATTTTCATTTATTTTCAATTAGTGGTTATCATCCATTTATATTTTATTGGTTGATTTCATGATTAAAATGTGCATGCTTATTGGATGCCTCATGTAAGAGATGTGAATTGTGTGTGTGTGTGAGTGATTGTTCAATTTCTTTATCTTGTGTGAGTGTTGTTGGACTACCCAATAGATTGTATCCTAAGACAAAGGGGTGAGGCTCAAGGTCTCACGTGGTTGGGTGGTTTTGATCACTAATGGTCTAGATAGATTCTGAGAGATGCTCATTGGATGGTGTACAAGGATCTTGTTGTGTCTTGATAATTGTAGATTAAAGTGATAATTTGTATATTAATGAATTTGATTGTGTTAACACTTATCCATCCATATTTGGTATGAGATCCATCACATTGTAATATGTATATGCAATCATTTGAGTTTGTTTAGCATCTTGTCTTGTGAGGATTTATTATAATGTGAAAGGTCTTGATTCTAAGATGTGTGATCTTAGTTTTCTTGGAACTTGAAATGATACTTGTTTATTATGTTATACTTTATAATAGATTCTATAATCATTTTAAAATCACTAGTATGATATGGTATACTCATCTCTATGGTTAGGAGTTGTATCATTCGTGTTTGCTTCTATTGCATTAGTTGAAAAGGCAGGTTTTCTCATGAATAGTAATTATGATTTTGGTTAAAATAAAAATATTATTCCATGGGTTTTAGAGATGGTGAAATGAACCTTAAGTTATTATAAATTATTGGTTCAAATTGTTTTAAAATAACATTCAAATTGAGAAAGTTACATGTCCAATTTAGTGTTAGGTGGCTTAAAGCTTGTCTAGGCTTAGCCCTTCACTTTTCTTGGGTCTTGTGAGTCTTGTTTAGATCTTTGAAGGTTGGAACTTAGTTTTAGATGTTACTTTGTGTGTAAACATATGTAGGACCCTTTAGCCATGCTTAGAATTGAGTTCAAAGTGAAACGAGATACTTTTGGGTGTGTTTTACTCTTCCCCTATATAGTTCACCCATTTTGTTAGAAAGGGGTGAATGACATTTTCCCTAGGGAAAACACATTATTGGTGAATGGATGAATGCATCCCAAAAAGGGAAAATAGGAACAATGGATAGTTACACTTTTTTTGGAAAAGTTCCCTAAATGAAAGTTGATCCTTGGGGTCTTCCTTGACTTCCTATCCACTTGGTTTAGGTCAAGTTTATTATCCTGTGTTAATTGTCCTTCCCTTTATGTTGGAGTTTGTGCCTCGAGAGGAAATGGGTAATCTCTTAGGAGACTAGTTCAAGATAGTGACTCACCTTGTCATTCAACCTCCCAATCTAACATTTGTATCCATTCATGAGAGATGGGGGTTAGTGGTCTTATACCCTTTCATCATGGTTAGAGGAAGATCTACCCTCTCATATGGTCATTGCATTGAGGTCATCAAATGATAATATTTTTCATGTATTAAACAAGGAAACAAGGGTCCTAGTCCCTTTATAGCATAATAAAGTTCAAAAGGCTACCACAATAGCATCAAAAACCAACAAATAGATAAAATAGATAGTAATATGCAAATAAGTTGCACTAAAACAACACAGAGATAGCACAGAGCACAATAGAAAGAACAAACTAAGTGTGACCAAGGAAGGTGATCAAATCCCCCAATCCTTAATGAGACTATTCAGTTCCTCCTCCCAAGTAGGAGTGTCATCACTATCCACCTGTAGCCCTTTCAACTTCTTTTTGGCCTTCTCAACTTTATCATCAAAGACCTTGCTTTTCCTAAGATTTGATTTCAGAAGGACAATACCAATGGCAGAGCACCACATCGTATCCTTAGTGAGATTAACAATTTTGGCTAAAGAATCCTAAAACTTGTTAATTTTTCTCTAAACCTTATCCAATTTCTCACTAAGCTTGGCCCACCTAATCTCACAACTATTATAGTTATGCCCCTTAGAAAACACCTCCTCATCTTCTTCAGGCAACTCAGCAAGTATAGGAGTTTTAAATAAGACTTTTTCAGACTCCACGGGGGAGAATATTCTTCCTCACTAAAGATGCTATTAGCATTGTTTGATTTGAAGGAAGGAATGGAATCAGATTCAGTAATTATCTCCTCCACTATAATCCTTTTAGTAACCTACTTACTACTAGCTTCTAGATTATCTTTCTTTAGGATTTGGTTAAGATTGCTAGCAATTATAGAAAATCTTCACCCACTTCTAGACATATTGATATCAATAGCACCTTTCTTATTAACAACCTCTTACTGATTAACTTTTGAGTTCTTCATGATGGGGCTCTCAACAATAGTAGTCTACTCAAGCACATAAGACACAAACATGCATTAATAGCCAACTTAAATATCCTTTTAGTAACCCGCTTACTACTAGCGTCCAGATTATCTTTCTTAAGGATTTGGTTAAGATTACTAGAAATTATAGAAAATCTTCACCAACTTCTAGACATATTGATATCAATAGTACCTTTCTTATTAATAACCTCTTACTGATTAACTTTTGAGTTCTTCATGATGGGACTCTCATCAATAGTAGTCTACTCAAGCACATCAGCCACAAACTTGGCATTAATAGCCAGCTTAAATATATCAAACTTAATTTTGATATTTTTATGTTTATCCCCCTCAACCTTTGAAGGTGTATCAAAAACATTGTCAACATTATCCCCCTTGAGAGATAGAAAAATTTCTTTCGAGGTTGTTTTCCTCCTTTTACTAGCTTGCTCATTGGGTAACATACTAGGGGCTAATTTCATCTTTTTACAAGATTGCACATTGGGACTAACAATATGGGTCTTCAAAATAGGGTTATTATCTTTTTCAATGGGTTTCACAATAGGAGAAGAGTTCACTTACACATTAGGTTTAGCCATAGGGGTCTTCAGAATAGGTTTATTATCTTTTTCAATGGGTTTCACAATAGGAGAAGAGTTCACTTACACATTAGGTTTAGCCATAGGGGTCTTCACAATAGGGTTAGAACCTTTCAGAATAGGTGGCTTCACTTGCACACTAGGCTTAGCAACAAGAGTCTTCACAAGAGGGCTATTTCCTTTTTGAATGGATTTCATAATAGGGGAAGAGTTGTGTTCAATTTAGAGACTTGCACTTTATACTTTAAAATAGGGGACTCACTAGGGTTATCATCCTTTGGATAATCACCCACCACATTAGCCTAGTCATGAGCAAGAACATTAGTAGCAATCACAAAAAACAACAATGTTAAGTCTTCCACTTGTGTAGTTATGCTTTGTGCATTGACATCATGCTTAGTGAGTGTCATTGTGTTGTGTCACAACATCTCTAGTACATATATGTGCATTGTGGTACATTTGTTTCATAATTGTAACATAAAAATAATCTATCTATTAACTATTAATGTCTTGAGCAAATTCTTGGGGCATTGCATAACATTATGATGCAAGGTTGATAAACCTTTCCCAATAAGATTTGGAATCCTCTAACCTTGAAAGTGATTTATTCTAAGGATGTGATTTTCAAGGAACTTAGAGTGTTCTTTGATCCTAGATAACCAAAGAAAAAAGAAGGAAGGAAAATAATGCATTTTGAAACTAAGGTTGACATGCAAGAAGATGCACATGTTGAAGAATAGAATGATGGATTTGAGGATGGAGAGGAAGAAGAGGATTTATGTGAGAGTTATGGATAGCTTGAATATGCATAGGAACAAGTAAAATATCTTACTCCATCGTTGAGAAAATCCACAAGACAATAGAACCTAGTAGATAGGTATAGCTGATCAAATTTCCATTATGTATCTGCTTTATTATGTACTGATGATGAACCTAGATCTTTTAGGGAAGATCTTTCTTAATAAGAGGATGATTCCTGGATGGAGGCCATGTAAGAGGATATGATGGCTTTGGGTAGATGTGACACTTGAGGTCTTATCAATATTCTCAAGGAAAAAATCCAATTGGTTGCAAGTGGGTGTTTAATAAAAGATTTAGAGTAAATGTTAAGTTAGAGAGTTATGAGGCCAGACTGGTGGCTAAGGGCTACTCCTAGAGAGAGGGAGTTGATTTTGGTAAAATTTTCTCTTTTGTTGCTGAATTGTCTTCCATTAAATATTCTTACTTTCTATTGTTGTTACTTGTGATATTATAGTAAAATAAACAAATATAAAAACTACTTTCTTTCATGGGGATCTTGAAGAGGAAATTTAGAAAAGAAAATTTATTTCGAAAGTTAAAATTTTTAGGGAAGCTCTTTCTTTATAAGAGGATGATTCTTGGATGGAGGCCATGTAAGAGGAGATGATGGCTTTGGGTAGATGTGAAACTTGAGGTCTAGTCAATATTCTTAAGGAAAAAATCCCATTGGTTGCAAGTGGGTGTTTAATAAAAAAAATTAGAGAAAATGTTAAGTTAGAGAGTTACGAGGTCGGTGGCTAAGGGCTACTCCTAGAGAGAGGGAGTTGATTTTGGTGAAATTTTCTCTTTTGTTTTTGAATTGTCTTCCATTAAATATTCTTACTTTCTATTGTTGCTACTTGTGATATTAAAGTAAAATAAACAAATGTAAAAACTACTTTCTTTCATGGGGATCTTGAAGAGGAAATTTACATGTGACCGCTAAATGATTTTAAGGTAAAAAGAAAAGAAATTTTATTTTGCATGTTAAAATAGTCATTGCATGGTTTGAATTAATTCCCTTAGATGTAGTATCAGAAGTGAAGAAGATCATTGTGTTCACATTAAATGTTTTGATGAACAAATTCTAATCGATCTTCTATGTTGATGACAAGTCGTTTATTATTAACACCAAGGTGGTGATTAGGGAGCTTAAAAATCAAATTTTTGGTGTGTTTGAAATGAAATATTTAGGGGTAGAAAAATTCATTTTGGAACTTAGAGCATAAAAAGATTTACCTTAGTCAGAGTAAATGTATTAACATTATTTTGTAATGGTTTGTTATGCACTATTATAAACTAGTTAGTATTCCTTTACTTGTAGGCACTAAGATTTCATTGGGTATGTGTCTTAATTTTTAGATGATGATTTGGAGGATATGTATAATGTGCCTTATGTTAGTGTTGTAAAGAGCTTGATGTATGTAATGGTATGTACTAGAACAAATATTACCCAAGCAATGGGAGTTTTTAGGGAGTTTATGTCTAACGCTTATAAATAGAGTTGGACTTATGTTAAGAGGGTATTTATATATTTATGAGGAACTTATAATGATTGATTATGTTATCATGCTTATAATGATGTGGGAAATTTATTAGGAATATAGGGATTTATTGATTCAAATTGGATTGGTGACTCGGATAGTCAAAGGTCCACTAGTGGCTATGTGTTTTCTCTTTTTGGTGATGTTGTCATTTAGATGAGTAAAAGACAACCTATGGTTTCATTTTCCACTACTAAAGAAGAGTATATGTTTACTACACACGCCTATAAGAAGGCGATATGGTTACAAAGGCTACATTCAAGAGTTGGTTTTGATTTCAAGGTAGTTAAAATCAAATGTAACAATGAGAGTGTTATTTATTTGGCCAAGAATTCCATGTACCATGCTCATAATAAGCATGTATATATGTATAATATCAATTTTTTCATGAGATGGTGGGAAGTGGTAAGGTCATGATTTAGAAGGTTGACACTTTGGATAATGTTGTAAATTCACTTACAAAACCAATGAGCATGGATAAGTTCTCTTGGTGCAAGGATGCCATGGGCCTTGCATCATATACTTGATTCATTGTATGTTTCCTTTTTATTTTATTGCAATGTATAATATCTGGGAGAATGTTAGAATAAGGTGTTATTAACCTTGCAATTCTACATACTAATATTTGTATTTCCAACATCTTGGGAATGGGTACTTGGATTCCCATGTAAGTGGTTGAGATATAATATTTTATTATTATTATTCTCCTTGTAACTTGGGATATTGTTGTACTAGCATTAACAAAGGAGGTTACGTTTGGCAAGAGTTACATGTGTTATCATCATAAGAGTTATTTAGCATCTCTCCTTCATGTAGCACTTGCAATTACATTGGGATGAGTATAGGATTGGAGTTTATGTATTGATATAACACTATTAATTTGATTAATATAGACTTGTTCTCTCTTTACTAGTGGAGTTTTTTTCTTGAAAGGGTTTCTCCATGTATATTTGGTGGCATATGTTTAATTTTATGTGCATGTTAATTTTTATTGTCGATTTTATTCATTACATATTTCTCAAGTTCTATTTCAAATTTGGTTAGTTAGTCACATGTTCATTAATTGGATTTGTACACTTAATTCATATAACTTCATTATATTTGTTCACTATTTTTTAACAACCTCAATGAAGTCTTCAAATGAGAGATTTCATATTAGGATTCTCTCTTTGAATCGACTCAACATAACCTTAACACTCTACACACAAAATTTAACACTCTACATACAATAGTGACACATCAATTAAACATCACCACTATCTACCAGTCACTCCTTCATCAACAAGAGGGTACTATTCCACCCCATTCCCTACCATTACACTTACTTTTTCCACATGAACAATAGTAATTTTCCATTTATCCAATCAACATGAGCATTGCATGTGTGGACCATGTATGAGTCACACACACACACTAGTGGTGAGTTATATATGGAGGATACAAATTTTGGTGACCTTAGCATGAAAGATAAATCCTTGTGATAAGTCCTCACTTTCTATTTTTGCTTTATCTATTTATTTCATCCCTCTTCTTGTCCATTCATTATGTGGTACCTATAGTACCCCAATATATATTAGTATAAAGGAGAACCCAAGGGAAAGTCTCTCTTAGCAAACCTTCTACCCCCAGACTTATATATACATCCCTCATTGATCCCCTAGCTCCCTAACATGTACTATGATGGAGACATTGACTTTGATGGTACCCATCATAAACAAGATAAAAATGTAGGAACAAATCAAGACCTCATGAAACTTAATAAACCATGTGGGGACGATATGATTAAAATAAAGACCCAATGGTTAATTGGTCTTAAACACACAATATGATTATTGGTCTTAAAAACACAATATGATTAAAATCCCCAATATTTTTTTTGTTGAACAAGGTTAGTTTATACTAGAACATACTGTCTATATACTGAGGCCCAAAGATTTGTTCAATTAGAACAAGTAGATATTGTCCAAACAGGACAAGTAAAACATATATTCAAACAAAATAGGCAAAAACATCTATCCAAATGGGGCAACCAAACATCTATCCATATGAGAAACATTTATCTAAATGGAGACTTATAGTTCACTCAAAACTCTTTAGAACAAGTAGATACATTTGTCCAAACGGGACAAGTAAAACATATATTCAAACAGAATAGGCAAAAACATATGTCCAAATGGGACAACCAAACATCTATCCATATGAGAAACATTTATCTATTAAATGGAGACTTATAGTTCACTCAAAACTCTTTTGAGTATCGAAGAATTAATTTAATTTCCTTTATTACTTTTTTATAAATTAGTTAACACATGTTGGTCATTTAAGTAAATGACAACTAACCAACAACGTGCATGAAAACCTATGTACTAAGAACCTCCTTTATTTACCCAAACTTCCTACATTCTTGTATCCGTAGAGGATAGAGTAGTGACAAGTAAAGAATGCTTGGTTCTTCCCAATACTTGGTTAAGATAGTTTTAACAATTTTATTCTCCTACTAGTCAAAATTTCTAGTTCATAAAGCCCTTATTATTTCTTAATGATTTTAAGTAGTAGTTCAATCTTGACAGTGAACCTAAACACTACGATTTGTTTATTTGGAAACACTTGTTTTGATTAGACTATCCAATAATGGTTAAAATATCCTCTAATGAAATAATATAATGACACAACATTAATGCACTCAACAAGAAATTCAACTAAATCTCAAATCATTCATTCTATCATAATTTTATTTACAAATTTCTCAAAAAATAATTGAAATTCTATGCTAAAATGTAACGCCAATTAAAATAGCATATAATAATCAAAATCAAGCCTCCGTAGATACATAGTACCCTCTAAGTGAATAGCACAAGCACCAATATTGTGCAACTAGCTAGTTTTCAATGCTAAATATTTCCAATTGGATCATTTTCCTCTCATGAACCAATCATAGTAAGAAGGCATATGCATTTGAGGTCTCTCCCCCAATTAAAATAGCATATATTAATCAAAATCAACCCTCCATAGATACATAGTACCCTCTAAGTGAGTGGCACAAGCACCAATATTGTGCAACTAGCTAGTTTTAAATACTAAATATTTCCAATTCTATGGTAAATTCAAAGTTATTAGTCTTGCATCTAACAATATTGGATCATTTTCCTCTCATGAACCCAATCATATCGCTCATTTACTTAATCTAATTGGTGAAGGCAAGTCATACTTAGTAAAGGCATATGCATTTGAGGTCTCTTTGAATTGTTATATTCTCAATCATTATGTTTTATACTAAACTTCACATGAGCTTTTTATACGTAACTCAAAAATATTATACAATTGATAAAAATTTGAGTTAGATAATTGTTATGTTCTCAATCATTAGGTTTTATACTAAACTTCACATGAGCTTTTTATACGCAACTCAAAAATATTATACAATTGATAAAAAGTTGAGTTAGATATTAAACCAACTATATAAGATCTATCCTTCAAAAAAGTAAATTTAGTACATGTATCATTATTTCATGGTCCTAATCTTGTGAATAAGATAGGACCAATTTAAACACAATTCCTTACAATAACAACCACTTTAATTTAATAGTTGTAACTAAAATCAATAGAAAGAACAATGATCTAAGGTATAACAAATGCAACAAGGTATAGGAATAACATAGGATGTACAATAATTTCATATGAATATAAGAATAACTAAGAAATTTCTTTACACCAAATTAGATGATAAATGAATCAATGAAGTACCTTGTTCTGATGCTAATCCATCTTTATGTATTAGAATTTGTCTTCTTAGTGTACTCCCTCATATAGCTCCTTGCTCTGCTACCACATCCAAAGTGATATGGTGATCAAGACTACACTCATAATTCGTTATTGGAGCCACAAATATTAAAGCAGCCCATAAATGTTTAATAAATATAATCCATGTCATTTGTTTCGCTAATAGGGTTTCCCAACAATGTTCATCTCATTGATTGTTAAGACCAACTCTAATTTCAAAATTTTAAAGAAAAGATATATATATATATATATATATATATATATATATATATATATATATATATATATATATATATATATATATATATATATATATATATATATATATATATATATATATATATATATATAGGAAACAACACGGACAACATGTAGTTATTAGGTCGCACCAAATCAAAACTTAAGGAGATTGGTTCCAAAGGTTCACTTAGCTTCTCTGTTTTATATATCTAGAACCTTACTATAAGCACATGTAATGGAAATTGAAGACTAATAAAATCAAGTTGAAACCAAAGATCACTACCACCTATAGAAATAATTGCATACTAGAATCCTTTAATGAAATCCTACTGTAACTTGTTTTATATCTAGAACCTTACTATAAGCACATCTAATGGAAATTAAAGACTAATAAAATCAAGTTGAAACCAAAGATCACTATCACCTATAGAAATAATTGCATACCAATGAACTTTACTATTTAAGCACATCTAATCGAAATTGAAGACTAATAAAATCAAGTTGAAACCAAAGATCACTATCACCTATAGAAATAATTGCATACCAATTCTTTAATGAAATCCTATTGTAATAAGAAATCTGCATCATCATAACTAATTACCTGATCTTACTTGGTAACAAAAGTTTAATTATATTCACTTAAACCTTGAACACTAGATAACATAACTAATTTCAGTAATTTCACATTCAAGAAAAAACAAAACTAACAATTAATTAATCCTTCTTGAACCTTATATTAGACAACATATCTTCTCTAATGATAACCATATTTCTAACTTGATAAAAAAATGTAATCAAATGAATTATAGGTTTACTAACCAAACTCTAAAAAAACAAAAAAAAAAAACTAACAATTAATTAATCCTTCTTAAACCCTATATTAAACAACATATCTTCTCTAATAATAACCATATTTCTAGCTTGATAAAAAAAAAGTCAAATTAAATATAGGTTTACTAACCAAACTATAAAAAACATCACTAAGGTTTTCTTGGATTCAATGAAACATGCCAATATAAAAAAACTATAAGGTTAAAACATATACCTCAAGAAATTTGTACTAGCATCAAGCTTTAACATATTTCTCCTCCATTTAGGCGAAAGTTTATATTGATTTATTGATCAATGTCATAATGATGAAGATGCACTAAAGTAGTTTAATGCAACTACATGGTATATGGAGTTTATAAAATGACCTAAGTGACTATCATAAGAGGCAAATGCATTCTATATCTCTCTCATGCATTCGATGTAAAATTCTAATCCTTTAAGATTGTGGCTCTACACTCAAACTGTTTGACAGAATGCCATTTAATGGATCACAATGATTGCAGGATAGAATGAAAAATGAATTCAAGTTGAAAAGTTTAAAAACTTTTAGCAAAGGTTTTATTATTGGCAGGTGTAAAACTGAATTCTTCATTTTTTTCTTGAGCACTCTACTTAAATATCATCCACTTCAATGGTCAAACAGGACCAATAGTAATTTTACACCTCATTCACAACAAAAAGTGGTAAATATTTTTCCTATTTTTATTGGACAAAATTGACCTTTGACTGTTGAAATGGATAATATTTAAGTTGCATCCTCCCAACCTGTTCTTGGCACCTGTAGATCATGTATGAATATAGGCTTAGGAATATTTATAGGGACACTGCACAACTTATCCTTCTCTCAAACAACTATGCAAAAGTGGGCAAGTGTGGTGAGGTTCAAATGGTAAGAAGATTGATGATGGGCAAGTGTGGTGAGGTTCAAATGGTAAGGAGATTGATGAAAGATAGAGGAATTAAAAAGATCCTTGGGTACAGTTGGATTGAAGGCCAAAAATGATACATACTTTCAATGTATAAAACTTGTATCGACTTAGCACTTGCAATGACCAAAGGTTCCTTAATCTTAAAGGACAGAGGAGGTACTAATCATAGAGGATAATAATATTCGATACAAACAAATTCATATCATGCCGATACTTCTAATTCAACTGACCACATTTGATAACAAGCAGTTTTAATAAAAGTATAATAGATTTCTCTCTATCAATAATTACAGACTAAAACTCTAAAATAAATTTAAGAACTTGATGATAATAACATTATTTCCAATTGTCTCATACATACCTGTATATTGCGTCCCTTGTCTTCCGACTATGCTCTTCTATCTTCATCCTCCAAAACGTATGCCATTCTGTTCTTCTTCTTGCCTCAATGATATCACTCAGATAATGCAAAAAATTGCAGGAATATGCACAAAATGGATTTGTTAAATGGATTTAGAGACTTTCAAGCAAATGTAGAAATGGGTATGGACATTTTTCAAAGCATAAGGGTCAGGAATTTTAACAGATGTTGTGATTGCAACTGCCTGGTAGACGTGTAAGCATCGAACAAGACATGCAGCTGTATGCTTGGTTTTTGTTTTTTTTTAACGAGCTCCCTTTTATATTCTTTCTCTATCGTATACATATTTAAAACTAACTTAGCCTTATGCATTTGTACGATTACAAAACTAACTTCTTCACATGCCTATATTCTCTCCATCTCCACGCCTTTTTTCTCTCCATCTCCACACCTTTATCCGAGAGTATTCCTTAATCACATTTATCTCTTTCCTTTATCTCATTCAATTTAATTTATTCTAAATTTTGCTTTTATCGTTAGTTTTAATTAAATTTCATTTAAATTTAATTCACTCTTTTTAAATTTCTCTTGTTATCTATAATTCATTTGATTTTTTTCATTTACTTAATTCAAACTATTTAAAAGAAATTTCTCTTTTGTTAATCAATTAAAATCATACATATACATACACATATATAATCATAAAAAATATTTATATCAGCCTATTTATACAATAAATGCATCATTTTAGATAATGAGGACATATCAAGTGGCACAACCTAAGTCATCATCATGGAATCAGCTCTATCATGCCATTAGACCATGACTTTGAGGTCCAAACAACATGACTACAATTAATGCCAACACGAAATCCATCAGTGTTTTGCTTCACTCTATTGTTATTTTTCTAGTATAATTATTATTTGGCAAAATTGACTAAGCCTAATTGCAAATCAGAGAAGGCCTTCTCAGGTCATGACATATCCAACCTAATGTAGACCATCCACAAGCATGATTTGTCTTAGTTTTATCTAAAATCCATATGTAAGATTCTAGCTTTGCAACATATAAAGACATGGCCACTCACCTCAATAGTGAGGTGGGTTGTTTGGAAAAAAACTAGTAAATGCATGTGTAGCCCAAAATGCTCTTGAAGTGGCTTATTATAATGATCAAGAATCTTCACAACAAATGCAACTGGAAAATCAACCTAAAGTGAAAAAACTAGGGTGAACCTTCTTCAAATGAACATCATGACAATCAGCAAAATCCTCCCTAGGGTGGTGAGGGAGTAATGTAAATTAATCAAATGAATCCATCTCACAGGCTCTCATTGCTATATTAGTACAACATATTAGGGCATTGGAAGTAGGGGCACTAAGCATACCCATAAAAACTCTTCCCAAGGAAATGCAAGACCATAAAGTCCAAGGCAAAAAACTAATATGAACCCTTCCATTAACATGCAAACTAGTCTGAATCAAGGGGTTCCTCAATCACCCTATATTTCAAATTTTACTTGTGAAATGTGAGAAAAGACACCTTCATCCTCCACCTCTTCTATTCAACTCGAAAAGCATACACCAGCCTAAGGGGGTGCTAATACACTTGGCACAAAATTACATAAGCCCACTGTAATGCCCCTCACCTCGTCGTCCATTAGATTGGTGTTTGCTTAGATTTTGTGATAGTGTCTTAGATCGTAGATGATGGATCTCTTGTTATCTTGTTACTTCATTATGAACCTGATTGTTATGATAACAATTGTTGATGTTGGATTCTGTTATTTTATGCTTTAGAATTTGATAAATAAACTAGATGTTACAGATGTTTGATGTTAATTGCGATATTGGATTGTAAGAGGATTGAATGTTTTATGTTGTTGATTAATATTAGATACCTTGTTCAACATAGTTAATCGTTTATTCATAAACGTGAATGGAACAGTGTTGTATTACTCGCTCTCGAGTACCCTACACCATTGCGATTTCCATTCACTATAGGACTGCATGTGGATATATATATTTTGTTATGCTTAACCGTGCGTTGTTGCAAGAATGCAGGTACTAGGCATCGACTCCACCTGATTACAGGTCTGAGCATGCCTTCGCCAATGGATTAGTTGTTTGGAGTTAACGTGAGGTCCCATGTCAGTGTGGTCTGGTTGTCAGTTTATCCTTTTGGTCATTGTCGGTCATTCGATCATGATTTGCGGACAAGTAATATTGCACCTTGGAGTCTAACTGGGTTAGAAAGTGTCTAAGTGTGTAAGGTGTCGTTGTGCTTTAATTAGAATCATTATACGGAAATTATAATGTTGATAATTAAATATATTTATAAAAGATAATATTGTGTCAATAGTTGTTAATTATTGTTGTAAATAAATTATTATTTTATTAGAAGTATAGTTGTTAAATATAGATTGTAAGAAATTTTGTATTATTTAATATAATATTATTTGCAATAAATATTTAAATAAATAAAATAGTTGTAAGTTATGTTGTAATTTGTGATTTACAACTAAATTAATAAAATAAATTAATATATAGTTGTACAATTATAGATAGTTGTAATGTTATAACTTTATTAAATAAAATATGCTTGGTCGGCTATAAAGTAATTAAATGTGGTCAGAATTGTGTGTTAATATTTAAAAAGAGTAACCTCTTGGGATTATTAAATTAAATAAAAGTCTATCTCGAGGAGGGAGAAGCACGGGATCGCGTGCCGAGTTCCTTGGACGATAGAAGGGATTGTGTTATAAAAGAAAAGCTTGTTGAGGCAAAGAGGACAGCATTGCAGGTAGAGAAAAAGTGAAGAAGACCAGGAAAAGGCTTGGACTGCAGCAGTTGAACCGGAATTGTCGAATCGGCATCGCAACCAGGTTCCATTAGAGGTTTAATTTATTCTTCTGCTTCTCTTTCTGAATCTGCAAATGTTGTTGGTTGTTTAATCTCCCAAATGATTTGTTTTAAATTTATGCTTAAAGATATGATCCAATCTGCAATCGATTTGTATTCTGAGTTTTCGTCGTCAAATCTTAAACCCGAGTGCTCATGTCTATAGATTGTCCTCTCTACGTTTAAACCGTAACATCTTTTAGGGCTTTAAATTATTTTTTTTGGCTCAAAAGTTCGTTCTTCAAAATTGCCTTCCTTCCACTGCAATTGCCGAATCATTCTGTCATCCGTGCAATCAATCATTTCGATGGTCTTCTTCATTTTAATGAGGATGTAATCCGGCAATTCCTCTTTTTTTTGTAATCTCAGACCAGCAAATAATATTCTGTCAATCTCAATTGTCACTAGGGATTCTCTCTGAAAGTGAAAACCCCTGCGATTTACAGATTTTCATTCTTCTAGGGTTTAAGGTAGTTTGCTGGACCCCTGGGATTTACGCTAGTCCGTTAAAATTTTGATTCAAGGGCAACAAGTTTTGAAGAAAGAATGAAGGAAAATATGAAGCGAAAGAGAGAGGATGACGACGAAGAAGAACAAGTAGTGGCAGGTTTGGGAGCCGCCTGTCCTCCAGCTAACAACAATAGCGATGGAGGAGTTGTTTTTGTGCTGTTGAAGGCATCTCTCGAGGTTGGCAAAGTCGGCAAGATATACCAGTTGTTGAACTGCGATGACCATGTCCATTTTCTGCAAAGGAACAAATAGAATCCAGCAGCATATCGATCTGATATTGTTCACCTCTAGGAAGGACAAAAATCTACAATATTGTATTTCTTCTCCACCCCGATCCGATACAGGCGCCATGCCTTGTGCATCTTCTTCTTTTTCTGCTCCTCATTCTAGCTAAAGATCCCCGATGTCAGGCCATTCTCAGGTTCAATAGGGACCGAGTCAATGGTGTCGGCTACCACTAAGTAAATCTCCCTGCGTATAAACTTGTTGGCATTCATCACCCCCCAGAGTCGGGCCCCAACAACCTGCACCTAGATTTCAAAGAAGTGCTTGAGAACTTCACCATCGTGGAGGTGACCCTAACCCGAAAAGTTTCTTCCAATCACGTTCAGGATTGCTATGTGTTTCTTCACTTACGCCTGTGGCAAGAGGTATCCAATTTGCACAGCCAGAGTCTCCAATGGTGGATCACCATTGTCCACCAAATCACACCTATAGATTACTCTGAAAGTCTCCATCACATCCGAACATGAAATTTTACTTTCCCCGTTTAATATTTAAGGTGAAGGCAGCCTTCCTGAGTGGGCCGAGGGAGATGTGATCAATCTCCCATGCATTGAAAAGCCGAACACCAGATATGGAAGATCGACATTTGGTCAAGTCAAGGCTTCTAGAATTGTGGTGAAAGGTAGACAAATCCATCTATACCTGCCACCTGGATCATTCATGTGACACGCCTGCCACCAAACCAGGTTCACTTCTGATGATAGTTATCACATTAAATGTGTAGAAGGAGCAAAAGAATGCACAAAACACAAAAATATTAAACACTCAGAACTAACTAAACATCTAGAATATCAATGCTTGGTGTTTTTCTATTTAAAGCTTGTATCCAACAATTGAAACGATTAGCGTCCTTGCCATAATAGATAGGTTTTACAGAGCACGGAGTTACTTCGTCAAGTTTACGAGGTATTGAAGGCTGTAAATAAAGTTGGGATGGAAACTGAACAACAGAAATTTGCATGTGGAATCTCTAGAAACCATGGCAGTGGAAGTAACAGCATGAAGGAGCCCGAGGAAGTAACTAACAGTAATACTCAAGGCAAAGAGAAAAACTCTGCTGCTGAGCCACCAAAGGGTCGCCTAGGCCACCCTAGTGGATCAAAAAATAAGCCAAAAATATAACAATCAATCACCAGAAGCCAATGAAGATTAATGTTCTGGAATTTGCAGCAGGTTCTGATGTGCTCGAATGTTTAACTCAATACTGCAAGAGGCATGACATAGATTTGGCTGTTTTTGGAGCCTCTGGAACTGTGGGCAGTGCGGCAATTTATCAGTCTAGGAGGCAGCTTCAATTCTTCTCTATCCCAAATGAAATAATATCCCTGTCTGGATACTATTCTGCTTCCTTTTCTTCTTTGACTGTAATGCTTGGTAGCTCTCAGCTCAGAGTTGAACAAGGATTTGTTGGCAGCACGCTTTCTGGTTGCCGGTTTGTTGCAGGTGATGCTGTTTATGTTACTGTTACCCCTTTTGTTAATCCATCCTATCATAAGATTAATTATAATGGAGAAGATGAAAGTAGCAATAGCATTGTCTATACTGCTTCTAGTCCCCATCATTCCCAGCATCCACGTGAAATGGTTAAAGGGCACGGTTCATCTTTGGGTGCATCACCCATGATTACTCCTTTGCCAAATACAGTCAATACTACCCTTCTCGAAAATGTTCCTCAAATGGCTATTGAGATGCTTTTGTGAATTGTCACCAATATGGAATTCATATGCAAAGACTAATAGCAATTGGGACGGGTTTGTCTACAGACAATCTCAATGGGTGTCTGCTTGCAATTTTATCCAGTGCTTTTATAGGGGCAAGCTTTATTATTAAAAAAAAAAGGGCCTGAAACGTGCTGGGGCAACCAGGTCTGTATGCCTTCCTGTGTGTTGACATTGGTTTTAATATGGGTTCTTCATTTCGTTAAGATAATGGTTTAAGGAGTAGGTATATTATTATTGTATTGGAATTTGATTTAAAGGTATTAGATAATTAGTTAGTGTGATTTGAAATTGTATGAAATGGTCAAGGTGTAAGTTGTTAAGGGTTCATTTCCAGAGGCCAAGGTTGTTGTGTTTTGACTTCATGTAATGTGTTGTTAAGTGTCCTGAGTTATTGAAGTCTTGTCGCCTTTTGTCATGTATAAGGAATTTGGTTATGGTATTGTGAGAGAATGTAAATGTTCTAAATGCATCATGATGTGTAGAAAGGCTCTTCATGAATGTTGTGATTTATCTATTTATTTGTTTGGGATGTTGTGTTGGATTAGACAATGGGGAGACATCGGTATTCGTGAAAAAGTATTTTCCTTATGAGTTACTTCATTGGAAGCCATGGAAAATGTATTAAGAGTATGTCCTTGTAATTGAGATGATATGCAAGAAGGTGAATGCCTTGCATCATTACATATATATGTTCATATCAGATTAATGGTTATGCAAGATGGTTAATGCCTTGCATGGTTTATGTATCATCGTCGTCATGATGATGTTTGCTATGTTTGTTGAGTAGGGTCTTCTAGATGCAGGTAGGGGAGTGGCTTTCAACGTGGGGCCGACGCCCAAAGTGGCAGTTAGGATAACCCGTTGGAAGTAGATTAATCAAGTGATAACCTAAATAATGAATTAGGGGGTTGGGTAGTTAAGCACACTAAACAAGATAAGTGGATGCCTCACTCATGGCTCAAGTGCTTGTTTAGGCTTGAGATGAGATGAGAAGGCCTGGAATGGCAAGATCAACTACTTTGTCCTCATGAAAGGTATGTTGATTTCCGCATGAGCGTTGTATGGGGGTCAGGAGTCGGGAGAGGCTACCAGGACAACCCAAGATGGGGGCCGGGGCCTAGGAAGGCTTGCCAGGACAACCCATGACAAGCCATGTGATGACACTTCTCCCTACTGCAGCCTAGCATTCCCTAGTTGTACTCTCCCCATTCGTTATGTTTTGCCTCTGGAAGTTAAGTTGTGTTGTGTTGTCTATGTTATTGCCATGAGTTGTATTGGCGTTTGGTCATCCTCTGTTCATGTTAGTCTCTGTCTACCTGACTATCATTGTTTGGGACCTCATCTTAACTCCTAGCTCGGGGGGTGGACCTTAGGGTTCCACATGGTCGGGTGGAAGAGCTATTTTATCCATTGGTTATTCTTGTCAAGATCATATGCAGAAAAAGATTTATTCCAGTTTTCAGATAATTGTACTTGTACCAATGATGAAGATGTATGTGTAATTTTGTACCAGATTTGTGTAACTGATCATTCATAATGTAATGATGTACTTATATGAAAGCATTTCAGTTATGTTTTTGATCATGTAGATTGTATTATTTGACGATATGAAATGAATATGATTATGTTATTTAATTGTGCTTTGGATTCAGATTAGTTACTGATGAATGTTAAATTATGTTAATTGATTTGTAAAGTATTGCAGCCTTGTACCCTTAGAGAATATGTTGTAATTAGTTATGTTAACATTACTTGTTATCTTAATCATTTAAAAAAAAAAAAAATGTTCCTGTTTCATGTAGTATAAATGTGTATTTCTTTCTAGGACTTAACAACCCGACCTCAAATTTTAAACCCAACCAAACTATCTTGTCCCTCCAATGACATCCACTTTCATAGGACCACCTCCTTCTATGTGTGATCCCTTCTTAAGGACATATCTCGAAAAATCTAAAAACAGTCTTTAGACCATGCAATCTAAAGCATCATTTTTCCTTGACCACTCCCTAACCTTCCTAAATTTAAAGGAGAAGGGGATACCATTCCCACATAAATTCTTATGCCACTACTATCTAAGAACTCCTTCCTTGGGATGTATTAGTCACTTAGATCTTTACAAAATTTCTAGAGGAAACTACTCTTGAGTGGTACTCCCAATTTATTGAGGGCTTGATTCATTCATTTTGACATCTCATTAGGGAGTTTGTGGTAGCCTTTGACATGAACAAGTTGGTCAAAACTAGAATTAGGGAATTCTTAAATGTAAAACAAGATAATAAGTAGTCTACAACCCATTTCCAACCTAGTGGAGACAAGTCTTATACTCCTTGACTAGCGTGTCTCATATGGACCATCACAAATTATGCAATATTTTCTTGCAGACCCTAAATATGGACACACAAGAGAAGGTCTAGAATCCCCTATACAAGTATTATGAAGAGGCTTTAGAAAGTGCTCTCTAGATTGATCAAAACTGCTATCAATAATGATAAGAAAACTTGTGGAAGTAATGGAAGGTTAGTCACTCAAGGGTAAAACAATAATCAAAATTTAAATAAACATAATCCTTTAGCACGCAAAGTTCCAAAAAGCAATAGAAGTGTCAAGATGGATGGAGTTATAAATGCCCCACCTATTAAGAATAATAATGATAATAATAATAACCACAACTATAATAATAGTAATTGCACTAAACAATAATTACTCAAATTGAGGAAATCAAAATGCCCATGCAATGGCCAATAATATTGACTATCCTCCTATAAATGACTATCCACCGAAGAACAATTATTATCAAAGGGACAATAGACCACAAGACAACTAGTCCTTTGATAATAACAAATATGACCCCTATTGTAGACTTAGGGAACAATCCAAAAAAATTCCCTATTGTAGACCTAGGGAACGATCCCAAAAAATTGTTCTTCCCATAAAACTATGTGACGTGCAATATAGAAACTTGTAGAGACCACAACCAATTTATCTTGAAGCTCCTTGGGGAATAACATGTCTTTATATTTATATGTTCCTCCATCCTTAAAACATTCCAAACAATAAAAATAATCAAGGGCCCATCGCCAGCCAAAATTTAAACTTGAGAATTTACCAAAACCTCTTCCCACCTCATCAACATAACAACACAATGCAACCTAGTTCCTCTAATATAGCATAATGGACAAAGGTGGGAAGGGGTTTTGCTAAATATGGTTAAGAAATACATGACTAAAAATATAGATAGAATACTAATTGAATATGAGTTGTCCACAAATAAGATTGTGATACCAGAGCCTACACCACTAATCATTTGTTTATGAAAGAAAGAGAAATCTAGGAAAATAATCAAATACCAAGAAATTTCTATATTAAAAAAGGGAGCAAGATTGAAGGAATTTACTATTGCTTCCATGAAGGCAACCACAAAGATATCCAATTTATTAAAAAGTGATGTACCACAAAAATTTTCCTTTGATGCATGTTTAGCATAGCCTTAAACTCTTGTTTAAAACTTGTAACCATTCCTTTTTAAGAAGACACCAACATGTATATTGTCAAACTTCTTATTTATAGTGAAGAGAAAGAACCTAAGCTCATATGAGAACTAGAAACAGAACCAAAAGTTACCCCATTACAAGATAATCTTTGGACCCTTCATTTTGATAGGGCTAGGTGTAAGATAGGATTTGAGGCTAGAGTAATTATCACCTCTCTATAAAGGAAAATCCTACCCTTCACTTTTTGTCTCTTCTTCTACACTAAAAATATCACTGATAACAAGGCACTCTTCTTAGAAATCAAGTTGGCATTGAGGTTGGGTGCCAAGAATATCTTATATTTCAACAATTCTCAATTGGTTGTAAAGCAAGATTCTAAAAATTATAAAACTAGATAGGAACGACTATGACCAACACTTCGATTATTCTTCCACACAAGACATCCTTAGAGAAGACAATCAAATTCTTGATTCAATGGCCACCTCATCTATAATGTTTTCACCTCGCACATGGTTACAAAACTCAAAGTTCATGATAGCACTTTGAAGCTAACCATTGATGTAAAGGAGTAATCTTTCGCATGTCCTTAGATATGTAGAAATTATAGCAAAACCCTTCACATAAAAATATTCAAAAAATGACAAAGCCATATTATAATACCTTCATACTTATAAGGGTCTCCCATGAGCTTCTCATAAGAAAAGATACGCATTAATACCTCATCTAAATGTCTACTTTCACTACAACAAATCCATGTGATTAGCTCCCTTTTTTGCTCCATTTTTTGCTTCCACCCATTGTTTTAATGTATTTTTCTCCATTTTTTGAAAAAGTTGGTGTTATTTATCAGGATGGTGCTGTTATTGGCATTTTTTGCACCAACCAGAACAAGTCGACACTAAATTAGGCGCTAATTAGCACCTAACTTAGAGTTTATTTTAGCGCCTACTTTAGCTCCTATGATAGTGCCTAATTTAGTGCCACATTTGACGCCGGATTTAACGCTTGTTTTAGCAACCGTGTTAACGCTTGATGTAGCACCTAAATGTAGCGCCTGATGCAGCACCTAATTTATGGTTACTTGGGTTTAGGAGTATTATTTAGGGTTTATGGTTTTGGGATTAGGGGTTAAGGTTTAGAGGTTTAGGGTTTAGGGTTTAGAGAGAGATAGAGGACCAATAGGGAGATATAGAGGAGACTGAGGGGAGAGATAGGGAGATAGAGAGTGAGAGACATGGCCAGAGACATAGGGAGAGAGATTGAGAGGTAGAGGGACAAAACCGATAGGGAGAGAGGGAAGAGATAGGGAGATAGAGGTTTAGGGTTTAGGGGCATTATTTAGGTTTAAGGTTTATTGTTTAGGGGTTAGGGGTTCAGGTACTTAGAGGTTTAGGGTTTAGGGTTTATAGAGAGAGGAATGATAGGGAGACATAGAGGAGACTATGGAGAGAGATAGGGAGATAGAGAGTGAGGCACATGCACATGGCTAGGGACATAGGGAGAGAGATTGAGAGGTAGAGGGATGATAGAGATAGGGAGATAGGGGATAGATAAGGAGATAGAGGTTTAGAGTTGCTTGGATTTAGGGTTTATGGGTTTGGGGTTTAGGGTTGCTTAGGTTTGGAGATATCTAGAGAGAGAGACGAGACAAATAGGGAGAGATATTATAGGCTGAGACATAGGGGAGAGATAGGGAGATAGACTACTAGAGTGAGCGAGATATATATCCTGTAGAGAGATAGGGAGAAGGATTGAGAGCCAGTAGAGGGACAATATTAGAGATAGGGAGATATATAGGGGTTTAGGGTTTCTCGGGTTTAGGGTTTAGGGGTTAAGGTTTAGAAGCATTATTTAGGGTTTAGGGTTTAGGGTTTAGTGTTTAGAGAGAGGACTAATAGCTGGGAGATATAGAGAGTGAGGTATATGACCAGAGACATAGCCAGAAGAGATTATAGGGATATATATGGAGAGTGAGGGACATGGCCAGAGACACAGGGAGAGAGATTGAGCGGTAGAGGAATGATAGAGATAGAGAGATAGGGAGATAGAGGTTTAGGGTTGCTTGGGTTTAGTGTTTAGGGTTTAGGGGTTTGGGGTTTAGGGTTTAGGATTTAGGGGTTAATTAGGGTTTCTCAGGTTTAGGGTTTATGGGTTAGGGGTTAGGGTTTAGGGGCATTAATTATTTAAGGCTTAGAGGTTTAGGGTTAACGGTTGCATGTCAAAAGAAGTCTCTCTCTCTCTAAATCCCTCAACCCTAAATAATGCCCCTAATCCCTAACCCCTAACCCCTAACCCCTAAACCCTAAACCTCTATCTCCCTATCTCTCCCTTATCTCACTCTCTCTAGCTATCATCCCTCTACTTCTCAATCTCTCTCTATCTCTCTAGATCGACATCTCACTCACTCTCTATCTCCCTATCTCTCGCTCTACTATCTCCTCTAATATCTCTCCCAATCTATCTCCTCTCTCTCTACGTACCTATCTATCTCTCCCTATCTCTTGCCTGTCTCTCTATCTCCCTATCTCTCTAGTGATCACTCTCTATCTCCCTATCTCTCCCCTATGTCTCCTCTATCTCTCTCTATGATCTGTGTCCTCTTTATCTCTATCTACCTAGCTATCTCTCCCTATCTCTCATTGATCTCTTGCCTCTCTCCCCTATCATTCCTATATCTTCCTATCTAGTCACCCTTCTATTAATTCTCCCTCTCCCTTATCGATGAAGGAATTAATGAACAAGAAAACTTATAGGACTCTCTCTCTCTCTATCCATCTCCCTTATCAACAAAGCAAATGGAAACAAGAAAACTATGACATGATTAAAAGAGGGATGATGATATAAATTGGCAGCCAGATGAAATGGAAACAAGATGATAAAACTAAAGTTCATTGGATGGGAAGAAAGATGAGAGGAGAGGTGGAAAATAGTGAAATAGGGAAAAATTGGTGGGATCTAAAGGAAAATTTGAAAGAAAAAGGAAAACTAGGAAAGCTAGGAAAAGGATTTAACTAGCTAGGAGCTGGTAGATAATATATAGGTCAGAGAGAGAGAGTTAGGGTTAGAGGTCAGGTTTTAGGGGCATTATTTAGCATTTATGAGTTTAGCATTGCTCAATTTTAGGGTTTAGAGTTTACTAGGGTTTAGGGTTTATGGTTTAGGGGCATTATTTAGGGTTCAGGGTTTATGGTTCAGGGGTTAAGGTTTAGAGGTTTAGGGTTTAGTGTTTAGAGAGAAGACCAATAGGGAGATATAGAGAGTGAGGGACATGGCCAGAGACATAGGGAGAGATATTTAGAGGTAGAGGAATGATAGAGATAGGGCTAGATAGGGAGATAGGGAGATAGAGGTTTAGGGTTGCTTGGGTTTAGGGGTTTGCGGTTTAGGATTTAGGGGTTTAGGGTTTATGGCAGGTCAGGGTCGAGTTAGGGCTTAGGGGCATTATTTATGGTTTATGGTTTAGGGGTTAGGGGTTGTAAGGAAATGAGTGCAACTTAGAATGAACATCTAAGAATAGTGGTGTCTTCGGTAACTTTAAATTTCATTATATTGCCTCAAAAACACTCACAACTATGCCACAAAGAGGAATCAGACAGTTCATTTCCAACGTTAACCCTTAGAGGAAAGTACAAGAAACATTAACAAGTTTCAACAACAAGCATTATACAATTTCAATAACATAACCATTAAACATAAAAGATGAAATAGAAGAGATGAACACAGATTTACGTGGGGAAAACCCTTTCGGGTAAAAAACCCCACACTCCAAAAGACCAGATCGCCATTGTATTATTCAACAACAAATAATACAGTTAGAATACAATTTAGGCACTAAGCCCTTTCATGGAGATTAACATCCTATTCCATCTAGAGATTATTTGACAGTCACTCCTCTTCTCTCTATCTATCTCTCATCACACTATCCTCTATTACCATAACGGACCAAACAGTTACAAAAGGAAACTGTTCAATTGACAATATTTGTGATATGCATTACCAATACAATGTTGGCTTTTCTATCCTTCTGCCATGTCAAGGAGGCCATGTCACTACTGTCAAACCATTCCCAGCACCCTAGCTCATAATTGTTTCCATGACTGTTCAGATTTGTGAGACCTCAATAGTACCACATGCACTAGTCGACAGTCACTTTTACAGTTTATGCACACGATTACAAGATAGTTAACCATCGACACTTTTGTTGCCAACGAGACCAATAGTCTATAGCTAACGACCATCGAGAAGACCCTGGTCAATGTTGCATCAAAGTGACCACAACTAGCGGAGTGACTTTTCCAAACAGTGTCGATAGTTATAATCTTGCCGATCCATAACCTCAATAGGAAAGACACAAACCATCAAAATGACCTTTCAAAGCCAAACTGACAACTATTGTTATGCTAATACAGAGCCTTCATCAGAGTGACACAAAGTGCTGGAGAGAGTCATAGTGACATGTCAGGTCTCGCCGATGTCAACCTTCATTAGAGTAACACGAAGACCCTATGAGACTCTTACCAAAGTGTCATGTCCCACCGATGCCAAGCCTTTGTCAGAGAGACACAAAGCACTGGAGAGACAACTTCCAGTCACGTTGATCTCACAAGTCACGCTGATACACTACACCAAGCCTGTCAGTCCATCGTTGGGACAAGAACCTTAGTCCCATTGAAATGATCAACACTCACCGATGCCTGTAAATCTAAGACACATGTACTCAACAGTCTACATTTTGACACCTTTAATATGATTTTGAGTCAAATAGGTTCAATAAATGTTAAACTTGATGAGGAAGACAAATGTATCTTCTCACTTTTTTCTTTACCCAAAAATTAGGAGAACATAATGCTTGTTATAAATGGTAGTGTTGCAAAGGTGACTATGGAATCCTTTATTGTTACAATGCTCAATGGAGATATGAGGAGAAAGTTCAATGATGAAGGTTCTAAGGATGCCTTGCATGTTCTGCAAAGGCCTAAGGACAAAAGTGGATCTAAAGGGGAATGGTATAAATATCAATCCAAGTCAAGGGGAAAATCTAGAATCCCTAGGAAGATAAGAGTAAAGTTTTGGAAATATGGAAAAAGAGGACAACTGAAGAAGGAATGCAAAAAATTAGTTAATCACTGCCACAATCTCATGATCATTATTCTAGTAGAAAATCCTAGTTTTCGTTCTTTTTCATAATGCATTAGTTAATCACACACTTCACATTTGACATCATGATAAAAAGATCAAATAAGTTTTGTATTTCTTCTCAACTATTTCATTTCTCTATCTTAATTACTTAATATCTCAATATTTTATTCTACTCTCAACTCCTTGTACTTTAAAGTTTAATTAAATCTAGGATTGAACTTAAATCTTCTATTATAGGGTATGATTTATTTCCCTACATTTTTTTGAACTCGCAATTTCCATGCCTATGTTTAGGATAAAAAAAGATTGATTTTTTATTTTGAGATTTTTGTGGTTTGCATTTGTTGGAAACAACCCAATGCCTTTAATTTTGCATTCCTAAGAAACATCTAGGATCCTTATGTCCCCTTCAACAAAGTACTAGGTCAAACCCTCACCTTGCAAACATGACTACCTCTTTCTCCTACTTCCTATGATGATCCCATGTTGCATTCTAATGATGAAGAAGAATATTATGATCATGATGTCTTTATTAAAAGTGTTGAAAATGAATAGAAACATGAGATCGTTGATAAATTGAAATATTTGTGCAATCAATTAGCTAATATAGATGATAATATGTCCACTTCATATTTCATTGATGGTCTTACTCAAGTGCTTATCACAAGATAACATGGCATAGATACAATTAAGGATATATATGAAAAATAATTAAAGATAAACAAATTTAATTAACATTATTGCCAACAATTCATACCAAATATTGAACAATTTAAGGATATTGCAATAGGTAATTTGTCAACAATTGAACAATCCATTTAAT
The DNA here is from genome assembly GCA_027924645.1 of Cunninghamia lanceolata. Taxonomy (NCBI): domain Eukaryota; kingdom Viridiplantae; phylum Streptophyta; class Pinopsida; order Cupressales; family Cupressaceae; genus Cunninghamia; species Cunninghamia lanceolata. The sequence goes on along the minus strand of BSBN01000163.1, from coordinate 3,144,826 downwards.
TAACATTATTGCCAACAATTTAATCATCCTTTTTTAAACATGGATTGCAAATAATTCTAAAAATTTAGAAGTCTTGGTCATTAACTTTATTTTCTGCTACAATGTCATCCAGTGTATCATTGTCAATGTTCATATGTTCTTTCAAGTATTTAATATTATCATCCTCGTCTTGACCTCCATCATCTTCATCATCATTGAAATCTAACTGTAGACCATCTATATTGTTACTAGATGTATTTGGATCATCATTTTGTATACCATCCATACTGTTGTCTTCCATAACATCATCCAACTCTGGATTGTTGTCTTCTTGTTCTTGGACATAACCATCTTCAACATCATCATGGATGTCAATTTCTTTGATGTTCTCTAATCCTTCTCTCTCATTTTGTTGGCCATCATTGTTTTGCTCAGTATCCACTAATGCATCATCAAATACATGTCTTAATCTTGGATCATAATGTATGACAAATATCCATTTCGGGTCCAAAATATCTTCATAGAAAACTACCTGCACATGAACAATATACATATATTAGATGTATGGTATAACAATTTTATTGATTAATAAACACATGTATATATTAGCAATAAACTGTGAATTAATAGATTAATGATCACTACCACTTCTTGTTTGAGTTAAAGAAATACCTGTTCACAATGAATTGGTAGAACATAAGGCTCCTTATCCTCCGATAGGAAACATGAGGAATCTATAGAAAACAATCCACTATGGGTATCATGTCTTCGTGTCCTCTCAAATGCTTCATACCATCTACACTTAAAAATACAACATTTAAAAGAGCGGTAATCCAACTCAATAATTTCTCGTATTTTCCAAACATATTGTAGATTCCCTTCAATTATATTCTTATCTTTTGAGCTTGATCAACTGGATTGCTTGAATTCAACCATGATGCCACAATCGAAGGATTGTCTCTTTACATCTACACTTTCTACACGATAATGTCGACCATATGCCCACATTGTTGGATATTTCCTCACCTGTGAAAGAACATTTATTTCAGTGAAAACAAATATAATGATGAATATTAAAATAGTTAATAGTGTCAAAGCTATAAGGAAACAACATTTTGTAAAATTCCAAATGTGCCTTTCTTTCACATCCTTTAGACATGATTTCATCTTTTGTTATGTTTGAATCTATACTTGCATCTTCTATTTGATTTTGAATTTGTTTAGTAACCCATTCTAGTGTGCAATCTTTGCCCCATTCCCCAAGCAGATCAGTGGGAAGTGAAGTATTCCTTGGGTTTGATCTCTTAAATTGTCTCCTTGCTTCTAACACTTCTTCTCTCTTTTTATCATATAGATCAATCCATTTATTCATAAAGTCCATGTGGTACAGAATGAACTTGTTGAGTATAGCACTTTCATCTACACCTATTACATGTCAACATGTTTATTTCAAACTCCAAATGTCATGTTGTTAATTTGACAAATAAATTACAGAGTAAATTAATGATTGCAAGAAAAAAAACCACACTGATCATGAATTTACTACTAATTTCTACTTGAACACCATTAGATTGTGGTTTTTCACCATCAATAATATCTGATGCTCATTCTTCATCCCAGAAGCATGGCCCATCTTCAAAATCCTTACCAAGGAATTCACGCAGGAAGAAAAATGCTTCATTCAATACATACCCTTCAGCCATGCAACCCTCTGGATGTGCCTTTTGTCGGACATATCTTTTTAGAGTTTTCATATACCTCTCAAAGAAAAACATCCACCTCGTTGATATGACACCTACCAATTCAATGTCAACGACTAGGTGTATAAGTAAATGGACTTATAGGTCCATGAAACTTGTAGGGAGCTCCTTCTCAAATACACATACAATTTCTGCAATTTCCTTCTTCCATTTTTGCACTTCACATTCGTCGATCTCCTTCAAGGTCACCCACCTAATATAAGAATAGTAAATTAGTATGAACCTTTAGTCAAAAATTAATATGCAATATAATATATCTATCTCTCACACATTAACCACATACCTTGTAAATGCTGACAATCGACTTATGGCATTCCTTAAGTCAACTGTAAGATAGGAATCCCCCCTAATTGCCAATGGCGTGATATGCTATGAAACACATTTATGAAAAGGTCATTAGTAATTTTTTCTCACACAACATAATGTTATCAAAATATATTTAGTACTTAATCAATGTTACCAGTAAATGTTAAATGATGATACATAATACCTTCATAAAATTATGAAAATCATGTGTTTTAAATCCTATGATATGTCCATCAACTGTAAAAGCTTTAGCCAATGATGACCCATAGCTAGTAGGTGTCCTTACTGAACGGATGACATTTTTTAGATGGTCTAGCTCTTTTTTAAAAAAAAATCCATGGAGCTTTTGCATATGTTTCATTTTCCTTATTTGGCCACAAATGTTTTCTATCAATTTTGGTACGTGAAAGAGCAATATCTCTCCCCAAAGACAAGGTGTCCTTCTCTTTGCCTGATATATGTTGAAATATAGAATCTAGGACATTTTTGAAGACATGCATAGGATCTAATAGGTGAGATAATAATAGATCCTTTCAGTAAGGGAGCTTATAAAATATGGATTTCCTTTTCATTCCTTCTAGCTATTAACTACAACTTGTTCTGGTTCTTCAATTGAATCACCCCGATCAAAAAAAATCCTCCCAACCTTTCAATTCAGCATCTTCATACTTCTTAAACCAATCACCTAGACCCATAATCATGGGAGGGCCTCTATTTTCAACTTTTCCATCAAACTGATTCTATTAGATTCAGGACAGACAATTGAGAGGGGGGGTGAATCAGTTGTCAAAAACTTTCTTTCAGTTACACACTTAAATCCTTCTTGTGATTTTGCAGCATATCAATAAATCAATCATGGAAACATAATGCATTAAATCAAGAGAAGAAAACACATCAACACATAAGACACCAAGATTTTGACGTGGAAAACCCAGTTAAGGGAAAAACCACGGGGTGATTAACCCAAGATTATATTCTCTGTTAGAAGAATAAAAAGAACAAAATGGCACATGCCAATTAGGGCTCACTACCCGAGTACACTGCTCACAAGAGGCTCACTACCTACAATAGACTCACTGTCTACAGAATAATAAGTATCACATACTTGAACTAGAGAATAGCATCTTCACCATGCTTGAATCAGTTCCATTTAAGCCCAAAACTTCTACTCTGCCTTTCGCTCTCTTCTTCTCTACCACACTTACATCTCCACAAGACACACTTTGAAATGACTTTACAATCCCTTATTTATACAAGGCATCGACTTAGGAATAATCATCTAAGTTGGCAAACATCTCCAAGAACATCCGTAAGATGTGTAATACATCCGGTCGGCCAGTCTCAGGAAGAACACCATCATCTGGAAGATATTCTTCAATTGCGAGCTCCAACTCCAATGCAGACCACCAACACAAACTGGACATGATCCAAAGACCTCCACAAGATTGCCTGAATCACCAAGAACATCCACACTTCATCTGCTTACTGAAATCCTTCTCTCCTTCATCTGGAACCTCAAGAACACAGTCTGTCACTACTATCACAAAGGAATAGATGCTTGTGGACCTTCTAACCATGAACCAATCAAGTTGATACTTGACAAAGACTTCCTCAACACTCCCTCAAATCTACAGAATAGGATAATGCATTTCTGGATCTTACTGGACCGATCTGTGTCACTCTGTCACCTCTGAACACCTATCGGAACCGGTTTTACTTGAATGGACACAACATCTTCAGATCTTCATGCAGACCTCTAAAATCTTTATTGGATCACTATAAGACACATATCTACAAACCCTTTAAACCGCATCCTCTTATCCTCATCTTATCTTAGACTTTTACCTTACTGTCTTCACTGTTCTTCTTTGTTCCTGATTAGGACTAATTTTCTTAATATCCTTAGCACTCAGTTCATCCAATCCTTTTCATCAATGCAACAGGAGTATTTTGACATCAATGACAACACCGGTTAGGCCCATACTTGCAATAATCTCCCCATTTTTCATTGATGGCAACATATGATGTGAAAAACTATTTTAACCATCAAGACAGAAACTTCTCTTTACTGTCACAACTCCCCCTATTAGAAACAACCATTCACATGTCTTCTCTTCCTTTACTGCTCCCCTTTTGATCATCAACCACTTATTTTTCACATATCTTCTCTCCCCCTTTGACATCAATGGCAAAGGGCTCATACTTGCAACTCTAACCCTTCAGAATCATACTAGCTGCTCCCCCTGAGTGGCAACTCCCTATCATCAATCCACACCACAAGATATGACTGTGATATCTACCAGACTGATGCACTCTAGTGCACCTTAGTTCATCACCAAAGGGGCAATAACCCCTAACTTCTCCCTAAGATACTCGAAAGAGTCCTTAGGTAGAGGTTTAGTGAAGATGTCTGCAATATGATCCTTGGATGGCACAAACTCCAATCTGATTTCATTCTTGTTCACTTGTTCTCTCAAAAAGTGAAACTTGATGGCTATATGTTGTCTTTGAATGCAGTACCAGATTCTTAGATATATTTATTGCACTTGAATTATCACAGAAGATTGTGATAGGCTTCTCATACTCCACTCTTATACCTCTTAGCATTTGCTTCATCCACAGAACTTGAGTGCAACTACCTGCTTCTGCAATAAATTCTACTTTTGCAGTGGACAGGGATATTGCCTCTTGTTTCTTGCTCAACCAAGAAACTAATCTCTTCCCCAAAAAGAATGCTCCACCACTGGGACTCTTCCGGTCATCCACATCTCTTGCCCAAGCCGCATCTGTATATGCATGAAGAGAGAAATTATGATCTCTGGGATACCACAATCCATACTCACTTGTTCCATTTAGATATCTAAAAATCCTCTTGATTGCCATGACATGAGATTCTCTAGGATCAGCTTGAAATCTAGCAACAAGACCCACAGCATTCATAATGTCAGGTCTAGTTTTAGTGAGATACAACAATCCTCCAATCATTGACCTGTACTTTTTCTGGTCAGCCTTAAGAGAGTCATCATCTTTGCCTAATTTACATCTGGTTGCCATGGGAGTATTCATTAGTTTTGAGTCTTCCATCCCAAATTTCTTCAACAATTCTTTCACATATTTGGTCTGAGAAATGAAGATTTCTTTCTTTGTTTGAGTGATTTGTAGACCCAAGAAGAAATTCATTTCCCCAAGCATGGACATCTCAAATTCACTTTTCATTTGATTTGCAAAAGTTTTACACATGCTATCTCTTCCTCCAAAAATGATATCATCAATAAACACTTCAATAATCAAGATGTTTTCATGATCAATTTTGAAATACAAATTACTGTCAGTAGTACCTTTGTTGAAACCAATGTTCAAAAGATGCTTATCCAATCTTTCATACCAGGCTCTTGGGGCTTGCTTTAGTCCATACAAGGCTTTCTTCAACTTGCAAACCATATCACCATGATCAGACAATTGAAATCCATCTGGTTGCTCAATGTATACTTCTTCCAAGTCACCATTTAGGAAGGTAGACTTGACATCCATCTGATATACTTTGAAGTCCTTGAAAGCAGCAAAAGCAAGAAATAATCTGACTGCTTCAATTCTTGCCACTGGAGCAAAAGTTTCTTCAAAATCAACTCCTTCTACTTGAGAGTAACCCTTGCAGACCAATCTGGCTTTATTTCTGATTACTTCACCAACTTCATTCAGTTTGTTCCGGAAGACCCATTTTGTTCCAATCACATTCTTGTTTCTAGGTCTGGGAACAAGATCCCAAGTGTGATTTTTCTCAATTTGCATCAGCTCTTCCTCCATTTCTTTAGTCTAGTTTTCATCATTGCAAGCTTCATTTACTGTCTTAGGTTCAATCTTTGAAATCAGACAATATTCATCTGAATCTTGAGCAATTCTCCTTGTTTGTACACCTTTGCTTTTATCACCTATGATCTAATCTTCAGAGTGATTCAGTCTTACATACTTGGGAACTTTGGGAGTGTCTTGTACTTCTAATTCTTGATCATTGAAACTCATCTCTTCTTCCTAATTTACCGAATTAGTTTGAATTTGAATTATAGAGAGGGCTTGGGCTCCTTGAATCAGAACATCATTTTGATCATCTTCATCATATTCATAAAACCTTGAGGGTTTTTCAATTCCCTCATCAACCTTCACATTTGTACTTTCTATAATCTTTCTCAGTCTCTTGTTATAACATCAATATGCTTTGCTTTGAGTAGAGTAACCCAAGAATATTCCTTCATCACTTCTTGCATCAAACTTGCCTAGATCTTCATCTCTTTTGATGTAACATTTGCTACCAAAAACTCTGAAATACCTCACAGTAGGAGTGATGTCAAACCAAAGTTCATAAGGAGTCTTACCGGTATTGCTTCTGATTTGAACTCGATTTAGAGTATAGACTGTAGTGCTGACAACTTCTCTCCAATAGATCTGAGGAACATTTGCTTCCATCATCATTGTCCTAGATGCTTCCTGGATTGTCCAGTTCTTTCTCTCCACTACTCCATTCTGTTGTGGAGTCCTAGGAGTAGACAACTGTCTCTTTATTCCATGTTTCTCACAGAATTCTATGAACTCACCGGATGTGAATTCTCCACCTCTATCAGACCTCAGACACTTTAATTTTAATCCGGTTTCATTCTCTACCATAGCCTTGAATATTTTGAATTTCTCTTTCAGAAAAGTTACCCACATCATCCGGGAGTAGTCATCAATTAGTAACATGAAGTATCTATCACCTTGCACACTCCTTATTCTTGTCGGACCACATAGATCAATGTGAACTAAGTCCAATATTCTGGTAGAAGATTGGTCTTTACTTTTGAATGAGACTCTGCTTTGTTTTCCCAACTGACATTCTTTGCACAAACTATTTGTAGGTTTCACCAGTTTTGGAAGATCTCTTATAGCCTAAGTATTGCTTATCTTGATGATATTATCAAAATTCACATGACACATCCTCCTATGTCATAGCCAACTCTGATCAACTTACACAAATAGACAACTTTTACCAGTACCAACTAAATGGAAGATATTACCTTTTGTCTAAGTACCGGATGCAATCTCTGTTTTAGAGCTTTCAAAGATCTTGCATTTTCCATTCTTGAATTGGAGATCATAGCCTTTATCCACCAACTGTCCAACACTGAGAAGATTGTGCTTCAATCCTTCAACATACAATACATTACTTGTTTTGTTCTTTCCATCAAAAGAAATAGTTCCTCTACCTCTGATTCTACCAGCAGAATTATCACCAAACTTTACCACTCCTCCTTCATACCTTTCCAAATCTAAGAACTTAGTTTTGTCACCTATCATATGGTGAGAGCATCCACTATCAATGACCCAATCATCCTTTTCTTCAACTTGGGCAGCCAGAGCTCTTTCTACAACTTTATGATTGACAGATTTAGAGGGCATTGGATCTTCTTCCTTGATGGCAATAAACACCCAATCATCTATTATTCCTTCATTATCATCCTCTTCATGAACATAGTAACAATTATTTTGGAACCTTGATCTGTTAGGATTTGGTCTTGAAAATCTTTCTGGACACTTTGAGGCAAAATGACCAATCTTATTGCAGTTAAAACACTTAAAAGGCAATTTCCCTTCATACTTACCGGATCCTCTTGGCAGTCTTTTTACAATAAGGGCTTCAAGCTAAGCAGTTTCAGTTTCCTCTTCTTCCAAGTCTTTTCTTGTTTTTTCATACCATGATAGTTTCCTTGAAGAGTTCTCTCCCAGATCAAACCTTTGTTTTCCTTTTACAGAAGCACTGGCTTTGAATGCTGATTTAGTCTTGGAGGGGCATATCCAAACTCGATCATTTCAAATGCAGCCAATTTACCAGCTAATTGATCTCTTGTGATAGTTGTATGGGCTCTGAATTCTTCAATGGTAGCAACCTTGATTTTATAAGAAGGAAGAGATCTAAGAATTTTGCCAACAATCTCATCTTCATCCAAGACTCCACCAGCACATCTAATTCCACAAACAAGCTCATTTACTCTTGGCATAAAAGTAGTGATATTTTCATCTTCTCTCATCTTCAGATTTTCAAATTTTCCTTTCAGACTTTGTAGCCTTCCACATTTAACATACTTGTCTCCTTCATGCAGAAGTTCCAATTTTTCCCAAATCTCAAAAGCAGTTGGTAGGTCAACAACATTTGAAAGCTCTGAATCAGATAATGCGCTTAGAAGGGCTTCTATAGTCCGTAGATTATTTTCAGCATCTGTGATTTCATTTGGGGCTTTCGAGCCACCCTGTGGAGGAGTATACTTAGTTGAAGCCATGGTCCAATACTGCATTCCCATACATTGCAAGTGACATTTCATGCGACTTTTCCAAAGATTAAAATTGGTTCCATCAAACTTCAGACTATCCTTCTTGTAGAATGACATCCTAGATCTCCTCAAGCGGTTAAGCTCTTTTAGAGGAACTTAGCTATGATACCAATTGTTAGATTCAGGACAGACAACTGAGAGGGGGGGTGAATCAGTTGTCAAAAACGTTCTTTCAGTTATACACTTAAATCCTTCTTGTGATTTCGCAGCATATCAATAAATCAATCATGGAAACATAATGTATTATATCAAGAGCAAAAATCACATCAACACATAAGACACCAAGATTTTGACGTGGAAAACCCAGTTAAGGGAAAAACCACGGGGTGATTAACCCAAGATTGTATTCTCTGTTAGAAGAATAAAAAGAACAAAATGGCACATGCCAATTAGGGCTCACTACCCGAGCACATTGCTCACAAGAGGCTCATTGCCTACAATAGACTCACTATCTACAGAATAATAAGTATCACATACTTGAACTAGAGAATAGCATCTTCACCATGCTTGAATCAATTCCATTTAAGCCCAAATCTTCTACTCTGCCTTTCACTCTCTTCCTCACTACCACACTTACATCTCCACAAGACATACTTTGAAATGATTTTACAATCCCTTATTTATACAAGGCATCGACTTAGGAATAATCATCTAAGTCGGCAAACATCTCCAAGAACATCTGCAAGATGTGTAATACATCCGATTGGCCAGTCTCAGGAAGAACACATCATTCGGAAGATATTCTTCAATTGCGAGCTCCAACTCCAATGCGGACCACCAACATGAATTGGACACGATCCAAAGACCTCCATAAGATTGCCTGAATCACCAAGAACATCCACACTTCATCTGCTTACTAAAGTCCTTCTCTCCTTCATCTGGAACCTCAAGAACATAGTCTGTCACTACTATCACAAAGGAATAGATGCTTGTGGACCTTCAAACCACAAACCAATCAATTTGATACTTCACAAAGACTTCCTCAACACTCCCTCAAATTTGTAGAATAGGATAATGCATTTCTGGATCTCACCGGACCTATTTGTGTCACTCTGTCACCTTTGAACACCTGCTGGAACCAGTTTTACTTGAACGGCCACAACTTCTTCAGATCTTCATACAGACCTCTAAAATCTTTATTGGATCACTGTAAGACACATATCTACAAACCCTTTAAACCGCATCCTCTAATCCTCATCTTATCTTAGACTTTTACCTTACTGTCTTCACTGTTCTTCTCTGTTCTTGATTAGGACTAATTTTCTCAATATCCTCAGCACTCAGTTCATCCAATCCTTTTCATCAATGCAACAGGAGTATGTTGACATCAATGACAACACCAGGTAGGCCCATACTTGCAACAGATTCTTCAGGCGATTTCTAAACTTATGATCTAGTGGTAGAAAAACCATGTTGTTTGCATAAATAAATTTATGTAGATCTTTAGAATACCGCCCTTGAAATTGTTCTACACATCTTGGACATGCAACTATCCCCTTTGTTTGAAGCCTTGCAATTCAATAAGTAATGTTAATAACATCAAAAAAATAGTATAAAACTAAGTATGAATGTTGGGATGAAAATAAATTATGAGTGTAAATATGTAAATTTTTATCTTACCAGAACAAACACCAAGTCCAGGGAAATCATGAATAGTCCAACATAGCACACCGTACAACATGAAGGACCTATTGGATGGGGGATGTGATATGTCATACATTCTTATGCCTTTTCATAACAGTTGCATCTCATCATTAAAAGTCGCAAGATAAACATCCATGTTTTTAACTTGATGTTTTCCTAGAACAATGAGAGTCATCGTAAGGTGCTCCTTTCTAACACTCATCCATGGGCGAATATTGTATACTATCAATCTGACTGGCCAAACACTATAATTTGAGCTTAGGAAATAGAATGGGCACACTCCAATTGCAAGACCAAAACTGATACTATGGGGTTCATCTTTGAATTTTCTTGGCCATTTTTCCTCTGTGTTTCATTGCTTTAGAGTTAGCCAAAATTCAAATGAATCCATCTTTACTCATGTTCTTTGCATGCCAGTCCATCATTTGTACAAGTGACTTGCAACAAAACATTCGTTGAAGTCTAGGTATAATTGGCATGTGATGTAAAACCTTCTTTGGAACTGTAGGACCTTGTACATCTATATGATATCTCTTCTCTTTGCATACAGGGCATTCTACCTTGTTTTGATATTCATCTCTGTATAAAATGCAATCATTTTTACATGAATGAATTTGCTTATATTCAATCCCCAACTCAACCAACAATAGACACGCCTCTCTAAAATTTGATGGCAACACATTATCTTCAGGGAATATTTTAGTTTTTAGTGCCCTGTAAGATTGCCAGAGATTAAATCAATTGAATGCTTTGACTTATGATGAACATGTTTGATATGTCAATCTATACTAGGACTATTTATATACAATATATGGTTTTAAAAACCCCTTAAAGAAATATAAACGAAGTTGATGAATGTTTACGAATTATGTACACCAATTAACAATTGCAAAGTAAGAAATAGATTTCAACTCATTTCAGTAGGGTAGTGAGTCCTTTGTCTGACCAACCAAATAGTGACTTGATTTCTAATAATATTAATGTGTATGCCAGTTTTGAGGTTCCACTTGCACCCAATTTGAACACGGGTGTCTTCGCTTCTTGCTTGATGGAGTCTTTCAGGTTGTTATCATCAACATTACGTTGGTGGTAATTACCCCTGCTATCATCTTTACTATCAACCATATGATCATTATTGTCATCATTGTTTTCATCCCCAAATAAATATGTAAGCATTTCATTCAATCCTTCTTCATACACTGTATTTTCACTATCATGATCATCATCATTAAGGCTAGGTGGCATGTCATCAGTGTATGCGGATCTCATCAGCTCTTCAAATTTCTCAGTTGGTAGTATTCTCTTCAATAATGCTCTTTTCACCCTAGTATTGTTTAAAGGATGGTTTGGATCATCCCGTCCAAATCTTAATAATCCAGTTGGATCTTGGGTATTAGTATGTGTTTCATCAACATCTTCTACCTATCAACAAACACAAGCATTATTTAATGTTTGGCGACAATTGGATAAATCATAAATGTATCAATTTCAAAGAAATATAATCAAATATGGATTAAAAAATAAAAATATTGGTTGTATGAACATATATACATCAATTGAATAATGGAACATTATTTTATAGACTACCTTTTTTATACAATAATTTAAATAAAACACAATTTGGACAACATAGTTTATAAAACATCAGTCCACACTCATTTATTATTCTTTGGTTTTCTACCCTTAAGAACATCCTTAGGGAGACCTTGTTCTTCCCTCTTCTTTCGCGCAGGAGTGCATTTTAAGAAGGGGTAATCAATCAATAACTCATCCCCAATGGTAAGGTCCATAATAGCCTCAACCATTATCAATCTATCAACCTCTCTTTCCATATCTCCATCTTTATCATTTATAACCTCAACAAATTGAAAATTTAGTCTTACAGTAGGGTCCCTTCCCTTACTACTATTTATAAATCCTGCAATATTTTTGTGTGTATGCACGTCTATTTATATACATAAGATGACCTCTATTCATTTCTTTTCCTCTTTCCAATTAGAGACGATGTGTATACATATTCAAATTTAGACCATATGCTAACATGCTAGGCTTATATTCTACTAGCCTTCTCCATTCACCACTGTAATATGATGGACCATAATATGGCATTAATCTCCTAGTGGTTTGTTCTGAATTGTTTCTATGTTTAGATCCCACATGTACATTTTGGACAATAAAGAGGCCTAGATTCGTTCCATGAATATTGGAGGGTTGTATCATGTAGCTGTATCCCCAAAATTGAAACACCTCGTACACTCTAGGTAGTTGTTGATCACTAGGCCAAGCGCAATATAGTCGACGATCAAATATCTCTTTATAAGTTGATCTCAAACTTAGGGGCAAGTCATCATCTCCATCACATTCATTCTCATAGGGTATGTAGTCCACCTTCCCCTTGTCTTTAAGCAAATTATACATCTTTAACCGGTTCTTGTTCTGTTGCTTGTTTTCATCAATTCCTCATCTTCCGAGCTGGTATATTGGCACATATTTTTGTTAGCTGTATCATCTGATAAATGATCATTGCCCTCTAGGCTGGAAGTCGGTGATCTAGGAAACTTTAAACCAAGAACTTTATCCTGCAAGTATCCATTAAGAAAAAAATTAGTTATTTAAATAATATAAAACAATGTTTAAACGAATTATACAGGTTATTTATATCAATTTGGAAAATTCCTTACCACAATTCCTATTGGATTTGAATCAATTGTAGGAGGCATACTACCGACTAGAAGCTCATCATATATGTAATGTCTTTGTACAATCACTCATTTGAATTGTTTCTTTCCACAACATACAGAACATCCACAAACAATAATTTTCTCAAAGTATTCACCCCATGTGCTATAGTCCTAACCAACCTCTTGTTCAGTGCAATCATTTGTTGTGTCTGCAGGATCCATTGTCATATCCTCTTCCACCCATTGTCGTCTACGTGATTTAACAGTTTTAGGTCCACGTCCACGTACATATATTTTTCATTTTGTAGTTGAATGCTCAGGCTCTGCATTTGCTCCAATCTCCATCTAAAATAATCAACAACATGCATTAATTTATGTCAAGATTGGATAATACATTATAAATTTCAATAATACTGTGAAAAAAGATGGACGTATCACAAAATGCCATCAGATCATTTTTTCCTAAGGAAATTGGATTTGAGTACCTAATTTCCCGCTTCATTCATTGTGTCCTCATTTGATATGACACGATCTGTTGCCATGGCCTCGTCTAGCCCCTATAATACACAACATAGTAAATAATGCTTAGTACACCAATTATATCATTTCAATGAATATGCTATCCAACACAAAACCTCACTTTAGTAATATATTTGACATATTGATATCATGTTTTGGCCATCCTAATTTTCAAACTTTTCCCTCAGTCATAGAATCACATTTAATCACCATTCCTGTGCATTTTCAACCAATAAGTTTGACCTCAGAGGCCTCGTGGACCAAAAAATGACTTTATCTCCTCTATGTTGTGGCATTTGTGAATTCATAAACACCTTCCTCCTTTGGTTGAGGTTGCTTTCTCTTCTTACCTCTATTGTATCTATAGATTCCGTTGTCATATCTATTTCCACCCACATTCATCTCTGCAATTTAGTAGTTCTACGCCATCCATGTCCTCTCTACATGGCCTCTTCTGGATCCTGCAATACACAACAATGACAATAGTCACATAACAGCTATGCACTAAGAGAATATTCTTGAATTTATCTTGTTAATACACTTGCTTTTCATTAAGACGCACTATGAAAAACAAAATAGGACATTGCAACATTTTGCTCTTCAGAAAAAGTTTATAGGCGGAATCTTGACAACTAGAGCTCAAATCTTATGATTACAAGATGACTACAAATTCACATCAAAAAGACATTTATTTCATATTTGACTCTCCTTTTTCTTTTATGGGTCATTTTAAGGCAATCTATATCTCTCCAAGTGGCCATAAAACCCTCAAAAATATCATAGAACCCTCAAAATAGTCTCAAAGAGTCATATGGTACCTGTGCTACATGTTTAAATTTTGAATTTTTCTCATATTGTTGGAAAAAGTCCCAAAAAGACCTTTGATTTTTGAGTTTTATACTCTATAACATGCATCTCCTTGATCTTTTCATCTAATCTATGACATGTTGTCTTTACATTTCAATGATCTTGAAAAATGACAATCCAGAGGTTAAAGAGACAAGTTGATACCTTACCTAAGTTGTCATGTTCTTGAAACCTTGTCACTATAAAGAAGAGATATCTAGAGAGTAATCTCACAAGGACATAACCAAGGCATGCACTATCATGAGCCATAGGGACAACTTACTACACCATCCAAAACTCCATTTGAACTAGCTACTATCAATAATTCACATTATTGGGGACTGTCATGAAGAAAACACCATGCATAGGACTGTCATAGTCAAAGTGGAGAGGATTGTCTAGTCATTGTATGACTGTCATAATAGCTAGTGGGTTAGTTACCATGCTTCAACCTAAAATAGGTTAATGAGAACATAGAAATGAAAATCACAATACCATAAGCACACTCCATAAGCTGCCTATATAGTCCCAATATCATGTCATCATGATAGTAAGAGAAGAGTTGTTTGGTTTTTCCAAAGCCATATCAGTTGCATAAGGATTGTTACCAACCATTTGTGTAAGGTTGTGAAAGAGTGAGTGATTATTGAGCTAATCATAAGAGAAGCATGAAGTCAAAATGCTATCATGGAAACAAGATATAGTTACTTATTATAAGGAGAATCCAAATTTGGTGAGTTTATGTTTTTATCAACTTTCAAGAAAAAAATACATCATTTTGCACTAATTGGCGCTAAATTAGGCACACTTTACGCTGTCTTTGGCGCCCCAAATATATTACATTTTTTGCCTAAAAGTCAGCGGTAAAGTCGATGTTAATTGCTCCAACTATAGCGCCGACTACTGGATCAAAAAAAATTTTAAAAATTCTCGCCTGTACATACCCAAAACAAAAAAAAACTTTAATATTGATTTTTGGTGTTCACTTTTTGTTTGGAGATCGAGTGTTTGGGTTGGAGTCCTGCCTGAATTAATATATGAGAAAAATGCCGCACGAATAGAGGAGAAATTTGATTTAGTTTTCAACACCATAGGTAAGATTACAATTACAATAAAAAAAATTTGTTCCCAATTTTTTTTTTTTGATTAAATGGAGAGGATTGTGAATAAAGGGTTGTAAATATTATTTTGTTTACAGGCGAATCGTTCAAGTCTCATGTGGTTGCAAAGGAGGAGGGTAAAATTGTAGACATTGTATTATTTCCTCTGCTTCCAAGAGCAGTGAATGTATTTTTCAAACCCCAATGCCCAGGTTCACTTATCATTACCATCAATACCTTTCTCTGAACACAACTTTCTCACTTCCTAAAAAAGTAGTCGAGTGCTTTAAGACAAGTCGATTGTGAGCAAACTAAAATTAGGGCTTTTGAGATGAGGGTGAGCAAACTAAAATAGAGGTTGGTCGAGACAATACGAGGAGATAGGGATTTTGAGACGACGGTGAGAAAACTAAAATTAGGCCAGGAACTATAGATTCCCTCCCAAGGCACCAATTGATTCATAGGAAAACAGCTTCATGATTTGCTCTACAAAGTAAAGGTCAAAAACCTTGAGGAATATAGAAAAATTGGACGAAAACTTTCATACCTAGCAATGTGTACTTCATTTGGCTCCACAGACTTAACAAAAATAATTTGCCCTAGGTCACCTCAAAATGTCAAGCAATAGAGGGAAGAGAGCAAAGGGAGCAGACTCTAGCCACAATGAGGTAATTCATTGTCAATTTATAGATTTGTAAATGTTTCCATTGTTTCTTTGATTTTTATTTTTTAGTTTTTTATTTGTAAATTTAAAAGAAGAAATTTATTTTATAGGAACATGATACTAACAAAGATAAAGAGGCATTGGCTTCCATATTGGGGGTAGAGGCAGTGAACAAATTGAATGGTGTGGACTTGACAATGCTTGCCAGATACATAGAAAAATGATCTGGTAAAGCCCCTGAAACATTACAACCAAATCAATAGTGTCAAAGGGAATCAATTGATTCCCCAACTAGTCATGGATTGAGCAAAAGATCCAGGAGGAAATCAATAACAATAACCTCTAAGAATGTGGAACAGAGAACAAAGGCTTCCAATGTCCCACCCACTCCTGGGACACAAACTTCTTCGACCACCACGCCATGTTTTGCATCTTGCATTGGTACCTATGATACCAAGATAGAATACGATGTGGTTTCAGGGGACGTCCGAATGACAGATGCTGGAAAAAAATTTGTGAATAGGTTGAAGGAATCATGCCTTTAATGGTTCAAAGACCATCTACATTTGCCATTCTCAAAGATACCCATGCACTTGCAAAAAGCAATTATCTAAGACATGGAGACTGAATTTGGCACAGGTTGGTCTGTAAAGAAGATAAAGCTACAAATGTCTCAAAACTGCAAGAGATTTCGGTGCAACCAAACAAAGAAGATAAAAAAACTCCCTCCCGAGCAAAGGCTCAAAAAAAGGCCAATTGATGTAAGTTTGAAAGTATGGAAAGAGCTTGTAATATGAGAAGTCTGATGCATGGAGGAAGTCTGGTGAGGAGAGTATGCATGTATTTGAATTTTCTCATAAGATTATATCAAATTTATTAAATGATTTTTAAATTGTATTTGTGCATAGTTAAATTGAATTAGTATATGTTTTAGGACAAGGCCTCCAAGGCTAGGCTTGACAAACTTCATGCCACATATCACAGTGGCCAGAAAGGTTTACAAGTCTTGATTTGTACATTTGTAAGTATATTTAATAAGTTAAATGATATATATATATATATATATATATTTTAATTTCCTAGGAAAAAGTAAATGATTGCATATTAATTAGTTTAACTAGTCCATGTGCCATGTTTTGACAGGAGGAGAAATATGGCCAGCATCCAAGCCAATTTGAAAAGGAAATGTTACAAAGCAAAAAGTGGACCAATTTCGTAATCTGGATGGAGAACGAGGTATCAATAGTTGACTTTCAATAACTTAGTTGGATATTGTTGTGTTAATATGTCAATTTGAATTTCTTGTGTTGAGTTGTTTATTGATGTGTAGGATGAGTTCTAAAGTGCTTCTCTGTTGGCCCTAGCACCCTTAAATGTAAGATTTCTCTTAAATGACAAATGATTACTCTTATATCTTTGGGGACCCTTCTTGGTGCCATTAGGATCATAATGAGTATACTAGTCTTGTGCTTGCCTGCTTGTAAGCTCTTTAATCCAAAACAACATGTGACACTAAATTCAAAACCCTAATGTTTAGAGATGTTGTTGATACCCTTTTGTTCCCTATTTATTCACAAGCTGATAATGTGTGATCTCTCTAAGAGCATTAGTTTTTGAGTCAATTTCTACCCACTAAGATATCAGAAAATGGCTAGGCAGAAGAAGAGAAGTGGAAGTCGTATTGCTGTTGAATCTTCCAGTGCCAATGCTAGTATTCTCCTCATCTCAAGTTTCAAATGCACAATGAAATGATGGAGGACAATCATAACTGTTATAATAGTACATTAGCATTTTTTGTCTCAAGGTGGCCCCTGAGACTGCCAAGGGGATGGATATAGAGTTGGGATTATGGTTTTTGTTTAAAAGCCTTGTGTCTGTTGGAACTAAAAAATTTCACATTATTCATCTGCTAAGAATTCACCAAGTCTCCACATAATGTGACTAATGTCCCTCATTTTCAAAACCAACCACCAAAAATTTGTGTGACAAGATCCATTTTAGAATTTGCACATAAACAATCTCATGAATATACCTAGCTCTCTGACCACAGCCTAATTATGATACTAAGTTATCTATATCGACAAGACCTTAAGTAACTCACCCTGAATAGCAAAATACATTCTTGAAGTATAATGTGATAATCAGTGAGAGATGATTGATGTCTGAACGATCAAAATTTCATATGTCAAAAGATCAGGGAGACATTCTGTATGTATCACTGACGCATACTCATCGGTGTGAGTAGAATAATTGAAGTGAAATCCTAAAGTTACACTGAGCCTTTAAGTCACACCGACCAATGCCTCATCGCCAAGAAGCAAACAATCTCTCCCTGACGAGTAATATTAAGACTATCGGTGTGACATATACAATCAGAATGAAATCCTTAAGCTTCCCTGACCACAAAAGTGACCCCGACACAAGAGACAAAAGGCTTTTAGTAAGACTCTCACCAATATGTTCTAATAAAAATGACTGATGGAGATAAGATCATCAGGAAGACCTAACCCATCGGGAGACTATCATATTCTCTTGATGATGGAGATTGTCATGCCGATAAAGATGAGGTAACCCCTATCTGTTAGAGAAACACTCACCGATGCCAAGGAGAACGTTTGCCACACCTGATCAAAATGACATCAGGATGAAAATTATAATATCTCCCTGAAATGACAATAAAGGGTTCATAACTCTATGAAAAGAGTATTTCATGGCGACACCAACGCACCCTTGGCGACCAATCAAAAACATGTGAAAGAAAATGGTGCCAAAACAATATGAAGATCAACGAAAGAATAAAATGGTCTCACTGATATGATAAAAAGAGCATCACCCTGACATTTTGAAATTCATGAATTCCCTGCATTCAATTCTGGTGGCAACCATTAATGGTTGATTGAACATAATGCCCATAAAGATTAACACAAAAGCCATTCCGATCCCCACTAAAATCAACACAAGGGTTGCAGACGGAGAAGAAGGAATTCACCATGAATTAGGAGATTTGTGCAGAGCATATACAGGTAAGTCCTTGAAATTTCTTTGATATAGTCAAGTTCTAGTATAAAATGGAAGGATCCTCTGAAACAAAGAAAAGGCAACACACTGAAAAGAGCCAAATCAAGGGCAAAAAATAGAAAATTGAAACAGAGAAGGGAGAGAAAACACCAGAAAGGAAACTAAACCAAGATCTTATGGACCAATTGTCCAGTTTTGGACCCAAGGCCAGAAGAACTGCACAATTGAGAGCAAATGTGGAAAAACTCGAAGATAAATACAAATATGTCAGAAATATATGGACTCCTATCTGAGGGTATGAATTATTCATGTTCCACTATCATAGGAGACATAGGATGAAACCCGTCTGCAACCCCTGGCAACTCAATTTAGGGAAATTAATAGTCACAGATGTTTTTGTCAATATAGACCTTTTAAAACTGCTAGCATACCATTATGATCCCGACCAAAAGGCCATATGCAATCTACAGGGAAAGCCCTTGTTTCATATATCTAAAAATGCAATTTGTGAAGTTTTTGATTTAAATGACACATATAACACCCCTATCATACATGAAGCCATAGAAAAGGAATATTTCAGATTGGATACCACATATAAGGGTTGGAGACTGCCATTACATAGGCCACGGAATGAGGGGAATCTAGTGCCATTTGAAGAAGGGGATGAACCATCGTTTCATGTCGAGTTGTTCGAACCTTACCCGAGATACACATATTACTCAGTGGGGCAGGTGTTGGGAACTGAAGTTCCATAATTTATGTCCATAGTGCCCATGGTTATCTTTGCGGATATCTAGTGCCATCACACCAAGACATTTGACTATGCTACTTGTATTTTTAAGGAAATAGACTCAGGTCTGAATGCCTTAAAGAATAGTTCCCCCACAGTCAACTTTAGATAGTATTCTATTCTCATGCATATGGTTTTGTATTTTGGACAAGAATTGAATCTATGGCCAGAGCAGTTGAACATTTCACAAATTGATAAAGATGGTCAATCACTGCCCCCACAATTATGGACCTCAATATGGGACAACAGGGTTGTGAATTCCAATTATGTTCACTTTGAAGAATTCTTTGTAAAAACCCTGTATAGATGTTATGCCTACCCATGCAGTTACACTTTGTTAGAAGAAATTAAAAGGTTTTTGAGACCCAAGGATTTTGATGGGCCACCTACTGTAAACCACAATTGGGGGGATTGGTATTGTTTTTGTGATTCCACAATGATCAGAGTATACGGGTTTGAGGATACCCCTTTTCTATTGCCAAAAACTATACTAGATAGGGTGGCATACTTGGAAATAGTCAGATAGCTTGACTACTCAAATGAGATGAATCTCAGTGCATATGATAAATAGTCTTTTATGCCAAGCACCTTATGTTTTGGTGACTTTACTATGTTAGCTAGAGAAGGTTATGATCTCATTCTTGATAAATTGTCTCATTTTAATCTTAGGAAAGAAATACAGAGAAAAAATTTTGACCAAGAGGGCTTTATTGATTATGCTAAGAAGAAGCAAAAACTAAGTGGATATACTCATGTACCTTACCCTCATGATGATGTAATCAGAAATTTGGAACAAGTAGATGCTGAAATAGCCATTGATGAATATAATCATAAAATAAGGGAAAGAAGAAGGGAAGCACAAGAAATTGAAGTGTTTTCCTCTGACAGTGAAGGGTCTGTGGCCTCTAAACCCCATGACTTTTCTGATACAATTTCAAAATGTAGAATTAAACCATGCTAGCCCTTGGAAAGAGGATTGGAAATTGAAGAAATAGAGGATAATGACGCTAGACAGGTTGCATATAAATCTTTTATTTCAAATGACTAGTTTATTCATACCCCTGAGTTCAGATCCTTTTTATACAAACATAAGGGGAAGGATATTAGAGAATCATGTTGTTATATGGAGCCTAATCAGACTTGGAGGTTATATTTACCCCACTTTTATCGGTGCGGTTTCCCCCCAAATTCCTACGGGGTCAAGAGGCAGCGCCCCCAAGACGGGGTCAAGGGGCAGCGCCCCTTGCGAGGTCCAGGGGAAGCGCCCCTCGTGCGTTCCCTGTCGCGATACAGGGCGGGGTCGAGGGGCAGCGCCCCTGTGGGGGCTCGGGGGCAACGCCCCTGAAACCTCACACGGTTTTTTATTATTTTATAATGCACCGGGAGTTAATTTTTTCATTGACCGACATAAGAAAACCCTATTTTGTAACCGACAAAAAGCTTGATAAAAAGCGGCTAAGGGTTAGGGTTTTGATAATGTATTGTAGCATTTTGCAGCGGTATTGAGTTGCAGGGATTGCTGATTGTAATCAGTTTGATTTACTGGATACTAATATTGGACTCTCTGTTTGGTGGATCTAGCCCAAGTTTGGGTGAACCACGTTAAAACTTGTCTCTCGCTATTATTATTTCTGTGTATTTCCATTTCTCTGTTTAATCTTTATTTGCATTTAATTGATATCTTCTGCCGACTAACCCTAACAAATCAGTCTCATATGTTACACCAAACAACTAGACGCAATTAATGAATACTTTAAAAGTAGAAGTTGAAAAGGAGATGGAAGATATGACTCCTAAGAAGGGGAGTTGCTCAGAGAATCTGGTGTAATGATATGAAGGATTTGGGGGCAGCAAAACAAATCCTTGGTATAAAAATTTGCAGAGATAGGCCGAACAGAAAATTGACTCTATCTCAGGCTGCTTATGTTGAAAAGGTGTTGCAGAGATTCCACATGGAGAATGCAAAAGCTATCAGCACACCTTTGCCCAGTCATTTGAAATTGACTAAGGACATGTGTCCTAAGACACAAGAGGAGGAAGAGAAAATGTTCAAGGTACCATATGCTTCAGCTATAGGCAGTTTAATGTATGCCATGGTATGCACGAGACCGGATATTGCACATGCTGTAGGAGTCGTTAGCAGGTATATGAGTCATCTTGGATTAGAGCATTGGAATGCGGTAAAATGGGTTCTCAGTTATTTGAGAGGTACATCCAATAAACACTTATGTTTTGGGGGCTCTAATACTGATTTAGCAGGTTATGTAGACTCAGATTTGGCAGGAGATATTGATACCAGGTAGAGTACTACAGGTTATGTCTTTACTGTAGGTGGAACAGCGGTGAGTTGGATTTTCAGGTTGCAAAAAGTGGTTGCTTTATCCACCACAGAGGCAGAATATGTAGCTGCAACAGAGGCAAGCAAGGAGATGATATGGCTGCAATCTTTCATGAATGAATTGGGCACACAACAGATTAACAGTTCTTTGTTTACGGATAGCCAGAGTGCCATACATCTTGCAAAGAATTCTGCCTTGCATTCAAAGACCAAACATATACAGTTGAGGTATCACTTCATTCGGTCAGTGTTGGATGATGGACAGTTACAGCTGGCAAAGATACATACAGATGAAAATCCAGCAGATATGTTTACAAAGGCAGTGACAAGGGAGAAGCTGAGCTCCTCTTCAGCTTCGGTTGGTCTTCTAGACTGAACACAACAAAAACAGAACAACAGAGTCCAGGGTGCTTATTTCCAGTGGGAGCTACAGGGTCAGTGGTGTTATGATCAGTCTCCAAGTGGGAGATGATATGGTGTGGAGTCTGATTAGTCTCCAAGTGGGAGATTATTGTTATATGGAGCTTAATCAGACTCGGAGGTTATATTTACCCCACTTTTATCAGCGCAGTTTCCCCCCAAATTCCTATGGGGTCAAGGGGCAGCGCCCCTTGCAGGGGTTTGGGGGCAGCGCCCCCAAGACGGGGTCAAGGGGCAGCGCCCCTTGCGGGGTCTAGGGGCAGCGCCCCCGTGGGGGCTCGGGGGCAACGCCCCCGAAACCTCACACAGTTTTTTATTATTTTATAATGCACCGGGAGTTAATTTTTTCATTGACCGACATAAGAAAACCCTATTTTGTAACCGACAAAAAGCTTGATAAAAAGCGGCTAAGGGTTAGGGTTTTGATATTGTATTGTAGCATTTTGCAGCGGTATTGAGTTGTAGGGATTGCTGATTGTAATCAGTTTGATTTACTGGATAATAATATTGGACTCTCTGTTTGGTGGATGTAGCCTGAGTTTGGGTGAACCACATTAAAACTTGTCTCTCGCTATTATTATTTCTGTGTATTTCCATTTCTCTGTTTAATCTTTATTTGCATTTAATTAATATCTTCTGCCGACTAACCCTAACAAGTGGTATTAGAGTGGGTTGTGTTCGATTATCGTTTGCAGGAAAGTCTCAGGTTGAGTGGGAGCAATGGCGGACGAGGGTAAAATGAAGGTTGATAAATTCAATGGGCAGAACTATCAGTTATGGAAGATGCAGATGGAGGATTACCTCTATCAAAAGGATTTATGGAGGTCGTTGGAAGGAGTAGCCAAGAAACTGGCAACAATGTCTAATGAGGATTAGAATCTTCTTGACAGAAAGGCACTAGGAACCATTCGGTTGTGCCTGGCACCGTCGGTGGCATTCAATATAACAGAAGCAAAGACAACATATGGTCTGATGAAAGCTTTGGCAAAATTGTATGAAAAACCCTCAGCCTCAAATAAAGTATTTCTCATGAAGCAGTTGTTTAATTTAAAAATGGTTGAAGGTGGATCTGTGACAGGTCATTTAAATGAATTTAATACGATTGTCAGTCAATTGACTTCTGTAAATGTAAAATTTGATGAAGAAGTTAGAGCTCTCTTGATATTATGTTCATTACCTGAAAGCTGGGATAGTTTGGTAATGGCGGTTAGTAACTCTATTTCTGGTTCAAATACCCTAAAATTTGATGATGTTGTTGGTGTTATTCTGAGTGAGGAAATTCGTAAGAAAAGCTCAGGTGGATCCAAATCAGGCAGTGTTTTGAATGCAGAAAGCAGGGGCAGATCAAAGGAGAGAGGAAAAGGTTCTGGAGGTCATGGGAAGTCACGAGGAAAATCAAAGGACAAAAGATCCCAAACCAGAGGACAGAAGGATTGCTGGTACTGTGGAAAACCAGGTCATCTAAAGAAAGATTGCTGGTCTCAGAAGAACAAAGAAGGAGACAAACAAGAAGGCAATAAGGAAGCAAATGTGGTAAGCAATAAGTCTGAAGATGATGCTTTGATTCTTTCCCTAGATAATGCTAATGATTCATGGGTTTTAGATTTAGGGGCCTCATTTCATGCTACGCCCCATAGAAGTTATTTCCTTGATTATGTCCAAGGGGATTTTGGGCTAGTTTATTTGGGAGATAACGAACCCTGTCAGATTGTTGGAAAGGGAAGAATCAAAATTAAGTTGTAGAATAGGAATCATTGGCTACTACAAGAGGTAAGGCATGTTCCAAGGCTCAGTAGGAATTTAATTTCAGCAGGGCAGCTAACTGAACAAGGTTGCACTGTTACATTTACTGATAAAAATTGGAAGGTTTCAAAAGGTGCCTTAGTAGTAGCAAAAGGTGTGAAAGTAGGCACCTTATATCTTTGTACAGGTCATACTGTTCCTTCTACTTTAGCTATTATAGAGAAAAAACAAACAGGTTCAGGAACAGTTGCTGCAGGTTTGCAGGAAGAGACTGGAAAAGTTGCTGCAGGTTCTGAGACAACACTGTGGCATAACAGACTTGGGCATATGAGTGAAAAAGGTATGAAGGTACTTCATTCTAAGAAAGTTTTACCAGGTCTGAAATGTATTAATATGGATTTCTGTGAAAGTTGTGTGTATGGAAAACAAAAGAGAGTCAGTTTTCTTAAGGATGGGAAGTAAAAGAAAAATGAAAAGTTGGAGCTTGTGCATACAGATGTATGGGGACCAGCTCAGGTATCTTCTCTTGGTGGCTCTCGGTATTATGTTACATTCATAGATGATGCAACTAGGAAGGTCTAGATTTATTTTCTTAGACAGAAATCTGATGTATTTGAAACATTTAAGAAATGGAGAAGCTTGGTTGAGAATGAGACGGGTAAAAGATTAAAATGTCTCAGATCTGATAATGGCGATGAGTATTGCAGCAAAGAATTTGAAGATTATTGTTCCTTTAATAGAATTCGTAGGCAGAAAACAGTTCCAGGGACTCCACAAGAAAATGGAGTGGCTGAATGCATGAATAGGACAATAATGGAGCGTGCAAGGACCATGAGATTGCATGTTGGGCTACCTTTAAACATGTGGGCAGAGGCTGTCAACACTGCTATATATTTAATTAACAGAGGTCCTTCAATTCCTTTGGGCTGTGGTATTCCAGAGGAAGCATGGATAGGTAAGAAGGTGAGTTATTCTTTTCTGAAAACCTTTAGCTGTGAAGCATTTGCACATATAGATTCTGAAAATAGAACCAAGCTGGATGCGAAATCAAAAAAATGTACCTTCGTTAGATATGGCATTGATGAATTTCCTTATAGGCCTTGGGATTTTGAAAATCAGAAAATTGTGAGAAGCGGGGATGTTATATTCAATGATAAGGTGTTGTATAAAGATCAGTTGCAACAGCATGAGAAGAAAGAAAAGGATTATGTGGTGTTGGACGATACTCCAAATAGTGATGTTCCAGTGGTTCCTTATGCTCCGCAACAGCAACCAGAAATACCACAAACTCCAGTGAATGTTAGACGGTCAACAAGGATCAGCAGACCTCCTGAAAGGTTTTCTCCCTCTTTGTATTCTATTTTGTTAACAGATGCTGGTGAACCCGAAGGGTATGATGAAGCTATGCAGGTGGATACACAGGTTTAGTGGGAGCTTGCAATGAAAGAAGAAATGGACTCCTTGCTGAAAAATCAGACTTGGGAATTATGTATGTTACCTACAGGTAAAAAGGCTTTACCAAATAAATGGGTTTACGGGCAGAAAGAGGAAGATGGAGGTAAGAAAAGATTTAAGGCCAGGTTAGTTGTAAAAGGATTTGCACAGAAAAAGGGCATTGATTTTGATGAGATATTTTCTCGGGTTGTCAAGATGACTTCTATTC
Source organism: Cunninghamia lanceolata (assembly GCA_027924645.1). NCBI lineage: Eukaryota > Viridiplantae > Streptophyta > Pinopsida > Cupressales > Cupressaceae > Cunninghamia > Cunninghamia lanceolata. Next base: position 3,118,996 of record BSBN01000163.1, on the reverse strand, counting down.
GTACTGTTTTAAGTATTGTGGCTACTGAAGATTTACATTTGGAACAGTTAGATGTTAAAACTGCCTTTCTCCATGGTGATTTGGAGGAGGAGATCTATATGGAACAGCCCCAAGGATTTGAGGTCAAAGGTAAGGAGAAACTAGTGTGCAGATTGAAGAAGAGTTTGTATGGCCTGAAACAAGCACCTCGGCAATGGTATTTGAAATTTGACAGTTTTATGGCTGAGCAAGGCTATAGCAGGTGTAATTTTGACCATTGTGTTTATTTTAAGAGGTTAGATAATGACAGCTACATTATTTTATGTTTATATGTTGATGACATGCTTGTAGCTGGGTCTAACATGGATCACATAAGAGAGTTAAAACAGCAGTTGGCACAATCATTTGATATGAAGGATTTGGGGGTAGCAAAACAAATCCTTGGTATGAAAATTTGCAGAGATAGGCCGAACAGAAAATTGACTCTATCTCAGGCTGCTTATGTTGAAAAGGTGTTGCAGAGATTCCACATGGAGAATGCAAAAGTTGTCAGCACACCTTTGCCCAGTCATTTGAAATTGACTAAGGACATGTGTCCTAAGACACAAGAGGAGGAAGAGAAAATGTTCAAGGTACCATATGCTTCAGCTGTAGGCAGTTTAATGTATGCCATGGTATGCACGAGACCGGATATTGCACATGCTGTAGGAGTCGTTAGCAGGTGTATGAGTCATCCCGGATTAGAGCATTGGAATGCGGTAAAATGGATTCTCAGGTATTTGAGAGGTACATCCAATAAACACTTATGTTTTGGGGGCTCTAATACTGATTTAGCAGGTTATGTAGACTCAGATTTGGCAGGAGATATTGATACCAGGCAGAGTACTACAGGTTATGTCTTTACTGTAGGTGGAATAGCGGTGAGTTGGATTTCCAGGTTGCAAAAGGTGGTTGCTTTATCCACCACAGAGGTAGAATATGTAGCTGCAACAGAGGCAAGCAAGGAGATGATATGGCTGCAATCTTTCATGAATGAATTGGGCACACAACAGGTTAACAGTTCTTTGTTTACGGATAGCCAGAGTGCCATACGTCTTGCAAAGAATTCTGCCTTGCATTCAAAGACCAAACATATACAGTTGAGGTATCACTTCATTCGGTCGGTGTTGGATGATGGACAGTTACAGCTAGCAAAGATACATACAGATGATAATCCAGCAGATATGTTTACAAAGGCAGTGACAAGGGAGAAGCTGAGCTCCTCTTTAGCTTCGGTTAGTCTTCTAGACTGAACACAACAAAAATAGAACAGCAGAGTCTAGGGTGCTTATTTCCAGTGGGAGCTATAGGGTCAGTGGTGTTATGATCAGTCTCCAAGTGGGAGATGATATGGTGTGGAGTCTGATCAGTCTCCAAGTGGGAGATTGTTGTTATATGGAGCCTAATCAGACTCGGAGGTTATATTTACCCCACTTTTATCGGCGCGGTTTCCCCCCAAATTCCTACGGGGTCAAGGGGCAGCGCCCCTTGCGAGGGTTTGGGGGCAGTGCCCCCAAGACGGGGTCAAGGGGTAGCGCCCCTTGCGGGGTCCAGGGGCAGCACCCCCGTGGGGGCTCGGGGGCAACGCCCCTGAAACCTCACACAGTTTTTTATTATTTTATAATGCACCAGGAGTTAATTTTTTCATTGACCGACATAAGAAAACCCTATTTTGTAACCGACAAAAAGCTTGATAAAAAGCGGCTAAGGGTTAGGGTTTTGATATTGTATTGTAGCATTTTGCAGCGGTATTGAGTTGCAGGGATTGCTGATTCTAATCAGTTTGATTTACTAGATAATAATATTGGACTCTCTATTTGGTGGATGTAGCCCGAGTTTGGGTGAACCACGTTAAAACTTGTCTCTCGCTATTATTATTTCTGTGTATTTCCATTTCTCTGTTTAATCTTTATTTGCATTTAATTGATATCTTCTGTTGACTAACCCTAACAAGTGGTATCAGAGCGGGTTGTGTTCGATTATCGTCTGCAGGAAAGTCTCAGGTTGAGTGGGAGCAATGGCGGACGAGGGTAAAATGAAGGTTGATAAATTCAATGGGCAGAACTATCAGTTATGGAAGATGCAGATGGAGGATTACCTCTATCAAAAGGATTTATGGAGGCCGTTGGAAGGAGTAGCCAAGAAACCGGCAACAATGTCTGATGAGGATTAGAATCTTCTTGACAGAAAGGCACTAGGAACCATTCGGTTGTGCCTGGCACCGTCGGTGGCATTCAATATAACAGAAGCGAAGACAACAGATGGTCTGATGAAAGCTTTGGCAAAATTGTACGAAAAACCCTCAGCCTCAAATAAGGTATTTCTCATGAAGCAGTTGTTTAATTTGAAAATGGTTGAAGGTGGATCTGTGACAGGTCATTTAAATGAATTTAATACGATTGTCAGTCAATTGACTTCTGTAAATGTAAAATTTGATGAAGAAGTTAGAGCTCTCTTGATATTATGTTCATTACCTGAAAGCTGGGATAGTTTGGTAATGGCGGTTAGTAACTCTATTTCTGGTTCAAATACCCTAAAATTTGATGATGTTGTTGGTGTTATTCTGAGTGAGGAAATTCGTAAGAAAAGCTCAGGTGGATCCAAATCAGGCAGTGTTTTGAATGCAGAAAGTAGGGGCAGATCAAAGGAGAGAGGAAAAGGTTCTGGAGGTCATGGGAAGTCACGAGGAAAATCAAAGGACAAAAGATCCCAAACCAGAGGACAGAAGGATTGCTGGTACTGTGGAAAACCAGGTCATCTGAAGAAAGATTGTTGGTCTCGGAAGAACAAAGAAGGAGACAAACAAGAAGGCAATAAGGAAGCAAATGTGGTAAGCAATAAGTCTGAAGATGATGCTTTGATTCTTTCCCTAGATAATGCTGATGATTCATGGGTTTTAGATTTAGGGGCCTCATTTCATGCTACGCCCCATAGAAGTTATTTCCTTAATTATGTCCAATGGGATTTTGGGCTAGTTTATTTGGGAGATAACGAACCCTGTCAGATTGTTGGAAAGGGAAGAATCAAAATTAAGTTGCAGAATGGGAATCATTGGCTACTACAAGAGGTAAGGCATGTTCCAAGGCTCAGTAGGATTTTAATTTCAGCAGGGTAGCTAACTGAACAAGGTTGCACTATTACATTTACTGATAAAAATTGGAAGGTTTCAAAAGGTGCCTTAGTAGTAGCAAAAGGTGTGAAAGTAGGCACCTTATATCTTTGTACAGGTCATACTGTTCCTTCTACTTTAGCTGTTACAGAGAAAAAACAAACAGGTTCAGGAACAGTTGCTGCAGGTTTGCAGGAAGAGACTGGAAAAGTTGCTGCAGGTTCTGAGACAACACTGTGGCATAACAGACTTGGGCATATGAGTGAAAAAAGTATGAAGGTACTTCATTCTAAGAAAGTTTTACCAGGTCTGAAATGTATTAATATGGATTTCTGTGAAAGTTGTGTGTATGGAAAACAAAAGAGAGTCAGTTTTCTTAAGGATGGGAAGTAAAAGAAAAATGAAAAGTTGGAGCTTGTGCATACAGATGTATGGGGACCAGCTCAGGTATCTTCTCTTGGTGGCTCTCGGTATTATGTTACATTCATAGATGATGCAACTAGGAAGGTTTGGATTTATTTTCTTAGACAGAAATCTGATGTATTTGAAACATTTAAGAAATGGAGAAGCTTGGTTGAGAATGAGACGGGTAAAAGATTAAAATGTCTCAGATCTGATAATGGCGGTGAGTATTGCAGCAAAGAATTTGAAGATTATTGTTCCTTTAATGGAATTCGTAGGCTGGAAACGGTTCCAGGGACTCCACAGGAAAATGGAGTGGCTGAACGCATGAATAGGACAATAATGGAGCGTGCAAGGACCATGAGATTGCATGCTGGGCTACCTTTAAACATGTGGGCAGAGGCTGTCAACACTGCTATATATTTAATTAACAGAGGTCCTTCAGTTCCTTTGGGCTGTGGTATTCCAGAGGAAGCATGGACAGGCAAGAAGGTGAGTTATTCTTTTCTGAAAACCTTCGGCTGTGAAGCATTTGCACATATAGATTCTAAAAATAGAACCAAGCTGGATGCAAAATCAAAAAAAGTACCTTCGTTGGATATGGCATTGATGAATTTGGTTATAGGCTTTGGGATTTTGAAAATCAGAAAATTGTGAGAAGCAGGGATGTTATATTCAATGATAAGGTGTTGTACAAAGATCAGTTGCAGCAGCATGAGAAGAAAGAAAAGGATTATGTGGTACTAGATGATACTCCAAATAGTGATGTTCCAGTGGTTCCTCATGTTCCGCAACAGCAACCAGAAATACCACAAACTCCAGTGAATGTTAGACGGTCAACAAGGATCAGCAGACCTCCTGAAAGGTTTTCTCCCTCTTTGTATTCTATTTTGTTAACAGATACTGGTGAACCCGAAGGGTATGATGAAGCTATGCAGGTGGATACATAGGTTCAGTGGGAGCTTGCAATGAAAGAAGAAATGGACTCCTTGCTGAAAAATCAGACTTGAGAATTATGTATGTTACCTACAGGTAAAAAGGCTTTACCAAATAAATGGGTTTACAGGTTGAAAGAGGAAGATGGAGGTAAGAAAAGATTTAAGGCCAGGTTAGTTGTAAAAGGATTTGCACAGAAAAAGGGCATTGATTTTGATGAGATATTTTCTCCGGTTGTCAAGATGACTTCTATTCGTACTATTTTAAGTATTGTGGTTGCTGAAGATTTACATTTGGAACAGCTAGATGTTAAAACTGCCTTTCTCCATGGTGATTTGGAGGAGGAGATCTATATGGAATAGCCCCAAGGATTTGAGGTCAAAGGTAAGGAGAAACTAGTGTGCAGATTGAAGAAGAGTTTGTATGGCCTGAAACAAGCACCTCGACAATGGTATTTGAAATTTGATAGTTTTATGGCTGAGCAAGGCTACATTAGGTGTAATTCTGACCATTGTGTTTATTTTAAGAGGTTAGATAATGACAGCTACATTATTTTATGTTTATATGTTGATGACATGCTTGTAGCTGGGTCTAACATGGATCACATAAGAGAGTTAAAACAGCAGTTGGTACAATCATTTGATATGAAGGATTTGGGGGTAGCAAAACAAATCCTTGGTATGAAAATTTGCAGAGATAGGCCGAACAGAAAATTGACTCTATCTCAGGCTGCTTATGTTGAAAAGGTGTTGCAGAGATTCCACATGGAGAATGCAAAAGCTGTCAGCACACCTTTGCCCAGTCATTTGAAATTGACTAAGGACATGTGTCCTAAGACACAAGAGGAGGAAGAGAAAATGTTCAAGGTACCATATGCTTCAGCTGTAGGCAGTTTAATGTATGCCATGGTATGCACGAGACCGGATATTGCACATGCTGTAGGAGTCGTTAGCAGGTATATGAGTCATCCCGGATTAGAGCATTGGAATGCGGTAAAATAGATTCTCAGGTATTTGAGAGGTACATCCAATAAACACTTATGTTTTGGGGGCTCTAATACTGATTTAGCAGGTTATGTAGACTCAGATTTAGCAGGAGATATTGATACCAGGCGGAGTACTACAGGTTATGTCTTTACTGTAGGTGGAACAGCGGTGAGTTGGATTTCCAGGTTGCAAAAGGTGGTTGCTTTATCCACCACAGAGGCAGAATATGTAGCTGCAACAGAGGCAAGCAAGGAGATGATATGGCTGCAATCTTTCATGAATGAATTGGGCACACAACAGGTTAACAGTTCTTTGTTTACGGATAGCCAGAGTGCCATACATCTTGCAAAGAATTCTGCCTTGCATTCAAAGACCAAACATATACAGTTGAGGTATCACTTCATTCGGTCGGTGTTGGATGATGGATAGTTACAGCTGGTAAAGATACATACAGATGACAATCTAGTAGATATGTTTACAAAGGTAGTGACATGGGAGAAGCTGAGCTCCTCTTCAGCTCGGTTGGTCTTCTAGACTGAACACAACAAAAACAGAACAGCAGAGTCCAGGGTGCTTATTGCCAGTGGGAGCTACAGGGTCAATGGTGTTATGATCAGTCTCCAAGTGGGAGATGATATGGTGTGGAGTCTGATCAGTCTCCAAGTGGGAGATTGTTGTTATATGGAGCCTAATCAGACTCAGAGGTTATATTTACCCCACTTTTATCGGCGCGGTTTCCCCCCAAATTCCTACGGGGTCAAGGGGCAGCGCCCCTTGCGGGGGTTTGGGGGCAGCACCCCCAAGACGGGGTCAAGGGGCAGCGCCCCTTGCGGGGTCCAGGGGCAGTGCCCCTGTGGGGGCTCGGGGGCAATGCCCCCGAAACCTCACACGGTTTTTTATTATTTTATAATGCACCGGGAGTTAATTTTTTCATTGACCGACATAAGAAAACCCTATTTTGTAACTGACAAAAAGCTTGATAAAAAGCGGCTAAGGGTTAGGGTTTTGATATTGTATTGTAGCATTTTGCAGCGATATTGAGTTGTAGGGATTGCTGATTGTAATCAGTTTGATTTACTGGATAATAATATTAGACTCTTTGTTTAGTGGATGTAGCCCGAGTTTGGGTGAACCACGTTAAAACTTGTCTCTCGCTATTATTATTTTTGTGTATTTCCATTTCTCTGTTTAATCTTTATTTGCATTTAATTGATATTTTCTGCCGACTAACCCTAACAAATCAGTCTCATATGTTACACCAGACAACTAGACGCAATTAATGAATACTTTAAAAGTAGAAGTTGAAAAGGAGATGGAAGATATGACTCCTAAGAAGGGGAGTTGCTCAGAGAATCTGGTGTAATGATCTTCCCAAGTCTTGATTTGAATTCAACACTTGTTTTTTATAGTTTTCTACACAATAATGATACAAAACACAAGCTTAGTTCTGAAGGGGTTGTTGAAGTATTTAATGGAACAAAATACAATCCAAATGAGAACTCCCTCATGATATGGGCTCTATACCCACCAAACAAAAAGCTTGTTGTCATTGACATTGAAAAAGCTTTTGGCCATGTTATGACATTAAAAGCTAGAGAAATGGATCCAATCGTTATAGTAGAACTTGGAGTAAATGTGGCAAAATTAAATAAAGCTTAGATTCAACTATTGAAAAAGGAGAGGGATACCTACAAAATGAGTTGGGAAAGGTTGAAAAAAGAAAATGATTTCTTAAAGGATTCATTCTCTCTTAAAATGATTACACAGGCAAAAAGCTCACAACAAGTCCAATCACCCTCAAAAGATCAAATGGCACAGGTCAAAATAGATACACTCACTATAGTCCTGTAGAACAGGCATGCTCATCTAATGCAATGGATGCCTAAATTATGAGATATTTACTTTGAAAACCAAAAGGTCATTCAAGAACATGAAAGACTAAATAACAAAATACACGATAAGCTACATGAAATATAGGGTAAACACACCTCTGACAATGCAAGCACATCTGATGCAGATAATCTTATTAAGCAACATAAGAAGTACCATGACAGGCTCCAAGATGAAGTGAAAGAATGCATGGAGACTTCTTAGATAGGTGTTCCTGTGTTACTCAAGAATGACAAAGATTTGAAGAGCAAGGATGAATGGGTCAAGGAGTATTAGAGAATATTAGATGAGGCCCTAGAAATTGTAAAACATGAAGATTCGGCATCCAAGGAAGCTTTCTCACATCTGGAGAAGATGGTCTCAATAGAGGTGGACATTAGGGATGCCATTGAGTATGCAAAGACACACCTGAGCCAGAAATATTTGGATCATCTTGCTCAAATTTACTTATGGCTCAACAGGGCTTAGTATTAAATGTATTTGTTTATTTTCATAATTTTGTTAGTTCTCAAAAGACACTATGAAGAGACATGGTCTCTTCACTAATATTGATATAAAATTTAAAACATATGATGGTCATAAGATCATCGATTGATAGATATCTCTCTTTAATTTGAGGAAGACTCTATATATTACATATAGAAAGAAGATATATTATTAGTTTTATTTTAATTAAAGAATTTCAATTACACATGTTTATTTTCTGAAAAACATAATGGAGCAGAATATTTCTACATGGTGATTTATTTTTGGTGTTCAACAGTTGTGTTAATTTTCATGATTATATGTTATTGTGTTGTCTCCAAAGTGGTTCTATTAAATTATTCAGATTTACATTTGTCAGGGCATATTTGATGTCACTGTGTGAAGTTCTTTGATTGGTTTCCAGTTGATGTGAATTAAAAATCCTTTCTAATAATTGACTTTAATTGGTTCTTGTCAAAGATTAAATCCTTTTGAAGAAGTTATTGTGATTAGTTTCTATCAACTCAAGAATCTAATTCCTTTCATAATTTCACAGTAATTCAAGGGAATATCATTAGTATTAAATAAGAAGAGAACTGTCACATACAAACCTGCACATTTGTACAAGGTGTAAATATCCAAAGTGCCCAACTGTTAGAGTTAAGCTAGGAGATAAGCTCACCAATCACATACATCTGTTTCCATTCACTGACTTAAATAGCCCAATAGATTTAGGCACTAGTCTTACTCATTTTCATTAGTAAAACATATCCATTAGTTTTGCCTTGATATTGCTTATACAATTTATACCAAATTAGAACCATACCATTTTTAATCATTGTTCAAACATTAGAAGTAAAAAGTAGGCAGCAAGTAATCATCTATTCCGCACCATTTTCCACTGTGGGTAGATCCATCAGTCATCCAAGATCACACATCCATTTAATCTACTTCATTAGTAAGGTGCACTCGCCTAGGTCTAGCAGAACCTGAAGTGCAGGGAGTCATCAACCCTATAGGTTAACTCTGTTTCGCTAGTTCAAAAACATTACAAATCTAAGCATAGAGCCTGGCATCCTCTTAGGATTTGCAACCTGCATTTTTGAGACCTAACAATGTCATTGACCTAATATTTATTTGTGGCAAGTATCCCAATAGTCTAAAGATTACAAAATGTTGTCAAGAAAGGACTGTCATAGTTAAGTGTGGTACAATGATACAATTTCATCTTGGTTGAGTATTGTATAAATCTCAAGCTATTTAGAATGCATGGGGTATTAGGGTGTGGTATCACTATATAGGTAACCATCAAGTAATTTGTTCAACCCAATCTTGGCCCATATAGAACCCAGTGTGAAGAGCAAGATAGTGTTGTCCAAGAACCTTGTTACAGTCATAAATGAGGGAAGTCTTAGCTATCGTAACCATAGTTGGAATCCCTTGTTGTTACCATAACATACGTGACCTAAAACCATAACTCTACGAGTATGAGTTGTTTGAAAACCAAATTCCACAACCTTTGCCACCATCTTCCCTGCCTGTGTCAAAATGGGAGTTTTGGAATAAGGTATGGACATCCATCAATACATAAAGTATAGATGAATTTTGTCAGATGTTGTAGTTGTAACTGTCCTATTAGACATGTATGCAAAATGTGGAAGCATTTACAAGGTACGTGAACTGTTTGATAGAATGCCTCAAAGAAATGTGGTCTCATGGATTGTAATAACTGCAGGATATGCACAAAATGGATTTGTTGAAAAGGCTTCATAAATTTTAAAGCAAATGCAATTGGTTGGTGTAAAGCCAAATTCCATAACCTTTGCCAACATCCTCCCTGCCTGTGTCAAAATGGGAGCTTTGGAATAGGGTATGGACATCCATCAATACATAAAGGATAGAGGAATTTTGTCAGATGTTGTAGTTGCAACTGCCCTGTTAGACATGTATGCAAAATGTGGAAGCATAGACAAGGCACATGAACTGTTTGATAGAATGCCTCAAAGAAATGTGGTCTCATGGACTGCAATGACTACAGGATATGCACAAAATGGATTTTTTGAAAAGGCTTTAGAAATTTTAAAGCAAATGCAATTGGCTGGTGTAAAGCTAAATTCCACAACCTTGCCAACATCCTCCCTACCTATGTCAAAATGGGAGCTTTGGAGTAGGGTATGGACATCCATCAATACATAAAGGATAGAGAAATTTTGTGAGATGTTATAGTTACAACTACCCTGTTAGACATGTATGCAAAATGTGGAAGCATAGACAAGGCACGGGAACTGTTTGACAGAATGCCTCAAAGAAATGTGGTCTCATAGACTACAATGACTACAGGATATGCACAAAATGGATTTGTTGAAAAGGCTTCAGAAATTTTAAAGCAAATGCAATTGGCTAGTGTAAAGCCAAGTTCCACAACCTTTGCCACCATCCTCCTTGCCTATGTCAAAATGGGAGCTTTCAACCAAGCAATTTGTAGCACTTCAGGTTATGTAATAGAATTTACAGTTGATAGTTAAATTGTATAACAAATTTTTTTATGATCTTTACTAATGTTTATTCGAATTGTTGCATGTTTTACATCATTGGAATGACATATTAGCTGTAACTTTTTTGAAATTTTATTATGGTATGTGCACTTTGATATGATGTAATATGATTATGGTTTTGTTTTATATGTTGTAATATTAGATATATAACAGAAAAATAAATTATTTCATGAAATAAATAATAACTTTTCATTTTAAATGTTTTTTTTTGTAGGACACGGGTGTTCCAAAAGATCAAGATGATCTTCTTGATAGAGATCCAGATTATGTTGGTTCTAGTTCTAGTACAGATCACATGGCAAAGGATGATGATGACATAGATACAGAAGACACTGAGGCCGATGACGATGATGATGATGATGATGGTGATGATGATGATGATCACGATGGTGATGATGATGATGAGGCAGTTGATCCTTGTAGCTAGTGACATTCATGATCATATAGACTGCATCATGAATCATTGTTAATATATTGTTATGATGCCTCTTTTCATAGTCGCTAGCTATCATATGTATCATTTTCACGGCCTACAATGCCATATTAATGAGTTGTATCATAAATTTATGTATCATTTTGACTTATATCATTTGGACATGTATCATCTTGACTTGTATCATTTTGAGTTATGTAATTTATCATTTTTACTTATATCATTTGTTCATGTATCATTTAGACATGTTATTGATCTACTCGCATATTTGACTTTCACTTGTTTTAGTTATATATGATGATGATCTTATCCGTATTGACTTGTCAATTTATATATATTGAAAGTGCTCGATAATTTTTGGATGGATATTTATTACCTATAATGATTTTAATTTACTGCTCAGGATGGATGTTGTCAAATTCAATTAAATTATAGATATTTGACTCACTTTTTTAATTATAGATGATGATCATGTTATAATAATTATCTTGTTATTTAATCATATGAGTTAAATAATTAAATTACTTACTTTATAATCATATGAGTTATTTAAGAGGCATGATATATTTAACTAATTAAATTGAAATAAAACATATTAAATTAATAAATGTAAGCAAAACAATAAGCATTTTTAGAAGCAACAAAAGACAAAAAAATGGAAGCAAAATTGGAAGAAACAAGCGACGTTATATCAGAAGCAAAATTGGAAGCAAAACTGGAAGCAATAGTGGAAGCAAAACTAAAAGCAAAATTGGAAGCACAACCAGATGCAAAATTGGAAGCCAAATTGGAAGTAAAACTGGAAACAAAACTATAAGCAAAATTGGAAGTAAAATTGGAAGCAAAACCAGAAGAAAAATGGGAAGCAAAAGTGGAAGTAAAAGTGGAAGCAAAACTAGAAGCAAAACTGGAAGCAAACCTAGAAGCAAAATTGGAAGCAAAACTGGAAGCAAAACCAAAAGCAAAATTGGAAGCAAAACCAGAAGCAAAATTGGAAGCAAAATTGGAGGCAAAATTGAAAGCAAACCTGGAAGCAAAACTGGAAGTAAAACCAGAAGAAAAACTAGAAGCAAAACTGGAAGCATAACTGGAAGCAAAACTAGAAGCAAAACTAGAAGCAAAATTGGAAGCAAAATTGGAAGCAAACTTGGAAGCAAAAATGGAAGCGAAACTAGAAGCAAAACCTAAAGCAAGACTGGAAGTAAAAGCGGAAGCCAACCTGGAAGAAAAACTAGAAGCAAAATTGGAAGCAACACAAGAAGCAAACCTAGAAGCAAAATCGAAAGCCAAACTAGAAGCAACAAAATCTGGTGCTAAATCCAGTGTTAATCCTGGTACAAAATTCCGACACTAAACCCGGCATTACAATCAGCACTAAACCTGGCACAATAGTGAGATGCAATTGGGCGCCAAGTTTTGCGCCGGCAGAAGTGTCCAATTCATGGACTCAAATGCACTAAATTCCAGCGCTATTTTAAGTGCTAACTGCCTCTTCTGTTGTACTATTTAGAGGAAAGCTAAATATTTTTCAAGTGGAACACAACCCATCTATACCTCATATCCCTTCACAATTCAAAGGTCATCCCTCTCTTGTAGGGGACATCATAGTTTTAAACATCGACATGCTAGAAAAATGAAGAATCGTAAAACTTGAGGTTGATTTGATGGATGAAGAGTTAGATATTTACACATAACTCCTTATCTATTTTTCCAATTACTTTGCCTGGAAATACTCTTAGGTTAGATGTTGATATTAATGTTCACAACGTATTCATGAAACTAGAAGTAAAACCAATTATGTAGAAACTGAGACCAATCAAACCCAAGGTTGTTACAATGGTAAAAAAAGAATTGATGAAAATTCTAAACATGGGCTTTATTAAACCAATGGACTACTCAAAATGGATATCAAACATAGTTCTAATGCTTAAATAGAATGGGAAAGTATAAATATTTTTTAATTTCAAGGACATTAACAAGGCTTGTCCTAAGGATGATTTTCCTCTTCCATCGATATATTAGATTGCCAACTCTATGATTGGTTATGAAGTGTTGTCTCTCATGAATGATTTCTCTAGATATAATCAAATTCATATCATAGATGTCAATCAAAACAAAATGACATTTACCACACCATGGGGAACCTTTTATTATGTGGTAATGCCCTTTGGATTGAGAAATGCAAGTGCCACATACAAAGAGCCAGACACACATTTTTCATTACCTCGTCCACAATATCATGGAACCTTATGTCTATTACCTACTAGCAAAATCCAAAGAGAGGGAAAATCATCTTGAATACCTACATGTCCTTTTTTTCAATATACAATATGAATACAAGGTTAGACTAAATCTAGAAAAATGTGCATTTGGAGTCACATCTAGAAAACTATTGGGGTTCACAGTTTCCCATAAAGGGATAGATATCGATCCTGCCAAAGTGAAAGTGGTCTAAGATGTAACTTCCTCAACCACCAAATCTATATTTAGAACCTTCCTTGGCTAATTGAGGTATATATAATGTTTTATACCCAGCCTCATGTTCAAGATTCACCTGATTATTAATAACCTATTAAAGATAGAAATTCAAATAGTGTGGATGATAGATTGTCATAATGCTTTTGATCAATTGAATAAATTATTGCTTACTCCCCCAACAATCATGCCACCCAAAAAGACTACCCTCTCATTGTGTATCTAAGGGTGACAAAATCTTCCATAGCATGTATGTTGGTACAATAAAATGATAATGGGAAATAAAGAGTGATATACTTCATTCGTCACACCCTTCTCAATTATGAAAAGAATTATACCAAAGCAAAGAATTGAATTAGGAGACACAAGTCATTGTTAGATCATAACCATTATGAACATTCCTCACATGACCTATGTTATCAAGAAGAGCTAGATGTTTCCTTACACTGCAAGCAGTGAATTTGAACTTAGTTAAATGTGAAAAAATCCATCAGAGGGCAAGTAATTATTGATTGGTTAACAAATAATCTAGTTTCTAAAAATAAACTTATAAATGAAGATTTCCCTTATGAGGGGATTTATGTCATATAAATCAATGAGTATGCTTCTTCTCTGTGGTATGGGCATATTTTTACATACTTGGCTGATGGTACCTATCCTAAGAACTCTACCCCTCATGGGAGGAAGCAAACGTGCATCTTGAAATCTAAGTATGTGATTCTCAATGATACAATGTGTAAAAAGAGTCCTTGAAAGAATCTTGCTTCATTGTGTAAATAAGGAAGAGGCCAAGTAGATCCTAGAAGTATGTCATAGTGGTGTATGCAAAGAACCCTTCAGTGGTCATGCCACAATAAGAAATATTCATCGATTGAGTTATTTTTAGCCTAATCTCAAAGATGATGAAATAAAATTTGTAAGGTTTCCTAAATGTCAAATCTCCATGCATGTGTTATATTCTCCTACATTAGACCTTAAGCCCATTATGACAACATGATCATTCTCTATGTGGGGTATGGACCATGTTGGAAAATGTTTCCCACCATCCTCTAATGGTCACACCTTTATCATAACAACAACAAAATGCTTTGCAAAGTGGGTAGAATAAGTTTCTCTAAGTATTATTTTATGGATGGTCATCATTAAATTTGTGCTAAATCAAATCATTTGTAGGTTTAGAGTCCCATAAGTCATTGTTACAGATGACATTTCATCATTCAAAAATATGCAAATGTAAGAACTGTGTGAACAATTTCACATAAATCATAAATTTGCCTCAATGTATTATCCTCAAGCAAATGGGCAAGTATAAGCCACCAACAAAACATTGAAATTGATATTGGTCAAAATTGTTAAAGATTTAAAATGAGACTGGCATCTAAAGTTGTACCTCACTCTTTGCGCTTACAAAAGTATTGTATGAACACCCACAAGGTCAACCCCATTTTCACTCACATTTGGATCCAAAGCAATTTTACATCTAGAAGTTGAAATACCCAATCTCTATGTTTGTAAGGTCTCCTTGATCATGAAGAGTACCAAGTGACTAGGCTAGTAAATCTTGATATGTTAGGTGAAAAATGACTTAAGGTATTTCAAATACAAGAAGCTTACTTATCTCATGTAAATTGATAATATATTAAGAAAGTGTCTCCTTAACCCATTAATTTTGGATACCTTATTCTTATAACTTACAATTTAATTGACAAAAGAGATAGTGAAGGCTAAAAATTTAGACCAAATTAGATCAGCCTATACATAGTTAAGGAAGAAGTAGATAATGGTGATTTCCTCTTGTGCACAATGGAATGTGAAGATTTTGGAAAAACCACCAATGTACTTTGCCTCAAGAAGTATTACCTATAAAAATTTAAAAAAATCACTTTCACTACATTTTTTTCACCCATCATCTTGTCTAAAATGATTGTTATTTCCTAATTTTTTGTACTAGTTGGAGTCATAGGTTGCTAGTACATTAGTTGTCTCTACTAGGTCATGAGATCCCCTAATTATATTATGTCATTCATCCCTTAACATTCATAGTCATCTAAACAAAATAATTATGAGAATTAAATTGATCCTTGTCTTATCTAGTACTATTTCATAGTATCATTCTCATTAGGTAACCTATTCTATAGTACTACCTAAAAGCTAAAAGGCAAACCTCCCAAATTTTCCTTATGAAGGGGGAAGTCTTAGAAGATAGTAATCACTCATTTGGTTGTGTCTAGCCCATTACTCTCTTTTCCTAATCCTTAATGATGAGCCATCACTTATTTCTAGTAGTGTATGATTAAGTCAAGGGGGTCTACTCCAAAAGAGGCAAAACACACACATGTGATAAAAAGAGATAATCAAGAAAAATAAATCCTACAAGAAAAGGGAGCCTATAAGTAAAGCATACATAAGTACCACTTATATGAAACAATCAAGAGTCTTTCTCATTTTCAAAAGTCCGTCTTTTTTGAGGATGCAATCCTTTACCCCAGGTTTGACCTATTGGCCATCTCTAATATAAGTCGATGTTTTTCCCATTTTAAACGTATCACATATCATCCCTACCATATTTTTCATTCCCACTTGTTTCTTTTATAATCTAACATCTCAGAAGTCTAGTAAGTAGTGTCCTAGTCAACTTACAATCCTCTAGGTCAAATAATTAAAAAAAGTCGTATTATTTTCATAGCATATCAATGAAATTGAGTAAATAGATCATTACAAAATATATTATACATCTATAAAAAGCTATAAATATTTGAACCTATTATCTATGCATATATTCATAGACATCCACCAATGCATACATTGTAAAATTCAAAAATAAAATAAGTCTATATGTATATGTATATGTATATGTATATGTATGTATACATGTGGAAGTAATAAGAGTTAAATCCTAACCATCCATGTGCACAAGCAAAAAAGTGGCATACACAAGGTCAACTAAAGACAAAACATGAGCTAGTATGAGATAATTTGAATCTATATATAATTGATCAAATGTCTTACAAGGGCTCTCTCATGGGACATATCAAGAATTAAAAAAAAAAAAACATCTACATTCTCAATACAGGATTCCCCTTACAAGGGGTGTGTCAAAAATGCATCTTATCACAACTAAGCAAACCAAGAAAAATCTTTATCATCCCCAAGGGTCTAGTTACATAGGGCCCCTACTCCTCTACTACCACCTACTCTCTATAGTCTCATATCCTCTCTCAAACTAGGTGGGAGCCCTCACTCTCTGTCCATGGGTTTGAGAGTGAGTAGCAGTCATGGTCTAGGACTAGGAGTTTATACAATGACTAAGGCTAGCATATATCCCCATCATTCTCCTTAAAATATTTCTCTGGCTAGCTACCATTATTCTCCCTCTATAAAACCATAATCACCTAACCAACACGATAGGAGAAAATATATTTGTGTGTTTGACTACAAGTGTAGGCACCCCTAGACATTGACCAAAATGTCCTCCCTCCTCCCAAATATATGGATGATAATGTCTAGTGCCAAAGACTTAAATAGATCTCTCCACCCATCCACTAAACATGTATCACTAAAACATATAGAAGGAAAAATTTAGGGTCATAATCAATAAATCATGATAAATTACTATAAACATGTTAATATAAAATACCAAATAGAATTAAAGAAATAAACTAAAACACATGTACTCATGAGGGTCTCCCACCTTCTAGGTGGAGTCAACTACCATTATCTGCTTTATGCTCCATAATGTGAGTGGTTCATCCTACTGTGGTAGGTCCTACTATGGAGGAGCCTCCTTATGGGGTGCTCTCTCTCCTCTCCTCTATGCTCACCACTTCACTATGCCCTTTGGATGATGTTGCCCTCCATCAAGTCATCTGACACAAATGCATCATCAATGCTATAATCTTAGGCCTCCTCACTAGGCCCTTACTCCTCATCTATCATATCATCTAAGTCCTCCTCCTCTCCTACTACCACTAGTTGATGTACCTATTATAGTGGTTGTCACACTAATGGTGGTTCCTGAGGAGGTTATAGTGGCTAATGTGACACCCTCCTCACCATCCTCTTGATTAGGAATCCTAGAATAACCAAATAACAATGCATCATGTTGCACTAAATCTCAATGCCCTCTCTTGTGGATCTATAAACAATCACCACTAGGGGAAGGTATACTAGTGGGTTCTCGCTAAACTACAGTAAAACTTGTGCCACTAGTTGAATATCTATGAATTCTCTCCTATGAAAGTACAACCACTCATAGGCAACAATCTTATTCTATGCCATATCCAATACAAAGGCCATCCATGTCCATGTACCAATACCAAACCTATATCCCACACCATCCCATCTCATAGCCCTCAAGATTGTTGGATCTATAATCAACATGTACTACTAAAAAGGAATAATATGCTCTATAATCCACCCCATATAAAGTATGGATGACTTAAGTAATATGCATTGGACATCTAATAATTCAATAAATATCATTGTAGGCAGAAGTCAAAATGTCAACTCCCCAACCATAAACTCTACTTTTCTCCACCCATTGGATGGCAGGGGCCTAGCTATAAAGAAGAATGTATGCCTTCTTGTCACCAACAAGTATGTGACAATCAAGCCAACAATCACCTATTGTAGAGATGGAATGTATACACATGGAACTATAACCAACTATACACCCTTTTGGTTACTGAGATGAGTGCCCCTAAAGAACCTTGCCCATAGGCCCTCTGCTAATTTGAGATCACCTCATCGAATGTAAGTTGATCTCCTTGGACAAGGGCATGAAAAATCCAATAGATGCTAAAGTGAGTAATCATTAACTCTCCTAATATGCGTGGAGGCCAATAAGTGTTCTAGCCTACATTCTAGTAAGATAGAATATCACAACAAACTCAACTCAACATGTGGATTAGTGGAATCCATGAAACTCTATCCAATCTTGTTATTGATAGAATCACTTGATGTGTGTTTGAAAGGACATCCAAAATGATTATGATCCAACTCTTCCCATGGGTATGGCTCCATCATATATACAAATCCTATGAAAATGCATTATAAAACCCTCAAAAATCATAAAAATTATAAAACCCCATTCAAAATCCAACATTAGAAAACTTAGAAAATTGTCTCAAAAATTGAAAATTTTGACTTTATATTCCTATTCACCCTTTCCATAGAGGTTAAATTTTGGTTCTCCATGACATTTATAGATCCTCCAAGGTAAGTGTTTATTCATCAAGATAGACAAATTTTTGCCAAAATAAACAAATGTGTCCCAAATGGGCAAACTTGTCAACTAACCCACCAAAATTAAAATTACTAAAAAGTACAAAAAACAACATGAAAATAAAAAATGAGAATGTCTACCTATTCCCTACCCAACACCTACATTTTGACTATATTTGTCTAGAATTTCACTAGGCAAATGATTGAATCTAAAGAAATCTAAACTTGGGGCATGGGAGGGTTTTTTATGAAATGTGCTCTTGTGGGTCTACTTGAGTTAGTGTTTGTGCCATAATATTGATCTATACCTTGAAATCTCTCTATTGATTTCTTCCACACTTAAATCCATCACCATCCAACCCAAGCTACAAATCTCACACATGTTTGAAAATAAATGAGCCTCTAAAACCCTAATTTTATACTTATAGGCTAAGTTAGTTTCTTTGTCACATTTATTTTCATATAAATGATCCATGTGGGGTGATATAGGTATACCTTGCATGCCCACATAGATGATATGTCCTCTTTTCTATTTTTTTCATAAATGAATCAAGCATGGTGGAAATTTAATCCTTGCTATAGTCAATTGATAGACTAGGATATTGGAACACCTTAATATTATGTAATGCAAATATAGTTATGTTTGTTATACCAATTCATTTAGCATAATAATGTAACAACATGAAAAAATACACAAACCACAAATACACATGAGACACAAGATTTATGTGGGAAACCCTTTCAAGAAAAAAACCCAACATCAAAAGTATATTCACAATTGTATTATTTAGGAAATAGAGTATCCAATACAATTAATCTCTTTCATAGAGTATCTCAATCTCTAGACAACACAACCTCATATAAGTATTCCACACATTTAGGTAACAATACACCAACCAACATCACCCATCATCATCCTATTCAATTGTGTACAAGAAATTAGCTATAGTTGTTCTTATAGAATTCCAAAAGTCTAATTATCTAACTACCATGTAGAATATGAACAATCACACAACCAAAACATAATATTACCATGATGTCAACATATCACATATTATATGAAACATGAATTCTCCACAGATAATCACTACATATAATTAGTTAGTATTTCTCAGAATTGGTGAAAGACTATTGACTAACTTCACTTGAACCACCTACATGTCTTCCTACACTATATCCAAACACCAACTAGGGCTTGAGATGGTAAAGAAAAACACCTAAATGATTCTAACTACTTGCACTAGTACCTATGATAATCCACTAGAACATCTCCATGCTCCTAATCATCACCACATTTACTCCAACCATGTTGCATGTGCACATGCAGCATCATGCACACTCAAATAACCTACTCAAACAAAGATATGATAGTGAGTTTCTCTAAATGACTTGTGGTTGCAATCATATAAACAATAGACTTAGACAAGCCTCCATGCTAAATCACAGCATCTAAAACTTAATGCAACTTAATTATGTAGCCATTTACCAATCTTTAATGAAATAATTAAACATGAACTAGAATAAGTTCACCATCTTCTCTCACTAGGAGCTTTCTACAACTAAATAACACACTAAAGTTCCAACTTTATCCCACTTGATATTTACTCCAAAATATTTTGTGGTATAAATTGAGAATATTACTCATGAATAGGAAAGGGATAAACCCATTTCATCCATGCACCAAAAAAACTTATCAATACTTACATGTTTTATCAAAGATTCAACAACATTTACTTGAGTGTTAGTTTTCTTCATCTTAACTTTTCTTGTCTCAACCATCTTCCTAAAAAAATAATATTGCACATCTACATGTTTATTTATAGCATAGTAAATAGGATTTATATCCATACAAATCACACTCTAATTATCACAATTCAATACTACATGACTCTTGAAACCAATATTGTTACAAAGTCTTTGTAACCACACAACTTCCTTGCGAACATGTGGTGTATCCATGTACTCTGCTTTAGTAGTGGATAATGTGACTAATTGTTGT
The DNA here is from genome assembly GCA_027924645.1 of Cunninghamia lanceolata. NCBI lineage: Eukaryota > Viridiplantae > Streptophyta > Pinopsida > Cupressales > Cupressaceae > Cunninghamia > Cunninghamia lanceolata. The sequence continues at coordinate 3,098,505 of BSBN01000163.1, read as the reverse complement.
TTCTTACTCATCCAACTCACTACTATACTAAATAGACTTAAGACAACCAATAGTTAACATTTAATTATCTAGATCTCCAACCCAATCAGAATCAACAAACCCATGCATGTTCAATACCTTGCCAATATATTAGTACCATGAAAACACAAATAGTAATCCAAAGATCCTTTTAAGTACCTGCAATCTCTTTTAACTTGATTCTAATGTTCTCTACCAAGATTTGACATGAACCTACTTAGAACTCCCACTACTTGGGTAGTGCCTAGCCTTGTACAAAGTATTGCATACATAAGGATTAGTACTGTATATACATATGAAACATTTCACATGTCGTCCAAAGCCTCCACAAGCTTAGGACACTATTCCAAACTCAACAAGTAGTGGATACTAGTGAAGGGATACTTCTATGATTATTGTCCAATTCATACCAAACCACCACAAAATAGTTTCAATATACTTCCTCTAGTTCAACCATAGCTTCATGCAATCCTTGTATATATGGATCTCCACACCAAGTATGAACCTTGTAGCATATATATTTTTCATATCAAATCTACTAGACAATTGGGGCTTGAGTTGCCTAATTAATGCCTTATTATTTCAAATCATAAGAATATAATCAAAATATAAAACAATGATTAAAACATGATAACCAACCTTCCTATAGTACACATAATGACCATTAGTCCTTTAAAACCCCAATTTTAACACATATGAATCAAACTTTTCATATCACATATGTAGTGACTACTTCAACGCATATAGAGACCTTTTCAATTTACGAACATGATGATCTTTTCCCTTCACCTTGAATTCTTTAGGCTAACTCATATAAATTTCCTCCTCTAAATCTTCATGAAAGAATTCAATCTTGACATCCATATTATCCACACCAAAATCAAATGTTGTAGCTATGGATAACAAAATTCAAATGGAATTTAACTTTGCTACCAAAGAAAACATCTCACTAAAGTATATTCCCTTAATCTTGGAATACCCCTTTGCCACCAACCACATATTGTACCTCTCCATGCACCATCTTCTTTGAATTTCTCAAACAACCACTTGTAACCAATGGGTTTCCTTCCATCAAGTAGATCAACCAAGTCCCAAGTCTTATATTACTATAATGTCATCATTGCCTCTTTCATGGCATGTCTCCTAGATTTGTTCTTCTTAGAAGATAGATCTTCTCCTATAGACTTTGGTTCATCATCAATACAAGTTTGAGCATAAAAACATTGGAACTATGGTGTACTATACCTTTTAGGTGATTTATATTGTCCTATAAACCTCACAAATATTGATGAAGATCTTGTTGCATCTACATCTTGTTCTTCTTTAGAGTTTGCACCAAATGTACCTGCATCATCTCTATCACACTATCATGCCCACTTGTTTGTTTATTTGTAGATATATCTTATTGCTCAAATTTTCATTTCATCACTCTCTTTTACATTTGGTTGGTCCTCTCTAGATAAAACTCTAAGTTCCCTAAAAATGACATCCTTGAGTAGAGAAACTTCAGTGTCATCAAGTTCCAAATCTTGTAGCCTTTCACATTCTCACTATACCCAATGAAAATGTACTTTTCAACATTGAAGTACAACTTAGACCATTTCTCCTTTGGCACACAACAAAATGTCTCATAGCCAAATACTCTCAAATGCAACAAATTTCTTACCTATCCACGTCTTATATGGTGTCTTCTCCTCAAGTGCAAAAGTAGGGGGTGTGTTTTTAAAGTAACAAGTAGTATTAACTACCTGAGCACAAAACTCTTATCTTAACCTAATATTGATTAACAATATTCTACCTTGATCCAAAATGTTCTATTTAGCCTTTCAACTACTCCATGCTATTGTGGTGTGTAGGGTGTTATCTTTTGCTTAACAATACTAGTGTGTTCATAAAATGCCTCAAACTCCTTGGAGAAAAAATCCCCACCATTATCTAACCTTAACACTTTGATCTTATTGGTCTAATTTTATACAAGTGCTTTAAATTCCTTAAACTTGTGAAACACCTCAAACTTTTTTGTAAGAAAATACATCCAAGGATCATCACCAATAATCATATTAGATACAAAAACATCACTAGAATAGTTATCAATGATAAAGGATCTATCAGAGGAATCATCCTTCTTAGACTTGCACTCTTTCTTTATGTGACCAATCTTGCCATAATTCCAACACTTTACTTTAGGTTTACTAGGATACTTAGACCTATCCTTCTTCTTTGAATTCTTGTCTCCACCACCCTTCTTCTTACCCCCTCTATCCTTTAACCCATACTTTAGGTTTACTAGGAGACTTAGACCTATCCTTCTTTTTATACTTCTTGTCTACACCACCCTTCTTCTTACCTCTACATCCTTTAACCTCCCTCTTATAGCCAATGCATCATTAGAGAAATCATCCATGGACTTTCTCCTAATTTCTTCACTTAACAAGACACCTACAATGTCCTCCAATTTGGTTGAAGAATAGTTACCACTAATTGCCATAATAAGACTCTCCCATTAATGGGGTAAGTAATGTTAGAAACAATATTGACTAATGCATTACTGATTACAAATTGGAGTAATTTGATTATGAACAAGGTAGTTGTACATCTAGGGTAGAGAGGTTGAGTGGACTTAGGAGTCAACTTCAACACTCAACTATCTAGGTGGAAGAAAGAGTGTCGACAAGTGGCTTGGATAGTTGTATTGGAATCTCCAAGTAGACACCTAACCACCTAAGGTGTCTTAAATCCATGTGGAGAATACAAACATAATTAATTATTTAAATAATAAGTAATAGTGTTAATATTCCTACACTAACACCCCCCCTTAAGCACAACTTAGGTGGGCACAATAAAGATGGGTCCCAGTTGAGGTCAAGGAAAACAAATGAAGTGAAAAACATAAACAAAATGCAATGAAATACAAGTTTATACCTTCAAATGATCTCCTCCTCCTTGATAAGGTGGAGAGCCTAGCACCCAAGGACTCTTGCTTTACCCATGGTTTCCTATGTGAAATGCTCTCTAAACTCAAATGCAAATCACTAAAACCTAGCTCAAGATGATGGAGATGATAGAAATTTTAGCATGATAACTTTGCTTAAATTGTAGATGATCAAATGCCTTGGATGAGGGTGTATTTATAGGAATTTTGGAGGGAGATTTGATCCAAGGGTTGAGATTCAATATTGAGATCAATTGATGAGGAGGAATGTGAGGTGGAGGGCTTAGATTTGATCATGAAAAATGGAGCGATGAGAATAAAGTTGAATTTAAAATTTACCTTTGGAAGGGGTGTGGATTAAATGAGGTGAGATGAGATGGATTAGATATGAATTTTAAATTCATATGGGGAAGAGGTGAGGATTAAAAATAAATTTAAAATTTAAAATAAATGAAGGTAGGTGTTGTAAGAGGTTATTAATAAGGTTTATGCCAATAGTGTATAAAAAATTATTTTATGTGGCATAAAGATCAATTTTTTATTTGGGAAATGTGGGGAGGAGTGTTAAACAGGATTTGACCAAACTAATCAAGGTGATTAGTTTAATTAATATGCCTGTAGTAAATTAGTGAATGGGCTAATTAGGGGTTAGAATTAATTAAATGATGTTTTATTTAATTAATCCTAGGTCTAAGGGTCATGTAGGTTAGGGTAGCTAATTAAATAATTGATATTTAATTAACTAGGTTAGGGGTAGGCTAACTAGTAGGCTAAATTAATTAAATAAACATGATTTATTCAATTAATTAGGTTTAATGAAAAAGGGGAATTAATGAAATAAATATTTGCATATTTATTTAATTAATTGGGCTAATGTTAGTAAGGTGACTATTGAATTAATTAAATTAATTCAATTTTAAAGGTGAAATGATGAATAAATCAGGTGTTAGAGGGAATAATTACTTAAATAAAAATTTAATTAATTAATTAGAAGGGGACTTGGTGATATTTGGTGATGTCGGAGATCGATTATATGGTCAAGACTTTTTTAGGTGTCTACATTTGCCCCTCTTTGACGTGACGTCATGACCTAGCAAGGAAATGGCATCAAGTCAAAGAAATTGCCCCAACTGTCAGGAAGGAATGGAATGGATGAGGGATGTCCCCCCAAGAGTTCAAGCAAAAAAATAAAAAAAATTGGGTGAGCTCTCGAAAGTAGAAAATGGTGATGAAAAACAGATAGAGGACGAAAAAATAGGATGATAGGAAGAAAAATAGGGAAAAAAGGTTAAGATTTGCACCTTGGGGAGGAAAAAGTGTGTTGGAGGATGACATGGCCTTCTATAAATAGAAAAAGTGGGCCCAAAGTGCCACATTTGCACTCATTGAGCCTACTTGGAGGAGAGAAGAAGAGACAAGATGGCGAACCTACTTTTCCCATGCTTCGAGCATTTTTCTGAGCTTGTTCGTTCCTACATGAGATCACCGGTGGCTGGCAAGTGGGTATGTGGTCGAACCGTAGCTTTGTGAATTTTTGTTAATTTTATGCATTTATAAAATTAGGAATTGGGTCGTTAAAGGGTATTGGCGCCATCAAGAATCTGCGTGGTGCCCAATCACGTCGAATTGGTGCCATCCTCCAAAATGGCGCCATCAACCAAAATGGGAAATGGGGGGATTGGCACCAAAACATGGTTTTCTGGCCCCTTTGTCTAGTTTGACGTCATGTGCACTAGGGTATTTTCACAATTTTGGCACAATCGAAGGGAACATGGTACCTTTTTTGTTGAATGGTACCTTTACAGGGATTGGCACCATACCCTAGGTTCATGGCACCAAATGGCGCCTAGGGTTTGGGGAAGGAAAAGGGTTTTTGCATGCTTGGTGGTAGAATGGTACCATTGGGGGGAGAAATGACGCTATTCTCTGGAACGACACCTAATGGTCGGGGAATGACGCCATATGCTCGATTGGTGCCATATCTAGCAGTGGTGGCGCTATCCCAAGGGTCAACGCTATGTCAGGAAAGCATGGTGCTAAGTCAAATTTGGGTGCCAAAAGGTGGAAAATCAATGCAAAGCTATGTGACTGATTTGACAAAGATGTAAGTTTTTTACTTACATTTTGTGGGTACAAGTTGACGGGGGGATTATGGGTTCGCGGGAGCGACGTGTTCCTGATGTTATGCAATTGATAGATGGGTTTGATGCAGCTACATGAGCATGACTGGGTAGATTAGGTTTGTTGATAGTGGCTTATATGCCCATCATTCAGGCAAACAGGGCGATGATGACGGCCCTAGTGGAGAGATGGCACCCTGAGACATGCTCCTTCCTCCTTTCAACGGGTGAGATCACCATCACCCTGGAGGATGTTTATCATATCCTGAAGTTGCCTATTCACAGAGCACAAGTGGTTTATGACACAGGGAGAGGACGAGTAGCCCTAGACAAAGCATTTGCCCTAGGCCATCCAGTGTTGACATAGGATCAGCGGGAGATGAGGTATGATTAGACATTAGCAACTTGGGTGGATCAGTTTACTTTGGTACTTTGTGCATTGATTGGGGGTGTGGTGATGCCAGATCGGTGTGCTCCGGGCTTTCCTGTGGGTTGGGGAGAGGTGATAGAGCATATGGTGTTAGATGAGATAGTCTATGCATGGGGACCATGTATGTTGGGACAGCTATACCATGAGATGCATACCGTGGTATAGCATTATGATTCGACTTTGTCTGCTGGGGTCACACTACTACACATGTGGACTTTTGAGCATATTGCTATTACGAGGCCATAGGGGGCATACGTCTAGTGATAGTTTGAGGAGTTTGTATTCCTATATAGGTAGCCCCTCCAGTACTCCCATATAGGGCAGTTGTGTTATTAGCGGCAGCTTTTCGATGACCTGGTTCAGGTGACATGGTGACCACATATTGGGGTAGAGCAGTGGCCTGACGACCACATCCATATGCTGTATATATTTCAGTTGTATTTTTTGATGGGTCGAGGGGAGTATACCATTGACATGTACCTCCCCTCTAGGGTGATGCATCAGTTTGGGCTACACCAGGATCTTCCACAAGTGATGGTCATTTTTGCTAGGACGCATCGAGATCATAGATGGCCACCAGCTATAGCACCATAGTTGGCGATAAATGACTTTTCAGGCTTACTGCCCCAGCAGTGGGATTGGGATAGCGGATGGTGGATGCAGGGACTACTCCTGTGTATGATTAGTGGTGGGCTACATGGAGGCTGATCTGTTTGATGGATCCCACTATAGAGCCATAAATGATAGTGGAGCCAGGGGAGGAGGGAGATGTGGTAGAGGAGGAGATAGTTGTAGAGGAGGTTGAGGAGGATGAGGATGATCCCATTGGGATATTAGTAACGGTAGCTTATGAGTAGGTTATGGCTGGTAGAGGATGGGGGTGAGCACAACAGCTACCCATGCAGCAGGTGAGGAGAGGGTAGAGAGGGTAGATGTTGCCACCACAGGCACCATAGTAGCAAGGTCAGAAGGGGTAGATGTTACCCCCACGAGGGCCACCATAGCAGGAGTAGGGACCTAGGCGAGCACCAGCCAGGCAGCAAGCACAGTAGGGATATGGACAATAGCCACAGGGTAGAGTCTAGACCTGACAGAAAGCACAACAGGGGTAGGGACAGTGGCCACAGGGTAGAGATCAAACCTGGCAATAGCATGTGCCCAAGACCAAGATGACCTTCACAGGGATTGGGGTGAGGGAGGTTGGAATCTCAGAGGTAGGACCAGGACCTATTCTGGGTGCACACATTTCATGTCAGCACTCCCGGGCAGATGAGGAGGAGGAGGTCCAGACTCTCTAAGCTCATGTTACAATTCTAGAGGACACTGTTGCTAGGTACTGTCAGGAGCCAGTGTAGCTATAAGGAGCAGCTGCATTACTAGATGGGAGCAGTGGAGCTGATGGGTAGGTTAGTGCCTTACAGGCATAGGTAGCTAGTATGACTACCGAGAGAGATGTAGAGAGAACCTTGCAGAAGGCAGTAGATGTGTAGGTGGGGGCCTATAGGCAGAGGTTACACGGATACAGGGTGTCATTACTGGCACTAATGCATCACAGATATGGACTGACTACACAGCAGCTCAGATTTGTGCATCACAGTTACAGAGTGAGCTTTCAGAGGCACGCGCGGGGTGGAGTATTATTACGGGGCTTATTGTACAGTAGTCCTTGAGGGTCATCGCGTGCCGAGCTATAGTCAAAGGAGTGGCTCTAGGATGTCTAGATCATATAGGTCCAGGAGGTCAGTACAGTCAGTTTAGTAGCCTATGGCACCTCCACCACCGCCACCACAACAACCACAGTAGCAGCAGCCTCACCCACTAACTCCGCTAGGGGATCATCATCCCAAGGTTGATGCTTTGATATGTATTGATATATTTTGGCCCTTAGAGGTAGTTTTGTATCATGACACTGAGCAATGTATTATTTTTGTGGTGATGTATCTGATGATGCTTATGGATGTTTATGATGGTGACATGATGTACCCTATGTTCATTTATGATATGCATATGATGGTTATGGATATGTTATGGATCATGTATGTTATACTACTATGGTTTATGCTTGTCATATGGTACTTATGCATTATCGATGATGTTATGCTGATGTTTATGACGTACATGGATGATTATGGATATGTTATGGATTATGATGTGGATTCTATATAATATGATTATGGTTTTGTGATGTTATGATGTTTATGATGATGTATATGAATAATTATGATACATGGATTATGATGAAAATGTATGTTATGATTATGGATGCATTTTTCATGTTATGACGTGGATGTATGAGACGTATTTGGATTATGTTTTAGATTATGATGTGGATTATATATGAGATGTAATGGAATATATGCTTAGATTAATAAACATATATTATGGATGCAAAATGAATGTGAAATGAAAATATATGCTCAGATTAATAAACATATATTATGGATGCAAAATGAATGAAATGAAAATATATACTCAGATTAATAAACATATATTATGGATGCAATGGATGTGCTCAGATTACACTTGTGTGAGAGTTTGATTTTGAGAGGCATGAAATCATCATCATTAACTCTTGAAGACACCTCACATGCCTGTAATATATAGCAAAAACTTACCCTGTGCTCAGTTCTTTAATTGTTTTGTTTTTGTCGGGAAAGTTGGAAAGAGAACAAGCAATAGAAATTGTCAAGCGATGTGTTCTCCCAAAAGTCATGATAAAGATGCAATAGTTGAATTTAATGATTTATGGTTGTAATAATGGTATGTGATTATGATAATGCAAATGATTAATGAACCAATGTATTGATTAATGAGATGGTCAAGTCATGATACATGTTATGTACGTTAAACCCTGGGTGATGGGGATAGGTGATAGGGGATAGGTTAGGGAAGGGAATGGTCAAGATTGTTTTGGGATGGGTGGGAGGGTTTGGAAAGGGGATTGTTAGGGTGGTTTTGGGAATACTAGGTCACTAAACACCATGTCATTGAGGGGAAAATTAGGTTTGGGATGGTTTAGGTTTGTAGAGCGGATTGATGGGGGGTGGGGAGGGAATGTTAGATGGGGGGGTTAGAGTGAATGGATTAGATGGGGGAGGGTAGATAAAAAATTTAAGCCCATATAACATGGTTGGATGGTAGTGATAGAAAAGGATATGGTATGATCTAGGCACAGTACTTGTATTACACTATTGAGAGCATTTCTAGGTTTATTATAGCAAAGTAGGATACTTTTCACAAAGGTATGAAAGGACCTAGGTGATGATGTTTATCCCACACTTGTATGGACTAGTCTCACAAACAATAGGTTGATTTCATGCATGCCCAAGGTAGTATAACCTTGCCTAGATGAGGGAAGGGGACTCATAACATAAGTTCTCATAGTACATAGAAGGTATGATTAACCTGATATGCAAATGGGAAGCACTATGCTAGAACCAACCCTATCTTCAAGATATTGAATACTATTATTGGAGTAATGAAATCAACCCACAAGCATAGCATACAAAAACAATGACCATGTCTATTTCAGGTGTTGCCCGACACATGCCATGATATAATGAGATCAAGGTAGCTTTGGAAATGACCTAGAACAAAAAAAGATAAAAATCAATAATCAAAAGGCCAACAAAATGACACACACAACCATTGTATTCTCTTGCCAAGATAGGTGTTGATGGGATGATAGATTCTGTCCATTATAGGAACTATATATCCTAGGATGCGAATTGGTTGGATGTTGTTTGGATAAATGTTGAAAGGTGGGCAAAAGGATAGTCATGCCATGTGTGATGATTATAGTTGGTGTGTTGATTGATAATTTTTGTGTGAGATGTGATGTTTTGAGGGTATGCTTAGTGTGTGTGTCACTTGGTGAATTTAGTAAGCTCAGAAGATAGGACCATCCAAATGGGTTGGATGGGTGCATCTTATGTACCTGAGTACTAGATACTTCCTTCATATTCCAGACTGCCTACATACCCTGTGTCCATGGGATCAAAGCCCTTTAAGATGCAGTTGAGATGAATATGTAGTTCTAGTTTGACTTGATGATGTTGGAGTGGTTCGGGATGGATGTGATGACGATGATGTGTAGAATAATGATGCGGGATTGTTTTTGGATTTTTGAAATTTTTTTTTTGGATTTTTTGGATTTTCTAATGTTTTGGGTTTTTTAGATTTTATAATGTTTTTGGGTTTTTTGGATTTTATAATGTTTTTGGGTCTTTTTCGATTTTAGTTGTATAAGAGCAGCATACAAGGATCCTCCTTCCACGGATTAGCTTTGGGTGGGATAATGTAGGGTGGGCGATAGGATTTGATGTTTCAGAATTCCAAGCCATGGGATGCGGGCAATATGGGATGTTGTGATGGAAAGAGGACTTATTAGATGGTGGAACTAGCCGTTACACATGGCACTTGAGACATGTTTTCACCATGGTACTTATCCAAGGCATCACCGAAGTGATTTTCACCGTTGGACGGCTTTATTGCACTCGGGTTTTTCTTGATTTTTCAAATTCTTTTGGATTTTTCTATTTTTTGATTTTTTGTATTTTTGCTTTGGGATACTTGATGATTCATGTGTAGAACCTTTTCAAGTGCAGAATGTTCATAGGTTCATCTAGAGGCTGCCCCTCAGGTGTTGCAAGCTGATATGCCCCTAATCCATAGCTGGCTGTAACAACATATGGTCCCAACCAATTAGGCTCAAACTTTCCTTTTTTAGTGCACTCTTGTAGATTTTTCTAGTTCTCTATGAGGACAAGGTCGCCTACTTCAAACTTGCAGTTCTTGATTTTCTTGTTATAGCTTCTTCATAGGAGATTTTGGTAGGCTTGTAGATGGTTGAGAGCATTCAAGCATTTCTCATCCAATAATTCTAGCTCATGCAGCCTTGCAACTTGATACTCTTCCTCAGTGATTATATTTTGCAATGAAACCCTGAGTGATGGGAGTTCAACCTCAATAGACAAGATAGCTTCATAATCGAATACTAGAGAATATGGTTTGGCTCCTATGGGTGTGTGGATACTTATGCAGTAGGCCCATAGGGCAAGATTGAGTTGGAGGTGCCAGTCACAACCAGCTTCACTAACCATCTTCAAAATGCATAGGATGGTTTTATTAGAAGCCTCATCTTGACCATTACCTTGTGGGTAATAGGGAGTGGAGAATTGGTGTTGGATAGGGAACTTCTCACACAAGGTGCAGACTTCCTGGTTTTTAAATAGTTACCCAGTATCTGTGATAATGGAATGGGGAACATCGTAACAGCATATTATGTAATGGAGGATAAATTTGGCTATTTGGATACCTGTGGTGAAAGTGAACGGAATGGCTTTGATCCACTTAGTGAAGTATTCGGTGGTAGTGATGATGAATTTGTGGCCATTGGATGATGGAGGGTGAATCTTACCTATGAGTTCAAGTCCCCACTATGAAAAAGGCCAAGGAGTCGTTATCGGCTACAACTCCTGAGACGGTGCATGGATGAGATCCCCATGTTGCTAACATGGCAAACATTTCTTCACAAATGTAAGCGTCTCGTTCCATGGTCAGCCAGTAATATCCTATCCTTAGAATCTTCTTTGCTAAGGTAGGTCCGCTAGAGTGTGCCCCACAAATGCCTTCATGCACCTCTTGCAAGGTCACTTCGGCTTCCCTAGAGTCAAGACATCGTAAAAGCGTACCATCAAACCTTATTTTATAAAGGATGTCTCCTATAAGGGTGAAGCGGGAGGCTTGGCGGATGAAGCTTTTACATTATGAGGATGATAGGTTTGGTGGGATGATGCTGTCATGGAGGTACATGTAAGTCTCTTGATACCAGGGGGATAAAGGACCAACAATGTCACACACTAATTCTGATTGCAAAACATCATAAGCTAGTATAGGGAGCTCTTCTATCAGGAACTTGCACTTCTTGCTATCTTTCTTCATGTCCACCAAGGATCGTATTGTGGCTATAGCATCTGTTGCTTTGTTAGTCAATCTTGGGATCTACTCAAAATGGATGTTGTGAAAATAATCTTTGAAGACGTCAACCATTCTTTTATAGGGCATGAGCTTTTTGTCCTTGGTCTTGTACTCATTTTTTACCTGCTGGATGACTAATTGGGGATCTCCATAAACCATCGACTTTTCAATTTTCCATTGTATTGCCATGCAGAGTCCTGTGATGAGAACCTCATATTCTGTTACATTTTTTGTGCATAGAAATGTGATCTTATAGGATTTAGGGATGGTGTCTCCTTGAGGGGTAACAAACAAGATCCCTGCCTCCAAGCAGCGATGCGTGTAAGACCCATCAAAATAAATTTTCCATGTTTCTATTGTTGGTGCTACTGTCAATATGGATTCATCCAGAAACTCTGCAAGTAGTGGTTGTTTTGTTGGGATTGGTGCATCAGCTAATTGATCAGCAATTACCTGTCCTTTGATGGCTTTCCTCTCTATGTATTAGATGTCAAATTTGCTCAGAATTATAACCCATTTAGTCATTCTTCCTATAAGAGCTGCTCTTGTCAGTAGATACTTTAGTGGATCAATCTTGGCAATGAGCTTTGTCTTATGATTAAGCATGTAGTGTCTCAATTTTTGTGAAGTGAAGACAATAGCAAGACATGCTCACTCAATTGGAGTATAGTTAAGCTCATAGGTCACCAAGGTGCGGCTGATATAATATATAGCTCTTTCTTTTCCCTGCTCATCATGTTGTGCTAACAAGGCCCCTATAGTTGTTTATGTTTTTGATATGTACAAAAGAAGGGGTTCCCCTTGTTTTGGTGGAATGAGGGCTGGTGGGTTAGCAAGATATTCTTTCAGCTGTTCAAAAACATTCCAACACTGGATATCCTACACAAAGGTTGTATTCTTACGAAGAAGATGTTGAAATGGATGGCACTTATCAACAAGTTGTGTTATAAAATGGAGGATGGATTGGAATTTTCCTTGTAGACTTCTTAGTTGCTTAAGTGTCTTGGGTGGAGGCATCTCTACTATAGCTTTGACCTTAGTGGGATCCACTTCAATTCCTCTTCTCGACACGATGTATCCTAGAAGCTTTCCGGAAGTGACCCCGAAGACACATTTTTTTGGATTCAGCCTCACATTATATTGCTCTAGCCTATCAATGATCTTAGCCAACACATTTAAGTGTTCTCCTCTGGTTTTAGATTTTCCCAATAGATCATCGACATAGTCTTCCATTATGTTATGGAAAAGATCATGGAAGATACCGTCATTGCCCTTTGATATGTAGCACCTGCATTCTTCAAGCTGAAAGGCATCACAACCCAACAGTATATCCCCCATGGGCATATGAAGGATGTTTTATGTTAATCTTCCTCTATGATCCTGATTTGATTGTACCCTAAAAAACCATCCATTAAAGACAACATCTCATGACCGGCTGTGAGATCCACTATGATGTCGATGTTTGGTAGCAGGAAGTCGTCCTTAGGGCAAGCTTTATTGAGATCTCTAAAATTTGTGTAGCAACAGATGCCCCCAATGACTTTGGCTATAGGTACAATATTGGATACCCACTTGGGGTAATCTATTGGATGGGTAAACCCCACATCTAGGAGTTTCTTAAGTTCTGCTTTGACAAGGAGCACAATTTAAGGACTCATCTTTCTTAGCTTTTGCTTCACTGGTTTTGCATCACAACATACTGCAAGATGATGAACAACTAAGGTAGGATCTAGTCCCAGTATATCGGCATAGGTCCATGCAAAATTATGGCTTCTCTGTTTGAAAAAGACTAAGAAATTCTCTTGTTCCTTTGTTGTGAGGGACTGTGCTTTGAATGTCATTTTTTGTGCTTCTATTCCAAGATTCATTTCCTATGATGCTTCCACTAGGATCGGCGATCTCTCTTGATATAGCTCAGCCACTTAGGGAAGGCCCATGCTCTCATCTCCTAAAGCCTCATGGAATTTTTCACTAGGTGATACATCCTTTATTTTGATTTTTTCCTCACCTGAAAGTGCCACAAAGTGGTTTTCACTAGGGGGTGTTGTTTTTATTTTTATATTTTTGTGACTGAGAGATTAGGTTGTCTCCCCAAGTAGGCAGATGTGTTAAACTCCATGATGTATCTGGCTTTATGGTCTCCTAGGGGGAAGTGATATCTAACCCCCATCATCTCAGCTATCGCTTCATCGTTCTTTGCAACATCAAGGACGGGAGGTCCTTGTTGGTCCCAATCTATAAGTTGGGGGTAAACAAGAGGCAAGCTGTTGGAGGTGGATGGTGTGGTGGTTAGGTTATATATGGTACATATGGAAGATTCAAAGAATTTGGCAAAGTCACTAAAGGAGTCTTGATGGTCTACCTCGTTGATGTTGTTGACTGTAGGGAAGGCCTTAGCGACCTCATTTAAAGTACACTCATTATTAGCGGGGGAGGACTCTTGCTTCCCATACCCTAATCCATGAAGATGCAAGTTTCTTTTTGCTTGGATTGGCTCCACAATTCCTTGCTCGTGAAGGCCTATGCCGCCTTGTCCTTTATAGCCCATGTATTTGACAATCTCGAGACCTTTTCCATAGATCTCAGCTGGGATAGTAGGGGCTTCTTGTTCTGCTTCTTCTTCCATGTATAACCATGAGGATATATCTTCGAGAACATCCTGGTCTAGGAGGTGTTTCTTCTTGAAGGTGGGTGACGAATTGCACTTGATAATTGCCGCATAGACTTCTTCTTCCCTAGGAACACCAAATGTTTTAGGAGTGCGCAATAGCCCCACCCAAAAGGTGCCGTGTAGGTCATATTCACCACATCCCATGTCGCTTAGCTTGATCTTGACTTCAAGTGGGGGAGATGTTTGTGATGTAGTTGCAATGTTGGAGGGATTGATGTACGAGGCAGATGATGTAGGATTGGCCTATGAATTGGATTTCTTGGTGGTGTTATTATATAGACAGAAGTAGTGGTCGTGTCCTTCTAAGAAGCTGCAATATTGGAAAGGACAGGGGTCAGCATAGATAGTAACTTTCATGCCATTATGGGGGAACTTCAAGCATTGGTGGAAAGTGGAAGAGACGGCTTGCATGGCATGGATCCATGGTCAACCGAGAAGAATATTGTAGGGAAGATCAAGATCAAGCACCTGACACTTAGTTTCCAAGATTCTCTATCCCACATGGATGGGAAGTGTTAGTAATAATTTGTGTTTGGGGTTTCAAGTCAGGTCTCTTCCCTAAAAATCCAAAAAATTCTGATATTTTGGCCCCTGCAATTATCGAAAATGCAAGAAATCAGTTGTGTGCAGGTCAAAATGGCAGTGGCGGGTTGAGAGATCCTATCGGCCCTTTAAAATTTGAGTTTCATACATTTCTGAATGCATATGGAGCCACTGTTTAAGGACCCTAAATGTTTCTAAGTGTGGCAGTGAGGGTCAAAAAATGTGCAAGTGTCATGGGATCCACCATGTGTCGAGCCCCTGTTCGAGCTGCATTTTTGTTTCTAACAGGTAACTTTTGCGCAGAGTGTGACACGTGGCAGAGGCTATTTCTATTATGTTTCAAGTTACTCCCCACAGAAGGCGCCACGTGTCAGCTTCCGCTGAAGTTTCTATGCAGTTTCTAAATGTTTCTGAGAGTGGCGTGGAAGGCACCACGTGGTGGCACCCGAGAGACACACGAAAAGTTTCTAAGCTGTAGCGGATGATGCCAAGTGGCTGCCTCCGCTTGAAGTTTCAAGAGCCCCTTTATAAAGTTTCAGCTTAGCGCAGAAAGCGCCACGTGTCAACGGTGGAAACAAGGTTCAAAAGTTTCATTGTGTCTGCGGAAGGTGCCACGTTTCTTTTGTAATGGACGTGGAGCTCGCCAAGTGTCAACTTCTGCGTATCTCTCTTTGCCCCGCGATGCAAGGTAGTGAATGGTGGTGGGCCACAGTTATGAGTTTCTTTGGTGGCCACGGAACTTGCCAGGTGTCAGCCTCCGCTGAAGTTTCAAAAAGTTTCTAAGCAGGGGCAGAGGGCGCCATGTGTCTCTAGTGGTTGCTACGGAAGCTGACAATTGTCAGCTTCTACGTAAGTTTCTTTTTTGTATCCCGCGATGCTAGTAACAGATTGGGGTGGGCCCCAGCATTGATTAAGTGAGGCAGAAAGTGATGCGTGGCGGAGGGGGTCCCAAGACTTGAATCCTTGTTTCTCTCTCAAGTTTCTTTCATGTTTCAAGAGCGTTGTGGACGATGCCAAGTGTATCTGGCAGATTTTTGTCTAGCCATGTAATTAATTTGCTGGGTACATTTTCTTGCTATTTAAGCAGACTGTGTGACCCATTTCAAGGTTGTTGAAGGCCTGGGGCATTTTTGTGTAAATAACGAAGAAAAGGGCATGATCTTGGTTGTTCTATCCCATTTTAGAGTTTATGTGTTGCAGCATGTGTGTATTTTGCACATATTTCAGTTTCAGTGCTAATTTTATATGAGAAATGCTTCATTGCATGTGTTTATCTGCTTGTCTCCATTTGCTGCATGTTATTCTCCTTCTTCTGAATCTGGTTGCTAAGGGTTTCTCAGGTTCTAGGATATGGTTTTCTGTATCACATGTTTGATCTCTAACTTCCATTCAAGGAGTGGATTAAAATGTTTTAGGTTGAGCATGGGGAAGGTTGCATGTCAGCAGGGATATCTATAAGTAGAGGTAGTTAGATACCCTTTCTTGGGTGATGTTTGTAAGGCAAGCATCAAGTCCAACCCCCTAAAACTTGAGTGAAAGTTGCAAACCATATGTTGTGTACGTCTAGTTGACTCCTTGCCCAATGGATAGGCACTAGTCTGTTTCTGGGTCAGTAGTTATGAGCCAAAACCCCTTGTCTTGCATCCAGGACATTATGTCCACCCATCTCATCACTTCCACCTGTTAGTTATAGGAGTAGGATTAGGACCCCCTGCATACTCTCATACCCAACCAGACACATATGTCCAAGAATGTTGCCAACCTTGTGATCTATCATGCAGATCTTGGTCCATACATGAGAGTATTCTGCCTATTGTTGTCAAGTTAGATCTTTCTATCTTTAAGCTAGTCAAGGTTACATCTTAAGTTAT
Source organism: Cunninghamia lanceolata (assembly GCA_027924645.1). Lineage (NCBI taxonomy): Eukaryota > Viridiplantae > Streptophyta > Pinopsida > Cupressales > Cupressaceae > Cunninghamia > Cunninghamia lanceolata. The sequence goes on along the minus strand of BSBN01000163.1, from coordinate 3,081,941 downwards.
AGGGATACCCCCCTTGGTGCGACAGAACCAGAAGTGAAGGGGAGGCGCTCACGCAACCTCCCATAATCTGTTGGCCAAATCTGCCCATGCATTGGAACTGGCAAACCCTCTGCAGATTTGATAACCAACAGATTTTGACGACTCCACTGGGGAGTTGATTTAAAAGAATATATTTGTGGCCCATTTGAGTCACCAACAGATTTTGGCAACTCTGCTGGGGAGATCAATGTCATATCCATGAAAGTTTGAGTCTAAAAGATTGCAAAATTAGACCTGGAGGTGCTTTGTTGCAGCAAAGGAAAAAGTAGAATTGTGACTCTGCTGTGGGAGAACCCAGAAAGGAACAAATCAATTTTCAGCTTCAGCCTGTTTGAAGCTCATTCCTCTGCCAAGGAGGTGGCAACTCTATTGAATGAACCTATCAGCAGCTACAACATATCCAGGTATTTGTACAAGTTTTTGAAAAGTTCCCTATTTGGTGAAATAGCACTGGTTAAAAGGGAAACATTGGTGAAAGTAGAGCTTGCATGCTTTTGTTAGAACCTACTTTGTATTTCAAAAGGGCATGCAATGTTGTTCAAAAGACTCATATAGAGGACTTTAGGCAGGTTGAAATAGTAGTTTGTATTTTAAGGGCCTAAGGTCATATTGTGATTGAAAATCTGAGTAGAGAAGAGGGTTGCAAAAGCATAAAAAGATGTATTGTCAGCCCATGCACCCTTGTGAGGTGTCAAATGCAACAATGTATAGTAGTCAGTCCCAACCATGTAATAAAAGAAGTTTCAACATAGAGAGATATAAGCCCACAGATTTCAGTGGCATTTGTGGCTACCCAAATGATTTTCCACCTAAAATCAGAAAGTATTTGCCCAAATTTAGTGGTGCAAAGGATGAATCAGCTGAGAGACACTTGCAACGGTTTAGAAATGTGATGGATGACTTTGAGATTGACCATGAGGATGTAGTCATGAGATTATTTGTTCAATCTCTAGATGAAGATGCAAGGGATTGGTTCTCCTACCTTCCAACTTACTCTGTCAGATCTTGGCAAGAATTTAAATCTGCATTTCTAGTACAATATGGTGAAAGAATTTTTGAATATGCAGTTATTAGTGACTTCATGTACATCCATATTGAAGAAGATGAGTTGATCCCAGCTTTTAACCTCAGATTTATGAGGGCATTCAATAGAATACCAGAATGCATGAGACCAAATGATGCATTGTGCCTAGTTGTCTATTTGGGAGCATTTGATAAGAAAATGAGTTATAGATTGAGAGACAAGGAGCCCACCACATTGCATTAGGCACATTAGTTTGCAATTGATATTAAAAACAATTGGAGATATGGAATTCAAAAGGGTTATTTTTCTAAAAAAATTTGTTGTCCTGCAACCCCCAATGTTGATGAAAGGTTTAATTCAGGAGTTGACAATGAATGTCAAAGCACTCACACACCTGCTATCCCAGTTTTTGCATCATTCCAAGTGGATGATGTTTCTATTATAGAGGAGGATGTCCTATTTTGCCCAGCAAATGAAGTTGAAAACAATGGTTTTTCAAGTGATATTTGCATGCCAGTCCTCATCAAAGAGTATTCATGTTTAAATGATCTAGTTGTGCAAAGTTGTGATCATATGGATCAACAATCAATATCAGTTTCATCAGAAAGTATCAGAGGGCTGGAAAGTGATGTAGATACTTCAACTTTAGAATGCATTGAAGTAGCAAAAATTTTGTATGTGGGGCAATCAGAGATTAAAGATGATAAAGATGATATCCATGATCAATTCATGGATCAAGTTTGTTCTTCTTATGACTTTAGATTTGATAATGAAAAAGAAATAGATTGTCATGAAGAAGAAATAGAGACCTTTGCATTGAGTGTGAATCCCCTTTATGATGAGCCTCTAGATGCATTTATTGTTGTGAGTCATGACCTTCATTGGTGCAGGATTAACCCTTTGTTTGAAGATGATGATGCTGGTTTACAAACTATGAATAATGATGTTCATCATCACCTGATTCAGACATGTGCAACATTGGGTGTGTGGATCAGGATTTGTTTTCAATATCAGTAGATATTAGGGGTCTCATATTTTCTAAGTATTTTGAGTCTTTGGATCAGCTAGATGAGTGCCTGATGGTGTGCAGTAGCCAAATAAATGATGAAGAATGCCAAGAGCAATATGATGTACTGTCTGAGGGATATAACATACATGTGTTGCCTAATGTTGAAGAATATTATGTGTATGGCTATATGTCTAATTTTGAAATCCAGAATGATAGAGGTGTAGTGGCAAGTTGTCAAAAATGGTGGAATATCTAATTGAGCAGATGACATTATGGGCAAATTATGTAAATCTTTTCAGTTGGGATTGGGATCTTTCAGTGTGGAATCAGGCATTTGACAAGAAAAAATTATGGTTCTTCCTTTTTGGCTGCCCTGGGCTGCCAAAATAATGTTTAAAAATAATGTGTTTGGTGATGCAGATTGGTGCAAGTTTGACCCTGTGCCCAATGGATAAGGGACTGGTCTGCATCCCAGAGATCTAAGGTTCTCGCCATGCCTGCAAGAGGCATGTGTCCCCAATCGGAGCCACTGTTAGTAATAATTTGTGTTTGGGGTTTCAAGTCAGGTCTCTTCCCTAAAAATCCAAAAAAAATTAATATTTTAGCCCCTGCAATTATCAAAAATGCAAGAAATCAGTTGTCTGTAGGTTAAAATGGCAGTGGCGGGTCGAGAGATCCTATCAACCCTTTAAAGTTTGAGTTTCATGCATTTCTGAATGCATATGGAGCCACTGTTTAAGGACCCTAAATGTTTCCAAGTGTGGCAGTGAGGGTCAAAAAATGTGCAAGTGCCGCGGGATCCGCCATGTGTCGAGCCCCTGTTCGAGCCACATTTTTGTTTCTAACAGGTAACTTTTGCACGGAGTGTGACATGTGGCAGAGGCTATTTCTATTATGTTTCAAGTTACTCCCTGCGAAAGGTGCCACGTGTCAGCTTCCGTCGAAGTTTCTATGCAGTTTCTAAATGTTTCTGAGAGTGGCGCGGAAGGCACCATGTGGTGGCACCTGAGAGACACACGAAAAGTTTCTAAGCTGCAGCGGATGATGCCAAGTGGCTGCCTCCACTTGAAGTTTCAAGAGCCCCTTTATAAAGTTTCAGCTTAGCGCGGAAAGTGCCACGTGTCAACGGCGGAAACAAGGTTCAAAAGTTTCATTGTGTCTGCGGAAGGTGCCACGTTTCTTTTGTAATGGACGCGGAGCTCGCCAAGTGTCAGCATCCGCGTATCTCTCTTTGCCCCACGATGCAAGGTAGTGAATGGTGGTGGGCCACAGTTATGAGTTTCTTTGGTGGCCGCAGAACCTGCCAGGTGTCAGCCTCTGCTGAAGTTTCAAAAAGTTTCTAAGCAAGGGCAGAGGGTGCCATGTGTCTCTAGTGGTTGTTGCAGAAGCTGACAATTGTCAGCTTCCGCGTAAGTTTCTTTTTTGTATCCCGTAATGCTAGTAACAGATTGGGGTGGGCCCCAGCATTGATATTAAGTGAGGCAGAAAGTGACGCGTGGTGGAGGGGGTCCCAAGACTTGAATCCTTGTTTCTCTCTCAAGTTTCTTTCATGTTTCAAGAGCGTTGCAGACGGTGCCAAGTGTCAGCGTCCGCGTAGGTCCCAACAAGTTTCTTCCATGTATCTCAGGAGGAGCACGGAAGGCGCCACGTGTTGGCTTCCGCATGAGTTTTCGACAGGGGCTTCTAAGAGGGAAAAAAGGAAACAGAAATGCCAGTGATGGAAACTTCAGGTGCCTATGTGGCACGATCTGGTGGGTGGCGAATTTTGACACTTTTGGGGCCGTTGATTTCTGTGATGAGTTTTGGATCGACGACCATGTTTAAAGCCTGCAGCGCGGGCTTTCTCGTGAGCGTTTGCAATTATTTTGAGTGGGAAACTCCAAGGAAACTTGCTGTGGCTGCTTTCCAGAGGCCGTGGGTTGGTGCGCCAGTAATGGCGATTGTTGCAGAGGTATGGGCGATGGCGTGGACGGATCAATCACCTGACTGGAGATATGAATCCCCAGGCGGCAGCGCATGGCTCGAGACCTTCCTGTCTCCTCCTCTACCTGCTGCATTTATTTTTGGGCGCCATTTTTCTGATAGAGTGTATCTGGCAGATTTTTGTCTGGCCATGTAATTAATTTGCTGGGTACATTTTCTTGCTATTTAAGCAGACTGTGTGACCCATTTCAAGGTTGTTGAAGGCCTGGGGCATTTTTGTGTAAATAACGAAGAACAGGGCATGATCTTGGTTGTTTTATCCCATTTTGGAGTTTATGTGTTGCAGCATGCGTGTATTTTGCACATATTTCAGTTTCAGTGCTGATTTTATATGAGAAATGCTTCATTGCATGTGTTTATCTGCTTGTCTCCATTTGCTGCATGTTATTCTCCTTCTTCTAAATCTGGTTGCTAAGGGTTTCTCAGGTTCTAGGATATGGTTTTCTGTATCACATGTTTGATCTCTAACTTCCATTCAAGGAGTGGATTAAATTGTTTTAGGTTGAGCATGGGGAAGGTTGCATGTCAACAGGGATATCTGTAAGTAGAGGTAGTTAGATACCCTTTCTTGGGTGATGTTTGTAAGGCAAGCATCGAGTCCAACCCCCTGAAACTTGAGTGAAAGTTGCAAACTATATGTTGTGTACGTCTAGTTGACTCCTTGCCCAATGGATAGGCACCAGTCTATTTCTGGGTCAGTAGTTATGAGCCAAAACCCCTTGTCTTGCATCCAGGACATTATGTCCACCCATCTCATCACTTCCACCTGTTAGTTATAGTAGGATTAGGACCCCCTGCATACTCTCATACCCAACCAGACACATATGTCCAAGAATGTTGCCAACCTTGTGATCTATCATGTAGATCTTGGTCCATACATGAGAGTATTATGCCTGTTGTTGTCAAGTTAGATCTTTCTATCTTTGAGCTAGTCAAGATTACATCTTGAGTTATAGGGATACCCCCCTTGGTGTGGCAGAACCAGAAGTGAAGGGGAGGCAGCTCACGCAACCTCCCGTAATCTATTGGCCAAATATGCCTGTGCATTGGAACTGGCAAACCCTCTGCAAATTTGGTAACCAACAGGAAGCTTGATAGTGCCTTCAAACAGTATCTCGGTGTCATTGTATTCTTTAATAGTTATACATTCACTAGTATCCACGACTACATCGGAGTATCTCAAATGTTTTAACAATTTTAGAGTGCTCAAATTTAGGTTGAAGCCACCATCTATTAAAACTCATTTTATGGTGTGTTTGTGGATGTGGACTTCGATGTGCAAAGTGTCATTATGTAGGTCATTGGAGGAAGGAAGATTTTTTTTAGAGAAGGTGAGATGGTGTGATGAAGCAATGTTCTAGGATTTGCTTATGGAGGGGACATGTGTGGAGCAACTCGAGAATGGAGATTTGCACGAGGGTTTTGCCTAGATGATCTAGAAGGTTATACTTGTGGGTGGATGGTGGGTTGGTGGATGTGGATGTGGAGGCTCGGAGGGTTGGTCATTGGTGGGTGCCCCACAAATAGATACATGACCACGACGAGTAGTGAAGATGCAATTTGGGGTCTTGGCTCGAATAGTGATGGTATTGATGTGACTGGAAGAATCTTCTATATGTCCCACGATGGATTCTAAAGAAGCGAGAGGTGGTACAATGTTGTATGCTTGATTGGATGAAGAAGCTTTTCCTTTGTTGTGATCAGGAAGAGGATCCTTATATGCTCCTAGGTTAGCATTTGGTGATTGTTTAGGTGGTTCGTCAATGGTGATGTCACCCCTATCAATAAGATCTTGTATGCAATGTTTTAGCCTCATGCAGTTAGACGTTTTGTGTCCTTTTATGCGATGGTATTCACAAAAGATGTTTTCATCAAACCAAGAGGGTTTGAATTGATTCTCATTATATGGTGTAATAGAGGACAAGGTGATTAAATCCACCTTCACAAGGTTGTTCAAAATGTTTTCAATAGGCTCCCCTAAGGGTGTGAATTTCCTCTTTGAGTTATTATTTTGTTTAGGCAGTCCTTTGGGAACATTGACATTGTTCATGGTGGATGTACTCAGCGGTGTTGGATTTTGCACATTTTGAACAACTTTCACATTGGTGACACCGTTGTTAAGAGTGTTTTTGTTCTTCCCCCAAAAGCAGGGTTTGTCATTTGACGGTGTATTGTTGTTCGTGTTGTTATTATTTACCTTCTTGTTGTGGTTGTTGGTTTTTCTTATCATTATTGTAAAGTTTAATGGAACCCTTAGCAATGAGGGTTCTTTCAATGGTGGTCCCTTTGTCAATAACCTCCTCAAAGGTTGATGCACATTGTATTTGTAGATGGAACCCCATTTCTTGGTTAAGGTTGGTGACAAACATGATAACGAGTTGCTTCTCAGGAATAGGTCATGGGAGTTTGCTTACTAAGCCTCTCCATCTTTGTAAAAAGGTGGTGAAGGACTCTCCACTCTTTTGTTTGGTGTTGCATGTCGTTCATTGATATTTCATGTTCAAAGTTGTAGGAGAAATGGTTTACAAACTTCTTCATGAGCTCATGGAATGTCCTAATGTCAGGAGGAAGATGCGCAAACCATTTGGTGGCTTGGCCACTGAGGCTTCAAGGAAAGTGTCTCATCAAATAAGTATCATCATATGAGACCTCTAGGAAAGCTATGTAGAACTCCCGAAGGTGTTCCCTAGGATCTCCCTGTCCCTTGTACTTGTCAAATTTAGGCATTTCAAAGTTTTTGGGAAAGGGAGGCATATCTAGTGTTCTATCAAATGGGTAGGGGCAAATATCCTCAAAAGAATATTGCTTCCTTTTGTTCCCATGTTATATGTTGTCAACCTTTTGGATCAATGCTTGGACAACATTAGCTAAATCTTGAGATGGTGGTTGTGGGACGTGATTTTTTTGGTTATGCATGAGTTGTTGGAGGAAGGGTGGAATTTGATTTTGAGGTGGAGTTTGGTGTTGTAAGGTTTGATTTTGGGTGATTTGGTTTTGGAGCGCAAGATGTTGTTGGTATGTGAGGAGTTATTGTAAGATGTGTGGTGGAAGTTGTTGATTTTGGTTAGGATTGTGTTGTGTGGTTTGGACGGATGATACAATGGGTGCTTGGGTGATGGGATTTTGTACATATGTGAAATTAGATGATGGGTTATTACATGGATTAGTGTTGGATGTGTTAGGGGGTGGTTGTGAAAATAAGTGGTTTATGAAAGCTATAGTGTTGGCGTCGAGTTGAGGAGCACTTGTGGAAGTGCTAGGATGTGTGGTATTGTTAGGGATTCTCAGGGTGATTTGTGGTATAGATGTGGTGACGGTGGATGTCAATACATTTGATGTGGTCAATACATTTGTGGGGATTGTGGATGTGGTAACATTTGAGTTTGTGGGAATTGCAGATGTAGTGATGTTTGAGGTTTGGGATGTGTTAGGTTTGGTATGTGATGTGGATGGTTGTAAAGACATGGTGACGTGGTGACACTAGGTATTGTAGCACCATTTTGGAGGAGAAATTCAAGATATCTATTAGGGTCTGATTTTAAAACTCTATCAAGTATATCCATAGAATCGGCATCTTACGTGAAGTCTAAGACATCTTGATCTAATTGGTTGGTGTTAGATGGTGGTGCTTGTGGTGGGATGGGAAAGGGATTTAGCATAGGGTTGGTGTCAAATGATGGCACTTGTTGGACTACTGGGATATTGTTATGGTCGGTTGATGGCATTCCCATGCCAAAGTTGTTTCTAAAAGATTCCATTTTGTTGTTCTTCTTGGCTTGGGATCTTGTCATGGGCATGCAAAGGTTTTGGGTGTGATTTGATTGGGTGGATGGAGATCAAGACCTTAGAGAATAGGTTTAAATTATTGGACCCAAAGATAGGTGGTGATGGTAGAGGTTTAGCCTTAAGAGGATATATCTCAAAATTCTAAACCCTAAGGACAAATGGTGATATGGATATGGTAGGATATAGGTTCTTATCTTTAGAGATTAAAATCTTAAAAGTTCAAAACCTAAGGTATGTGTGGATAACAACCTTGAAGTTTAGGACCTCTAAGAAAGATGTGTGATTTGACTTTTCAAGAATTTTTGGACCAAAGAAGGTGGAGGAAGCAATATGAATGTTTGTGGGATGGAGATAAAAAAAGGGTGATGATGTTTTTAAGATTTGTTCTAAGATGGCCTTGGATAATAATCAACCAAGGGAGACCTTGGATGATTTGGATAAATGGATGATAAATCAACTAAAGAAAACCCTTAGATGATTGGGATGTTTTGATGTTTGGAAGGATGTTCAAATCAATTGGTAAGCTCAAATAAATCTAGATCTTTTGGCTACAAAGATTGATGTCTCTTTTACTTAAGGTAGACTTATGACCTTAGGCAAAAGGAGGATGATTATTTTACTTGTAGGTAGACTAATGACCAACAAGCAAAATGGGATGTTAAGAGGATAATAAGATCTAGATTTAATTTTTTTCTCAAAGGTTGATTTGGATATGATTGATATTTTGGGATGTTGGGTGATTTTGATTTTTGGATTGGATGGATAGAATTTGGTTAAACTTAGAAAATGTTGGTTTGGAATGATTTTTTTTTTAAATGGATGAGGTATAGGTCCAAAAAGTGAAAATAAAAAATGTAAAGTTAAGATGGATGATATGGAGATGGAAAAGAGGGATTATGGATAAACCTAGTGATTAGTGAGATGAAGGGTCCAATAGCCAAAATGTTTTTTATCTAAGGTCAAAATGGAGACGTATGGATGAAAATGGTTGTGATTTATGGTCAAATGTGGATTAGGGTTTTCACGGGATGACCCCAGATTATGATTAAGAAAGCCTCAAGGATCCCAAAATAATTCTCTAGGCATGTGTGCAGTCTAACCTATAGATAGTGCCAAATTATAGGAATAAGGTGCCAAAACAGAGGGTAATGGCACCAAGATTTTGACAAATGGAGCCAAAATAGTGACTTAAGGCATCAGAGGAAATGGTGTCACAAATGGATTTTTAGGCACCAAACAGAGAGGTTTAGGCACCAAAATGGGAGTCTCTTAGATTTTGGTCTAGATTTTTGGGCAAATTTTGGCAAATTTTGGATTTTGGTGTCAAACTTTGGACTTGGAAGGTCAAATCATGGGTTTGGTGACGTCAAATGTTTCAATGGTGCAGTAAGTTAGGTGGCTTTGAATGATGATAATGATAGTTTCTTGGCAAGCAATACAAACACTTCAAACAAGAGAATACAATGGCCAAGGTTTAATGTGAAGTGTAATCGTAATGTGTATGTTCAAGAAGCCCCTCAAGGCCCAAATTTCCATGGGTATAACACAATCAAAAACACTTTGAAGACAATTCTTATTTCTACCTAAGGTCAAGGTGAATGGCAACTTGCCAAGCCCACAACTTGGAATCTCCAACTCAAATGTAAACACGCTAACTAATAGGCGTGTCCCATTATATTATCTTCTCGAGAGAGGATGGATAGGGGCCTCTTGCGCTAGAAGGATGGTGCAACCACCCTTTCCCCAAAAAGATATGTATAGCTTATGCTAAGCTAACGATTTCCATCTCATCTCAAGGGAGACATATGGTGAGAATCTTGGGGGTAAAACTGGCTATGCCCTTGTCTTGAACAAGACGCCAAAAAACCAAAAAAGGGTAGGCTTCTAACCAAAGGTGTTTAGCGGGGGATATTCGGGGGACCAGCACGTTACGAACATCCATCAAGCCACTTAAGGCTTTAACTAGTCTTACTAGGAGTCTAATATACACAAGGTACACCTCCTTTCAAACTAGCACTATATGGTAAGTGCTAATATTGGTTAGACTTGGCTTTCACCTTATCCTCTTTTATATAGTGGACCAAATGAAACTATCGCTTGAGGTCGTTCCCTTGAGGTGAGTACCTCTTTTCCCACCAAGGCAGGCCTCTTTAAGAAAATGAAAAAGAAGAGAATAGAACCATTTCTCTTCACCCAAGATCCTTATGAAGGCGAGGGGAGAGGATACTTTGATTCTATCCCCTTGGGATTTACTAACACAAATGTGCAAGCACACCAAACACTTCAAATGAAATCTAAGTTCTTTTTAATGTCCCAAATCAAAGTGTTCCTACGTTTGTTTGCAAACAAGATTCATTTTAAGTGCTCCAAAGATAAATGTTTTCTAAACTACACACACAAGGTTCATTTTAGTGCACCAAAAATAAATGTGTCTAAGCTATCAAAACCCTGCAAGAAACATTAGTAGTTGGATTTTTAGGTCTTGGACAAACGTTATTTTCCCTACAAAACACTGTCAAACAACTACACAGATCCCAATGTTAGCACATAAAATAGCACCACCGCAGACAGAGATGGCACCACGGAATAGAGAAATGGTGCTAAAATATATGAGAATGGTGCTAAAGAGTTAATAATAACTATTCCTGACTGTCAGCAAAGGATGGCGCCACAAAAAATGAAAATAGCGCTAATTCTAAAGAAGGCGCTAAAATTAGATGAAAAGGTGCCAAAGCATAGAAAAATGGTGCCAATGAGATTTTTACCTTAGTTTACCCTACTGGTTGAACCGTATAGCGCCAAACTGGGCATGGAAGGCGCCAAAACAAAACAAAGTCTTCAAAGGACTTGCAAAAGAAGTTGTTAATGGCAAATGTTAACTTAAAAGGACCTAAAAAGGCTTCTTATCCTATTGTCAAACACCCCACATTAGATTTAAACACCCACAAGTGTTAGTGAAAAGCCAATGAGTGAGGGTTAAATAAAAGACATTCTAAGTATTTCTAAGAAAATTTTGTCATTATCTCCGCTTCTTCTTGTGTTTTTCCTATCAAAACCAAGAGAAAGATTCTCTAAAAATGTCAAAAAAGCCTTAAAAATCAAACCATGATCTCAAAGGTTAGGGATGATGACATTCCCAGAAAGCATCAAAACAGTGAATAATGGCGCCATGAAACTAGCAAATGGCATCATTGCAGGAGAAAATGGCGTCAAACAGAGAGCTTATGGCGCTAAAACCTACAAAACATGTTTTCCTTCACAAAAACTACAAACAAGATTAGTAGATTGGGACCATGGGGTCCCACCGAGCGTGCCAAATGATGTCAATGAAAACAAATGATGTGAAAAACATTAAAAAAAATGCAATGAAATACAAGTTTATACCTTCAAATGATCTCCTCCTCCTTGATAAGGTGGAGAGCCTAGCACCCAAACACTCTTGCTTTACGCATGGTTTCCTATGTGAAATGCTCTCTAAACTCAAATGTAAATCACTAAAACCTAGCTCAATATGATGGAGATGATAGAAATTTTAGCATGACAACTTTGCTCAAATTGTAGATGATCAAATGGCTTGGATGAAGGTGTATTTATAGGCATTTTAGAGGGAGATTTGATCCAAGGGTTGAGATTCAATATTGAGATCAATGGATGAGGAGGAATGTGAGGTGGAGGGCTTAGATTTGATCATGAAAAATGGAGGGATGAGAATAAAGATGAATTTAAAATTCACCTTGGGAAAGGGTGTGGATTAAATGAGGTTAGATGAGATGGATTAGATATAAATTTTAAATTCATATGGGGAAGAGGTGAGGATTAAAAATGAACTTAAAATTTATTTGAGAAGAGTTCTCATAAATTAAGGTAGGTGTTGTAAGAGGTTATTAATAAGGTTTATGACAATAGTATAAAAAAATGTTTTATGTGGCATAAAGATCAATTTTTTATTTGGGAAATGTGGGGAGGAGTGTTAAATGGGATTTGACCAAACTAATCAAGGTGATTAGTTTAATTAATATGGCTGTAGTAAATTAGTGAATGGGCTAATTTGGGGTTAGAATTAATTAAATGATGTTTTATTTAATTAATCCTAGGTCTAGGGGTCATGTAGGTTAGGGTAGCTAATTAAATAATTGATATTTAATTAACTAGGTTAGGGGTAGGCTAATTAGTAGGCTGCATTAATTAAATAAACATGATTTATTCAATTAATTGGGTTTAATGAAAAAGGGGAATTAATCAAATAAATATTTGCATATTTATTTAATTAATTGGGCTAATGTTAGTAAGGTGTGACTATTGAATTAATTAAATTAATTCAATTTTAAGGGTGAAATGATGAATAAATCAGGTGTTGGAGGGAATAATTAATTAAATAAAAATTTATTTAATTAATTAGAAGCAGAATTGGTGATATTTGGTGATGTTGGAGATCGGTTAAATGTTCAAGACATTTTTAGGTGTCTACACCGGCAACTAGGCCTGATCAAGTACCCATGTACAAAAGCATCTCTCATAAAGCAAAGAAAGAAAGAAAACCTTGTGGGAGAAAACTTTCCTCCAAAAGAGAGAAATAAAGAAAGTGTACTAGACATGACTCGATGGAAGTGCACTTGACACAATATAGCTGAAAGTAATAGTCTTGCAATATTTGCAAGATCCATGTGTGGAATGTTGATTGCATGCCATATGGCTACAATTCAAATCCAATGTGAAGTTCTGCTTTGAAAATTCTGTGGAAGCCTTCTGTGAAGCAACTTTTCAAATCTATAGAAGCAAGGAAACTAATATCAATCTTCTTTTGTGATGACTCTTAGGAAGTCCTCAAAGAATCAACTCTGGATGCACATGTAGCATTAGGCGATAGTGTAGTGGAAATGTTCTTGACACATCTCAATGGAAGTGTACTTGACATATCTCAATGCATTGTAGAAAAAATGTTGAAGAATGATGAAGTAGTAGTGGAAGTGATCTTGACATAACTATGTGGAAGTGCTCTTGGCACAACTTGGAAATGCACTTGACACACCTCTATGAACCCCCCCATAATTCAATATTTTATCCCAATATTATTTTATTATTTGAGAAACTTCCCTGTGACTCAATATTTTTATCCCCCCTGAATTTTGGTACTTTATAATGATAGTGTGAAATCATTTCTAATAGATTAGTCTCGAAAAATTATTCACTTTCTAAAAAAATGGCACTCAATTTCGAATTGCCAATCAAAAGATACAATTGTTTTTTGAGTTTTTAACTTGTTGTACAAAGAAGGGAATTTTTTTTGAGAAAATGGGATAATTTCCAAATCATCTTGATGTAACTTTTTCAGCACCTAAATTAGCTTCACATAGACTATAAATATGCCCAATTTCATCTCTATGAGCGAAAGTTACAACAAAATGAAAAAACCCCTCTTTGCAAAATCACTTCAGAGCCTGCAAAATGTTGATTTTGCAAAAAAAAAAAGCATTTTTTACAAAAAAAAATCTGTCAAATAGGAGATTTTTGCCTCAAAATGAACTAGCAAGCTAATTAGCATAGCTCTGATACCATGTTAGAAACAAGATTGACTAACACATTGCTAATTACAAATTGGAGTAATTTGATTATGAACAAGGTAGTTTTATATATAGGGTAGAGAGGTTGAGTCGACCTAGGAGTCGACTTCAACACTCAACTAGAGGTAGAAGAAAGAGCGTCGACAATTGGCTTGGAGAGTTGTATTGGACTTTCCAAGTAGACACCTAACCACCTAAGGTGGCTTAAAGCCATGTGGGGAATATACACATAATTACTTATTTAAATAATAAGTAATAGTGTTAATATTCCTACACTAACAAGTAACAAAGTAGTATTATACACTTATCATATTCTTCTAGTTTGAATCCTATTTCAATTAACTAACTTAGAGTCAAATTCAAGTCATTGATATGATCATTAATAAGATCGTCCTCTTTCAACTTCAAGGAATATAACTTCGTTTGCAAGAAAAGTTTGTTTACAAGATTCTTAGACTGGAACATGGTTCTTATCTTCTTACACAATAAATATGCAGAAGGCTCTTCTGACACATTCATTAATATAGAATCTGAAGCACATAGATGAATAGTACTTATATATTTCTTATCTAGTCTTTTCCAATCCTCATCAAAGATACTTGTAGGTTTTACTAAAGAAGATATCATTGTCTGGGTTGATCTCTCTACTAGGAGGTCTTCAACCTTCAACTTCCATAACTCAAATTTCTAAACATTGAAACACTCAATATAAAAACTTGACATTCTCACCATGAATCTAAAACATACACTACTATTTACTCTCACAAGATCCTTCAAAGGCTCCCACTAAAGTTAGTTATACACGTACTACAACAAACCTTCACTCCAGGCTTTCAAAACTATAATCCCTTAATGGTTTAACCAATAACACATGGTTGTGACACCAAAAAACATAGCTCTATAAAATCAACTATGCTCTAATATCAAATGTTGGGAATTTAATCCTTGTTATAATCAATGAATAAACTAGGATATTGGACACCTTAAAATTATGTGATTGTTACTAAATTATGTTTGCAACCTAATTTAGTAAGGCCTAGGCAGCAGTTGTTGGAAAAGGGGAAAAGAAATTTTTTATGTCCATGATCACTCAGTCAAATACCTATTATCTTGAAAAGAGGGCAATGAAGGATCACTTATCAGGATAATGTGATAGCTCAAGTTGGGCTGTCAAACCATCCTAATAAGTGAATTTATCTGAAGATGAGAAAATAGGCATTCAAGGAATGACAGGTATCTAACTGAACTCATCTTTTCAGTTATAAGTTATTAAATATTCAGTGCAAAAGGAAAGGTATTTATAAACTGTCATTTCATCATCATGTTTTAAACATGTGTTTTAAAGCAGCTTCAGTTGTTTTATGCTATGTATTTGATTCAGAAAGCAAAACATACATAAATCATTGCATAAAGTAAAATAACTAATTATAATCAATAGAGTGTTTAAATATGTCCCACACAAGCCGTGGGAATGACTAAAGTGAGCCAATGCAACAAAGCATGCAAGCTATACATTTGAAGATAAAGTAAAGAAAAGGAACAAATGAGGAGAGTGATATCCATCATTGCCTTGAAGTGTTGCTGTTGATCTTCCTATCTATAGCTTGATCTTCATGTTTTTAGCTTCCTACTCCTGATCAGAATGATGAACCTGCAATGTTTGAAAGGCTTGGTTAGAGCTCAAGATATACAAACTCATCATATGACTTACCAACAGATATATAAACGTGCAATCATAATGCTACATTTGGATCATTATCAGACATATATGCAAAAAAATTAGATCATCAGATGAAAGCCAAATCAGCATGAGAAAGAGCTTTGAACTTTCAAAGGTATGTTTTTATGCTAACTTGTTTGTTCACTATGCAGGTATAGGAGAAGTCATGTTGTTGATTCATTTTTTATGAAATAAGCATGTGGATAAAATGGGCTCCCATAAGGGTTGAGCCCAGCATGCTCAAAGTAATGTCATTAATGCAGAGATTTTCAATTGAACA
This sequence comes from Cunninghamia lanceolata, assembly GCA_027924645.1. Taxonomy (NCBI): domain Eukaryota; kingdom Viridiplantae; phylum Streptophyta; class Pinopsida; order Cupressales; family Cupressaceae; genus Cunninghamia; species Cunninghamia lanceolata. The sequence goes on along the minus strand of BSBN01000163.1, from coordinate 3,066,539 downwards.
AACATCATGCTATTACATCATATACAGGTTGCTGCTACAAAAATCAAATGTATCAAGTGCAAGAAAAGGGGACAATCATGTAAGAGAACAGTCATCAATATGCAAGAGGTATAATAGAAGATCATGGAGTAGGAAATACATATACCTTGTTTTCCACAACCACAACATACAAGTGAAGCCATCAGTCAAGTTACAAAAGAAGGTGGAACAGTGAAGTAAAGAAACCATAGTGTGATCACAAAATACAAGCATGAAGTGCAGCCATAGCATTTAAAGATAGAAAGGAGTTAAAAGCATATGGAACAATCACCAGAGAGCTCCTAATGCCATCAAAGGGACATCAAGAGGAGAAAAGGTACAGTCATCATCAGAAAAGGACATCATTCATCCATATGAAAGCTACATCAAACATATCAAGTGGAATGAGACCTGTAGCAGTAGTGAGAAGAAAAAGTTCCAAATCTTTACATCCACCATTGACAGTAAGGTGATGAATTGATATAAAGGACAGTGAGACAGCAAGCAATAATTACAAGGCATAATACTATGAAGGCATACATGAGCCTTTACTACAGTTGAGAAGCTAATAAGAACGCTATAGCCACCAAATGGAACAACCACCATGAAGATTCATAGTACCATTACAAGGCAGAATGCATTCACCACATGCAAAGACTTTCTATATTTTTCCCCTTTTCTTTTCATCAAATTTACAAGTGCTACAACAGAAGATGGAACAGTGGAGTAAAGAAGCCACAGTATAATCAAATGATCAAGGTACAGTCAAGTCAAAACCAAGTGGAACAATCACCATGAAGATTTAGATGCACTCGAAGGTACAGTATGAGGAACAAAAGATAAATAGATGATGGGGCTCAATAACAAATAAAGGCATCCATATCTCATCAATGAACAAGTATAAGCATATACAAGGTGCAGCAAGTACAAGGAACAGTATGATTGCATCATTAAGATGCCCATGCCTTCTATATATTGCAAATATTCATGTTCAACAAGCCATATCTCATCACTGTATAGGTGCAACAAGCTTTATCATGTGCCTTATGCATTAAAGCTGAACCAAGTCAATATAATTATGATCATATACAAAATGACTAAATGCATGGAACAACAAAAGAGAGAAGCAAGAAGGATGCAATGTCTAGGAGTTGCATTAAAGAACAGTGTGACTGCATTATAAGAATGTCAATGCCTTCTATATATTGCAATATTTATTTGTCTCAGTAGTATAAAGGAGGAGTAGAGTTTTTTACCCTTTCTCAGATACATGCCATAAGACCAAAGTAGAAGGGTGCAATACCAACCTCAAGAAGGATCATAACTATCACTACAGAAGCCACTGAGTATGCAAGAAAGAGTCACAATGCTACAGTCAGGAACTCTCACAAAGAGAAACCCTTATAGCCTTTTATAAAAATGGAAGCAAAAGATGATACCACAGTGCAGTTTCAAACTAAGGCTTTTTGTATCTTCCCTTTTATTTTCCTTTAGGATCAAAGATAAAAAGGATGGTGTAGTATTGAAAGTCAAGGAGCAACAGATATACCTTCCCTTTACTAATAGAGAAAGAAAATGGAGGGCTTTATTTACAAACCCTATTCGGGTTTTTCTTGCAGAGATACAGGAAAACAAGAAATAATAAAAGATTTTTTCCTTTTTCCTTGTTTCTTCATGATAACTATAGAGAGTACCCCTTTATGATAGAAGAAAAAGAAGCAGAGTCATTACTCACAAACCCTAGAAGGGTTTCCTCATGAGAAATGAAACTTTTACCATTCTCTATCACATACATGCTCTTATGTCAAGCAGTCGTGATGGGTTTTGAAAGAACTAGAGCATTTTACTAGCTATTTTACCTTTCTATGAGACTCTTACAAAAAAACCATCATAACCCTCATGCCATGGAGACTGACAGAGGAAAAAGAAACAATATACAGAGCAAGAGAGTATATAAAGAAACTAGTGCAACAAAACTCACTCTTCCTTGTTCTATTATAAAACATGCAGTGAAAAGATGGAGAAAATGTAGAGAAGGTGGAAGGTTCACTTCATTATGCCGGAATAACACAAACCAGAGAGGAAAATACGGCTTTAGGAGCATCATATATTGCAATTTTCCCATTCTTTTTGCAGAAAAAATAATAAGTATGCAGGAGTGACTTACCTGAAGAACGTGGCTTCAAAATTAGAGGAGAAAACAACAGTTAAAGCCTTCAAAATGCCTCTAGAACAGCAATCATACCCTAGCAACATCCTTGCATGGTGGCGGCTTAGGAGGAGCACCAAAAATTACAAATGAAAATGACAAATTTAGGGTTTCAAAGCCCTCTTTTGATCGAATGCTTGACTGAGCTCTTTTCTTTTGACTTCTCTTTTTTTTAAAAATCATTGTTATCCATTTTCCTGTCGTGGTCAAGACTTCACAAAGTCTTTTGACCTAATGATGCCACAAGGGCCCGTGAGGGCTTATTCCTTTCTTTTTTATTTTCCTTCAAAAGTCAACAAAAGAGAAATGATTCGAGGGTAAGGTGTAAAGGATATGATGAGATAGGGAGTCATAAGGGTCCTTTACAAACTAAAGACAATAATGCACGATATGATATGCATTACATAAGGCATGTAGGCATAAAATGATGCATGGTGTGATATATGTATACATGGGAGTCATAAGGAGTAGTGTATTGATTTCTTTATGTGATTTAAGATCATTAATCAAATCATATATAAAGGAGTTATAAGGATCAAAACAAATGCATATAGCCATGTGGTTGTATGATGGATATTTTTAGAAGAGATCCTGATTGTGGATGGGAGACATAAGGGTGAAATTTAGACAAATCAAAGAGTATTTTTGCATGTATAATGTAATTACACATTGAGACCAAAAAGGAGATATAAGGAGTTTTATTATGCTTTTGCATGAGTTAGAGATAAATAAACAAATGTAAATAAATAATAAAGTAATGAGCTATAAATTACTTTATTATTTATCATAGAAATGTAAAGATGGTAAAAATGGACAAGTCTATAATAATTAATAAAGTAAATCATCTTGAATACTTTATTATTTATTCTTACTTTGTTTACACATGCCCAAATCATGCAAAATCAGGAGATGGAGTTAACTGAGGTTCTTTAGAGTTCTTTACAAGGTTTTTTGGTCAAAATTGGAAAGTTTGGTCTGCCACTTGGTCAAACTAATAAAGAGGGGCAGTTTGGAGCTATTTTAGCTCAAATTAGATCAGTTATAGCCCTTATTTTTAGGGATTTTCATGCTTGCTCATGGATCAATCTTGGAGGGATTATTTTTAGAGACAGTTGACTGTAGTTGACTTTTCTAGGTTTTTTGAGAGCATATTATATATTGTAAGAAAAACATAGGTTTTTTAGTTCTTGCCTTTTTGCTCTCTTTCACATTGTAGAGAGAAAGAGTGTTTTGTAACTCAACTTTTACAGATTTATAGTTTACAGCAAGTTACAGGTTCTATTCTTTGTCATTTTTATGCAAGTGTTCCTTTATTTTTCAGTAGAATCAAGTATCTACCTTCTCATTAGTGTTGTTTTATGAATGATTTGATGATATTTTATTGTGTTTAATATCAGAACCTTTAAAATCATTATCTCATTTGTACTTGCATATATTGAATAGCAGTGAAACCATAGGTCTTAGGTTGTGCAATTGGAAGAGTTTTCTTTCATGTTGTGAGAACCCTATTTTTCCTTCAAGAAAAAAAGTTATTTCCAGCCTCCCTTAGAATCATTTTTGTGATCATATTGCCAAAGTGAGTTGTGTGGACAGTTTTTTCTGAGATTTATTGTGAGTTAGAATTGCAGTTTTCCATCAAATTAGGTGCATCACCACACTTTTTAGTTATAGTTTTAGTGATTTCAGTAGATCTTTTCAACCCTTTTCCTGCCAATTCATTTACCCATTGAAAAAATTACAAGGGAACTAACCCATAATCTAGAGGTTCAAGCTCACCATAGGTCACCCACAGCCTGAGTTTGATCCCACGTTACACAGGATTGTTGAGCTTCACAGCTTTGCATAACGGGTGCAATCCTATGCAATAACAGTTTTTGGCATGCCTGGTGGGACCTTGAACTAATTTTTAGTTCAATAAGAACTTATTTTTTCTGTTGTTTTGGTATAATCAGTAGATTTTACAGCCTTTTAGAGGTTTTATTTCAAGTACCTTACGACTCTAACTTTCTGGTTTGATAGATCATATCTTACAACCTATGAAAAAGTACTAAACGAGATCAAATAAAGATCCTAAAAAGAAGCATATTCATCTGTCACCGCCAAAAAGGAGGTTAAAGTAGATAGAGTGGTAAGGCCAACATGTACAACAGTACCAAATCTGCCAAGTTCACAACTTTAATTTGCTTCTCATCAAAATCCTTTATTTGTGTGTTCTTCATTAGTACCTGATAATTCTCCACCAGCAAGTCCAAGAGAACAAGTACCTATTTTCCAAGAGGAGCATGTTTTTCAAGAACTTGAAGAAGAAGAACCAACTTTTCAAGAGATACCAATACCCGTTTGCCAGGCAGTACAAGTACCTCTTATTCAGATGGCAGCAGCTAGACCACCACCACCACCTAGAAATCAGCCATTTGTAACTTTTAATAGGGGCAGCCCATTGAATTTGCAGCAACATGATGCAATACCAGTAGCTGCATTGAAAAGTCTGCCTAGTTTGACCGGTGAAGATGGAACCACACCGATAGAACATATCAGAGATATAGCATTATTATGTAGTGTTCACCATATCATAGAAGAAAATATAGCAATAAGGTTCTTAGCAGCATCTTTGAAAGGTAAAGCTCTTCAATGGTTTAGAGGATTAAGAGTTAATTCTATTACATCATGGGATGAGTTAGGAGCTGAATAGGTAGTTTCAAAATAAATTAGATCATCTATCACTTGTTGAGCAGATGACAACCATCAAGAGGGCTCCACAAGAGCAGATGTCAGATTTCAATTTTAGATTTCAGAGGACCTAGAATAGAATTTCAGAAATGGTAAGGCCTTCACCTGAGCATGCATTTGCTGTCATGATTCAATCAATGGGTGGGGTTACTTTACCAGGTGCATTTGATATTGCTATTAGAGCTGAAAATAGTTTAATTCAAGTTGGCAAAATTGCACCAAGGCCTCCTATGCCTATATTTCTTGACAGTCAACCCTTAATGCCAATTTTAGTTCCTCCTATTGCATTAATACCTACTATACTAGCCTTTGGCTATAAAATAGTTGTAAACAATAATGCTAATCCAATCCATTTTGATATACAAGAGCTTAAGGGTAATCAACAAAATATAGAAAAGTTATTGCAGACTATTAGTAATGACTTAGTGAGTCTCAAAATATAGCAAAATCAAAATAGTAGACCATACCAAGCCCCATATTAGGCAAATAGACCTCCTTACCAGGCAAATTACCAAGGCTAGAGAAGGAATTATAACAAGAGGCCAAATCAACAGTATAATCCCAATGATGTCAGCTCATTAAAAGAGCTTGTTCCTATGCAAAATAACATGGTTCAAGATTATGTATGGTGCTATATGTGTAATTAGCCTCATAACCAAGCTACTTGCATGAATGAAGTGGTCAGTCAAGCACTCATGGTCCAGAATAATTATGCTACTGCTGAAAATACAGCAAGTGATGTTAATGATCAGCTAGATTCCCAAACTCAGCATAATAATCCTGTTGTTGCTTTAATGAATTGGCAAGTTAATGATTTTTGTGGAGTAAATTAGTTACCAAGGAAGAAACGGTCATTTACCAACATTGTAGCAAATACCAAATCAAAAAAGAGAGTTGTTGAGTTATAACAGCAAGCTGATAAAAGATAGCCAAAAGCTCAATCACAGCCAACCAAAGTACAATCAGATGTTGTTGTTCCCAAAATACAACAAAAGGTTAGTGGTCCTTCTTTCAATATTCTTGATCATATGAAGAAAGCCACTGTTAGCATGTCTATATTGGATACACTACACATCCCAGGTCAGAAAGATTTGTTACAAGATGCTTTAGCTCAATTATCTATCTCCAATGAAGCTCAAACAAGTCAGCCCCAGGTTCTGCTCACTAATGAAGCACAAAATAAGAATGAACAGCCAAAACAAGTGAGTAAACCACCTCCTTTTTATGTTACCCTGATAGTTGGCAACCTTGTAGTCCATAACTGTATGATTGACTTGGGAGCTAGTAGATCTGTGATGCCCAAACAGTTAGCTGACAAGCTTGGTTTGAATTATGAACCTATTGCAATGGGGGTAGTTCAATTAGATGGTACTGAAGTTATTACAGTGGGGATGTTGAAAGATCTTGGTCTTACCTTACATGCATGCCCCAATTTTGTAATCCATCAAGACATCCATGTTATTGATCTGCCTCCTCACTTTGTCATTTGTCTATCTAGAGACTTCATAGCAAAATTAGGAGGCTATTTATCCTTTTTAGAACTAGATATGGCACTAAAGTCACCATAAAATTAGAACCATTAGCAAATGACCATCTTGAGCCATATACACCCAGTCTGATCAATGCCAATCTTTCAATTTTTGATCAAGAAGAACCAACTACTGTCCAAGACCCAAATACACCTTTAGAGGGCATACCTGATTTAGTTTTGGATCAGTGGGCAGGAAAAAATCATGAGACAAATCCTTTTGATCAAATGGATGAAATAGGTCTTGGTGTTTATATGATTCAAGAGAAAGGTGCTTCTATTCCTAACCTGTTAAAAGGAGAAAATTAGCAAACTGTACAATCTGATAATGATGTTTGGCAACTGTATTTTGATGCTTCTAGAAGTAGAATTGGTGTTGGTGGAGGAGCTGTGTTAGTTTCTCCCACAGGTGAAAAGTATTATTCATCTTTTCATTTTTCTTTCAGTTGTTCAAATAACTCAGCTGAGTATGAGGCATTAGTGCATGGATTGGAATGGCCTAGAAAAAGGAATATTAAATGCCTTAAAGTATTTGAGGATAGTGAATTAGTGGTAAAACAAGTGAGAAATATTGCTGCTACCAAAAATGATTTGTTGAAACTGTAAAAACACATAGTTTGGGATATGATAGATGAGTTTGATGCTTTTAATTTGATAGCTATACCAAGGATTGATAATAAACAGGCTGACAAATTGGCTGCTATTGGTGCTGAGTATGATATTCCAACAGAAATGAAGAATGTTCATACTCCTCTTTATGTTAAAGTTGCTATCAGACCATCAATGTCAGGCAATAATACAAGTTGGCAAGTCTTTGATAGTGATGAACAAATTGTTAGTTTTATGATGGAAGAAGCTGAGTTTACTGCAAGAAATCAACAGAAATGGCTATAGCAATATGATGACCAAATCTTGCAATTAAATTCAAATAAGTTGCCTAAGGGTTTGGTAACCTTAGAGTCAATCTTTAACATTGATGATCAGGTTAGGAGAGATAAATCCAGCTTATTTGTGAAGCAAGAGCATTATGAGCCTATTGAGATATTCAAAGACAAGCTGCTTAAGCTTGGAAAAGTGTGCACAAAAGAGGAACAACAAGCTTTTATTCAGCTGTGTCAAGAATTTAGTGATATATTTGCTTGGGAGTATGGAGATCTAAAGGGTTTTAACTATGAGTTATCTCAACACACTATTGAGCTGGAACCCAAGGCTAAACTAGTTAGACAGAAACAAAGGCCATTAAACACAAAGCTGGAAGTGCTCATGAAGACTGTATTAAACAAGCTGATAGAAGGTAACATAATCTTTCCAATAAAGTGTACATCTTTGGTTTCTAACTTAGTTCTTGTTAGAAATAAGAATGGAGAAATTAGATTATGTGTTGATTTACGTGACCTGAATAGAGCATCTCTGAAAGACCATTACCCACTACCATAAATGGAGTAAATCTTACAAGTTGTTTCAGGATCCAAAAGGTTTTCTTTATTGGATGGTTATTCAAGATAAAATTAGATTTTAGTGAAAGAGGGAGACCAATACAAGACTGCATTCACTACCAAGTGGGGCACAATGGCTTATAGGAAGATGCCATTTGGATTATCTAATGCAAGTGCAACATTCCAAAGAGCCATGGATATGGCTTTTCAAGGCCTCATAAATAACTTTGTACTTGTATATCTAGATGATGTAACTGTGTTCTCAAAGAAGGCTGAAGATCATTTTAATCACCTAAGGCTGATTTTTGAGAGATGCAAAGAATTTGGGGTTTCACTCAACCCAAAAAAGAGTATATTTTCTGTGCATGAAGGAAATCTTTTAGGACATATAGTATCAAAGGATGGAATATCCATAGATCCTGAAAGGATTTCTACAATCTTAGCATTACCACTTCTAGTCCATAAGAAAGGCTTACAAATCTTTCTTGGAAGAATCAACTTTGTAAGGAGGTTCACACCAAACATAGCAACATTATTACAGCCCCTTATAGCCATGCTCAAGAAGAATATTCCTTTCAGCTAGACAAAGGAAGGTAAGCAAAGTTTTGAAGAAATTAAAGAGGTACTTGTTGCTGCCCCCAACACTAATTAATCCAAATTTTGACAAGGATTTTATCTTGTATGCATTTGGTAGTGTTGATACAATCTCATCTATGCTCTGTTAGCAAAATGAGGAAGTATTGGAACAACCAGTGGCTTTCTTTAGCGAAATTCTTCATGACTATGAGGTAAGGTATTCATTTGTTGAGAAACATGTATTGGCTATCATAACAAGCCTTAAAAAGTTTAAACACATGCTTTCTAAGAATAGAATATAGCTGATGGTTTCCCATCCAACAATCAAAGAGTTCTTGCTTAGCAAGGATCTAAACAACAAGAGGGCAGGTTGGATAACAAAAGTGATGGAATATGACATTCAGATCAAGGTTACAAAGCTTGTATGAGGTAAAGGTTTCTATGAACAGCTGACAGAAAATAAAGAGAACAGCACTAAACTTGTAGAAGAGACTGAGACAGTGTTACAAAATAGAGAACAAGTTGTTGTTTCAGCCCCACCTACAAGTTGGGTGTAGCAAATGGTTCATTATCTGCATACTGGAGACTATCTTAAAGGTCTAGATAGATCAAAAAGAAGGTATTACAGGCTGCAACCCATCTCTTATGCTATAAAAGATGGAGTTTTGTATAAAAGGGATTTTAATGGTGTTTTGTTAAGATGTATAGAACCAGAACAGATTCATAAAATTCTGGAAGAGTTTCATGATGGACCTTCTAGAGGTCACTTTGCACCAAGAACAATAGCTCTAAAAATTATGAGAGCTGGTTATTATTGGCCAGAATTATTTAAAGATGCACATGATTGGGTGAAGAAATGTAATAACTGCTTAGTGTTTGTAGGGAAACAGAAGCTTGCAGCCATGCCTCTGCATCCAATTCAAGTGGAACAACCATTTGGTAAGTGTGGTTTGGACTTCATTGGTCCCATCAATCCACCTTCAAGTCAAGGAAATAAATGGATACTAACTGCAACAGATTACTTCACAAAGTGGACTGAAGCAGTTGCATTGAAGGAGGCAAATGAGACTTCTGTTTTGAACTTCTACCAAGACTTAGTTTCTAGGTTCGGTACTCCTGATTCAATCATTTCTAATAATGCTTTAGCATTCATTGGTTTAAGAGTTTCTAATTGGTCTGTAAAAAATAATATATTTTTGAATACTTCGTCCAACTACTACCCTCAGGGTAATGGACAAGTAGAATCAACCAATAAGAACTTGATTAAGATAATTAAGAAAATAGTTGATAATAATCAGAGATCTTGGCATGACAAGTTGAAATTATCCCTTTGGGCTGATAGGATAACACCAAAGAGAGCTACAAGTAACTCACCTTATGTTCTAACTTATGGGAAAGAAGCCAAATTACCAATTTCAGTTGAGCTGCCAACTCTAAGTTATGTCAAAGAACTTGAACTGTTGGAAGAACAGCTAATGGAGGTTATGCTTGCACAACTAATGGAGCTGGAAGAAACCAAAAAAGAAGCATTGAGAACCTTAGAGATACATCAAGCTCAAATGAAGAGGACCTTTGAAAGAAAGGCAGTTCCAAGAATCTTGGAGGAAGGAGATCTAGTATTCAAATGGGATGACCTTAAAAGCAAACCTGGTAAACACACCAAGTTTGATGCCATGTGGGATGGCCCATATATCATTATAGAATGCAAGCAACATAATGCATTTCAGCTTGCAAAGTTAGATGGAGAGGTGTTGCCAATCCCTATCAATGGGACTCACCTCAAACAATGTTACTAAAGATGCAGCTTTGCTGCAAATAAGTGCTTTTTGTACATTTCATTTCAATTCATTTTTCTTTTCTTTTCCAAGAAGTTCACATGCACATTTTGCTGGCCATGTCCTAAATAGGTTAGATTAGTTTGAATTTCATCTTTGTTTTTGCTACTGTAGTTTTCTATTAGTTTGAGTTCCAGAAGTTTTCAAGGTTCCAGGCAAGAAAAGACTCATATGCCCAATGGATTTAGAAGGCTACTAGATCTATTTTGTTTAGCAGGCAAACATCCCTGAGAGGTCACCAAAAATGTTACTAAATTATGTTTGAAACCTAATTTAGCAAGGCCTAGGCACCAGTTGTTGGAAAAGGGGAAAAGAAAAATTTTATTTGCATGATCACTCAGTCAAATGCCTATTATCTTGACAAGAGAGCAATGAAGGATCACTTATTAGGATAATGTGACAGCTCAAGCTAGGCTTTCAAACCATCTTGATAAGTGAATTTATCTGAAGACAAGAAAATAGGCATTCAAGGAATGACAGGTATCTAACTGAACTCATCTTTTCAGTTATAATGTTATTAAATATTCAGTACAAAAGGAAAACTATTTATAAACTATCATTTCATCACCATGTTTTAAAAATGTGTTTTAAAGTAGTTTCAGTTATTTTATGCTATGTATCTGATTCAGAAAGCAAAACATACATAAATCATTGCATAAAGTAAAATAACTGATTATATTCAAGAGAGTGTTTAAATATGTCCCACACAAGCCGTGGGAATGACTAAACTGAGAAAATCCAACAAAGCATGCAAGCTATACATCTGAAGATAAAGTAAAGAAAAGAAACATATGAGGAGAGTTATAGCAATCATTGCCTTGAAGTGTTGGTGTTGATCCTCCTATCTGCAGCTTGATCTTCATGTTTTCAGCTTCCTACTCCTGATCATAATGATGAACCTACAATGTTTGAAAGGTTTGGTTAGAGCTCAAGATATACAAACTCATCATATGCCTTATCAATAGATATATAAAATTGGGATCATAATGCTACAATTGGATCGCTATCATACATATGCAAAAAAATTAGATCATCAGATGAAAGCCAAATCAACATGAGAAAGAATTTTGAACTTTCAAAGGTATGTTTTTATGCTAACTTGTTTGTTCACTATGCAGTTATAGGAGAAGTCATGTTGTTGATTCATTTTTATGAAATAAGCATGTGGAGAAAATGGGCTCCCATAAGGGTTGAGCCCAACATGTTCAAAGTAATGTCATTAATGTAGAGATTTTCAATTGAACAAACATCATGGTATTACATCATATACAAGTCGCTGCTACAAAAATCAAATGTATCAAGTGCAAGAAAAGGGGACAATCATGTAAGAGAATAGTCATGACTATGCAAGAGTTACAGTAGAAGATTATGGAGTAGTAAAGACATATACCTTGTTTGCCACAACTAGAACATAAAAGTGAAGCCATCAGTCAAGTTACAAAAGAAGGTGGAACAGTGAAGTAAAGAAACCATAGTGTGATCACAAAGTTCAAGTATGAAGTGCATCCATAGCATTTAAAGACATAGAGGAGTTAAAGCATATGGAACAATCACCAGAGAGCTCCTAATGCTATGAAAGGGACATCAAGAGGAGAAAAGGTACAGTCATCATCAGAAAAGGACATCATTCATCCATATGAAAGCTACATCGAACATATCAAGTGGAATGAGACCTGTAGTAGCAGTGAGAAGAAGAAGTTCCAAACCTTTACATCCACCATTGACAGTAAGGAAATGAATTGATATAAAGGATAGTGAGATAGCAAGCAATAATTACAAGTCATAAGACTATGAAGGCATACATGAGCCTTTACTACAGTTGAGAAGCTAATAAGAACACTACAACCACCAAATAGAACAACCACCATGAAGATTCATAGTACCATTACTAGGCAGAAGGCATTCACCACATGCAGAGACTTTCTATCTTTTTCCCCTTTTCTTTTCATCAAATATACAAGTGCTACAAAAGAAGATGGAATAGTGGAGTAAAGAAGCCACAGTATAATCAAATGATCAAGGAATAGTCATTTCAAAACCAAGTGGAACAATCACCATGAAGATTTAGATGCACCAAAAGGTACAGTATGAGGAACAAAAGATAAATAGATGATGGGGTAGCATAACACATAAAGACATCCATATCTCATCAATGAACAAGTATAAGCATATACAAGGTGCAGCAAGTACAAGGAATAGTATGATTGCATCATGAGGATGCCCATGCCTTCTATATATTGCAAATATTTATGTTCAACAAGCCATATCTCATCACTGTATAGGTGCAACAAGCTTTATCATGTGCCTTATGCATTAAAGTTGAAACAAGTCAATATAATTATGATCATATACAGAATGACTAAAATGCATGGAACAACAAAAGAGAGAATCAAGAAGGATGCAATGTCTAGGAGTTGCATTAAAGAACAGTGTGACTGCATTATAAGAATGTCAATGCCTTTTATATATTGCAATATTTATTTATCTCAGTAGTATAAAGGAGTAGAGTTTTTTACCCTTGCTCAGATACATGCCATAAGACCAAAACAGAAGGGTGCAGTACCAACCTCAAGAAGGATCATAACTATCACTACAGAAGCCACTGAGTATGCAAGAAAGAGTCACAATGATACAGTCAAGAACTCTCACAAAGAGAAACCCTTATAGCCTTTTATAAAAATGGAAGCAAAAGATGATACCACAGTGCAGTTTCAAACTAAGGCTTTTTGTACCTTCCCTTTTATTTTCCTTTAGGATCAAAGACAAAAAGGATGGTGCAGTGTTGAAAGTCAAGGATCAGCAGATATACCTTCCCTTTAGTAATAGAGAAAGAAAATGGAGGATTTTATTTACAAACCCTATTCGGGTTTCTTGCAAAGATACGTGAAAACAAGAAATAATAAAATACTTTTCCTTTTGCCTTGTTTCTTCATGATAACTATAGAGAGTTCCCCTTTATGATAGAACAGAAAGAAGCGGAGTCATTACTCACAAACCTAGAAGGATTTCCTCTTGAGAAACAAAACTTTTACCATTCTTTATCACATACATGCTCTTATGTCAAGCAGCCGTGATGGGTTTTGAAAGAACTAGAGCATTTTACCAGTTATATTTCCTTTCTATGAGACTCTTACAAAAAAAGCATCATAACCCTCATGCCATGGAGGTCGACATAGGAAAAAGAAACAATATACAGAGCAAGAGAGTATATAAAGAAACCAGTGCAACAAAACTCACTCTTCCTTATTCTATTATAAAATGTGCAGTGAAAAGATGGAGAAAATGCAGAGAAGGTGGAAGGTTCACTTCATTATGCCAGAATAACACAAACCAGAGAGGAAAAGATGACTTCAAGAGCATCATATATTGCAATTTTGCCATTCTTTTTGCAGAAAAAACAATAAGTATGCAGGAGTGACTTACCTGAAGAATGTGGCTTCAAAATTAGAGGAGAAAACAACAGTTAAAGCCTTCAAAATGCCTCTAGAACAGCAATCATACCCTAGCAACATCCTTGCATGGTGGTGGCTTAGGAGGAGCACCAAAAAATTACAAATGAAAATGACAAATTTAGGGTTTCAAAGCCCTCTTTTGATCGAATGCTTGACTGAGCTCTTTTCTTTTGACTTCTCTTTTAAAAAAATAATCATTGTTATCCATTTTCCTATCGTGGTCAAGACTTCACAAAGTCTTTTGACCTAATGATGCCACAAGGGCCCGTGAGGGCTTATTCCTTTCTTTTTTATTTTCCTTCAAAAGCCAACAAAAGAGAAATGATTCGAGCATAAGGTGTAAAGGATATGATGAGATAGGGAGTCATAAGGGTCCTTTACAAACTAAAGATAATAATGCATGATATGCATTTCATAAGGCATGTAGGCATAAAATGATGCATGGTGTGATATATGTATACATGGGAGTCATAAGGAGTAGTGTATTGATTTCTTTATGTGATTTAAGATCATTAATCAAATCATATATAAAGGAGTTATAAGGATCAAAACAAATGCATATAGCCATGTTAATGTATGATGGATATTTTTAGAAGAGATCGTGATTGTGGATGGGAGACATAAGGGTGAAATTTAGACAAATCAAAGAGAGTATTTTTTGCATGTATAATGTAATTACACATTGAGACCAAAAAGGAGATATAAGGAGTTTTATAATGCTTTTACATGAGTTAGAGATAAATAAACAAATGTAAATAAATAATAAAGTAATGAGCTATAAATTACTTTATTATTTATCATAGAAATGCAAAGATGGTAAAAATAGACAAGTCTATAATAAATAATAAAGTAAATCATCTTGAATACTTTATTATTTATGCTTACTTTGTTTACACATGCCCAAATCATGCAAAATCAGGAGATGGAGTTAACTGAGGTTCTTTGGAGTTCTTTGCATGGTTTTTTGGTCAAAATTGGAGAGTTTGGTCCACCACTTGGTCAAACTAATAGAGAGGGGCAATTTGGAGCTATTTTAGCTCAAATTGGATCAGTTATAGCCCTTATTTTTAGGGATTTTCATGTTTGCTCTTGGATCAATCTTGGAGGGATTATTTTTTGAGACAGATGACTGCAGTTGACCTTTCTAGGTCTTTTTGAGAGCATATTATATATTGTAAGAAAAACATAGGTTTTTCTAGTTCTTTCCATTTTGCTCTCTTACACATTGCAGAGAGAAAGAGTGTTTTGTAACTTAACTTTTACAGATTTATAGAGTACAGTACGTTACAGGTTCTATTCTTTGTCATTTTTATGCAAGTGCTCCTTTATTTTTCAATAGAATCAAGTATCTACCTTCTCATTAGTGTTGTTTTTATGAATGATTTGATGAGATATTATTGTGTTTAATATCAAAACCTTTAAAATCATTGTCTCATTTGTACTTGTATGTATTAAATAGTAGTGAAATCACAGGTCTTAGGTTGTGCAATTGGAATAGTTTTCTTTCATGTTGTGAGAACCCTATTTTTCCTTCAAGAAAAAAAGTTATTTCCAGCCTCCCTTAGAATCATTTTTGTGATCATATTGCTAAAGTGAGTTGTGTGGACAGATTTTTCTGAGATTTATTGTGAGTTAGAATTGCAATTTTCCATCAAATTAGGTGCATCACCACACTTTTTAGTTACAGTTTTAGTGATTTCAGTAGATCTTTTCAACCCTTTTCCTACCAATTCATTTACCCATTGAAAAAATTACAAGGGAACTAACCCATAGTCTGGTGGTTCAAGCTCACCATAGGTCACCCATAGCCTGAGTTTAATCCCATGTTACACAGGATTGCTGAGCTTCACAGATTTGCATAATAGGTGCAATCTTGCATGATAACAGTGATCAAATATAGTTATGTTTATTATATCAATTCATATGGTACTCCAAAGTTACAACAAAGTGTTTATTTAAAATGTACACTTGAGTTGTATCTATTATTTTTTTTGTATGCTCTAAATGGATGACAAGAGCTCACAACCAAGGTAGTATTTCTCAAACCTTATGCCAATGGTAAATAAGCTTGCCACTATTATCATTTCAAATTTTATTTTTGAAACAAATTTATGATGCATGTGATCATTCAATTTATTTTTGTAGGTTTATATGTGGGTGTAGACACCCAAATTTGTCCATGTCTAGCGACACCTTGTTACATCCCTAATCCATTATCCAATTAATTAAATAAATTTTATTTATTTAATTAAAATCCCATTCTCATTCACTTAGCCAATTAATTAAATAAATTGTATTTATTTAATTAATTCCACATCATGTCTTATCTCATTTTATGCATTTATCATATTAATTAAATAAATTTTATTTATTTAATTAATTTCCAACTCATATCCCACTAATTCAAATACTTTATTTGAATTAAGCCTTTATCATTTATCACATTTCAACACTTGTCCATTTCCCATTTATCATGTGTTGTAAGACAACTTTCATTTAAAATCCTTCACATGTACAACTAATTGGACCTAAATTTAGTAACTTTCAATCTTAGCCATTCACATAGCCTTTGAATCTCCACCGTTGGTTGATCTCGGTTGAGTCCTATATAAACAGCCTCTCATTCCATATGAGACATCCAGAAATCTAGCAATCCAGAATTCATATAGTATCTAGCAATCCAGCAATCATATAGCAACTCCATTATCATCTTGAGCATTCGAGCATTTGAGCTTTTATCATCCATCAATGGTAGCTTTCAGCTTTGTGATTGTTCATTGTTGAAGAAGCAGTCCACATTTCCCTCTCAAACAAGGAATCGCACGGTCTAGGTGATGTTATGCTTGCATTGCATTGTTCTTTTGGCTTCATTTAGATTAGATTCCTTGATGATGGTAGGGTTAGGGTTTCATGACTATGTCTGATCTTCCACACCTGACTTTCACCTATCACATTTTGGCACGCCCGGTGGGACTCACGTCCCTGATTAACTTCATTTTTTGGAGTTGTTTCCTTGAAGATCAGATTTTGCAGGTGCTCGCAGAAAATTCCAGTCGCTTTTAAAGGAAAAATCCGCCGCTTCGAGATTTCTGCGTCGCTTCTGAGCTGGAGCAGGCCGCATATACCTCTCTGGATCGCCTTTGACCTAACAGTCGTCGCCTTAGGGGTCGCCTTTGCACAAATCCGCATCGCTTTTGACCTAACGGTGCACGCTTTTATTCTGATATGATACACTTATGAGCTAATAATATTCGCCTGTGCAGGTTAGGGTTTTGATTTTTGTTTTGCAGAGACAGGTCGCTTTCGACTTCCAACAGGTCGCTTCCGGTATATTGCGATCGCATATGAGACGACAGACGCTGCTTTTGAATATATTTGTGTCGCTTATGGACTAATATTATTCGCCTATTAGGCTAGGGTTTTTGTTTATCGGCTGTGTTTTTGCAGAAACAGGTCGCATCCAGCCCTCAACCGATCGCTTATGGAAAATATGCATCGCTTATGAGCTAACAGGCGTCGCATACTGTGTTTTTGCGCGTCGCATATGATCTGTAGTATTTCACCTATGACATAATAGAGGTCGCTTTTGATCAATAGTGGGTCGCATCTGGTAAAGCTCTGTTGTTTTCAAGCCTGTTTCAGTTCCAGTTTGATTTTTGGCTATTAACTGGGTATTTGCGCAGCATCTTATCGATCTGTCCAAGAAAGGAGGTTATCAAACTACTGACATATCTGTTGCAGGTTCGATCGGTCCAAGATTTGTGGTTTTTTTCACTAAATTAGGCATATTTGGGCTTGGTGCTTAAAATGAATTACTGTTTGCTCCGTGCTTGATTTATCTTTTTGATTGCTTGCATGTGCCTGATTGTAACCCAAATTTAATGACAAAAGTATCCTCTCCCCTTGCCTATCAAATGGATCTTGGGTGCATGAGAACTTGTCATTATCTTTAGAGGGCCTGCCTTCCCGGTGTGAGAAGGGATACGACCCAAGCGGTAACGGGCTAAAGCCAAGTCCTTCCGAACCGCTATATAAGAAAAGTGTTTGTGTCGAAAGCCACAAACAACGGGTGCAGTTGTGTTATACCGACAGCCAACCTCCCCCAAAACCCTCCAAGGCGCAACCCTTGGAGGCTGGGAGACTCCATAACGGAGAGTAGCGCTGCCGCACGTATAGCCACCCGAACGGATGCCCTTATTAGCAACTTTGTGTAGTAGCCAAAAACCTTCTATCTGTTGACGCAGAGGGCAAAACCCTTGAAGCGGCCCCGATTCATGCGGTTCTTAGCCGAGGTAGCAGGGACAATCTAAAGGTTTGGAGAGGGTCAAGCCTTATAAGAATCCCGGATCTTGGTATGCGTGAGAAGTGTGTGCAAATGTAAGGAGGAGCCGGTGCTATAAAGATCCTGGAGCTACCCGCTTTGAATAGGCGCAGCTAGGGGATTCAACAGATACTGTCCTATCCTAGCCTAGGTTGTATCATTTTGTGCTTGTTGTGAGTGTGAGTGACTGTTATCATTGTTTTCTTGCTGAAAAAAACTGTAAAAATCAGACCACCGGTACACAAACACAGTCGCTTTTGAACCTAAACTGCTCGCACAGACCATCAACATCGCTTCTAAACTGTAGTGACTCGCATTCTGCCTGAACTGCATCGCTTTTAAACAACAACTGCCCGCATACTGCTTAAACAGAGTCACTTTTAAACCGTAGTTGATCGCCTTTTGCTTGAACAGAATCGCTTCTGAACCACAGCTGATCGCCTACTGTCTGAACCAAGTCGCATCTGATTCATTACCAGTCGCATATTGTTTGAGCCAAGTCGCTTTTAATCCACAGTTATTCGCCTGATTCCAGAACAAGCTCGCCTATGAACAACAGACTGTCGCCTTTAGGGATATCTGAGTCACCTCTGAACCAACAGTAATTGCCTTTGAACCAACAGTCATCGCCTCTGGCATAGCATTCGCTTCTGGTTAGCACTGTCATTTTTCTGTCGAAACTAAACCAGGTCGCATTTGAGCTATCATTAATCGCCTTTAGCATCCTCTGAGTCGCCTTTGAGCTATCATCAGTCGCCTGTAGCTAAAATTCTTGCAAATCTCAGTGCATCAGCTAAATTAGCCTCAGGACCAGCTTGCTTGAACCTCAAACATCAGCTTTCAGACTTACCTTTGATCAACAGCAAACACCTGGACTTTGTCTCCTATTTTGAGCTTATCAATCAATCACAACTCATGAGCTTTTCCATCTTTTTGAGATCCCAACCAGCAAATCAGACATCAATCCAATCATTTCGATCAACAAACAACCTTCAGTTTTAGCTTCAGCCAACAAACAACCTTCAGCTTTAGCTTCAGCAAACAATCTCTTTTTAGCTTTAGCTCCAACAAACATCAACAGCAAACAATCTTTCCCTTGAGTGATTAAGCTACCTCTAGGGACAACCAACAACAACTCAGCCAAACCAAATCAACCAAGCAACTTAGCCAAACTAGCAAAACCAAAACAACAACCAATCAACCAACTATCATCTTTTGGGTCTTAAAACTTTGACAAGCTCAACTTCATCACCAACATCATGCCTCAAACTAGGAGTCAATATCAAGCTGAAATAGAAGCCAAATTGAAAGCTGAAATGGATGCCAAATTGCAAGCTGAGATGAAACAATTCACAACACCTCTTAAGGACGCAACTCAATTCACAACTGGTATGCCTTCTCATATGTTTATACCTCAAGGGTACACTAGGGGCGAATCATCTTCACAACAAATGCACCCTCCACCATCCTTGGAAACTTTCGAAGAACAATCTCAAGACGACTCATCAGAATTTCAAGATACCTATCTATGGGACCAAGTTGAGAAACTCATGATATCTGAGCCTGATCGCTGTTTTCTCCAACTTGCTCGCATGGGTGCTAAACTACCTAAAGACTTTGATATATCCACTATTAGAGAGCATGATCCCAACACTACTGCTGTTGTTGCGAATAAACCATCTACTATAGTCACATCATCTCCTATTACCTCGCAAACACCATCCTCATTGCCTCTTGTTGCTTCATTTGAGTTACCACGATCAGAGCATACCTTAGAACCATTGATAGTGCCCACCAATGTGCTTCCTCTCATGTCACAAAATCTCAACATCCCACCTTTTCATGTCCCTCAACATATCTCTCCTTCTACCATGACTGTTTCCATGCCTCACGTCACACAAGCTGTCCATGCAACGCAAGCACAAACACTTCGAGCATCACAAGCAATTCCCATATCTTATGGTGTGCATACCTCTCAAACCATTCCAACAACACATGTCCTCCATGCTTCACAACCATTGCGATCTACCACATCTCATACACCAACTGCTAATTCCTTCATGTTATCCTATAATCCCAATGTTAGCCTTATTGACATGAGTGATCCCCTCATTTCTCAAGCCAATCCAAACAATCAGATCGCTTATGTTGATCAACTTACATCCATGCTGTCCTCTTCTTCCAATCCTTCACACACTATCAATCCATCTTATGCTACCCAAGGCTTCTCTAATATCACCCAACACATGACATATACCAATCCTCATATTGTCCAAAATACCAATCCCAATGTTCACCCTTCTGTTGTATCTACCAATCCCTCCGTCACTTACCATGTCATGAATTCAATTCCAACTTCCCAACCATCTGCTACTATCAATCCCACATCCACTTCTCATGTAATGCACACCCACTTACCACTTGTGTCTCAAGGACAGCAATCCTCTAACACATACATGTCACATACCACTCCTTTGACATACATTGTGGGCACACAACCCCAACAAACCGTTACAGCTTCGTACATCCCACAACCACAACAAACTGTCACAACTCCACATATACCACAACCGCAACCACAATATGTTTCATATCACACTCCACCCCCTTTGCAACAACAGCAGTTATCCTCAGCCGATATCCAACAGATGATCGATGAAAGGGTAGGACAAGGCAAGAAACCCTTCTCTCTCGAAAACATATGTGCTTATCCATTTGACAAGTCTCTTAATATGATACCTTTTCCACCACACTTTGAAATCCCACAATTTGATAAGTACAAAGGGAAAGGAAATCCGGATGACCATCTTCGAGCCTTTTTCGTGGCATGTCTCGATGTTGCCTATGATGATACATATCTTTTGAGACTATTTCCTTGAAGCTTAGCAGGACAAGCTCTCGAATGGTTTTCCCATTTACCTCCAGGAATTAAGACTTTTCCCGAATTGGCAACCAAGTTTCGATCACATTTTGCCTTCAATATTGAACATGAGGTAAACATGAATGACATTGTCAACAACAAACAACGCAATGGTGAAACCTTTTCCTCATTTACCCAACGATGGCGTAATATGGCTAGCAAATTATCATGGGAAATCCCTGAGAAACAACAGCTTGACATCTTTGTTCAAAATCTTCATCCTGAGCTGTCATTCCAATTACAATTGCAAAGCGCTAGCACCTTTGACGAACTAGTTTCCAAAGGAGTTATTATTGAACGAGCCTTAATTGCCAAAGGAACTATCAAGATCTTTCGTGATAACAAAGATTCTCCCCAAAATTCCAATGATAAGTCTCGCTTTTGGAACAAGAACAAGAATGTTGTCAATGACGGTATTGTTGATACAAAGAATATCCAAACTATGAGAGCTCCTATCAACATTCAAGCAGCCTCTCCACCAAGACAGTCTTTTCCACAACGAAGAAACCAACGCCAAACTTCTAATCCACGCCGACAATTTACACCATTAGTGGAACCCATGGAAGTTATTCTTCGAAAGCTGCTTCAAGCCGGAGATGTTATTCTACCCGATGCACCATCAAATGGCGAACCACTCTTTCGAGCTCCTTGGTACAAAGAGAATGAGTATTGTGATTATCATCGAGTTAAAGGACAAAAAACAAATGGTTGTATGCGCTTAAAACATGTTATCCAAGACTGCATTGATCAAGGTCTAATCAACGTCACACCTTCAACACCTCAACCTGCTCAACAATCCACATCAAACTATGATCTAGAGACTTTCAAGAATCCACTGCCATCTCATGATCAGACAAATAACCTCCAAGCTGGAAATGCTATTCCCTATAGCTATGCATCATCTACCATTGGCCGCATTGACCATGCTCGCATTTCTACCATTACCATCCAAGGAGCACCTGATTGTGCCGTAACCACGCGAAGAGGTCGAGTCACCGTTCAAGGAGCACCTCCTCATCCTCCTCGACCTCTCTCTGACTATAACCTCTTGGATCACCTTGGCAAAACCCCCGCACACATATCTATCCTTGAGCTGCTCCGCCTATCCCCCGCACATAAAGCTATCCTTGATAAGGCCTTATAAGAATCTTCGGTGCCTAATAATATTAATATCACACAATTTCAATCCATGGTCGCTAGCATTGCAGCCCCTTGTCATCTAACCTTTTCTGACAAAGATCTTCAACCCTCCATGCATCCGTCACACAATGAGGCCCTCCATATTGAAGTATTTGTTAACCAACGCCGTATCAAACGAGTCTTGATAGATGGGGGAGCTGGTCTAAATATATGTTCTTTGAAACTTATCAAACAATTGGGATATTCTGAGAAAAATGTTGACACCTCCAAGGTTATAACTATCAGAGCATATGATGACGCTGAAAGAGATACTGAAGGGATCATCTTATTGCCTATTCAAGTTGGACCGGTCATTACAGAAACTCGCTGTCAAGTCCTTGATATTGATCTGCCTTACAACATCATCCTCGGTCGCCCTTGGATCCATACCCTTAAAGCAGTTCCATCTACATATCACCAATGCCTTAAATTTCCGCATAAGGGTGTTGAAGTTACCATTCAAGCTGATCCTAATCCATTTAAGTTTTGCCGTGCTTTTCAAGCTAAATATCAGAGTCCAAACCGTATCCCTCTCAACACCGAGGCATATCCATCATCCTCCTATGTCGACCCATCTGATCTCCTCAAGCCCTCATCTAGCAAAGCCGCTTCCAACCTCCATATCAAATATACCGAACATGGCCCTGGTGAGTACAAATTGCAGGAATCCTGTTGCGTTGGCACCCTTCCGTTATCTCCTAAATCCCACGGTAAGCTTTCTATATCTAAGCCCACTTCATCCTCCGCTGTTATCAAAGCTCCCCCTACCGTATTCATTAAAGGTGGTTTCTTGGATGACGAAGACATTGAGGACATAGACTCTTGGATATTCTTTGATGAAAATGACCAAGTCCAACTTGAAGTAGAGTGATACAACAACGGGTTTCGTATCATCAAGAACATGGGCTATAAAGGACATGGCGGCTTGGGATCACAGGAACAAGGACCTATTGAGCCCCTTATTGTGTCTAAGAAGTTTAATAAGCAAGGCCTTGGTTACCAACCGGAGGTACCGCGATCCAAAGACATTAAGTGTATTTCCGATATTGACGTTGGATCTTCTTCGGTAGGAGAGACTTCTAACTCGGATACCATCGACGACTCCTCCCTTCATATCACCGACCTCTTTCAAGAACATTCCATCTTCATGTTTTCCGCAATCTCTTCTAGCCATCACGATCCCTCCATTAGCCTCTCACTCGTATATCCTGACCTCATCGATTGGGACCAACAGGGGGCACCGATATTAGATACATTTGAAAATGACGAAGCCATTGCAGAATTCATGGGTTTGAGACAAGGTATCCCATTGGGTGATCACAAAGCAGGTTTCATGATGGAATTACCTAAACTAGCATATTTTGGCGGAAGTATCAAATCCTTCAGTCGCAAAAGTGAAATAAACAAAATTCAACAAAATAGGTCACTAGGTGAAAACCGCAAGGCGCCTCTTGACCGTGAAAAAGTAAAAATAAAGGACGTATCCGAAGGTGAAAACCTCTCTGAGGCACCTGAGGATGAGGGATTTGATCTTCCTGTCACCGCTGATTACCATGAGAAATCAACTGTGCTAGTTGAAAAATCACAAGACATGAACTTGGGAACAGAACAAAATCTGAAGATCACCTTTTTGGCAGCATCACTATCAGAGCAAGAACGAAAGAACTTCACAGCATTTTTCCTGAGACGAGCTATAAATTTTGCATGGACTTATGCAGACATGCCAGGACTAGATCCTTCACTTGTGGTACATCATTTAGCAGTATTCCCTGATGCAAAGCCTGTCAAACAAAAATTGCGCAAAATGCATCCACAAGTTGCCTTATTGGTTAAAGCAGAAATTCAGAAACTATTAGAAGCAAAGTTCATAAAGCCTATTGATTATCCAGAATGGGTTTCAAACTTGGTACCTGTAGCAAAACCAGATGGACGAGTTCGCTGCTGCACGGACTTTAGAGATCTTAACAAAGCATGTCCTAAAGACGATTTTCCATTACCAAGCATAGACAACATTGTTGATCTTACAGCAGGACATGAAATGCTATCTTTGATGGATGGATTTTCTGGTTATAATCAAATCAGAATAGCAGAGGAAGATCAAGATAAAACGTCTTTTATTTGTCCATGGGGCACATATTGCTGGGTTGTAATGCCTTTTGGTCTCAAAAACGCTGGAGCTACCTATCAACGAGCCATGACAGTTATTTTTCATGACCTTTTTCATACTATCATGGAAGACTATGTTGATGACATCCTGGGAAAATCTAAGACAAGGGAAGGACATCTACCAGTATTGGCACAAATTTTTGATCGATTAGAGAAATACCAAGTCAGACTAAATCCAAAGAAGTGTGTATTTGGTGTAACATCAGGAAAACTATTGGGATATATTGTGTCTCGACGAGGCATAGAAGTGGACCCAGCTAAGGTAAAAGCTATCATAGAAATGCCTCCACCAACGAATCTCAAACAGCTCCGCAGTTTACAGGGTAGGCTACAATCTATCCGCAGATTTATCTCACAACTCGCAGATAAATGTCATCCTTTTCAGCATCTTCTTCGCAAGGGTGAACCTTTTAAGTGGGATGAAAAGTGTCAACAGGCTTTTGATAAGATAAAGGAATACTTGGCAACACCTCCTGTGTTAATACCTCCTGTACTTGATCGTCCATTACTGCTTTATATATCATCAACAACCGCAGCATTAGGTGCACTTCTAGCTCAACATGATGATTCAGGAAAAGAACAAGCCATCTATTACATTAGCAGAACTCTCGTGGGATATGAACTTAATTACTCATTCATGGAAAAAGCTTGTTTAGCATTAGTGTTTGCTTCCCAAAAGTTGCGACATTATATGTTGAACCAAACAACAAAGCTCATCTCTAATGTGGATCCCCTCAAGTATCTCCTTTCAAAAGCACTTCTCACAGGGAGATTAGCAAAATGGGTTATGATCTTGAGTGAATTTGACATACAATATGTGAACCGTAAAGCTATCAAAGGACAAGTCATTGCTGATCAATTAGCTGCAGCACCTATCACAGACATTCAGCCAATATATCCCGAATTCCCTGATGAAGGATTGTTTACTTTCAGCTCTCCAGCACGATGGCAGCTATACTTTGATGGATCATACACTCAACACGGATCTGGAGCAGGTATCTTGTTTGTCACTCCCCAAGGAGACTGCATACCTAAATCATACAAAATAGCATTCCCCTGTACCAATAACATAGCAGAGTATGAAGCTTTAATCACAGGTTTGCGCATGGCAGTACAATGGGCTATCAAACAGTTACGAGTCTTTGGTGATTCTCAGCTAGTTATCAAACAGGTCTTAGATGAATATCAAACAAAAGACGAGAAGCTTCTTCCATACAAACTAATGGTGGATGATTTCAAGCAATATTTCGAGGACATTACCTTTGAGCAAATTCCAAGACTACAAAACAGAGCAGCTGATGCCATGGCTATGATTGGGTCTCTTTTAGACATGCCATCTAACACCCATAAATGTGAATTCTTGGTCGAACAGCTTTTGATCCCCGCATTTGAAGTTCCACAGTCTGAGCTTATATGTGAGATTGTTGGTCCCAACTCGTTGTGGTACAAAGATATATACGAGTATCTCCGTAATCACACCTTGCCTCTTCAACTATCCAACACCCAACGTAAAACTTTTATCCGTCGAGCCTCTCGTTACACTATCTTAGGAGACACTCTTTATCGCCGAAGTCTTGATGGTATCCTTCTTAGATGTCTTGATTCTGAGGAAGCAAAAACGGCCTTACGTGAAGTACATGAAGGTGTCTGCGGTTCGCATTCCGCTGGCCCTGGCCTTGTTAAGAAACTTCTGCGAGCAGGATACTATTGGCCAACTATGGAAAAAGATGCCCAACAATTTGCAAAGCGATGTCTACAATGTCAGAAACATGGAGATCTAATACATGCACCAGCACATGAGCTTCAGCCTATTGTCACTCCATGGCCTTTTTCGCAATGGGGACTTGATCTTGTGGGTAAAATCCATCCTACTTCATCAAATGGTCATAAGTTTATTATCACTGCCACTGAGTATTTCACAAAGTGGGTAGAAGCCATACCAATGACCTACATCACAGGTAAACAAATAGCTAAATTCATCCTACATTACATCATCTGCCGTTATGGAGTTCCTCAAGCTATTGTCACAGATAATGGCCGGCCTTTCAAGAACCAAGAGGTTAGAGATCTTTGCAATAAGTTTCATATTCAACATAGGTTCTCTACGCCTTATTATCCTCAGAGCAATGGTCAAGCTGAAGCCTCTAATAAGACAATCATCAAGATCCTTAAAAAAACTGTTAACGAAACTAGTCGAGATTGGCATCTACAACTGCATCCTGCTTTATGGGCATATAGAACAAGTGTCAGAACTCCTACTGGCGCCACACCCTATGCTCTAGTCTATGGCACTGAAGCTATTTTGCCTATCGAGGTTGAGATCCCCTCTTTGCGCATATCCTTGCAACATACTATTTCAGATGAAGAATATCGAGTCTCCCGACTCCATGATCTTGAGCTCTTAGATGAACGCCGCCTTACAGCATTGAACCATCTTCAAGTCTATCAAAACCGGCTACGTCGCAGCTATAACAAAAAGATCAGAGAACGCAGATTTCAGGTTGGCGACCTTGTCCTTAAAGAAAACCAAAGGAATCAACAACATCGAGAGAAACAGGGCAAGTTTGAACCAAATTGGCTTGGTCCTTTCATTATCACAGCAGTTTATGGATCTGGTGCATACACTTTGTCAACACCTGAAGGCATTCCCTTGGATGAACCCGTCAACAGTGTTCATCTCAAGAAGTTTTATCCATAAATCTCAGCTATCCCACAAAAACACCAAAAAAAACAAAAAAATCAAAATATGTCAAAAAAAAAAAAAAAAAAAAAAAAAAAAAACAAACATAAGATAAATAATCCGTCCTCTGGTGAAAACCTGGTAAACAGGCGCCTTGGATAAGTACCATAGTGAAAACCTGGCAAACAGGCGCTATGTGTAGTGACCAGCTTCCCTCATTTGTTTGGTTCGTTTGATCATTTTCCCCACTGCATCTTGTATAAGCTATTTTCATAAGCCCTATCGCAATCTCACACATAGCCTTTCCTCTTCATCCTTTGCCAATGCTAGCTCTCATATGTGAGACATTGTCGTGATATCTATATCTTTTGGCACCTTAGCATCTTGGCCACATCTTTTCTGCATGGTCGCTTCTGCATAATAAACCTCATCCCACACTGGGGGCATTTGTTGAGTCTTATTTGGAAGTGGATCCTGTTATCTCTAGCTCATAACACATCAACCAACTCAGCTTTCAACACAGCACACCTTATCAACTTCAGCCATGGCACATGTCCACCGACAACTATGACCTAACGACTTGCAACCAGGACTCATACCTTCACAATTCATCCACACTCATCCAACAATCGCAACAAACATCGCTTGATCAAACATCCAATCGATTAGCCACATCAATAAGAACTACATCCAGCTCTATCGTTGACGCCTTGATCCCGTGGATACAGGGTATGTAGGCAATCGGAGATGCGAAAGAAGCACTCTGATTCAGGCTAAGACGATAGCCCCTTTCATCAGTCATCTGTCATCTTTCCTTCTAAACATTCTTCAATCTTTCAGCTCATATTCTTCTATCTTTCATCACTTACATCATCAATAAAACCCAGAACTACATATTCATCATGTCTCATCTTCATCGTAAATGTGCTTTGATCCCGTGGATACAGGGTATGTAGGCAGTCTGGAATACGAAGGAAGTTTCCAGTACTCAAGCACCGATGATCCCCCCATCTTCTTCATCTTCATTCATCATCCATCTTCTCCTCTTTGATCAGCTCAAACAGGACGCAATCCATGTGTATATTACAAGCTCAAGCACTTTAACCAATCATAGGTAAGCCAGAAGCTATTTGTCCGAATGCCTTAAGCCAACATTTGCTATAGCCATTTATCAACAACTTTAGCCTTCAACAGGATGTAGCTTTCCTCTTAACAAGGCGCCAGCTTAATCTATCCACGAGCACCCAAATTTGGCAAGAGAACGTGATGACAGTATCTTTTGTTTTATCTTTTGATTTATCTTTTGTCCCTTTTCTGTACCTAGTCAAGACTGCCTTGATCTATTTATATCTTGGTATGTTGCGATGAAGTAAGGACTGGGGCATGGTCATATAGCTTTCGTATGCCATGTTTGCGGGATGATCTTATTCTCTTCCTATGCGTCTTGGTATCTTGTACGTGTTGGGATTAGCATCTTACATATCAATATCTCTAGCATCTGAGAAGCTAAACAGTCTCTTATGCATTAGAGACTATTCTATGTTAAGACTAACTCCATACATATAACCAGCAAGCTATCATTATGTGTAGTGGAGATAAGCTCAAACCATTGTTTGTAGCGTCAAAGTCCAACACTAGCTGTTATTCATATCTTGTGCATGTTGGCTCACCATCTTGACCACATGCGTTCAGACAAGATTGTAACACGTTAGTTACGCATTGGATACCTCGACACCTTGGTCTCTTATACCCTGGTGCATAACATCCATATGCTATATCAAACATAAGGACTGCATTTCTTTTCATTTTGAGCAATTACTTGAAAGCTGCCCATCATCATCTTATCTTATCCATTTTTTCCGTCATCCTCAGCCAAGATCAATCATCTCCATCATCCTTTGTCCATATTCCCGCTCCTGCAAAACAAGTGTTAGCCATACATAAGTCCATTACATATCTTTTTCTTTACCATCTACCTATATGCATACATCTATTCATGTCATTACCCTTTACATTTTCAAATATTTTCTATCCATTACCATTTGCATAAATATCCATCCATAATCCATATATAATCCATACACATAACATGCATAGCCATCATAATATCAACATCACAACCATTATAACATCATATAGATCCCCAAAATTGCTATATATATATATATATATATATATATATATATATATATATATATATATACATGTGTGTCAAAATACAAGTGTCTACAATACAAGCTGAGCCCTGAAAAGAATGAATGTACAACAATGGCTCTAGGCCTCATCATGATACAATGTCAACAAGGTGTGCCCTAGCGACTACTGCCAGCTCCCTCACCCTGACCACCACCACCAACAGGTCCTGTACCTGGTCCTCCATCTCTCGGTGGCCCCATCACTGAAGCTACTGACCGAGATCCACCTGACCTCCGTGAGCTCGAAGCCCCTGACCTGCTCCTGAAGCTAGGCTGTCTCTGCTCTGCCGGCACAGCTCCATAATATAAGCCTCTATAATACTCAGCCTCACCCTGCACTCTCCGAAGCTCGGCCTGTACTGCTGTCAACTGTGTGGCTAAGTACATAGTAGCTCCATCAGTCCCCAAGGCAGTCACTGCTCTATCCCGCTCACTAGTCATAACCTGCAGCTGCTGTACTGCCCTATCTCTCTCAGCTCGCAGACTATCTCTCTCAGCTCGCAGACCATCTCTTTCTGCTCTCATAGCCTGCTCCTGCTGTACTGCAGTATCTCGCTCAAGCCTCATCATCTGCTCATGCTGCCTAGCTGTATCCCTCTCTCCTGTAACTCTCGCGAGCGCACCATCCTCCTGTCCATCTCCTCTCTGCGCTCCCAACTGTAGCTGCGTCTGATAAGCCTGTGCCTGTGCTCTAGCATGCCTCAGACTGATCACGGCCTGATGCCTATCCATCTCCACCCTCCTCAGCCTCATCTGTGCTCGCTGCCTCCATCTCCTCTCCTCTCTGATCCGTCTCCGCAGCTGCTGAATGCCCACATCATCCCCTGCTCCGATCTGTGCCTGTGGCTGTGCTAATATAGCTGGCTGACCTGGCACCTGACCTGGCATCTGTATCCCTGGTGCAGCTGGCACTACTGCCTGTGCTGGTGGAGCCCGTCGTCGTCGCCTCCGAACTGGTCTCTCCATCCCAATCTCCCCAATCTCTCCATCTCGTGTCAACCGAGTCGGCCTAGCTGTCGCCCAATATGCATCATACTCTGGCAATGTACCTGGCTCTGCCGGACCCTGTCTCCACTGCCATGCTACTGGCTGCAATCCATCTCTCTCTGCCAAGGCTGTGTCCACCACAACCTTTGGACCCCAATCGAACACCTCCTGCCTCGTCCTCCCAAAAATGGCATCCCCTACAGGTACTGCCTGTGCCTCTCCAAACTGTCTCAGGGCTCTCTCTGGCAAATAGCGCTCTATAATGTACAAGCCGCGTCCAAAAATGTACCTCGCCTGTCTCGCATAAGCAAGCTCGGCATCCTCCTCCTCCCACTGCTCACATCCTAGCCATGGCCTCCATACAAACCTGTCTATCTCATCCAACCTCCGTCGCCAGTATACCACCCCTCGGCGCTGTCGATACGTCAAGGCTCCTCTATACATCCGTGCAAATGGCTCTCCTGCTGCTCTAGCCACCCATCCCTCTGGTCTCGTCACTGGAATGTGCTCATAAGCCCATACGTGCAACACTGTCACTCCTGCTGACATACTGGCTCCGAACATATATGCACAATCATGTAGGTAATGATAGAGCTGTCCCAACACGCATTCTGCCCATGCATATCTCGTGCCATAGGAGAACATGCCCTCCATCACTGTCCCCCATCCTACAGGAAACCCTCTCGCTCTCCTATCACCCACTAGCCATCTAATGATAGCCACTACCACTCGCTGCAACCTGTCACAGAGCTCCTCCATCCTCCCCATCGGTATCTCCGAACCCTCTGCTCCGATGTCTGGTGTCCCAAACAATCTCCTGAATGCAGCTGGGCCCATCTCCGGATCATAATCTACCCGATCCCCATCTATCGGAATCCTCAAAATCCGGAACACATCCTCTAAGGTGATGGTCGCCTCTCCTGTCGGTAACAAGAATGAACTGTGCTCGCTCATCCATCGCTCCACCATCGCAGTCATCAGTCCTCGATGTGCCTGCACTGGCTCTAATCGTGACACATGCTCTAAGCCCAGGATCTCTAACACCAGTAGCTCCTCTGCATCCAACTGTCTCACTAACCGCAAATCTCTCGGATGGGGCTCCCGTGATAGCAATGGCGGTAGTACATCCTGCATCATCCATTTACTCTTGTCAGTCCATCCTGTTAATCATTCATATCAAAATCTGCCTATCTATCTACTATTCTATCCTACACCTACCCTATGCGGTTCACTTTACCACAAGCGACCTCTTTCTGCTCATTAGCGCCCCCTTTCACCATATGCGCCTCTGTTTTGCCTACATGCGAGCTCTTTTGCACATGCGCTCACTGTTTTCCTAAACGCGACCACTATTACCATATGCGTTCATCCTTACTTTACCTGCGAGCCATATCCCACATGCGAGTCTTTTTACTCCAAACGCGAGCCCTTTTCCTATATGCGCCTATTTTCTCATCGTAAGCGAGCCAACTCACACTAAGCGACTATTTTCGCCCTATATGCGCGCTATCTACCATATGCGATCTATTTCTAGTCCTATGCGAGCTAAACTACCCTATGCGACTACTATCTACTCATAAGCGACTCGTTTTCATCTACACGCGCATTTCCGCTGCTATTTTCCCGCCGACAGGATGCGACCACTTTTTTCCTAAGCGACCTACCCGCGCCCATAAGCGACCTATATTACTCTAAGCGACCTCTACTCCTACATAAGCGACCTATATGTGCCATGTCCTAAACTAGTCGCTTTTGGTGACGTGTGTAAATTAATTACACTTCTAGGCTATTAAATGCACGCTTTTGGGAAAAGTTTTGAGACATACCGGTGCGCCTGCTCCCTCTGGTCGTCCATGTGTCCTCACTCGCTCCGCACGATGATCTCTGCGTGGAATCACCATCCCGCTAGCTCTGCCACTCTCACTCTCAGGAGCTCTGGATTTGTCTAGGTTTCTAAGCACAAATGAGCACAAATGAGCCTATTTGCCCTTGCAGCCCCTACTTATAGCCCTTCTCCAAACCCTAATTCTTCTATACCACAGCCTATTTTCTTCGCATCTGCCCTCTTTTCTGCCTTTTCTTCTATCGAGCGCCAACCCAGTCTTTCCTGGTTCGCCTGGCTTACCTCTCGAGGGGGCATCACCTGCCAGTTACACTGGGGCATAACTTGTTTATCGAACATATCTCACATCTTCTTTGACACAACGTTCTATCGAACATTGTATCAAAGAGGGGCAAAATGTAGACACCCAAATTTGTCCATGTCTAGCGACACCTTGTTACATCCCTAATCCATTATCCAATTAATTAAATAAATTTTATTTATTTAATTAAAATCCCATTCTCATTCACTTAGCCAATTAATTAAATAAATTGTATTTATTTAATTAATTCCACATCATGTCTTATCTCATTTTATGCATTTATCATATTAATTAAATAAATTTTATTTATTTAATTAATTTCCAACTCATATCCCACTAATTCAAATACTTTATTTGAATTAAGCCTTTATCATTTATCACATTTCAACACTTGTCCATTTCCCATTTATCATGTGTTGTAAGACAACTTTCATTTAAAATCCTTCACATGTACAACTAATTGGACCTAAATTTAGTAACTTTCAATCTTAGCCATTCACATAGCCTTTGAATCTCCACCGTTGGTTGATCTTGGTTGAGTCCTATATAAACAGCCTCTCATTCCATATGAGACATCCAGAAATCTAGCAATCCAGAATTCATATAGTATCTAGCAATCCAGCAATCATATAGCAACTCCATTATCATCTTGAGCATTCGAGCATTTGAGCTTTTATCATCCATCAATGGCAGCTTTCAGCTTTGTGATTGTTCATTATTGAAGAAGCAGTCCACATTTCCCTCTCAAACAAGGAATCGCACGGTCTAGGTGATGTTATGCTTGCATTGCATTGTTCTTTTGGCTTCATTTAGATTAGATTCCTTGATGATGGTAGGGTTAGGGTTTCATGACTATGTCTGATCTTCCACACCTGACTTTCACCTATCACAGTGGGATATCAAGAAAGGTAAGCATATGTAAGTTATGAGGTCCCACACCTATTACAAAAGTAACACCTACCTAGTCTTGTAGACTACCTTTCTTGAGGGGCTATATGTAAGTACCTAAAAATCGATAGGTATGTGTAGTTAGGGTAAAAATCAGGTCTGGATCACAAACAACAAACTATGAAACCCTAACAAGCACAATGAAGTACAAGATAACATAGAAATTAAAATAATCAAAGCAAATGTAAACTAAAATCTACACTAAGCTTGGCTCACCTCCATTGCTCTTCTCAATCTTGTATAGGAATGCATGATTTCGAAGGATGAATGTTGGGTGCTCACTATTTTAGCAGCACAACAATGGCACAAGGATGAATGATGAGATGCTCTAATGTCATTTCGACAGCATGAGGCTACTTGAAAACTCCTTCCTCAAATGGCTTGTGTGAAGGTTGATTTATAGGAAGTAAGTGATTTGAATGAAGGGCTATGATTGAAAGTTGGTTTCAATGATGTGGATGCCTAGGATCGAATATGGTTTCCCACTCCACAAGGAGTTATAGTCATGTGACAAGTGTAGGGTAGACCTAATTTAAATAAAAGATTATTTAAATTAGTTGTGCATGTGACATGTGACATGTGTTTGATTGTGATGAAAGGTGAGGGCCTAATTCAAATATTTTATTTGAATTAGTTAGAACATTTGAGAGGGGAATTAATTAAATAAATAAGATTTATTTAATTAATTGTCTAGGTGATTTGGATGGGATTAGGAGTGTGATTAGAACAAAATTTCATATGATGTATCTAGTAATGTGTTGATTAGGTGTTGCAAGGCATGCACAATTTTAAGTATCTACATTTTGTCCCTCTTTGAGATGATGTTCACAACTAAGAGAAATAACATCATTTCAAAGAAGATACCATGTGAATAGAGGAAAAGCATGATGATGTAAGGATAGGATGATGATGCCCCCTCGAGAGGATAGGCTAGTTGGACAAACATGAGTAGGCTCTCGAAATGAAAGGGATTGGTCAAGGAAAAAAGATAATGGAATGGATAGAAGAAATATATGATGCGTTATGTTGTAATGAAGGTGAGCAACCATGGAGTTTGATATAGCACTAGACGTTATGTACCAAGGTATAAGGACCAAGGTGACGATGTGTCTTGTGCACCAGCATAATACAACCTTGTCTAACGTATGAGGAAGAAAACTTAGAGCATTAAAGTCCTAATGCACAAAAGGTATGATATGACCTTAGATGCAAAGGATAATGCAAAAATCTATTCTAACATACACAAGATATGAATAATAGCTTGGATGAGAAGGATGTGATACAAATGCAAGATGAAAATGATAGCACACACAAGAAAGCAAGCAAGCAACCACAAATGATACAAAAACAAACAAAGTATTGCCCATGTCAAGCTGTAAACCAATGATTGATCGATTGATTGATTGATGATTATGTCTGGTTTTAGGAAATGAAACATGTCATATAAGATGCTTGGTCTGGTTTCGATGATGCAACATCCTGTATAAGACAACCGATATGATTGATTGACACTAGTGTTGTTGGCCATGCAAATCAACACCAAGATTTGATTAATGATTGCTTGATTTGGTTTACAACAAGGCTAGGATCAAGATCATTGATGTAATTGGATAATTTGACTAGATTGATTAACTTGATTGGTATGGATTAAAGATTGACTTGCATTTGGATCATTGCTTGGAATGATTGGGTTAATTTGATTGAATAATTGGATGAATTGGATTGATTAGAAGAAGTGATTGAATTGGTTTGACTTGATGAATTAAATTGAGGAATTGATTTTGATGAATTGAATTGATTGATTTGAAGGAGTGATTTGATGATTTGATTGGATTGATTTATTTGATTTGGAATGAATCGATTGAATTGAAGGAATGATTTGATTGATTTTGATGAATTGAGGAATTGATGACTTGATGTGGATGAATTGAATTGATTTGATGAAGTGAGTTTGATTGGTTTGATGATTTGATTTGGAATGAATTGATTGATTGGATGGAATTTATTGATTGGGTGAATTGAATTGATTTTATTGCTTGGATTTTTGTTGGATATTTGATTTTTTTTGGATTTTGAATGTTTTGATTTTTTTTTAATGTTTTGATTTTTTTTGGTTTTTTAGATTTTTGATTTTTTTGTATTTTTGAAATGTTTTGGGATGTCATTGGATTACAATTTGAATAGCCTTTATGCTACATACCAATGACAAGGGGAAAATCAAGTCTATGTGCGAGGAGGTAGGTGGGATTGAATGAATGGATAAAAGGGTGGGTGATAGTGGAAATGATGTATGCATAAGAGGGAAAGGATGTGATAAGGGAAAGGATGTGATCTCCAAAGACTATATTACATAGGAATAACATGCCCCATTCCTTGTGGAATGACAAAGCGCATGACAATAGGATAATGATAGGATGGATTTGGAAAAGATGAGGTATATCAAGAGATATCCAAAAATATTTGTCAACATTTTGCCCCCATATCTTTATCAAGATCAAAAGGAAGAAGGGAGGATGAATGGACTCAATAGGATAGGTATGTGTATGGGATATGTAAATGGTAGGATGGAAATGATAGTGTGGTGTGGATGAGACAATGTACCCCCAAGTGTAAGTGACATAAAAGATCAACCTACACATGATGTCTATTTTCCAGGTTTTCATCATGATACTTATCCAAGGCACCACCAAAGGTGGTTTTCACCATTGGACGAAGGGATTTCTCTTTACTATTTTGATTTTTTTTAATGATAGGAGAAGGGGACTATGGATATGAGGGACTCAAATGTCTAGTTCCATAAAAGGTGATAGTCCCATTAGAGATGGATGTCATCGCATATGGACCATGTCAAGTGTCATTATGCTCATAGATGTTGGTATGGGATTACATGAAAGGGAAATGGATTAGGTAGATAGTGGATTATGATATGGATTATGTATGGAAGGTAGGATAATGGATTATGATGTGTATTATGTAGGACTTATGAAAAAGGATGGATGAAAGGTTTATCCAAAAGCATGGACCATAGGGATAGGATGGGTGAAATATGTAGGATAGTGGATGAAAGATGGGGAGATGGAGGTATGTGGGAATTTTGCAGAATGGAAGGGAACCATGACCAACGGTTGCACACACCATGATAAACATTGAGTCTTTTGAGTTGGAGGAGGTGTAGGAAGTAATGGAGATGTTTTCTTAGTGGATAGTTGATGTAGGAGTTTAGGTACCCACATAGACTTAGTATTTTTATGATTTTTGCTTTGCTTGTGGGATGAAGGAATTTGAGATTTTTGGATGGAATGGGATTTTTGAATGGAAGAGGATGGTTGGGATTTTTGAGATGTGGATGCTTTATTTGACTTGATTTCTTTTTGTGTAGGGACCCAAACCATTTTAGTTATGACCTTGTATTTTGAAGGTATGGGCTTGGATAGCTTTCTAGATGGATTTTGCTTCTTGTTTTTGCATTGATGTCCTAAGGTATGAGGATCCTTAGGATTTTGGCTTTATGAGAGGAGGCATCCAAATGTTTATTTTTGAATCCCATGGACATGGTGGAAGCTTCATGATTATACTATGTGTACATTTGTTGGTCAAGATTAAGAATTTGAGGGTAGTTATGGATGCTAGGGATATTAGGTGTTGGGTGCAATGGTGGTAAATTGGATGGAGGGACATTAGGGGTTGGAAGTAGTGGAGGTAAAGTGGATGGCAGAAGGTGTATGGTCACATGCTTTTGACATTTGTAGGATAACAAACGTGGAATGGCAACATATGTTTTGGGTATATGATAGGATTTATGATGGAAAGTGGTGGATTTATGAGGCATGGAGGAAGTACTAACATGTTGAGATTGTTGTCCTTGGGGTGTATATCCAAGGCCATATGAGCGTGGAGGAACGTTAACATGGATGGGCTCCAAAATACCTTGTTCATGAAGGCCTAATCCTTTACCTTGATAATTCATTTCCTGGAGTATGCGGAGGACAATGGGACTATGTATGTTTTGAACACTAGACTTGAGCTCATTATTGGATGGAGAAGGTAAAGTGGATAATGGTTGTTGTTGTCCTAAGGAAGAACATTCATTGATGAAGGTGGATAGACCAATAGGATATGATGATGGACTTGAAATGGGGTCAATAATGGATGATGATGAAGGATCATTAGGATCTTGATTATCATTGTGTTCACTAAGATCCAAGGTATTGGTTTGATCTTAGATGTTTTCTTGGGAGGCATGTGTCTCATCATGACAAGTGGATGTTTGTACATCATGGGTAGGGCTGGATGGAGGAGGAGTTTCTTTGCTTTGAAGGAAGGTCATGAAGCGAGGTGAGTGCTCAAGTAGGTCAACAAGACTTTCATTAGATGGAGTATGTGCTTGGGTATCTTGC
Source organism: Cunninghamia lanceolata (assembly GCA_027924645.1). Lineage (NCBI taxonomy): Eukaryota > Viridiplantae > Streptophyta > Pinopsida > Cupressales > Cupressaceae > Cunninghamia > Cunninghamia lanceolata. Next base: position 3,028,818 of record BSBN01000163.1, on the reverse strand, counting down.
TCATGAATGGTTGTGGGGGTATGAATAAGTTCAAGTTGTTCATGGATAGGTTCTTCATCTTGAATAATGTCTTGATCATGGAAAAGCTATATGTTATGGATGGGTTGAATGAAAGTGATTTGATCTTGATTAGAATGAGGGATTGATGTTTCCATGTGCTTAGAAGTATACCCTTGACATAGCTCTTGATTTGGAATGGGGGTGGAAGACTCTTGGAAAGGCTTGACATGTTCGTGATGGTCAATTGCATGAGGGCATGATGGAGGTTGACTTGGGCTCATGGGAGGAGACACTTGAATAGGCTCAAGGGGTTGTGAACTATGAAGGGGTTGTAGGAATGGACATGGTGTTGGAAGGTTCCTTGGTAGGCTCAAGGATAGTACTTTGATGACATGGTGATGATTGATTCCTTGCTAATATCCCTTGGATCACGTCCTTTGTAGGTGTATGGGTGGATTTGGGTAACTCCATAGGTTTAACTTTGAAATGTTTGAATTTAGGGCATGAAGTTGATGGAGGATTAGATGATCATGGGGGTAATGAAGGGTTATTAGGACTAGGGGTGGATAGGTCCCATGGTGGAGGGATAAAAGGGATATTGGAAGGTGTTGGCTTATAGTTAGGATTTTGATTAGGTGGAAAGCTAAATGTATTAGATGAATTGGTAATAGGACTAGTGGACTTTAGGATAGGCATTTGATTGGATGGTGGTATAATATACTTATAGGTCATACAAGCTAGTGTGGTGTTCCCCTTGTCAAAGGTAGCATTAGAAATTGAAGGCACTTGATCTTATTTCAAGGGGTGACTTAGGTTCACATGTTCTTGTTGTAAAATGAATTGACATGTTGATGTGGCGTTGACATGATGGGTGGATGAATTTGGTTGGTATGAAGTGGAGGGGATGACACGTAGGATTGATGTGGAATTTGTTGAGGTTGTGGTTGTATTGGTTGAATTTCACAAGTGGTTATGAATTGTTGGGCTTGAGCTAGGAGGTGTTGTATTTGAGGTGATTGGATTCGTTGAAATTGTTGAATGATGGTTTGGAATCTTTGTATGGTTTGTTGGTCTAAGGGTTGGGGAATTTGGTGAAGTGTTTGAATGAGGTCTTGTAGTTGGGGTGCTAGGGTCATGTCTTCTAGTGTTGGTATGGTGTCACACATATGTTTAAGTCTTTGCATTTCATCTTGTTCCTCAAGGTATGCAACATGATTCTTGTCAACATTAGAAGTAGGAGTCCAGGGGCCCCTCAGAGTATGAGTTTAGGTCTTGCATTATTCTCATCATTAGGATTAGAAGGAGAGCCTCCTCTAAGTATGAGCTTGGGTCTTGTATTGTTCTCGTCATTAGGATTGGAGGGATGGCCTCCTCAAAATATGAGCTTAGGTTTTGAATTTGTTTCATCATTAGGATTAGAGGGATGGCCCCCTTGAAGTATAAGCTTAGGTTTTGAATTTGTTTCATCATTAGGATTAGAGGGATGACCCCCTCTAAGTATGAGCTTGGGTTTTGGTTTTGTCTCATCATTAGGATTAGAGGGATGACCTCCTTGAAGTATGACCTTGGGTCTAGGATTTGTCTCATCACTAGGATTAGGGGGAGGGCCTCCTCTAAGTATGAGTTTGGGCTTATGATTAGGATTAGGTTTGCGAAGAATCAAGACCATTTTGACAAGTGTTTGACTAAGACTAGGATGATGTTGATGTGGAGTGATTAGGATATTGATTAGGATGAAATGACAAGGATGAATGTGATGGAAATAATGTTTAGAATGATGTGTTTATGTGTTTGTGTTGATAGCTTGATTTGGCAATTTGCAAACAAATGATTCCACATGTACACACATGAATCACACACACAAGACACATAAGCAAGTTTGAATTTGAAATTGTGTGTTGTGATGATTAAGCAAGCACTTGAAGACACATCAACAAGCCTATGACTAGTCAAGTGGGTCTGGCCAATTAGGTCCTAGTCTAGGATGCACAAGTTGACTAAGGATGTCCCCAATATACTCAAGGTATGGGGGGGCAATTCTATGAAATGAAAATGAAATAATGCCACACAGCTGAGAGAAAGGGCTAACCCACCCTTCACCTTCACTTCCTAAAGGTATAAAGTTCTTTGGGGCTTAGCCTGAATGGTAAGATTTCAACTTCCAAAGAGGGTGTCTTTCAATTCACACCTTGATTTTTATACTTTGCCAGAATGCTAGAGTTGAGGTCGTCCCTTGGAGTGGTGTGTCTCCAAGAAGGCCTCCTAGGAAGGGTATGTTGATAACTGAGAGGGGGGGGGTGAATCAGTTATCCTAATTATTTCCCTTTTTGAACTTTCTTCTTAATTGATGCAGCATTGAATCAAACACTAAAACATTAACATGAAATAAGAAACACATAACATAGTATTTTTGACGTGGAAACCCTGTTAAGGGAGAAAACCACGGGGTGATTAACCCAAAATTATTCTCTGTTAGAAGAATAGGAAATTACAAAAAATGGCACTTGCCAATTAGGGCTCACTGCCCGAGCACACTGCTCACAAGAGGCCCATTGCCTACAAGAAGACACACTGTCTACAAAGTGATAAGAATCACAGTCTTGAACTGATTGGAAGCATCTGCATATGCTGGAGTTCAGTTCCGGTTAGGCTCAGTACACTGATCTGCTGCACTTCATCTTTCCTCTGTTCTTTATTCTGCTATCTTTCACATACCGGATCCTTTTTGCTACTTCTGCTCTGTTCTGGACTTATTCGCATATATCTTCTCACCATCACACACTTCACAACTGAATCCATCCTCTATATATATCCGCACAAGTAATTTCATCACCTTTCTAGTTGGCATCCGGAACAGTCTAGTTTCTTACAAACTCTTGTTCTGTCGGCTGAATCCTTCCTCACCAAGCAATGCGGATCAAGCATATACTTGTAGATATCATTAATCATGTCGGCCAAACATGATTCATGCCTTCACAACCTCTATCATCAATAGTAACACATCCGGAAAGTAGTCTGATACTCTGTCAGTCAGTTCTTCCTCTGTTTTCACTGTCTCTCAGGAATCCGGTACTCAACTATTCATATCTTTTTCCTTGTCCATCACCGGAGGCTAAATCCTTGGAATATACCACTCAAGGTAGTCCTCTTGACTTCCCCAAATCTGCACTGTACCAAGACACTTCCTCTGAGAGATTCGGACCAATCTGTCGGACCTTGCCACATGCTCTGTTCTTGTTCACCGGACCACAACATTCTTTATTCTGACTTCCGGTAGAGACACATCATGACTTGCGGATATGTGGGATGACCTTTGTTGCCATCAATGATAACAACCATGAATCCATATAGTGTCTCTTGCCAACAATCTCCCCCTTTGGCATTGATGGCAACACTTAGTGAAAAATGACTAAGTGTTTTCACTATGCTCCCCCTTTGCTGATGCTCTGTCTTTATATACAATTTTTGAAACTCCCCCTTAGTTGGATTCCTCATTTTTCACTGATCCTCACTCCCCCTTTGACATCAATGGCAAAGGGTGGGGTCCGCACACTAAAATTTTCAAAAATTTTCTATACATAGCCGCATATTTACATACTCACATATACTGAAGAATGTCTGCAAAGGATGTCTGCAATTGTATCATTTCTGTAGCCCAACTTTGCTTCATTCTATCCAAAATTGAAATGTGACCACTCAACAAAAATGCAAAAGCTTCTGCCCGCTTGAGATCTGTCGGATCTTTTGTTTGGGCGGTGGTCTGAGCATCACTGATGGCCTCATGCATAGTTTCCAACTTAGGGATTATAATCCTTCTAAGTTCTCCCATCCAGTTAGTGATATTCTTCCTTTCCTTCTCAAGATTCTTTATTTCATTCAAGACTGCAATAGTCTGACATTCTTGATTTATTATGGAGGAAGAGAGAGGATCAAAACTTTGAGATAAGCTTTGTAGCTTATCCTGTTCCTCTTTTATTTTCTTATCAATTGCTGCTGTTGCCTTTGGCCAGGATATGCAAAATTTGTAGATGTCACCGCCATCCTTAAGAGCATTCTCTAAGCTCTTTATTCCAATGCTCACAATCTTCCTATCTTTAGAGATTAATTCTAATATTTCTGAAAATCTTTTATCCAAAAATTCCTTCCGGACCTTTTCTTCAGCTGATTTTTCTAGAGAATCAAAATGTGTATCAACACTGCTGACTAAGGTTTTTAGATTACCGGAAGAGGAGGCTGTCGGATCTATCTGGATTGATGGCATAATCTTTACAAGTACTCCGGAAGCAGCCTCTATCAACTCACAGTCTTCCATATGAGACTTCAGGAGCTTTTCATTTGCCTTGGCATTTGCAAATGAAGCTATCTTCATTGTTTGTACCGGAGAGAGAGAGTCAAAGTTGAATGGGCCTTTTAGAAGCTCCGGTTCATCAATCTCTAAAGTTTCTTTGCTCAAAAATTGTTGAACAGTTTGTGCAGTGTCTCTTGCCGGAGACAAATGTTTCTTTTCTTCTGCAGTCTTGGAACTGTCAACCTCTTTGTCTTTCACCACTGCTTCCTTCTCCTTTAATTGCTCTTCTTCTTTGGATCTGGAGACTGTAGGGGAAACCGGAGGAGAGATGCTTGTTTGTTCAGGGCCCACTTCTTCCGGAACAGATGATTCCAAATCCGCAGCTGTTTCTGCACCTAAGTCCTCTACAACAGGAAGATTGAACCTTTTGAAGGCCTTCCGGAGGATCTCTTCTGTCTCTTGGGCCACTTTGTCAGTCTCACCAAGCATGAGTTGATTCATCCTGGCTTTACTTCTGAACTCATCTTTGCAGTCCTTGAAGATTATGTTCATTGTCTTGGGATCAATTTGAGGATATAGCTGAATAGCTATCTGCTCCCGGATCTCAAGATCTTTGGCATGAGCATTGTTCTTTCTTACTTCTAATTCCTTTTCTAGGCTTTTAGGAATAAGAGATATGATCTCAATGAAAGCCTTATTGTATATGTTCAGATATTTGACTGTGGCTTCCTGAAGAGTCTTTTGGTCAGCCTCACTGAAGTCATCATAAGATTCAGTCATTGGTTGAAGGTTTCCATCCACCGTGACCGACTTGATTACATTCTCTAGAGACAGAGTGGGCTTTTCAACAGATACCTCCGCCATTTCATCCTTGTCTTGGCCTGTGGAGGGTTTACCGAATCCTTTCTTCTTCTGTTTCTTTATTTCTTTTACTCCCTCATCTGACTCTGTTTCCTCTTCATCCTTTTGGCTTCCATAAGCCCTTGTGGCTTTTGTCTTGGATCTCTTACCGGATGCCTGGACTTCCGGTTTTGAACTTTTGGTTGTGGGAGGTGCAGATCTCTTTGATGATCTGGTCCGGGTGGGAGCTTCAACCGGAGCACTTTCTTTACTTTTCTCTTCTTCCTCAGCCTTCCTCCTCTTTTCCCGGCTGGCATCAAGTGCCTCTTTTGAGATGCCTAGGCCTTGAGCAATGTGCTCTACTTCTTTTCTCACCTTTCTTTTAATCTCAGGTTCCCTGAGTTCTACATGTATTTTTACACTCAGCTCCTCAAAGGTTCCAAACCTTTCTGCCTTAGGATCTTTGGGCTGACTTAGCATGTGTTGAACATGCAGCTCCACTATCTGTTCATCCACTTCATACTCCATGGGCATGATCCAGACAGTCCTTGGCTCCACTGCCTCCATTAGGCACTGATCAGTGTCAACCATAAAGCACACTGAGTCTTTGTATTTTTCAACAAGAGACTGGGGAATTCTCTCTCTTGCTTGCATCATGCTCTGAAAGTTTTTGAAGTATCCCCATAGAGCTGTATTTCTCGCTTTTGCATCCCCAAGTCCATGCAAATAGTCTCTTATCTGGACTGCAACAGGTTTGTCATTCTGCCATACCCATCCACTTGATCCGGGTAGCTCATTCATGAAGTAGAAGAATAGACATACAATAAGAGTACCATACTTAAAGGAATTCTTCTTATCCTTCTTGATTTTCTGTATATTTTCCATTAATTGGCTTAGCAGTAGTTCGCAGAGATCATATTCTGCATTCTTTCTTAGCATTTCATAGGCAGTGTATACTGCAGTTCCGGATACAGAATTCTCCCTGCTGGAGTGATAGATCTTGTATCCTATTATCATGGATGCATATTTGATATCCAGATCCGAAATATCTTCAATGGTCATTGCCCTCTTATCAAATTTTGATCCGGTGGCCTCAGTTACAATGTTGTTCTTGACAGATTTGAGGATAGGTATCCCTCCGGAAGAGTATAGACCAGTTACTGCTCTAATTGCCTCTTTTGTGATCTTGCAGGGTCTATCCAGCCATAGAAAGTTGTCATGCATCCTGCTCAGTACATACCGGACCCATTCATCTTCTTCAAAGCAGGGGAAATGAATAAATTGCTCAAATTGTTTCTTCTGGATATCCTTATACTCTGGTTTAAGCTCAAAAGCATTATCTATCAGTTGCTTGTGATAGAGGTCTCTTAATTTGAATTCCCCAAATTCCTCAATGCTTGCATGTATGTAAACCCTAATGTCTTCAGTATGTAAAACTCCGTGAGGAACACTAGAGAAGGCTCCTAGTGGATCTACCTCCAATGATTTGTAAGGATGTTTCTTGAATGTGGGGCGAGGTCTATCAGAGATCTTAACTATATTTGGAGTAGCCATTCTTCAAAGATTTATAGTAAGATAATGAAAAACGGAGAATACCTTATGCGCCTTCGGTTTGCACGGAGTGGTTGGATTGATTTCTTTATGCAATAACTTCGGCAGGAGATCCTTGGTGTGCTTGATGAACCTTGTTGCAGAGCTCCACTTTTCGCTTCTTCTCGAGTGCAGAATGAGCAAATGACTTTTGAGAAATCCCTTAAATTACTCCGTGAACCCTAATATCTGTCTGTAATAAATGCTTCACCTACATCATTCCGGTTTGCCTTGTCTGGATAGCTTGGAGTATCCCGGATTAGTCCTGATCTGTGGATATCATCCGGATCTTTCAATCATGAATAAATTGAGGTAACATATTACAAGAACATCCCAAACACTCTGTCCAATCCGCAGAACAAGATAGTGCACTTCCGGATCTCTCCGGACCTTTTTGTAATCCTTTATCATACCGGAGCATCTCCCTGAACATGTCTTATTTGATCGATCACAGCTTCTTCATGACTCCATGCGGACCTCTGAAAACTTGACTGAAGCATCTCAAGACTCATATCTGCAAACCCTTTAATCCGCATCTTGTGCCACATTCGGCACCACTTGTTTGGCTGGGGGAACAGGATTTTCTTTGAGTCTCCCCCTGAGCCTGAGCTCACTTTTTAATTTCCGGAAGAAATATCAGCACCAGAGTCTGGTGCGGATCCAACCTCTACATTCTCTGAACTTTTCTTCACCCAAATCTTGCTCATCTGATTCCTAACTTCATCCGCATTCATCTTTTGTTTACCCTTGTCTTGATTCTGATTATACACCGGACCTCTTTTGTCTTGATACTTGTTTCTGCAGACTTTAGCATTATGACCGGACCTATTGCAGATTTGGCAAATAACATTTCTTTGCATATTTGACTGATATCCTCTTGATCTACATTGATTAGCCATATGACCTACTCTATTGCATGTGAAGCATCTACCTTTGAATGATTTGTTTACTTGCATAATTCTGCATTCATGGGATTTGTGTCCATACCTTTTGCAGTTGAAGCACTGTCCGGAGAAGGATGAATTAATCTGATTCATTCTCATTCTGCACTGATTAGCTTTGTGACCAAAGTGGTTGCAGCTGTGGCAGTATCCATTGAAGGATGGATATCTTTGAGCATTTGGCTGTCTTACCGGAGGTCTTCTAGGCCTGCTCCTTGGATTTTCTGATCCAAGATTCTTCTGACCGGATCCGGAGCTTTCTCCTTTCTCATATCCCAAACCATACTTGTCATCTGTCCTCTTTTGACTTCCAAGAAGAACTTCAAGTTGAGCAGAACTTATCTTGAATTTCTCTTTATATTCATTTGCTGTTTGAAGGTCTCTTTTGAGAGAGGCAATTTGATCCTCAAGTTTTTCTTCATTATCTTTGGCATCTTCAAGATCAGATTCAAGATGTCTGATAATCCTGTCCATCTGGTGGCATTCTTCTGATTTTTCTTTAAGAGATTGTCTTAGATTGTCTTCAGCCTTTCTTTTTTCTTCAATCTCTTGAGTAAACTTTATAGTTCCTGATTCCATTTCATGTCTTAACATAATGACTTCTTTTGATAACTTTTCACATAACTTGGTTTGCTCAGTCAATTCTTCATTTGTATTGCTTTCTTCACTTTGTCTTGCCAACTGTTGGAGCAGCTCCTTTCTCTTTTTCATAGAGAGACTTAGTTTGTCTTTTAATTCTCTCATGAATTCATCAGCCTGTTTGAGTCTTTCCTTTAATTCACTGACTTCAGAATTTGACTGTTCAAGATCCTCAAGAGCAGTCTTGAGTTGCTCCCTTAAACCATATGCATCCATTTGAAATCCCAGATCTTCCTCAAGCTGTTAGGCTCTATTAGGAGGAACTTAGCTCTGATACCAATTGTTGATAACTGAGAGGGGGGGGTGAATCAGTTATCCTAATTATTTCCCTTTTTGAACTTTCTTATTAATTGATGCAGCATTGAATCAAACACTAAAACATTAACATGAAATAAGAAACACATAACACAGTATTTTTGACGTGGAAACCCTGTTAAGGGAGAAAACCACGGGGTGATTAACCCAAAATTATTCTCTGTTAGAAGAATAGGAGATTACAAAAAATGGCACTTGCCAATTAGGGCTCACTGCCCGAGCACACTGCTCACAAGAGGCCCACTGCCTACAAGAAGACACACTGTCTACAAAGTGATAAGAATCACAGTCTTGAACTGATTGGAAGCATCTGCATATGCTGGAGTTCAGTTCCGGTTAGGCTCAGTACACTGATCTGCTGCACTTCATCTTTCCTCTGTTCTTTATTCTGCTATCTTTCACATACCGGATCCTTTTTGCTACTTCTGCTCTGTTCTGGACTTATTCGCATATATCTTCTCACCATCACACACTTCACAACTGAATCCATCCTCTATATATATCCGCACAAGTAATTTCATCACCTTTCTAGTCGGCATTCGGAACAGTCTAGTTTCTTACAAACTCTTGTTCTGTCGGCTGAATCCTTCCTCACCAAGCAATGCGGATCAAGCATATACTTGTAGATATCATTAATCATGTCGGCCAAACATGATTCATGCCTTCACAACCTCTATCATCAATAGTAACACATCCGGAAAGTAGTCTAATACTCTGTCAGTCAGTTCTTCCTCTGTTTTCACTGTCTCTCAGGAATCTGGTACTCAACTATTCATATCTTTTTCCTTGTCCATCACCGGAGGCTAAATCCTTGGAATATACCACTCAAGGTAGTCCTCTTGACTTCCCCAAATCCGCACTGCACCAAGACACTTCCTCTGAGAGATCCGGACCAATCTGTCGGACCTTGCCACATGCTCTGTTCTTGTTCACCGGACCACAACATTCTTTATTCTGACTTCCGGTAGAGACACATCATGACTTGCGGATATGTGGGATGACCTTTGTTGCCATCAATGACAACAACCATGAATCCATATAGTGTCTCTTGCCAACAGGGTATGACAAAAGAAAATCTAGTGGGTGCTTTTGATCTCCAATACCACCATGTGGTGCGAGGAGAGAGCATACACACACACACACTAGATTCACACTCACAATGTAAATTCCCCTTAAAAATGAAATGTGTGGTGTGAAATTGAATGGATGAAAGGTGTTTTTGATTCTCAAGATTGCATGAATCACATGAGAGGAGCATACGCACCCTTAATCTCACTCAAGTTCACCAAACAATGCAAGCACTTGTTCATTTTAATCCAAAATTAAAATGTGTGAAAGGAACACAATGGTATGTTTTATGCCCAATTTTGATGTGTGATTGCAAACAAGATTTGTTTTAAATGCCCAAATTGAAGTGTGAGAACAAGCAATGATGATGATGAAATGAAAAGAGATGAAATATGAATGGAGTACACCTGAATATTTTCACTTTCCAATCTACTATTGTGACTTATCCAAATGTTGTTGCAGCTCCTTAGATGCACCTAGAAGCCACCAAAACAAGAAGGAAATAAGTAAACTTGCATAGAAAAGTGTTATGTGAAATCAAAGAAATCTAATCAAGATAAATAGATACAGCAGAATGAATGTCATGAACAAAAATTTTATGAGATTCTATGCAGTTTTTAAAAATTTGCAAAAAATGGATAAAAATTGCAAAAGTTATATGCATTTGAAGTTTAAAATGAGAGCTAACTTTGACTGAAAAAATGTCTAATAGAATGACACAGTCACCTGATGAAACTTGTACAATAGAAAATTTGGCTGAGTCACCTTTCCAACGAGTCATTTTTTGCAAATTTTTGACTCCGTATGCCCGAGTTATGGTGAAAAGAAAAAAAATGCCCTATTAGGGCTTGAGGAAAGTGGACAGTCTTGGTAGTTAACATTGACTGCTAGCGGTTAGGGTCTTACCGGTCACATGCACTATTTTGAATAGGTGGTTAGCTGTAATAGTTAGTGTTTGTGGTTAGGGTGCTTAAGACAACCCCCTATCATCCATATGACTAGGGTTGTGGGGAAACAAAAAGAAAGGAGCAAGGGCTAAGAGCCCTGGCCTAGTCACGGATGTGACCACAGACCATAGGGCGGGGGCCACAGAACCTTGTGGTCTCTTAGTCACCGATAATGGCTAAGCCAATGTGACCAATGTGGGCACAATAGCTAGGCTAAGCGTAGGGGATAAACCAAACCATGGCAGAAACTTTGAACTGTGACGATGACCTATGGTAACGGCTTTGAAGGAGTGGCGACGAAGCTTTGAAGGAGTGGCAGGGTCTTTGCAGGGTGGAGGTTACAATTTAAATGGAGGTAAGCAGGCGGTGATGTGACGAATGGAGGAAGTTTGAAGGCTGAGTGAAGGAAAATGGATGTGAGGGTTTAGGAATTGGAAACAAGCAATCAACAAGCTTTTGGTGGCGGTGACAGAACCCATAGTGGCAGAAGAATAAGGGATAAATGGAGGGTGGCGGCTGAGTGGAGGAGGTCGAATAGAGGTGATTGTGGATTGAAGGTTGTAGTTAGCGGTGAAAGTTAAGGTTTATTACAGGTGGTGGACAGGTAAAACACCAGGTAGCGGTGGCAGAGAGAAATGCAGGTAGCAGTGACCCTCACAGTTAGTGGCGACCAGTAGTTAGGGTTTGGAGACTAGTATAGTTTTTTAGGCAGAAGTTCACACAACCTACACATTCAAACTTTCAAATAAACATTTCCAAATGTTATTCCTATAAAATGAATGAACACCAGAACAATGATGAAACACAGAGGATGCAATCCATATGGTGGGTCCATACGGTACTGACCCGTATGGTACTGATCCATACAGTATGGACCTATAACTTAAAAAAATTCAAAAAATTTGTAGTGACCAAAACATAGCAAATTTTATGTCATTTTTTGCCTGGGAAGCCTACCGGATGCAACGGTGAGGTCTGTTTCAGGCCTAGAGGTCACCTGCAAAACTTGACTTCCCAAAATTGATAAAAAGCATTAGATTTGCAAAGATTCACATTGGGTTCACCAAATGTAGCTAGGGTAAAAATCAAGGCTAAATCACAAACAACAAACTATAAAACCCTAACAAGCATAATGAAATATAAGATAGCATAGAAATAAAAATAATCAAAGCAAATGCAAACTAAAATCTACACTAAGCTTGGCTCGCCTCCATTGCTCTTCTCAATCTTGCATAGGAATGCATGATTTTGAAGGATGAATGTTGGGTGCTCACTATTTCATCAGCATAACAATGGCATGAGGATGAATGATGAGATGCTCTAATGTCATTTCGACAGCATGAGGCTATTTTAAAACTCCTTCCTCAAATGGCTTGTGTGAAGGTTGATTTATAGGAAGTGAGTGATTTGAATGAAGGGCTATGATTGAAAGTTGGTTTCAATGATGTGGATGGCTAGGATCAAATAGGGTTTTCCACTCCACAAGGAGTTGTAGTCATGTGAAAAGTGTAGGGTAGACCTAATTTAAATAAAAGATTTTTTAATTTAGTTGTGCATGTGACATGTGACATGTGTTTGATTGTGATGAAAGGTGAGGGCCCAATTCAAATATTTTATTTGAATTAGTTGGAACATGTGAGAGGGGAATTAATTAAATAAATAAGATTTATTTAATTAATTGTCTAGGTGATTAGGATGGGATTAGGAGTGGGATTAGGACAAAATTTCATATGATGTATCTAGTAATGTGTCGATTAGGTGTTGCAAGACATGGAGAATTTTAAGTGTCTACAGTATGCATGGTCATCTAATGATGACCCGATGGCCTAGCTCATGACCCTACATGGCATGAAAATAAATTAAACACTCCCTTTATTGATCTTGCCCTAATGGAAGTTTATATTCAATGCTCTGAGACCCTTCTTTTATTTCTTTAATTTTCTTAAGTTATTTTTTAGGTATTTGTACCTTTTTGTTGCTTGAAAACCTCTCTTTTTTCCTTTGAGTTACATGTTCACCCATTTTTCTTTGGTTCCCCCAAGTGATTGACCTATCCATTATGGAAAGTGTATAACTACAATGATGAATGTGTATTTTCCTCAATGAAAGTGTATTTACCTAGTTGGAAGAATTACTACTAAGAGGGGTAAATGTGAATTTAAATTTGTATCCATAAAGCATTTGCATGCACTTAATTTATCATCTTTTACACCATTTATTCTTGATTTTTCTCTAGTTTTAGGTGTGTTATGTTTAGTCTATTTGTTTTTTCTCCCTCTAAATTGGATCTTACTCTATTTATAGATACTTGTTTCCATTTTGTGAGTCTTTTCTTCTAGTGAGTTTTGTATTTTTATAGGTCTAAAATATTGCAAACTCCTATAAATAATTGGTCCTCAACCTCACAACTTCCAAACTCTTTTACAATTTTTTACCTAACTTCTACCATGTCTTATAATCACCTACAACCTCTAGTCTCTTTAGTTCAACCCAAATTGTTAGCTTCTATAATCCAAATAGCTTCAAAGCTTCATCTCCAATATTTTTCACAGCTACAACATCTTGTATTCTCTTGGTGTCTAGTTATTTTGGTGCTTTTTTCTTCCTTCTACTAGAAAAAAGATTGTCTACAATTAAGAGAGGTGCACAAGATTAGATAGATACATCTTCGAGAACTATATTGCCATCATTAACATAACTCATACCTTGGATCTTCCATAGCCTAGTTGTGAGATTTCTAGTTATATTGTTTTGATTAGAATAGTTTTACTATAGTAGATTAGTTTAGTGGTTAAATTTAAATTGGCTTAGGTCTTTCATCTACTCTAAATATAAAACAATTCTTGTCTTAGATTTGGATTTTTTTTTAACTTCCATATAAATTACTAATATGAAAAGAAGAGTACATCGAGTGGCCCAGGAAGCCACATCAAAATACATTTATGCCATATATCTATCTAATCAAACTGCAAGTTAAAGTATTTGTCTTTTATAAAAGTATATATCTCATAATACCCATTACATAGTAACTGACAATTGACTATCTTTCTTTTTTTTCAATCTTGAACTAGAACTTTAAAATACCCTGCCATTTTGTCTTATGTCATTCTGGTCAACCTGTGCATTATTGACAGGGTCTGTAATGTCCATCTTTTCCTGAAATTCCACCTGTTTCCTGATGACACTGAATTCACCTGAGTCTCGATCTTTGTTGTTATCCATCTTTGAAGAGATTCTGGGCAAAGCACTGTTTATGTCAAAATTCTAGCAGCAGGAGTCCATCGGGACTGATCCATGCTCTTCCTTCTCTGCCTCTGGCTCCAAGTTGATGTACCTTTCTTGTTCTTTCATATTCTCCTCATGGCTGCTAGACTTCCTATTTTTGTAGTCATGGGGCCAGAATTTAGCTAATTTTATACCTGACCTGTATACTGTAGCTAATCCCTTGTCTAGAATCTGCATGAACATCTCTGTAGGAATCCTCATAGTGGCGGTGACCTGCTCACAAATTGAACGAGTAGTGAGTCCCAATATGGACCTAGTAAGCACTCTTTCCCTACCCTGGCACACATTATCATTTCTTTCCTTCCACAAAGCCCACAAAATCTTAGTAGAAAATAACAACCAAGAAAAAAAATTTGTTTTATCAACATTAGAAAGAAAGCCACAAAGGATGTTAGTTTTAGTGATACAAACACTTGACAATGTCCCTTTCAATGACTTTAAGAAAAAAGACCAGATTTTTTTTGCAAACTGACAGTCAAAGAAGATATGTTCACTATTCTCAGGACTTTTACAAACTAAACAAATGTTATCCAAACCTAATGCCAGCCTGTCTAATAACAATAACCATCTAAAGCAGCATTTATTTGGTTCTATGACTCTGGACCATATATTAGACATTAATTTAGACCACACTTTAAGTTCTAGACTGACTTTCTATGCCAGGTTAAAATGAGCAAATATATCATGTTTATCAGTCACTAGTTTATACAGCTTCTTGGGATTCATCTTTGCAAATTTTGAGTCGTCCTTCCATCTGATTTGCTGCCAGTTTTCTAGTTTTAGATTTAATCCTTGTTTAAGAATGTTATGCATTGATTTCAGAAGAACAAAATAGGTTCTTTTCTAAGATTCTAAAATATTAAATTCTGATTTCAATTCCTTCCAATCTTTAACAACATTATCTTTTAGAATGTCACCAAATGAGATAATTCCTTGTTTGTGCCACTTTTTAGATGAGTATCCCTGCAATAATGCTAATGGCTTGCCATTCATTTTCAATTTCCACCAGATGGATCTGGTTAGTACAACTTCCTTTTTGTTTACATCAAATGTATCCCTATCCATAAGGAATGGCTTAAAGAATTCCCAAGCCCTCCAAATTGACTTAAATACAATTGACCCTACGGGTTTGAAGCTGAAGTCACCCAATACAACATCTTGAATGCTCAATCTTGCCCAATCCTTGGCTTTCTTGGGCATTGCCTTTTTCAAATTATTAACTGTTAGAATTTTCCAGGGCTCTGAGCCACTAAAGGCCCTTATTATCCACTTTGCTACCAAAGTAGCACCTTGGATCTTAAGGTCTTTCAGACCCAAACCCCCCAAATATTTACTAATGCAACACCATTCCCAAGTAACCAATTGTCTTCAGACCATAGAAAATCTCTAATTTTTTTATGAATTAAATTCACTTGATACCTAGCAAAGAACTAGGAAGATGCATATGAATGGATATGAAGACAAAATCTTTTGACAGACCTGAAGTCTGCTAGCCATGGAGAGAAATCTTTTGTTCCACATGCTAATCTTCTTATTGATCTTACCAAAAACCTAATCCCACATATCTCTCAAGGACGCACAAACAAAGAAAGGAATCTCGAGGAACCTTACCAATTTGGATGAATCCCCCAGCTGCCACTTGGTCATGTCTAGCCACACTGGAGAGGAGTCATCCCATCCAAGGAGGGTAGACTTTGCATGGGATATTTTTGTACCAGGTGCTCTACATAAAATAGACAATCTCACCTCTAAATTTGAAAGGTTGTCTTCTACTAAAATTGGAAACAACGCAGTGTCATCTGCAAACTAAATTTTAAAGAGAGATTCATTGTTTGGAAGAATTATTCCCTTAAGGCTCTTACCAATCTGGTTTGTTCTTAGAATATAATAGAGTGCTTTTGAGGCTATTACAAACAGAGCTAGGGCTAGAGGGCATCCTTGCCGAATGGATCTTGTATATGTCTAAAAATGACACAAATCATCCTAAATAAATATTCTAAACATTTATTCCATTCTTCTATTAATTAAATAAGTATTCCAAATTTATTTAATCAATTCATTATCCCATAATTAAATAAAATCAATTTATTTAATTAATTTCCCTGAATTCTTCTAATGTCCTACACAATTAAATAATCATAAATTATTTAATTAGTCCAAATTCCTCTATCCTAAGTTCTAAATTCAAAAATCCACCTCACCTTTACACCTCACCTTTTCCACCTCACCTTGTCCACCTCATCAGGTTGCACATGTAATTAAATATATTTAATATTTAATTACCTTATTTTCCCTCACCCACATGGCCTATTTCTTCTCCAATTAGAGGTTTGTTAACTAATCAATCAAAAGTGTTAACTAACCTGTCAATTGAGTCAAATCCTCAATCAATTCAGTTAGTTCCATAATCCACTCTTCTAATTGATCAATCAAGTCTGTTAACAGACCAGTCAATGGAGTTAACTCTCCAATCAATTTTGTCACATCCCCTCTTTCATGATGGAGCTGGGACACTTGTCACATTTCTATTGGTTGTACATTCCTCAACCATCCTCAGCCGTTGATCTTCATATCTCCTCTCAACTATTGATTCCGATTCTTCCAAGTCTATAAATGAAGCTTCATCCCTTCATTCTATTCATCCAGGCTTTTGACATCGTTACTCTGTAGAAATATCACCAGTGCACCTTTGGTACCCTTTTGTCATCCACAAGCTTGAGATCACATACTTGCATTGGAGCTCATCTTCATTGCATATCACCATAGCCATTCACCATCGACTTCCTACAAATAGCTTTAAAAGATTGCACTCTCTGAGGGCTCATCTCATCTGCGAAAGGACGATTTGTGATAGGCACACAATAGAAGCATCGAAACGGGAGAGGTTTGCACTGTGTTTGTTCATTGCTTTATTTACTGAATCCTTCTTGTTTCACCATTCTGTTGATGTTTGGGTCTTATTTAATTCATTTGATTGATCTGCATTTTACCCTTACATTTTTGGCACCCACCGTGGGGCCTTTGCCCCTTTATTTTACCATTTCGAAGCTTTTTTGAAGGCAGGTTCCGTACAGGTCACGCAGAGTCACGCACAGATTATTTTAGCGCATCTGTTCATTTAGGCGGCGCTTTTGACAACTGTTACGGCGCTTTTATCCTTTCTGCGCATTTGTGTGTTTCTGCAGCGCTTTTGCGCACTGTTACGGCGCTTCTATTATTATTGCGCATCTGTTGTTTTCACAGTGCTTTTGAAGACTGTTGCTGCGCATATATTCATACTGCGCATTTATCCCTTTTAACTGCGCATATGTGCAATACTACGGCGCATTCATTATTACGGTGCTTCTGTTGATCATTTCTGTGCATCTGATCACTGAAGCTGCGCATTTGTAACAGGCTGAGGTTTTAGTACTTTTCTAGGGGAAGTTGCTAACGCTAACCTTTTCGCAGGTGTTTGCTGAAGTGGTTTTTGTAGGATAGGCTCGGGTTTAGTTACATGTAGTTGCATCTAATTAGTTCACATTTTATTTTCAGGGAGAAAGTAAAATTGTTGTTCATTCAAATCTTCATCTAGTTCTAATTAGGGAGGAAGTAACTGGACTATTTCTTGCTTGCATTGCAAACACCTTCCAAATTATTGCTATCTAAGATTAAAATTGAACTCATCACTGATCTTGAAGTTAAAATGAACCATTGCTATATCGTGAGACCTGAATTTCAAAGTTAACAATCTCGTGCTACGCGGTTTTAAAATTGAACTCATCACTGATCTTGAAGTTAAAATGAACCATTGCTATATCGTGAGACCTGAATTTCAAAGTTAACAATCTCATGCTACGTGGATTTAAAATTGAACTCACCACTGCTTTCTGGGATTTAAAATTGAACCACTGCTATGTTACTGAAATCACTTCAAAGTTCTGCTTGAGTAGATTAGCCCATTTAGTTTTTCACTTTTAACTAGGGTGGATTAATCAGTGTATTCTGTGCTTGTGAATGACAATAGGCTTATGCTCTCCCCTCTTCTAGGTGATCAGAGTGCCAGACTTGTCATTCTATTTGTTTAACCTTTAGGAGGGGCCTGCCCTTGGATGCATGCTTGTCCAAGCGGGAATGACCCTGAGTGGTAACAGGCTAACGCCAAGCCCTATTGAGCCACTTAAAATAAATTGTGCTTGAGGTGAAAACCTCCTGCAATGAGTGCTGTTATGTTACACCGACGGCCAACCTCCCCTAAAACCCTCTCAGGCGTAACCCTTTGAGGCTGGGAGACTCCATAACGGAGAGTAGTGCCGCCACATGTGTAACCACTTGAACGGTTGCCCGCATTAAACACCTCTTGTTTTAGTGGCCCAAATCCCTTATAATCCATTTCTCGCCTAGGATTTTGTGCTTGCTTTTGTCCAAAACAGAGTCAGAAAAACTACAAAAACAATGGAAAACTACAAAATATTCTTTGTGCTTGCTGTGTTTTCTTGCTATTAATTCATAATATCAGATCAGGAAGACCTTTTCCAGCCAAAGAATACCAAAAACAAAGAAAAATCCAAAAATTTTACAAAAATACCAAAACTGCGCATATACCCTTTTCTGCTGCGCATATACAGCGACTTGCTGCACTTTTACAACGACTTGTTGCACATATACCTTTTTGCAGCGCATTTATCCACTATTGTTGCGCATCTATAATTTACCAGAACTGCGCATACACTGCGACTTACGGTGCATTTATCAATTCTTGCTGCGCATATGTTTCTGCGCATGTGTGACAGTGAGCATTTGCCTTATTTTTGAGAAATTATCTTCAACTGTTCGGAGCACCCATTTCAGCCTAGTTTCACTTTTCGAGATCAGAGTCAACCTTGCAATCAATCTCCATCCGTCTCACCCAAATCTCTCTCTTTCGCCAATTATCCCATTCACTTTCTGTCCAAATCACTCTTGTCCCAAAGTCAGTCTATCCCATACCGATTCGACATAGGTCCCTTTTCGTGTCATTAGTGAATTCACGTAAGCCTAGTAGGTCATAGTACCTTTGCTAGTAGTCTTGTTGAACGACTAAGCCCTACACAGTAAGACTGGTATCGACTACCCTTGCTAGTGGCTAGAGTCTTGTGTCAACCGTCTTACTTGAAGTCATTGAGCGAGAAACCCTTTTGTCCAAGTCTTGTCCTAGATATCCCATTCATTATAGTCTCAGTCGACACCTTGCCAGAATTTCTAGTCCTCACCCCCTCCATCCCGCGTCACCTTGCATGGTTCTTACTCGATCCCAATACAACAAAAAGATAGAAATGGCCGAATCATCCGATCACCTTCTCCCACCACATGATGGTGAAGAAGAGATTTCTCATGAAGAATTGGTGGCGCACATGCAAGATAGAAAATTCCAACGCGTCGTAGAGAAGATGATCCTTGAAGACCCCCATAAATATTTCCATCATCTTGCTAGTCTCGGAATCAAACTCCCCGCAGACTTTGACATTAGCTCCATCATGGAAAATGCGGACAATGATCACAAGAGGGGCACAAATGACACAGTCCCACATGCACATGAGAGAGGCACAAATGACACAGTCCCCCATGCCAATGATAGAGGAAAGCAACCCATAGATCAAAATGCTCCTATGGCGGATGTGAGACAACAAATTGAAAGTCTAAAGCTGGAAATATCCAACCTTAAGATCGGTACAAGTTCCAAGAACTACTCTTTGGAAGATATAGCACCATACCCCTTTGACAGAAGTTTGGTCATGAAACCATTCCCCTATCAGTTCGGAATTCCGAAATTTGACAAATATAAAGGGAAGGGGGACCCTAGAGATCATATCAGGGAATTCACTGCAGCATGTTTAGAAGTAGCTCACAACGAGACCTACTTAATGAGACTATTCCCAAGATCTTTAGGAGGTCAAGCTATGGAGTGGTTCTCGCGTCTCCCACCAGGAATCAAAACTTTTGATGAACTTGTCAATAAATTCATAACGCACTTCTCTTACAACATAGAACACGAGGTATCTATGCTAGATCTATGCAACACCAAACAAAAGAGTGGTGAGTCATTCGCCACCTTCTTACAACGATGGAGACAGCTAGCTAGTAAGTGTTCTTACGACATGCCTGAGAAGCAACTATTGGAAATGTTTGTCCACAATTTGAATACTGATCTTAGCTATCAAATTCAGATACAATGCCCTACCTCATTCGCCAAAGTCATTGAAATGGGCCTATTCATCAAAAAAGCTATGATCGCTAAAGGCACTCTCAAGCTCTACAAGGACACACCTCCTTCCAATTACACAACGGATAAGTCAAAGTTTTGGACCAAGAACAAGAATGTGGTCAACAATGGAGTAGTGGATGCCAAGGCGGCAGCCCCTAAACAACAACCCATATTCACTCTTAAGGGAGAAACAAATAACGGTGCACTCAACAAACCCCCCCTCGGGAACCTAGACCTTGGTTCAATTCAAATCCACGGAGGAAATTCACACCGTTAGGAGAATCTCAAGAGTCTGCCCTCAGAAAGTTGTTGGCTAACAATGAAATTTCTCTACCGCCAACAAGTGACTATGAGCCTATAGTCAAACCTCCCTATTGGAAGGACACAGACTATTGTGAGTATCATCGAGGAAGGGGGCACACAACCAACAATTGCATCCGTCTTAAGAATGTCATACAGGATATACTAGATCAGAATCAAGGAGGGACACAACAACATACCTCCAATGAATCTCATGTGGCCTACCGGGATCCTCTTCTAAATCACAACAGGCCGTATAACAACAATCACAACAACGGCCACAACAACAACAATGGTCACAATGGCAACAACTCCAATGGCAATCCCAATAACGACAACAATCGCAACCGGCCAAATTAGAACATTCGGTCGAGTAATGCTAACTATGCAAGCGTTCCATTTGAGTACACCATTAACTGCATTTCAGAACATATTCCGCAGGTCAATGTCATCTCCCCCAACTAACAACCAAGACCTAACAGAATTGGTTGTAGTATAATTACCCGCAGTGGTAAAGTCATGATCAATACCACCCCTCCAAGGTTGTCACCATCTCCGTCCAACTCCCGTCCATACAATGTCATCGACCAGTTATAGAAAACCCTGGCTCACATTTCTATATTGGAGCTCTTGCATCTATCTCCTTCTCATAAGGAGATTCTCGAGAAAGCCTTAGTGGAAACTACTGTCCCCACTAACCTAGCCCAAGAGAAGTTTCAAACCATGGTCGGCAATCTAACATCCTCCACTTCCATATCATTTACTGAGCAAGATGACCTTTCTGTATCTCAACCCCACAACACCCCCCTACACATTGTCGCATTCGTACACAAGCACCGCATCAAGAGGGTTCTCATTGATGGGGGTGCCGGTTTAAATATTTGCACGTTGAAGCTAGTCCTTGCATTGGGGTTCTCTGAATAGGCAGTTGATCCAAGAAGGAAAATTACCATAAAAGCCTATGACGAGGAGGAAAGAACCACAAAGGGCACGGTTGTCCTACCTATTCAAGTGGGACCGGTAATCAAAGATGTGGTGTGCCAAGTCCTCGATCGAGAGCTTGCTTATAATATCCTACTAGGGAGACCATGGATCCATGCCATAAAGGCTGTCCCCTCAACCTATCATCAATGCATTAAATTCCCGCACAATGGCAAGCAAGTTACCATTCAAGGCGACCCCGATCCCTACCAACACTGCAATTCTTTCCAAGCAAAATCCGAATGTGTCATACCCAACAATCGAGCCTGCCTTTCCCCTACCCCTCAACAGGACCATACCGCTGAAGCTTCCTCCTCACGGCGCAAACCAATGAAAATCACCATAAAAGAAAATGGTATGGGGGAATACTCCATTGAGCATAGCCTCAACCTTGCAAAAATGCCTTTGTCTCCTCGCTCTTTTGGCCAACCCAAGCATCAACCCAGGCATTTTCCAAAGCCATCTGCTCCTCCTATAACTCTCGCAAATCCCTTTGTAAAATGGGGGACCTTATCTGATGAATCAGAGGAGCGAGATCTCTTGCAATGGCTTTATGCTGAAGAAGAAAACACACCCCAAGATCCACCTAGACTCCCTACAGAACTCTATGGACGAGGTGAGACTATCTTGCACAGGATGGGGTATGAAGGACAAGGCCCTATCGGCCTCAGAAAAGAAGGAATCATTGAACCTATACAACCTTCTTCATCCTCTTCGGCTAGAAACACCACTGGCTTGGGATACAAAGGCAAGGGTAAAGCCAAGGAAAATGCCTATCTTGTGGAGACAATCCAAACACTTCAAGTGGACAGTGACATAGATTCGGATGATTCAAATGAGTATGAGTGGGACGAGCTAACGGAGCACTCCTACGATGACAAAGAGGTTGACACTATCCAAACTCTTAGCCCCTACCATGAGAGACAAACGCAACGGGACAGACCACTGGAGTCTGATTTGCCCCTCCCTGAGATTATGGCTTTCGAGGAAAGTGTAGATTCCATCGCGATAAACAACTTGGAGGAAAGTACCACCCAGAACACTACCCCCACCTATGCTCCTAACATTTCCATCCACACCATTAATGAATCAGGTCTCTCATCTGACTCCCTTCCCCTCTTGCACCCTGAGCTTATTGACTGGGATCTGCAAGGAACCCCCCAATTAGATATGTTCCAGAACGATGATGCCTACATTGACTATATGGAACTTAGGGATCACTTACCAAAAGGAGATCATAAAGCAGGTTTTGCTATCGAACTCAATACTGTGGCTTACTTCGGGGAGGGTGCCAAGCCTTCTAGTCGCAAAAATATCAAGATCAAAAATGGATCTGACGGTGAAAACCGCCGTGCGGCAGTGTCAAATCATAAAATAGTAAAAGAAAGGACGTATCCGAAGGTGAAAACCCAACTGTGGCACCTAATGATGGAATGCTTGACACCCTCCCTAGTGATATGTATCAGGAAAGGTCACAGATCGTGGTGGAACCAACAGAGCTAGTGAATATTGGAACTAAAGAGCAACCCAAGATTATCCACTTTGCAAAATCTCTCACACCACCTGAGAAAACCAGGTTTATACCATTCTTTAAGAAGAAGAGAGGCAGCTTTGCTTGGACGTATGCAGACATGCCGGGTTTGGACCCAAACCTAATTCTACATCATTTGCCATTAGATCCAGGGGTGAAGCCCGTAAAACAGAAGCTGAGAAAGATGCATCCTCATATAGCCCTTCTAGTCAAGGAAGAACTCAAGAAATTGCTAGATGTGGGGTTCATCAGAGCCATAGACTATCCTGAATGGATATCGAACATTGTGCCAGTATCTAAACCAAATGGCCGAGTTCGACTATGCAATGATTTTCGAGACTTAAACAAGGCATGCCGCAAAGATGACTTTCCATTGCCAAACATTGACATCATAGTCGACCTTACAGCAGGACATACAATGCTATCACTCATGGACGGATTCTCCAGGTATAACCAAATCAAAATAGTACCTGAGGATCAACACAAAATAGCTTTCACTTGTCCATGGGGTACCTTTTGCTGGAATGTCATGCCTTTTGGGCTGAAAAATGCAGGTGCTACATATCAGTGGGCCATGACAACTATATTCCATGACATGATGCATGTAACTATGGAAGACTATGTTGACGATATCTTGGCAAAATCTCTCACAAGGGACTCACACCTGGACACATTAGGAAAAGTCTTTCAATGCTTGGATCAATTCCAAGTCAAACTAAACCCGAAGAAGTGTGTGTTTGGGGTAACATCAGGCAAGCTGCTAGGCTTCATCGTGTCAGCAAACGGAATAGAGGTAGACCTGGCCAAGGTCAAAGCAATAATGGACATGCCACCGCCCAAAACCCTAACACAGTTGAGATCCTTACAGGGCAAGCTGCAGGCCATCCGCAGGTTTATCTCACAGCTGGCAAACAAGTGCCAACCTTTCAGCCATCTCCTACATAAGAACGTTCCATTTAAATGGGATGAGCGGTGCGAAGAGGCATTCAACAAGCTAAAGGAGTACCTTATGAATCCTCCTATAGTCATGCCTCCGATCCAAGGAAAACCCTTTATTCTCTACATATCCACTACACCTACCGCTCTTGGGGCTCTTCTAGTGCAGCAAGACTATGAGAACAAGGAAAGAGTTGTGTACTACTTTAGTCGAACCTTAGTGGGCTACGAGTTGCAATACTCACAGGTAGAACAATCGTGCCTTGCGGTGGTTTTTGCTTCACAAAAACTCTGACACTACATGTTGGCACATCCTGTCAAACTCATTGCCAAGATCGACCCACTAAAGTATCTTCTCAGCAAGGCAGCTCTCACAGGTCGACTAGCAAAGTGGGTTATGCTTCTTAGTGAATATGACATAGAATATGTGGACAGAAAAGCCATCAAAGGGCAAATCATAGCTGACCAACTGGCCGAGGCACCATTACAGGACACTTCACCAATGCAGTTTGAGTTTCCTGATGAGTCTTTATTCACTCTGTCAACATCTCCTTGGAAACTCTACTTCGACAGGTCTTACACCAACCATGGATCGGGGGCAGGTATCCTGTTTATCACTGCCCAAG
The DNA here is from genome assembly GCA_027924645.1 of Cunninghamia lanceolata. Lineage (NCBI taxonomy): Eukaryota > Viridiplantae > Streptophyta > Pinopsida > Cupressales > Cupressaceae > Cunninghamia > Cunninghamia lanceolata. Next base: position 3,004,308 of record BSBN01000163.1, on the reverse strand, counting down.
GCGACACAATTCCAAAGTCCTACAGGTTGTTATTTCCATGCACTAACAATATAGCAGAATATGAAGCCTTGGTAATTGGTCTCAAGATGGCCACTGAGTGGAAAATCCAAGCACTATGTGTCTACGGTGATTCTTAGCTTATCAAAAACCAGGTCAACGACAAGTATCAGACCAAAGATGAGAAGCTCATCCCATACAAGCAAATGGTCGACGACCTCAAAGAACATTTTGGGACCATCTCGTTTGAGCAAATACCCAGGATAGAGAACAAAGCAGCAGATGCAATGGCGACCATAGCCTCTCTTCTTGAAATACTTGAACATGAGTCACGGTATGAGTTCTTAGTAGAAACCATTCGACAACCGGCTTATGATCTCCTCGAAACCCATTCCATTTTTCTCCTAGTTGGATTTGATTCACCTTGGTACGGTAAGACTTACACTTACCTCAAGGATAATATTCTCCCACCGGACCTCTCTTCCAACCAAAAGTGTACTTTCATCCGACAAACCTCCCGCTACACCATCGTAGCTAATACCCTTTACCGACGTGGTCTGGATGGTACTCTACTCCATTGTTTAGAACAAGAAGAATCCATAACTGCCTTACGAGACGTACACGAAGGGATCTGCGGAACACACTCTAGCGATCCTTCCTTAGCTAAGAAACTCATGTGTTTGGGTTATTACTGGCCCAATATGGAAATGGATTCATATCAGTTCGTCAAAAAGTGCAAACAGTGCCAAATACACGGGAACTTGATTCATGCACCTGCTCAGGAGTTGAGACCTTTAATGACACCCTGGCCCTTTTGTCAGTGGGGACTTGACCTTGTGGGAAAGATTCATCCACCCTCTTCCAACGGCCACAAATTCATCATAACCGCTACTGAGTATTTCACAAAGTGGATTGAAGCCGTTCCCCTATCCACCGTCACAGGAAAGCAAATTTCCTCTTTCATTCTGAATTACATTATCTACAGATATGGCATTCCTTCATCCATCATAACGGATAATGGAAGACCATTCAAAAATCAGGATGTCCAGGAACTCTGTGAGCGTTTCAAAATCCAACATCGTTTCTCCACTCCATACTACCCCCAAGGTAACGGCCAAGCTGAGGCATCGAACAAAACCATTCTGAAAATCCTAAAGAAGACTGTCAATGACGCTGGTCGTGATTGGCACGTCCAACTCAATCCCACTCTGTGCGCCTACAGAACCAGTATATGCACTCCCACAGGTGCTACACCCTACGCCCTTGTCTATGGTTCCGAAGCCATCCTTCCCATTGAGGTGGAACTCCCATCCCTTCAGGTGTCGTTGAAAGGTCTCATATCAGACGAAGAGTACAGAGTCTCCAGGCTACAAGAGCTAGAGCTACTAGAGGAAAGGCACCAGAAAGCTTTTGACCATCTCAAAGCCTATCAATAGATGATGTCAAGAAGCTACAACCACAAGGTTAGACCAAGATGCTTCAAGGTTGAGGACCTCGTCCTAAAAGAGAACCCTCGCAATCAGCAGGACAGAGAAAAGAAAGGTAAGTTCAAGCCTAACTGGCTTGGGCCGTATGTAATTGTAGCTGTTTACGGATCAGGGGCATATCAGTTGGCCACATCAGAGGGTGAGTTGTTTGATGATCCAATCAACAGCATGCACCTTCACCGGTTCTATACCTAGGAGAACCCCAATGCAAGGGGGCACCAGTGAAATCAAAAAATCAAAAAAATCAAAAAAGTTGAAAAAGAGAAAATACAAAAAAATTAGAAAAAATAGAAAGTATACAAAAAAATTCGTCCTTTGGTGAAAACCTGGCAAACAGGCGCCTTGGATAGGTATCATGATGAAAACCTGGCAAACAGGCGTCATGCTTACTTTCTAGCTTCTCGTGCAAATAAAAGCAAGTGATGAAAACCTGGTAAACAGGCGTTACTTGTGATAAACCGCCTTTTCCATCTTTGGGAATCCAATCACCTTGCGTCCATTCTTTCTCCATTTGCCCCATTCGACCCATATCTATCCCACAAATACACACTCGACAGTTACCTATCATGGCTTGATACTCTCCTTGCGGCCTTGTCAACCAAGGCTTTGTCCCATACCGTCTCCTCAATATGAGCCTAGCTTAGTGTCTCTCATTGGTGTCCATGGTCCAAGTTCATGAACTACGTTGCCTCTGCACCGTCACGTAGGCAAGGCCATTATTCTAATGCACCCCCGAGGCTTCCATCTCTCCCAAGGTCCCATTCGTCCCCTTTCTTGTCTTCATTCTTGTCGTCTTTCTTCTAGTCCATCCATGGTCCATTAGGGTTTACCCCGAACTACATTGCCTCTACGTCGTCACGTAGGCAAGGCCATTTAGTAATGAGCCCCCGAGGCACTAGGTCAGTCCCTTAGGGTCCGTCTCCCCAATAAGGATTGTGCAATCTTCTCACCAAGCAAACAAATGCAAGCAGAACTCGCGCCTCATGCAGAAATCTTGACTGTGAGCACCTTAACCTATGCAAGGCAAAGCAAATACCCAAGGTCTTCTAAATGATTTTATGCAAATTAAGGCAAGAAATAAACACATATCAACGCAAATATGCTTTCGTAGATCGGAAACATGGTTAACAGTTCGAGTCCTAATTTTTGCTATCATACCTTCCTATGCTACTCAAGGATGCCAAAAGCTAGAGATGCTATGATGGGGGCATGATTACTTTCTTTGTTTGTTGTTTGTGGATTCAACTTTAGTAATGTGAAGCCTTGTCTAAGGACATGATCGGCAAAAGATCATCGAGGACATCAAAGGTCTAACATGAACGGGGGCAATCCTTGCTTGTTGAAACACAAGAAGTACTCAGGTCATCTAGATTCAATTTTGACTAGATGCTTGTATTAACTTGCTAAATCACACTCCATGTAAGCGATACTCAGGTCATCTCGGTTCAATTATACCTAGATGCTTGTATTCACTTACAACATTTCAGAAAAATACCAAAAAAACAAAATGCCCAATGATGAAATAAAGCACTCTAAAAGCAAAGCACCCATCCTATATCCATATACACATCCATGCATCCGTATCCCATACAATCCTCATTATCCCAACTATGCAGAGTAACGATATCAAGTAAAGTTTCTAGGTCATTCTATCACAACCATTCTTCTATCCATCATGTCATTCTTGTGTCGATAGAGTACATTTGGACTTCACAAAAACAAAGCATGTAGGAGCATATCATATGTAGAGCTAAGCCATGAACACAATTAAGTTAGTAAAATACATCACCCAGTGCATTAGCTCATCCATACGTCAGCATTTGCATCACATCTTAAAGCACAAAAAAACCACAAAACAACATAGCTAAGTGCATCACATACACAGTTGCATCATCACATAGAAACCATATTACATATGCATACATTTGCATTAGATCATATAGACATCCCACACATAGTTACATCATCACATAGAGATCATATCACATATGCATTCATTTGTAACATTAAGTCATATAGACATCATATAGCAGCATATCAAAATGGATCTTATATAGCATCAGATAGACCATCTAACTATGCACATACATCACATCATACAATAGAAGTAAATCATCATCTCATAACACATGCAATAGGTACACAAAGCTACATCATCATATATACTATCATATAAAAGAGGTCCAAATATACAATATCGCCATCTCTCTCAAAATCAAAGTGTCATATACAATAAACATCCAAATGGACGGTGATACATGTCCCAAAATGTCCAAAATCTGGTCTATGTCTACCCCTACTGCTGTGGGCCACCACTGCCAGCTCCTGACTGCTGGGGTCCCATCACGGACGCCCCTGACTGTGATGGACCTGTTCTGTGAGGCACCCCAGACTGACTCCTAAAACTCCCTGCCCTCTGGCTCGATGCCATGGTACCATGGTACAAACCTCGGTAGTACTGAGCCTGTGACTGTGCTCTGGCAAGATCTGTCTGTGCCTGTGCCAACTGCGTCTGCAACTGGCCTACCTGTGCCTGTGCCTGCTGCACCTGCCCAACCAAAAAAGAGCTCACTGCATCTGTACCCATGGCGGCCACGGCAGTGTCCCACTCTACACGGATAATGCATACCCGTGCGTCTGCCATGTCTCTCTCGCGAGTCAACCCAGCGATCACTGCTGCATCTGTATCTTGCCTCCTCTCTACCCTCCTAAGCTGTGCCTGCAGCTCTCACACCTGTCCCCTCAGGCTAGCTATAATCTTCTCATGAGCCTCTCCCTGTACTGGCCCTTGTGCTGCCTCTCCCTGCACTGGCCCCTGTGCTGCCTCTGCCTATCCTAGCCCCCGTGGCTGGGGCACCTATTGCTGTGGTACCTGCTGGGGTGGTGGCATCTGTGCCTGCTGAGGTATCTGCTACTGTGCCTCTACCTGTCCTGGCACTGCCTGCCTAGCCTGACCTATCCTCCTCCACTGCCTCGGCCTCTCTACAACTCTACCACCCCGTCGTCCTCGTCCTCCTCTAACTCCCCTCCGACCTAGGCCAGCCTCCCCCTCCTCCTCTGAGTCCACCTCGTCAATACGAAGCACCAGCATGCCGGGTCCTGAATATCTCAGAAAAGGATGTGCAGTGATCCAATCCTCATACTCCTGTGTCACCCCCGCATCTGCTATCTCTCTCCTCATGTCCCATGCCACATAAGGTGTCTGCTGGAACTCTGCTAGGGCCTCCTCATACGAAGCCATCGGCCCCCATCGGACCCTCTCTGCATGTGTCCATGCGAATAGTGCCTGTCCCTGTGGCATACCCTGTCTCCGCCCAAACTGTCTCAGCACCCTGCCCACCATCTGTCTCTCCAAGATGTACCATGTCCGGCCTATCAGCCACCTGGTCTAAAAGTAGTATGGCAGCTTGTCTCCCTCGTCATCCCAGGGCTCGCAGTCCAGATATGGTCTCCAGACGACCACATCTACCCCATCCAAGGTATGCCTCTAGTACTCTAGCTTCCCCAACCTGTGTTGGGAAATCACTCCTGCGTAGCCATAACTGTATGGCTCTCCTCGCTGCCTCGCAAAGACACACATCAGCCTAGTCACCGCTATGTGCTCCCACAGCCAGAACTGCAATAGCAACACCCCAGTCGATAGACTCGTGCTGCGGTGGTACACCACCTGATGCATGTCGTGATATAGGTGGGCCAATACACAGACTCCCCATGCATATCGAGTGCCCTCAGTCAACATCCGCTCCATAATCCTGCCCCATCCGATCGGGAACCCATGCGATCTCCTATCCGGGCATACAACGCCCCCAATCAGTCTAGCCACAATCCCAGGGAAGTAGTCATAGCAGTCGTATATATCCTGCCACAGGATGACCTGTCCAACCAGCTCGGGATCATCGAACACTCACTGGCACTCAGCGAGTCCTGCATCTCACTGTGTGTCGTACTCTACTAACTCGCCTACCACGGGCAAGTGCAGTATCTGATAAACATCCTCCAGCGTCACGGTCATCTCTCCAGTAAGAAAGTGGAAGGTCCCGTCCTCACTATGGAATCTCTCCACGGCAGCTGTCAATAGTCCACGGTTCGCCCGCACGTCAGGCATGAAGCAAACATAATCCAAACCCATGGCACCAAGCGCCACTCTGTCAGTCTCCGTCAGCATGTATCTCTGCAATAGGGGCATAGGGAACGTCTCCCTCGACTGCAGAGTGTCTTGTATCTCCTCCTGCAAGCACGCAAAGCAAGGCGTCAGTCTCAAGCCGCGTATACCATACTCAACATATCTACTGAACTATATCAAATCAACTTAGCATTTCAAATTGATCAAAACAGCACACTACATCTCTTGACTAGATTCCTGTAATCTCAGAGATAGCTCATCAATTCCCGCGTCAAACAGGATGCTAATCGAATCAATTTGGCTAAGTCAATTGTCTGTCCACGGTAAATGCGCCACTACAGGTGGTAAAAGCGCCGTTTCTTGGTGTATGCGCCGCAAGAATCAACATATGCGCCGCTAAAAACAAATGCGCCGCTACAATGCACATATGCGCAATTCTGATAAATGCGCCACAACATTGCATGTATGCGCCGCCAAATTACTAATGCACCGCTAGATTCCACATATGCGCAGCTTTCGCATATGCGCAGCTGCATTGCACGGATGCGCTACCTAATCACAAATGCACAGCCTAACTACAGAAGCGCAGCAAAAATACATGTATGTGCCGCTTTAACGGATGCACCGTCAAAATCGGCATATGCGCCGCGAAACGACAAAAGTGCCATTTCGCGAGGCATATGCGCCGTTCTGCGTTTCGGCGCATACATTTGACCTATTCTCTAAGTGCATTTATGACATCCTAAATCGACCCTAGGAGAAATTTTTTGAAGCACATACCGGGGGTCTTGCCTCTGCTGGCCGCCCGAATCGACGGACTCGCTCGAATCGGTGCTCCTCGCGTGGAATGTCTGTTGCTCTGGCTGCCATGCTGCTCTAAGTTTGCTCTAAGCTCTCTCAATCCAATCCAGAGCAACTAAGTGTATAAATGACTATTCTTGTGGACCCAGCTCCTATTTATAGCCTCCAAACCCTAATTTTGGCTAGGTGATGACTGTGACTACTTCCCACACCCGTTTTTCCTCCCATTTTCTTCTCATTTCCCTGATCCGCGTCCCTTTTCCTCCAACCTATCCTAACCCCTTCGTCTTCGTGAGATTGTCTGTCTCTGATTCTTTCGCCCTTTTCCAGTCCAATCTCCTGAGGGGGCATCCTATCGTCATTAAACCTGTACCAGGGGCAAACTGGGGCATGTATCATCATTCAGACTATTGATTTCTTTGAGGCAACGCTGTAAACTGCATTGCATCAAAGAGGGGCAAAATGTATACGTCTAAAAATGACACAAATCATCCTAAATAAATATTCTAAACATTTATTCCATTCTTCTATTAATTAAATAAATATTCCAAATTTATTTAATCAATTCATTATCCCATAATTAAATAAAATCAATTTATTTAATTAATTTCCCTAAATTCTTCTAATGTCCTACACAATTAAATAATCATAAATTATTTAATTAGTCCAAATTCCTCTATCCTAAGTTCTAAATTCAAAAATCCACCTCACCTTTACACCTCACCTTTTCCACCTCATCAGGTTGCACATGTAATTAAATATATTTAATATTTAATTACCTTATTTTCCCTCACCCACATGGCCTATTTATTCTCCAATCAGAGGTTAGTTAACTAATCAATCAAAAGTGTTAACTAACCTGTCAATTGAGTCAAATCCTCAATCAATTCAGTCAGTTCCATAATCCACTCTTCTAACTGATCAATCAAGTCTGTTAACAGACCAGTCAATGGAGTTAACTCTCCAATCAATTTTGTCACATCCCCTCTTTCATGATGGAGCTGGGACACTTGTCACATTACTACTGGTTGCACATTCCTCAACCATCCTCAGCCGTTGATCTTCATATCTCCTCTCAACCGTTGATTCCCATTCTTCCAAGTCTATAAATGAAGCTTCATCCCTTCATTCTATTCATCCAGGCTTTTGACATCGTTACTCTGCAGAAATATCACCAGCGCGCCTTTGGCACCCTTTTGTCATCCACAAGCTTGAGATCACATACTTGCATTGGAGCTCATCTTCATTGCATATCACCATAGCCATTCACCATCGACTTCCTACAAACAGCTTTAAAAGATTGCACTCTCTGAGGGCTCATCTCATCTGCAAAAGGACGATTTGTGATAGGCGAACAACAGAAGCATCGAAACAGGAGAGGTTTGCACTGTGTTTGTTCATTGCTTTGTTTACTGAATCCTTCTTGTTTCACCATTCTGTTGATGTTTGGGTCTTATTTAATTCATTTGATTGATCTGCATTTTACCCTTACAGATCTTTCTAGCTTGAAAGGACTAGAAAGAGAGCCATTAATATCAATATAGATTGTAGCATCTCTGAATAATATTTTGACCATGTTCCAGTAGTGCTCTAGGAATCCCAAAGATTCAAGCATCATTAATACAAAAGACCATTCAATCCTGTCATAAGCCTTTTCAAAGTCTAATAGTAATATCCCTACATTTTGTCCATTTTTTTAGCCCAGTCCAAGGCTTCCCAGCTTGTTATAAGATTTTCTAAAATATATCTCCCTTTTATAAAACCTGTTTGTGTTGGGTTAATGATGACTAGAAGAATATCAACAAGTCTATTGGCTAGCACCTTAGCAATAATTTTGTATGAAACATTTAGTAATGTAACTGGTCTCCAATTCCTAATATTGGCTTTATCACCTTCCTTAGGTAATAATTTGAATAGATTTGGATTTAGATAATAGTAATGTAGTTTATTTGATAGATTAGATTTTATTTTTGTAGCAATCATTAGTTGGGCAACTTATTGTATTTTATTTCAAAGTTTACAGAGCAAGCTCAAACATAGCCTACCAACACAACACAAATCAACAATTCCAATAACTTTGTTCAAATAGAGATTAACTCTTTAACTTCAACATGTAATCCAAATCAATAGAAGATTGAATATTCTTTGCAAATAAAAACATTCAAGGTAAATATTGATTTTTAGTGATTTGGAAATAAAGGAGAAATTTGTTCATTTAGCATTGCTTAAATCTCCTTATTTCTCATTTTGCTTTTCACTCATTAAAATCTAATTTTACGAAGAGGAAATAATTTTTTTGTTGTCAATTTTTAGATTAAATCTTTATTTTCCATAGTAGAGTAATTTGATGTATGTGGAACATAAACAAAAAAACATAAAAATACAAAAAAAATTATTTCATTCTTATTTCAGTAGTTTAGCATAATTTAGAACATTTATTTTTAGTATCTTAAACAATTTGAAAACACCAAAAAAAAACATTAGGCTCATTTCATTTGATCTAAAACCACTCTAAACGTAGCTAATCTTTCAATCTTCCAAATGAAGTAAAACAATTGAAACATTCAAACTATAACTCAAAAGTCAACATAAAAAACTAACAAAACTTGCAAACACTCAAATTTTACAAGTAGTTCAAAATCGACAATAAGAACTTTATTTTCAACCAAAAAGCATTAAAGAGATCTCAAATCACCCTTTTCCCCTTTTCAGTCATGATTGGCACTTTAAGCCTATGTGTTTAGCAGTGAGAGAGGATTGGGTAGAGGTAACTTTTAGAGACCTGAGGGAGCTCCTGCCAAATCCTACAACTGGAGAGGTAGTAGAAAAAAATTAACTCTTCGAATAAATCCAATAAGAAAAACTCATATGGACGTTATCAAAATTGATTACCTTAACAAAGTATTCAAATGAGATACTATCTATTTGGATGCTCTCTTTGAATCCACTAAATAGAACCTTAACATTCTCCATGTAGAAGCCAACATTTTACGTACAATAGTCACATATCAACCAAACATCACCACTATCCATTGCACACTCCTTCCTCAAGAAGAGGATAGTCCACCCCATTCCCTACCATTACACTTACTTTTGCCATGTGAGCAATAGTTGAAAAGGGTCGCTAGACCTTGGCATTTAATCATGTTTTTATGTGTCAAATCCAGGGTTGTGTTATAGGCTATCTGCAATAAGGGGTTCCATATCATTGGCTACTTCAACTATAAGCAGGGGAGATGGTCTTGGAAGTGCTTTCCTAGAATGTAGCTAGAGGTTATTGAGATAAATAGCATTGACACCATCTATATTTTCTTGCTCTGTCATGTAAACAACTACTCCCTATTTATTTCATGGATTTGCTATAGGTTGAGCTGGTAAAGGTGGCTGACTAACTGGCCCATTTTGTGACTGTCCCTGTGTGTTCGGGGTTCCAGTTAGTAATTCGTGTTGCTGAGGTTGGAAATGTCTAGGTTGTCCTTGGTATTGTTGATTATAACCTTGTTGAGGACCCTAATGAGGTTGCATGTTTTACGATCGAAACTATTGTGGGAACTGTTGTGGCCATTGTTGATTTCCCCAGGGCCAGTTTTGTCAATGCTAGTTTTGCCATTGCTGGTTTTTCCAATCTTGTGGTCCCCAAGGAGGAATGTTCTGAGGCCCCTACCATGTTGGATTCCATTGATTGTTTCCCCAGTTTGAAGGACCCCTATAGGAAGCTTGATTTGGGTACTGATTATATGGGAAATTGTTAGTTTGTTTTTGTCCTACGTAATTCAACTCCTCTTCTACTATGGTATTCTTCTTAGTCAGCCTCTTTAAGTCCAGGAGATGATCACACTAACTGGTGGGATGCTCCTTGTCACAAATCTGACATATTTCCAATTTGTCTAAAGGGCATTCCTTCAACAGGTGTTTGTTCCTACATCTAGGACAATATATGGAGAGAGGTTCAGTTGTTCTAATCTTTTCCTAAATCCCATCTAATGTGGTATCCAGTTGGACCAAAATATTTGTTGTAAGATTTGCAATCTCCTCCATTAACTATCCTATTTCAATACTTCCTTTAAAATATCTAGGTGTTCTCACTCCATCTTGGGTTCTAGAGTAGTTTCTGTAGAGTTATTCTATAGCAGGCATATCCATTTTGTTAATGTTCCCTCTCCCCATTAGATCTAGTGCATATTTTAATTCTTTGTTTAATCCTTTTATAAATAGTGTTCTGGCCAAGGGGTGAGCCACAGGATTGCCATATCTCCTCAAGGCAAACTTGAACCTATCCAAATAGTCCTCTAAGATTTCATCCTCTCTTTGTTTAATTTTGAATAGCTCCTCCTTTTTATCATTGACCCTACAGTAATCCTAGTACTTGTCTAGGAATTTAGTTTCCATTTGATCCCATGAGTGAATGGAGTCTTGGGCTAAGCCCATGAACCACCTCATAGTAGAATCTTTCAAGGTTGATGGGAAAAGTTTGAGTTTTTTATTATCTGATCTGTAGTCATAGGTCTAACATACAACTTTAAACTCAAACAGAAATTGATCTAGATCCTCAGAAGCAAGACCCCTAAAATTTGGCAAGTGTGAAGGTGAAATGTTCTTCATAGGGGTATTATCTTCATGAGCAAGGACAATAGGGTATGAGAAGGTCCTAGGAACTTGATTATCTTCCTCATCGAGATGTTTGGTGTTTCTTCTCTTTGAGATTCAGTGTGGGGTTCTAAAGAAGTGGATTCTAGTAATAGGTCTGCTTCGTATCTTTCTTGCATCTCTTGGATAAACTCAGAGTGAAGGACTTTGAGGATTTGAGGGAATGCCAAGTTGGGGTGTAGTTTCCAAGGTAGGTTCTAAGTGTTCCTCTTTAACAAGATCTTGTGCCACTGTACTACTTTCTCCTATAGTTTTTTGCTAGGGTGTTCATTTTATGTATCTACCTTTTGAATCCAACCATACAAATTCAATTTAACCTAAAAAGGCGGGCTAACTAAGTTTTCCTTATTAACACATACTTCCCCGGCAACGGTGCCAAAAATGACAAGGGTCGCTAGGCCTTGGCATTTTATCATGTTTTTCATGTGTCAAATCCAGGGCTGTGTCCTAGGTTATCTGCAATAAGGGGTTCCATAGTTACCAGTCCACTAACTACTTTTACTGATCTGACTATTTCAAAGATTAATACTGCTAATTTGTTTGTTGTGAAAGGAAATTCTAAAAACACTAAAACAATGTTAAAACAATAAATTGTTGAAATTGACCTATTCTAATCCACACAACTGAAAATATGCATTTACTGGAAACAACTATTAAACAGAAATAAATCTATCTTTATGAAAGCAGTAAACTATCTTCCTAATAGAATCTAAAACCAGATAATGAAACAAAGAGATACTAGCCTCCTGTCTTGATGGTGGGAGTGGGCCCTTGCTCCTCACCTTCAGTACTGAAGGCTAAAACAAGAACTTAGTATAGAAATATAATAACATAGTCTTTCTTCAGTCTAATTCCATCAGTATGCTTGTATTCAAAAAGTATGTAGAATCTGGAAAATGGAAATTATAATAATCTAATAACAATATATGTCTATCTTTCTGCTACTCCTACCTTAACATTTATCAAATCAAGCGAAGAGATATCTATTTGTTCTAACCATCAGTTTATCTATGAGATATCATCAATCTCTTATTTTAACAATTATTTAACTGAAAATTAAAATCATGCAAACTAAAATAGGTTTTAGTGGTACAGAAGTCCCACTAAATCCAGAGTCTTAACTTAAATAACAACTGGGCAGTGAGGCCCTAAAATGTAGGTCTTTATCAAGTATTTCAGTACTCATGCAAAATCAATAAAAGAGGAATTGGATCCCAAGAAGTCAACTAGAGTCTTCACCGGATCATTCTAGTGTTGGTTGAGTAAACTCAGGAGCACTACTGTTGCCTCCAAAGATGTAGACTGATAGTGACACCAGAGACTCTACACTATTGCTAGGAGCTCCGAAAATGTGTGATGTCACTAGGAGCTCCAGAGATGTGCCCATGACTCCTGTATGGCTCTGGAGATGATCCACCCTTGGCTCCCTGCTTCAAAATACCTCCAACTCATTGGGAAACTGTTGGAGTCTGGTGTAGTATCCTTCATGTGAGCTCCAGAGATTATTAGGACCATCTCCAAAGATGCTCAAAACTGCCTTTGCCCGTACAACTGCACCTGTAGATGCAAAAAGAGAGACTTTCTGCTCATTTCATTAGTTTGTTGCACATTAGTCCTGCAATAAAAAATCATGACCTTCGGCAATTCATCTCTCATTAATGTAATTAAAACGAGTCTTTTCATGTTCTATGGTGAAATTACCAGGACAATAAAATAAAAGGGATGGAAAAGGGAAGGTAAAAAGGTGTATTGTTTTGGGTGCTACCTGGCACTCATCAATAGTAATCCACTAGTTGTCTAATCAATAGAAGCATTGCATGTGTGGACCATTTTTGAGTCACACACAATAGTGGTGAGTCATATTTGGAGAATACAATAACATGATATAAGGCCTCTCTTAAGGCATTGAGAGATATATATGTTATCAGAAAATGTGAACAATAGCATAAACAACTAATTATCCGATAATCTCAATGAAATTGAAACAAATAAGATCAAACAAAAAGAACACAATACATTGCAAACCTTTCTATTCCGTGACTTCCATTGGTCGCCTATCTTGAATTGATCTCGTGTATGAATAGAGCCCTCAGAAGGTGCACTTCCTTGCTTTTTTCCAAGATGATAATGGAGAATGGCTATTGATAGGTTTTACAATGAAGAGGATCTTCACAATACAATGATAATGGTGATAATGGTGTGATAATTTATCTAAAGCTATGGAGTGATTTGGTACCAAAGGCGCGCTATGGTTCCCTGTAGAGTAAGTTTATAAAAAGCTTGGATGGATTCAAATGGAGGAATAGGGGTTGTATTATAGATTTGTGATAAAGAAGATCAACGATGTAGAATGAATAAGAAAATCAACGGTTGAGGAAATTTGAGAGGATGTGCACGAATAGGGAGAGGACAAGTGTCCTGCTCCATGCATCAGGGGAGTTAATAGAATAGATTAAAGATTTAACTGAGATGATTGATCAGTTAACTGGGTTGATTGGGGAGATAAGTGGGCTGATTGGGTAGTTGACTGAGATGATTGAACAGTGAACTCGGATGACTAATTAGTTAAGTGAATTGATTGATGAGTTAACTAATTTGACTAGAGGAGAAATAAGACATGTGGGTGAGGGAATATTAGCTAATTAAATATTAAAATATTTAACTACATGTGCACGTGGATTAATTGAATTATTTTTGGTATTAATTCAATTTTGGAGGAAATAGACAATTTAAATAAATATTTGGATTTATTTAAATATAGAGAATGAGAAGAATTAATTAAATAATTTGGTATTATTTAATTTAGAATGATTTTAGAAGAATTTGGATGATTTAATTAAATAAATGATTTTATTTAATTTTTTGGAGAAATATGAATCAAATAAATAAATTGATTTATTTATTTATTGATAGAGGAATTTAAAATGAAATAAATATTTAAAGTATTTATTTAGCTAGAGTCGCGTCACTTTTAGGCGTATACATTTTGCCCCTCTTTGATGCAATGTGTTTTATCACGTTGTTTCAAAGAATTAAAAAAAAAATTGTTCCAAGTATGGGCCTAACCTGTGTTGTCATTAATGTCAACATACTCCTGTTGCATTAATGATAAGGATTGGATGAGCTATGTGCTGAGGAGATTGAGAAAATTAGTCTCAATCAGGAACAATGAAGATCAGTGATGACAATAAGGCAAAAGTCTAAGATAGGAAGAGGATCAGAGGATGCAGATTAAAGGGTTTGTAGATATGTGTCTTGAAGTGATCCAGTAAAGATTTTAGAGGTCCGCATGAAGATATGAAGAAGTTGTGGCCGCTCAAGTAAAACTAGTTCCGGTAGGTATTCAGAGGCGACAGAGTGATACAGATAGGTCCGGTGAGATCCGGAAATGCATTATCCTATTCTGCGGATTTGAGGGAGTGTTGAGGAAGTCTTTATGAAGTATCAACTCTATTGGTTTGTGGTTGAAGGTCCACAAGCATCTATTCCTTTATGACAGTAATGACAGACTGTGTTCTTGAGGTTCTAGATAAAGGGGAGAATGATCTGAGTAAGCAGATGAAGTGTGGATGTTCTTGGTGATTCAGGAAAGCTTGTGGAGGTCTTTGGATTGTGTCCAGTTTGTGTTGGTGATCCGCATTGGAGTTGGAGCTCGCAATTGAAGATTAACTTCCAGATGATAGTGTTCTTCTGGAGATTGGCCGACTGGATGAGTTACACATCCTACGGATGTTCTTGTTGATGTTTGCCGACTTAGATGACCATTCCTAAGTTGATGTCTTGTATAAATAAGGGATTACGAATTCGTTTCAAAGTTGTCATTATGGAGATGAGAGTGTGGTAGCAAGGAGGAGAGTGAAAGGTAGAGTAGAAGTATTGAGCTTCAATGGAACTAATTCAAGTATGATGAAGATGCTATTTTCCAATTCAAGTATGTGATACTTATTATTTTGTAAATAGTGTGTCTCTTGCAGGCAGTGAGCCTCTTGTGAGCAGTGTGCTCGGGCAGTGAGCCCTAATTGCAATGTGCCATTTTGTTCTTTCTATTCTTCTAACAGAGAATACAATCTTGGGTTAATCACCCCATGGTTTTTCCCTTAACTAGGTTTTCCACGTCAAAATCTTGGTGTCTCATGTGTTGATGTGTTTATGCTCTTGATTCATTACATTATGTTTCCTTAATTACTTGTAAAGTAAAGTTAAGTGTTTAATTGAGAGAAAGTTTTGGACAACTGATTCACCCCCCCTCTCAGTTGTGTGCCCTAAATCTAACAATTGGTATCAGAGCCAAGTTCCTCTAAAAGGAGCTTAACCGCTTAAGGAGATCTAGGATGTCGTCTTACAAGAAGGATAGTTTGAAGTTTGATGGAACCAATTTTAATCTCTGGAAAGGTCGTATGAAGTGTCACTTGCAATGTATGGGAATGGCGTACTGGACCATGGCTACAACACAGTATGTACCTCCACAGGGTGGTCCGAAAACCCTAAATGAAATCACAAATGCTGAAAACAATCTGTGAACTATAGAGGCTCTTCTAAGTGCATTATCTGATTTAGAGCTATCAAATGTTATTGACCTTCCAACTACTTTTGAGATTTGGGAAAAACTGGAACTTCTGAATGAAGGAGACAAATATGTCAAAAGTGCAAGGTTACAAAGTCTGAAAGGAAAATTTGAAAATTTGAAGATCAGAGAAGATGAAAACATCACTACTTTTATGCCAAGAGTAAGTGAGCTTGTTTGTGGAATTAGAAATGCTAGTGGAGTCTTGGATGAAGATGAGATTGTTGGCAAGATTCTCAAATCCCTTCCTGCTTCTTACAAAATCAAGGCTGCTACCATTGAAGAATTCAGAGCCCATACAATTGTCACAAGAGATCAATTAGCTAGAAAATTGGCTACATTTGAAATGACAGAGTTTGGAGATGACCCCCCCAAGACTGAAACTGTATTTAAAGCCAGTGCCTGTGTTAAAGGTAAACAAAGGTTTGATTCAGGAGAGAATTCATCAAAGAAGCTGTCATGGTATGAAAAAGCAAGAAAAGATCTGGAAGAAGAAGAAGTAGAAACTGCTCAACTTGAAGCCCTTATTGCAAAGAGGCTGCCAAGAGGATCTGGTAAGTATAAAGGAAAATTACATTTTAAGTCTTTTAACTGCAATAAGATTGGTCATTTTCCCTCAAGGTGTCTGAAAAGGTTTTTAAGGCAAAATCCTAACAAGCCAAGGTTCCAAAAGAACTATTACTATGTACATGAAGATGATGACAATGAAGGAGTAACAGATGATGAATCAGAGATAGGAAACAAATCTGGAAATGAATGGGTGTTCATTGCCATCAAGGAAGAAGATCCAATGTCCTCTGTATCTGTCAATCATAAGACTGTGGAAAGAGCTCTGGCTGCCCAAGTTGAAGAGAAGGATGATTGGGTCATTGATAGTGGATGCTCTCACCATATGACAGGGGACAAAAATAAGTTTGTAGAGTTGGAAAGGTATGAAGGAGGAGTGGTAAAGTTTTGTGATAATTATGCTGGTAGAATTAGAGGTAGAGGAACCATTTCTCTTGATGGAAGGAACAAAACTGGTAATGTATTGTATGTTGAAGGTTTGAAACACAATATTCTCAGTGTTGGACAATTGGTGGACAAAGGCTATGATCTCTAGTTCAAGAATGGAATATGCAAGATCTTTGAAAGTTCCAGAACAGAGATTGCATCTGGTACTCAAACTAAAGGTAATATCATTCACTTGGTTGGTACTGGTAAAAGTTGCTTATTTGTTCAAATTGATCAGAGTTGGTTGTGGCATAGGAGGATGTGTCATGTGAATTTTGATAATATCATCAAGATAAGCAATACTCAGGTTGTAAGAGATCTTCCAAAATTGGTGAAACCTTCTAACAGCTTGTGCAAAGAGTGTCATTTGGGTAAGCTGAGCAGAGTCACATTCAAAAGTAAGGAAATATCTTCTACCGAATTATTGGACTTAGTTCATACTGATCTTTGTGGTCTGACAAGAATCAGGAGTATTCAAGGTGATAGATACTTCATGCTACTAATTGATGACTATTCCCGGATGATGTGGGTAACCTTTTTAAAAGAGAAATCAGAAGCTCTTGAAAAATTCAAAATATTCAAGGCTATGGTAGAGAATGAAACCAGATTAAAATTGAAGTGTCTGAGGTCTGATAGAGGTGGAGAATTCACATCCGGTGAGTTCATAGAGTTCTGTGAGAAACATGGAATAAAGAGACAATTGTCTACTCCTAGGACTCCTCAACAAAATGGAGTGGTGGAGAGAAAGAACCAGACCATCCAGGAAGCATCTAGGACCAAGATGATGTAAGCAAATGTTCCTTAGATCTATTGGAGAGAAGCTGTCAGCACTGTAGTCTATACTCTCAATCGAGTTCAAATCAGAAGCAACACCGGTAAGACTCCTTATGAACTTTGGTTTGGTATCACTCCTACTATAAGGTATTTTAGATGTTTTGGTAGCAAATGTTACATTAAAAGAGATGAAGATCTAGGAAAGTTTGATGCTAGAAGTGATGAAGGAATATTCTTGGGTTACTCTACTCAAATCAAAGCATATCGGTGTTATAATAAGAGACTGAGAAAGATGATAGAAAGTACAAATGTCAAGGTTGATGAAGGAATTGAAAAACCCTCAAGATTCTATGAATATGATGAAGATGATCAGAATGGCATTCTGACTCAAGGAGCCCAAGCCTCTTCTAAGATTCAGATCTAGATTGATTCGGTAAATCAGGAAGAAGAGATAAGTTTGAATGAGCCTGATCAAGAAGCAGAAATGCAAGTAACTCCCAAAGTGCCTAGGTATGTAAGACTGAATCACTCTCAAGATCAGATCATAGGTGATAAAAGCAAAGGTGTACAAACAAGAAGGAAAATTGCTCAAAACTCAGATGAGTATTGTCTGATTTCTAAAGTTGAACCTAAGACAATGAATGAAGCTTACAATGATGAAAACTGGACTAAAGCAATGGAGGAAGAGTTGATGCAAATTGAGAAAAATCATACTTGGGATCTTGTTGCCAGACCTAGAAACAAGAATGTGATTGGAACCAAATGGGTCTTCCGGAACAAACTAAATGAAGTTAGTGAAGTAATCAGAAATAAAGCCAGATTGGTTTGCAAGGGTTACTCTCAAATAGAAGGAGTGATTTTGAAGAAACTTTTGCTCCGGTGGCAAGAATTGAAGCAGTCAGATTATTTCTTGCTTTTGTTGCTTTCAAGGATTTCAAGGTATATTAGATGGATGTCAAGTCTGCCTTCCTAAATGGTGACTTGGAAGAAGTATACATTGAGAAAATGGAATGATTTCAATTATCTAATCATGATGATATGGTCTGCAAGTTGAAGAAAGCATTATATGGACTGAAGCAAGCCCCAAGAGCCTGGTATGAAAGATTGGATAAGCACCTTTTGAAGATTGGTTTCAACAAAGGTACTGCTGACAGTAATTTGTATTTCAAAATTGATCATGAAAACATCCTGATTATTGAAGTGTTTGTTGATGATATCATTTTTGGTGGAAGAGATAGTATGTGTAAAACTTTTGCAAATCAAATGAAAAGTGAATTTGAGATGTCCATGCTTGGTGAAATGAATTTCTTCTTGGGTCTACAAATCACTCAAACAAAGAAAGGAATCTTCATTTCTCAAACCAAATATGTGAAAGAATTGTTGAAGAAATTTGGGATGGAAGACTCAAAACCAATGAATACTCCCATGGCAACCGGATGTAAATTGAGCAAAGATGATGATTCTCCTAAAGTTGATCAGACAAAGTACAAGTCAATGATTGGAGGACTATTGTATCTTACCCAAACTAGACCAGACATTATGCAGGTTGTTGGTCTTGTTGCTAGATTTTAGGTTGATCCTAGAGAATCTCATGTCATGGCAATCAACAGGATTTTAAGATATCTAAAAGGGATAGTTGAGTATGGTTTGTGGTATCCTAGAGATCATGATTTCTCTCTTCATGCATATACAGATGCCGATTGGGTAGGAGATGTGGATGACCGGAAGAGTACCAGTGGTGGAGCATTCTTTTTGGGGAAGAGATTGATTTCTTGGCTAAGCAAGAAACAAGAGGCAATATCTCTGTCTACAACTGAAGTAGAATATATTGTAGCAGTAGGTAGTTGCACTCAAGTTTTATGGATGAAGCAGATGCTAAGAGATATCAAAATGGAGTATGAAGAACCTATCACAATCTTCTGTGATAATTCAAGTGCTATAAATATATCTAAGAATCCGGTGTTACATTCAAAGACTAAACACATATCCATCAAGTTTCACTTTTTGAGAGAGCAAGTGAACAAGAATGAAGTTAGATTGGAGTTTGTGACTTCCAAGGATCAGATTGTAGACATCTTTACTAAACCTCTACCTAAGGACTCTTTTGAGTATCTCAGGGAGAAGTTAGGGGTTATTGCCCCTCCGGTGATGAACTAATGTGCACTGAGGTGCATCAGTTTGGTAGATATCACAGTCATATCTTATGATCTGGATTGATGGGGAGCTGCTATTTAGGGGGAGCAGTAGGTATGATTCTAAAGTGTTGGAATTGCAAGTATGTGCCCTTTGCAATTGATCTCAAAGGGGGAGAGAAGACATGTGAAAAACAAGTGGTTGCTGATCAAAGGGGGAGCAATAAAAGGATAGAAGACATGTGAATAGTTGTTGTTGATAGGGGGAGTTGTGACAGTGAGGAGAAGTTCTTGTCTTGATGCTCAAAATAGTTTTTCACATCATATGTTTCCATCAATGACAAAGGGGGAGATTGTTGCAAGTATGGGCCTAACCTTTGTTGTCATTGATGTCAACATACTCCTATTGCATTAATGATAAGGATTGGATGAGCTATGTGCTGAGGAGATTGAGAAAATTTGTCTCAATCAGGAATAGTGAAGATCAGTGATGACAATAAGGCAAAAGTCTAAGATAGGAAGAGGATCAGAGGATCCGGATTAAAGGGTTTGTAGATATGTGTCTTGAAGTGATCCAGTAAAGATTTCAGAGGTCTGCATGAAGATATGAAGTTGTGGCTGCTCAGGTAAAATTGATTTTGGTAGGTATTCAGAGGTGACAGAGTGATACAGATAGGTCTGGTGAGATCCAGAAATGCATTATCTTGTTCTACGGATTTGAGGGAGTGTTGAGGAAGTCTTTGTGAAGTATCAACTCGATTGGCTCATGGTTTGAAGGTCTGCAAGCATCTATTCCTTTATGACAGTAATGACAGACTATGTTCTTGAGGTTCCAGATGAAGGGGAGAAGGATTTGAGTAAGTAGATGAAGTGTGGATGTTCTTGGTGATTCAGGCAAGCTTGTGGAGGTCTTTGGATCGTGTCCAATTCATGTTGGTGATCCGCATTGGAGTTGGAGCTCGCAATTGAAGATTAACTTTCGGATGATAGTGTTCTTCTGGAGATTGGTCGACCGAATGAGTTACACATCCTACGGATGTTCTTGTTGATGTTTGCCGACTTAGATGACCATTCCTAAGTTGATGTCTTGTATAAATAAGGGATTGCGAAGTCATTTCAAAGTTGTCCTTGTGGAGATGAGAGTGTGGTAGCAAGGAGGAGAGAGAAAGGTAGAGCAGAAGTATTGAGCTTCAATGGAACTAATTCAAGTATGATGAAGATGTTATTTTCCAGTTTAAGTATGTGATACTTATTCTTTTGTAGACAGTGTGTCTCTTGTAGGCAGTAAGCCTCTTGTGAGCAGTGTGCTTGGGCAGTGAGCCCTAATTGGCATGTGCCATTTTGTTCTTTCTATTCTTCTAACAGAGAGTACAATCTTGGGTTAATCACCCAATGGTTTTCCCTTAACCAGGTTTTCCATGTCAAAATCTTGGTCTCATGTGTTGATGTGTTTATGCTCTTGATTCATTACATTATGTTTCCTTGATTACTTGTAAAGTAAACTTAAGTTTTTAATTGAGAGAAAGTTTTGGACAACTGATTCACCCCCCCTCTCATTTGTGTGCCCTAAATCTAACAAATTTGTGATTTGATACATGCCCCAATTTGCCCCTAGTACAGGTTATGACGACAGGATGCACCCTCGGGAGATTGGATGGGAAAAATTGCAAGGGTGTGAGATGGACAATCTCATGATGAGAAGGTGAAAGAATGTGCAAAATGGTGGAGAAAATAAGTTACGGCTCAAAAAATGGAGAAGAAAGGGCGCGGAGAGCAGGCAAGGTCACCACACAGCTAGTTAGGGGTGCATGTCTATATATAGAAGTTGGGTCCACAATCCTAGTCATTTGCATACTTGTCACTTTGTGAGAGCTATTAGGAGCTTTGCCAAGCGCAAGAGCTAAAGTAGTCAGCAGAGAGATGGATATTCTAGTTGAGGAGCATCGTTTTGAGTGAGTTTGACGATTCAGGTGGGTAGTGGATGCAGGACCCCTAGTACATATGTCAAAATTTTAGGCTAGGTGCATTTATTAGTACAATAAATGCTTGTTAAAGTTACTTGACCATATGTGCAACTTTGAGTTTTAGTGCATATGTGGCCCGAAACTACGCATTTGTTCTGTTTTAGTGCATTTAGGTTTTGTTGTTGCGCATAAGTAAGTTCTGCGCATGTGTTGCGATATTGTGCATTTAGGTCTCTTGGTTGTGCATTTGTAGGTTCTGCGTAGTTACTTTAGGTCTCTACACATGCATTTAGATACTGCGCATATACTCCTTTATGCGGCGCATGCATTATGAAGCTGCGTGTTTGCTCTGATACTGTGCAAATGCTACCTGGAATGGCGCATTTGCTTAGGATATTCAATTACTTAGCAAAATTGACTCACCTGGCATCTTGATCGATGCGACAATTGATAAGCGATCTCTAAGATTGATAGAATCTAGGCAAGAGATGATATGCTTGGTTTGATCAATTTGATATGATAAGTAAGTGATTTGGATAGGTTTGATAGTTGAGCAGGTTTGCATTGATACGGTTAGGGTTGACACTTTGCTTTGTTGATAGCATGAGGATATTTTTTATTGTATCATGTATTGGGAGCAATTCCTGGTTACTATGCAGTAGTGACACATGCTCACAGAGGTGGATCATCTAGTGCTTGGAGCAATCATCTTGTACTATGTTTTCTTCATGCTCGAGGTTCATGTGAACCTCAGTCTACTGACTACTTTGATAGAGCACTTTCACAGTGAGGATGAGACATTCCACCTCCCTACCAGTGAGATCACCGTGGCCCTGGAGGATGTATACAGGATCCTGAGACTTCTTATAGTAGGGGAGAAAGTAGAGTATGACTCTCAGCGTGATGCCAGACTAGCTGAGTGTAGGAGGATTTTTGATGGTCTTGACATAGAGGGATCGATGATTAGCTGGCAGGATGTGTACGACTACTATAACTACTTCCCTGGGATTGTTGCTGGCTTGGTTGGAGGTGTTGTATGCCCCGATCAAAGATCACATGGATTTGCAGTTGGCTGGGGTCAGACCCTAGAGAGGATGTTGACTGAGGGCACCTATTTTTCTTGGGGTGTCTATGTATTGGCCCCCCTGTACCATGATATGCATCAGGTTGTGTACCGTGGAGCGGCGAGTCTTTCTGTAGGTGTTTCTTTGTTACAGTTCTGGGATTGGGAGCACACTGCAGTTACACAACCCATTTGCATGTTTCATCGGCGGCTAGATGAGCCATACTCTTATGGATACATGGGTGTACTTACTTAGCACAGGCTAGGTAAGTTGGAGTACTGGCGCCATGAGTTGGATAATGTGGATGCAGTTGTGTGGCGACCATACCTGGAGTGCAAGGTATGGGACGATGAGGCTGATGAGCTGTTGTATGTATTTCAAATGTGGTGGCTGATTGATCAGACCCATCACATTCTGGAGAGGCATATAGTGAGTCATGTCTTCTGATAGTTTGGGTGGATACAGGGTATGCCACAGGGGCAGGCATTGTTTGTGAGGACATGGGCAGAGCGGCGGCGATGGGGTCATGTGGCTTCATATGAGGAGGCCCAGGCAGATTTCCTACAGATTCCTTATCAGGCATGGTCGATGAGGTGGAAGGTGGTGGACGTAAGGATGATGCAGGACTTTGAGGATTGGTTTGCAGCGCACTTGTTCACCAGGTACTCAGGTCTAGGAGAGTTAGCTCCTCGCCTGGAGGAGGTGGAGTCAGAGGAGGAGGATGATGGAGGTAGACAAAGGAGGAAGTGGAGGAGGAAGTGGAGGAGGAGGAGAGGAGGAGATGGTGTAGGAGGAGATGGAGGTGACAGAGATGATGGAGGTGATGGCCGGCCAAGACAGCGGCAGAGAGTGGGGCAAGCCCCACCCAAGCAAATGGCATAGTAGGCAGTACCAGCAGTTGTTCTACAAGTACCGCAGGCACTTGATCAGCCTGACCCGCAACAACAAGTGCAAGGGGATGTAGTATCTTTTCTACAAGGCCAACTAAGACAGGTGAGAGCACAGTTGAGAGCCACTGAGGCTTGGATAGAGGGAGATGCGGGGATTATTTTCAGCATCACCATAGAGCGGGATGCCACACTGGCTAGGGTATATGCACTGACAGGGGAGAGGGATGCAGCCATAGCTGCCCTGGGCACCGACGTGGCTATAGTATTGCTTGTGACACAGTTGACACAGGCCCAGGCCTAGGTTACACAGTTGATGGGAGAGCTAGCTTCAGCGCGAGCACAGACACAGTATTATAGAGGGCTATATCATGGGGCGGTGCCAGCAGATCAGAGGGCACCGAGCTACAGGAGCCAGTCAACAGCAGTGTCTTTGCGAAGGGCAGGCGGTTCACGGTCAATGGCCTCAGGCATCGGCCCACAATAGTCTGGGATAGGCCGAGGGGGAGAGGACAGTGCCAAGAGTAGCATCCTGCGGCAGCAGGGTTAGCTGTGATTTTACACAAATTTTTTCTTTGTACATACATAGTTTTCGATGGCTCATGGATAGCTAGATTATGTATATATCACTCTTATGTGGTACAGCTATTGAGACATGTATCATTATTATTTTGATGTATGTATACACCTTTTGTGATTCAACTTATGGATGATGGACTAATTTTGTACACCCTGGACACTTTTATGTTTTATGATTATATATGATGATGTAGTTACGATGGCCTACATGCATTTTTTTAATGTGATGATCATGGATGCACTCTATTTTTTATGTTTGTACGTTATGCAAATGTTTATGATATCTAATATGCAACACCTGTTATGCAAATAAAATGATATGTGATGATTATTGATAGCTATGTTTTTTTATGGTTTTTTGATGAGACACTATGTTATGCTAATACAAATGTATATGGATGATTGAATGCACCTATATCTATGCAAATGATTTAATCAAGTTAATGACTATCTCACCTGATATGAAATGCAAAATGATGATATGTTTTTGTTACACCTATATGTATGCAAATGATTTAATCAATTTAATGACTATCTCACCTAATATGAAATGCAAAATGATAATATGTATGATTTAATGTACTTATATGCATGTGAATGATCTAATCAAGTTAATGACTATCTCACCTAATATGAAATACAAAATGATAATATGTTTTTTTTATGTCCAAGTGTACTCAATCAATGTAGAAGAAATTTGATGAAAGATACAATGATAGATAGAAATGTGATTGATAGAAGAAACGTGAATGAAATAATGACAAGCTTTTCTTTGCAAACATTGGCACTTTGAACAAAATCATTATTTTATGGATGGTATATGAAATGTAATTGGATGTGTATGGATGCAGATATTTGTCACCTTGATATTGCAAGTATTTTGAAGTGCTTGATTCATCATTGGGTAATTTGTTTGTTATTTTTGTGTTTTTAACATGTAAGAAAATACAAGCATCTAGGTATAATTAAACCAAAATGACCTGAGTATTGCTTACATGGATTTTGATTTAGAAAGTTAATACAAGCATCTAAGTATAATTGAACCAAGATGACCTGAGTATTTCTTGTGTATCAACAGACAAGGATTATACCTGTTTCATGTTTAGACCTCTGATGTCCTCGATGATCATTATGTTGATCATGTCTTTAGACAAGGCTTCACATTACTAAAGATAATCCCACAAGCAGCAAAAAAATAAAATAATCATGCCCTCATCATAGCATCTCTAGTTTTTGACATCCTTGAGTAGCTTAGGAAACATGATAACAAAAAGTTAAAATTTAAGGCACAACCAATCAAAACAAAACTTTCTTGCATTAGATGTGTCTTCTTGCCAGAATTTAGATAAAATCATTTTGAGTGTTTAGGCACTTGTGTTGTTTTTCTTTGGATAGGCTGATGTCTTGTGTCAAAATTTCTATTTGGAAGCAAGCTTTATTGCACGTGTGTGTCTAGTGAAAGGTATCACAATCCTTAGTGGTGCCCTCTTAGAACATATGACATTGCAGAATCTAACTCCATAACTAGGTCGAGGACTTGCCCTCAGTCAGGTAAAGGATTGATTTATTATGGAAGAGTGGATGACAGACATGAAGAAACGGGCCCTAAGGGACTGACCTAGTGCCTCAGGGGCTCATTGATCAATGGCCTTGCCTATATGATGACACAGAGGCAACATAGTTCGGGGCATAGACCATGTGGACCTAAGACCTAGGTGATGGGAAATGGTGCAGATGCGGGTGGACCAAAGGATGGATGATAAGGTATGGAATGGATGGGAAGCCTCGGGGGCCCATCAATGATGGCCTTGCCTACGTGACAACACAGAGGCAACGTAGTTTGGGAAGATAAGATACTGACGATAGTTCCTATGACAGGCTGACACTATGGATAGGGAATTGGATAAACCTTAGGTAGTAAGGTGACAATGGTGATAGAGTATCAAGCCATGATAGGTTATCGTTAGGTGGTTTCACGAAACAGATATGATTGGATGATGGATGATGATAGGAAGGATGGATGCAAGGCAATGGTTTCCCAAAGATGGAGGAAGTGGTTCGCATTACAAAGAGCGCCTATTTGCGTGTTTTCACTACTTTACTTTTATTTGCACGAAAGCTAAAATACACATGATGCCTGTTTGCCAGGTTTTCATCATGGTATCTATCCAAGGCGCTTGTTTAGCAGGTTTTCCCCAGAGGACAATTTTTTTGTTGTTTTTCTATTTATTTATTTATTTTATTTTATTTTTCTTTTTGCCCCCCTTACATTGGGGTTCTCTAGGTATAGAACTAGCGAAGATGCATACTATTGATAGGGTCATCGAACAACTCACCTTCTGATGTAGCTAACTGCTACGCTCCTGATCCATAGGTAGCATTGATTACATAGGGACCAAGCCAGTTGGGTTCAAACTTTCCTTTCTTCTCTTGATCCTGCTAATTGTGGGGATTTTCTTTGAGCACTAGATCACCAACATTAAAGACCCTTGGGCAGACTCTATGATTATAGCTTCTTGCCATTCTTTGTTGGTAGGATTTGAGATGGTTGAAAGAATTCTTTCATTTCTCCTCCAACAGTTCTAACTCTTGTAGTTTGAAAACTATGTAGTCCTCATCAGTTATAAGACCTTTTAACGACACCCTCAAAGATGGTAACTCGACCTCAATGGGAAAAATGGCTTCAGAACCATAGACAAGGGCATATGGTGTGGCACGTATGGGAGTGTGTATACTGGTTCGATAGGCCCATAGAGCGGGATTTAGTTGCATGTGCCAATCACAGCCGATGTCATTGAGAGTTTTCTTGAGGATTTTCAAGATGGTTTTGTTGGATGCCTCTGCCTAACCGTTGCCTTGTGGGTAGTATGGGGTAAAGAAGTACTATTGGATTTGGAAATTGTCATAGAGCTCTTGGACATCCTAGTTTTTGAAGGGTCTTCCATTATCCGTGACTATGGATGAGGGAATTCTATATCGACAAATGAGGTAATTAAGGATGAAGGAGGTAATTTGTTTGCCTGTGACATTGGTGAGTAGGATGGCTTCAATCCACTTTGTAAAGTACACAATGGCGGTTATGATTAACTTGTGGCCATTGGATGATGGAGGGTGGATTTTGCCCACAAGGTTGAGTCCCCATTGACAAAAGAGCCAAGGTGTCATTAAAGGTCGCAGTTCCTAAGCTGGTGTATGGATGAGGTTACCATGAATCTGACACTGCTTGCATTTCTTGACAAAATGATGAGTCTGTCTCCATGTTTGGCCAATAGTATCCCAAATAGATGAGTTTCTTAGCTAAGGTAGGACCACTAGAGTGTATTCCAAAGATTCTTTCATGTACTTCTTGTAAGGCGGTTTGAGATTTGTCACATTCAAGACATCTGAGTGGAGTACCATCCAGACCTCGGTGATAGAGGGTGTCGGCTATAATGGTATAATGGGATGTTTGGCGGGTAAAGGTTCAGCATTGGTTGTTGGATAAGTTAGCGGTAAGGTGTTATCCTTGAGGTAAGTGTAGATTTTACCATACAAGGGTGAATCAGATCCTACTAGGAGGCAAATGGATTATGTTTCGGGGATATCATAAGTTGGTTTTGCGATTGTCTCCACCAAGAACTCAAAACGTGACTCATTCTCTGGTATATCAAGAAGCGAGGCGATGGTTGCCATGGCATCTGCTACTTTGTTCTCTATGCGAGGAATCTACTCAAAGGAGATTATCATAAAGTATCCTTTAAAGTCATCTACCATATGCTTGTATGGTATTAGCTTGTCATCTTTCATCTGATAGTCATCATTCATTTGAATGATGACGAGTTATGAATCTCCATAGACATGTAGCTCTTTCACTTTCCACTCTGCTACCATCTTAAGACCAATGACTAAGGCCTCATACTCTGCTATGTTGTTTGTGCAAGGAAAAAGAAGACGATAGGACTTAGGTATTATGTCACCTTGAGGAGTGACTAATAAGATTCTTGTCCTCGATCCATGGTTTGTATAAGACCCATCAAAGTAGAGCTTCCATGAATGTCTTGTGATACTAAAAATTGATTCATCGAGAAACTTGAAAGTCATTGGAGTGGTATCTTGCAATGGTGCCTCTGCCAACTAATCTGTAATGACCTAACCCTTGATAGCTTTCCTTTCCACATATTCTATGTCATACTCACTCAATAGCATTACCCATTTAGCTAGGCAGCCTATTAGAGCTACTTTGCTTAACAAGTACTTTAATGGATCAATCTTTGCAATTAGCTTGATGGAATGTGCAAGCATGTAATGGTGTAGTTTTTGGGAAGCAAAAACCATAGCAAGACAAGATCTTTCGATTTGAGAATATTGCAATTCATACCCCAGCAATGTGCGACTGATGTAGTAGATTGTCCGTTCCTTGCCTTTATAGTCTTGTTGTGCTAAAAGGGCTCCAAGAGCTGTTGGTGTTCCAGATATGTAAAGATATAGTGGCTTGCCTTGGATAGGTGGCATCAAGATAGGTGGATTCATGAGACACTCCTTCAATTTGTGAAATCCTTCTTCACACTTCTCATCCCATCTAAATGGGATGTTCTTATGCAAGAGATGAGTGAAAGGTTGACACTTGTCCACCAGTTATGAGATAAACCGATGGATTGCCTATAATTTTCCTTGTAAAGACCACAGTTGGGTGATGTTCCTTGCTGGTGGTATCTCCATGATAGCTTTTACCTTCACAGGATCTACCTCAATCCCATTGGCTGATACTATGAAACCTAGGAGTTTACCGGAGGTGACTCCAAACACACACTTTTTTAGATTCAATCAGACCTTGAAGTGTTCTAGCTGCTAAAAGATTTTCTCTAGGACATCTAAGTGAGATTCCCTTGTAAGTGACTTGGCAAGGATGTCATCCACATAGTCTTCCATGGTTACGTGCATCATGTCATGGAAGATAGTAGTCATTGCCCTTTGGTATGTGGCTCCTATGTTCTTCAACCCAAATGGCATGGCGTTCCAGCAGAAGGTACCCCATGGACATGTGAATGTCATCTTATGTTGATCCTCTAGTGCTATTCTAATTTGGTTGTATCCGAAGAAACCATCCATAAGAGAAAGCATAGTGTGTCTAGCTGTCAAGTCTACGATGATGTCAATGTTGGGCAATGGGAAATCATCTTTGCAATAGGCCTTGTTGAGATCTTGGAAGTCATTACACAATCTGACTCTACCATCAAGTTTTGATAGTGGTACAATGTTTGATACCCACTCCAAATAATCAATTGCTCTGATGAACCCTAAATCCAGTAACTTCTTTAGTTCCTCTTTGACTAGCAATGCAATATGTGGATGCATTTTCCTGAGTTTTTGTTTAACAGGTTTAACTCTAGGATCTAGTGGTAGATGATGCAAGATTAAGTCTAGATCTAACCCAGGCATATCTGCATAGGACCAAGCAAAGTTGGCCTATTTCTTT
This sequence comes from Cunninghamia lanceolata, assembly GCA_027924645.1. NCBI lineage: Eukaryota > Viridiplantae > Streptophyta > Pinopsida > Cupressales > Cupressaceae > Cunninghamia > Cunninghamia lanceolata. The sequence goes on along the minus strand of BSBN01000163.1, from coordinate 2,974,841 downwards.
TTAAAGAAGGGCACAAATTTTGTCTTTTTCGTCAGAGATAGAGACTTGGCAAAGTGTATGATCTTTGGGTTACCTTATGTGTCGATGTCAATAGGTTCTATAGGTTCTACCATAATTTGTGACTTCTCTTGATACATGTTGTTGGGAAGAGTGTCAAGCCTTCCATCGTCTCGCACCTCATAGAGGTTTTCACCATTAGATGCATCCTTTATTTTTATTTTTTTGGGAGCTGACACTGCCGCAAAGCAGTTTTCACCATCAGATCCATGTTTAATTTTTATATTTTTGTGACTAGAAGGCTTGGCACCCTCTCCAAAATAAGCTACGGTTCTGAGTTCTATGGCAAAGCCAGCTTTATGATCTCCCGCAGGTAGGTGGTCTCTTAGTTCCATGTAATAAATGTAGGCACCGTCGTTCTGGAACATGTCTAGTTGGGGGGTCTTTGTAGATCCCAATCGATAAGCTCAGGATGTACTAGGGGGAGGGGATCAATAAGTTGATCTGATTCTATGGGTGTGATGGTAAGGATGGATATATGATCAAGATTGGGAGTGATAGGAACAAGATTTGTGATGGTACTTTCTTCAAGATTATCTATCTCATGAGAACTTCGACCTTCCTTGTAAGTTGTTCTCTCTGGAATGGGCAAATCACACTCTACCAGTCTAGACCTTAGAGTTTGTCCCTCACGGCAGGGGCTATAGGTGCAAATGGTATCAATTCCTTTGTCCTCATAAGAATGTTCTGAAAGGTCATCCCATTCATACTCATTAGAGCCTATATCACTATCCTCTTGGAGGTTATGGATCTGTTCCACAAAACAAGTAGTAGCCTTAGCTTTGCCTTTGTCTTTGTATTCTAGCCCTCTTGTGTCTCAAGCCAATGTGGATGAAGAGGGTTGAATGGGTCCAGTTATTCCTTCTTTTCTCAGGCCAATGGAACCCTATCCTTCATAGCCCATTCTGTGTAAGATAGATTGACCATGCCCATAGATTTTTGTTGGGAGCTTTGGTTGTTTGTCTTGTGGTGTGTCATCTTTGTCTATGTAGAGCCATTGCAGAATGTCTCTTTCCTCACTCTCATCTAATAGGGTGCCCCATTTGACAAAGGGAGCTTTGGGAGGTTTAGGAGGAGCAAATGATTTTGGTTAGGCTGTAGGTCGCCCAAAGGACTTTGGAGATAAAGGGATTTTGGCTAAACAAAAGGTATGCTCGATGGACTACTCTCCTACCCCTGTTTCTTTAATCTTGACTTTCTGCTCTTTGGCCTTTGATGTGGAAGCTTGGGAGCCAAGATCATGCTAGGAGGTGGAAGATGTGGAAGCTCTATTATTAGGGATGATGAAATCTTGCCTTGATTGGATAGTGTTACAGTGTTGAAAAGGATCAAGGTCACCTTGGATGGTGATCTCTCAACCATTGTGAGGGAACTTGATACATTGATGATATGTGGAAGGCACAACTTTCATGGCATGTATCCAAGGTCCACCTAGGAGAATGTTATATGCAAGCTCTTTGTCAAGGACTTGGCAAACAACCTCTTTCTCCACTAGTCCAAATCTTAACAGTAACACCACAGTTCCTTTGGTTGTTCGTTCTTCTTCATCATAAGCTTTTATTGTGATCTTCTTTCTTGGATCTACTACAGTTTCCAAGAACCCCAATGTAAGGACTAATTTTAGCTTGCCAATGTTCAAACCTACTCCTCCATCAATGAGAACCCTTTTGATGTGATGTTTATTAATGAAGGCCTCAATATGTAATGATGTGTTATGGGGTTGAGATATGAATAGATCATCCATTATAGTGAATGATAGGATGTTAGGTGAGGTAAGATGACCTACCATGGCTTGAAATTTCTCTTGGGCCAAGTTGGTGGGCACAGTGGTTTCCACTAGGGCTTTATCAAGAATCTCTTTGTGGGATGGCGATAGATGAAACAACTCTAATATGGATATATGAGCCCGAGTTTTTTGTAGTTGGTCAATGATGTTGTACTTGTGGTGGGTAGATGGTGAGGATGGTGACCTTGGAGGGAGTGTGTACAAGGTGACTTTCCCACTGCGGGTGGTGACATTGCAATCAGGTTTGGTGTTGGAATCTAATTGTTTTTTAAACATGAGCACATTGATTTGTAGGATATGCTCTGATATGCAATTAATGGTGTAATCGAACGACATGTTCATGTAGTTAGCATCATTGTTCCCGTTATTGTGATTTTGTCAGTTGTTATTGTTGTTGTTATGAGGGTTCTATCTATCATGGTTAAGGAGCGGATCCTTGAATGCCACATGTGATTTGTTAGAGGGATGATCTTTTGTGCCTACATGATTTTGATCTAGTAAGTCTTGTATGATGTTTTTCAAGCGTATACAATCACTAGTTTTATGGCCTTTACCTCTATGGTACTCACAGAAATTGATATCCTTCACCCAAGAAGGTTTGACTTGAGGTTCATAGTCTCTTGCGGTGGGAAGGGTGATCTCATTGTTTGCTACTAACTTTCTCAAAGTGGACTCATATGACTCCCCCAGTGGTGTAAATTTTTGTCTAGGAGGAAAATTGTATGGTTGTCTTGGTTCAATTGATGAAGGTTTGCTTGGTGTTGCATTGTTTGATGCTCCTTTGAGATTTAAAATTAGTTTCTTAGGAGCCGCTACTTGAGCATGAACCACTCCATCATTGACGATGTTCTTATTTTTGGTCTAGAATTTTGATTTATCCGTGGTATAGTTTGAATTAGGAGTGTCTGAACAATTTTATTTGTCCTTTTGCGATCATAGCTTTTTCGATGAATAACCCCATCTCAATGACTTTCGTGAATGAGGTATTTGATAGCTTCGATCAAGATTGAGATTATTGACAAACATTTCTGTCATCAGTTTCTCAGGGGCATGATATGAGCACTTGCTTGCCAGTTGCCTCCACCTTTGTAAGAAAGCAACGAAGGATTTGCCACTCTTTTGTTTTGTGTTGCAAAGGTCAATCATGGATACCTCATGTTCAATATTATATGAGAAATGCATGACAAATTTGTTCACTAACTCATCAAAATTACGGATACCCAGGGGGAGTCAAGAGAACCACTCCATGCCTTGTCATTCTAGAGATCTAGGGAAGAGTCTCATGAGAAAAGTTTCATTGTCAGTAACCTCTAGACATGTGGCACTAAATTCTCTGATATGGTCTCTAGGGTCACCCTTTCCTCTATACTTGTCAAATTTCAGAACTTCAACTCTAAGGGGAAAGGGGATCATGTTCAAGCTCTTATCAAAGGGATATGGCAAGATCTCCTCCAATGAATAGTGTTTAGTGGATGTCCCTGTTTAGAGGTCCACTAATTATTGTTGTAGGGTTTGAACTTGTTTTGTCAATATGTCTAAAGGTGTGGTTGAGTTTGGGGTTTTCTTTCCTTTGTTTGTGTCAAGGGTTCTTTCCTCACGTGTGCTCTCTTCATGAGTTCTTTCCTCTTCAATTTCTTTCAACACTATGATGTCAAAGTTAGCGGGGAGCTTAACTCCTTGGATTGCTAGGTGGAGAAAGAACTTTTTAGGGTCTTGGTGGAGTACTTTGTCCATCATTCGTTGAAATTTTTTGTCTTGGAGAGCTTCTTGTAAGTCCTAGTGAGATATCTCCTCGTCAATGTCATGAGGGGAGGGGACAATTTTGTCAAATGTTTCGGCCATTTCAATTTGTTTTTTCTTTTGCGATCTAGTTAGTACCATGCAATGTGATTTGGAATGGAGTGGGCTGAAATTGTACACTTTGGTAAGATGTGTTTGGAGGTTGTAGTGAAGGGGATACTGGTGGTGATAAGATTTGAACAAGGGTTTTCTTTGATCAATGGTGTCAAACAAGTCAGTCGATACAAAACGGTAGCCAAAAGTAAGGATGATTGAAATCCAATTACTTGGTAGAGACTAGTTTTGTACCAAAATAAACTAGTGAAATTTTGAGATAGAAGGATGATAGATCCTATTAGTGGAGACTTACTAGTGATGTTTGAATCCGGTATGATCTAAGAATTGTCTTGTAGTAACTTGGTTTTGATAGTTTGATTTTCTCTTGGGAAATTTTGTGAAATTTCGACGAGGTGAATGATGGAAAAGAGGGTACGCTGTAGAAATGAATGGGAGAAGTGACTGCATGGTTAATTTGACCTCAGAAACTGATACAAGATTGAAATGGGTGCTCAAAAAGGTAGGTGTTTTTCTGACAAACTATACAAAAGTACTCACTGTGACAGATGCATAGGAACAGAGTGTATATACGTAGCAACAGGGAACAAAAGTGCAAGTCTAGTGAAAAGTGGATGCACCTGAATAAAGTATGAATGTGTAGAAACAAGAAATAAAAGCGCAGATCTGGTGATAAAAGTGAATGCATAGCAAAATTGTGTAAAAGTGCAGCAAACCTAAGCAAATGTGCAACAGAAAATAGATGCGCAGCAGGGTGAAGCAAATGTGTAGCAGGGTGAAGCAAATGTGTAGCAAGATAAAGCAAATGCGCAGATCTGTCTATTTTGCTTGATTTTGACTGATTTTGACTTTGTAAAGGCACATTTTTTAATGTTTTTGGGTCCTTTGTTTGAATCTTGCTCTTTTTTATTTGTTTCTTCCATTATGTCAAGAAAGACACATCACACACAGAATATTTTCATGATTGTTCTATTTCTTGATTTTTGATTTTTTGTGTTTTGACTTCTTTGACAACAATACAATCACAATCCTAAGATTGGTAAGGACAGTATTCAATGAGTTCCAACTTGGTTTTTACACCAACCACTTGCATAAAGGTGGATAGCTAATAACTTGGTAGCACCGGCTCCCCTCCACGGCACTCAGTTCTCACTCATACCAAGTTATAGTTCCTCTGAAGAGTTGAACTTTTCTGTCTCTATACTAAATGAGTGTATGACGTTGGATGGCTCTGGAGAATGTTTTCCTCCTGTGTCACTGAATAGGGGATTTTGGCCTACTATAACAAAAGGATTTTAGTCAAGGCATCTGTTCGGGTGATTACATGTACAGCCATTTTCTTCAATAAGAAGGCTTCCCAACCTGCAGAGGTTATGCTCCACAAGGTTTTGGGGGAAACATTGGTCGGTGTAATACAACAGCACCCGTCACTTGCAACTTTCGTCACAAACACAATTTATTTATAGTGACTTGGAAGTACTTGGCTTTATCCGTTATCACTTAAGGTCGTCCCACTTGGAAGGAAGGAATTCCAAGGGCAGGCCTCTCTAAAGGTAACACATGAGAAATGATGATTCTAGCATTTTGGTCACCCAGTTAAGGGGAGAGCATAGTCCTATCATCATTCCAAAATCATGGAAAACATTGGTTCTTTCCTCCTAGTTAAAAGAGAAAAACTAAATGAGTTACTCTATCAGGCACACAAGATTTGTTAACTTTGAAAAAGCTTTTGAAAGTAATTATTCAATTTTAATCCTCCTAGTTGGTACTATGTTCACGTTGTGACGCAACAAGTACAAATTACTTCCCTCCTATTTAGATCTAAGTGAAATTTGCATGAACAAGCTCAATTACTTCTTTTGCTATTTAGATCGAGATGAGAGTTAACCATGCAGCTATATGCCTGACCAGCTCTTAACCTACAAGGTGGATCTGAGAATATTCTTGCAATTGATGTTAGCGCTAGAAATTTCCTGAGAAATAGCTCAAAAACTATAGCAGAATAAATAAGCAAATACAGTGAATGAATGTGCAAAAACAAATGCGCAGTAACAGAGAATGTATGTGCAGAAACAGAGAATAGATGTGCAGATACAGTGAATGAATGCGCAGAAATAGATGCGCAGTAACAGAGAATGTATGCACTGTAGAAGTGAGTGCATGTGCTGATTTGACATATGCGCAGCAATAGTGAGTAGATGCACCGTAATAGTGAGTGGATGCACAGATTTGACAGATGCACATCAACAAAGAGTAGATGCGCCGTAGAATGTGACAGATGCGCAGAAACGTCCTATGTACAAATTCTAACACAAAAACTCAATTTTGAAGTTAAATTGGGGCAAGGGCCCCATGGTGGGCATCAGAAATGTTATCAGAAAATGTGAACAATAGCATAAACAACTAATTATCTGATAATCTCAATGAAATTGGAACAAATAAGATCAAACACAAAGAACACAATACCTTGCAAACCTTTCTATTTTGTGACTTCCATTGGTTGCCTACCTCGAATTGATCTCGTGTATGAATAGAGCCCTAAGAAGGTGCACTTCCTTGCTTTTTTCCAAGATGACAATGGAGAATGGCTATTGATAGGTTTTGCAATGAAGAGGATCTTCACAATACAATGATAATGGTGATAATGGTGTGATTATTGATCTCAAGCTATGGAGTGATTTGGTGCCAAAGGCACGCTGTGATTCCTGCAGAGTAAGTTTATAAAAAGCTTGAATGGATTCAAATGGAGGAATAGGGGTTGTATTTATAGATTTGTGAGAAAGAAGATCAACGGTGTAGAATGAATAAGAAAATCAACGGTTGAGGAAATTTGAGAGGATGTGCGCGAATAGGGAGAGGACAAGTGTCTTGCTCCTTCATGCATCAGGGGAGCTAATAGAATAGATTAAAGAGTTAACTGAGATGATTGATCAGTTAACTGGGTTGATTGGGGAGATAAGTGGGTTGATTGGGTAGTTGACTGAGATGATTGAACAGTGAACTCAAATGACTAATTAGTTAAGTGAATTGATTGACGAGTTAACTAATTTGACTAGAGGAGAAATAGCTAATGTGGGTTAGGGAATATTAGCTAATTAAATATTAAAATATTTAATTACATGTTCACATGGATTAATTGAATTATTTTTGGTATTAATTCAATTTTGGAGGAAAAAGACAATTTAAATAAATATTTGGATTTATTTAAATATAGAGAATGAGAAGAATTAATTAAATAATTTGGTATTATTTAATTTAGAATGATTTTAGAAGAATTTGGATGATTTAATTAAATAAATGATTTTATTTAATTTTTGGAGAAATATGAATCAAATAAATAAATTGATTTATTTATTTATTGATAGAGGAATTTAAAATGAAATAAATATTTAAAATATTTATTTAGCTAGAGTCGCGTCACTTTTAGGTGTATACAATATGTAACCCAAATCTTGGAAACCTTATTATTTCTTGCTTAATCAAAGCTATGCCCTGCACATTTAGTTCCCACATCAAACACATCTAAAGAAAAATATATAATCAAAGAAACATCATCACACATCACTTAATCACAAACAAACACAATGAAGATAATATATAATTCGACAAATAATAATTTATAATTCATGTAGAAGCATGATATTCAACTTAGTTTTGATCTAGTCATCTAATTAAATATAAAGGTAATTCATATCAATGTTGCATACTAAATTATTGAAATCATTTATCACAATAATTAGATTGATAATAAGATACAAGTGTTCTCCAAGTATAGTAATAATTATGCATGTGTGTCTAAACGAGCTAGCTCTAGTCACATAGTTAACATGTACCAACACAAATTGAGGTATAATTGATCTTTTGAGGACCACAACTTAATTATAACTAATGAAAAAATTATAAAAATCCAACATAGGAGTCTCAATAGTATAAGAAGTTCAAGAGATGATTTCTAGCCTGTCACAACATGTTTAATAACATTTTATCAAATTATAGCAATAATAAAGAAGATTAATGTTGTAAAACCCTAGAACATGTATACTATAATCCCTTTTGGAACATGGATATCAAACATAGATGCATCTCATCAAAACCTAGCATCAACAATCATCATAATCATAACCTTATAAGAATCATTAGCATAACCACCAATCACAATGACTAAATCAACATATGGATTTAGATGTCTCTGTAAGTACCAAAAAGGTGCATAGGCCTACATGGCAGTTTGATAATGATATAGAGGTCCTAATCATGGCCACATAGGCATGAATTACACTCCTCTCAGCAGTTTCACTCTTGATGACATGTCCCATTGTGTTTTCACCTTTGATAATTCTTTCCAACCCCCCAAATGGGTTCCCAAACCTTCCAATTGCCTAATGAAGCCTTTTAGATTATCTCTGAAGGGTCACCTAGATGACCCATCCTTAAGTTGTAAGGTCTCTTGAGTGACCTACCTTAGCAAAATAAGCAACCCACTATTCAAAAGGGGTGACCCTATCATCTTTGGATGAGTGTGAGTTCTTTCAGTTCCAACTTTTCTTCTTGATTTTTAGCTCATTTTTCCTCATGTTTTTTCATTCTAACTAATCCTCCTCTTTCTTTCTTTCTAATGCAATCTTTTGTTCAATCCTAATCTCCTCAAGATAGTTTCTTGATTAACTTTTTATTTTCTTTAGTTTTATTCAATCTTCTTATTTTTCTCTTATCCTCTTGTCTATTCTTGGATAATTTTCCATGTAATTTTCAGTAGTCTCATCCTTGTGTGCTTATCTCTTCTCATTTATCACTTATAAATAACCCTCAATTTTCCATTATTTGCACAACTAATACAATCATCTCATCTCATAGCATAGAAGCAAGAAAGAAAGGTTCTCACACAAGACTTCAAGATCCTTTTATTTCATTTTTCTTTATTTTAGATTTGCAAGTATTCAAAGCTTCTTTCCCCATAGGATAGGTTGTTTTCATGTATTCTTATCTTAGCCAAGCTTACGCATAGCAACCCCAATAGCACTCTTGTGCTTGTGCAGGACTTTGTGTGCCTTTTACTTTTACTTTTACTTTTACTTACATTTTGTTACTACTTCTAAGCCCAAATCCATATCGCCATCCCTGTCCTTGTTCATCAAGAAGAGGGCCCTACTACTATAAAGGAAGAGATGGTTGCCAAAAGATCTTTGAGGACAAAGCCTGGCACTAGCACCCACTTTTTATAGGTTCTCTATTGCCTTTGTAGTAATTATCTCACAATCTTGCCCTTGAGGAAGTAAATTAATATTCATCTTTCTCTTGGTTGTTTAGAGTTATTTTCTTTCTAGATTAAATTCATTTCATGTTTGCTTAGAGTAGATGCAAAGTTTTCTTGATAGCTTAGATCCAAAACCGAAACACAAAAAGACAACATAGATAAATTACATTAGGAAAATTCTTATAGTTTGCATGCATGTTTCCCTTTCATAGTAATTAGTTCATCTTAAAAATTAGAAAAAGGAATTACAAATCTTGCATTTGTTTAGCAATAATTGCATTTAGAAACTCATCAAAACATTCAAAATCACAAAAACAAAGTGAACAAGGGAAACCTTTGATCATATCACAAGGCAAACAACAAATTCAACATTCAAAATAATAAACCTAGAAAACAACAAAGGAAACCTCGATTTCATTACAAGGTACATAAAATTAACAATGCACTTGAACAAACAATGCAAACAACCCAACCACCACCCGTGACATTATGCTTCCTCAAGAATAGAACACTCCCTTGATTCCACCACCACTCAATTGGTTTTTACCACAAGAGCATGAGTGACTAGGACAGGCATCTTTGCAAGGATATGATTCATGTGCTACATCGAAGTCTGACTCACCCATGTTGAGTTTGAGTCAATTCTGAACAACATAGTATGGTAATGTAAATCACCCATAAGGAACTATGTGTAAGTAAATCAATGTAATTTAAATAATTTTAAAATAGTAATCAACATCTTATGTCCAAAACATGTGTCACCACCAAGGAAATATATAGGTACAATGATTTTGACAAGGGTCAAAAAATAAATGGACCTTACATAAACACCCATTAGAGGGATTATTGGATTTTCATGAGACATATTTTTGACTCCATAGACATTTTACCACAAGAGCATGAGTGACTAGGATAGGCACCTTTGCAAGGATATGATTCATGTGCTACATTGAAGTCTGACTCACCCATGTTGAGTTTGAGTCAATTCTGAACAACATAGTATGGTAATGTAAATCACCCATAAGGAACTATGTGTAAGTAAATCAATGTAATTTAAATAATTTTAATATAGTAATCAACATCTTATGTCCAAAACATGTGTCACCACCAAGGAAATATATAGGTACAATGATTTTGACAAGGGTCAAAAAATAAATGGACCTTACATACACACCCATTAGAAGGATTATTGGATTTTCATGAGACATATTTTTTACTCCATAGACATTGATTGTTTACTTTTTACTTGTTTATCACTATTTCATTGTATGATTTTTTATGTCACATGCTTTCACTTGATCTTGACACTTGAAGAATAAGGTGTTGTTTCTTTTTTGTAGGTTCACATGCTCATACTTTCTCTTCTTGGAGGCAACAAAATTGAAGGCATCATTTCAACACACTTTCCAACATATTATCTGATTACAAAAACAAGTACACTTTAGGTATGCATTCTCTACTCAACTTTGCATATTGTATTAATTACTCATCCTCAAATTTTCAAAATTACAATATTAAATATATATGATCATACTTTATTTTTAGTCACAACATTTCTCTCCTTCCTCACTTTATGTACACTCTTTTGTAGTACACATAGACTGAGAGGGCATATTATCTACTAAGATGATTTTTTAGTTTATGCACAAATTCCATAGGTGACACAAGTTTGTTGTAGTGGCCCAAATGTTTCAAATCCAAAATAATTGATATCCTTTTATTATAGCTTTCTTTTTTCTTTGTATTTCTACTTTGGCATGTATCCACGCATAGTTTTGCACACCTGCCAAAGTGGGGGGAAATGTAGAGCAAAAAAGTGCATACCCTATCACCTTTCCACTCTACTTTTATGCCACTTTGGGTTGATGCCTTGGAATCATGATTCTAGCATATGATTTGACTATTTTTGTGCACTCACTGATCTAATATCTAATCCATCACTATGCCATGCCTTGTTTAGAGCCCTTTTAATCTAGTTCCCATCAATTTACTCACCTTGAACAATATCATAATTGTGATCTTGTACCTAGGATAGGATTATTGGTGTGATGTTGTCCTCTAGATAGGATTGTTGATGTGGTCTCCTCCCCTACTTTCAAAATTAAAATCCTCTCATTTTAAGGCTAACATTCTTCAAATATGATTGTTACCTATTGACGTGGGTGCCAAAAGTTTAAATAAATGTGTCTAGGGTTATGTATTTAAAGTCATCATCTTGGGTCATTTGCACATGATAGATATAATCAGATAACATTTGTGAAAATATCAAAAGGATTTCTACTTTTGTAGGTACTTTAGTCATAATGATTCTTTGTCATACATTACACTCAAAATCTCTCTACAAGCAATCTAATGACATTCATTATAAAGGCACATTCAAAGTACATTATCTGATACAAAGCATAAATAAACTCACATCAACAATCAACAATTAGTAATCATTGATTGATTGGATGACATGCATTACCACCCACTTATCTCTCTTCTATATTTACTGTTAATTCAATCTTGGGGTTTTACTAAGGCACAAAGAAGTCCTAAACATTAATCATGACATAACAAGCTCCATATTGCTCTTTAGTACCACCATTATTTTTCTTAATTTTTATATATCATTAGGTGAATAATTTTTGTATGTATCAAATATCTATTTCCATAGAGGACATGATCATGAAAGAAGGACAATATCACACCATTAGGAAGATAGGATTGTTGTCACAATTCTATCTTGGATACTTAAATTCTTAGGATTTATTTGTCTCAGTCTTTTGATCATAAATTTAGTTCTAATTTTATTTTCAATCCTTTGTCACATTGTTCCATTAGATAAACTTTACATTGCAATGTACGCAAACCCTAACTCTATCATTTTAATTTAACACGTATTTAACTATTGTCTCTATTAACTTGTTTTTGTCAATTTATTGGACTCAACTATTTATATTAATCTAAGATTTAATTTATTTAGTAATAATTTATTTATCCTTATATTAAGATAAAATTAAAGAAGAGTAATCTTTTTCACCCTTCATTTGATGAACTTATCAATATTTAACATACACCATTTGTAATGAAATAACTTGCACAAGAGTTGAATATAATAGGAAATATTCTACAAATACTTGATAATACTTGAGAATAATAACCCACTTTAAGGGGGGAAACCTCTAAAAGTATCCAATAAGAACACAATTTGCAATATGATGATAATTAACTAACCAGTACCTCCTATATATACCATACTTATGCCATGGATGCCACCCATGTTGACTTAACTATATATAAGATTATATTAATATCATATAACTTAATTTAGAGTTGTGGTAACTGGTAGCCACAAGCTAGCTACTCATATCCCTATGCACACTATATGATTAAGGGTGTAGCATGGTCCCCCTTAACACAAGCATTGTCCTCAATGCTGATTAATTGTGGATGCTTCTGCACAAAATATTCATCATCCCATGTGACATCTTCGACTGGAAAATTCTTCCATTCTATGATTTTCCTAGTCCTTAGCTCCTTTGTGCATGTATATAAAATTTACTTAAGCTCAAAGAGCGGTCTTCCCTCTTCATATCCCCAAGTCACATCTTTGTTATCTAGATTCTTCCATATTAGATACTTAGTAATCTCCCTTATTTGAAACCACTTGGTTCATGTCTAAAGGATTCCCTTAGGTTCCAATATGATTCTACCTTTTGCATCAAGCTCTTGTAACTTTGTTTGTGTTGAAATTTTGTGCTATTCATTGCTACTTAATTTTATTTTGTGAATTTCCCTTGTTCTCCTTGAGACTTGGTGTTGCATGTGTTCTTCCACTACTTAAAACTTTTGGTGTACCTTCAAAGAAGAGGTCATGGATGGTGGATGGTTCCTAGGTATTATTTGAATGGCTTGATCTTCGTATGTTTTGGGTGGTAGATCCTTTTGCATTTCTCCAAGGAGTGATAGTGCATGGAAATATATTATTGGCTTGGGCACTTCTCCTCCTCCTCCTTCTCCTTCTTCTCCTTCTTCTGCTCCTTCTTCTTCTCCTTCTCCTTCTTCTGCTCCTCCTCCTACTTATTCTCCTTCTTATTCTTCCCCTTCTTCTTTACTAGCCCCTCTTTGCTTTAATCTAGTGATCTAGCTAAAGTAGTTGTCTGTAAGACTATTGCCATAATGTGACATGAGTTCCTCTTGAAAGACAGACCATGTGACAACACATCTCTTCTTTTTCTTCTAATTACACAACTAATGACACAAAATGAATTGGTCTAGTTCCAAGTACAAAGATGCATATATCCATCTTTGGTGTGAAGTGCCTAGCCATAGAATTATTCAAGTGATGATCTATCTTTAGATTTGAGTCAAACCCAAAAGCATCATGTCCCTCAGAAGACACATCTTGTTCTCAAATATTGTGGTGTGACTCTCTATATTGGAAATCTCTAGAACCATGGTGAGAAGTTATTCATTTGAACATTGCCATGAGATCTCCTATCCTAGATTCCACCCTTGACAATATTTTGAAATCCTTCATCTTTTTGGTTTCTTCCCTTATATTTTCAATGGTTATGGAATCCCTCTCCTCTACTAATCTATGATCTTTGTTAAGAGTCTTTCTAGGAGTGACCAAAATTCTTCCTTTACCTCTTGTTGAAGCACCCACCATGATGTTGCCAAAATAGTTTTTACAATAACTTACTCAAACAAATCAAAATAATCTAATTTTTTTATTATAACTTACTAGTGAAAGGAAGCTAGGTGTGCAGAAATCGCTTCCTACACTAATCTAATGAGGAGAGAGAAGTGCAAATTCATTTTAACCTTTACAATTATAGAATGTTTAACACAAAAACAGAGATATTGCAGCAATGCACCACATAAGAATGTAAGATAGAAGAAGAGAGACACAAGATATACGTGGGGAAAACCCTTATCGGGTTAAAAACCCCACACTCTAAAACATGCACAATGTATTATCAAAACTATAATGGTTTGCAATACACTTGCAATGCAAGCTCTTAGGATTCTTTGACACTTGTATCTAGAGATAAATCAATAGCATAACAACACCTTTAATCACCCTCTCAATCTCCTCTCCAAGCACCTGTTTATAATGAAGTTTTCAAGGCAAAACTAAACATATCTTGGAATGGGCGTCCAACTTGGCCTCATGGCACAAAACCCATGCCTAGGGACACTTGTTCAACACTGTAGCATGGTCATGACACTTCTCATATCACCCCATCCCAATATGGTTGCCTATTTCCAATTTGGGCAATGATAGATGCTCTTACGCACCAACCGGCTGTCATAGAATCTGTCATAGCTATCATAACTTACAATTCTAAGAGAATCTGTCATAAATAGGCTATAAATAGCATATTCTCTTACAACATGACATAAACCTCCTTGGGATGCCCAAAGATGCCTTCTTCCAAGATGCCTTGTGACACATGTCTTCACCTGTCATAGAACCTTCTATTTCTAACTCTTACATGTCATAAAACTGTCATAGGAATCTGTCACGACCGTTTCGATCAAGATTCACTTACACACTAGTCAAGATGCCGACACATGGCAGAAAACCTCTACCACACAAAAGGGACGCCTATCTCCAGAGTGAGTTGACAATCCTAGTCACTTTACAAGTGGAGTGACAACTCATCGTGCCACTTCACACTAGATGACAAAATAGGATGTGCAACAAAATTACAACATAGGCTAAGTAAATAAATTACATTACAATAATAAATGCAAGGAATTACCAAGGTTGAGACACCTTAATTCCCAACATTCTCCCACTTGTCGAACACCTTATAAGAGCCAATAGAAAAACATGATTTAACTGCTATAGGCTGAAAGGCCCATAGACTCTGAACACCATCTGAACTTCTTTGTGCCCACTGGTTTCATTAATGCATCTGCAACATCACACTCTGACTGTCACAACAGATAGCAAATTGTCCTGCACCAACACCAATATTTGAATACAATATCTCTTAAGCCAAATGTCTTCCTTGCAAGCACGAGTAGCTGCCAAATACTCATCTCAACTGAACTCCACTATGCTCACTAGCTTTACAAAAGCACCTGTAACATCTTCCAAGTGATCACCAACATGACAAAAGATTAGAATGCCAAAAATATGATGAAACACTAAATCTCACATAGACACACCAATGTATCCAACTTCAAACCCGTTAACAAAACATAACTTTGAAGTCCAAACATCTTCAAAACAAGATTGAGCATGTATGCTCCAAAATAGTTAGAACAACAACCACAGCTAGTTGTTTACATCTAGCTAAAAAAACCACCATTGATAGAACTTTTGCACATGACATATTCAGCCCATACTGCAACTATCATCCCTGTATAATCCACTATCCTGCTCAAAGTTACCATCTCCCATGATAACAAACACACCAAAAACCATTGATGTGCAAAAAATTTGAAGACCTTTGATACTGCAGTCTAATGAAAAATCATCTACCAAAGATATATATACATCCTAGGAATCAAACTACATGAGCAATGCCAACCGAAGTAACTCAAAGTCTACCAATCAACACTTACATAAAAGTGGCTTATAATACATACATATGATACAAAGAACAATCACAATGACCTGCAAACTACAACCAATTGCTGCAAAATGGAGCATACTTCCACAAATAGTTTTCTGCTCACTTTCTCACCTCTGATCTCCTCCACTTCTCCCAAGTCCACATCTAAAAAGAACACATATTGTTGCCAAAAAACAATAAAGTACAACAACAGTAGATGACCACAAACCCAGTGTGTTAGTGTAGGTTTTTATTTCCTAGTGGGTTATTTATTTTTCCCTATATTCTTAGGTTTTTCCTACACTTCTATTAATCTCGCTTAGGTTAATAAAGCATGTCTTATTAGGTGAGTGGTTGCGAGGTGTCACCTTCCTACATGTGAGCATCCATTAGCTATCTTGGGAAGATACTTTTCTATCTTTAGTCCGATAGATGGTTGCTCCTAATTGGTCGGTGTTGCCACCTCCTCCCTCTCCCTTGTCTATATAAGCATGCTACCTGACTTGTATTTTGTATCTCTTGCTTTTGTATCCTCTTAATGCTATTTTTTTCTAGCATTTGCATTACTCTCTTGGAGACTAACTCTGTGTTGCTATTTTGATTTCTTATCATTTGCATTCATAGTTTAGATATCTATTCGTTTGCACTAGTTTTCTGGGTTAATAATCTTTTCAGATTCTAACATGGTATCAGAGCTTTTCTATGTGCAAGAATAGATTTTAGTTTCCTTATTTGAGAGATTTGGGGGGGCTAATTAAGCTTATTGTAGTTTTTCAAAAAACCCAGTATGCTCTTCTCTTGCATCTTTGGATGATCTAGAGAATCAGAAAAGTTTGACGGAAACATTTTAGTCTCTGGGGTTTGCACATGTGTTTTATGAAATCTAGGTGATTGCAGCATTTCTGGTTATTCCAACGTGTCTAGGAGGCTTGGGAAAGTCATATTTGGCTTTTACTTCATCGAAATCAGAGATTGTTAGACACAGTTGCGGAACTGGGGTTTCAAGCTCAAATCTGACAACCAGCTTGCAAATTTGGTGTTTTCAATCAATATTGCAGGTTCCAACATACCATTGCTTGTCTTAGGTAGCTGATTCAGCCTTTGCATGCCATTTTTTGGTTGCTAGGGTCTTTTTTGTAGCTAAAGGGATTCTGTTTACATTGGATCAACATCTTATGTACATTAGCAAGAACAACGCCTTCTGGGTTTGTTTGCAGCACAGAAAAACCATCTGGATATGTTTTAGTTTTTGCATGCAGTCTATATATTTTGTAGAAATGCACTCAAAAAGCTACAGTAGGACCCCTCTCCGTTGGCAGTTGCAATTTTGTAGGTAGTTTTCAAATGCTCCATTCTTGCTCATATGGACTCCGGTTCCTAAGAATTTTTTTTTTTATTTTGGTTATTTTTTCGTGCTCTATACACTAGTATAGGCATTTTTTATTTTGATGCATAAAATTTTAAGAAATTGCATATTCTCAGTTGTGATACTGCACAGTTCTCATTTTGGGAACTTCGGAGGATCATAACTTTCACATACAACGTCGTCTCGAGGCGATTCTTTTTTTGAAAGTGCATGATTTTTCAAGTAGATCTCAGTGGTACTATTTATTTCTCTGGGTATTGTGCCAAAGTTGTATTTTCAGCATATGCTCTTCATGAGGGTTTTGTAATGCATTGAGATCAAGACCACTTAGTATTTCTTGCTGGGGGAAGTTGTAATTACACTAATTATAAAGTGCTAAATCAAATTTACTTGGGGGGGTTCTTTGATTGAGTAAAAAGGGGGGTGTCTTATGTGCTCTCTTTGAGTCACATCTTTTATGGGGTTATTGTAATCATTTTGGGGGTTCATCATGGATTTCAGTTATTTCCATCCTTTTGTTGTTAAGATAACCTCAGAGAACTATTTGTCTTGGAAACAAGGGATAAAGAATCATTGCCTTGAGCAGGATCTATTACCCCATCTTCTTGGACTCATTCCTGAGCCAAGTGACTATGAACAGAAGAATGCATGGTTTAACAATAATGACATGTTCTATGGACTAATATGTATTACTATTTCTGAGGATATTCTACATCACATAGAGCACACTGAGTTCCCTTCCACTACTTGGACCATCATCCAGCAGTTGTATGGAGACTTTGGATCTTCATCTGATAGTGATGTTTCCTTGTATGACCAGGCTCTTATGGATGATACTGAGACTTATGTTACCCCTTCTTGTGTGGACACGTCCTTATGGGATGATCAGTCTATTTGGTTGACATACATTGATGCCCCATCTATAGTTAAAGACATTCCTATTGTACCTGTTGCTTCATCAAATTCCAGAGATGCTTCTTTGAGAGCTTCTAGTGATTCTTTGTAGCAGGATCATTACAGTCTTCCTGATTGGGATTCCTATTTATCAGACATTGCATCTTTGTTTGTGGATTCTCACATTTCAGATTGGAGGACACATTTGAGGGGTTATCTCTACTCTTTCATGGTAGTTCTTTTGTCCTTGCACCTACTACTAAAGAGTTTAGAGAGGCTTCACCGAGAGCTTCCAGTGATTCTTCACAGGACATCTCGTGGGATTTGCTTTGTAGCCACATGGCATGCATTGACATTCCACTTTCATATATCAGTTCTTTGGATCCTGTTCTTCATCATTCTTCACATGATTTTGAGAGGTCACTTGTTTTAGTTAGGCCTGAGACTCCTGATTTGATTGTGACTTATTTTAACATTAACATGACGACACTTGAGAAGAGTTCTAAGACATGATACATCATGAGGCTTCCTTCCTCACCTTCCTTCTTTGAGTGGGAGTTACTTCAGCATTCACCATTGGAGTTGTTTCTTCCCAAGGGGATAAATGTCATTTTCCACAAATGCATCATATTTAGCATTCATATATAGGCATCCTCCTTCGACACCGGAGCTACTTCATTGTGGGGGGGTTTCATAGTCTCTTTCACTCTCTCTACTTTGGGGGGGTTTTTTCTCTTCTAGGGCTTTTCTCTCTCTTTGGGGGGGAATTTTATGTACATGGGTACCTCATCAGGCTTGATTTGTCGAGACCCATTTCTTCATCCACCTAAGCTTCACTTATGGGGGGGTGTTAGTGTAGGTTTTTATTTCCTAGTGGGTTATTTATTTTTCCCTATATTCCTAGGTTTTTCCTACACTTCTATTAATCTCGCTTAGGTCAATAAAGCATGTCTTATTAGGTGAGTGGTTGTGAGGTGTCACCTTCCTACATGTGAGCATCCATGAGCTATCTTGGGAAGATACTTTTCTATCTTTAGTTCGATAGATGGTTGCTCCTGATTGGTTGGTGTTATCACCTCCTCCCTCTCCTTGGTCTATATAAGCATGCTACTTGGCTTGTATTTGTATCTCTTGCTTTTGCATCCTCTTAATGCTATTTTGCTTCTAGCATTTGCATTACTCTCTTGGAAACTAACTTTGTGTTTCTATTTTGATTTCGTATCATTTGCATTCATAGTTTAGATATCTATTCATTTGCACTCGTTTTCTGGGTTAATAATCTTTTCAGATTCTAACACAGTGATCATACTAGATGAATAAGAACCTCTAGGAAGAAAAAGAGACCATAAAGATAAACTGCAAACCATATCATGTCCTTCTGCCAACATCACCGGGTGCTAAGTTGTGCTAA
This sequence comes from Cunninghamia lanceolata, assembly GCA_027924645.1. Classification (NCBI taxonomy): domain Eukaryota; kingdom Viridiplantae; phylum Streptophyta; class Pinopsida; order Cupressales; family Cupressaceae; genus Cunninghamia; species Cunninghamia lanceolata. The sequence continues at coordinate 2,955,662 of BSBN01000163.1, read as the reverse complement.
GTATGATCTCCTTCACAAAACCCCAACTGAAAAGCCTTAACAACACCCAACCATTCAATCTCATAAGATCGAATAAACATCAACATGGATGTAAGCCTCTCTAATCAAGGTAGATCAAACTCATAATCATTCCATAACAAGGAATAATCCCAATCACATCTCCTAAACTCCTCATAAATGAACATCATAAAGCAAACTATACGAATCAAGAAGATAACCATGCTATCATCCCTCAAATGAAATCTCCAAAACTAATAACAGTAGCTCAAGATTCATATCCATGAGAAAACAAAGCATAAAACAACATGAATCTGAAATAACCTGAGCAATACCTATCAGAACATTTTTTGCCGAGTGAACTGAGAGTGGGGAATGAGAATGATCCATTGAGATACACTGAGTCTCATATACTCTCTCCAAGAACAATCTCCTCTCAAGTTCAAATATGAACTCACGTCCATAACAAGTGAAGGCTTCTCAGCCTTTCTGCTGAAACTTAACCATTCCAACACATGATCCCTACAACAAGAGATCTCAAGCCTCACCTCAAGTCTCTCTAGTATCCATGAGCCTCCATCAACCAATACATGCCAACTTCAAATGCATCCTGCAAAATCATGAAGCTTTAAGCAAATGATTAATACTCAAAACCAAAAAGAACAAACAAGATCACTGTCAAACTCCCACTGCACATCTGCATGATCAAGAAGCCCATCATGACATCATGATCTAACCATCTCCTTGTAAGAAGATCACATACAAAAAAGAGTACAATGATGCAGACATCATGTCTCAAGAGAACACGTATCATGCCAAAACTTTAAGCTAGCACCAAGAGTAAATCATGACATAGTAACAACATCTCTAAACAAAGGATAAACATGTCATATTGACAAATCATAAACCTGACACCTCAATCAAGATGTCAACATCTCCAAACATATGAAGATAACCATCTCCTGACAAAAAAACTAAAAATGTCAAAGAACTCTCAAAACCAAGAGCTCCTCCATGACACCAATATCCACTGTAGAAGATCATCCATCACTTATGATGAATCCATCATCACTGCCGAAGCTCCCACTGAAATTGTGATACCAAGCTTATCAAGGCGTCATGATAACCATCCTCTCAATGAAGATCATCCATGGCTCTAACACAATCTAACAATTGTCCTGTGCAATATTAGCAACACAAAAGAATAAAATAAAACGAAGATCTCCAAGTCAAGAAGATAAAACCATCACTGTCAAAAGCTTACACTAAACTGTGTAACCAAGCTATCCATGACATTATGATAAACATGCTACAAGTCCCAATAACTGACTATCTGTGCACTCTAATTATCCATCCTCTTATCCCAAAGCAACATACCAAATACACAAATTACACTAGACAGTCCACATTCGAGTCATCCCACTGCAATCAAATAGGTGATCAGTCCACAAAATTGCATAACTCGTAGATCCCAAACATGAAATATGCAAACTCATCATCATATTAGTAACTTGCAAACTGAGATACCAAGGAAGACAATCTGTAGACTTCAAGACTCAACCATCAAATCAATTCTAGATTTAATTTGCCAACAAGTCCACAAACGAGTGATCATAGTCAAGGAACTAATCAAGCATATGCTATAGAAATGATGAGTGATAAATCACATACCAACATCTCCACACTGAGAAGGATACAAATTTCCTCACATTATGCACGAAGCATACATACAAATCTATAACTATCTTACATCCAGAAACACTCTCAAGGAATCATAATCTGAAAAAATAGTTTGTTTGTAGATTTACAAAACCACAAGTTTTGATTAACCATGTAAAACCTGCAAAACCACCATGTCACTGACATACATGCAAATCCATATCCACTTATCATCTGGAAAACACACCAATCTAAAAAATACCAATATAGTTAAACCAGAATAATGGAATAACATAGATAAGCATAACCATAGATTTTTGAACAGAATATCTATAAAACCCTCAGATTAAATCAATATGAAACTGAGACATGCAAGTACAACCAACCAAATGAAATAGAGGTCTAGGAACTTCAGGCCCACTTGTAGGCTAACTCCACAACCATCACCATGTATAAGCATATAGAGGAACTAGGTTGTTCCAGAAGCTTTCAAACCATCCAATAATTAACTCCACAGCCTACACGCATTCAAGGTTAACAAAATAATGCCTTCCAATGCCAGGGACTAAAACCAAGCACCCAACATAAGAACACCAAACCATAGTCATGACAACCCAAGTTTCTCCATGTGATCAGGGAGCCAAGAACAAACACCCAACATGAATACTTTGCTACAAACAACCATAGAATGAAATAACATAAGCACCATGCATGAGAGTTATTGCATACTGTCAAACAGGAGCTCCAGATCAATATCATACTAAATGTAACCACATGATCAACTCCATAACACTCCATCTTAAGTTTCCATAACTCAAAATTTGTGTCGTTAAACATCCCATCTCTATTCTTCTGGATGTGCCTGCCATCTCATTCCTACAACAAGATTTCAAAATACTCTGTACAGACTCCCACTCAACCTAAGATTAGTACACAAAACCCCTGTCCAACAACTAGGACCAAAGAGAATAGCTCTTATACCAACTGAAAGGAAGCTAGGTGTGCGAAAATCGCTTCCTACACTAATCTAATGAGGAGAGAGAAGTGCAAATTCATTTTAACCTTTACAATTATAGAATGTTTAACACAACAACAAAGATATTGCAGCAATACACCACATAAGAATGTAAGACAGAAGAAGAGAGACACAAGATATGCGTGGGGAAAACCCTTATCGGGTAAAAAACCCCACTCCAAAACCTACACAATGTATTATCAAAACTGTAATGGTTTACAATACACTTGCAATGCAAGCTCTCAGGAGTCTTCGACACTCATATCTAGAGACAAACTGACAGCATAACAACCCCTGTTAATCACCCTCTCAATCCCCTCTCCAAGAACCTGTTTATAATGAAGTTTTCAAGGCAAAACTAAACATATCTTGGAATGGGCGTCCAACTTGGCCTCATGGCACAAAACCCATGCCTAGGGACACTTGTTCAACACTGCAACATGGTCATAACACTTGTCATATCACCCCATCCCAATATGGTCACCTATTTCCAATTTGGGCAATGACAGATGCTCTTACGCACCAACCAGCTGTCATAGAATCTGTCATAGTTGTCATAACTTACAGCGGTAAGAGAATTTATCATAAACAAGCTATAAGTAGCATATTCTCTTACAACATGACATAAACCTCCTTGGGGCACCCAAAGATGCCTTCTTCCAAGATGCCTTGTGACACATGTCTTCACCTGTCATAGAACCTTCTATTTCTGACTCTTACATGTCATAAAACTGTCATCAGAATCTGTCATGACCATTTCAGTCAAGATTCACTTACACACTAGTCACGATGCCGACACATGGCAAAAAACCTCTACAACACAAAGGGATGCCTATCTCCACATGGAGTGAGTTAGCAATCCTAGTCACTTTACAAGTGGAGTGACAACTCATCATGTCACTTCACACTAGATGATAAAATAGGATGTGCAACAAAATTACAACATAGGCTAAGTAAATAAATTACATTACAATAATAAACACAAGGAATTACCAAGGTTGAGACACCTTAATTCCCAACAACTAGGACCTAGATCTCACTTGTTAAAAAAAATCTTCCAACACTTGTTGATTTGAATCATTGGGGCAAATTTGGTGGAAACCCTAATTTCACAATAATTCCTTCAAATCTACTCCAAATAACCTCAAATCTAGACTATAATAGCTTCAATATGTCCTTGATCAACCCTCCAAAATTAAAAAAAAATCACTGTTTTACAACCCTAAGAGTGAATTTGGTGGAAACCCTAATTTTGCAATAACTCCTTCAAATCTACTCCAAATGACCTCAAATATGGACCACAACAACTTCAATATGTCCTTGTCAACCCTCCAAATATTAGATTTTTTTTTGCTGCATTAAGAGATATGTGCTTCATAATTTGACCTTCGGAATAAAAAATTTGCCTTATTTCTTGTCTTCTAGATGCCAAGATGATGCTCTAATACCACTTGTAATGAAATAACTTGCACAAGAGAAGAATATAATAGGGAATATGCCACAAATGCTTGATAATAATTTAGAATAATAAGCCACTTTGAGGGGGAAAACCTCCAAAAGTCTCCAATAAGAAGACAATCCGCAATATGATGATACTTAACTAACTGTTACCTCCTATATATACCATACTTATGTCATTGATGCCACTTAGGCCAACTTAACTGCCTATATAAGACTAAATTAATGATCATATAACTTAATCAAGGGTTGTAGTAGCCACAAGATGACTACTCATAGCCTTATGTAGACTATAGGATTAAGGGCATAGCAACATTTTTTATTACATCGAGAGGCATACTACAATGGTAGCAAGGGGTGGATTGTAATGGTGTGATTGTGTTAACAAAACCCATTAATTAAAATTTGACAATCACTTTCATGCCAAATTAATATTTAGTAATATACATAATATTAGTGATGATTTAGCAAAAAATTAAAAAATAGTAATAAAAACAAGTGGAACACACTATATTGAAATTATGTGCCAATGATTTTTATGAATTTTTTATTTAACTATTTTAAATTTTTTTTATATATGTATCTATTTTATTAATTTGGAAATATAAAATAACTCTTAAAATAAAAGTTAAAGTAAATAATTTGTTTTTATTTATTTTTTTAAAATTTATTAAAAAATGGTTGTTGTCAGTGTTGATGGTTTGACAACACATGAGGATGGATCCATTAGAAAAAGTGATCTAGGAAGTTTGTTCCCAAATTGTTTCATGAGATTAAGGTGCAAGCAAACAAAGTTAGACTTGAGGTGGCACACCTATAGTTTTTTTTGTATCATTGGGGAAATGTTGCATGTATAGTTGCCAGCATTTTACCGACTCCACCCTCCAACAAGGCTCACTATCCTAATGGATGTTGATGTGGATGTAGTTAGAATGCTCGTGGTGGACTCAACTCTTTGTCATATGCTTCCCAACCCCCTTTGAGAAGAGCTAGGGATTGGTCTACTCATGGTTGGTCTCAACCATCTTGACCACCTTCAACCTCTTTTGAGCCTCATGACCGAGATGTCTTTAGATGACCAGATATTGGAAAATTTTCTCATCTTACTTTGGCTACTTCTCTTGTTTATAACACTCAGCCTCCTATTGAAGAAGTAAATGGAGAGCATGTGATTATTGACTAGTAGTCTATTCTTGATGGCCAAGAATGTTTGGGGAAACCCAAATGGTCATGATCCTCTACCATCTTGTAATGTCCCCAATTTTGGAGTGGTCACAAAAGAAGGTTCAAGAGGCTTGGTGGTCTCATGTCACTTGTTTTACCCTTGAGGTTGATAGCCTATAGCAGATTGCCTTGATGTATGATTTCATTCATGCCGAAGACGGGATAAGTTATAATATCTTGATCATGTGTATGCTCCCATCCTTGTGGAGATCTAACTTGATGTATGATTGGCTGAGACAACCTATAAAGGAAAGAATAAATGATTAATAATCTCTACCCTTGGCGAGATTAAAGAAGACTTGAAAGAAGATAAATCCACATCTTTAATTTGGATTTTTGGATGCTAAGGTATCTTGAGGTAGGTCGGCTCCCTAGAGAAAGGAAAAAATAGATTTTGAATAAGGAAAATCCTAATCTAGGTCAGCCATAGTGAGCTGGGCGCCAAGAACACTTGGAGGTCGGCATTGAAGATAAAAAAAGGTGATAAAATAATTATGTACCTGCCTAGGTCGGCCTGCACATAAGGAGGGTAAAAATGTGTATAAATATAAGTTATTTTGGTGGCATTTGGGCATCATTTAAGCATTCATTCATTAAGCAATTTGGAGTTTATCTCTTAGCAAAGATCTTGGGACGAAAACCACAAGCATCTTAGCGGAGTTGGATGAAAACCTAGTTCTTCTTGTGGAGGATTACATGACGGGAGTTCACTTGCACTTCATTGTTTCTGGAGAAGAATTGCATATCAGATTTGAAGATCATTTTGGAGGAGTTTGTCGTCATTATTTTGCATTGTTTTTGGTATGTACAACCTTAGGGTTTAGGGAAGATTTGAGTTGGGCTTGTTTGTCTTGTTCACCCAAGCTTTTGGATGTAACTGAAGACTTGTTAAGTTCTGATTTTTATAGCAGCAAACTTCTAGATTTAATTCGGTCATTTGTGGTTGCAAATTGAAGTAATTTAATTGCATATTTTGTGGTGGAATTCAAATGTGATGTTGGCAATATTGTTGGCAATGATATTATGATGATTTGTCATGTTTCATGGGAAGTTGTATGCAATTGTTTAAGTCTGATTTAAAGTATAGTAGTTAGGGTTAGAGTAGAAAACTAGGGCAGAATTCCAAGTAAGTTTGATTTAAAGTGCATAAGTTAGGGTTAGAGTAGAAAACTAAAGTGCAGAATTCAGAAAATTCATTTGAAAAACCTATGAACTTGAAATTGTCCAGAATATCCCCATTTGGGATAGTATAGTGGTATCAGAGCCATGATCTTGCCAGCCTAGAGGATTTTATCATACATTGAATAGTGAAGAAGGGTTTGTCTTGGCTTATAAGTCATGGATGCTAAAATGGTGGAATCCTTTCTTGCATCTTTGTGGCAACTTCAAGTTGATTTGGAAAGGCAGTTGGATAGGTGGAATACTAAAGAAGAATCTACATGAATCACTGAAGAGTACAATTCTTTTAATTCCAAGATAGCTACTCCTTTTGAAATTTTCTTAAAGTTTCATGAAGCTATAAATCTAGGAAAGAAAAATCTCTATGCATACACTCAAAAATTGATGAAAAGGAAAGAAAAATTGGAAGTCACCATTGAAGAAAGGTTGGAGAAGGAAGAATAAGTATTTTTGGTGACTTACAGCCTACAAGTAACAGGAGGAAGACAAAAATTAGTCAACATGCATTGAAGTTTGGACTCCAAGCCCTAGAGAAGATGAAGACAAGAGTTCACTTCAGCCCTATGAGGATAAAGACAAAGGAGAGTCACCTTTTGAGGTTACAAGTGAAGAGTACATGGGACTTCATGATAGCTACATGGGTGAAGAAGATGTTGCCATGGAGGAAGAGTTACTTGTTGATGATTTGTATCATGAGGATATGGATGAAGAAACATCACACATTGCAAACAACGAACACCTAAGACTTCATGATGACCACATGGTTGGAGGGTACACTATCATGGAGGTTGCCAAACCTACAAGGTTCAATCGACTACAAGAAGATATGAGTTCATTTGTTGTTCCTTTGATTGAGCCTAGCATTGCTTCATCACCTTTGCATCATAATGGCAAGGAATCAAAGGGTAGTTTGGATGTCTTTGAGATGGATATTGTTCATACATTTGAGGATGGTTCAGAAAAATTGTTATGTAGTGAACAAAGAGATGTTGCTAGGGTTGATTTAGATTGGTAAGAGATGAATGATCCCTTGGTGATCAAGGAGGTCATAGCAATACATTCACTTCCTAGGTCAGTCATTGAGGAAGATCATGAGGTAGAAGATTCTACCTACTACTTTGATGGAGATCCTTTGATCAAGCATAATGATGACTTAACTTCCACACATGGGTGTAATGGAGAAGATGTCAAGAAAGAAGTTGATTTGTGGAGGCATGAGCATGATATGTTGCATGAAGACCTTGGGTCCCATAAGTCACATCACTTGGAAGGACAATTCAAGACACATGAAGGTAAGCTTGTGGAAGCCCTAACTCATTTTGACCATGTTCATAAAGTGATGGAATGTTTGTGTTGGAAAGCTCTCGAGAGACATGAATACTTTGAAGAAGATCTATATCTTGCTGGTTTTCAAGAGCCCTAAGAGGCCTTGGCTAGGGTGAAGTCAAACTACTTGCATCTACTTATGGATAGAGATCATCTCTTCAAGGTTGGTGAGATATATGCTAATGCTTTGATAAGGGAGGAAGATGAAGTGGATAGGATCACCTTTGAGCTTAAGGATACTATGGATTCCATGAAGAGCACTCAAGAGGCCCTTCAAGACTTGGAAGATCATGTGAAGAAGCTTCGTTGGGAGTTGAGCATGGCACACTCTTCATCATTCACAGTAGACTTTCATACTTCTATGGAAGCCAAATTCGATGGAGAACAATGCAACATGAAGGTGGCAAAGAGTAGAGGCATGACAGATGGACTTGAAGGCTCCTATGATGAAGTCATGAAGATAGAAGAGACTTATGCACATGAGGATTCAGCTTGCAGCCATGGGACAAAAGTTATGACACATGACACACATGATTTTCCATTAGAGATTTCCCTTGGACCCACACTAATTGATGAGCACTCACTCATGGAGGAAGAGGAGATAAGGTCTATAAGACATCACCTAAATGCATGAGGTAAGATCTAATTTTCTAGTTTACAACAGTCCTTTGTCTCCACCTCATCATGACATGACATCCAAAAGGATCAGCCTTGAGGCTTGTGATTTTCATGGAGAGACTCATGTTGGATTGACACTTGATGGAGAACATGCAAAAAGGAGGAAGGAGATATTTGAAATGGATGAAGACATTATGGAAAGGTATGACAACAGTTCTGATTTTCTGATTTGGAACAACAGTCTTTTGTTTTTGCATAATCATGAGTTGGCATCCCTGACACATAAGGAAGTTAGTGGAAAGACTCCTCCCATTGTTGGCACTCATTTGGGAGTCAAACATGAGACCTTATTTGTGTGTCCAAGACACAAGAGGATCAAGTTAGTACACTATGAGATGGAAAAGGCAAGGAAGATTTGAAACATGTGGCATAGAAAGGAGGAGCATTGTACGGTGGCCAAGCAAATAAAGCAATCAGATTTGCATAGTGTGAGGTATGATTCAGAAATCTTTGTTTGTTCACATAGCTTGTCCCATAAGGATTTGTTGTCATATCTTTTGGAGAGCCATTCGAAGGCTCAAGTCATAGACATGGATGGAGTGTTGGAGCACACACTTAGCGGGTCAACCACTAGTGCCTTGTCTTCACATGATGAGGGATTCATAAGTGGTTCAACTTTTGATGATTCCTTGGACATACTTGGACAAGATGAGGAGTTGGGTAGTGATATGATGTAACCCTATCATCTTTTTGATCCTTTGGTTCAGAATTATGTGATGCATACCATGGAGGCACTTGCATTTGATTGGCATACTTTGGAGATGTAGTTGGTTCATATGCCTAGGTATGGAGACATTGTTCTAATTTTTTATTTTGACGCACTAATAGGTGTATTGCAGCTAGGCTATGGCATTGGGCTTGGTCGTGAGCATGATGACATTGGTTTTCTAGCCTTACTTCATGAAGATCTATTCCCTACATGGTTTGAAGATGATTGTTCTACTTCACGGTGCATGGATTACCTATTGAGTTCTTGGGGACATCAGTTGTTCTGGAGTTGGGAGAAGAGTTAGATGATCTTCTCACCATTAGAGGATGGCATAGGGATGATACTCTATCACCCTATGCCTTGGAGACACTATTTGCATCCAGATAGGGTTGGTTTTCAGTCAGGAGGTTGTTGTTCTAATCTACATCAGCAGCCTAGGAGGAGATGATATGTATTGTCTTGCACCTATGATGGGAGTTTTGCACATCCATGGGAGATCTACAGGACTCAGAGAGTGGTTTGATGTTGCTAGCACTTTGAGATGCTTCCATCTCTTCATGATTGTTGAATGCGATGATAGGATGATTTGGGATCCCAGTGGTGGCATGTTTGGTACATCACTTCATTAGGATTTTGATGAGTTGCTTCACAACTCATGGAGCATTGATGATTTTGATAGTGTGGAGAAATAGAGGCTTGGAGATAGGTGGGCATGTTCCAGATTTCATGCTCTTCATCACTTGTTGACAGGCATGTTTCTCTTCAAGGCTTCGGATTGGACTAACCATTTGTTCTTGATAGATGGAGCCTTGGGAATTTTTGAGGCTGTATGACTTGTGGTTGTGAGCATATTTTTAGATTTTGGAGGATGGGCTAGGTCGAGATCAAGTGTGTATGGCTTCGGCTACCAAAGCTAACTTTGCATTGCATTCTTCACATTCGTCTTGGGAGGTACAGCCACAAGTTGAGATTTTGTGTGGTCATGGGGCATTTGGACAGATGGAGATACATGTCATTTGACACTATCTCATAGGATGCAGGATATTTGGGAGGATGGAGGTATGTGCCATTTGACACTACCTCACTTGCTGCATACTTGCCATTGATTGAGGACAAGCAATTCTGAGAAGGGAAGACTATAATGTCCCCAATTTTGGAGTGGTCACAGAAGAAGGTTCGGGAGGCTTGGTGGTCTCATGTCACTTGTTTTACCCTTGAGGTTGATAGCCTATGGTATATTGCCTTGATGGATGGTTTCATTCATGCCGAAGATGGGATAAGTTATAATATCTTGATCATGTGTATGCGCCCATCCTTGTGGAGATCTGACTTGATGTATGATTGGCTGAGACAACCTATAAAGGAAAGAATAAATGATAAAATAATCTCTACCCTTGGTGGGATTAAAGAAGACTTGAAAGAAGATAAATCCACATCTTTAATTTGGATTTTTGGATGTAAAGGTATCTTGAGGCAGGTCAGCTCCCTAGAGAAAGGAAAAAATAGATTTTAAATAAGGAAAATCCCAGTCTAGGTCAGCCATAATGAGCTGGGCACCAAGAACACTTGGAGGTTGGCCTTGAAGAGAAAAAAAGGTGATAAAACAATTATATACCTGCCTAGGTCAGCCTGCACATAAGGAGGGTAAAAATGTGTATAAATAAAAGGTTATTTTGGTGGCATTTGGGCATCATTCAAGCATTCATTTATTCAACAATTTAGAGTTTATCTCTTGGCAAAGATCTTGGGACGAAAACCTCAAGCATCTTAGAGGAGTTGGATGAAAACCTAGCTCTTCTTGTGGAGGATTCTGTGACGGGAGTTCACTTGCACTTCATTGTTTTTGGAGCAAAATTGCATATCAGATTTGAAGATCATTTTGGAGGACTTTGCTATCATTATTTTGCATTATTTTTGGTATGTACAACCTTAGGGTTTAGGGCAGATTTGAGCTAGGCTTGTTTATCTTGTTCGCCAAAGCTTTTGGATGTAATTGAAGACTTGTTAAGTTCTAATTTTTATAGCAGTAGACTTTTGGGTTTATTTCAGTCATTTGTGGTTACAAATTGAAGTGATTAAATTGCATTTTTTATGGTGGAATTCAACTATGATGTTGGCAATATTGTTGGCAATGATATTATGATGATTTGTCATGTTTCATGGGAAGTTGTATGGAATTGTTTAAGTCTGATTTAAAGTGCAGAAGTTAGGGTTAGAACATAAAACTAAAGAGCAAAAAACTAGGGCAGAATTCCAAGTAAGTTTGATTTAAAGTGTAGAAGTTAGGGTTAGAGTAGAAAACTAAAGTGCAGAAATTAGGGCAGAATTTAGAAAATTCATTTGAAAATCCCATGAACCTGAAATTGTTTGAAATATCCCCATTTGTGATATTACACATCTCCTAATGCTTTAGCTCTTGCTACTTAGTGACCTTTTTTCTTGTTTCTCTCTTTGGTTTTGCCACTTATACATGGACTTTTGGAGTGTGACTATTTCAACCAACCTTTTTATTTGTGTGGATATGTGTAATACAAATCTTTATACAAACTAATATAAGACACTTATGCATAAAAAAACTATTAAAAAATAAAATAATTCTTCAATTAAAACAAAATAAATAATGTTTAAAATAAAATATTTTTTGAATAAATATTAAATTAAATAGTATTTATGTCTTTTCTATCTATTTATCTATTTATGTATCCATGCATCTATTTGACAGTTTAGATAGAGATTAAAAATAATATTTTAAATCAAATAGTTCTTGATAAAAGTTATAGTAAATAATTTGTTTTCATTTAATTTTTTGAATTATTGTATTACTATTAAAAATAAAATAACTCTTCAATAAAAATAAAAACAAAATAAATAATCCCCCTCCTCCTCATCCTTTTTTAAAGGAAGGCTGCAATACAAATCACAAGCATCCTCTTCCTATATATCACACTCAGTTTAATCTAAAAGCACTTCTATCTCTAAAATAAATAATGTCTATATTTTTTCTTATCTATTTTTTTTATGGGAGCCAAAGCTGAACCTCTTATCTAACTTTTAATAATATGTATGTCTAAAACTAAACTCTTGTAAATTTCAACATATAGGGGAAAAGACCCAATAGGTGAGATATTTCCAATGGCTGAGAAATTATATGTGCATTTAAGGCCCAATATTTTTTATGTTTAGTACCACTATATGTGCATTTGAGGCCCAACATTTCTAAAGTTTAGTACTAGTATTGTGACTTTAAGGTTGTTAGTGTTACTATAAGTACTAATAATTGAATGAAATGTGCCCTTTAAATTTAAAAAGCAACCAATCATGTGATGCCACATCAGCCCACCAACAAAACATGACTTAATGCACACCTATTTCTCCACCCTTTTTTTGGGGAATTATTTGACACCTCAACAAAAAGTATGCTGATGTGGCATCATATTTGATGATGTGGCACTGAAACCTTAGTTATAAGTAGGGGCATTGCCAAGTAAGCTACTATAAAAGTTTTAGAGTGATTTGAAATTGCCACGTATAATTTGAAATTTATTTATTTTCCTTCACTAATATTACTTATGCTTATTACGCTGAGAGGCATTCTACATTCACAGCTTCAATTGCAATTATTATGCGGGAGTGCCACTGCTAGTGAATTTGACATATTGAATGCGGCGCCGCCCAAGGAAAGGGAAACATATGTGGTAGACGATGCAAATGTTTTGAATCATGTGACCAAGTCCGATATCAAATGCCTTCTCTCTGACTTGGAGACTTGCAAGGGCTATCACATCAACTGTGTCACTCTATGCAAACTCACTGTATGTGAATGTCAATGTTGATGTTGATGTTTATTTAGTGGCATTTAAGTTGACAGAAGAAGGGTGTTGCAGAGAAAAGAAGACGCATATGAGTTTGCAGACTCGATGTTGGAGAGATGGTATCTGAGCATGGAAGAAGGGAACAACAAGGGTGTTGTGATGCTTCTCACCAGTTAGAAAGAGGGAGCCGTAACAGGAGGCCTTGCCTTTCTTCAGGCTGTTGGAGACCAAATCCTTGAGGCTATTGTTTCACAAAATCTCCCTGGTATCTATCTCCTTTACGTAATCATTTGTAATGATTGAGGACTTAATCAGAAAGTAATGGAGCTAATCACACATTACCTTACTTGATGTTGCCAGACTGACAAAGACATTGTCATGCCCTTTAGCTGTAGTAGCAACTAGCTAACCATCAAATTGTACATACAACATCAATTTCACATTAAAAATCACAAGAAGAGGCAACATATCTCATCGTAATTTGTACCCAATAATCTCCCTTAATATGTCCTTACTTCTCCCTTTCCACAGGAAGAAAATAACATATAGTTCATCATACATCATAAGAGCCATGTGGACTGTCTATAAGACTAGAGATATCAAATTTACAATTCTACAAAACTTTTGATTGCTACAAAGTACAACTTATTAGCAAATTTTTAACATTTGAATTTGTTGCCTTTGTTAAAATAAGAAAAATTAGATTTGTCTTTGTTTGTTGGGAATGTTTCCCGAACATTTTTTCTGCATTTCCTTTTTTTATTTGGGAAAGTTTCCCATCTTAGTTTTTAGTTTACTTTTTAGTATGTTTTATGTATATATTTTAGTTTCCTTTCAATAAAGTTTGATGAAGACAATTTTGCAGCAAGCATATCAAATTTCTTCTCTGTCTCTCTTGTTTTAAGTTATATATATTTTTCTCTGGTTTATTTTCTGTGTACTGGCATTTGTTTTTAGTTTAATTTTTTTTCTAACATATGGTATCAGAGCTAGGTTTGAAATGACAACAAATGTTAACAGTACACAGCTGCAAATTCCTAAATTTAATGGGAAAAATTATGATTTTTGGAGTTTTCAGATGAAGATTTTGTTCAGGTCACAGGAGCTATGGGATCTTGTGCAGAATGGGTATTCAGAACCAGCAGATGCAGCAGCATTAGTAGCCCTCACACAAAATGACAGGGATTTACTACGGGATAATCAGAAAAAAGATCAGAAAGCATTATTGTTCATAGTTCAGGGTCTTGATGAAACTCTCCTTCCAAGAGTTACAGCCACTTCGAAGGCCAAAGAAGAATGGGATCTCCTTGCACAATCATTTCAAGGTACAGAAAAAGTAAGAATAGTTCGCCTTCATATGCTTAGAAAAGATTTTGAAATTTTACAAATGTTAGATTCAGAAAGTTTAGGAGATTTCTTTACTCATACAATGGGTATAGTTAATCAGATGAAATCAAATGGTGAGGTTGTGACTAATCAGAAAATTGTTGAAATTTTTTTAAGAAGTTTGCCTGAAAAATATGATCCTGTAGTTATAGCTATTGAAGAATCAAAAGATCTAACATCTTTATCTGTAGATGAGCTTATGGGTTCATTGTACACACATGAGCATAGAATAAATAAATCAACAAAGGAGCCACTTGAGAAAGCTTTAAAGAGCAAGGTATCCTTGAAAGAAAAAGAAACAACACCAGAATCATCTTCAGCACAAAGAGGAAGAGGTAGAAATTCAAGAGGAAGAGGAGGACGTTTTCAACAAAGAGGCAGAGGTCAAAGAGGCAATAGAAGTGATGAAGAAAATTGTGGTTACACTCAAGCAAGAGGTAGAGGCAGAGCAAATTTTCAGCAAAGAGGTAGAGGTTTTCAGAGGTATGATAAATCATCTATTCAATGTTATTACTGTCAAAAGTATGGACATTTTACAGCTGAATGTAGGAAAAAGATTACAAATGAAAGTAAACAAGAAGCCCAATATGCAAATGAAGGTGAAGGGCAGGAAGGATATGTCTTTCTAACATGTAGCACAAACGAGGAAGTAAATGATGACAAATGGTATGTTGACAGTGGGTGCAGTAATCATATGACAGGACACAAAGAGATATTTCAGAATTTGGATGAGTCCATCAAATCTAAAGTCAAGATGGGAAATAATACAATTGCACCGGTCATGGGGAAAGGGAGGATATTAATCACAACAAGACAAGGTGAGAAAAAATATATTGGTGATGTGTTTTATGTACCTGGCTTAAAGCATAACTTGTTAAGTGTAGGTCAACTTGTGCAAAAAGGCCACACTGTCAAATTTGAAAATGGTTTATGCATTATTGTTGATGGTAAAAACAAGCTGATAACCAAAATACCCATGACTGCTAATAAGATGTTTTCCCTTAGTATCAGAAACAATATGCATTTAAGTTTCAATGCTCTTGTAAAAGACACACAGTGGTTATGGCATCTTAGGTTTGGTCATTTGAATTTTGGTGGACTAAATCTTTTGCATAAAAAGAACATGGTAACAGGTTTACCATTTATCCAAAGACCAGATGAAGAATGTGAAGGTTGTATTGTTGGAAAGCACCATAGAGAACCCTTTCCAGTAAGGGATTCTTGGAGAGCTTCAGAGCCATTAGAGCTAGTTCACTCAAATCTATGTGGACCAATTGAGGTTGCTTCATTATCTGGTATGAGATATTTTTTGACATTTATTGATGACTATAGTAGGAAACTCTGGGTGTACCCTTTGAAAAATAAATCTGATACTTTCAAGAAATTTAGAGAATTTAAAGAACTAGTTGAGAAGCAAAGTGGTTATTTTCTCAAAATTTTAAGGACTGATAGGGGTGGAGAGTATATTTCACATGATTTTCATAATTATTGTATTGAAAAGGGCATAAAAAGGTAGCTAACAAAAAGGTATACACTTCAGCAAAATGGTGTAGCTGAGAGAAAAAATAGAACAATTTTAAATATGGTAAGGAGTATACTTTATGCTAAGAATTTACCTAAAGTTTTTTGGGCAGAAGCAGTTTATTGTCTAGGTTATATTTTGAATAGATGTCCTACGAACTCAATTTGGGGCATGACACCAAAAGAAGCATGGGGAGGATACAAACCCCAGGTAGATCATTTAAGAATTTTTGGTCGTATTGCTTATTCTCATTTTCCAGATGCACTTAGAAAGAAATTGGATGATAAGGCAGAAAAATGTATCTTTGCTGGATACAGTGAAGAATCCAAGGCATACAAATTGTACAATCCAGAGACAAAAAAAATTGGTGATAAGTAGAGATGCAAAGTTTCTTGAAGATCAGGAGTGGTGTTGGAAATTGGAAGAGAAATATCAACAAGTTAACATTGAAGATGAAGCTGCAAATCAAAAACAAAATTCAGTTGTTAACACAGGAGCCAAAACCAGTAGTTGTAGCATTCAACAATCTGCATTAAGAAGAAGCTCTTTTTTATCATAAGGCAGTCGTTCTCCACCAAGTCATAGACATGTTTCATCAAGTAGGTCTTCAATATCCACCTCAGCATCTCCAAAAAGGTGGCAGAAATCAAGGAGTTTGTCTGACATATATCAAGAAACAACAAAGGTAAATGAAGATATTTGGCATTTTGCATTTTTTGCTGATAGTGATCCTATTACATTTGAAGAAGCTATAAATGATGATAAATGGATTAAAGCTATGAATGAAGAAATTGCAGCCAAAGAAAAGAATCAAACTTGGGAAATTGCAGATCTCCCTGAGCATAAGAAGCCAATTGGAGTAAAGTGGGTGTATAAAACAAAGTACAATGAGCAAGATAAAGTGAATAAATACAAGGCCAGGTTGGTAGTGAAGGGCTACAAACAAAAATTAGGTATTGATTATAATGAAGTTTTTACACCTGTTGCTAGAATGGATACTATTCGCATGATTTTAGCTCTTTCAGCACAAAAGGGTTGGAAAGTCTTTCATATGGATATAAAATCAGCATTCTTAAATGGTGTATTGGAGGAAGAAATTTACATTGAGCAACCACCTGGTTTTGAGATTAAAGGTCAAAGAGGTAAGGTGCTCAAACTAAAGAAAGCTTTGTATGGTTTAAAACAAGCACCTAGAGTTGGTATGAAAGGATTGAATCATTTTTTTTTTTAAATGGTTTTGAAAAATACCCTTATGAGCCCACCTTATTCATAAAACAAAATCAGCAAGGAGATGTTATGATAGTTTGTATTTATGTTGATGATTTGCTTTATACTGGAAATAATGAAAACATGCTTAGAGAATTTTCAATGGCAATGAAGAGTGAATTTGAGATGACTGATCTTGGTTTGTTGCACTATTATCTTGGTCTTGAAGTAACACAAAATAGTGATGGGATTTTCATTTCACAAGAAAAATATGCAAATGATATTTTGAAAAGGTTCAAGATGGAAAATAGCAAACCAGCAATTACACCTATTGCCATGGGTGTGAAGTTGAGCAAAAATGATGAAAGCAAAAAGGTAGATTCTACTTTGTATAAAAGTTTGGTTGGAAGTTTAATGTACTTAACTGCAACAAGACCAGATATCATGTATGTAGTAAGATTGATAAGCCGATTCATGGAGGATCCACATGATACTCATCTACAAGCAGGTAAAAGAATACTAAGGTATGTGAAAGGGACTACAAATCATGGAATTTTTTATGAAAAGAAGGGTGTTTTGAGGTTAACTAGTTATACAGATAGTGATTGGGCTAGAAATCAAGATGATAGGAAAAGTACTTCTGGGTATGCTTTTAATCTTGGGTCAAGTGTAATTTCATGGTCTTCAAAGAAATAACCCATTGTTGCATTGTCCTCAGTAGAAGCAGGATATGTGGCAGCCACTTCAACAGGTTGTCAAACAGTTTGGTTACGAAGGATGCTTGAAGCATTGATGCAGCCCCAAATGGAAGAAACAATTATATTTTGTGATAATCAATCAGCTATTGCACTTTCTAAAAATCCAATCTTTCATGGAAGAAGCAAGCACATAGACATCAAATTTTATTTCATTAGAGAGCTGGTTAAAAATAATGAAATCAAACTTTATTATTGCAGGTCCAAAGATCAGGTTGCTGACATTTTGACAAAGCCTTTGAAAGAAGAAGATTTCAATGGACTGAAGAATCTTTTAGGGATGAGAAGCTGTCCCACAAATCAAATTTTAGGGAGGATGTTAAAATAAGAAAAATCAGATTTGTCTTTGTTTGTTGGGAATGTTTCCCAAACATTTTTTCTGCATTTCCTTTTTTTGTTTGGGAAAGTTTACCATCTTAGTTTTTAGTTTACGTTTTAGTATGTTTTATGTACATATTTCAATTTCCTTTCAATAAAGTTTGATGAAGACAATTTTGTAGCAAGCATATCAAATTTCTTCTCTGTCTCTCTTGTTTTAAGTTATATATATTTTTCTCTGGTTTATTTTCTGTGTACTGGAATTTGTTTTTAGTTTAATTTTTTTTCTAACAACCTCAATCCTTTGTAAAATATATGTGAGTGACTCTTCCAATGGACAATGACAGATTTCATTACAGATTTGAGAATATCACCTTGAACATAGTGACTTTCTTTTATGTTTGAAAGGGGCAGCTCTTTTGTATGATGGGTGATTAACATTTCTCTCTACTTTCTACCAAGAAACACAAAAGGAGTAGGGAAATAACAACAAAAGAAAGGTAGAAAAATAGAAACCCTAGGTCAACTAAATATGCAGAGGAACACATGGGTAACTCAAAAAAGAGGAAAATAAGTGGATTAGAATCTCCTCCTCCTTACTGGTGGAGATATGGATTTGTACAATAGGCCAGTTGATACAAACACCTGCCTTTCAAAACCAAGCATCACAAAGTATGATAGAGAGAGAAAATATGACATAGTAGAATATGTTTTATTGGGAATGGTTGAATTCCATTCAACAAGCTGAAATCAGATTCTGTAAAAAGGAAAATTGAACATCCATTCATGAGCAACACTAGATTTCATCAGGCTAGAAATTACATTTTATAGACGTTAATGAGAAAATTACAAAGAAAGTTGCATAATCAAAGAGGAGAAGAGTCTCTACTAGTATATGGACACAAACTTCCAATCCCTAGTAGCTTTTGGAGATGCTTCTAACTTTTGTAAAACTAATGAAATGACTAATCTATGACTTTTAGTCAATACTCTCTAAAACTTATTTTTAAAACCTAGAACATCCTAGCCCTTATTATTTTTCACTTCTGCTTTACATTGTATGGTGACAATATTGTAGGACTTTTTTCTACCTTTTTCTCTAGTCACAACTTCAATCACAAATTACAATTTTACATGTATTTGACTCATAAATAAAATATGTTTACACACTTTTATAACTTATTAATTCTAAAAAGAATTAAATAAGTCTAATTTTGTCCAAAGACAAATGTAACTTAAAGCGGACCCTTTTAGTAACACCATTTACATGATAAGACTTCAGATCGAATTATATTGACCAATAACTGATATCAACCATCTTTCTTCTTTCCTGAAGATATCCTTATAATCAAAATTGTGTCTTGGCCCTTCTAGTATTATTTACATATAAAGATTTCTCCAAGAGACAAATACCTTTAATGACATGAGTACATTACACCAAACCATCTGCTTTGTCATCTACAAGAATAGTAAGTACCTTTTTTGCCAACCTAATTTCTTCATTGATAGCACTATCAATACCATTATCAAGTTTTTCCTAAACTACCGTCTAAGCTTGCAACATTGATAGGTTTGAATGCCTATTATAGGCTCATCCTTGTTCTAGAATAACTTCCATTTGAAATCTACACAGTTAGTCTTGTGTATAAGGAAAATTGACTATGATAAACTAAACAAATCAAAAAACCCAATAACATAAAGAGAACCGATCTAAATAAAAGCCATTAATAATAAATCAATGAAATATGAAAGATTTTACCAAGATTTGTATTGTTCCCTTTGGATGAATGTGGATTGCTCAATAGTATTGCAAAACCATGGTTGCAACAAGCAAGTAGTGTGCTCAAAGATCAATGTCAAAAGATCGTGAAGTTGCTCAATCAATGCGATGTATGCTCAAAGCGCTATTAAGTATGCCTGAGAATAAGTGATCAAAGAGGCTTAATGAAGGAGATGAGGGGGGTTTATATAGGTTTCAACAGAGATTGATCAACGGTTCAGATAGTTCAGAAGAATCAACAGAGGAGAACAGTTGAGGAACGTGCAACGAATAAAAAAAGACATGTGTCACACAAAACCTATTTTATTTGAGTTAATCACTTTCTTTTCTAAAGATAAGACATGCTTTTCATAAATTAGAAAGTTTTTTTCTAATTTAAGAGAAATTGATAAAAACAAGGTTGAGTGAATAGATAACTCAACTTAAGATTTGCTTTTGCATGATTTGAGAGAAATTAAATAATAAATTATTTAATTTTGTGTGCATGGAGAAGAAGACTTATTTTTAGAAGATTAGAATTTGAAGATAATAAAGCAAATTAAATAAATAAATTTATTTAATTGTTGTGCATGATTTGGAAGAATAAATAAAATATTTGATTTATTTTATTTTTGGAGATTGAGAGAATTTAAATAAATTTGATTTGATTTATTCAAATTTGGAAAAATGAATTTGATTTAAATAAATAATTAAGAATTATTTAATTGTTTGGATAAGAGAGAAATTGTGATGAATTAATTAAATAATGGGATTTATTTAATTAATGGAGACTTGAGATTTGGAAAGAAGATAATTATCTAATTAAATAATTAAAATTATTTAATTGTCGAAGAATAATAGAGGAATTTGATTTAATTAATTAAATAATGAGAATTTATTTAATTAATGTCGAATTCAGGAGATAAGAATTTGATGAAATTAATTAAATAAATTAGATTATTCAATTAATGTTGAAATGCAGGTGATTAGGAAGAAATGACGAAATGCAAGTCGTGTGATGACATGGTCACTTTAGGGTGTCTACAAGTCTCACCAGAGATCAATATGTCCACCACAAATCTTCCTATCGCTAGTAGATATAAGCATTATTTTGAGGCATAGAATTCCAATTTCTAAAAAACACTTCTAAATAAGTCACGGGCAACACAATCTTTGCTTCATTTTTTTTATGCATTCACCCTATGTAAAATGTTATATTTCACTTCTAAATAAGTCACGGGCAACACAATCTTTGCTTCATTTTTTTATGCATTCACCCTATGTAACATGTTATATTTCCTTTTCATTGGCATTTTACAAATAGTTTATGTGTTTGGTAGATGCTTCCATAGCCGCATGAACCATTTGAAGTTATTTTGACAAATAGTTGGCGTACTTTGGACCGTGACCCATCACATCCTTTTGATAGTTTTACAAACAACTCTACATGCTTTCATCTAGCGTTCTATCTCCTTTAGCATTTAGAAGCCTTATTCGATGGCTACAACACTCTTTGTACATTCTCTTTGACTTTAGCATTTAGAAGCCTTATTCGATGGCTACAACACTCTTTGTACATTCTCTTTGAATTGTTGTCTTTGGTTGGTGTCTTCAATAAATCCTTTCATCTAGAAGGGTTGAAATATGGCCACTCGACTATGCTCCATTAGAGATGAGACATTAAACATTATATCCTCCCTTTTTGTAGAATAGAAACACACAATGAAACTCATAGCAACATATATTCTTCCTTATAAAATTCCAACTTGGAGTGATATTTGGTATGCATCTACAAATATTGGACAATGATGATCCAGGTTTGCATCACATGGTATTACCTCATCCCATTCATAGGAATAACATCTCCTAGCTCGTGAATTTGCAAATCTTGCCTAAAAGTCAATTTTTTACCTACAAAAGGTGATAGAAACATTTGCATATAAAAATTCAAATTCAAATTTGAATTTTAAATCAAAATTAACAAATTCCAATTTCAATTCACTTAAACGTTAAATTGGTTAAATATTAAATTGATTAAAAATCCAAAATTAAATTTCAATTTCAAATAAAGTTTAAATATTAAAATATATATGTTTTAGTATTTACTCACAAATATTTTGCAAACACAAAACAATTAAAGTATTTCAATTGTTTAAATTTGAAATGTCCAGAATAATTTAATATTTCCAAAATTTAAACAAGAATGATTAAAATATTTTAATTATTTAAATTTGAAATGCCAATTTTGAATTGTTTGCTTGAATTAAATTTACGCCTAAAATGCAACAAGTCAAACTTGTGACACCACACATTTGTGACATGTGACACATTATGACAAGGTGATGCCATGCAATGTGACTAAGGCAGCAAAATTGTGACAAAGACCAATTTGCCAATGATAAAATGTGATAAGCAAAATTGTAATTCCCAAGCTTACGCTCAAGACATTAATGGACAAAAAATGTATGAACAATTTTTTTTGTGATGTAAAAGCAACATTAAGAAAGCCACACAACACTCCTAGGTGCCCAAAGTGCCATAACATGTAATCACACACGTGGAACAAACACCAATGCACGATGCAAAGTGACACAAGTGGAAGTCTTAAAAACACCATGGGACAAAACACCATGGTTGGCATAGAAGATGAGACAAGGAGAAGAGTTGGGATTACCAAGGTCACTAAAAACCTCACAACATCCCTATTAGACAACCCCTCAAATATATCAAAGATACGGGAAGCACAAAGACAAAACTACCAAAGGTTCAAGCTTCAGGGAAGAACTTACACTAGGTTGGGTTTTCCATTTGGCCTTGCAACTCACCCTTCCAATCCAAAATTGTATTTTAGGTTTCTTTCTTGAGTTGCAACTAGGCCTAACACTACCTCAGACTTTGGCATCAAGCTACAACTTGTAACCTGCAACACCCACTTGAGTTTCAAATTTTGGGATGTAGTTGCATTCTGCACCTTCTTAGGTTTCAAGAAATAATTACAGTTTGCACAACTACAAAGTACGAAGAGACTTTGATTCCTAGGCTTGGGTTAACTTCAACTTCGTGCTCCATTTGTAACATGTATTTCAAACTTCAAGTCTGAAAAGCAACTCACAATATGCAAAGGACCGACAAAAGTCCAAAATAGGTCACCTTCAGTGGTTCAGGCTGTATGGTCTCGCTTGTATTTGCAACTCATAAAATGTTAGGTGAACTTTAAACCCTAAATCCCTTGACAACTCAGATTTTACAGACTGATTTCAACTTACACCTTTCAATGTGCAACGAGACCCCAAACTCTGGACTTCTAGCACTCTCAGGTTTTAGAGATCATTTGCAACTTGCAACTTTAGACTAGTAAACCCATTTTCCATTCAATTTTAGACTATTTTTCTAACTTGCAAAATAGAGAGTAGGAAAAAAACTTAAGGCATAAAAACATCTATTTTTTACAGTCAATGAGGTGTAACTTCCTTGCTTTTGTGTTATTTGAAAATGGTCAGGACCAAACAATTAAGGGATCATGCACTCCAACTTGGCCACACAAGGACCACCTAAAAGGCATGGTTCCCAAGGAACACAGAGAATAGCAACACTTGCCCCCAAAACACAAGGAGAACTATTTTGTAGAATATGATAAAAGCACTACAAAACACTATGCATGTTTGACACCAACATCAACGCATGCCAAAAACAAGGATACAAACATCACCACCTATATGGGTTGAATGCAATCCAACATTAAGGCATCCATAAACATAAATACAACATTAATTAATTTAGGCCAAACATGCCAATTTATTATGATTTCAACATTCCAAACATGCTAATACCCTCAGAAAATGAGGTGTACAAAAATATAAAATGATATCAATAATTTATTATGTAATTAAAGGGTTTCATCCCAAACATGGATGGATCATAATCCACACATGAAATTACATCAAAGAATAACCATAATCTTATTATAATAGTCTCAAGGACCCCATTTACAATGATTACAATAAACAACAAATAAGAGATACAATTGCAATATACTAAGAGAATCCCACACGCTCTCCAATGAGCATCTTGCAAGTTCACCTATTCCCAATGGTAGTTTAGTGGCACCCAACCATGTGTTACCCTCAGGCCCACCCCACTATCCTAGGAGATGGTTTAATTGAGTACAAGCACACTCATATAAATAAGGAGTACATGGCAACACTCACACCAATCAATTACATACAACATCACATGTGGAAACTCATGCCAATCACATATATAAATTACACCACATCTACATGCATGCACAAAGATACAATCAATCTCATAAGCATGTGTATATGATTACAACTCACGTCAAATACAAAACTTAATGAAAAGTAAGGATGACGATCCTAGCAATAAGACAAGGAGTGTTATCACAGTACCATGGCAACTTTGTGGGTAACTGTAACATTCACCAACTCCTAGAGTTGTGACATGCCCTTCACAACTAGCTCAAACCTTTGTGAGCATTGAAATCCTAGCGTGGAAAATCTTGATTAAATATTTATTTTCTAAAGAAATTTTTGAGTAATAAATAAGTTGCGGAGCATAATATCCAGTCAGATCTCCAAATTTTGGTATATAATAATTAGGTTTCTAATATATAATAAATTGGTGTACATATGAGTTGATTTTTTGAACAAGAGTTAAATAATATATGTACAATAAACAACTAGTGGTTATATGCCTAGCATTTGATGTTGTATGAAGATGACAATATAATATCAACAAATTTACTTTTTCCTATTTAAAATGATTTGTGTTTATTTTCTCTCTATATTTGAATATACATCTCTATTATAGCATTAAATCTTGAAGTGATGGATCTGTGAATCAATGCCAATGAAAGGAGTCCAAAGCAAGCTCTAGTCTAGCACAACTATGGAGGAGAGAGAGCACCTTCTTACACTAGATCCCACTACTTCACCATGCAAGCGTCCCCTAATGCACTAGGTGTTGTGGATCATTAAAGATCACAAGAGATTAGTGAATTAAGATATTGCTCTTGGAACATGGATCAAGAAGAATGATTCAATAAGAAGTAGTTGATTCCCAAACGGGATATTTAACAAGATCAATACTTAGCATCTTGACACTTTTTATAGTAAAAATATGAATTTAGCTATGTTAGGTAAAAATGGTCATGGGTCCCCATTAATGTGGTAAGAGCTAAGATTGATAGAAGAAAAACAAAGAAAGGAAAGGGTTCTAGTATGGATGAGATGTGGACTACTATTAGAATCTAAAAAGATGAATAACCCAGAAATATAGTGTAATGAATAGATAATAAACTGTGAATGCAAATGATACAAGATCAAAGTAGCAACACAGAGTTAGTCTCCAAGATAAATACAAATGCTCATGAAGAAAAATAGCATTAGGAGAATGCAAAAGCAAAAATCTACATAATACAATGTACCCAAGACTAGCTAGGAGGTGAGTATATATAGAATATGAGAGAGGGGAGAGGTCAAAAATACAACCAATGGGAAGAGTCCACCACAATAGCCTAAAATAGGCACTTGTGTAACTCCCATGGAAGATGTTGACACCTTGCACCCACTCACATTAATACTCACTTATTTAATCCTAAGCAAGCTTAATTAGAAGTGTAGGAAAAACCTAGGAATAGGAAAATAAATAACCAACTAGGAAAATAAAAACCTACACTAACACCCCCCTTAAGTGTAGCTTAGGTGGGTGAAAAGATGGGTCCCAGAAAAAGAAGACTGATGAGGTACCTATGTACATGAAAATCCCCCTCAAAAAGATGAAGCCCCCTAGAAAAGAGAGAATAGACCCCTCTAAATAGAGAGAGAAAAGGACCCCTAGAGTAGAGAGATTCAAGACTATGAGTGAAAGGACTAAGAAGTCCCCCAAAAAATGAAGCGTCTCGCACCCCCAACAAAGCTCGGAGATGAAGATACTTACTTTTTGTGAATGTTTTGGTAAAGATATCAACAACCTGCTTGGAAGTCAGAAAGTAGCGAAGCTCAATGACACATCCATGAATGAGCTCCTGGATGTAGTGCATGTGGACCTCAATGTGTTTGGTTTGCTAATAATGGACCAGATTCCTAGAGATCTAAATGGCAATCTGGTTGTCACAAAATATGACTGATGGTCATCTGATCTGGATACCAAAGTCAATGAGAATCTTTTGAATCCAAATACCCTCAGTGGTGGCATTTACAGCCCCCCTATACTCAGCCTTAATGGAAGATAGAGCAATAGCAGACTACTTCTTGCTTGAATAACAAATAGGACTTGAACCAAGAGAGAAGTTGTAACCTATAGTAGACTTGTAATCCTGAGAATCACCTACCCAATCTGAATATGTGTAGCCCACCAAGTCAAGATCAATGCATGTTGCATAGTGAATTCCAAAACTGTGAGTACCCTAAATGTAATGAAGTATCTGCTTGGCTTCTTTCTAGTGCAGCTCATGGGGCTCCTACATGAATCAAGATACCATGCATGCCTACAGCATATTAAATGTCAAGTCTTGTACGAGTCAAATAAATGAGACTCCCAACAAGTTATCAGTATAAAGTGCCATCAACCAAAGGTGAAAAACACTAAGTCTAAACTTTGGCTCCAAAAAGAAAGGGAGTCAGAGAAAGCTTATAGTCAGCCATATGAAACCTCAAGAGAAAATCTACAGCATACTTAGATTGTGTGATAATGATCTCGTAAGTAGATTGAAAGATCTCAATCTCGATAAAGTAATGCAACAAAACCAAGTCAATCATCAAAAACCTGTCATGAAGGGCAGTTTTGACTAACCCAATGTCGAGTGAAGAACTCCCTGTGATCAACATATAGAACCAGAAATAAGAGTAAATCATCGTGCTACAAAATGTAGACATTGGGATCAGAATGGCACCAAGTGAACCCAACTGTCAAAAGGAAAGAGTCCATCTTGGCATGCCAAGCCCAAGGGGCTTTTTTGAGGCCATAGAGAGACTTTCGAAGATGACACACACGTAAAGAATCTTGAATGAAACCCTATGGCTGCTCCATGTAGATCTCCTCCTAAAGGTCACCGTGAAGAAAGACACTCTTCACATCCATCTAGTGAAATTCCCAATGATGAGTTGTAGTAATGGCAAGGACAAGCCGAATGGAGTTCATTCTGGCAACCAACGCAAAAGTCTCAGAGTAGTCAATCCTAGGAACTCAAGAGAATCCTTTGGTGACCAAGCCTTATCCTTATCAACCAACCTATCTATAACAAATTTTGTCTAATAGATCCACTTACATCGAACAAGTTTTCTTCCCTTAGGAAGAGGGAGAAGATCCCAAGTGTGGTTCCTCATCAAGGAACTATACTCCTCTTGCATAGTTTTATCCCACTCAAGAATACCATAAACCTCTCAAAAGAACTGTGAATCAAAGGCAATAGCAAGGAAGACATGTGGAGGATCCTAGAATTGTTAATGAGTCTACCTGGTGTCTGATGGATCCCCAACCCAATCACCTACAAACTGTAATGTCTGTCGAGCCTATTTTTGACTGGAAGTTAGAGAATTTGGCTCAAAGAATCATCACCCTCTGAATGATGACTAGGAGAGGAAGGGGGTGATTCCTTAGAATCTCTCTTAGTATCAAAAGTGGAGGTAGAAGACTCCTTAGCATCAAAAACTTGTGTAGGTGTGTCTGACTCATCAGAAGATTTGTCATATAGCCCAAGTGACTCCAATGTCAAAGTAGAAGGAGATGAAAAGTGACAGGATTGGAGCTCGAAGAGCCCTCCTCAAATTGAACACTCCTCTCAATGAACAACTTATGTGTAGTAGGGTGGAGCAACTGATAACCCTTTACACCATCAATATACTTGACAAATATGCAAGACCTGCTCTACAAATCCAAGGCCTTGTGTTTCTCTACAAGAATGGCACCAAGTGAACCCAACTATCAGAAGGAAAGAGTCCATCTTGGCATACCAAGCCTGAGGAGCTTTTTTGAGGCCATAGAGAGACTTCCAAAGATGACACACAAGTGAAGAATCTTGAATTAAACCCTATGGCTGTTCCATGTAGATCTCCTCCTGAAGGTCACTGTGAAGAAAGGCACTCTTCACATCCATCTAGTGAAATTCCCAACGATGAGCTGTAGTAATGGCAAGGACAATTCGAATGGAGTTCATTCTAGCAACCAATGCAAAAATCACAGAGTAGTCAATCCCAGGAATCTGGGAGAATCCTTTGGTGACCAAGCAAGCCTTATCCTTATCAACAAACCTATCTATAATAAATTTTGTCTAATAGATCCACTTACATCAAACAAGTTTTCTTCCCTTAGGAAGAGGGACAAGATCCCAAGTGTGGTTCCTCATCAAGGAACTATACTCTTGCATAGTTGTATCCCACTTAGAAATACCATAAGCCTCTCAAAAGGACTGTGGATCAGAGGTAGTAGCAAGGAAGACATGTGGAGCATCCTAGAATTGTGAATGAGTCTACCTAGTGTCTGATGGATCCCCAACCCAATCACCTACAAACTGTAATGTCTGTCAAAACCTAAAGTGGACTGGAAGTTAGAGAATCTAGAGGAGAATCATCACCCTTTGAATGACGACTAGGCGAGGAAGGAGGTGATTCCTTATAATCTCTCTTAGTATCAAAAGTGGAGGTAGAAGACTCCTTAGCATCAAAAATTTGTGTAGGTGTATCTGACTCATCAGAAGATCTATCATATTGTCCAAGTGACTCTAATGTCAAAGTAGAAGGAGATGAAGAAGTGACAGGCTTGGAGCTCGAAGAGCCCTCCTCAAATTGAACACTCCTCTCAATGAACAACTCATGTGTAGTAGGGTGGAGCAATCAATAACCCTTTACACATCAATATACTTGACAAATATGTAAGGCCTGCTCTACAGATCCAAGGCCTTATGTTTCTCTGCAAGAATGTGGGCCCATGCATGAGAACCAAAAACTTGAAAATGCTTAATTGATGGTTTCTGACTACTCCAAGCTTTAAAAGGGGTGACTCCCTTCAAGGCTAAGTGAGGAACATGGTTCTGGATATAACAAGCATAGTTAATGGCCTCTATCCAATACTGTAGTGCAAGAGATCTAGAGTGAATCCTGTAGTTTTCCATTTCCTTCAGTGACCTATTCTTACGTTCTACAACATCATTCTATTGGGGAGTATATGGAACTGAATGTTGCAAATCAATCCCATTTGAAGTACAAAACTACTCAAAAATGATGATTGACATATTCACCACTAAATCAGTGTGCAAAACTTTGATGGCTTTCCTAAATTGCTTCTCTACAAAAGTTTTGAAGTCCTAAAAATGATCAAATACTTCAAACTTTGGTTTGAGAAATTAAACCAAAGTATAGTGAGAAAAGTCATCAATGAATGTTATGACATATTTTTCTTTGTTGAAGGATGTGTGCTAAAAAGGACCGACCAAATCATTATGAACCAACTTCAATATTTGTGAAGCTCTCCATGTCTTTCCTTTGTCAAAATTTTCCTTAGGATGCTTACCAAGAATGCAGGCTTGACAAACACCACTCGAAAACTGAACTAAAGGCAACCCTGTGACCATGCTCTGTTGGTTGAGCTATTGCAAGTAGTAGAGGTTAAGATGGCCAAATAACTCATGTCATAATCTACTCACATAATCAAAACAAGTGCGCAAAATAGATGAAGGAGGATCAAGAACAAAATGAGAAAATAGATATAGTCGAGACTGATGATTTGCTCTCCCAACTGCAACTATAGAATTACTATGCAATTCATGAATCATCACTGAATCAGTAGTGAACTCAACCTGCTTGCCTAATCCAATGTGAGTGATTTGATAAATCGATAGGAGATTAGTTGATAATGAGGGGACACAAAGAACATCATGAAATGTGCCTTCCCCCACATCAACAGACCCTCTCCCATACACCTCGATAGGAGTGTCATCACCCATCAAAATAGAAGGCATAGTAAATGGCTCCAAAGATGCAAGTTCATCCTTAGATGAATCCATATGGTGTGAAGCACCCAAATCAAGAACCCAGTTGGAAGGTTGTGAAGCAACTGCTACAAGGGCTTTACCCTTCCCTTTCCCCTTGTTGTTTTCTTTCACCTTGTTAGACGCCTCATTTGAAGTTTGTTTTACTGATTCAAGAACACTGATATTATTCTTTTCAAGCATGTGCGTCAAGTGATCAATTTGTTTCTTCAAACATTTATGTTCACCGTGATCAAGTCTTTTACAATAGGCAAATTTGACCTTTTATTTCTTAGACTTGTCACCATTTGAAGATGAAGTCTCATTAGTTGATTTTGGGGCAGCTTGTTTTTTATCCTTCTTCTCCTTGCTATTCTTTTGTTTCTTATCTTTATTGTTACTACTTTGTCCTTTCTGTTCTTTTGTGCCTTGGTTGGCAACTAGGGCATGTGACTTAGAGGATTTTAGAGTTCCCATCTAGATTATCTTATCTTTCTCTTGTGTAAGACAGACAAAAAAATCATTGAAAGATGGCACGGTGTACTAAGCCCCAAGTGCACCCTTAGTAGCATATAAGGTAGAAACAAACACTGAATATTCAGAACTTAGAGAGAATACTAAGAATCAATTGCTCATCTTTATTTTCAATTCCGCATTATTTCAACTGCAATTTTATTGATTTCAATTTTGTGATGAAATCCTGGATTGTGTTAAACTTGCTTGGACTTAGACTTATGAGTTTACTTTCCAACATATGACCCCTCATAGAATCTTGTGTGCCAAATAGTGTTTCTAGCTTTGTCCAGATTTCATTTTGGTGAATTCAAAGATTCAATATGAAATAGCAAATCAGGAGAAATAGACAAACACAAAGTTCTATAGACTTCATCACATCTATTAAACCATTTAGACTTTTATGCAATTAGAGTGGGTTCAGTTTTTAGCCCCATTGTTATCCTATGCAAACCAACTTTCCTTAAGTAAATTGCCATATGTGATTTCCACTCAAAATAGTTGTAAGGAGTTAAGATGGGAACTGTTGTTTGATCCATGATGCAAAGAATGCAGAAATGAAGTGCTAAAAATAAGAGAACACAAGAACACCAATACACCTCCCTTTTTCACTAGAATTAGAAATTGTGCCCTCCAAAAGTTACAATGTTGGAAATTTCTAATTTATTGTGATTACAAGGCTTTTCTCAAGTTACAACATCTTTAGGGCCCACAAATGGACAAAAATAAATTTTTGATACAAAATGATTCTAAAACAAAATCTAGAAAAAAGACGTGTCGCTGAGTAGTGCTCTTCAACACCATTCCAACGCCTATTTGTTTGTGAAAAACAGAGTTCTAGGGCACAATATATGGTTTTCCAAAGAGAAGCCAACTACCAGATTCAACCTACAATTTTTAGTAACAAATAGAAAAAACTGATCAAAACCTCCATCACGAGAAAGTACGTCTCACCAGCTTTCCGTAGACTAGTTGTTTGCCAAAAAATGCCTTCGTCGATAAAAGTTATGCAAAAAGCAAAAAAAGCCCCCTTTTAGGCTTGTAGAAGAGGCCTTGGTGGCCTTCTAGTAGTCTGTGGGCAGACCTACCTGGAGGAGGTGGCCACAAGGGCGACATTGCCAATGGAGGTGGTGGATTTGGCAGATCAAGTGAGTTGAGCCGCTAAGGGCGATGGAGTTGTTTGGAGGAGGGGTGGCAGTTTAAATACAACCACTAGTGGCTATAGAATAGACTGCTAGGGGTCTAAGCCCACTAGCAGGTAAAGGAGCCCACAAGGCTTAAATCCCATGGAGCCTCCTTTAAGGGAGTGGGCCCCTTTATAGGGGTTGAACCCCTTAGATGCTTCCATATCTCTCAAAGTGCTTAAGGAGTGCTAAGCGCTAGCACTATTTTTTTTTTTTTTTGAAAGTATAGCACCTAGATCTATGTGTTAGGGGGTCATAGGACCCTCATGGAAAAAAGTAATTGCCTCAAAAACTCTTGACAACAAAAGTAGGCAAATTTTGAGGGGTTTTTGGGCCTTCTAGACTCAATGATGAGGTCCTTTTGGCCTAAAAATGCCCCGTATGAAAGCTAACCTCCAAGTATGTGCTTTAAACCTCTGTTTACAAACTAGTTTTCTAAGCTTTGATCTTGGTGAAACAAAAGCCAGATCTAACTTTTTTGAGCCTTCTAGACTCTATGGAATAGCTAAAAAAAGCCACCAAGATTATCAAAATGTTGCAAACACCTAGATTTCAGCAAATACATATACAAACCCCATAGGTTAAAATATTTATGTCAAACTTTTCTGATTCTTCAAATCATCTAAAGATGCAAAAGAAGAGCATAATGGGTTTTCAAGAAACCTACAAGTAAATCTTATTATCCCCCACAAATCTCTCAAATAAGGAACTAAAACCTATTCTACACTAGAATTGCTTTGATACCATGTTAGAATCTAAAAAGATGAATAACCTAGAAATATAGTGCAATGGATAGATAATAAACTCTATATACAAATGATACAAGATCAAAGTAACAACACAGAGTTAGTCTCCGAGAAATAAATGCAAATGCTCATGAAGCAAAATAGCATTAGGAGAATGGAAAAGTAAAAAGATACATAATACAATGTACCCAAGACTAGCTAGGAGGTGAGTATATATAGAATATAAGAGGGGAGAGGTGGCAAATACAACCAATTGGAAGAGTCCACCACAATAGCCTAAAATAGGCAAGTGTAACTTCCATGGATGATGTCGACATCTTGCACTCACTCACACTAATACTCACTTATTTAATCCTAAGCAAGCTTAATTAGAAGTGTAGGAAAAACCTAGGAATAGGAAAATAAATAACCAACTAGGAAAATAAAAACCTACACTAACAACTACTCCCCCTAAGGAAGTGATAAATTTGAATTTTGATGGGGCCTATTGTTGAACCACCCTGAATATTGAGAAGGGTGGTGAATTAGTATTATTTGAAACCACTTAAGCATTTAAACATTCATTCCACATAGCATATTTAATTTGTAGTACAAGAAAGGAAAGCATGAAATCAACCGTCACAATACATAACTCATGAACACCATATTTTTACGTGGAAAACCCAAAAAGGGAAAAACCACGGTGAGGATCAGCTCACATATATATATGAATAATAATACTGATTACAATTAGGCTCACTGCCAAAAGGACTGACTATCCATAAAATAGAATGCTCAGTGCAGGTGGCTCACTACCAAAGGACTCACTATTTTTAATAGAAAGAGATAGAAGAAAGGGTGGCTCATTGCCAAATATGAACTGCTAGTAATGCATCTGACTCATGTTGGAGATGCAGTTCCACTGAAGCTCCAAATAATGACTTAAGACACTTCATCTTCACCACAAACTTATCTTAACCTGCTCTGCATCAGATTTCATTCACACCCACACACTACTCTTTCGCACACCACACACTTCCACACAAGAATTCAATCTTTTTTATATACCGCAATCAATCAAAACATTAAAAAGGTCCACAGAACAGATATATTGTGTGATATCTTGACCTGTCAGCCCAAAACTCAACTCTATACAGTTTGCAGAGAGAACCAAAGCCTGTAGCACATTTAAATAGGTCGGCATAACCTATTTTTACTCCCATGACTTTGTTCCATTCATGAATCAACTCCGCACAACCTCAACACCTTTAGATCAACTCAAGTGGTGAAGTAGCAATAACATGAACTATCTATTAGTTCACAACACAACGTGTGGACCACAAAAATGCCTACCACTTGGATACAACAAACTTCTGACATCCATAAACTTATCATCAAATCTGTATAGCAAAACATTCATCTGTAGTGGAATGCGGAGCATTCCAATATGCCACTGGTATTGTCATTATACTATCGTTATAGAGTCTAATACTCTGAACTAATTCTACCTTTCACTCCAGAGGGCTTCAAGACCTGAAACTTTGAATTTAGACTCCATTAATATGCACCAACAATACCTTACAACTGCATAGCAAGATTCTTCATAGCAAAGGAATGCGGACCAAGAAGTTGGTTCCCTAAACATTGAAGACAATACATCGGGACTTAGACACATTTTCAAAGTGATTGGTGCATTGGTCTTCTTCGAACCAACATGACTACATCTTTAGTCTTTGTTATTCGCCTCCACATCACACTTAGCAATTTCTTCGGATCAACACTTAGATGTATTCTCTTCCACATCATTCTCCAGACCAACACAACTATGTCTCTACACTTTGTTGTCATTCTTCAGACCAACACAACTATGTCTCTACACTTTGTTTCCATCAATGACAACACTACTCACTATCATGCTCATCAGCCTCTTCATCATCATGCATATGTTGCCAACACCTATAGGGGAAACCCAAGGATTGCAAGTGTTGTTTTTATTTTGTGTAATGATAAGGGAGAATTCAAGTATGGAGGTTGTCTCATTTGAAGTGTGCAATCAAAAAATGAGGCTACAAGTGAAGTGCTTGTGACAGGTTTGGCTGTGGTGGATTCTGATGGTGTAAAAAATTTAATAATGGAATGGGACTCTCTTCTTCTAATCAATGTTATCTGTAAAGATTCATGTCCCAATTGGAATCTCAAACACTACTTGATTCCAAATTTCCTAATATTAGTTTTAATCATTATAGAAGGAAAATAAATGGAGTGGCAAATTTCCTAGTCAATTACAAGATTGATCAAAATCCTTTGACAACTCTCTTTAGCCACCTTTCTTCTTCCTAGGAAGGAAATGAGAAACATCTTAGTTTTAAACCTCCCAATCTTTCTAAATCCTTCTTTTATAGTCCTATGAGACTCATGGGATCAAACATTTATCTCTCATTCATTGTTGTGCATGGGTAATTATGGTTTATGGTCACTCAAGGGAGGCTTATGTGATATAAATCTTTCATTTGGTTATCATGGTTGTTAAGGGAATTTCTCTCCAACCATTGTACATTTCATTTATTTCTTCACTGCAAGAATGTGTGCAACATGTTTTACATTTAATGGTGGCTTGTGCAAGCAATTATATGAAGGCATGTTGGACTTGGCTTTGGGTTCAATGTGGAGTTGGTTCCTATTTGGATGGATTTGTGGTTGTTGCTACATGGGAGATCTCTATGCTCTTGGTTGGAGAGGATGGCAACACGCTAACATAGTGTGGTATTTGACCAACACTTGGAAGTCAATTTTAACTACAATTCATTAGTAGTGTTGGGGTTTTATTAAAGTTGTGCTTGGGGATGCAGGGTTGGTTACATAGGGCCCCCTAAGATCGAAGGCTATGGTTCAAAAAGGTTTTATGGAAAAGCTACCACATTGTGTTCTATAGGTGTCGATTATGGTTTGGCTATTCAAAATTGTCCTCCTAGATGGTTATGGCAATCCTCCTTTGCTCCCTACTTAGCCTATTGTTGAAGGAGTTGGCATGAAAATGGAACCAAAGAAAGAGGTGAATGGTACTCATGCTTTAGGTCTTGGAGAGTAGAATTTTCATTCTCTACAAAGGGAATTGCAGGTGCTGAGGGCCTATTGTTTTGAAAATGGTAAAGTCTTTCTAGAGCTTATTGTTGTCACGTGAAATTGCACCATACTTGGAGGTTGTCCAAGCATTCCAATGACACAATAGGACTGATCTCAAGGTGTGGGACCTTGCAGATGATATCAAACCTCTAGAGAAGGCTAGTTCCTCTTTCTGGACTTAAGGTATAGAGAATTCAACTAAACCTATGCTAATGATCACCAAGGAAAAGGGAGAGAGGGAGTACAGAAAGAGAAACAGTGATACACCAAGATTTAGGGTGTTTGAATGCAACTGACATAACACAATGATGATCTCAAATGCTAAAGGGGATTCACACAAACTCATGCAGGTTCAAACAGAGGCTAAACTAGAGAGATGAAAGCATGAAAGGGACTATTTTATCCATAATACACAGCTTACATCTATCAAATAAACATAGTGCAAGAACAATGAGAGAGGCAAAATTTAGTTTATATTGGTCATAGAGGTTAAATAACCATTACAAAAGAAGAAGAATCTATTACAAGCATAAAATAGACACAAAATGATAGACTCTCCTTCATTGGTAAACTGGTATAGAGACATGAGAGGCTCAGCAAAATAGCATAGTCCATCAAATCCACCCAGTTCTAGAGAAAATCACAAGGCCTAAACCTGCAAAAAACCTTTTGCCTCTGGAAGTGACCCAGCGCAGCCAGCCAAACACCAATACATCTTTCACATATGCATATATAGCTTTTACAAATGCTATAGCAGCCTTGGGTGTTGAATTATGGTTAATCCATTTGATTTATGTTCTCATGTTGCATTTAACTTGGCTCAAAAGCCTGCACTAGAAGATTAGCAGAATTTGAGGAATGCCCATGCCCTGGCGCTGATTTGTCCTTGGAAGGACCTGTAGAAGCAAGGGTGCAGGGATGCCTCATATGATTCATTTATTTTAGGTACTTTTGCATTGAAGTTCTTCACTGTTCCAGCTACCTGGAACCTTGACCTACAGCAATGGTATCACCTGAAAGCGCATCTTAACCCAAAAAAGTTGTGCCTTTCAAAAGCCTTTTAAAATACTTCAAAATATTTTAAACTGACTTTAAAATATTTCAAAGCAATACATTATAGTACATGCTTTAATAATTCCCCTTTTGAGAACTAGGCTTCTCTTTTGCTTTTTGGGCTTCTTAGTCTTCCATTTTTACTTATCAGCAAAATCTTTGTTCGGCGAACCTTACTATGCGCTTGCTTTACATTTGCCTTATCGGAAAAATCTATGTTCAATGAACCTTACTATGGACATGCTTTCCCCTCAGTCGGCAAAACCTGACCCATGTGAACCAACAGCCTTTATCTTCACTTTTCCCTTTGGTCAGTAATTCCCATCTTTCACGAACTTGGTAGCTTTGGTCATTTATTTTGTCTTATAGACAAAATCTCTATTTGACAAACTTTACTTTTATATCACCTTCTTCTCTGCCTTTGGTTCTCTTTATTGCCTTATCGACGAATTCCAGAAAAGTCAAACTTGTTGGCAAGTTCATCCCCTTGCCGATTTCCTGACCAGCTAAGCTCTATCACCTTTTTTGCCTTATCGGTGAACTTCTCCTTTTCAAAACCAATCTTCCTTCGCTGATTTCTCTTCCCTTTGCCATCTTCTATGTCATAGTCAGAAAATTTCACATTTAGCGAACCAATTATGCCTTAGCTGAAATTCCCTTCTATTGGCCCATTTGCCCATTTGCGAACCTTTCCCCTTTGGCCTTCTTCTCTCTTTAGTCGGTAATTCACCTTATTGGAAAACTCGAGAAAATTTGAACTAGTTGGCAAGTTCGAGTTTTCCTCAATTCACCGATAGCCTTCTTCTCTCTTAGCCATTTTGTCCTTCGCCTTATTAGCGAATCACCCTTTCCACAAACCACTGCCTTCGCCGCCTTGCCTTGCCTCTTTTCCTTTGTCATCTTAGTCGCCGATCGGTGAACTTAAGGTTTGCTGAACCTTATGTTTGCTGAAAAAGGCAAAC
The DNA here is from genome assembly GCA_027924645.1 of Cunninghamia lanceolata. Lineage (NCBI taxonomy): Eukaryota > Viridiplantae > Streptophyta > Pinopsida > Cupressales > Cupressaceae > Cunninghamia > Cunninghamia lanceolata. The sequence goes on along the minus strand of BSBN01000163.1, from coordinate 2,918,114 downwards.
ATTTTCTTTTCTTTGTTTATCTCTGCCTTCTATATTTTCCCATCGCCTCCTACTGATTTGCCCCTTCTCCTTTCCCTTTGTCGGCAAAGTCATTGATCGACAGATTAAGGTTCGTCGAACCTTAAGTTTGTCGATAAAGGCAAAGCTTTGCCACTTTATTGCTTCTTTCCTTAGTCGTTGAGTCATCCCCTACTCGCCCCTTCAGCCGGCAAACTGATGAATTAGTGAATTGGGAACTACCGAACCACCGAACCAAAGGTTTGCCAAACCAAAAATTTGTTGACTAAGGAAAAACAAGGACAAAAACTTAGAATTTTTGGGGGAATTTTCTAAGCTTTTTGCAAGGGAAAAACTTTTTCCATTTCAAGTGTCTCAAATTGGATATTTTTGATGGAAGAAGGGATTTTTTGGGTTATTTTGGGTTTGGGCAAAATATGACAACACTTATGATTACCCATGAAAAAGGTTGCTTGAAGATTACAAGCGATCACATAAAGCCCATGTTTTATTGAAACTCACTCCACAGAGCAAAGCGTTACACATAGATTCTTCACAAGGTCCAATTTTTTGCATTGGACCCCTTTGCATGTCTAGAGATAAAGTGATCAAGATGGTTGAATGGGGTGGTGTGGAGGTTTCTAGACCAGGGAGGTGGGGTGTGAGTTAACTATGTCTATTGGTATGTGGTACCCATTTTTATTGTTGCCTTCTGTAGAAATCTACTATTTGATGGCGTGTGATGTTAGCATAGGGTCAAGGCAGTTTTTGGTTGGATTTTGATTGTGTGTCCTCAAGGATGCTATTGGGTGGTTTTCATGTGGTTGTCTACATTCTATTGCATAGTTTCTTGTCATGTTTTGTTGAACACCATTTTTTTATCTTTCTAGTTTTACATCTAGCTTTTAGCCATTATCTTAATGTAACTATTTTATTTTCAAGCAGTGGGTGGCACAATAGAACCCCTACTACTTAATCTAAAAAAAACAATGGTCATGACACATCTTATTTTCCTTCAACAATAGCCCTTTTTAGATAGAATCAACAATGTTATGCCAACTTCTATCTATGAACAAATTTGTGTATGACTCATTAAAATTAGTTCACAACTCTTCACAATCTCATCCTACTATTCAAATCAAGTGTCATTTTTCTCAATTTGCCATTGTTTTCTTAAAGATGTCTCTTATCTTTCTCATCCTCATTGAATGGAAAAAACATGACAATTTTTTTTGTTTTTTCTACTATGCTTAATTGATATCATCTTTCCACAAAAACAAAATGTATGCCACTTTGATCCCATGATGGTATAGATTGCAATGTACTTCTCCAATGTTACAATATCCTCTATGTTTGTGTTTTGTGTTTCGTGTTACAAAAATCACACTTCAATTATTATAAAAATATTGATATTTATTTCCTTTCCTTCAACAATAGAACTATTCAACATTATGATTTGCAAATATCTCCTTGGGAAACAACTGACCTTAATATTACAATTTGAACTTTATAACATTCAATAATACATGAGAATGACCTTTCATAGCTTGGGCTAATAGAATTCAACTTCCATTCAAACTTGACCATTAGATATTTTATTAAAAAAATATTTATACTAAACTTGGCATTAAACTATGAACCTAGGCCTTAAATAAATGAACTTACATCATCTTTCTTCAACTTCAAGACTTATGGTAGAGGGTGTTCTCTCTCCTCCATAATTTCCCTGGGCTTCTTTCATCCGCCACATTGAGCTTTATGCTATAATAGAAAAAAAATTAGCCATAGAGAGACAATAGGAATGAATCCATTTGTTTTGATATTATAATGCCACCTTCATATAGCATCAAATGTCAAGAATGCAACTACTAGTTGCTTATTATGCCTATGTTTGCATTTAACTCTAGTTCAATAGATAACCCTTGTGACACTAATTATGTAACCCAATTTATTAGATATTATAAACCTAATTAATATAGTCCAAAAATGTTATAAGCCTAAACAGATATATGCTTTGGCAATTTCTTTATTACTCTACAATTTCTTTCCTAATACACAAGATTAAATGGCATTTTGCTTCAAAGAATCTTTTCTTATAGTCTAAGCACAACCTCATGTGTCGGGTCATCAACTTTAGACAACTTTGTCAATAAAGAAGAATGCAAAGGGGATATCACTCCTCAAGAAAGGTCATATGATCTAAGCATAGTCTTTTGCATCAATTCATAGACTACACTACATGCATTACATCTCTTGTGCATCTTCATGCATGTTAGCACAATACCAAGATGTCTTGCATATAGATGAGAATTCAACAATATTACTTCATGTGCAACAGCCCAAGCATCACGCTCAATAGTTATTTACATAGTTGTAGAACCTTAAGAGTTCTTTGCATGCAAGTTTCCACAACTCCACAAAGATTCTTTAGCATCATGTCTCACATATGTTTTATACACCTCTACATTTTGCACTATAACATGTGTTATGCCTCTCCAAATTTGTATTGGACCATACATGCAACATGTGGCATCAACTCCTCCACAAAAAATGCTACCACACACACACATCACTAGCAAGCCCGGCACCACAAGGAATGGCTCCAAACAAGTTGGACAATTGGCACCATATGCATCCAATGCATGGTAGCATATTACACTGCATGTATTCACATTGGATATGAGTTTGACACTTGGTAGCACCCTATCCACATGCCAGATAACCATCTATATTGGACACATGTCAGCATAGATGTGGCTCTCAACTGATGACCCTCACCTATAAAAGTTGGCATTTACACCTTGTAGAATAGGCAAACTTAGCAATCAAACTTGCCAGTCCAACACTTCAGGCCAGCAAGTCACGCACTCAAGGTAGGCATCAACATATCAACATGCTCTATGTATATGATATCACTTTCCATGTAGTCTAGTCAAATCAATGAAGATGTGTCTGTTGGCAAGAGACACTATATGGATTCATGATTGTTGTCATTGATGGCAACAAAGTTCATCCCACACATCCACAGGACATGGTGTGTCTCTACCGGAAGTCAGAGTGAAGAATGTTGTGGTCCGGTAAACAAGAACAGAGCATGTGGCAAGGTCCGACAGACAGGTCCAGATCTCTCAGAGGAAGTATCTTGGTACAGTGCAGATTTGGGGAAGTCAAGAGGACTACCTTGAGTAATAGATTCCAAGGATTTAGCCTTCGGTGATAGATGAGGAAAAAGATATGAATAGTTGAGTACCGGATTCCTGAGTGACAGTGTGAACAGAGGAAGAACTGACTGACAAAACATCAGACTATTTTCCGGATGTGTTTCTGATGGTGGTAAAGGTTATGAAGACATGAATTATGTTTGGCCGACATGATTAATGATTTCTACAAGTATTTGCTTGATCCGCATTACTTGATGTGCAAGGATTCAGCCGACAGAACAGAGTTTGTGAAAAGATTAACTGTTTCGGGTGCCGACTAAGAAAAGAATGAAATCACTTATGCGGATATATATATAGGAAGGATTTAGTTGTGAGATGTGTTGTGGTGATATGTGATATGCGAATAAAAGTAGAGCAGAGCAGAAGTAGTAAGGAAGGTCCAGTATGTGAAAGGAAAGCAGCATAAGAGAAGAGGAAAGATGAAGTGCAGCAGATCAGTGTACTGAGCCTAACCGGAACTGAACTCCAGCATATGTGGATGCTTCCAATCAATTCAAGTATTGTATAACATTCTTTTGTAGACAGTGTGTCTCCTTGTAGGCAGTGTGCCTCCTTTGTGAGCAATGTGCTTGGGCAGTGAGCCCTAATTGGCAAGTGCCATTTTTGTATTTCCTTATTCTTCTAACAAAGAATAATCTTTGGGTTAATCATGTTGGATCTAGGGCATACAACTGAGAGGGGGGGGGTGAATCAGTTGTATAAAACTTCTTCTCATTCAAACACTTAACTCACTGTTGTTAGTTAGCAGCATATCAAATAATCATCCATGGAAGCATAATACATAAACACAAGAGCAGATAAGCATCAACACATTGAACACCAAGATTTTGACGTGGAAAACCCGGTTAAGGGAAAAACCACGGGGTGATTAACCCAAGAATTATTCTCTGTTAGAAGAATAAAGAAAAATGAATGGCACATGCCAATAAGGGCTCACTGCCCGAGCACACTGCTCACAAAGAGGCCCACTGCCTACAAGAAGACACACTGTCTACAAAGTGATGAAAATCACAGTCTTGAACTGGAGAATGACATCTCTATCATGTCCGGATCAGTTCCAATTAAGCCCAACAATCTCTGCTCTGCCTTTCGCACGTTTCTTCGCTATACCATACTCATCCTCTCACCTCACCCTGAAATGAACTTACAAACCGTTATTTATACAAGACATCGACTCAAGAACAAGCATCTAAGTCAGCAAACAACCATAGGAGTATCCGCAAGATGAATAACACATCCGGTCGGCCATCACAAGAACATTCGCAGGATGAACAACTCATCTGGTCGGCTACACAGAACAAGAACTTCATCCGGAAGAATAACTTCAATTCCGGGCTCTACCATCAATGCGGACCAACAACACAACCTAAACATGATCCAAGAACCTTCACAAGCCTGTCTGAATGTCCGGATACATCCGCACTTCCTCTGCTTACTGGGATCTCTTGTCTTCCTCATCCGGAACTTTAAGAACACAGTCTGTCGCCACTGTCATAATGCAAGAGGTACTTTCAGACCTCCAAATCATACACAAATCAGGATGATACATCACAAGGACATCCCAAACACTCCTTCCAATCCGCAGATTAGGATAATACAATTCCAGACCTCACCGGACCTTTTTGTGATCCTCTGTCACCTCCGGATACTTGCCAGACCCGGTTCTATACCGGCAGCCACAACTCCTTCAGATCTTCATGCGGACCTCTGAAATCTTAACTGTAGCATCTCAAGACTCATATCTACTAACCCTTTAATCCGCATCCTCCGGTTCTCATCCTATACAGTACATTTACCTTCTTCTCATCACTGTTCTTCACTGTTCCTGACTGAGACTAATTTTCTCAATATCCTCAGCACACAGCTCATCAAATCCTTCTTGTCAATGCAATATGAGTATGTTGACATCAATGACAACACTGGATAACCTCATACTTGCAACAATCTCCCCCTTTGTCATTGATGGCAACATATGATGTGAAAAACCATTAAGACAAGAACTTCAACTTTTCATATGTCTTCTCTTCCTTTGATGCTCCCCCTTTGATCATCAACCACTTGTTTTTCACATGTTTTCTCTCCCCCTTTGACATCAATGGCAAAGGGCTCATACTTGCAATTCTCATACATCAGAATCATACCAGCTGCTCCCCCTTAGTTGCAGCTCCCCATTAGTCCGGATCACAAGATATGACTGTGATAGCCACCGGACTGATGCACATCAGTGCATCTTAGTTCATCACCGGAGGGGCCATGACCCCTAACTTCTCCCGGAGATATTCAAACGAGTCCTTGGGAAGAGGTTTTGTAAAGATATCTGCAATCTGATCCTTGGAGGGAACATACTCCAATCTGACTTCTTCCTTGTTTACTTGTTCTCTCAAAAAGTGAAATTTGATAGATATGTGCTTAGTCTTAGAATGCAATACCGGATTCTTGGAAATATTAATTGCACTTGAATTATCATAGAAAATTGTGATAGGCTCCTCATATTCAACTTTGATGTCTCTTAGCATCTGCTTCATCCATAAGATTTGAGTGCAACTACCTGCTGCTGCAATGTATTCTGCTTCAGTTGTAGACAGAGATATTACATCTTGTCTCTTGCTTAGCCAAGAAACCAATCTCTTCCCCAAAAAGAATGCTCCACCACTAGTGCTCTTCCGGTCATCCACATCTCCTGCCCAATCTGCATCTGTGTAAGCATGAAGAGAGAAATCCGGATCTCTAGGATACCATAGACCATACTCAACTGTTCCTTTCAAGTATCTAAAAATTCTTTTGATTGCCATAACATGAGATTCTCTAGGATCAGCCTGGAATCTTGCCACAAGACCAACAGCCTGCATTATATCTGGTCTAGTTTGAGTGAGATACAACAATCCACCAATCATTGATCTATACTTTGTCTGATCTGCCTTTGGAGAATCATCATCTTTGCTTAACTTACATCTGGTTGCCATAGGAGTGTTCATAGGTTTTGAGTCTTCCATACCAAATTTCTTTAACAATTCTTTCACATATTTGGTCTGAGAAATGAAGATCCCTTCTTTTGTTTGAGTAATTTGCAGACCCAAGAAGAAATTCATTTCACCAAGCATAGACATTTCAAACTCACTTTTCATCTGATTTGCAAAAGTTTTGCACATACTATCTCTTCCTCCAAAAATGATATCATCCACAAACACTTCAACAATCAGAATGTTTTCATGATCAATTTTGAAATATAAGTTACTGTCAGCAGTACCTTTGTTGAATCCAATCTGCACAAGATGCTTATCCAACCTTTCATACCATGCTCTTGGGGCTCGCTTCAATCCATACAAAGCTTTCTTCAACTTGCAGACCATATCATTATTATCAGACAATTGAAATCCATCCGGTTGTTCAATGTAGACTTCTTCTTCCAGATCACCATTTAGGAAGGCAGACTTGACATCCATCTGATATACCTTGAAGTCTTTGAAGGCAGCAAATGCAAGAAGTAATCTGACTGCTTCAATTCTTGCTACCGGAGCAAAAGTCTCTTCAAAGTCAATTCCTTCTATTTGAGAGTAGCCTTTGCAGACCAATCTAGCTTTGTTTCTGATTACTTCACCAGCTTCATTTAGTTTGTTCCGGAAGACCCACTAGGTTCCAATTACATTCCTGTCTCTAGGTCTGGGAACAAGATCCCAAGTATGATTTTTCTCAATTTGCATCAGTTCATCTTCCATTGCTTTGGTCCAGTTTTCATCATTGCAGGCTTCATTTATTGTTTTAGGTTCAATCTTTGAAATCAGACAACATTCATTCTGATCTTGAGCAATATTCCTTCTAGTTTGTACACCTTTGCTTCTGTCACCTATGATCTGATCTTCAAAGTGATTCAGTCTTACATACCTTGGAATTTTGGGAGTATCCAGCACTGCTGTTTCTTGATCAGGCTCATTCAAACCTATCTCTTCTTCCTGATTTACCGGATCAGGCTGACTCTGTCTCACCGGAGAGGATTGAGGTCCTTGAACACTGTCTTGGTCATCTTCATCAAACTCATAAAATCTTGAAGGCTTCTCAATTCCTTCATCAACCTTTACATTGGTGCTTTCTATCATCTTCCTCAATCTCTTATTGTAACACCGGTATGCTTTGCTTTGAGTGGAGTAGCCCAAGAAAATTCCTTCATCACTTCTAGCATCAAACTTTCCTAGATCTTCATCTCTTTTAATATAACACTTGCTACCAAATACTCTGAAATATTTCACAGTAGGAGTGATGCCAAACCAGAGTTCATAGGGGGTCTTACCGGTGTTGTTTCTGATTTGAACTCGATTGAGAGTGTAGACTGCAGTGCTGATAGCTTCTTTCCAAAATATTTGAGGAACATTTGCTTCCAACATCATTGTCCTAGCAGCTTCCTGGATGGTCCGGTTCTTTCTCTCAACTACTCCATTCTGCTGTGGAGTCTTAGGAGCAGACAACTGTCTCCTTATACCCTGTTTCTCACAAAAGTCAATGAATTCACCAGATGTAAATTCACCACCTCTATCAGACCTTAGACACTTTAGTTTCAATCCGGTTTGATTCTCCACCATAGCTTTGAAGATTTTGAACTTCTCAAAAGCTTCTGATTTTTCTTTTAGAAAGGTAACCCACATCATCCGGGAATGATCATCTATTAACAACATGAAATATCTATCACCTTGCAGACTCTTGATTCTTGTCGGACCACATAGATCAGTATGTACTAATTCCAACAATCCGGTAGAAGACTGATCTTTGCTTTTAAAAGAGACTCTGCTTTGTTTGCCTAACTGACATTCTTTACACACACTATTTGTAGGTTTTATCAACTTTGGAAGATCTCTCACAGCCTGAGTATTGCTTATTTTGATGATGTTATCAAAATTTACATGACACATTCTTCTATGCCATAACCAACTCTGATCAATTTGAACAAACAAACAACTTTTATTTGAACCAACTAGATGAAAGATGTTACCTCTTGTCTGAGTACCGGATGCAATTTCAGTTCCGGAGCTTGTAAAGATTCTGCATTTTCCATTCTTGAACCGGAGATCATAGCCTTTGTCCACCAACTGACCAACACTGAGAAGATTGTGCTTCAATCCTTCAACATACAGTACATTTCCTGTTTTGCTCTTACCATCAAAGGAAATAGTTCCCCTACCTCTGATTCTGCCAGCAGAATTGTCACCAAACTTTACCATTCCTCCTTCATATCTTTCCAAATCTAAGAACTTATTCTTGTCACCAGTCATATGGTGAGAACATCCACTGTCAATAACCCAATCATCCTTTTCTTCCACTTGAGCAGCCAAGGCTTTTTCAACAACTTTGTGATTGACAGATTCAGAGAGTATTGAATCTTCTTCCTTGATGGCTATAAACACCCACTCATTTCTGGATTTGCTTCCTAGTTCTGATTCATCATCTGTTACTCCTTCATTGTCATCTTCTTCATGAACATAATAGCAATTCTTTTGAAACCTTTGTCTGTGAGTATTAGATCTTGCAGATCTCTCCGGACATCTTGAGGCAAAATGACCAATCTTATTGCAGTTGAAACACTTAAAGGGTAGTTTTCCTTCATACTTACCGGATCCTCTTGGCAGTCTCTTTGCAATGAGGGCTTCAAGTTGAGCTGTTTCTACTTCTTCTTCCATGTCTCTTCTTGCTTGATCATACCATGACATTTTCCTTGATGAGTTTTCACCCGGATCAAATCTCTTTTTGCCTTTCACATAGGCACTGGCTTTGAAAGCAGATTCAGTCTTGGGAGGATCATCTCCAAACTCGGTCATTTCAAATGCAGCTAGTTTGCCAGCCAGTTGTTCTCTTGTGACAGTTGTGTGGGCTCTGAATTCATCAATGGCAGCAACTTTGATTTTGTAGGCAGCAGGAAGGGATCTTAGGATTTTGCAGACAATCTCATTTTCATCTAAAGTTCCACCAGCATTTCTGATTCCACATACCAGCTCATTTACTCTTGGCATAAAGGTAGTGATGTTTTCATCATCTCTCATTTTCAATCTTTCAAATTTCCCTTTCAGACTTTGCAACCTTGCACTTTTGACAAACTCATCTCCTTCATACAGAAGTTCCAGTTTAGTTAGGATCTCATATGCAGTGGGTAGGTCAATGACATTCGAGAGATCTGAGTCATTCAATGCGCTTAGAAGAGCTTCCTTGGTCCGCAGATTGTTTTCAGCTTCTGTGATTTCATTCAGAGTTGTCGGACCACCTTGTGGAGGTACATATGGTTTTGAAATCATACCCAGATATGCTTTTCCCATGCATTCCAAGTGACACTTCATGCGACCTTTCCAGAGAGTGAAGTTGGTTCCATCGAACTTCGGACTATCCTTCTTGTATGACGACATCCTGGATCTCCTCAAGCGGTTAAGCTCTTGTCAGAGGAACTTGGCTCTGATACCAATTGTTGGATCTAGGGCATACAACTGAGAGGGGGGGGGTGAATCAGTTGTATAAAACTTCTTCTCATTCAAACACTTAACTCACTGTTGTTAGTTAGCAGCATATCAAATAATCATCCATGGAAGCATAATACATAAACACAAGAGCAGATAAGGGAAAAACCACGGGGTGATTAACCCAAGAATTATTCTCTGTTAGAAGAATAAAGAAAAATGAATGGCACATGCCAATAAGGGCTCACTGCCCGAGCACACTGCTCACAAAGAGGCCCACTGCCTACAAGAAGACACACTGTCTACAAAGTGATGAAAATCACAGTCTTGAACTGGAGAATGACATCTCTATCATGTCCGGATCAGTTCCAATTAAGCCCAACAATCTCTGCTCTGCCTTTCGCACGTTTCTTCGCTATACCATACTCATCCTCTCACCTCACCCTGAAATGAACTTACAAACCGTTATTTATACAAGACATCGACTCAGGAACAAGCATCTAAGTCGGCAAACAACCATAGGAGTATCCGCAAGATGAATAACACATCCGGTCGGCCATCACAAGAACATTCGCAGGATGAACAACTCATCCGATCGGCTACACAGAGCAAGAACTTCATCCGGAAGAATAACTTCAATTCTGGGCTCTACCATCAATGCGGACCAACAACACAACCTAAACATGATCCAAGAACCTTCACAAGCCTGTCTGAATGTCTGGATACATCCGCACTTCCTCTGCTTACTGGGATCTCTTGTCTTCCTCATCCGGAACTTTAAGAACATAGTCTGTCGCCACTGTCATAATGCAAGAGGTACTTCCGGACCTCCAAATCATACACAAATCAGGATGATACATCACAAGGACATCCCAAACACTCCTTCCAATCCGCAGATTAGGATAATACAATTCCGGACCTCACCGGACCTTTTTGTGATCCTCTGTCACCTCCGGATACTTGCCGGACCCGGTTCTATACCGGCAGCCACAACTCCTTCAGATCTTCATGCGGACCTCTGAAATCTTAACTGTAGCATCTCAAGACTCATATCTACTAACCCTTTAATCCGCATCCTCCGGTTCTCATCCTATACAGTACATTTACCTTCTTCTCATCACTGTTCTTCACTGTTCCTGACTGAGACTAATTTTCTCAATATCCTCAGCACACAGCTCATCAAATCCTTCTTGTCAATGCAATATGAGTATGTTGACATCAATGACAACACTGGATAACCTCATACTTGCAACAAATCACCCCGTGGTTTTCTCCCTTAACAGGGTTTCCACATCAAAAATACTGTGTCATGTGTTTTTCCATTTCATGGTAATGTTTGCTTGTTTGAATTAATGTTGCATTGATTAATAAGAAAGTTCAGAAAGAAGAAATAATTAGGATAACTGATTCACCCCCCCCCTCTTAGTTATTAACAATTGGTATCAGAGCTAAGTTCCTCCTAACAAAGCCTAACAGCTTGAGGAAGATCTGGGAGTTCAAATGGATGCATATGGTTGAAGAGAGCAACTCAAGATTGCCCTTGATGATCTGAAACAGTCAAACTCTGAAGTCAATGAATTAAAGGAAAGACTCAAACAGGCTGATGATTTCATGAGAGAACTAAAAGATAAATTAAGTCTCTCTATGAAAAAGAGAAAGGAGTTGCTTCAGCAATTGGCAAGACAAGGTGAAGAAAAAAATGCAAATGAAGAGCTGACTGAGAAAACCAAGTTATGTGAAAAGTTATCAAAAGAAATCATTATGGTAAGACATGAAATGGAATCAGGAGTTATAAAGTTTACCCAAGAAGTTGAAGAGAAAAGAAAAACTGAAGATAATCTAAGACAATCTCTCAAGGAGAAATCAGAAGATTGCCACCAGATGGATAGAATTATCAGACATATTGAATCTGATCTTGAAGATGCTAAAGATAATGAAGAAAAACTTGAAGATCAAATTGTCTCTCTAAAAAGAGATCTTCAAACAGCAAATGAGTATAAAGAAAAATTCAAGATAAGTTCTGCTCAACTTGAAGTCCTTCTTGGAAGTCAAAAGAAGGTAGATGACAAATGTGGTTTGGGATATGAGAAAGAAGAAAGCTCCGGATCTAGTCAGAAGAATAATGGATCAGAAAATCCAAGGAACAGGCCTAGAAGACCTCTGGTAAGACAGCCCAATGCTCAAAGATATCCATCCTTCAATGGATATTGCCATAGCTGCAATCACTTTGGTCACAAAGCTAATCAGTGTAGAAAGAGAATGAATCAGACTAATTCATCCTTCTCCGGACAGTGTTTTAACTACAAAAGGTATGGTCACAAATCTTATGAATGCAAAAATATGCAAATGAACAATTCATTCAATGGTAGATGCTTTGCATGCAATAGAGTAGGTCATATGGCTAATCAATGTAGATCAAGAGGATATCAGTCAAATATGCAAAAAAATGTTGTTTGTCAAATCTGTAATAGGTCCGATCATAATGCAAAAGTCTGCAGAAGCAAGAATCAGGACAAAAGAGGTCCGGTATATAATCAGAATCAAGATAAGGGTAAACAAAAGATGAATACGGATGAAGTTAAAAATGAGATGAGCAAGATTTGGGTGAAGAAAAGTACTAAGAATGTAGAGGTTGGATCCGCACCAGACTCTGGTGCTGATATTCCTTCCGGAAACTGAAAAGTGAGCTCTGGGTCAGGGGGAGACACAAAGAAAACCTTGTTCCCCCAGCCAGTCAATTGGTGCCAGAACTGGCACAAGAAGAGTTGCAGATTGAAGGAGTCATAAGGGATATATTCAAACAAATAGTGGTTAAGATTTGGAAGATCCGCAAGATGTTTAAAGATTAGGGTTGATCTGGTTCTTCAAATCACCTGAACAGAGCAATCAGAATAACTTAGGTCGAGCATTTATTGCAACCTGACATTAGGGTTTGCGGAGCAATATAAGGGTTTTCTCATTAATCACTTGTTCATTCTGCATTCAAGAAGAAATGAAAAGGAGCTCTGCAAAAGATCAAGATGATTCTTCATACAGCTCAATCCGGATTTCATCGTGTGCCCTAAACTGCGTAAAAGGTATTTTTCATTCTTGATTTTCTTCAGTAAGATTTCGTGATGATGGCCACTTCAAATATAGTAAAGATCTCTGATAGACCTCACCCTACTTTTAAGAAACATCCATACAAATCCTTGGAGGTAGATCCCCTAGGAGCATTTTCCAGTGTTCCGCATGGCGTCTTGCACACTGAAGATATTAGGGTTTATATACATGCAAACATTGAAGAGTTTGGGGAATTCAAACTAAGAGACATATACCACAAGCTAGTTAATAGATGATTCCTTTGAGATCAAACCTCAGTATAAGGGCATCCGGGAAAAGCATTTTGATCAGTTCATTCATTTCCCCTGTTTTGAAGAAAATGAATGGGTCCGGTATGTTTTGAGTAGGGTGTTGATAACTTCCTATGGCTGAATAGACCTTGCAAGATCACCAAGGAAGCAATTAGGGTAGTAACTGGTTTACATTCTTCCGGAGGAATTCCTGTCCTCAAATCTGTCAAAAACAACTTTGTTACAGAGGCCACCGGATCAAGATTTGATAAGAGGGCAATGACCATTGAAGATATTACTAACTCAGATATCAAGTATGCATCTATGATAATAGGATACAAGATATATCATTCCAGTAGGGAAAATTTAGTATCTGGAACTGCAGTATACACAGCCTATGAGATGCTGAGAAAGAATGCAGATTATGATCTCTGTGAACTTCTGTTGAGCCAACTAATGGAAAACATATAGAAGATCAAGAAGGACAAGAAAAACTCCTTTAAATATGCCTATTTTTCTACTTCATGAATGAGCTGCCTGGATCAAATGGATGGGCATGGCAAAATGACAAACCTGTAGCAATTTAGATCAGGGATTACTTGCATGATCTTGGGGATGCAAAGGCAAGGAATACAACTCTATGAGGTTACTTTAAGCAATTTTAGAATACAATGCAAATCAGAGAAAGAATCCCTAAATCAGTGGTTGAGAAATACAAGGACACAGTGTGCTTCATGGTAGATACTGATCAATGTCTAATGGAGGCAGTAGAGCCAAGGACAGTCTGGATCATGCCTATGGGGTATGAAGTAGATGAATAAATTGTTGAGCTGCATGTTCAACACATGCTAAGTCAACCAAAGGATCCAAAGGCAGAAAGGTTTGGAACCTTTGAGGAGCTGAGTGTAAAGATTCATGTGGAACTTAGAGAACCAGAGATCAAAAGGAAGGTGAGAAAAGAAGTAGAAGATGTGGTCAAAGGCTTTGGCATCTCAATGGAGGCACTTGATGCTCACATGAAGAAGAAGGAAGAAGCTGAGGAAGAGAAGAAGAAGGCAGAAAAGAAAAGTGAGGAAAGTGTTCTAGTAGAAATCTCCACCCAGACCAGATCTTCAAAAAGATCTGCACCTGCCACTGCCAAAAGCTCAAGGGCATCTAAACTGGAAGCACAATCATCCAGCAAAGGAGAGAAGAGAACAAAGACAAAAGCTGCAAGAGCTTATGTCAGTCAAAGGGATGAAGAGGAGACTGAATCTGATGAAGAAATCAGGAAAATGAAGAAATAGAAGAAATCATCTGGTGAACACTCTATCGGTAAAGGAGAAGAAGAGAAGGAAGAGGAATATGTTGAAAAACCCACTCTTTCCTTAGATGTTGTAATGAAAGCAGTCACTGTGGATGGGAACCTGCAACCCTTGACAGAATTCTATGATGCATATAATGAAGCAGATAAAAAGATTATGGAGGAAGCCACAGTTAAGTTTCTAAATACTTACAATAAAGCTTTTATTGAAATTATCTCTCTTATTCCCAAAAGCTTAGAAAAAAGACTTGAAATAAGGAAGACCAATGCTAGAGCAAAAGATCTAGAAATCCGGGAACAAATAGCTATTCAGCTATATCCTTCAATCGATCCCAAGATGATGAACATGGTATTCAAAGATTGTAAGGATGAGTTCAGGAGCAAAGCAAGGATGAATCAACTTATGCTCGGAGAAACTGACAAAGTTGCAAAGGAGACAGAAGAGATCCTCCGGAATGCATTCAAAAGATTCAACATTCCTATTATAGAGAACTTGGGTGCAGAAACAGCTATGGACTTGGAATCCTCTACTCCAGAAGAAGTGGCCCTTGAACAGACTTACATCTCTCCTCCAGTTTCCCCCACAGTCTCCGGATCTAAAAGAGAAGAAAGAGTACAGGAGAAAGAAGCAGAGGTGAAAGAAAAAGGAGATGACAGTACTAAGAATGCTGAAGGAGAGAAAGCTTCAAGAAATAAGAGTGCAGAAGAGAAGAACATCTGTCTCCGGCAAGAGACACTGCAGAATCTGTCAAGAACTTCTTGACAAAAGAGAGCATGGAGACTGATGAACCGGAATGGCTAAAAGGACCATTTGATTTTGACTCTCTTTCTCCGGTACAAACAATGAAGATAGCTTCATTTGCAAATGCCAAGGCCAATGAGAAACTCCTAAAGTCTCATATGGAAGACTGTGAGTTGATAGAAGCTGCATCCAAAGTGCTGGAAAAGATCATGCCATCTTTTCAAAAGGATCCCACAGCCTCCTCTTCTGGTAATCTCAAAACCTTAGTGAGCGGTGTTAGTACACATTTTGATTCTCTAGAAAAATTAGCTGAAGAAAAGGTCTGGAAGGAGTTTTTGGATAAGAGATTCTCAGAGGTACAAGGATTAATCACTAATGATAGGAGAAATATGAGTATTGGGATAAAGAGCTTAGAAAATGCTCTTAAGGATGGCAGTGAAATATACAAATTTTGTATCTCCTAGTCCAAAGCAACAGTAGAGATTGAGAAGAAAATAAAAGAGCAAGAGGATAAATTACTAAGTTTTTCTCAAAGTTTTGATCCTCTCTCTTCCTCCATAGTAAATCAAGAGTGTCAAACTATTGCAATCACAAATGCAATAAAGAATTTTGAGAAGGAAAGGAAAAACATAATTAACCGGATGGGTGAACTTAGAAGGATTATTATCCCTAAGTTAGAGGCCATGCATGAGGCCATAAATGATGCTCAGATTACAGCCCGGACCAATGATCAGACAGATCTTAAGAAGGCTGAAGCATTTGCTTTCCTGTTGAGTGGTCACATCTCAATTTTGGACAGGATGAAGCAGAGTTGGGCGACAGAAGTTGTACAGTTGAAGACAACTTTTGCAGACATACTTAAGTATATGTAAGTATGCCATATGTATATACTTATGCGGCTAAGCATAGTAAAAATTTTGAAAATTTTGGTGTGTGGACCCTACACTTTGCCATTGATGTCAAAGGGGGAGTGAAGAGCAGTGAAAAATGAGGAATCCAACTAAGGGGGAGCTCTGGAAAATATATATAAAGACAGAGCATCAGCCAAGGGGGAGCCTAGTGTGAACACTTAGTCATTTTTCACTAAGTGTTTCCATCAATGCCAAAGGGGGAGATTGTTGGCAAGAGAAACTATATGGATTCATGATTGTTGTCATTGATGGAAACAAAGTTCATCCCACACATCCGCAGGACATGGTGTGTCTCTACCGGAAGTCAGAGTGAAGAATGTTGTGGTCCGGTAAACAAGAACAGAGCATGTGGCAAGGTCCGACAGACAGGTCTGGATCTCTCAGAGGAGTATCTTGGTGCAGTACGAATTTGGGGAAGTCAAGAGGACTACCTTGAGTAATAGATTCCAAGGATTTAGCCTCTAGTGATAGATGAGGAAAAAGATATGAATAGTTGAGTACCAGATTCCTGAGTGACAGTGTGAATAGAGGAAGAACTGACTGACAAAACATTAGACTATTTTTCGGATGTGTTTCTGATGGTGGTAAAGGTTATGAAGACATGAATTATGTTTGGCTAACATGATTAATGATTTCTACAAGTATATGCTTGATCCGCATTACTTGATGTGCAAGGATTCAGCCGACAAAACAGAGTTTGTAAAAAGATTAACTGTTCTGGGTGCCGACTAGGAAAAGAATGAAATCACTTATGCAGATATATATATAGGATGGATTTAGTTGTGAGATGTGTTGTGGTGATATGTGATATGTGAATAAAAGCAGAGCAGAGCAGAAGCAGTAAGGAAGGTCCGATATGTGAAAGGAAAGTAGCATAAGAGAAGAGGAAAGATGAAGTGCAGCAGATCAGTGTACTGAGCCTAACCGGAACTGAACTCCAGCATATGTGGATGCTTCCAATTAGTTTAGGTATTGTATAACATTTTTTTGTAGACAGTGTGTCTCCTTGTAGGCAGTGTGCCTCCTTTGTGAGCAGTGTGCTCGGGCAGTGAGCCCTAATTAGCAAGTGCCATTTTTGTATTTCCTTATTCTTCTAATAGAGAATAATCTTTGGGTTAATCACCCCGTGGTTTTCTCCCTTAACAGGGTTTCCACGTCAAAAATACTGTGTCATGTGTTTTTCCATTTCATGGTAATGTTTGCTTGTTTGAATTAATGCTGCATTGATTAATAAGAAAGTTCAGAAAGAAGAAATAATTAGGATAACTGATTCACGCCCCCTCTCAGTTATCAACAGTGTCACCCCTAATCTAATCACAAGAATTCTCATTCTTAGTCTTTTATACAATTCATGCACTTATGCATTTATCCATATTATGCCATTAAATAGAAGTAGTATTTTTTGTATTCTCATACTTCCTGAACATGTTATGGTTTTCTACATCTTGTCTTACAACTTCCATTGCAAATTCTATAATCATAATACTATTCAAGCTACTCTCATCAGTTAGATAGGTTCTAGATTGTCCTTCAAGTGTCTCATGGGATCGACTAAGATCATTTCTATCAAAGCTTAAAATTCTACTACACCATCTCTAATCTGACGTAGAATCAATATCAAACGAGAGACAATCTTCATTGTTGTAGTCATAGGCAAAGTGAGAAAAATGATGTAAGACTCCAAGATAGAAGGCTCCCTTCTAGCATCTCTCAACAAGAACAAATGCCTACTCAAAGATATCTAGCATCTCCAAAACAAAAATCAACAGTTGTAAGAAACTCTCTAATTAAAGGAGAAAGGCTTCAAGATCATCTTCAACTAGCTCATAGCTCTCATGATGCACAACATTGAGCTTGTTGGCCCTATCCTTGAAGGTCGTTCTCAAGCCAAGGGTAGAGGTAGTCAAGCCATGAGACAACTCTTTAAGGGAGAGGAGGATCTAGCATGAGACAAATCCAAGTGCAAACGAGTCTAAGTATTTGAGAAAGCACAAGTCAGCACACAAACATTAGTCAAGACGAGTGACACACAAACAATGACAAATCTAATAAGCCCATGTCACTCCCTATAGTATTCTGATTCATCAAGCTTATTTTATACTTTTGAGAAGCACACCAAAATACATTAGTGCCAAGTTGCTAAAGTGAAAGGACTATGAAGGCTAAGGTCTTGGCAAACACAACCAAGGCATCATTATTTCCCTCTAGATGGAGATGAGAACATCCAACACTAGTCTAGGATACACTACTAGTTGTGCAAGCAAAGAAGGTTTCATATTCTTCTCACCACAATTCAATGATGATGAAGCATCTACATCACACCCTACATCCAATAGTTCAAGTGTCTCCACTTGCATGATAAGAACCTCTAAACTGAGTCAGACTCCATGTGCACCCCAGCAATGTACAACACATCATGTTTACATCTCTCAATGACACTCCACACAAAGTTTTGAGTCCCCCTACATACGACAATGCCAACCATGACATGCACATAATTACACGCAAGAACATTCCACTATTCAAATGCACGACTAGTAAAGGCATCCTCATCAATGGTTGACAATACCAACCAAAATTACATGTGAACACTACCTTCACAGGGAGCATACTACTAGGGAGTGTTGGAATATGCATCCATGTAGTCTTTGTGGAAAGAGAAACCATTCACAATCCATTTGTTGTCTCTTGGACATTCACGTGCAAGGGACTACACACACTAAAGCAACACTATGAGTGTATTAATCTAGCCATGTGAGGGTCACCTCCTCTCTATGACGTACCTACTAGCACACATCCTCTCATGTTGGTAATGTGTCGAATACCAATGCATCCACACATATTAATATAAAATTGGATTGGACATTATGATTGGGTTGGTTCTATAGTCACACATGTTGTAGTTGCACTTGTAGTAGAGAGGTCACTTGAAGTGACTCTATAGGTATTTTGTATTGTTGTGAGATCACTTGTAGAAAAGGAAAACTCTTTGATAGTGTTGTATGTGTTTTAAAATTTGTTAAGATGAGTTGGCAACATGTTGCAGGTCACTATAAAACAATCCCTTGATGAGTTTGTTTAGTTAAATGATCTATATTGCTTTCGACAATGTTTTGGATGTCAAAAATGCGACCAACAACTAATAGATGTCTAGAGTTTGGGACTGATGGCATCTTGATGGTGATCCAAAATAGCACTATCAAGTCTCAAAGTCATTTATCCATACACGTTTAGTACAAGTCATTTTTGTCCAATTCAAATATATTGGAGGATGGTTAGGGCAAGATGATTTTGGAAAGACAATTTTCTCTTATTGGTGGCAAGGTGACTTTGCTTTGGTTGCAGTTTACCTTGTCATGTGTTGTGGTGGTAGTTAGGATAGCATTCACTTTCTTGTGGAAAACTATTTTTTTTCATAGAGCCATGATCATTTGCATTCTTTATGGTAGGTGACACTACATATTCCTTGTTGGCGGTCATTTGGGTGGTGATGTAAATGAGTGGATGGTTGGACAGTCACAAATATGAAATCACTCCCATTCCAATGCAACCATCCATCTTTCCCATTGTGTTGTGTGGCCAAAAAAGAGAGACAAGACAAACATCAAGTCATTCTGAAGGTTTGAATGGCTCGGTTAGGGACTCTCACTGCACATTTGGGGATAGAGAGGTGTATCAAAGTTCTTGTAATAGCAAGTGCAAAATAGAAAACAAGGGAGGTTGTAAGTTTGTTGTACAACTCCAAAAAAAATTAAAAGTGGCATTTTACTCCATGTATTAACACGGAATAGTGATGGAATGCTATTACCACTACCTTCCTAGACTTTTTCACCCTTTCAAGTTTTCTCCAAATGAAATCTTGTGTCTTATGTTTTGTTTCATGCATGTTTGTGCTATTTTTAATTGTTTTTCCTTCTTTCTATACAAATTTTCATATTTTTGCAAGTAGGTTAAAACAACAGAGTAGATTGTTGAGAGTTGTATCGAGGGAGTTAACTTAGGAGTCATTAATTGATGCACCATTAGTGTTATCAACCTAGTGGTTTATAGATCAAGTGGTATTAGAGATGCAAGTTCTTGATTGTAGACAATTTGCATCATCTACAAGGTCAAGTGGTAGCAATAACCTAGTTCCTTACGAACCCAAAATCAGAACAAGGTGGTGGAATAGAGTTGTAGAGCAATGGCTAGAGGAGAAAAGGAAGGTGATATCCATTTCAGAAGACTTGAAAAAGATATGCCTAGGATCTCCAAGTTAATGAGGAAGATAGACCGGACTAAAAGTTTCATGCAAGCCTTGGCCGAGAAAATGGGAAAGTTTAAACATGAGAAAGAATAAGTAGTGAAAATTGATCCAAAACAAGGAGAGCCATTCACATGGAGTATATTTAAGGCTAAAGCTAAGATTGGCATACAATCATATGATAGAGATATTAGCATAGAGAAGTTGGATCAATGGATATCCCATTGTTGTAAAAAAAATAGAACACAATGTTATTATATTAGATATTAGAGTTATGCTTACAATAAGGTTCATCTCCTTATATAGAGTTTGTGAGATGTAACCGACAAACATAAACATGACACCTATCCTAGATTCTAACTGCTATAATTTATTTTATTAAAAAAATAATACTAACGAATTACTTAAGTCACTACAATGACTTTATTACAAAGGTAAGCCTTATATTCTAACACCCCCTCTTAAGGATTATTGTATTAAAAACATACTAACACAATGACTAAAAATTGAAAAAACTTAAGAGTCATATATTCTTTAGAAGCTTTTCTTTGAAAACAATTCTTGGACTAGGTAGAACTCCATCAATTTTCCTTGTAACCCTCATAAAGGTGTAGCTCCTAAGTTGAATTCCCAAGTTCCCGGATTACCACCTCCCCAAACTCTTGAATCACAAATCTCTTGAATTATTGGACAACAATCCATCCTAAGCTACATCCACAGTACTCCATCAAATTGTCTCATGACCCTTGTGAGGGTATAATTCCCAAGATCCATGAACTCCCAAACTATTTAGGCAACCATCCATGTTGAATGTTATCTACTATAGATCCATACCTATCTTCAAGAAAATAAGCTTCTTAAACTTTGTATACTTCATCATTAAATTCTTCACCATCGTTAGTAGCTGGAGGATCTTCAACATTGGCTACACTAGCTTCATTTGGTTTTTCTTTTAGCTTTCCCTTGAGCACTATTTTATGCCCAAAACTTATATGCATAAAATCTGCTCAAAACAAATATCGAATATGGGAACCATTTTTTGCTATGTTGATTAAATATGCTTTTCTATTAGCAAACTCAATATCACTTCCCCCTTTGTACACATTCAACAAAACATAGGATTTGGCATTCAAAATAACATATTTCTCCAAGAAATGTTCCTCATTTAACATGACAATCTAAAGAAAACTCCTTGTCTTTATCGGTCCCATCAACTTCAATGCTTCCACATTCCTCTTCATCTTTCCCTAAGAAAAAATATAACTAAAAATTTTGAAATCACAGACTTGAAATAAAAACGCCCGCAACTTTTCAGCACTACCTATGGGTTGGGCTTAAACAGCACACTCTAAGCTTTGACTTAGATGTGTGCTAGTGGGCCCTCTCCAACTCCGTTTCTATGCCAAAAAAATCCGTTAAACTGTGATTGTCTAGTGAGTTGCGAAGTTTGCTTCCGTGGCACTTTGACTCTTAAGTCTGTCCTTTATCTTTATTTTTTCCATTTCTATTTCCTTGACATCTCTTATTCGCATGTTACCATGCATGCATGTCCATACCACATGTCCATACCATATGCGGGACATTTTGCCGCCCAAGTTCAAACTTTTTTAAATTTGCCACCCAATCAACTATTAAATGGGTTTCCCACCCATATTGCTCTCATTAACGCCATTCTCAGCGATGCAGAGGAGATGAGGGAATGGATTGAGAGCGAGGAAGCCCTGCAAAGTTGTGGTTTGCAAAGAGTGGGTGTGGCATGTCCACTAATGATCTTTTTGAATATTCTCATTTCACCTCAAAACTATGCTCAGACAAGTGCTAGAACAGTTTCCCCAACATTGTCAATCTCTACCTCAATCTCGCTGCAGGAGAAGGTAAGTTCATAAATGGAATGTCTTTATGTATCTTGTACTTCATTTTTTTTAATCAGTGAGTTGTTATAACATCAAATCTATCCAAAATTTTCATTTAATTTTAAAAAAAATTTGTCTATAGTGTGATTTAAAACTTGATTTAGAAGTTCATACACATTTTTTCTACAAAA
The DNA here is from genome assembly GCA_027924645.1 of Cunninghamia lanceolata. NCBI lineage: Eukaryota > Viridiplantae > Streptophyta > Pinopsida > Cupressales > Cupressaceae > Cunninghamia > Cunninghamia lanceolata. Next base: position 2,895,890 of record BSBN01000163.1, on the reverse strand, counting down.
CTCTTTATTTATCTTGTATTTAGTCATTTGTTATTGGTGAGTTGTTATCACATCAAATTTACCCAAAACTTACATTTAAATTTACAAATATCTTATCTCTTAAACACTTTTTAGTTTTTAGTTTTAAATGCATTTTTTCTTATCTATTGGTGATATTATTGAAGCACTTAATTTCCCATAGGTTTATTAGTGGCAAAACAAACAAACAAATAAACAAAACTTTTTAGATAAGTAAAAAACATGTTTTAATAAGAAATTTAATCTCTAAAATATATCTAAAATACAATTTTATTAGAAAAATATATCTAAAATACGTAATTTTTCTAGATGTAAACAACACTATTTTAATGTTGGAGAAATTTTTGTTTAAGTAATATAATATTAATTATTTTAATTAATATAATATTGTGGTTTAGTAATAAAATATAGTGCAATGATACTTCTATGTTTTCTAAAGATAGAAAATTGTTTATCATTTCAAATTTGTAACCATTATATTTCCAGAACTAAATTTATAAGGAAAATTGTATGTCAACAATTGTCACCCTATTTGGGTGTGGAGAGTTTTGAAATGTCTTCACTAAATAAAATTGAAATCTCAAAAATGATCTAATTTGGTAAAATAAAATAGCACTAAATTATTTCCTTAACTAGACAAAGTCTATCAAATAACACTAAAATATTTCCTTAACTATAAAACTACATTTTACAAAACCTGCATATTTGTATTTATGTGTAGAACCCTAGCCCTAGTTGGGTGTGTAGAGATTTGAAATGTCTGCCTAAGATATTAAAATGTAATAATATTGAATACTATTATATTTTATTAAAATGCATTAAAATATTGTAAGTTTGAAGAATAAAATAAAAAATACATCACGTCACTCATCTAAATATTTTCCATGATACTGTAGATTTTTAATTCTTGAGTAAATAAAATTGAAATCCTAGAACGATAATATGAAATTTGAACCATGGCAAACAATGATGATCTTAACCTAAAATTACAGAAGTCAAAGGAGCCCTAAAAGATTTTTATTAAAAGCTATGGACCTCTTTTAAGTTACTTGTGGTCCCTGATGTGCATTCCATTAAGACACAAAAAAATGAAACAAAATGGCACGAGCAACATCAAGTACGAAAGGACAAATGGCGGATGGAGTGTCTTGTCAGACATAAGCACCATATTATTTATTGATTTGGGAGCTACCCCCAAAATGGTAGCACTTACTATAACCAAAAAATATATATATACTGTGATGCCCCGTCATGCGACCCTAGAGTGCTAGACTAACAAGTGACAATATTACTGATATATTTTTTTGAAGCAAGTAAATGCATTATACATTAAATATAATTACACTAATAACAACATTAAATGAAATGAACAAATAACACCTCTACAAAAATTATAACATTGCAAGTGGTATGCATCATAATACAACATAAGAGTATTACATTATACATTTGTAGAGGTGAACAATTACAAGTGTTCAATACAAGATTACAAGACCGATTACATCAGCTTGCAAAATAGTACAATTATGAAAGTATACTACAACTTTGAAGGTGTAGGACAAATCTGGAACTGGAACACATCTGCACTGATCTCAAACCAAACATCCAAGAAGACCAATGGATAGCTCTGCCTCCCAACCATGTGGAACCCTGAGGTCCACCCCTCTGAGCTAGGAGATAACAATGAGGTTCCACTAGGTCAAGGTTACAACAATGAATACAACAACAAGATACAGACTCCATGCAGACAAAATAGAATAACAAGGCTGCACAGACAAGACAGTACTCGCCAAAACAAGACAAATCATTAAGACAAGCTAAATCATCAAGATAAGATCAACCATCAAGACAAGTCTGCACTCTAGAGGTAACAACAAAAGATAAAGAGGAAGTAACTAGACTGCAGTAAGGAGAGTGTCATCGCATGGTCCTAGCATGGGTTACCCAAGCTATCTCTCACTAGAAGCCAGCCCCCATCTATGGTTACCCTGGCAGCCTCTCTCTAGGCACCGGCCCCATAGGGTGACACATGCGGAGTTGACATATCCTCTCATGGAGACAAGAAGGTCGGCCTTGCCAACTAGACCTTCTCATCCCATCCTTAGCCTGCGAGAGCACTCAAGGCATGGGTGAGGCATCTTACTTATCTTGTTATGTAATTTACTACCCCAACCCTCCTAGATAAATTATTAAATTATCACTTGCTTACTACTTCCATGGGGTTACCCAGGCGGGCACTTTTGAAAGGAAAGCAGAGGTGCGGAATATAGCTTACCTAATGTTAATTCAAAGGGGATAATGTAGAACAGGTAACTTTCAATTCAATACACAGATGAATACATCAGAACAAAATAGAATAAACAAACAAGATACAGAGACCGACACACCATTTACGTGGCAAAACCCTTTCGGGTAAAAAACCCACCACCACAAGAAACAATCTTTATTACAATAAATTTCATTTACAATAAAGATCCCAGCCTCTTGCTCTGGGTATCAATTCTTAAAAACATACATCGTTCATTACCTTACTGTACATTTACAGAATGACCTATGTATTCAAATCTCATCATCAATCCTCCTTCAGACTACATCATCAGATTTCTATATGTGATTCCAAGAGCAGAAAATCGTTTCTTAACTTCTGCCCTAACCAATCAAACCAGCTGATTCAGCATAGTTACCTGCTAACCGTCACAACCGTTCACATTCCAGCAAGACCTTTAGTTCCACATGTATCACGTCGCAGAGGACACTTCAGTTTATAACCACCAACCAATGATAAGACTATCGTCGGCAATTTTGTTGCCGACGATAACAAGTTAAAGACTTATCGGGGTAACCAATACTATCGGTGAAGCAATCAACACTTATTCCGATGAACCTTGTCTCACCGACACCTACAGAAAGCCTTCATCGGAGTGACCACCGTTCATCGGCCCGAAGTCTTTAAGCTACGCCGATAGATGTCCTCTCGTTGATAATTAGAAGAAAACACCATCGGTGAGAGAGTTCCCATCGGAAGGACTTCACAAGGCTCGACCGATAGTAGATCTCACACCGATAGGTAAAGGTCATCACTGAGACATCAACCATCGGACAAAGCCTTCAATGTCTCTCTGATCACCAGACTCACGCCGATAGGATACATTCATCGGGGTGACACATGACTTCGGATTGACATCTCATAGCTTGGCCGATGGAGATTCTTACGCCGATGCCAATGCTTCATCGGAGAGACATAAGAGTATCGGCCAAAGACTTCACTTCTGCCGATAGTGAAAGTCATTCCAATAGTACGCCATTCATCGGTATGATCTCAACTGTCGGTGTGACATTACTAAGGTCAGCCGATATAGTAAGTCTGCCTGATAACTTGAGTATGGCCGACGCCCCATATCTAGAAAGAGGTTCCAAGCAATAATTTGAGACACTAGGTCTCTTCAATCTCCCACTTGTCGAAGAGATTATTGCTAACCTCTTAATCCTTAAAGGATTAATGAGAACTATGGGTCCGCAGACCCATTTCATCTGAACACCATTTGAACTTGGTCGTGCTCACTGGTTGAGTTAAGGCATCAGCAACATTTTCCAAAGTGTCAATCTTTTCCAGCTTCACCTTCCTGTCTTCCACCATTTCACGAACAAAATGATATTGGACATCAATATGTTTTGTCCTAGCATGAAATGTAGGGTTCTTCGCCAAACATATAGCACTTTGACTGTCACAGTGTATTTGTATCTGCCCTGCATCAAAACCAACATCAGAACACAACCTCTTCAACCAAACGGCTTCTTAGCATGCCCGAGTAGCTGCCATGTACTCTGCCTCTATTGTGGACAAAGCGACTACAGCCTGCCGCTTACTCATCCAACTGATAGCACCACCATTTAACGTGAATACATATCCACTGGTGGATTTTCTACTATCAATATCCGCTGCCCAATCCGAATCCACATATCCCTGAATGCTAATAGATCTCTGTGATCCAACTAAGTTTCCATGATAGCAAATAGCATAGTCAGAAGTTCCCTTCAAATACCTCATAACTCTTTCCACAGTATCCCAATGTGATCTGCTTGGATTCGCCATAAACCAGCTCAAAACTCCCACTGCTTGGGCAATGTCTGGTCTGGTACCTACCATTGCATACATTAAACTGCCAACAGCACTTGCGTAAGGCACTCTTTTCTTGTCGTCAGATTCATTCGAAGATTCTAGACAATCTTCAACAGATAATTTCGTTCCCTGCAAAACTGGAACAACTAACTGTTTAGAATCAGACATATGAAACTTATCAAGAACATTGGTAATATACTTGCTCTGGCTGAGCCAAATCTTTCTCTTAGATCTGTCCCTTTTGATTTCCATTCCCAGAATGTACTTCGCTGCCCCCAGATTCTTCATTTCAAATTTCAAGGATAACTGAGATTTTAATTCTGAGATCATCCCCTTACCATTGCCAATGAATAACATGTCATCCACATACAATGCAATTATAAGAATCCGATCACCTTCAGTTTTATAATAGACACAATGATCATATTTAGATCTCACATACCCCAAGGATAAAACATACGTATCAAATTTTTGATACCACATTCTGGGAGATTGCTTCAAACCATAAAGAGACTTCTTAAGTTTACATACCAGAGTTCTTTACCTTTTTCCACAAAATGCTCTGGGTGGGACATATAAATTTCTTCTTCAAGGTCCCCATGAAGAAATGTTGTTGTCACATCCATCTGCTCAATTTCAAAATCATATGCTGCTGCAAGTGACAACAGAAATCTAATGGATGTCAGCTTAGCTACAGGAGAAAAGATTTCTCCATAATCAATACCTTCCTTTTGGGAATACCCCTTAGCAACCAGTCTTGCCTTGTACTTATCAACACTACCATTTGGACCATATTTCTTTTTAAATACCCACTTACAACCCACAGGTTTTCTACCTTCAGGCAAGGGCACCAGATCCCAGGTTCCATTCTTCTCCAATGATGTCATTTCACTATCCATGGCTTCCAACCAAGAATCTGAATCAGATAAACTAATAGCTTCTTTCATAGTCCTAGGTTCATTAGTATCAGTAAGTAAAGCATAGGCACAACTTGAATCAAGTACTGAAAATCCATACCTATCTGGTTGTCTTCTTTCACGTGTAGACCTCCTCAATGGTTGAGGTGCAGGTTCAGGTTCTTGCTCTGGATCTGATTCTTCAGAGCTACTCGAACTCACTTTTCAACCATCTACACTTGGTACTTGTTGTTCCTCTTTTATAGGGCTCAGAGGAATATTAACAACACTCTTTTCTTTCTTCTTTTCTGTCTTCGCTAGCTGAGGATCATTAACCAAAGTTTTCAACTCTCTGAAAATGACATTCCTGCTGTAAATTACTTTTTCAGTTTCAGGATTCCAAAGCTTGTATCCTTTAACACCGACTCCATAGCCAATAAAGATACATTTGACTACTTTGTAATCCAGCTTAGATCTTTTTACCTCAAGAATATGAGCATATGCCTCACAGCCAAAGACACGAAGATGTCTTAGAGAGGGCTTCTTTCTAGACCACGCTTCCATAGGCGTCTTATCAACCAATGCCGAAGTAGGAGAACGATTCAACAAGTAACAAGCTGTAGCAACTGCTTCAGCCCAAAACCTTTGTTCAAGACCAGCATAACTCAACATACTTCTTGCTTTCTCCATCAGTGATCTATTCAACCTTTCAGCAACTCCATTTTGCTGTGGAGTATAAGGTGTAGTTTTGTGTCTTTTTATACCATGATCTACACAATACTTATCAAAATCCACATTGCAATATTCACCACCGTTATCTGTTCTCAAGCATATTATTTTTCTACCAGTCTGGTTTTCCACAAGAGTTTTAAATTCTTTAAACCGACTGAACACTTCTGATTTATTTTTCAAAAAATATACAAATGCCCTCCTTGAATAATCATCAATAAATGATACATAGTATCTTGATTTAGATAAAGACGGAACATCAACTGGACCAAAAACATCAGAATGTACATAGTCCAGAACACCAGAAGATTTATGAGAACTAGAGTAAAAAGAAACACGGTTTTGTTTTCCATATATACAATGTTCGCAAAAATTGAACTCCAGATTACAATCAATCAATCCATCTACGAGGGTTTTGTTTTTCAAGGTTTTTAAACCTTTTTCACCTATGTGACCAAGTCTATGATGCCAGAGCATTGTTTTATCTGCAGGAAGTTTAACTTCCATAGAATTTACATCATGTGTTACAATAGTAGCTTTTCCAGATTTTACAGAGACATTATTACAGCAAACTAGTTTTGCATCTAACCAATACAGAGTTCCAATGCGTTCACCCTTTGCCAGTACAATAGAACCTCTAGTCATTTTACAGCCACCATTCACAAAAGTAACTTGAAATCCAACATCATTAAGCTTACTAATAGAAAGTAAATTTCGAGCCAGACCTGGTATGTGAAGAACTCCATTCATTCCCTTTATCCTGCCATCCGGGAATTGGATTCTGACTCGTCCTCAGCCAACAATTTCTAGTGTTGAATCACTTGCCAGGAACATCTTCCCACCAACATACGGTTCATACTTTGTGAACCACTCTCTGTGAGATGTCATATGAAAAGATGCTCCTGAATCCACCAGCCAAACATCTTCAGATGCAGGCATTGCCAAAGCAACAATGAAGGCATCAGCATCACTTTGAGAAGAATCGTTGTCAGAAGAGTTCTTCTTCTTCTTCTTTTTCTCCTCTTTACAGTCTCTTCTGATGTGACCTTTCTGCCCACAATTCCAGCACTTCACCTTGGACTTTGTGCCAAGAGATTTTGATCTCCCCTCTGATTTGGACTTAGACTACTTGTCCTTCTTCTTGCCTCTTTCCTTTGATCTACCTCGAACAGACAGGGCCTCTTTGGTTGTCTCAGAAGATTTCCTCCGCATCTCTTCAGATAACAATGAGGTAACAATCGCTTCAGTTGTAAACATGGTTGTTGTACTTCCAATAGCCATCACATGATGATCCCATGAGTCAGGTAAGGAACACAATAGAAGCATACAGCGGTCCTCCTCTTCTATTTTTACACCTACAGACGTCAACTATGCAACAATCAGATTAAACGTGTTCAGATGGTCTACTATAGATGCACCTTCATCCATCTTCAGAGAATACAACTTCTTTCTGAGGAACAGTTTATTCACCAAGGACTTGCCCTGGTAAATATTTGCCAACTTCTTCCATAGATCTTTGGCTGACTTCTCTTCATGGATGTTCAATAGAACAGAATCCGCAAGACTTAATCTTATTAGTCCTCTGGCTTTTCTGTCAGCTAGGTCCCAATCTTCTTGCTTCATGCTTGTAGGTTTAACCCCAGACACAGCAATCCAAAGATCTCTGTCGACCAGCAAATCTTCAGCCTTAATCTTCCACAACTCAAAGTTTGTACCATTGAACTTTTCAATGTCTATTTTTCCTGATGTACTAGCCATCTTATTTAACAAAATAGACCTCTACAAAACTCCCACTCACTGAACTAACACAAAAAACCCAACCTACCAACAAGGATAACACAACAGGCCAGGCTCTGATACCACTTGAAAGGAAAGCAGAGGTACAGAATATAGCTTACCTAATGTTAATTCAAAGGGGATAATGCAGAACAGGTAACTTTCAATTCAATACATAGATGAATACATCAGAACAAAATAGAATAAACAAACAAGATACAGAGACCGACACACCATTTACGTGGGAAAACCCTTTCGGGTAAAAAACCCACCACCACAAGAAACAATCTTTATTACAGTAAATTTCATTTACAATAAAGATCCCAGCCTCTTGCTCTGGTATCGATTCTCAAAAACATACATCGTTCATTACCTTACTGTACATTTACAGAATGAACTATGTATTCAAATCTCATCATCAATCCTCCTTCAAACTACATCATCAGATTTCTATATGTGATTCCAAGAGCAGAAAACCGTTTCTCAACTTCTGCCCTAACGAATCAAACCAATTGATTCAGCGTAGTTACCTGCCAACCATCACAACCGTTCGCATTCCAGCGAGACCTTTAGTCCCACATGTATCACGTCGTAGAGGACACTTCAGTTTATAACCGCCAACCAACGATAAGACTATCGTCAGCAATTTTGTTGCCGACGATACCAAGTTAAAGACTCATCGGGGTAACCAATACTATCGGCGAAGCAATCAACACTTATTCTGACGAACCTTGTCTCACTGACACCTACAGAAAGCCTTCATCGGAGTGACCACCGTTCATCAGCCCGAAGTCTTTAAGCTACGCCGATAGATGTCCTCTCGCCGATCATTAGAAGAAAACACCATCGATGAGAGAGTTCCCATCGGAAGGACTTCACAAGGCTCGACCGATAGTAGATCTCACACCGATAGGTAAAGGTCATCACTGAGACATCAACCATCAAACAAAGCCTTCAACATCTCTCCGATCACCAGACTCACGCCGATAGGATACATCCATCGGGGTGACACATGACTTTGGATTGACATCTCATAGCTTGGCCGATGGAGATTCTTACACCGACACCAATGCTTCATCGGAGAGACACAAGAGTATCGGCCAAAGACTTCTCACTTCTGCCGATAGTGAAAGTCATTCTGATAGTACGCCATTCATCGGTATGATCTCAACTGTCGCTGTGACATTACTAAGGTCAGCCGATATAGTAAGTCTGCCCGATAACTTGAGTGTGGCCGACGCCCCATATCTAGAAAGAGGTTCCAAGCAATAACTTGAGACACTAGGTCTCTTCAACTTTAGGCACCGACCTCACCATAGAAGCCACTCTCCTACATGCAACTAGAACCCCTAACCAACATCCAAAAATCAAAACATACATGGACAAGGGGTTGCAAGGCCTCAATCATAGGCAATCCAAAACATTACATAGACCATTTCCAATTTCAACCACAGAAGTCAACTTTCCCTTGTCCACTTTAAAAATCTCAAATCAATAAAACATATAAACAGAATGACATAATAATAGCTTAGAGACCCAAGTAGTCTAACCTCTGGAGTCAGAAAGTTGAACTCATTATCACTATACACAAGCTCATCTTTCAAAATGGAAACAAGGGTTTTAACGACGATGACTTTCCCTTAGAACAATATGACTCAGGCCAAAGAATAACACAACAACCCAATTACATCATTATTCCTAATGGAATTTCCAAGCAAGGCCATATTAGAATCAGTTCAACAATAATTTAAACCGGGAAACACTATAAGGTTTTTCACTCACCTTAAAGAAATTCCAACTACTATTCCATTCTAGAAAATAATTACATCTAATATTTGATTATTATATATTTAATAAAAACACAAGTAATCTCTAATATATTATTCATTTATTAAAATTAGAGTGTCACAGGATAGTATATTACTAATCATAACTAAACAATTTAATTAAGATGAAATGAGTATAATGAAAATTTAACTTTAGAAATTGTAATACCATAATAATTTATTTCCCCTAAGCTTGACAAGACATAACAGCGAGGCTTAACTTCCAATAAATAATAAAAAAAACAATGACCCACTTGTATAAAGGATACACCTCGGCTAGAAATTCACAATAAACTACCAAGAATATATAAATATATCCAAGACTCAAATACTACCACCATTTCTAAACTATTTAACGTGGACACAATGGAAGATTCTAAATCTCTTTTTCTATACCGATGTCCTAATAACGAGTACCAATTGCTATAACTTTGGATAATAATTCTAACAATATAATTTCGTTTTCTATACCAAAATTTTTAACCAAAAGTATACAACATTAGGATCCAAGTAGTGTTCACAACAACTAAGGAAGGTGTTCTCTATCCTAGACCATAATATGCAGATTACCCTAAACTTGGTAATCCTATAGAGCTATAGAAATAGACTCTCTATTCTAGTTACTTTATCAAAGTGTTGAAAGACATAAAAAATTGATTTACTAAACTCCAAACGAAGACTAAGCAATTTCTAACTTAGAAAACTAAATGCGACTAATAGGACTGGAGGAAACATTGAGAAGGAAAAGGCACCTTTCTAATCCTAATATAGCAATGACCCAGGACTAAGATAAAACTGGTTTAATGGACCGTAAAAAGCATCCATATGATGTCTTGTTTCAGGGTCGTACGACGTTCAAAGGGTAATCTGCTCAACCAGAGAGCACTCGACATGGGTTGAGAGAACACTTTTGTCGTTGTGTTAGCAAAATCCCAGGTTCCGTTCCCCATTCAGTCGCTCCAAGAATGATTTAACGCCTCAATGCTGCCAATTTAAATTATCAAGATGCAACAGGGCTGTATGGAAACAAGTTGCTGAAACACTGAAATTGCTAGCTGGTTCAAATCACATGGGATGAGCACATGAGTGAAAGCAATCACAAGGGCTATGAGGGTGAACACAAAATGGACAAAACACTAAGCTTTTCTAAAACAACGATCTTTCTACTGGCGATAGGGAATAAACAATATTTAAATGCCAGACGCTCCAATGATGTTGGGCAACAAAGATCATCACATAAGGGCCGTGGGGTTGATTAATCATCCATCAAGAGGTAAGTGGCCAAATAAGAAGGATTTGATTAGGTCACGATGCAAAGATTTCATCTAGAAGTAATTCGTTACAGGAAGGAAGTAATAGATAGATTCATTTCTACCTGAAGTATCTGTAGGTGGATTAAAGGGATAAAAGAGATTTTGTTTGGGAAGAAGTTTCAAGTCCCACACTATCAGATGTTGCGGTTGCAAGATTCGTGGAAAACATGAATGTGAAAAGTGGAATACACGCAAGGCATTATTTGACAGAATGCTGAAAGAAAGCGATCTCTCAAAAAGCAATGGTTGAAGGATGTGGGTCACTGCTGACGCCTTAGAGAAGAGTAGTATCCTGGATAACAAGGATTGCATGATACACAAATTGGATTTTGCAATGATGCCCTCAGTAAAAACAAACATCGACTAAAGCAAGCCTCTCTAGGTTCAGAATTATTTATCGTCATGCACGATTAGAGGATGATGGCAGAAACTACTTTAATAAAATAAGTGGGATTCCTCCTAAGATTGATCACTATGCGGGCATGGTTGACCTCCTTCATTGGGTGGTTGAGGGAAGAACACTCAGAATTTTTATTGTGAGATGAAGGCAACAGGATAAACTCTAGACTCACAACATATTCAGAGAGGATGGAAAATCATTGATATAAATTCGCAAGCAGTTATAACAAAATCGTAGGGTTTTAATAATGTTGGAGAATAACCCCGATGACAAGGTTTCAACCAGATTTATAACAAATCCCAAAAAAATATAGACCAACAATATGATAAATAATGATAAATAACATACCCGGACAACTCTTCAGGTTGTCAAATCTTTCTTGGTTCCCTTCTCTTCTTCTCTACAAAATTCTTTTTTTTTTGTTTTGAATCACCTCCTCCCAACAATTCCCCCCCAGAAACAAATAGCCAAGAGTCATAAATGCCCACTAACCCCAAATCTATTCTCGAGAATCCTCTCCTCTAGAGGAATTTTAAATTTTTACTAATAACAGAGATTCCCCATTCAGGAATCATAAATGACAACTAACCACATTTATTTATTCCACAGAATGATTCTATACATACTATATATATTATTTGAATTAACATAAAGCTTTTGACCCACATATATATTTTACAAACATTAGAATAATTAATTAACTCTGCATTAAAATTTACTTAAATAGTATTTCACTACAAGTATTCCAATTTTACGACTAAGCAAAAATACTATAATGCTTGACAACAATAATCATTATAATTATATTAATCCATTACACATACTAGAATACGCATAGGCTGACCAAACAAGGACCCGACAATAAACCTACAAACCACAAGACGACCAACAAACTGAGAATTGAACTGCCCTAGGGGATAAACCTCATGTTATCTCCATCGATGTTATCCATTGGTGTAAGGGCCCGCTCAGACCTGCTAAGTCAAGTGGAGTCGAGGCCCGGTACTTGCAACCTGCATAAGAACAATAGGTTGTATACGATCCGCTGCATATATATCAACACACCAGAGTCAGAGAATCACGGCATAGTAGGGTGCTCGAAACGAGTAGTACTACACTGTCCCTGCTTTGAAACAAGGCTATAAACATTTTTATTTAAAATCGGATATCAACAAATCGCATAACACATGATAATATTAAACCATTACTAATCATGTCAATCTCAAAATAACTGGAAAAATAATAATGTCATTGTAAACTCACAACACATGTCAAAACTATATCAATCGAACATAGTCTATCACGATCATAATAAGCATAAACCGTAAGCCTAATAACTCAAATGTCTCAGAACTATCTAAATACAATGGAAGAACTAACAACTGTCTAAGAACTGACCAAGAGTAATGTGAAACTAGCAACTATCACAAGCCAAAAATGAGGGGGCATTACATATACCAAATATAAATTGAACATAGCCAAGTTTTCTACCACTGGAGTGCTTATTATGATAGTAAAATTACTTTTTTTTAATGAAAAACGTAAAATCTTGATAGTCAAAAATGGACAAAGTAACACATCCAACCTATATGTTATTTTTTATCTATTAAATGACTTTTTTATTTATATTTATCATAAGAATGGTTAAAATAATCATCTTGCAAACACATTTCCAAATAATAATAATAAGTTAAATATTTTGTTTCTCTTGAAAAATCCAATATTTTGTTTCTATTAAAAAATCCAAAATAGTCACAAGGATGATAATCATACCAACATCCCTCAAATGAACCCTCCAAAACCAATAACCATAGCTCAAGGTCCATAACCACGAAAAGATAAAGCATAAAAAGAAATGCATCTAAAAAATAAGATGGGCAATACCTATTAGAAGATACACCAAGAGTGGGGAATGAGAATGCCCCTCTAGGATACACCAAGTCATAATGACTCTCCAAGAACAATCTCCTCTAGGTCCATAATGAACTCACGTTCATATCTAGGTGTAGGCTCCTTAGTCTTCTTGCTGAAACCTCCAAAGAGTAACCATCTTAATGAACTCACGTTCATATCTAGGTGTAGGCTCCTTAGTCTTTTTGTTGAAACCTCCAAAGAGTAACCATCTCAACACATGTCTCTAATCGCAAAAGACTATAGCCTCACCCAAGTCTCCAAGTATCAATGAGCACCTCCATGATCAATCCATGCTAAGCTCCAAATGCAACACTACACCATCATGAAGCTCTCCAAGCAAATGGCCAATGTACTCAATACCAAAAGAACCAACAAGACCATTGTCAAAGCTCCCACTATGTTAAATAATTAAAGTAAAATAAAATAACTCTATGTAAATAAAATATCTTTGTGCCTCTTTTTAATTTATTTATCTATTTATGTATTTTTACTAGTTTAAATTAATTTTAATATTAAATATTTATATAGAAAAATCAACTACATATTATTATTTTGCATTCTTGTCATTTTAGTTTCTTTTATAATTTTTTAAATAAATCTCTTATTTAAAAAAGTATCCATTTTCCCACAAAGGAAAATACGAATCTTAAATTTTTTAAATTTTGTAAACATTTGTTTTAATATATTTAGTATTAGAGTTTTTTAAAGTAAAATTTGAATGTCATATAAATGTTTTGGCATTTGAAATTTTTTAATTGCAAAAAAATCATTTCATTACAACCCTAATAGGAAAAAAAAATTATCAACAGGGTTTTATTTCAATTGGAATTTGATTGAAAAAAAACCAATAAAAAATTGAAGTCATTTCTCCAAATTGTAATGGAATGGTTTTTAATTAATAACTTTACAAGGATTGTATGCAGTCTGACAAATTGATTCATAGCTAGAATCCTCACATTATGAGATGTACATCATGAGAAGTTCTAAATCCATAGATTTCCAAATTTATGAATAAGATAAATAGCATTGATTAAATACAATATTATTGGCAATGTGGTATATATGTTCCAGTAAGGGGCAGGTGCAAATGCTGCAGTCTCCAACATACAATACCTGCTCCGTGTTTTGTGAGCCTCACACAGGTGAGGTAAATATACTCCTACAAATCCCATGTCGTGCTCTAGCCATTTTTCTCTCGGAAAACCCTAAAAAATTATACTACAAACCCTCGACTGTTACAAAACCCTCGTGCGAGCAAACATGTCATGGAGAAAGATGTGTTGATGAAGTATATAGGTCAGTTTTTTGGAGAGCTAAAGACACTAGTGCTCATGGCAAGGCTCCAAGATATTGATGAGGCATGCGCTCATGCCATTATGCGGAGTTGTACAAGAAAAAGATGTCTTCATTCAAGAATAAAAATAGAGAAAATAGACAATAGCAAGAAGGTCATAAGCATAGCGAGAAAGACAAGGGAAAGTTAAAAAATGCTAATATAATAGTCTAGAAGGACAAAGGCAAGAATAAAGCAAAAGTTTAGCATGTCCATTGTGAAAAAGAAGGGCACATGCAATAGAAATACTAGAGACTTCATCCGAATTCAAAATTGCCTTGGAGAAATTAAAAAAAGATGCCAACACTATTGTGATGAAACAAGAGAGATATAAGGAGATTCTAATTTAGACAAGATGATCTCTTGTGTTGTGTGCAAGGAGATGTGTGTGGCAAGTGAAAGCTCCAAACCAAAAGAAGAAGAGATTTTGAAGCTCTTCCATATTAAAATCCACATCAAGGACAAAAATGTAGACTCTCTTTGACACTTGCTCTCAAGCTAATTTAATATCCCAAAATTAAGTAAATGAATTGAGGCTGCAAGTAATGGATCATCCCCAACCATATGCTTTTGGTTGGCTAAAAGATGAAGTGGAAATGGTGAAGAGTGGCGTAAGGCCAAGTTCCCTATAGATTCTAATTATAAGGACTAAAGTGTTGGTGGATGCAGTTTTGTTGGACATATGTGGAGTGCTTTTTGATAGCCCATATTTGTATCTCAAGGATGCTACATATTGGAGGAGGCCTATCATTATGGATTAGTCTTAAATGGAACACCGTACAACTTGAATGCAACTGAGAAGAAGACACAAATCACCATGGTTAGTGCAAAAAAGCCAAGTGATTGATCCACACTTGTGGCAAGTTTGCTTTGTTGATGTTAAGAAGCAAAAGAGAGTAAAAAGGGGTTGAGCTAAACAAGTTGCATGGACATTATACTCATCAAGAACAATAAGATGTGACTAATTTGGTGAGCAGATTTTCCAAATTATTTGTAGAACCCAAGGGGTTGGCCCTGAAGAGAGCCATAGAACAGGAGATCTAATTGTTACTGGAGTGCTCTTTACCAAACTTCGGGTTGTATAGGCAGAGTGTTGTTGAAGCACAAGAAGTCACAAGTCAAGAAGTTGTTGGAGCAAGGGATAATCAAACCTAGTACCTCTCCATGTCGATCTCCTATTATCATTGTGCCAAAGAAAGATGGGACTAGATGTGCATAAATTATTGGGGACTAAACAAGATAACCGTGAAGAACCAATATCAACTTCCCTAAATTGATGATCTATTGGATCGATTGCAATAGGCCAAATACTTATTCAAACTTTGACCTTAAACCTAGCTACATTAAGTGAGGGTCAAGGAAGAGGATGTGTGGAAGATAGCCTTCAAAATACATCAAGGTCTCTTCGAGTGGTTGGTTCTTCCATTCAGATTGTGTAAGGTGCTAGCTACCTTCATGCACCTCATGAATGAGGTATTGAGACCATTAATTGGCTCTTGTGTTATTGTTTATCTAGATGACATGTTGGTAATCAATAGGTCATATGAAGGCACTTGTCTCATCTTGGAAAAGGTGTTTGCGATCTTGAGGGAGAACAAATTGTTATTGAATGGTAAGAAGTGTCAGTTTTCTAAAACCTCTTTAGTGTACCTTGGTCACATGGTAGGTGATGGAGAGATATAGATAGATCCATCCAAGATTAAAGCAATACTTAATTGGCCAAAGCCCACTACCATGAGTGAGACACAAATCTTTGTAGGTGTAGCCTAATACGTCCGTAAATTCATGAAAAACTTCTCATATATTGCTTCCTCATTGCATGAAGTTGTGGGCAAAGAAAGAAAGTTTTGTTGGGGCAATAAATAGTAGTGTGTGTTTGAGGAGTTGAAGAAGAAGATCAATACAACACCAACCCTTGCTTTACCTAATTTGCAAGCAACTTTTGAGGTAGAGACAGATGCTAGTGATTATGCAATGGGTGCAATACTATTGTAGGGGGGTACACCCATATGTTATCATTCAAAAACATTTAGAGGGCCCATGTTGAACTATAGTACCTATGATAAGGAGCTATATGCTCTAGATTTCGCAATGAAGTGGAAACATTACCTCATGAGGAAGGAGACTGTGGTGCACATTGACCATAAGCACTTGCAAGCACAAACAAAATTGCAATAGTCTAGGCATTACAAATGGATGGGATTCCTTTAGCAATCCATCTCATGGTCAAGTATAAGCATGGTGTGACGAATAAGGTGGTTGATATGTTGTCCAGACCACCTCTATTGTTTGTGGTAAGTAGTTTGCCCAAGTTAGAGCCTTTCTTTGCTAAAGTGTATGTAGATTATTATAAGCAAGATGTAGATTTCAGCCAAGGACATCAAATTGTACACAACAAAAAACTTGCAGAGTTTGAGCCTCATCAAGACTATTACCTTCAAGGACTCTTATTAAAAGTAGGTAAACTTTATGTGCCAAATCAGCAAAGGGTTTTGTTGATGCAGGAGGCATAAAATCGCATGTAGCTAGACATTTTGGTGTCAATAAGATTGTAAATAATCTCCAACATTATGCTTATTGTCCATGTTTACAAGCTAATATTGTGAGGTTTGTTCGAAGTTGCTAATTGTGCAATGTGAATAAGCCCAACAATCAAAAATTGGGATTCCACCAATCATTGCTCATACCTAAGAGGCCTTGGGAAAGTATTTCCATGGATTTTGTTGGAGGTCTCCTAAGAACTAAGAGGGGCAATGATTATATCTATGTAATTTTGGATCGTTTCAACAAGATGTGTGTGTTGGTTGCTTGCAAATAGGCAATGATAGGGAGTGATGCAACAAAGCTTTTCTTTAATCATGTGTGGATACATTTTGGTATCGCAAAGGGCACCATGTCTGACAAGGATTCTAGGTTCTTGAGCAAGTTTTGGCACACATTATGGGAACAAATGGATACGAGGCTCAAGCGGTTTACCACTTTTCATCCTCAGACAGATGGAGAGATGGAAGTTGTGAATAGAATGTTGGTGTAGTTGTTGAGGGGCTATATCAGAGGTATCCTAATAGTTGGGATGAACACTTGGTGTGTGTTCAACACTTGAACAATACGGCCATTCATTCTTCATTAATTCTTTTGCCTTTCAAGGCATGTTTTGGTTTTATGCTACCAAGCCCACTTGATATCTATTTTGGACAGTAAAGCAAGGGGCTGAAAATGGTGACTCTAAGGTTGATAAAGCTTAGAGATTCATGGAGAAGTTGAGATAGATACACCTCCAGGTCCAAGTGAAACTAAAAGAGTCTCAACTCAAGTACAAGTGTCGTGATTAGCATAGGATAGAACAAAAATTTCATGTTCATGACATAGTTTGGGTCTACTTGAGCAATGAGAGACAACAAGGTCCTTCACAGAAGCTAAAATATTTACAGTATGGTTTCTTTCAAATCATAGAGTAGGTAGGGCAGAATGCTTTTTGTTTGGAATTTATGTTGACTGGTTATGCTTGTTCAAGTCTTCTATGTTGGATGAAGGACCAAAGGATTTAGTTCTTTCATTAGATGATTTTGTACCAGAAGAAATAGATGAACTTGAGGAGGATGTCATTCTTGATAAGAAGGCGAGGCAAACCAGGCAAGGAGAATGGGAACATTGTTGATTGGTGAAAAATGATAGTTCTCAAATAAGGTAAAGTGGACATTTCATGAAGATGTGGGGAACAAGTTCCCACATTTATTTGTGCCCTAAGACTTTGGGGACCAAAAGCCCCCTAGTTAGGGAGGCGTGATCCAAAATTGGATTGGTCATTCATATCAGGTTGGTTCTAGAGTAAAACATATGTACTCTTGTAGCAAAGAGGACACTTATAGTGACTCTATGAGCATTTTGTATTGTTGCAAAATCACTTGTAGCAAAGGAAAATCTTTTTGACAATCTTGTAGGTGTTTTAAAAGTTGCTATAGGTGAGTTGGCGACATGCTGCAAGTCATTGGATAACAATCTCCTAATGAGGTAATTTTATTTCATGATCTATATTGCTTTCAACAATGTTTTGAATGCCAAAAGTGTGGTCATCAAATAGGTGTCTAGGGTTTGACTCTGGTGGCATCTTGTGGTGGTCCGAAATAGCACCATTGAGTCTTGGAATCATTTATCCATGCATGTGGTTGTTGTAGATCATTTTTGGTTGATTGAAATATGCTAGAGGATGGTTAGGGCAAGATGATTTTGGAGAGACACTTTTGTCTCTTATTGGCAACCAGTTGGCTTTGTTTTGGCCATGGTTTACGTTGTCATGTGTTGTGGTTATAGTTAGGACAACATTCACTTGCTTGTGGTTGGTTATTTTTCCTCATAGAGTTGTGACCATCTGCATTCCTTATGGCAAGCGACACCACATATTCCTTGCTAGCAATCGTTAGGGCTAAGAGGATGGTCAGTTGCGTGGCAATGTGAATAAGTGGGTGGTTGGACAATTGCAAATGTGCAATTGTTCCCATTCCAATGCAACCATCCATCTTCTCCCTTGTGTTGTGTAGCTAGAGAAGAGATGAAAGAAAACATTGAGCCATTCTGAAAGTTCAGTTCATAGTTACAAGACTTAGACTTGGCATGCTAATTTTTTACTCGAACTCAAACTTAGCAAAGACTCAGCCAATTGAAAAACTATGAAATATAGATATTTTTAAAGGATTTAAAGCTTTTGCTATGCACCCTTCAATAAATCAACTTTGAAGACTTAATAAACTTATTAGTTAGAAGCTACTTTGATCACATACACTAGTATACATTGATCAAATCAGTACAAAAGCACATTTGAGTTGAAGGAAACATCATTTTTTAATATATATAAATATTCTCAAGAAGCTACTTTGATCACATACACTAGTATACATCGATCAAATAAGTACAAAAGCACATTTGGGTTGAAGGAAACATCATATATATATATATATATATATATATATATATATATATATATATTCTCAAGTGTTTTAGGTGTACAAAACTCATGGATTATGATATTCATGGCATCATGAACAAAAATCACAATATGGAGTCATGAACTATGGTAGAGAGGAGCTCTCTTGTATCACTCATCCCAGCATCACTAGCTCTTTGTGGAGTTTTGTGCTTGTATCTCGAGCACATCTACAAATGTTGTTATAACCAGAGGAGCATTACTTAGGATAAGGATTGACTTGGCAAATGAAAAGTATAAATGTAATTCAATTACTTGGGATTTAATTGGGAAAAAGTTAAAAGAATAAAAAAAAAATTGCTTTTCCATCCAACATGGCCCAAAAATATTTTTATTTTTTGCTTTTAAAAACTAGAGCAATGATTTGAGGGCAGCAACCCCTAATGGGGTTGAGAAGCAACACCCCTTGCCAGGGTTTGGGGGCAGTGCCCCCAACAAAGTCAAGGGGTAGCCTTTGAGACCACACAAACCTTCGTGGTGCATGCCATTTTTCATAACTTTATTGCTTTTAACCAAGCTCCAAGAGTCCTCCATATCGTTCAAAAAATGCCTAACTTTCACGCTTTTAGGTTTTAGTGTTTTCAAAGTTTTATTCTTTTTTTTTTTAATTTTCACACTTGACTTGGTTGAGTCTTAGCACCAGGACGCACCAAGTTTGGCACGTTTGGTAGACTTAGCAAGTCTAACCAGACTTACCAAGTACTCAAGTCCCAAGTCTTTAGGCCTTGATTCACTCTACCTACCTTGGGACTTGCCGAGTCTGGGCAAGTTCTAGCAAGTCTTGTAACTATGGTTCAATTGGCTTAGATAGGGACTCGAATTGCAAGTTCATGGACAAAGAGGTGTATCAGAGTTCTTGTAATAGCAAGAGTAGAGTGGAGAGCAAGGGAGGCTAAAAGTTTGTTGTACAACTCTAAAGATCATTAAAATGGCATTTTACTCATGTACTGACACCAGATAGTGATGGTTTGTTGTTACCATTACCTTCTTGGAGTTTTTCACCCTTTTGAGCTTTCTCCAAATGAAACATTGTCGTGTGTTGTATTTCAACATGTTTGCACTCTATTTAATTGCTTTTCCTTCTTATTATATGAATTTCCATATTGCTATTAGTAGGTTAAGATAGTAGGGTAGGTTGTTAAGAGTTGTATTGGAGAAAGTAACTTAGGACTTCATAACTAATGCGCCATTAGAGTTATCAACCCAATGGTTTATAGATCACATACACTAGCATCAAAATGAAGCATCATCACTTATGCATCTTTGCGACCACAATAGGGCATGTTTGCGTTCACATTGAAAGCTTCGCAATTCCTAGTAGAACTAGAGCACACAAAGTTTCTCAACTTCACTTATGTATAGCCAAGTTATTGGTACTCTACACGAAACTCATTTCACATCGGACAACAGTACCGATTGGTGTACCTCGAGGTCAATGTCACACAATTTTAATTGGCCAACCCTAAAATTAGCATCATCATAACAATCGTAACATTCTCTAAATTTGCAATGTTCTTAGTATGTATCTTTCTACAATCCACTCTCATGTCCAATAAGTGTCCACACATGCCTCAAAGAGGCAGCATGGGTACACATACACCCTCCTTTTCAGCATAAGAGTAAAGAGATATCACATTCATCCCTTCACATTTACAGACATCCATGGCAAGAGCATTCATTTATTAGCAATGACACAAACATAGCTAGAAACTCAAAGAGTCACCGCAAATGGGGACATTGGTTCTTCAAGAAGGGGCAAATGATCAAACTCGGCTACACACAAGCTTCATCCAATAGTTTAGTCAGAGGCAGAATCTCATATGTGCCACATCTACACAATCCAATTGGTTCATCCTAGATCAACAAATAAGTACGTTAGCATCTACAATGTATCTTTGCACATCTCAGGTTGACCAACACCATCCAATTGGCTCACCCTGGATCGATGGATCTATAGTTGGTCACACCTTGTTTCTGCATCATCCCAAGGCACATTAGAATGCAATGGGGACCATCGCTCTTCAAGAAAGAGTGCATGATCTAATTGCAGCCTCACACATCGAGTCATCAACTTCAGACAAATTTGTTAGCGCACACCAAAATGCAACGAGGACTATCACTCCCTCACAAAGGTGTATGATCTAAGCACAACCTTGCCCATTAATTCATAGACAACATTGCATGCATTACATCCCTTGTGCATCTCTTTGCTAGCACAACCCCAAAATGTAATGTGCATAGATGAACATTAAGCGATACTGCTTCACACACAATCACACAAGCACCAGCCTTAATAGTTATGTACACAATTGTGCAACCTTAGATATTCTTTATGTGCAAGCTTCAACAACTCCACAAAGTTTCTTCAACATCATGACTCGTATATGCTTTATACACCTTTGCATTATGCACTACAACAAATGTTCTATGCATGTTATGCCTTCTACAACTTAGCATTAGACCATACATGTGCAACATGTGGCATCAACTCCACAAGAAATGCTACCATATGAGCGCAAGAGCTGGCAGGCCCACTGCCATAGGGAATGACTCCATACAGGTTGGACACTTGGCAGCATGCACATCCAATACATAGCAACATCCTATATCATGTGCCTTGAACACATGTTAACATAGACATGGCTCTCAACTGTCAACCTTCACCTATAAACATAGGCACTATACACCTTACACAAGGAGCAAACTTAGCAAGCAAACTTGGTAGTCCAACACTCCAAGCCAATGAGTCAAGCACTCAAAGCAGGCATCGACATATCAATATGCTTCACGTATCTAATATTGCTTTCTGTACAATCTAGGCAAATCAAGAAAGATGTGTGACCCCTTTTTTATCATGAAAATTCTCATTCTTAGCCTTTTCTATATTTCATACACTTATGTATTTGTCCCTATTCTACCATTGAATAGAAGTAGCATTTCTGCTAATCTCATTTTCCCTAAATGTGTTATGATGCCCTGCATCTTGTCTTATAAGTTCCATTGTGCATTCTATAATTCGTAATACTATTTGAGTGATTTTTGTGACTTAGATAGGTTATGGATTGTCCTTTGAGTGTCTCCTAGGCTCGACTCGAATCACCTTATGTTGTATCTCATTGGAGTAGTCTAAAACAAAGGTACATTAGCAAAGAAGAATAAAAATATTGGTAACTTCTTATCATATTCATCCATTTGAATTTATCATAGGAGCTTTAAGGTAAATTTTCTTTGTTTGAACACATAGACTAGATAGTGGAATTTCATAATATAGATCTTGGATGAACTTTTATTGGAAAACCTTCTTTCATTCCCTTTTCTTTCAAAATTTGTTTAACAGTTTTAATGTCTTGAATTCTTACACCATTAGTAGAAGACTATAAGCATAGTATATTTTATGCTTTTTGATACAAATACGAATGAGTAATATACTATAAATAGAATAATGTGAACTAGTTTTAGCAGTTCAAATATCAGATAGAAATTGTATCTTTTATATAAGGAAATTAATAGAACATGGTTGATTCTATCCTAAGGGGAAATTACAAGAGAAACAAAAGATGCCCAACGACCATTGTCGTCTAACATAGTTCAGTCTACTTTTTTCATTCAAAAATAATATTCACTCGGCGATTATCTTTTTAGATATCATTTTTTTGGGAATCAACCATGTTTATATAGAATCATTTTCCTTAACCCATGTTTCAAGAGTACTTTTTTGAAAGAACCATCTCTCATGATATTGAATTATCCACTTGGCACTGATTACATAAGGGGATGCTCACATGGTGATGTTGTGGATTTAAAACCAGCAAACTGAACCATTTTTATGTATCTTTCCGATGATGAATGAAGATAATATTGCTTGTCTATCTACAGCATATTTGCAAAACTAGTGGTGTCACTATTCACTTGTAACACAAATAGTATAACCCTCAAGAAAGACATTGAAGAAATCATCATTCTATGTTTGGACTTGGTCATCAAACCCTTATTACAAAATTACAGTTTTTTTGTCATATGCATATCAAAAGTTTGATAAAACCCATGTAAGAGATTTTCTAGTTTCTAAGAGGTTTTCTTCACATAGTAAACACATCATAATTGTTCATAGGGTTCTCCACCCAAAAGGAACTTCAGGAAGATAAACAAGAGTGTGGTTCTATAGACAACCCAGCAGAGGTCTAAAGACAATTGTCTGAATTACACCAATTTTATTAGAAGTGAAACTTGTCTGCAGACAGACAACACATGGTGTTTCAGATTGCAATGTATGCTCTAGCATCTCCTAAAAAGCATAAATGGGTTTTGATGCCATGATTAGATAAGTTTGAGTTGCCAAAAAATAAAAGAAAACAGAAGCAAAGCAAAGACAGAAAGTTAGGTAGGGGTAGATCATATGACTCAAGAAAACAATTTTGAAATACATCCTAGACAAAGAAGAAAAAGTTTCAAGAGACCAGAAATTCTTTGTTGTCTAACCCACAAGGGGTTTGTACCCACTTTTTAAAAAGTTTTCAGATAGTTTTTTTCAATTTATCATTTGTTTAAACTTTAAATCACAGATGTCAAATGGACAAGCTTTGTTAAACATCTCAAGGATGACAGCATTGATGCTCTTCAACACACTATGCAAATTTGTTTTCTTTTTGTCCTTCCCATGAGAGCTTGAGGTGCCTTCAAAATTTGTGGTAGGAGGGCCTGAATTAGAACTAGGGAAGGAAAAAACCTGGTTCATGTTTTAAGGTATGTATTTAGTGCCTAGGGTACCAAGATGAATAGATTTGGGGAGTGCTATGATTTACCATCGTTGATTGATCATTCTAGAAATTGGGGATATACTTGGATATTTATGAATTCCTTTGTAAAGAATAATGCCCTCGAGAGGAATTTTGGTTAGTCCCGTAAATTTTGGCTGAATGGCTCCATCTTTTATTGATGATTCTAAGCAAATATTTGAAGAGAATTACTAACTTTTAAACCTTGTTTATGGTCCAAATGCCAAATGATGTCCTTTTTCTGAAAATGGCAGTAACTTAATGAGGTGACAAGTTAATACAGATTTTGTTATCTCAAAGTCTCATGTGTTTGACTCGGGTATTATTTATGAATTTGTTTAAGTTCTAAGTGAGAAGTTGAGGCATATCTTGATATACTCTAGAACCTTGTAAGTTCGTATATTTGATCTTCTCGAACTGTGAAACTTTTTTATTTGTAATTTTTCTAAAACTTCTAGAAAAGGGAAAGTGACGAAGGAAGAAGAAAACAAAGACAATGTATATGCTCTCTGAATTTTTTACAGATATTGAATGTCATAATCTGCCCCAAGTTCAAAGATGTTTTTTCAGCTGAGGTTATCCAAATTGGCATTAAGGGGCCGGGTATTAAGTATAATGTCCATTTAACTCTATAGCTTTTTGGACTAACATTTAGGTCTATCGTATCTAATAAATGTGGTTACATTATTGAATGTCATTAATAGTCGATTTATTGCAAAAAGTTAAATAATCCAGGTATATACCTGATATTGGATGTTATGTTGACATTATAATATCAATAAAGTGACACATTCCTAATTCTATTTTGCATAACTATTTTTATTGTCTCTTTTTATTTGGACACATTTTTCGGGTGATATCACACAAAAGAACTCCATAGCTCATATGTCATTCCATGAGTAGGTAGAGACAAAGCTATATTATATTATTTGTCTTACCTTTCAAACAAACAAATCTGCAGATAGCATATAAAAGAGTAATGCATGTGAGAAAAGTGGATAAACAAGCAGCAGTAAACATGTCATAGTCAAAACCGTGGAGGATTTCCCTCAAATACATATAAGATTTGCCTTTCTTTAGGGCATATGTGCAACAGAGAGAGAGAGAGAGAGAGAGAGAGAGAGAGAGAGAGTTTTGAATACCCACCAGTTATCTAATTATCTAAGATGTGGATGTGTTCTGAGTGATAATAACAGTCATCTTCCAATTTGTTTTACAACACAAAAATTTATGTGATAAAGGTGTTCATATATATTAAAAAGTCGTGTTCAGAAAATTATATACTCCAAAGCTTCACTAGTACTCAAATATAATTTTAAGCATTTTTTTTAAAATTGGTTACATTTTCAAATAGCTTACTTGACTCCAAGAAATCTGAAGATAATACTTTCATCAGGAAAGCTCCTTACCACTGCATTTGCTTAATGCAAGAAAATATCAACTGACTATTATCACAAGGGTGTCTTCTATTCAATGCAATCAAAAAATTACAAAATCTGACGCTTAATTTGAAAGGATAGCATTCACACTCATTTTAACTTCATCTATTGCAGCTTAAGCCATTCAAATACCTGCAAAATAACGTCAAAAAATGGAATTAGATTAAACTCTAAAAACTGATAGATATTGCCTATTGCTATCTGATTCCCTAATGAGAGCTATGCTCAATTTTACGAGTTAGGCAACAACAAATGAAAATAGATCACTGTTCTTTATATTTTACAATAAAATAATAAAGATTAAAAAGATGGATAAAATAAAAAAGCTATTAACATCGAGCATAGTTGGAAAACTTGGACTCAGGAAAAACTCGGCAAACCCAAAATTTGCGACTCGGCAAAAACTGGGCGAAAACTGGGCAAATTAAAATTAAAAGAATAACTTAAACTTCTTTAAAAACACAATTTTTTTACAAAATTCAATGGCAAAATGTATCCAATGAGTCTATAAATGAGTACAAATGTGTTTTCTATTTGATTTGATCTATGTCCGTGCAGTTTCTTAACGGGGACATGGGGGAGTAGGTTTCAGAATGAGGGAACCAAGGGCCTAAGTTTGGGGACGACAAGGGGACAGTGGTGGGTGGGGGTTTGGGGGCAGAGCCCCCAACGGGGTTGAGGGGCAGCACCCCTAGTGGGGTCGAGGAGCAACACCCCTCGTGGGGGATTGGGGGCAGCACCCCCAGCGGGGTCGAGGGGCAGCACCCCTTACGAGGTCTGGGGGCAGCGCCCCTCGCGCGTTCCTTGTCGCAATATAGGGCAGGATCGAGGGGTGGAGCCCCTGCCACCAAGCCCAAATTAAGGCCTTAGATACCACACAAACTTTCATGGTGCACATCATTTTCACAATTTTATCACTATGTTTTCTGCAATACCAAGTCCTTACTTTTCTTATCCTAATACTCACTCTTGCAACCTTTAGCCTTTCTCATTTTTTCACTTTTGTGACTACTTAGGGTGTGGGTTGGGCCCATAGACCATTAGGATTAGAGTTACTAGCACGAAGATCGAAAAAAAAAACTTTTTGCCTCAATTGTTGTCTGGCGAGTTTTTCGCTCAAACTCGCCGAGTTTTTGGTGAGTTTTCGCCAACTAGTCGGGGGAGTTTTTCACCAAAACTCGCCGGGCAAAAAATCGCGAGTTTTCCATATATGACATCAAGTATAAGTTCTCTCCACATGTCTGTATGTGTCTATGTGCAAGCATGTGTGCATGTTGCATGCATGCTTGCATATATAAAATGCCACGGAGCAAGCTCTTTTTCTAACTTGATCTATGTATTTGAGTTATACTTAGGCACCTCCAAGAAATGATAAATGAGCAGTTAAGACCTTGAAAATACATTAAGTCATTACCATGGTCACCTCCAGATTCTGCTCTGACCAAACTTCTGTTATAATATGTCAATTATATATTATATTTGAAGTAGAGATACAAAACCAGCCTCATTGACATTATATCTTGATGTTGCATATCTAGGAAAACAACATAGTACACTTGATGTCCTTCCTTTAGGCCTTAATATTTTGTCAAATGGTGTTTCAGATACTTCAATTACAAAAGCTGTGTTTGGCTAAAACTACTTGCAATAGAAAAATGAACACTCATGCCCAGCATTAAACAAGAAATCTATAGTCCAGCCACTCATGCTTCAGTTATATAGTCCAGCTGCTCATATATTTGTCAATGTGATTCCAATGCATCCCTCACAAGGACTGAGAGTGTTTCAACTTCATCCTTTGTTTCTCTGATAATCTGATCTGTTGATGGCCTCTCTCAGCATCTTGCTGATGTTAAGATGAAGGTGTTGAAGATGATGCCATTCCTTTTTCAACTGAGTTCTATGTTCTCTAATGTCAGTTGAATGAATGGAACGCTTAGTGGCATCTGATGTGCACCTATTTGTAAGAGCTCTTCTGCTGTTGTCAATTCAACTGTCAGGTCAATTAGCACATCCAACCAGCTCATATAGCTCAAATTTCTGCAGAAGTTGGAGTTATAGTCTACATTCTTACCTTTTTCCTTGCACAATAACCCAGGTTGTCACCAAGGTGCACAGTTAGGCGCATGTTTGGCCTTTATCTATTGTCCCAACCGTGGTTGCACCAAAGTGCACACTCAAACACACAAGACAAAACTATTTACCAAGCGTATATATTTTACATGTCAGCATAATTGTTTAAAGTGCCTATGCCAAGCATGCAACTCTCTAACCCAAGTACAAAAAGATAAAAAATTTAGAAGAATAAAGAATAGATAGAATGGAAAGGATAAACAAAAATATCCAGCCAAAACCTTATTCAAATGCTGCCCAGGACCAGCCTTAACCAAAATTTGTAACCAACTTGTACAATTCTTCGTCAGAGGGGAGCTCCATGTTTTTTATTTTGTTAATGTCCTTAAGTGAAGTTTCACCCAGGCCATCCCCAATGGCAGTCAATCCTTTTATGCACATTTCTGCCTTTGCCTTTAAAGAGGTCACTCCTTCTAAAGCATGGTTGATATCTTGAAAACTAGAAAAGTCACTCTCAACTGTCTTCTTGCTGAAAACATTAATAAGAGATCCGATATCATCTTTCCAGTCTTATTTCTGTTTTCATTGTTTTCAGTCCATGGAGCAAGAAGTCCACTCTTGGTTAGGTCCAAGAAAGACTCCATTTTATTCTTGATTACATTTCCCACATGGGAAAACAGGAATCCACTCGGATTATTACTCTGCACACAGTTTCAAGGGCCTTCATGATGTTTTTGACCCTTTGCCCAGAAGGATGTCCTTATCCTGGATTTCTTCCACATCTAGCCACTGAAACTTATCTGCCAATTGGGTCACCATTCCAGACCCAGGCACCCACTTATCTTTGAAGGCAGCAATGTCATCCAGTGCAGTCCATTGCTCATTTCTAACCTTTACTACTTTTCTAATGGAATCTCATAGGGTGTCTCCTACTTTTACTATTTCTCCTACCCTACAGGCCAACAATTCCTTCACAGTTTCTTTTAGGTGTGTATTGGTTCCTTTTCAGTGACCAACACCTTGTTCTGCTCAATAACATTTCTTCTCTCCTTATTGAGCTGATCAATTTGGTACTCCATCTGCTTTATTGACTGCTTAAGACCCACAAGCATTGGGTCACTGGTAAGGGTCTCAGCAGAAGTTGTTGCAGGTGGAGAAGCAAGAGAAGAAGGTCCAGCCTCAGTATTGTGGTGGATGGGAAAGGGAGATAGGGGGAAGAGAAAGAACCTGCACCCCAAAGTACTATTTTCTTTTCTCACCAAGGCTGCTTTTAAATTCATGTTTTCCCTTTTCAATCTCAAATTTTCCTCTTCCATTATCTTAATATCTTCACCTCTATGTTACCCCAAGTTTCCGGGACAGGGATGGTAGGGGACGGGGGGACACGTTTTGGGGACAGATTTTTTTGGGGCCATTTTTGGGGACGATAGGGGACAGCAAAGGGGGCGGCTATATAGAAAATAGGAATTTTTTTTTTAAATATAGAAAAATTTCAAATATTCATATGATAACATTGATAAGCCATTCATCATATACATTATAGATCCTTAATACATAACATTAGAGTTGAATTGAGAGTTCAGATGAGAGTCGACAAACAAATTAACAAAATTTAATTGCTTATATTGTCAATGTGCATATATATTATATAAAAATTACAACAAAATACCCAAAGGCTACAAGCTTCAACTACAAAATTTAAAAAAAAAAAAACATAGAAAATGTGCCGCTGCCCCTAATCAACATCTACTAACATTGCATCAAAATCAGAGTTTAAGTCTAAGTCACTATCACTATGAGGGACTGCCTCATCCAATCGAACCCCAACCAATCCCTCTTGTGCCTCCTCCTTATCAAACTATGCGGCATCTCCAAGATCAACATACTGACATGTGGTTGGAGTCTAACAATACTCAGGACCATGTTGATCTTGAAGTCGCAAGGCACTATGCACAACCACCAACTTCTCCAATTGTCAAGAGATGAGCCAATTCCTTTTGATTAACTATATGTATATGAAGTTGTAAGCGGGGTCGAGGGGCAGCACCCCTTGCGGGGTCTGAGGGCAGTGTTGATGATTGTTTTTAGACAAGTCAACAATTAGAGTGAAATACAAAATATCTGACTCCCTCTTGAGCAAAGCCTCTCGAATGCTGAACGAAGTGATCAAACAAGATGACTCCAAGGTTCCTTTCTTCTGATTTTGTAAGAGATAGCTTAGTGACTAAGTATGATTTTGCTGTTAAACACAAAGGGACTTACGCAGACTCTTCTCCTTTCATTAGCTTGTTCCTCCTTTGGTGCGGATAAAGTATATATAAGATCTCAATAACAAAGAAATAGAAAAGGGTGAGGGTTTAGAAAACTAATCTAAGGTCAATGAGGTAATGATGATGTATTAAACAAACAAACTCCTAATCAACCTAACTCCACTTTGCCAAGGATGCCTACAACTACATGAAGTTGGTGCAATCTCCTAAGGTTACGCGAATGGTTTTCAAATCATGATGGTTCATATGAGCACCCATTGAACGGCGCAGCTCAAACAAGCATCCATAATCGAACTTATACAAATATGGCTTAGACTAGCTTTACACAACAATTCACCAACGATGAATGTTAAAAGCATGAGCTAGGAGTTGATCAAATATTCAAATACAACATACATTACAACAAAGAACTTCTAGTCTACTTTACTTTCTACTTGAAACATCTCTCCATTTCATTACGATACAAGAAATCATGTTACTCCACAAGATAATACTTAACACCAAACAAGTAGCTCCAATGTCTTTGCATTAACTTTGAGAAATATTTACAACAATTTCCAGTCCTCTCAGACAATTTTGAGAGTTTCTCCTATCCTACTCCTAAAATCTAAAATATATATTTTACAAATGAGGCAACAAGGCCTTTATATAGTGTCCAGAATACAATGAATGGCTGAGATCAATTTGATAGCCAAGGGTCTAGATCGTGGCACCTCAGAGATAGTTACAACAACTTTCTATTTTTAGTACAAAAAAGGGAGGCAATGAAGGCACGTTTTCCAATGTGATAAGGTAAGGCAAAAGCATTTAAAATATTCCTCCACATAGGAATCCCTTTGACTTCTTTTATTAAATGATACATTGAATGCATTAAATAATGCGGCTAATCAAAATTGAATGATGTGTACTCGCCACCTAGATGCCACTTCAGCATACTTTGAAAATTGTATCAACTTGTAATAATGTATTCAATGTGATTGCTTTAACTTGTATGTTTGGGAATACATCTTGTAGATCTTGCCTTATTCATTCTTCTTGTAGACTGAATGTATAATACTTGTTGCTTCACTTGACTAACTTTGCAATGTTTCTTCTTCTTGTAGGATGTAGATATGAATGATCTTCTTTGGATGCATCCTCTTGGAGAGAGTAGAGTAGAGATATGATGATGATGATGCTTCCTTCATGTAAGAGTAGGAGACTCTCTTGGACTTGAAGTTGTAAAGTCTTGAAGTTTAGATGGATGAATGCCTTCGCTTAATGTAGAAGTTGATGAAGTGATCTTGCATGATGATCTTCGAAGTGACCCTTCGGAGTGTAGATGATAACACCCTCTTTGGATGTGGAATAGATGACCTCTTCAAGGATACCTGAAACTTGATAAATCTTTGAAGATTGGAGAACTTGACTTGAAGCTTGGATGATGCCACTTGAACTTGATGTAGATCTCTTGAAATGATGCTTCCTGGAAGATGATCTTGAATGAAGTAGAATATATGAAATGCTCCAACTTGATGATAACACCTTCCTTATGGTGGAGCAGCTACTTGATGACTTTTCCTTGAAGGTTGAAGAACTTGAAGTAGAATTGATGCCTTAGAAGCCTTGATGAAGATGATGTCCTTTGGACGGATGTCTTCTAAATGATCATGATGCCAAAGAATTCCAACACAAGGATGATGAAAGGTTCTTTGGAACTGCTACATGATGCCTTGAAGCTACGACTGATGAAGATGAAGTAGTTGATACTTGAAGTGATCCAACAAGGTATCCTTGAAGTAACTTCTTAGAACAGCTACTTGATATCTTCTCCACACGACAACTGGTTGACTTCCCTCCTAGCATGAAAGTGCTTCCAACACTTTAGCTTCTCTACTCATCATTCACACTTCTGCAACATAGAGGAAGAAACAACATCAATCCTTCGGTTTTATAACATAAATACATAGGAATCATTTGCTTAGGCTCTAAAGAAAATCAAAACGTGAAAGCAAAATAGAAAGTAGAACATTGAATGGAGTCTTTAAATCTAGCTTCAAACCCTTAAACTCTTCCTTCTTGATACAGCAGATATGGATATCTTGGAGCAGCAGATTGAAGTTTGAATTTCTTCTTGAAATCTTCACAAAAACTTACTTTAAGTCAACTTCTTCTAACTGGGATATGCTGAAAAGGTGTATGAGATCAGGAATTCATCTTTTCCTTGAAAAAACTAAACTTTTCCTTCACTTTTGGCGCATTAGATTACAGTTTTGAGTACCCCTCAATCAAGTCTTCATGTTCTTCATCACCCTTGACGCATTGGATCAGCTTTTTGAAATCTCCTTGAAATGCTTTCAACAACCTTAAATCCGACTTCATCCAAAAGGCCTCGCATGGGATAGGATCTTGATTTTTTTGATCTAGGCGCAGCAGATGGGTAGTTTTAGATCTTCTTACTGTTTCATGAAATCTGAACCTTGATACTTGTATTCTACCTCTCCCATCTTGGCGTTAAGGAATTGAGTTCTCCTTGAAAGTCTCTTGAATTTACCTTTAAAACTAACTCTTTCTCTTTTGGCGCAGCAGTTTGAAGGTTTAAAGTCTTCTTCTCATCTCCTTTAGGCGTATTGGATCTA
Organism: Cunninghamia lanceolata; assembly: GCA_027924645.1. Classification (NCBI taxonomy): domain Eukaryota; kingdom Viridiplantae; phylum Streptophyta; class Pinopsida; order Cupressales; family Cupressaceae; genus Cunninghamia; species Cunninghamia lanceolata. The sequence goes on along the minus strand of BSBN01000163.1, from coordinate 2,863,409 downwards.
GGTTCTTCTTGAAATACATGCCTTGGATCAAACTTTTATATCCTCTAAGGGCTGGTGCATCGGTTGAGGGTTATGAATCCTTCTTGTTTGGCCTCAAAAATCTCAAACTAGACCACCCTCCACTAGTGGCGCATCAGATCAGCTTCTTAAGATCATCTAAAAAACCTTAATGTAAAAACTCCTCCTTCAAGCGCATTAGACCTTGATTTTGGATTCTCCTTGAAGGGGTCGCATTAGTTGGGGTGTTCAAGATCCTCTAGGATGGGCGCTTTGGATAGGTGCTTGGAGATCTTCTTGTCGTTGGATTAGTGGTTGAGGTAAGTAAATTCTCTTGATTCCGCCTTGATGAACCTTTAAACTTTACCTTGTCCTCAAGCGGAGCATTGGATTGATACATTGAGATCTTCCTTACACGCCTCCAACACTTGACTCTACTTCCCTTCATGAGGTGGCGGAGTGGTTGGATACTTTAGATTCGTCTTGAAAATCTCTAAATTTTGCTTAGACTACCCTGATTTAGTGGCGCTTTGGATCAAAGGATTGAAATCCTCTGGAATTTCGCATTGGTTGAAGATTTGAAATCCTCTTACAAAGGTGTTTAAACTTGATCAAGATTTGGTTGTTCGCTTTGAAATTTGCCTTGAAACTGAAATTTAGCCTCATTATGTGAGTGGCGCATTTGGTCAAGGAGGTGAATTCTTCTTGATTGGCGGATTGGATGGTGAAGTTGGAATCATCATCTTTACTACCTTTGGCGCATTGGTTCACACCTTCAAAATCCTCTAGAAATTTCGCTTTCACATGTGGCGGGTTGGTTAATGTATTCGAAATCATCTAGAATTGGCGCATCACTTGAGGTGTTCGATTTCCTCTAAAATTTGGCGCAATTTATCACGATTTTGCACCAAGATTCTGCGCCACCTTAATATGCCGTAGCACTGGATCAACTTTTTGAATCCTCTGGAGTAGTTGGTCATTTTTAGGGTCCTCGAGGGTAAAGGTATATTGAAAAATATATTTAAGTATAAGTTGTACTTTAAATATTTTTCAATATACCTTTCAGGATGTTTGAGATAGGTCTCGAATCCACCGGATTTAACATGCAAAATCTAGAATTTGGAGGATTCACCAGATTTCAGACTTAGCCATTTTTTCAGGATTTCAGGGTTTCAGGCTCCAGACTCAGTCTTTCAGGATCTCAAACATACATCAGGAAGGGTTTCATTGTTCATCACTTGGATGTCAAGATTCTTCATTTTCCAGATGAGCCCTCCAGTTATGAAGCAAAAATCTCCTAGAAGAGGAACTCATTATTGGATTGGCAGAGGAAATGAACCTAAGGCATCATCTAAGATCTCATGCAAAACATTGGAACTCAAAAAAAAGGGGGTCCCCATTTGCAATGGGGCGATGTGTGATTTGGTCACAACAGGCAGTACCCCTGGTAGGTAATGTAGTTTTGATTCTTTTCACTAAATTAGAATGGAAGAGGGAGACTTCTTTTACTCATTTAGGGCTAAGTGTGGTGTGGGGGCCCACAAACAAAAAATTAAAAAAATCGTTGATTGATTTGGGGCTTTTAAGAAAGAAAAAATTTAAATGTTTTGTTGCAGGGACTTTTGGCCGTCCCCAGGACAGTCAAGAGACGACATTGACGTCCACAGCCATCTTGGGGACGTCTGATTGTCCCCACATTTCCAAGATGCACAGGGGCAATATTTTTTCCGAGGACGTCCCCAAGGCATCGCCACGTCCCCAAAACTTTTCCGGTATGGGGACGTGGCAAAAAATGTTGGCTACGCGTCCCTAGGTAATGTTGCTTCACCTTTTTTTTGACATTGTAGAAGTTGAATTGAGCGAAGTCCACTCCAACTTTGGAAGATTGCTCCAACCCAATATCACCCACCTTAAGTAATGCCAACTTCCCCTATATTCCCCTAAGGTGACATCATCAAAGGGTTTATCCAATAGGGGAGCCACTAACCAAGATGCAAGTATTTGCTTCATGATGTCAAATTATGTGCCAAAAAAGTACTTGACAATGGCTTGGGAACCTTTAAACGCTTGACTAGTATCATATCTTCTCATCATATTACACGACACCATAGCCTAGGCAATATCCCAACTAGGGAGAAGCAAACATTTATAGGCTTTTACCAACTCCCTATCATGTTCAAGAGTAATATTGTCCATGTCAATCTCTCCTACAGAACTACAAACCTTCAATCTAGGGCCAAGTGTATCTTCCTCCTCTTCAACAGCAACCTCATCAACAAAGATGAAAGACAACAAGCAACCATGCCATATCCCTCTCTGTCGTGAAGTATGCAAATGTTGATGTGGCAGTGAATGCTCATATGTGCTCCTTGAATGATGATGCAAGTAGTAAGTGAGTGCTAGATTCTGGATGATGTCTCCAAGATCCAGAATTTTGAAATTTAAAAAGGTTAGGGTTGATTTCGCACCACAATTTTGAATCAAGTAGGTGAATGGATAAACTAAGGATCAATACTGGTCCCTAGGGATATGTGTAGGCAGAATTAGGATAGGTTCAAGGAATATGCCAACTTCTATGTGAAAACACAACACTTGTACAATAGTCATTGCATAAAGGTTAACCCAGTCAAAGTGAGTCCAAAACAAAGGGGAAAAGTGCAAGGTATGCAATTTTCACCATTACAGCCAACTCATTATTAAAATATAATACCATTTAAATTGAAAAATTACTGTAATTTATATAGTTCAAATTTAGAGTCAATTTTTATTATACTTTTCAACCTGCCATTTTCTTTGATTTTTTTCTTTCTCTAATTTGAAATTGAACTCAAACCAAATATTTTGGAGCCATGTAAGTAAAATTATTTAGGCATGCATAGACTCAATCGCAGTTTAGACAGCCAAAATTGGCGAACAGTCAATACAGTCAGATTCTTAAAAGGGGAAATTCAATCATCCATAGATATGTGGGGAAGGCTTTTAGGTGAATGGTATTTTCTACTCTAATGCTAGAATGGATGTACTTAGGAAATATGACAATTATTAGATAGACAGCAAAGCATATATGTTACTCTTTTAGCATATGCTGGGAGAGTACCCATAAGTAGCTGTGAAGTTGCCAGCTGTTGCATATATGTTATTCTCATTTGCAATGTAACATTGTATTAACTTTGATCGATGTTTAATAACGAGTTGGCTGCCATATTCTCATCAAAGCCAATATCATTTGTCATATGTCCTCATTATCTTGAGAATTGCAAACAGAAAGCATTTGATGCATATGATTATGAACTAAATGGAATAAGTTCTAACAAACAGAAGGGGATTGGAGTGTTAGTACATCACAAGACCATCAATGGAGGAGAAAGAAGAGAGACAACATAGCAACAAATGGAGGAGAAAGATAATGAGAAGAAACACGTACGTGGCAAACCATCCTCAAATCAAAAAATCAGGTACTTGACCATCAACAATACATGAAGTCAGGTACTCAACAATCTGATCCTCAATCAACAAAATTCAAAATCTGACCTCTAATGTTTTTCTTTTTTTCCTTTTTTTTTGGCAATGTAAAAAATGGCTTACGATCTTTCTATCTCTATCTGAAACAATGCTCTTTGGCAAACCATGCAATCTAACTATCTCTTAAAAAAACAATATACCAACATGTATGGCACCACTTGACTTCTTACAAGGTATAAATTGTGTGATCTTTGAAAATCTACCTACAACAACAAATATAGTATCATTACCCTGTTGAGTTCTTGGTAGCCCAAGAATAAAATCCATCTTCATATCTTCCCACAGTCTCTTTGGTATAGTCAATGGCTGATATAAACCTATATTTTGACTCTTCCCTTTGGCCTGTTGGCAAACTACACAATTCTGCACAATATTCTTCACATCTGCACTCTTTCATGGCCAACCTTCATTCCATTAATGTACAACTATATATCACAAGGGTGTGTAACCACCCTTTCAACCACTCGATAATTAGATGTGGTTAAGTCATAATAAAGGAAACATAAAACATAGGAGGAAATATAATAACCCAAGAATAAAGTATGTGAGCATATGTCTAACAACCCCCCCCAATAATCCAAAGTCAAGGTAGACTTAGGATTAGCACCGAGTTATGCAAACAAGCCAAGAATCCTCCCTGTATTCCAAAGTCTCCAATGAAATGCTAGTTTATACAACTACTACGATGCAAATGGTGCACTCAAAACTTTGAAAACCACAAATCATGATGAAATCACTACATGTGATCCATCTCCACCCCTATAAGGAATTGCACCCACTCATAGTGTGTTGCAATGAACCATGTGCCAAAGAAAGCAAAAATTGGATAACTCATGTTGATGCTCATGAATAATCCAAAACCCCAACAGTTAAAACTGTGTTGTAGCTGCACTATTTAAAAATGTGAATCCATTCTAGTCCAAAAAGCTCCTTAACTCAATAAATAAATGCACGTGACTACACTGAAAAAATTGCTCCTCTAGCAGAAAAAAGTGTATCCTCAAATATGATGACTTAGGCCCTGTCACTGTCCGTCTCCCAAAAAGATGAATTTGCACTCCCATTCATCAATGCAGTCACTCTAAAATCAAAGATGATCAATCTAAAGACTAAGGCTAACCATCAGTGAATCACTCTCATCACTAGCGCTCACTCCGAATCACGATGAACTAGCTCCATGCATAGTCATCAAAAACTCATACTCAACTCTCTCATATCTACAGTGTCAAAGTCTATAATCTACAATCTTTAAAAAAATCATGTATAACTGATGTGTTAGCTACTAATCTGAACATCACTCACTCAAATTGGATATCGAAAATCCTGGACATGTCACACAACCCATCCTCAACGCGACAGTAATCAGAACAAACAATGGCCAAAGCTTTCATAAGCTACAATGATGCAATATGTAATAAGTTATAGTCAAAAAATGACCAATCCTCAATGGCCATTATGAGTAATTTCCAACTAAGTCTACTAGACTCACCAGACTTGTCAAGTCTCCTCTAGAAAACTTGGCCATGATAGTCAAGTGGAAAATTAGAAAAAATAGAAATAAAAAAAAATAAAAACACTCTATGGCTTCAACACTCACATTTTTGAAGGGTTTGGAGGACTTTTGGAACTTGGTTAAACACGATAAAATTATGAAAAATGACGTGCCAAGAAGGCCTGTGTGGTCTCAAAGGCTTTAATTTCGGCTTGATGGCAGAGGCTTCACCCCTCGTCCCCACCCTGTATCGCGACAAGCAGCTCACTAGGGGTAGTGTCTCTAGACCCCACAAGGGGCGCCCCCCCAAACCCCGTTGGAGGTGCTGCCCCATACCCCTATGAGGGGTGTTACCCCTCAATCCTGCTAGGGATTCCCATAGACCCTTGCTCTAATTTTAAAAAGCAAAAAATAAAAATCATTTTGGGCCATGTTGGGTGGAAAAATAACGTTTCTTAATTCTTTCAACTTTTTCCAATCAAATCCCAAGTAATTGAATTACACTTATATTTTTGGTTTGTTCAGTCAATCTCTATCCTAAGTAATTCTCTTATGGCTATAGCAGCATTTGTAGACTTGTCTCAAATACAAGCACAAGAACCCACATAGAGCTAGTAATGTTGGGCCAAGTGATAGAAGCTCTTCTCTATCATAGTTCATGACTCCATGTGATTTTTGTTTTTGATGCCATGAATATCATAATCCATGAGTTTTGTACACCTAAAACACTTGAGAATACTTTTATATTTAAAAATGTTGTTTCCTTCAATTCAAATTTGCTTTTGTACTCATTTGATCAATGTATACTTGTGTATGTGATCAAAGTAGCTTCTAATTGATAAGTCTATTATGTCGTTAAAGTTGATTTATTAAAGGTGCAAAGTATAAGCTTTAAATCATTAAGAAATCTCCTTATTTCATGGTTTTTCAATTTGCTGAGTCTTTGTCAAGTCCGAGTCAAAAATCACCTTGCCGAGTCCGAACTGAGTCTAAGTACCGTAACTATGGTCTCTAGGTACCACATATGGGACAACTCGCAAAAACTGAAATTAAAAAATGACTAATTCTCAATGGCCACTATGAGTAATCTCCAAGTAACACAACTAGGACAACTCGAAAAAAACAAAAAATCAAACTCAATGCAAGTACAACCCCATACAAAATCTCTCAATGCTCCAAGTAGTGTGAAAAAACTGCAATGTCAACATACATGTCGATCACAAATATCCAATCAGCAAACAGCCAGGTGCATTGACAATCATCAAATCTTGAGCAACAAGATACACAAACAGGTGCTTTAATCCTTAACAAATAGGTGCTCTGACAACTATAAAAACTCCATCAAGTGCATTAGTAAAGATATCAACATCTAGGACTAAATCAAGAATCAACAATTGTGAAGATCTCTAGAGACTCAAATAAGCATCAACAACTGCGAATTAAATCCGCAATCACTCGTCCATCAACAAATCAAGTACTCAGGTACTCAAAAATCCGATCCTCAATAATCAACAAAACTCAAAATCAGACCTCTAATGTTCACCGCATATGTTGTGTTTCTTCAATGTCTTCCTCTCTGCATGTGTCTTGAAGATTGTGTTTGGTCCTAACAGTGGAATCAGAGCGTAGGTCTTCCAAAGAGGAAGTAGTTTTGGATGGTTCTATTCCAAAGTGAGCGTTCTCTATGTAAGGAACATGTTGATGGCATTATCATTGGAAGAGCCACTGTATAGTTGCAATGAAGAAGTTATCAAAGACATCGGTTAGTTAAAAGTTTTCAAATGGTTTTCAGAATTGAAACACTAGTAATCTCCTTCCAAATTATTTGTATTTCCCTTCAACTTGTATGAGGTTCTCTCTTCCATTGCTACCATTTATTGCATACTGGTTTGATGGCATTGCATAAACGGCATTGATTTGGTTAGCATCGTCCTTTCTTGCACTCATGAAGATCACTTGAAAAAATTGCATCGATCAGGATTTATTGTGTGGATTTTTAAGCTAGTTACTGTTATTTTGGAAATTTGCATGAATGTTTAGGTTGAGACTTACTAAGAATTAAGATTTTCAGCCATTTTATGTGATGTGTAAGAAGCAGATTCATTTTATGGAGTTTAGCATGTATTTTTGAGAGCTTGGAGTCAATTTACATCATCCAGCACAAATTAACAACAAAAATTAATAAATAGCAGTTATCTACGCCTATTTCCTAGCAACTCTCTGGTACTTACATAACCTATCAGTGTAACGTGTAGTTTCATGCCAGTGAATCTTCCAGTGAACCTGAATTGCATGCATTATCATCCCATACAACAGAAATTTGAGCTTGTTCCAGCCATGTAAGGTGCAGATTCATTTCAGTGAGCCTGGCGTTCCTGTACACCATTTTGAACAGCAAATACTAGTAAATTTATTTCAGCAAGTTTGAAGTTCATTCCGGAGAGTTTGGAGTGCACGTACATCTTCTTGTACAACAGTTATTTGAGCCTCTTTTAAGAGTTTCTTATTTGGTTTCAAAGAGCTTATGTGGCACTTACCAAAGAAGTTGAAATAACTGAAGAGTATAAGGTGTAGATTCATTCCTAAGAGCTTGGATATTGCACACCGCCTCGTACAAGAGTTGCTTCCTGTGGATTCTCTGCCATCAACATGGTCAGGCACCATTATTTAACACTTGCTTCATAGTTTTATCAAAATTTATTTGCGGCTTTTGTTGGTACCCCTACAAAACTTAGTTTTCATACTCTTTTTTGTCAAGTTGGTTATCAGTTAATCCTTGAGCTTGCATCAAGTCCAAGTCAATTGTTGTTCTCCCAGTCAATTTGCAAAGGTTATCTTGTCTTTGGTCAATTCAACTAACGATTTTGCAGGGGAAACGTGATTACATCACAGCAGCAAGTGATAAAAACAATGGAGCAGAACAAGAACAAAGTCAGGACAGATTCAATGGCCTTTTGTCATACAAGAAAAGGTAGACATGAAGTCAAAGTTGTAATGAGATCAATGATAACTTTAAGGAAACCCCCCCTAAAAAAACCTATAAAATCCTGCGAATCCTTGTTGCAAGTATGGGCCTAACCAGTGTTGTCATTGATGTCAACATACTCCTGTTGCATTGATGTCAAGAATTGGATGAGTTGTGTGCTGAGGATATTGAGAAAATTAGCCCCATCAGAACTCAGAGAAGAACAGTGAAGTTCTATGAAGTAAAGATCCCAGCCAGTTGAAGATCAAAGTATGCGCATCAAAGGGTTTGTAGATATGTGTCTGAAGGTGCTCCTGGCGAATCTTTCCCTTTTTTCGAAAAAACTATTAATTTTCCTAGTGGATCTATCCACATTATTAAAAAATTTGTGGCGAATCCTAGTGAAAACTCACTAAAATAAATAAATCCAATGGCGAATATTAGAAAATAATTACTAAGGAAATTAATTATAATGGCGAATCCTTCCTTTAAAAAAATGCATATTTGGTCGATGAAATCCCCCATATATTCTTCTGTTTTTTGTTTAATTTTGAAGCAGGGGCCCGAGGGCGGCAGCCACCGGCGGGGTCAAGGGGCAGCGCCCCTTTGCAGGGGTCGAGGGGGCAGCACCCCCTTGCAAGGTCCAAGGATAGCAGCCCCGGTGCGCTCCTATCACGATACAGGCGGGGTCGAGGGGCAGAGCCCCTTGCCACCAAGCACAAATTCACTATACAAAATGCATTGGATTAAGTATTTTTTAAATATTTTGCTTTAAAACAAGACTAAAATAAAACTAAATTCTTGCCATTGATTATCGTTTTGATCAGATGGATGTGGTTGAATTCCGCGACCCCTTTAACATGTGCCTTTTAAAAAGCTTACTGTGGCCCGAAATTTGTTTTGAGCCACAAGATCATAATCTAATCATGTGGCCCAAAACAAATTTCGGGCCCTAGCAAGACTTTTAAAAGGCACATGTTAAAAGGGTTGCAAAATTCAACCAGAGCCATTTGATTAAAGTGATAATCAACGGTAATGAATGAAAGGCATATTAAAAGCAAAATTAGCCCTAAAGTATAGGATAATGTATTATTATAATGGCGATATTACCTCGAAAGTAATGAAAAGAATATAATAGTAATGGCGAATCCAATTAAGATTTATAAATTTATTATAAAATATTGGCAAATTAGCTCTAATGACACATAATTTACTTGGCAAAACAATTTAATTTGTTGGTTTACAAAAATAATTCTCTGGCGATTTAACCAAGAAAAATTAATTTTTTGTAAAAATCGGGCAATTTAGCCCCTCGCTGGTTGCAATATATTCGCCAAATTTGCATTCCCAAATTTGAACTATTCGCCAATTGGCGAAGATTCGCCACTAAAAAAATCCCTGAATGAGATAGCAAGGGAATGAGCCATATCCCTTCACAGGCTTCACCGATGGATTTCTCCTCCCAACTCTTGGCTCAAACTTACCAAATCTCCACCACCATCGAATAGGTTCCAAAACACCATGATGAAGCACACTTTTTCATGGGTAAAACCATCAGATTTCAACATATGAAAAGTGACAAATTGCAAAGGAAAGTGCACCCAAGGAAAATAATTAACTATTAAGTGACAAAAAGGGCGCATAACTAAATGGCAGAGCCAATATAAAATTATGCCTATAATGTGGCAGCAGTAGCAGCATGAAAACACACCAAGGGATAAAGAGGTTAAGTTATGAAGTCTAGGCACTATTTGATGATGGCAAAGCCACTCAAGAGTTCTGCCCAAGGCCCATAATGTGGTAATTACATTATGAAACTCCACCCAAAAGGTAAGAGGAAGTGCTCTAAGTTATGGTGCAATGGCAAGTTTAAACCGTGCTCAAAAGGTGGCAAGAGAATTACAAAAGTCCATCACCTAGGAGTGTTTCAAGATAGTTCAAAAAGTGGCAAAGTTCTTATGAATCACCACTCAAAAAGTGGCAAAGTTGTTATGACTTATGAATCAGCGCTCAAAAAGTGGCAATCACCTTAGTGACCCATTCCTAGCTAAAAAAACAAGCTCAAAACATGTCATGTCCACTTTTTTGAAATAGATCCATGGACAAGATCTCTAGCCTATTTCCATTTCCCGTAGGCTAAGAGGAAAAATAAAAAATAAATTATAATAGAATCTTAAGTTGGGCCCGGTAATTTTTAATTGAAGGGGCAACTTAAATAATATTATTATAAAATAAAAAGTGTTCTTAAACACTAGTATTAAATAATAAATATTTTAAAATAAAAAATAAAATAAAATAAAAAGTATTTTTAAATACTATTTTGAAGGGAATTTAATTATGGGCCCAATTTGGAAATGTTTAAAAGGGGGCACTTGGCTTCCATTTGAATCATCAAGATTTCATTTGGCATTTTTATTGTGAACTTTGGCATTTGAGTTTTGGCATCCAGGGATGAAAACCCTTGGCTGTTTTCAGCGATTCGGGAGGACAAAAACCCTTGGTTGTTTTCAGCGATCCGAGAGGATGAAAACGCTCATCTTTGTCATTGGCAAATTCCACCTAGGGTTTGCATGTTGTGCTAATTCGGCGATTTGTACGAAATTTCAAGGTCTTGATGTTGAATCAATTTGGATTTGTAAGCAAATATTGTTCGTGATTTTTGGAGGGCTTATTTGCTGATTTTTAGAGTTGGTCATTGTTGTTCACCATCATTTATTGCTGTTCCACTGCAAAATTCTGAGCGCCAACGCTTTTTGAGGAGATTTGTACCATTTGGAGGTGTCTTGGAGGCATCGTACCATTTTGTATATTGCTGATATAATATTTTTGGTGGGCAACTGCACTCGGAAAGAGGTTTTGCTGCTGGTAGACACCAAAAAACACTGCCATATTGCTGCTCTAGGGTGCTGTATAGTCTGCAGCAGCCATTAGAGGAGCTGTACCATCATTCTTGAGGGGTGATCTACATTTTTGGACTCATTTTTGGAGGCACCAGCAGTGGGAAAGGTCCTACATAATTTTATTTGGTTGATTGGAGGTCTGTAGCAGCCGTACAACCCTCATATTGTTGTTGTACTAAGCCATACAGATCTGCAAATTCCATCATCTCAGCTGTACTAGCCAGCCGTACCACTCCAAGGAGGGTTTGTGAGTAAAAATTGTCATTTTCAGATCTGTAATATGTTTCAGAACGTGTTTCCAACCTTGTAAACATTTTTCAACAGTTGCAAATTAATAAAATCAGGCTTTTGAGGGTTTCTAAATTCATATTTGAATCAGATTTGAGTATTTGGAGTAATCTAGGGTTTGTACCAGCAATTATATTTATCCAAAATTGATTTAGAATTAACATGTGATGTGTTTGAGGGTTTGATCAAGTGTTTCCAGCTATTTGTTTTCAAATTTTATTTGCTGTTCTAGTTTATTTTGGTTTCCAAAATTTAGAAAAATACAAAAAAATCATAAATTATAAAAATAATAAAAAAGGGACATTACAATGGTATCAAAGCAGTGATCTTGCCATCCTGGAGGGTTCTGACAAGGAGCAGAAACAAGAAATTAAATGGTTAATCGACCACTCCTCCTTGCTTGACCTCTCTTAAATAGAAATTCCCTCCAAAAGTCATGACTCTTCATATTTCCTTCATGACCCTTGATTGATATTTGAGAGGAATTATTTAAAACAAACTTTAATTATAAGAGACCTTATTTTATATTTTAACTTTACTTGAGGCCCTCTTTATTATAATTATATTTTATAATATCACTAAAGCAGCCCCTTTTGTGACATTATGAACCTCTTGAGTTATTAGTAATAATTATAATCCCATTTTCCTAGTGCAAAATTCTCAAGGCCCACGGGGATGGACGTTTTGGGTTTCAACTTGGCCTCGTTGCAAAAAGGGGACATTGCAGGCTTCCAATGGTGCCAACACCTCGTAAACACCACAAACTTATGCAAGGGACCCTACTTATTACAAACTTTATGTGTGACCATCAAGTAACCATACTACTTCCTAAAATAATCAATACCCAGATAGAATTTAAAACAATAGTGGCTACTCAGAAAATCAGATCTAATGATATATTGAGCTAAGTATAAAGTTTCGCTTGATTTTGAAATATGGGTTGAATGACAAGGAACAAAATGTCTCGCTTCTAGTGTTGCAAATGGTTGGGCTGACACTTTGTACACAATAGATGGTTATAAACTTTATTTGGGACCACTTACTAGGTTTGAATGCCATAAGGTTCAAATGAAAGGCAAATAATGGGAAAGTTGCCAGTGTGTCTGAAGAACTTTTTAGAAATGACAATCATGTAACTATAACACTTCCTAAAATAATCAATACCTAGATAGAATTTAAAACCACAGTGGCTGCTCAGAAAATCAGATCTAATGATATATTGAGCTAAGTATAAAGTTTCACTTGATTTTGAAATATGGGTTGAACGATGAGGAACAAAATGTCTCCCTTCTAGTGTTGCAAACAGTTGGGCTGACAATTTGTACACAATAGATGCTTATAAACTGTATTTAGGACCACTTACTAGGTTTGAATGCCATAAGGTTCAAATGAAAGGCAAATCATGGGAAAGCTACTAGTGTGGCTGAGGAACTTTTTAGATATAACCCAACATATCCAGAATAGAGGGGAATCAAAAAGTGTGTTGGTCATTTAGACTAATGTATGGGCATAAGTCTAACATATGCCTACAGGCTACACCATTGGGGAGGGATGCCTCTTATGAGTCAAGACTATGCCTGTACAGATATTCAGTGGAAGCTCCAACTCCCTACCACCTCCATGAAATGCCTAGCTTACATGAGAGAGTGACGGAATAGGAGAGTGCATTGAATTTAGCAAGAATGAACCAGGAAACAATAGAGGATAGGATCTAGACAAGCCATTCGTATTCTATGATAGATGATCAACCATTGTTTCAATTATAGTAGCATTACACTTGAAAAACTCACAATTAATCCCAAGTAATTGTGACTCATCACATTTGCTCTGCCATTTCCTGAGTTATTCGGAAAGTGGTTTCAATACTTTTTATACATACATATCTTTCTTTGATTCATTTTTTAAATTAGAAAAAAATATAGCGTGGGTAGGCTGAACAATTTCAGTAGGGTTATGGTATTCTAAATTTTCTTTAAGTTTATTTTGAATAGATTTTCTTAGAGTTAAATTTTAAACCATAATGAGGGGTTTTCTTTTAAATTATACCTTAATGGGCATTTAGGTAAAAAACACAGGGTTGCCCCTAAAATAATAGGTCATGCTTCATGACATAATGTACTTCTATTTTAGGGCCAGCCATTTGTTTTTATAAAAACCTATGTTCCCCCAAGTACCGGGGATGGGGACGGGCGGGGACGAGGGGACGAGTTTCGGGGACGGCATTTTTTTTTGGCCATTTTTTAGGGGACGGCAGGGGACAGCTACTAAAATAAGGTTTTTTTAAAAAATATAAGGAAATTTCAAATATTTAGATGATAACATTGATAAGGCATTCATTATAGACATTATAGAACATTAAAACATGCATACATAACCATAACATTACACTTGAACTTAGTTTTCAACTTGTCAGTTGTCATGTGAGAATTGGCCTGGACCAGTTCAAAGTATATGAGCTTCAACAAAATAGAATCGCAAGTTAATCAATCACATACGAACAACATATGGATGAATTGTGTGTATCCAAGCTAAAGAACTTAGACAAGAAATTGCTGCGTAGGAAGGAAATGTAGATGCAATGGTTCCCATGTAGATTACATCACTAACAGTGAAGGAGATGGAATGATCAGTACATCAAGTATTTGACAAATTTGTAGTAGGAAAAAATAAAATATGGCAATGATCAATGAATACAAAAACAATTCAATGCAGCCTTGCTAACTATTTCTTTATTTCCTGCCAAAAGTGTGTTTTTCTTAAATTTTTTGAGTTGGGAGTTCCCTGGGCCATAGGGGACGGCTAGCTGTTCCCGGTATGGTCGGGGGACATCCCGGCCGTACCGGGGACGGCTAGCCGTCCCCTGAGTCCCCTAAAAAAAGGGGACGTCCCCGGGGAAAAGGGGACGGCCAGGGGACGTTTCCTGGCCGTCCCCGCGTCCCCGAGATGTCCCCGATACGGGTACGGCCAAAAAAAGGTAGGGGACGCGTCCCCGGGGAACATAGATAAAAACCCTATTAGTTGAAAGTAAAATAGCTTTTTTAAATCCTATACAAATGTTTATGATTAGCATTTTGATAATATATCGTGTCTATTTTTATCACTATGCACTATATTTGGAATAAAATAAGAAAATTAATTTGTTCTCTATTACACAAGACATTGTTTTTTGGTTACCAATTTTTCCCATTTCTAACCCACATAATTGAATTCCATTTACACTTTTTCCATGCCATGTCGATGTTGTGTAAATGGAATGCCACTATGGTTTCAATAGAAGCCGAGATTGTCTAAATACTGATGAACACTTTAAGGAACATAGCTCAATTTGTAGATGAGAGATGATATAATCTTAACTTATAATAAAAGGGTCCTTAATTATTGTCGGCAATAGGATTAAGCAAATGAAATAGTTGTACTCTCTAGGTTGCAGATTAATAACTATATAGGTTTATTACCACTAAATATGCTATTAAGACTACTTGATTAAGATAGCCATTTCTTGTAAGATTTATTGGAAAACTAGGTGCTTTATTGATTAATCAAAAAAGATTGGGTATTTGGAGCTATTACAATTTCTGAATATGATGAATTGGATAAGGGGCTGTTCTGTTTGTCATTGTTTCTTCCAATTGAGTAGACTCCATCATCCCCACTCCACATCAGTCTTTCAAATTCGGTTAATAATCAAGGATGTCCTCTAATCCAATGGCTTCTTTTGCTCTATGTTCAATTCCTAGCCTGAATGCCTCTAAGGTAAGCTCTTCAATTTTTAAATTTGAAATATCCCTAAGTGTTATCCTTTGTTTCTGAAATAGATCTATTGTATCCATCTTATGGGGATAATTACAACTTATAATTTCTTAACAATTTTCCTTGGCCATTTCCATTGTTGCTTTTTTGGGTTTGTCAGCAAATAATTTATCATGGCTTCTCCATTTGAAGGCTTCTCTTTATGTTTCTGATGTAGCCTTGGCCTCCACCACTTGATGATTCTTTTGGGAGTCTTGACAAGGGCAATTGTATATTTATGGTTGATCATCATTGACTCATCTTGTTGTTCCTTGTAGTTGATAGTTTTATGACATGTCCTCCAGCATTTATAATCAAGATCTTGCCTCCACACTCCAAAGGCAGAGTAAATGCAAATAGCTTGTGGATTAAGTCTAAACAAAGTCAATTTTTCCACAAATCCTTACGTAGGTGGAGAGTGTCTTGTTTCTTGTTGCATCTGCTATGCTTACAAATTCATTAATGGCCTCTATAACATTCTTGAGAATCTCCTCATCCCAAATCTCTAGCTGTAACTTGTAGAGGCATATCCAAAAAGGAACCTTCATGAGTACTTTTAGGTTAAAATGGGGGTCCATGGTCTCATATATGTGAGATTAATAACACAAATCCATAATTAGACAAAGAATAAACTCCACAAGCATAGAAGAGAACTTCAATATGTTGGTGGTGTCTAAAGACAACAAAAGAATATCACACAATATAGAATTTGACGAATGAGAGAATACATATATATATGATACTTGAAATAGTGGGAGGCATGACTTTTATATATACACCATTCAAGATATAAGTTATGGGTAGGATAGGACCTAACCCGAGTTATGGGTATAACAGGGCCTACCCTAGGATAAGCACAAGTTATACATACAAGGTACACATTCATCTATGCAAGTTACACCTATAATGTATATATAACCCAATAGTATATCACATGTGTTGATAACTCAGCAGGACCCATCAAGGTGGGTTTTCCACTCAAACAACATAAAGCCCAAAGTTCACAAAAAAAATGATGGCAACCATGAAAAATTTAATCTCTATCTTTTGTTGACTGAAGGACAACTTGAAAAAAACCTTCTGTGACGAATCCAATGTCAAGCCTAAGGTAAGAAAATGATTTTTGTCCCAGCCATATTTTTCAATCATCCATTGCATGCCACCCACCAATAAATTCACATATTAAGGTACGATCAAAAAGAGATTGTGTAGCCCTATCCTAAACTTCATATAGGATTTGAATGACAAGAATAGAATCTCCTATACTTATTATAAACTCTCCTATTGATATTGACAAGGGCATCAACCATTGCTTCTCATTCTTGCCCATATCAAGGTCATTTAGATCTCCAATTTTAGATGTCAATCTATTCTTCCTCCTACCCTCCCTAGGGCTAGAAATTACTTCTTGGTTGTCAGGGGCTCCTATTACATTCTTCTATCCTTCACAAGCTACCCAAGCATTTATTGATAAAATGGAGTTTTCCATATTTAACTGATCTTCCTCATTGATCAACCTGTAATCCATGTCAATCCCTACCTTGCCCTTGAATCCATTTCTACCTTCACTTGCTAATTCCTTTTCGCTCCCTCTCTTGACCTTTGCTTCCTCCCTTTCCTTCCTCTCTCTGTTTTGCTTCACATTCTCCTTCCCTTCTCTACTCTCCTTTGCTCTCTAACAAGTTATAATTTATTTGACCTTACTATAGTAGCTTTTTATTGTGGAAGGATAGTCCTAACATTTAGATAAGGATTCACTCACCAAGAGAATGTCACGGAGTAGTAGGATTTTCATAATAAGCGTTCCTAGGTACACAATGTGTTGAATATATCTACAGCTAAGATATCTTTTGTGGATAAAATGGAAGGGACATACTTATTGTGCACAAAGAAATTGACCTTGGTGAAGAATCAATGATTATCATGTGGAGATATCTATTATCAAGTTTGGTTATCTCATCAAGAAATGGATGCAATAAAAGAAATAGAGAGAGAAAGAAAAAAAGAAATTATATTAATGTCCATGAATGATGAGAGGAGGTCAATGGGACTCGGAAGGACAAGTTAAAATAGCAAATTGGAGAGCTAAATCAAATTCCAGCAACAATAAAAGAACCTCAAACTAAAAAATCAAAGTCCTAACTACATGGGTTAAAACTTAAACAAGATAACAAGGAAAATCCCATAATATAAAACTAACCATGTGAAAAAAGGTGCCAAAGAAACAGCCAATGCGTCCAAAAAGGGAGCTGATGAACACCAAAGTTGGCTCTATAACCCATACCAAGGTCTAAAACACAAGAAGGGCAAACATAAGTTCTAATGATGTCCATAGGAGAATGAGTTGGCCTACGAGGGCTTGACTGGACAACCTTCTTTGGACAGTCCTCCCTAAAGCTATCCAAACATCAATCATCAATGATACTCCAAATGTAAAGAGGAAGATGGTAAAATGTTTGGCCCCATAGCCTGGACTATGAATGAGGTAAAAAAGTTGTTCCCTAAACGTGGTGTTGATGATTGTTTTTAGACAAGTCAACAATAGAGTAAAACACTAGAGTATCCCACTTTGTCTTGAATAAAGTTCTTCAAAGGCTGAACTAAGTGATCCAGTGAAGTAACTTCAAGGTTCCTTTTCTTATGCTTCGCAATGGATAGACTCAGTGAATACATGTGATCTTGCTGATAATCACAAAGGGACTTACGCTGACTTCTTCATACTTCATTTAGCTTATCTCTCCTTTAGTGTGGATGATAGATATACAATGTATCAATGATAAAAAAGGGGAAAAAGATAAGGTTTAGGGAGCTAATCTAAGGTCAATGAAGCAATGATGATGTATGAATAGACAAACTCCTTGATAAACCTGACTCCACTTCGCCAAGGATGCCTACAACTTGTCCTTAAGAAAATTATAATGAAGCTCAGACTAGCTTTACACAACACTTCACCAACGATGAATGTCAAAAGCATGAGCTAGGAGTTGATCAAATATTCAACACAAATATGCATTACATCAATGAACTGCTAATCTACTTCTATTCTACTTTGAAACATCTCTCCACTTCATCAAGTTACAAGAAACCATGTTATTCCACAAGACAACACTTAACACCAAACAAACTCCAATGTTTTTGCATTGATTTTGAGAAATATTTACAACAACTTCAAGCACTCTCAGAGAATTTCGAGAGTCTCTTCTACTCTACTTGCCTACTAGCTAATATATTTACAAATGAGCCAACAAGGCCTTTATATAGAAGTCTAGAAATACAATAAATGGCTCAGATCAATTTAAGTAGCCAAGGGCCCAAATCATGTCATCTCAACAATTAGTTACAACAACTTACTATTTTTAGTACATGAGAGAGGCAATGAAGGCACGCTTTCCAAGAAGATAAGAATGAATGAGATATCTTGGAGAATCTTCCACATGGATGTCCTCTTTAACTTCTTGCTTATTGAATGATGTGGCGAAATATGATTGGCTTGATGATGTGTATATGCCACGTAAGTGCCATCTCAGCAACTCTCATGGATTTCAACGGTTTATTCATTTTACTCTGTTGGCATATTCCCAAATTGTATCATCTTTGTGATGTCTTCGATGTGATTGTTTTGAACTTGAACATTTGGGATGTATCCTTGTTGATCTTGCCTTGTTCATCTTCTTGTAGACTAGATGTGTATGATATTTGTTGCTCATTTGCATGACTTTGTTATTTCTTCTTCTTCTTTGCA
Source organism: Cunninghamia lanceolata (assembly GCA_027924645.1). Classification (NCBI taxonomy): domain Eukaryota; kingdom Viridiplantae; phylum Streptophyta; class Pinopsida; order Cupressales; family Cupressaceae; genus Cunninghamia; species Cunninghamia lanceolata. The sequence continues at coordinate 2,844,714 of BSBN01000163.1, read as the reverse complement.
AGGTGTATGTGAATGATCTTCTTTGATACTTCTTCATGTAGAGTAGATAAATGTAGATATGATAATGATTCTTCTTTCATAGCTTGAAGTAAGAGACTTCTTCTGGAGACTTGAAGATTGAAGAGTCTTGAAGCTTGATGGATGAAGTGCCTTTGACATGATGCCATTGATGAAGTGTTCCAACACGATGATCTTGAAGTGGCTCTTTGAAGTGTAGATATTGATGATAACACCTTCTTTATATGTAGAGTAGATGACTTCTCAAGGAAACTTGAATGTACCGGAGGAACTTGAAACTTTATAGATGTCTTTGGAATGCTTGATAATGATGAAGATGAAGAGTGTCGGTATGTTGGACTTGAAGTGATCACTTGGAGCAGCTACATGATGTCTCTTCCTTGTAAACTACCTCTTGACTTCATCCCTCGCTTGAAGATGACTCTAGACATTTGCTCCTCTAATGACTCCTTAGCTCCATCCAAGTTCCTTGTTCCTACAAACAAACAAAGAAGCAACATCAATTCCTTGATCTTACAACACAAAATAATCATTATTAAACATTTCTAACCCTGCCAAGCCTAGGCGCATTAGATGGGAAATTTGATCTTCGCTAGAAAGCAATCATAAAATTCAAATTAAGCATCATATATGGAGGAGGCATTGGATGCCAATTTCACTCCTTGCCTAGAAACCTTCATAAAACTTGAATTTAGTCTCCATCCAAAGTGGTGCACTAGTTGACAATTTCATACTCTGGTTAAAATTTCTTTGTGTAGGTTAAATTACCCACATACTAGACAGGGCGCACTAGATAGCAATTTTGAATCCTCTTGTTATGACATTCAAAACTTAACTTCACCTTCATCAAAATGGCGCAGCAGATCAGAAACTTGATCTTCTCTTAAAAGATATTCAAACTTTACTTCCATCTTTCCCAAGATTGGCACATTGGATCAAGACTCGACTCCCTCTAATGAAATTTCTTCATTTAACTTAACTTCATCCTCATACCAAGGTGACATCAGATCAGCATTTGAAATCCTCCTCAAAATGTTCTAAAATTTGTAATTAATTCTTCCTTTAAGCACTTTGAATGGAACACATCACTCCAAGGTTTTAAGACTCCAATCAGCACCTTATCTTTGGCGCAGCAGATGGACATTTTAATCTCCCTTTAACATTCACTAAGGTTTAACTTCATTTTCATGTAGATGGCACAATGGATGGAAACTTAGATGTTTGCTTGAGATTTGTTCTCGAAATTCACCATTCTACACCTTAATAATGGCGCATCAGTTCTGTCGCAGCAGATCAGCATTTTATGCTTCTCTTGAGATCACTTCTTTCACTCAACAAGAATCCCTCATCATGGCGCATTGATCAAGGATTTTGAATCCTCTTTGAAATTGCTTCCTTTCAATCAACATAGATCCCTTCATCTTTTGGCGCACTAGATGGCAGTTTTGGATCCTCTTGGTATTGGCGCATTGGTTGAGTGTTTTGGATCCTCTATCACTGGCGCATTGGTCATGGTGCAAGGATTGAGGATCTTGATTCCTCCTAAACGCTCTCAAAACTTTGAATTTAACCTCTCTCAAATGTGGCGCATTTGTTGAGCATTCCAATCTCTCCTTAAGACTCATCAAAACCTTCATTTCATCTTCATGTACATGGCGCATTGGTTGAAGCGCTTGAGATGGGGTTTTTGGATCTTCTTATCCTTGTTTAAACTTTACTAAAATTCATCCAAAGTGGCGCATGGGTTAGGGTGCACCGGTTGAGGATTTTGAATCCTCTTCAAATGATTTTCAAGATTTTGCTTTTCCTCCTCAAAATTGGCGCAACAGTTGGGGCGCATTGGTCAAGGATTTTGTGCTCCGGCTAAAAGTGGCGCATTGGATAGGAATTTTGCGCTCCCTTCATGTCTTGGCGCACTGGATGAAGTTTTTGATCTCCCTTCAGTACTTAGCCATTTTTCAGTGTCCTTCAGGGTAAGGTATATTGAAAAATATATTTAAGTATAAGTTGGTTTATACTTTAAATATTTTTCAATATACCTTTCAGGATGTTTGAGATAGGTCTCGAATCCACTGGATTTAACATGCAGATTATAGAATTTGAAGGATCCACCAAATTTCAGACTTAGCCAATTTTCAAGATTTTCAGGATATCAGGATACTAGACTTAGTCATTTTCAGGATCTCAAACATGCATCAGGCTATTAGGGGACTATAGGACTCAAACACTACTGGGTTCATCATAAAAAGTTCTAAGACATCATCCAAAACTAAATGCAAAGCATCAGAGCTCAAAAAAAGGGGGTCCCCATTTGCAATGGGGCGATGTGTGATTAGGTCACAACACGTGGGGGAGGACTAACCCTCAATGCCAAAGAGTACCTACCCCTCCACACCTAGTGCAAGAATAAGAGGGTAGGTACCCTGGTGGCTGCTCACAAGGAGGTGTGATGTCTAACTGATATAATCATCATTTGTATGAGCAATTGTAGTATCCAAGGGATGCTTGACACCTCCATTAGCTAAAATAGATTTAGGTGAAGATCTATCTGATAGTCCCAGAAGTCTCCAATCAAGTGCATTGCCTAAAATGATAAATTTCCAAAAGTAAAGGAACAAGCACCTCTATTTGGGATTAAAGAAAAAGATAACTAGGGACCCTACTATTTATATAAACAATTAATCTCCCTAAATCTCATTGTAGATGGGACACTTCAAAATAAAGTGACCCTCTATCTAGAGAGCATAAAAATAATAGACCTTATCACCTCTTGGAATAATGTAGTCTTTTTGCACTCCAAAATAATGAGATAGAAATTAAAATCCTTAGTTGGCCAAGGGGAATCCCAAGGCCATGTCCCCAATGATGTGGAATATAATCTAGAAGGATGACGATGCTGTCAACAATTTGCAAAACATCCTCCACATAGAAAGCCCTCTAGAGGCTAAGAGGCTGCCGAGGAGAGATTGAAGTGACTTGATTGTATTGCCCACGTATGTCCACATACAACTCTATCGATCTTCCATTTCATGGGAAGAAGGCAAAGACGGGGACATTATTCCATGGTTAAGAAAGCAAGAGAATGATTTTGTGAATCAAGCAAGCTCTTTAAGTTTGCAGAAATTAGTTTGAGGTTATGAGGCTAAACCATGTTCTTTACGTCTTAATATTCCATTTGCTAAGAAGTTATATTGCCATTTCAGTACCTTTGAGAGTTAAATGAAGAATGGATGAAGTGGAATCTCAATGGCACTAAGTGAATCGATGTTGAGTTAGTGAATTACAGTGAGACACTTTAACATAGCTTTTTAGCAGTCCAAAAGCACAGGAATAGCATTTACGACACCATGCTTCAGTAATAAAGTACATTATATGATTATACACATTTTTGAGGCTTTCATCCATAATATCCTAATATCTATGGCAATTGAATGTGCTCCACAACCTCCTGAGTACATGGTATGTTACCTCATCACCAAAATTTGTTTCACCCACAGACCTAGAGGCACATTTATCAATTAGGTAGGATATCCATAGAACCCTCCATTATATATGTCACTTTTCTTTTTAAAATGGGAAATTTACTATGCTCCCCCTACCCAAAATGACCCTGTCCCCCATAGGGGACGTTTCGGGGACGTGGGGACGAGTAGGAAACGTTCCCCCTCCCATTCCCTTTTTTTTTGGGAAAAATAGGAAACGTCCCTAGGATGGCAATTTTTTTTAGGGGACGTCGGGGTACATCAGGGAATGGCCAGGGATGTCCCCGACCATCCCAAGGATGGCTAGTCGTCCCTTGACATACCTAGGCATGTTTTTAGTCATTTAAAAAAAAACACACAAATTTGAAAAAAAAGAGGGGGTGTGGATGGAGGGGCCAACAAGGTTTGTGTAGTTTTAAAGGTTTTAATTTAGGCTTGGTGGTGGGGACTCCACCCCTTGACCCCGCCATATATAGCGACAAGGACCACACCAAGGGCGCTACCCCCAAACGCCGTGAGGGGCACTGCCCCTTGACCCCGCTGGGGGCGCTGACCCCAAACCCCGTGAGGGGCACTGCCCCTTGACCCTACTTACAACTTCATATAGTCAATAAAGAGGAATAGGCTTACCTCTTGAAATTGGAGAAGTTGGTGGTTGTGCATGGTGTCTTGCAACTTCAAGATTGATAGAGTCCTGAGTATTGTCATACTCCAACCACATGTTGGGATATTGATCCCGAAGATGCCACACGGGTTGATGAGGAGGAGACACAAGAGGGATTGGTTGGGGTTCCACTGGATGAGGTAGTCCCTCATAGTGGCAATGACATAGACTCAGACTCTGATTTTGAGTTTTTGATGCAATGTTAGCAGATGCAGATTAAGGGCAGCGGCATATTTTCTATGTTTTTGCCATTTTGTAGTTCAAACTTGCAGCATTTGGCCATTTTGTTGTATTTTTATACAATATATATGGACATTGACAATGAAAGCGATTGAATTTTGTTAATTCATTTGTCATGTGAAATTCAATTCAACTCTAATGTTATGTATTAAGGTTCTATAATGTATATGATGAATGCCTTGTCAATGTTATCATATGAATATTTGAAAATTCCTAAATTTTAAAATTTTCACTATTTTTTTAATAGCCGTCCCCTGCGTCCCCTAAAAAATGGCCTCCCAAAAAACCCGTCCCAGAAACGCATCTCCTTGTCCCCTGCCGTTCCGGTCCTGGAAACTTGGGGGAGCATAGGAAATTTATGCTAAATATCATTTTAGAGACTGAAAACAGGAGAAATTGTTCCCATTCATCAAGCACGACTCAAATGCCAGCTACAACTTGCAGAAATTTTTCTGAAACATTGATTATCTACGGTGAACAATAATTACAGTAAGCCATGGATTTAACTGTGCATTTGCAAATCTGTGAATTTTAAATCAATTTACATTCAAATTGATAATGATACCATACGGAGTAAGCGCAGAATACAGAGCTGCCAGAACATAAAAGCAAGGAATTTTTCTATGGGACTCTTTTTCTAGAAGGTGATTAAAAGTTGAGATTTCGTCTGTCCAGGGCAGGAGTTATGATTGAACTCGCTAAGGGGGAGAAGGGAGGAGTTGAGGGTTTGGAGAGTAGTAGCTAATGCTAAACACAGTAGCATATGCACGAGAGAAATAGCGCCTAAAATAATGATAAACACAGTAGCTAATGCTATCTTACTCCCTCAAATTCCAAAATAGTTACTTGTGGAAGGTCCTCCCTCGAGTATCTAGATATCCATACAAATTTAAGTACAGTTTGACATGTAAGTTTTTCGACTTCCCTCTATTTATGCTATGAATTTCGCAGGTGTTTTCAATAATATGAAGTTCCTGTTATTTTTTAGTTTGAAGCATTCTCTGCTTATTGAAATATCTCATTTAACATATTCTTAATTTCAGCTGTGACATGTAGACAAATTTAGTTCTGATAATCGCAAAAACTTAATATTATATTCACCGGCATTATCCATGCATGTACCAGTTGTTGTCGCTGTTGCAATGGAATTCAAGCACAGAGGGTAATCTAAAAACTAAGATTTATTGGATGCAAAGTCAGAGGGCAATATCAATAATTTATTCAATTACTATGGAATTTGAGAAAGAATTGAGAAAACATTAATGGCATTGACATGTATGAAAGAGTAAAAGCGAAAAAAGAAGAAAAGCAATGTGTTCTCACTAGAGAATTCTACTGGGGGGAAGTTGGCCCTTGCGAAGGAGAGAAAGTGTATAGTAGCCAGCGTCCATGAGATCGGCAATATTATGCAGAGAAAGTTGTTCAGAACCGAGCATGAAAATGGCTCGAGCTTCTGCCTTCTTCAGATGCCTCGCAGACAATGATAAAGGCAAATCTCCAGAGTTCAATGTCCTCAGAATATTCCGATAAAGCGACAGAACGGCTGGTTTATTGCGCGCTAAATCCTGTGCTGTCGCCCATACTATTCCCTTTGCCATTTCCAATTTCACTTCCTCCTCGCCACGCCCCCGCTTGGAGAATTCCATACACTACAGCTATTCTTGAATCTTCACCATTGTTATTGGGGAAAAGAAATAAAGGTAATTAATTAAATAATTAAATAATTAATAACAAGTAAACTTCTCTAATGGTGAAATTTGCAAAAGCCAAATTTGGATGACCTCCATTAAAAAAAAAAAAAGCATTTTCTATTTAGATTTGTGATTATTTTGAGAGAATGTCTTAATATATTTATATATTGATAAATGGTGTAATATTACTTAAAATTAGGTCTCTATTTTTAGTTTTAGCTTATTTTTATAGACATCTATTCCTAGACATTCATATCTAACATCATATTTATATGTGCATGTTCTATATATTCATTTATATTGAACATTTATTACACCTATATACACACATATCTTTATACGTTTTGTAAACCACTAAATTTGACTCTTTCCATGTCCTGAGTAATTTGTGCACACACAAGATCGACCTTGCAACTGATGGCTCAACCCCCTAAATTTCAAATTTTAAATTCAAACTTTGGTTGGCTTCCATCCATTTCTTTCCCACCAAGAGCCAACTAAACACGTTTTGTGCAATTTATTGTTTTCATTGTATTTAAAAGTATTCAATCACATTTAGTATTCGAGCATCTTATCCAAATACCATTTGCATTACAAGGAAGAACACTTCAATTTGGTGCACTAAAAAGAACTTAGATCCACACTTTCATTCCTAGAGTATTTACATGGATAAGATCTATTGTCTTTAATCGTTTACCTAAGTTTTCCTAGGGATTGACCTAGGAGAACATGTCCTCTGCAATCTTCCAAAGATATTTTTAAATACCACCAGTTTCAAATGGCAGAAAGGGGAGAGGAAGCAGAGGTGGATTAGGCAAATCAACACACATAAGTGTACAAACAGTAAAATTATTTCTACTAGTACATATGTGACCCTAAAATATGAACTTGAACTAGATCTCAAGGCAAGTTATTTACCATCTTATTCCATTTCAAATGTAGTGTGTTGACAAAATTATTCTTCTCCTTCAAACATAGAGTTAAGTACCTTTGTTTTATTACACTTAGTTTTTGTACTTTAGCATTTAGTATTTCAAAATACACATGCCCTTAGTTTCATTATTAATTAATATATGTTAATTCATGCTTATGTGGATGCATCTTATTTTATTAACTTAGAGTAAGCTTAGGGAAAGTGTTATTTCCTTCACACCTACATAAAAGAGCTCAGTCTCAAAATGTATATATAATTGGATTTAAAATTATGAATAAAGTCATTAGAATAAAAGTTGCCTTATTGTTGGAGAAGAGGATTAGTACTTGAAATTTGAAACTAGATTTGAAATAAATAAAACTTAGATGACTCTAATCTAAAAAATCTAGAACTGTGCATGAACCTAGATCAATCTCACACATATGGGGCCGATCCCCATATGTACTGTTTTAACCCAAAGGTTGAGGCCTTGAACATCTTATGTGGCCTTGAACCTAGAGTTTTCATAACTTTAATATTTGTAATAAATGTTTACATGTACTTGCACCTGCAAATGAAAAACTTGGTGATGTTAACATACACCAAATGGCACTTGCTAAGGTAGGGTGTGGAAGTGTACTAACTTCCTCCTTGCAACTTGGCCAAACCTTATTGATTGATTCGAAGATTTTGTAAAAAAATAGCGAACACACCAAGCAACATATGTAATGGATGTGTAAATAGTTGTCAATGATGTGGTACAATGATAATGAGAGCTTGGGATCAGATGCAATGAACAATGTACAATGAATGTCAAAATGACCTAGTGCAAGAACTAAGATTTTTCTATTTTCTAATGTAAGTTGATGTTATCAGAATTATTGATGCAAAAAATAGAGCTATGACAAGGATATGAGTGATTCTAAGTGAAGAACAGAAAACAGAACAAAGCAATAACATAAAGATAAAGTAATCAAACCAATACCTTTTACCTCAAACTATTCCTTGTCCTTGATAGAGCGAAAGTAGCATGCACCCAAGTACTACTTAGCTTTGATCTTGATGATGCTATGTGGGTTGCTCTCAAAACCAGCATAACCTAGGTATAATGGAGGCAAAATAGCAACATACATTTTACTAGCAAAAGATGTGATATGATAATGGCTTGGGAGATCATGAATTTATAGATTTTTGATATGAGGGATGAAGGGTTGAGATTAAGAGGTGGAATGGACTGATAAGATTAAGAGGTGTTGTGAATGGCTAAGATTAAGAGGTGGGAGATGAAATGGATGGTGTAGATTAAGAGGTGGAGGATTAGGGCTCCTAGAGCATTATTTATGTGAATGGTGGAGATTAAGAGGTGGAGGATAAAATGAGTGGTTAGGATTAAAAGTTAGTTTGATTTTTGGGATGACGATATGGACAAAATGGGAAATTAATTAAAATAATAGGATTATTTAATTAATTTTGGAAAGGGAGGTCATGTGTGGGAAATAAAATGCATTTAATTAACCATGGCTATGAAAAATAATGGATTAAATTAATTAAATAAATATAATTTATTTAATTAATCGGGTGATGGAGAAAATGGGTTAATTAATTAAATAAATATGATTTATTTAATTATTTGGGTGATGGAGGAAATAGATTTAAATTAATTAAATAAAGATAATTTATTTAATTAATTTAGACAGAGGGATAATCCTAATTAATTTTTTTTTGGTAAGTTCTACCATAGGGGTATAATCCTAAATTTTTTTTAAAAAAAGAGGGTAAAAACTTTATTAATCAAAGAGAGCAGTACAAAGCATAAAAGTAACAAGAGGCCCAAACGGGCCCAGAGACAACAAACAAGAAATCAAGAAGTGGGCATGCAACATCTCACATCCTCCGTGACCAAATCCACCAAATCTTGAGCAAGATCCCCATGTAAACTATCCCAATCATCCACCAGCCAGGTCCCATTCTTCTCAGAAGCCTATTTGGCCAACCCATCAGCGACCTTATTCCATTCCCAAGGGATATGAGAGAAGGTGATAGAATCAAATAATTCTCCAAGACTGGTGATTTGCTTAGCCACCACCGCAAGCTACCAACTAACATCATCAAACTGCCTTCTATTTATCAAGTCTATCACCACCTAAGAATCCGACTTGCAAATAATCTTATTCCAGCCAATGGCATATGCCTTCTTCAAAGCCAAAAGAATAGCCAAGGCCTCCATAAGATTATTAGAGTCCAGCCCCCTATATTTCGAGAAGAAAAACACAACCATCCCAGAACTGTCTCTGCCCACCCCACCAATGCCAACGTGCCTAGGGTTACCCCTTGCAGACCCATCAGTATTGATTTTCAAGATTCCAATGGGAGGGGACAACCAATGCCCTTCCCTAGAAACCTTCCTTCTAGAATGCCTGCTCCGCCCAATCTTGGGCCTTCCAGGACCCCCAACAAGAATCCCTAGATTACGACTCACTCTCGTATCACCAAGATCCACCGGGGCTGACATATCACATTTACCATACAAGGTCTCCTGCAAAGCCCCAAGAATGCGAGACCAAACTTGACCCACCAACAACTTCTTATCCAGAAAGACCTTGTGGTTGCACTCCAACCAGATGTGCCATATAATCAGACTAGGGCCAATTGGCCATGTAATGTGCAGAAACGAAGTCCTCACCGAAATGGGCCTAAAGTTCTGCCAAAACTCCAAACTCCAGGCCCCCCACCAAAAATGCCAAATAGTCCTAGCAAAAGGGCACTGGAAGAAAAGATGTGAAATAGTCTCAACATCTTTTAGGCATAAGAAACATAATGAAGGACCTTGGAAGCCACGCTTATAGAGGTTGTCCCAAGTCAAACACCTGCCATAAACCACCAGCCAAGAAAAGAAATTACATTTTGGCCAAGAGAATTTATTTCAAATATTTTTCCACCAAGGAATCTCAGCACTACCCGAGGCCTGTCTGTCCAAAACACGATACCCTGAAGCAACAGTGAACTTCCCTTTTGGATTCGGACCCCAAGCTAGCACATCCCGCTCTGGAAGAGAACAACAGACTCTATCAGCCAAAATGGAGGACAACTCCCTCCTATCCTCCAAAGATCCACCCATGGGCCATTCCCGCATATCCTTCCACTAGTAGACAATAGTCTGCCCCAAAGCCTGAGGGGCTTTGAAATCCATCGCTCTACTCCAACTAGCCTGAACAAAAATCCTACATAAATCCTCCAAGTGAGGGTGCGAGGAGAGGATAGGCGAGAAGCCATCCTAAGAGTTATGCCAAAAAAGAGCATCAAAGCCTCTATTGCAGATCCAAAACATGCCTTGTTTAACCAATGCAGCCCCCCTCTTGAGAGTATCCCAGATCATAGAACCTCTGCCCGAAAGACTAAAATGAGGCACCTCAGCGCCCTCCACCTCCCCAAGGTACTTGAAGGTAAAGATCCTGGCCCAATATTGATGCTGATATGAACACCATCTCCAGTATAACTTAGCAGCCAAAGCCTGTCCATTCCAATCTGTCCTACACAAACCCAGACCACCATTCTGCTTTGGCCGGCAAACAACTTCCCACTTAATTAAGCTCCATTTTTTCGAAAGGAGATTACCCGACCAAAGATACTGCCGACAGAGGCCCTCAAAATCTTTGATGAAACTTGAGGGAGTAGTCAACACAAAGCACCTCTATAAAGGAAGGGCCTGCACCACGGACTTTAATAGAGTAACTCTTCCAACCGTAGATAACCATCTATAGGTCCAGTGACAAACCTGTTGCAAGGTGTGACCCTTGGTCTTCTTGTTCAGCACTGTGCTGCGGTGGTTTGTGACAAGGGCTTAACCGCCTCCCGTGTTTGTTAAGTCAAGTGGTTGTATCGAGCATTAAAAGGTTGATCTTTTGGTGCAATGGCAACTAACAGTTGGTATCAGAGCCGAGGTCATGGGTTCAAAACCCACGCTTGCGCTGAGGGGGGGTTGTTGCAAGGTGTGACCCTTGGTCTTCTTGTTCAGCGTTGCGCTGCGGTGGTTTGTGACAAGGGTTTAACCGCCTCCCGTGCTTGTTAAGTCAAGTGGTTGTATCGGGCATTAAAAGGTTAATCTTTTGGTGCAATGGCAACTAACAAAACCAACCCACAAAATTTATCCATCACATCCTGCCAAAAACACCTGGGAAGTGAGCGCACATCTAGAGGGATGCTAAGGTATATAAAGGGTAGTTTTCCCACCTGAAACCTTAAGATCCTGGCAATACGCTACTGAATAAGCCTAGGGGTATTAAAGAAATAAATGCAAGACTTACTTTCATTAATGCTTTGACTTGAGACAGCCAAGTAACAATCCAAAATATGACGCAAAACAACCGCTTCAGCCACCTTAGCAACACCCATCAAAGTTGTATCATCCACAAACTGAAGATGAGTTTGAGGAGGAAGAGAATTGCTCCATTTCCATCCCTGAAAGAGCCCATCCATAACATGGGACTTAATGAATCTCCCCAAGCCTTCATCCATCAAGATGAACAAATGTGGGGATAAGGGGTCCCCCTGTCGAAGACCTCTAGAAGCACCAAATAGATCCGAAGACTCCCCATTTATGAGAACAGAAAATGAGGAAGTCCTCACACAGCTCATGACTCAATCAATCCACTCACAACTGAACCTGAAGGCTCTGAGAATTTTGATCAAAAAGACCCAGTTAACTATGTCATAAGCTTTAGCCATGTCCAACTTTATAAACATAGCCTCTTCCTTAGAAGAGGCCATAGAGTGAATAGTCTCAACTGTAATAACTACTCCGTCCAAAATCTGTCTACCCGCAACAAAGCCCTGTTGTTCCTCCAAGATCAACTTATCTAGACATGGCTTCAAACATTCAACAATTAGCTTTGTAATGATTTTATACACCACATTGCACAAAGCAATTGGTCAAAAAAGATCCAGAGAATTAGCACCCTCACATTTTGGGATAAGAGCAAGAAACATGGCATTCATGGCTCGCAACATTTGCTTATTCCTAAAAGACTCCTACACCACCTCCAATAGATCAAGGTTGATGACTTCCCAAAATTTCTGAAAGAACTCAGCTGGGAATCCATCAAGACCAGGAGCCTTCCCTTTTTTCAACTGAAACACCACACCCTCCAACTCCTTCAAAGAAATAGATTTAAGAAGAGAAGCATTCATATTCGTAGTCACCAGAGAGGGAATACAAAATAGGATAGAAGCTTCCTCCTCACTAGCAGGCAGGGTATCTTTAGAAAAGAGAGCAGAGAAAAAATGAACCACCTCACTAGAGATCCCCAAAGAGGAAGAAACAACAGAACCCTCAGGAGAGCGAAGAGAAGAGATAAAGTTACCTTGTCTTCGAGCCTTCACCGATTTATGAAAGAAGGAAGTATTCATGTCCCCTTAAAGACAATCAACAAGAGCCTTCTGTTTCCAAAAAATTTCCTCATGAAGCTCCCATTCCTCGAGGTCTTTAACTGCACTAACCTCAAGCCTGCTTAAATTCACATCTAGCCCCTGATCCTGATTCTGCTTGGTAATAGAATCCAAGCGCTCCTGGGCAACCCTTTTCCGTTGAAACACGTTGCCAAACTGATACTTATTCCAATGTTTCAATTTATACTTCACATATTGAAGCCTCTTCACAAATGAGTACATAGCAGTACCAAAAGTAGGTTGTCCTTCAGTCCACCATCTAGAAACCAAGTCAAGAACAATCTCCTCCCTGAGCCACATAAGATGAAATCTAAAAGTTTGTTTCTTAGGACCACCAGCCAAACGGGCAGAGAATTTGATCAGCCAATGGTCTGATCCTCACCAATCTAAAATTTTAGAACTCGACAGCCACTTGTCACCCACCCAAAAATAGGAAACAATAAACCTGTCTAACCGTTCAGAAATGGCATCATCCCCAAGCCTCCTGTTATTCCAAGTAAACATGCCATTCGAAGGTTTGATATCCACAAGCCGGAGCCAAGCCAAATTATCCCTTAGAAGATCAGAAGAGGGGTCCAAACAAGGCACACCCCCCCTTTTCTCCTCGAGGGAGGCAATTGCATTGAAGTCACCTGCCATAATCCAGGGGAGGAAAGGATCCAACGATCTCAGAAGATTAATATGAGACCACAGGAGAGTCTTACCAGGGACATCCGTTGGACATAAATGTTAGAAAGAAGAATTCTTTCCCCCGTCTCCAAACTAATTGCAACCAGAGAAATGGAAAATCTACTAGAGATCCACCAAGTAGGAGAAATTCGCCAAGGATCCCAGAGGCAAGCAAGACCCCCTGATCTGCCTTGCGCACCCACACACTAGAAAAACCCTCTGTTCCAAATCTTAGAAACACACTGCATCATACTATCCACAGATAATTTCATCTCTTGGAGAAAAACCACATCTGGAGGATGAGCACTAACCAAGTCCCGAATAGCCTTTTGTCTAGGGATGCTATTCATACCTCTTACATCCCATGATAACACAATCATCGCGAAGGATGAGAGAAGTGAGTATCCAATGTCTTCATCGACCCAGATTCCACCAATGTCTCTCTAGCCATCTTAACTTTCTTCTGATCCTTCTTCCTTCCCACCTTCTAGGGTTTATCAGAAGCACACTTTTTCAAGGATTTTTGCTATAGACCCAGAGTAGGAGAAGAAGAGAGGGTTTTTTTCTTACTAGAGTCTTCCAAACCCAGTCCACTGGCTAAACTCACCCTTTCATCCAAAGAGGCCAGGGGGGTTTCCACCAAACCACAAGAGTCCCCAAACCCAGCATCAGGGGGAGGAGCAATTGAATCCATCACCACCCTGAAAGCCACAACAAGAACTAGGACCGAGGTAGTGATAGACAAAGACTCAGAATTATGATCAACTAAAGGAGAAGCTTCAACATGCATGTTAGAAGAAACCCCCTCCTCATGGATTAATTCATCCAAAGCTTCAAATTTGTTAAAAGTCTCCTCCTCTTGACGATCCTGAAGAGTCCTCTTCTGACCTCGATTCTTGTTTCATGCCTTAACTGGCACAAAGCCATGTTTATCCGGTACCACCCCCTGCATGGGTGCTTTACCCTTTTTCGCTCTTGGATTAGACAGAGCCTTCACATTATCTGAACCACCAGCACCCGAGGCACGAGGGCACCTCCTTTGAAGATGGCCATACTCATGGCACAGTCGGCACCTGAAAGGTAAAGTCTCATAGTCTAACTGTTGAGACCAGGAGCTAGACCCAACAGTTAGATCAATAGAATCTGGCAGAGGTTGGCTCAGATCAATCTCCACACAGACCCGGGCATAGGACAAAATTTGCTTCTCGAGAGTTTGCTAAGACAGACCAATAGGCTTCCCCAGTAGCAATGTAATTGATTACAGAATATCCTATCTCCAACATTCCAATGGTAACCGAGGAAAACAAACCCACACCGGCACCTTCGAGGGTAGCTCCTCTGCCGAGTTAAAGCTTGCATGCCAAGGCTTCATGAAAAGGCCAACTTGATTATAAAAGTAGGGCCCTCCCTCAAAAACCTTGTTACGATTGGAGATACACGAAAAAACCACGAAAAAGAAGTTATTTGCAGCTAGCAAGATTTCAAAGTCACCTTACGAATTCCATGACTTGCGAATCCAGGGTCTAGAAAAGGCATCGAAACCCTCAATCCCATAAATTTGCAGATTAAAACATGTTTTCTATAATACTCCAGGTCCTCAGCTGCCGCCTCTGTTTGAATCACCAGCTTCAAACGAACTTGAGCTCTTTCCAAGCATCTGTTTATCTTGTGTAGTTTCAAATATTTATATATAACTAAAAATGCATGTATTTATAATTTATTTACGATTAATATTTACTTGAGTCTACCATTCAAAATATTTATTCTAAAATGCAATAAAATAAATGTGATATTATATATTTTTATGCAAAGACACATTTATACAAAATTAACTAAGTGGTGTGTACATAGATTTCCTTAAACACAATTTGCCTACAATCGACTAGACACCCCCTCCTCAATGATACGCAAGAGAGAGAGAGAGAGAGAGAGAGAGAGAGAGAGAGAGTAATTCCTGCCATTTCGACATCAAGTCAATTAATTAATCCCAATATTATGTAATAATTATTTAAAATTCAAATTAAATATTAGGAAAAATCAGGGTTGTGATAAACCATATAGTTTGATATAGCACTAGACATTATGCACCAAGGTATAAAGACCAAGGTGACAATGTGTCTCGTGCATAACGGACTGACTCAAAAAGATAAAGGTCACAAGCAAACATATGTCATTAGGCACCTTGATATGGAAGACCATGATGTCATGGTGGTAGTACGCTACAAGAACTAATACAAATGCAAGTAAAATGATAACACACATAAGCAAGAAAGCATGCATGCACAAATGATTCAAAAACAAACAAGGTTGTTACCCCTGTCAAGCTAAAAACTAATGATTGGTTGATTGATTTGACTGGATAGTGTTGTTGGCCATGTGGATCAACACTAGGATTGATAGATAGATCTCTATGCTTAAGACAGGCTTACATTCTTAAGCAAGAGTTGATTGGATTTGAGTTGATCAGGTTTGTAGCAAGGCTGACAACAAAACCATTGGATACTTTTGGATGATTGGCTAGATATTGACATGGATTAAGGATTGCTTGCACTTGGATTTAGTGCTTGGATTTTTTGATATATGGGAAGGTTGCATTGGATGATATTTGGATAGCCTATTTGTTGGATACCAATGAGAAGGGAAAACCAAGTCTAGGGACAAGGACGGAAATAAGGATTGGATGGATGGATAAGAGGATTGGGGATAATGGAAGAGATAAATGGGGGATACATGGTGGATGGATGGAGGGGTTTAGGATGTGATCTCCAAGCACTATATCACATAGGAATAACATGCCCCACTCGAGGTATTATGCTTAGGACTTTGTGTGACAATACTTGGGATGATAGAGTGATAGGATTGGTTGGAAAAGATAGGGTATATCAAGAGATGTCCAAAGCATTTTCAACACTTTTCCCCTATCCTTATCAATATCAAATTAGGAGGGGAGGATAGGTTGGTGCAATGGGATAGGTATGTGGATATAATGGATTAGGATGGTAGGATAGGAGAGACATGATAGGATGGGATAAATGAAATGGCTTGCCCCCAAGTGTAAGTCACATAGATAATAAATCTACACATGACGTCCATAAATGGGTTTTCATCATGGTACTTATCCAAGGTGCCATGAAATGGTTTTCACCATTGGACGAATGAGTTTCTCTTGACTGTTTTAAATTTTTTATTTTTTGATTTTTTGATTTTTTGATTTTGTTGGATATTGGGATACATGGCTATGGATGGAGGAAAGGATGTAGAGAAAGATGGGGACTCAAGCATCTGTTTCAAAGAGGAGGTGATAATGTCTCATTTTGGAAAGTTGTCACACATGGACCATGTCAAGTGGTACGACGTGCATGGATGTTGGTAAATGGTTGCATGAGATGGATGGGGGATAGTGGATTACGATGTGGATTATGGATGGTAATGATGGAGAATGGGTGGATTTATGTGAAAGAATGAATCATACAGGTGTGATGGGGGAGATATGCAGGATAGGGGATA
This sequence comes from Cunninghamia lanceolata, assembly GCA_027924645.1. Taxonomy (NCBI): domain Eukaryota; kingdom Viridiplantae; phylum Streptophyta; class Pinopsida; order Cupressales; family Cupressaceae; genus Cunninghamia; species Cunninghamia lanceolata. The sequence goes on along the minus strand of BSBN01000163.1, from coordinate 2,828,085 downwards.
TAAGATGGGGAGATGGAGATATGTGGGAATGCCATGGGGTGGAGAGGAACCAATACCAATGGTTGCACACACTATAATGGATTTGGAAGCTTATATTTGTGATGGGGGTGGGGAGTAATGGGGATTTTTTTATTATGGATGGGATGGGGGATTTTGGGATTGCTGATTTGAGGATTTAGGGACCCAAATGGACTTAGGATTTTTATGATTATTTGGTAGGGAGTGAGATTTTTGGGATTTGGGAATGGAATGGGATTTGGATGCTCCACTTGGATTTAGCACTTTTTGTTTGGAGACCCACACCATTTTTGTTTTTTCTTTTGGCGGTGTGGGTGTTTGTAGCCTTTGGGATTCTTAATTTAGCTTGTTTGTTGTGTATCGATGCCCTATGGCATGAGGATCTTGAGGCTTTTGTGGATTTTTTGCTTTATGTAAGGAGGCATTCAAATTTTTATTTTTGAATCCTATGGGTTTTTTGATAGCTTCATGTTTGGATGATGTGTGCATTTGTTGACCGTGATTAGGAATTTTATGGGATTCAAGGGAGCGTGCTGTGTGGATGGAGGGATTAGTGGACTTGTGGATGAAGGGATGAGGGGATTTAAGGATGGGAATATTAAGAGTTTGGAGGAGTGGAGGAAGAGTGGATTTAGAGAGATGTATGGTCACATGCTTTTGAGATTTGTATGATGATGGAGGAGGTATGGTGGCATATGATTTGGAGGTACAATAAGAGGCCCCGGGTTTGGGATTGGAAGAAGATGCCTTATGAGGTGTGTGGGTGGTACTGGTCAACATGTGTGGATTGTTTTCCTTGGGATATGTAGCCAAGGCCGTGTAATCATGGATGGATTTTGGCATGGATGGACTCCAAGATACCTTGTTCATGAAGGCCTAAGACTTTACCTTAATAATTCATGTTTTAGAGCATGCAGTGTGTAATGGGATGTTTGTTGGTTTGGAAACAAGATGGGAGTCCATTATTAGATGGGGGAAGCTAGGTGGTGGATAGAAGTTGCTCCTCTCCTATGAGAGAACCACCATGGATAAAGGTGTTGGGTCCATGGGGATAGGATTATGGATTTGGGATGGGGTTGATAGTGGATGGTGAAGGGGTGATAAGAGATGGTAAAGGATCAATAGGGGATGATGGGATATCAATAGGAGATGGTGTGGGATCGAGAAAGGGATGAGGTGGGATGCTTAGATCTTGATTAGCATTATGCTCATTGAGATGTGGTGTGATATGATCCAAGTTATTTGTTGGATTGTCTATGTTGTATTGGGGACTAAGTGTCTCATCATAGGGTGTTGATGCATAATGGATAGGACTAATTGGATGCTAGATAGGAGTGATGTGGGTGTCTTGCATGATTAGGTTTTGGATGAAATTTGATGGGGTTGAGGGAGGCTAAGTCCTTAACTAAATTTTTAGTTTCAAAGGATAATTTTTTATTAAGGATTAGGGATTAGATGCTTGATTGAAATAGATAGATGGATATTAGATTATTGCTTGTGGATGAGGGATAAATGGATTAGATTAAGATTTGGATAAAATGGGATTAAGCGGATAAAAGGATTGAATTAAGATGATGATGAAGGATGTGGATTAAGGATAATGATGGATGGAGGATAATTAGGATAAAGTTGAATGGTGGAATTGGATCAAGATAATGGATTAGGTGGAAAAAATGGATTAAGATTAGGAACTTGATTGGATTTGGATAACTTGATTAGGATTGGGGTCCTAGATGATGGATTAGGGATAGATTGGGATGATGTGGATAGGGTGATGAGGATAAATAGGATAATTGGGATGAGATGATTAGAACGACTAGGGATGATTAGGATGGGTAATTAGGATGAGAGGGATGATTAGGATAGGATTGGATGATTAGGTGGAGAGTAGGATGGGTGATTGGGATGAGGTGATTAGTGTTGGGAATTAAGGTGTCTCAACCTTTGCAAATTCCTAATGTTGTATTTATTTATCCCATGTTGAGTTGGCATAGTCAGCACCTTGTGTATATGTAGCAAGGTAAATTTTGGTGACTTTGGCAGCCATGGTTTCCCCCTTGAATAATTAACGGGGGTTTGGGGGCAGCGCCCCCAAAACAGGGTCAAGGGGCGTAGCCCCTTGCGGGGTCCAGGGGCATCAATGCCCCCGAAACCTCAAACATTTTTTAATTAATGACAAGTGTTGGTGAGTATCTTTGCATGAGAGAAAGGCATATTTGGGCGGTCAAGGGCGGTTATGACATGTAAGAGGAATATGATATTTTTAGTTAGTGTATGATGAATTCTATGACAGCTGTAAGGTGCGTAAGAGCATCTGTCGTAACCTATCTTGGGACCAGGCGTCCACTTCGGGATGGGATGTTGGACAAGTGTCCTTAGGCGTGGTTTTTGGGGCACAAGTCCAAGATGGACGCCCATCTCTAGAAGGTTCCATATTTGCCTTGTAAACTCTATATAAACAGGTGCTTGGATGGGAGATAGACAACTTTGGTACAAGTATTGTTATGCTACCGGAATATCTCTAGATTCGACATTCGAAGACTCCTGAAAGAGCATTGGCTCTGAAACTGTATTATAATCTATTATTGTTTACTGTAATACATTTGAGCTATGTTGTGGAGTGTGGGGTTTTTCACCCGTAAGGGTTTTTCCCCACGTATATCTTGTCTCTCTCTCTTCTGTCTACTTTCTGTGTGTATGTGTATTGCTGCAATATCTCTGTTAGATGTTCTATGTTGCTGTAGTTGTAAGAATTAAATTGAATTTGCATACATCTCTCCTCATTAGATTAGTGTAGGAAGCGAATTCTGCACACCTAGCTTCCTTTCAATTAGGATGGTGTGAATAATTAGGATAAAGTGATTAGGATGAGAGGGATGATAGAATTGGATAATTAGGTTGATAATTAGGATGATATGGATTGGATTAGGAGGATTAGGATGAAGTTTTATTGGATTAGATTTGGACAAAAATGAATTATTAGAAGGTGATTATGGATGGTCTAAATCTTGACTTTAGGGAAATTTTCAAACAATGGATTTCACACATACATGCATAGGTTCGCAATGGATTTGGATTTGGATTGGGAAAATGCAAATGAACACGCATACAAAACACAACAACACCCTAGATTATTCAAGTAGGTGTGTCAAATATTGTGGAATCACAATGGCAACATCCATCCCATTAACACCATCTACTTGTGATTGGATAGCTAGGGAATGCAAGGTCATGTACCACCTATACACCCTTTACCTTGGAGGTAAAAATCCTTGCCCAAAGTTAGCTCTATCTCAACACATGGAAGTACATGTGAGCACTTCTCCTCCCCAACAGTGATGCACCACAAGATATGACGGTTGAAAGGTCTTAAGCTAGGATGAACAAGCCTCTAAGGGAGTGCCCTCTATACACAATGTACGTGGGGTCCAATCCGTGAACATTAACCCATCTATAAGCATGAGACTAGAGAAAAAGTCTTGGATGATCTCTTCACCCTGTGTCCTGAATCACCAAGGGCCCCAAGACTATGCTAGACACAATGATGACTAGATTGAGGTACAACTTTCATTCTCCCCCTTTGATATACCATGCCGAGACACGTGGTTGAGGTCATCCCTTGGGGTGATGAAATCCCCAAACATGCCTCCTAAAAGGAAAGGTTAATGCAAGGTTCCTTTGATCCCCAGGCTTGCACTAGGTGCAACGGGAGAGCATACACACACAAGCACACCTTGGGTTTTAATCTAAACAAAAAGGAAAATGCAAGACTTTTAATCTCCAAGATCACACTAAGTGTAAGGAGAGAGCATACGTCTATACACTTCCAAAGACACCACAAACAATGTTCATTAACCCACTAAGCTAACTTTAGTGCCTAATTTAGTAAAAAACCCATATCTTGGACAAACGAAAGTTACAACAAATGAGTTAGTAGTTTCAGATTCAGCCTTTGACTAGCATGTGATAGGTTGCACCACTTTGAATAGTCTCAAAATTAGACAAAGTTAACTAAAAAATGATGAATAGAAGTAAAAGCACTACAAAACAACCAGATGTGCTAAAAGCCAGTCGAATACGCTAAGATATGCAAATGTGCTATAGAAAGATCAAAAGCACTAGACAGAGAGGCAAATGCACCAAGATATGCAAATGCGCTATAGATTATATATTAAAAGCACTAATATGAGACACAAATGTGCTAAAAGGCAAAAAATGTTATACCTAGGTGCAAAAGCGCTATTTTGCAGTCAAATGCGCTAACTTGTAGATGAACCGAGACTTAGTGAAACCTACAAAATAGAGGGTTAAAAAACATGGCAAACTAGAAACAAGATTCATAAAACAAAACCAAATAAACCCTATTTTGTAGACAACTAGACAACGTCAATGAAAATCAAACACAAGCAAATGCATGGATTTATAGGAAAAAGCAATGATCTTGATTAGGGTTTGAAACCCTACAAATAGAATGGTCATATCTCTACAAAATAAATAGTTAGGAAAATACAGATAACAACTAGAGCATAAATCAACCCAGAAAATGTCAGTGTCTAGAAAACCAGAGAGATTAAATGTTGTTAAACCCTTTCAAAATAAAAGTGTTGCAACATAAAACAAAAGCGTGACTTTACGCAAAAGTGTTGTGTTATTGAGCAAAAGTATGACATTAGAGTCAAGTATGCTACAATGCAGGCAAATGCACACCGATTTTGAGCAAATGCATCAATCCATAGTCAAATGCACTAACTTGTAACATGCAACAAAAAAACATGAATTTTCTCCACCAAAATAGTTAGATTTAGGGATGTGGGTCCCACTAGGTGTGCCACAATGATAAAATCACACGAAAGTAATTGCCACCCTTAATCCCCCGTCTTGATCCTTTAATGTTGGTTTACATTTTTAACTTAAAGTTCTAATTGCATGTAAGTCAAAATTCCTATCCTTTACCTTACAGAAGTCATTATCAATCACTCTTTCAACAATTTTTGCTCCTAAGGCAAAGAAACCCCTGCCTAAAGGGCTACATGTAACAATCCCAATCCCTAACTCCTTGTAAATGGGAAAAATGAAATTAAACAAATTAGGATATACATACACAAGTATTTGATTCTTAGTTCCAATCTTGTGGTCCATTATTTATATACATCTTACATGCCATTTCAGTTGGTGTGGTACAAAGTTCTTAAAAGTTAGTTCCTTACTAAAAAATTTGATTTAATCTTTGATATAAACTCAAATTCACAAATATTTGATTTTGAGTTCTATAAATGAATGAAGTAAAAATGAAATTACTGACTGTTGAGGTATGTTGACCATTCAAGTTGCATGACAAAGATCAGAGTCACTACATGGGCTCTACGAATTGTTGAAGTAGAAGCTTCAGATAGACCCACATATTTTATCTTCCCCTCTTCTACCAACTTCTTCAATTCACCCATCTATATAAAAGGCGAAGTCAATTGTTTGTTATCAAATTTTTTTGTTTTGCTAATCCAACCTTATCACTAGACCTTAGTAAAGAGCCATACAGATACACATTTTTCCTCCAAAGCCATACAACCTTGATGGTTTAGAAATCACACTTGATTGCAAGAGGAATTGCTATACAACTTCTCCTTCAACCCTTGTAAAGATCATATGGAAGAGAGAAGCTCGAAACAACTATGTTTTCAACAATTTTGACCAATGTCTCAAGGACAGTGCAGGAAGGTTGAAAGTAAAGAGCTGGCATGTTGTTTGGGACTTTTGATGCTCTAAATAACAAACAATGTGCCAGATGTTTAAGCTCTTCTATGTATGGGCTGAAATTAAAAAGCTGACACATTATTTACTATTTAAGATTTTTGATGGCCTTAAATAGAAAGAAATATCCAACAATATCAATGGTAAGAGATCAATAACTTCACCTCTATGTAACCAATAATAGCGTCTACCTTACTAGATTGTTGAAAAAAAGCAAGTGCAGACAAGGTAAAATTGCAGCTATGTTGCTTTTATTTGTTTTCAAATCTAAAAATTAATCATGTGTGGTGTTGCAAATATGAAAATTACTTTCAAGATTATCCAATTTAAATGTATTAGTGTTTATCCAATTTAATCAATAAGGCATGAATAATTTAATCAAGGAAGTTGACACAGAATTTACGTGAAGAAACCCTTGCGGGAAAAAACCCACACCCAAAGAGATATTTATGCTTGTATTAATCTTTGTAATCAAGTTTACATTATCACTAAAATTCACTTTGAATTCTGGTAGCACTTCGTTACTCCTTCAACTTCAAAACCTGTCATTAATTTTTACCAACTCAAGGCATCATTATATAGAAGCCATGGATCTCAAAATATAAACAATTGTATCCCATAACATGAGAAGAATCCTCATGCAAAAAACAAGTGCCCAATATAGTGAACTCCAAAGCTGCATAGCAGAAATCACCTGTTAATTGCAAGTCTCAAACATGGATGCCCAAGAAGTCCCAATCAAACTTAGTCAACTGAAGTGTTATGTGATAACAACAAAGATGAACTAAATGTCTCTCCATGAGCGCCTAGTAACTCCCAATTAACTCTGTCAACTAAAGTGCTCCTTGACTCACATCAATGCCATGCAAACAACATGCATACTTGGTGTACCAATATGAATCTATAATAACCTGTTTGTATCATGCAAGAGTCATGCAACAACCTATAGCATCATGCAAGAGTCATGCAAAACTAAACATGAGTTAGAGTGTCATGCAAGACACATGCAACTCCATACAAGTACATGCAATTGACATGCAAGTACATGCAATTGAAATGCAACAACATGCAAACACATGCACCTCACATGCAACAACATGCATGTCCATGCAAGCTCATATGTAAGTGACGTGCAACAACATGCAAGTCCATGCAAGCTCATACAAATGACATGCAACAACATGCAAGTCCTTACAAGCTCATAAAAGTGACATGCAACAACATGCAAGTCCATACAAGTCCATGTAAGCTCATACAAGCTCATGCAAGCAACATGCAAGTATCATGCATCCTTAACTCTAGTGTTGACTCCCACATCATTCTCATGCAAACAAAAGCGCTAACTCCAAGAACAGATTGGATTGTCATCCAAAGTGGGGGCCCAAGATGGGTCCTACCTCCTAGGAAGTATCTCCAAGTCAACATGGACATCCAGAATTCAACTCCAAGTCTCCATAGGTTCTACTTCCAAAGTGGGCACCCATATTGGGTCCCACCACACAAAAAGTAACTACAACATGTCCAAGTGACATAATTAAATAATAATTTATCTCTCAAGTCTCTACGTGTTCAAGAACACTTTCCAAGAACTTTGGAGACACATGAAAATGGTTAGGATTACAAAGTTAATGCCAACTTATCCCAACACAGGTTTAATCTAATCCCATAGACTTTCCCATAAAGATAAAAAAAATATTTTGTTGCAAGATTACAAGTTTGAAATCTTAAAATTTACAATAGCTTGATAAAAAAATATTTTGTTGCAAGATTACAAGTTTGAAATCTTAAGATTTACAATAGCTTGATAAAAAACATTTTGTTGTAAGATTACAAGTTTGAAATCTTAAGAATTACAATAGCTTCTATGGGTACAGTAGTATCCACCCTATGTTGATAATAAAGATCAATGTAGTCTATATCAACCCTCTTGAGGCTTGCCTCACAAGCAGTCCTCACGTATGCAAGATCTCCCTTCACGCCAAATTCTCCATTAACCCAAGTCACTTCAAACTTAGTAGCAATTTGGACCTTCTCTCTAATGCCTTTCAGAGCCTATTTAGGAATAGTAAAGGCATAATGCATGATTTTCAGGTAAAAACAAGACCAAGGCCAACCTCATCTAGAAGTTAGAACAATTAGAAAATACATTAACTTCATAGAAGTAACAGATTAAGTATTGAAAATAATATCTTAAGAACTAAAAATAAGATATACCTATGGAAGAGACCATGGACAACATTTTTCGATCGAAGGATTTAATATATGCATCTTTTAAGTCATATTAGACCATTTTTAATGATGGGTTATATAGTTTGTCCCAAATCAATTATTTGTAAAGCTTGTAGGGAGTTTTTTTGAAGCAATCTTGTTTTCAATTATTATGAAAGTGTCTGGTTTAGATTTGGTAACATAATTGACCTTTCCTACAAGAATTTCATTGGTTTCTGGTCCATAAATATCTGAAGTATCAATGAAAGTGACATCTCTACCCTCAACATAGTGAATGAGGTCTATCATCTCTTACTCAAGTTTGGGAGGGCCATACAAGAAAGTCATACCCATACATCCCACACCCCATTTAGATACATAAAGTCCCTACTACTGTAACTTTTTTCTACCCACATTCTCCATGACACTATTTTCTTCTCTATAAATATCAATGTTCAAATCTCACCTTGAGGTTCCAAAGTTTTCCCTTAAATTGTTTATATTCATGTCAGGATTCTTTGAATTCCAAAGGCGATCTAGATGTAACCCCTTGACCAGCCTCCTTATGAGGAGGGAACATATTTATTTGTTTCAGCCTATCGAAATTGACTTGGACTCACATGATTAGACCTCATCGGCTCAGGGTCCATCACCAGTCCTGCCTATACACTCAACCAAAAGTACAAGACATGTTGAAGGCAAAGGAAAACAAGGTGTTTGGTTTAGGGGAGAGGAGCTGGAATGTACGCGGGGGCCCTAATGTGCGATAGGACTAGTGCACATTGGAGCCCACACGTAGGCGTCGATCCTCCACAAGTTAACAAAAAACACTTGCATAAAAAAGCACGATGAGATCAAACACAAATTAGATATTAAATGCACATTTACTCGTATATATTTGTCAACAAAACAAGCTAAATTTGGCAACCAAAGATGTGTATGCGTTTTCAACTTGTATCTAACATATCAACATAAAGTAGGAACTTGGAAATTAAACAGTTATATCATATAAGTTTGCACCCTTCCCCATAAACATTCAAACCTGACTGTCGCACCAATCCAGGTGTCACTTACAAATTACTCACAACTACACAACAAAACAATAATGCCACATCAACACAATTTAAACCCATGTGTCCCATCTTTGACCTAAATGCTAACCCATTACAACCATGTTTCCCACCGTAGCATAACCCAAACAACATGCAAATGCATCTGCCTGTCTCATCAAACATGAGACCTACAACACCCATCAGCAGGAGTCTGTCCCATCTTACCAAGTAGGGTGCACACGTACTGGTTCCTTCTTCTAAAAACCCACCTGAAATAAAAAATTATGTGTGTAAGGCCGCCATTATTCATAAAAAAATTATGGAAACAAATGAAAACAATACACCAAACCAATCAACTCAAGAATTAATGGCCCATATCAATCAAATCTGCAATTCATATCACCCAGAATTCAAATTCCAAATAGGACAGGGATTTAATTTGCCACACCAAACAAGCATCAATCAAATTCAAATAATTCCAATTCAAATAGCCGTAAAAAACTTCAAGTATTCACTTATTCTGCAGTGACTATAATAAGAAAAGGAGGAGTGACAAGCATAGATTCTAGTCCAGCAGCTTCCATATTGTTCCAGGTATTCCTCTTACTATTTTCCATTCCCAAGCTTTATATTGTTCTTCATTACAGCCATTACAGTCATAGGTTGGCATTTATCTTTCCCTAGGGTTTATATTGCAAATATAAACCCTAGGGAAAATATAAACACTAGGGAAAGACAAATGCCAACCTATCCAGCAGCTTCCATATTGCAAATATTATAGCCATAGTTTAGCATTTTTGTTTCCGTAGGGTTTATATTGCAAATATTACAGTCATTGTTTAGCATTTGTGTTTCATACTTTCTACATTATCATTCAGTTTGGTTATCTTATTCTCTTAGGTTCTGCATTATCATTCAATCTGGTTATCTTATTCTCATAGGTTCTACATTATCATTCACTCTAGTTATCTTATTCTCATAGTTTCTGCATTATCATTCACTTTGCTTATCTTTTTCTCATAGGTTCTGCATTATCATTCACTCTAGTTATCTTTTTCTCATAGGTTCTACATTATCAGCCATTTAGGTTTTCTTCGGTGCCAGTCATAAATTTGGGGCTTTATCTTTTTATTAGGTTTTGGTTTCATCTTTTTCATAGGTTAGGCTTCATCAATTCAGTCATTCAAAATATTACATCAATTAATTTCATAATAATTTATGCATGTAAACGAGTTCGTCATGCACAAAAGATGTGAGATTTGTTAAACTCTTACTATTTTTCATTCGTAAGCTTTATACAGTGTTTCCCTATGGTTTATATTGCAACCATTACAGTCATAGTTAAACAGTTGTATTTCCCTACGATTTATATTGCAATCGCTACAGTCATAGGTTAGTAGTTGTGTTTCCCTATGTTTAGGATATGAGATATGTTAAGCTCAGCCTTACTATTTTACATTTTTAAGCTTTTAATTATTTTTCACCACTACAGTCATTATTAAATAGTTGTGTTTCCATACGGGTTATATTGCAATCATTACAATCATAGTTAAAATGTGAGTGTGGTTCCCAATTTGTTGTGCATGAGTATGTTTATGTTGTACATGCCTAAGTGATATGAGATATTGTTAAACTCTAACTCCCTTGCATACAATGTACTTATGTGCTTGTCACTCCTCTTTCCCTTATGTCACTCAATATAGAATAAATGTAAGTTTGTAAACTGCTAATAGTATTTCTGAATGTTAATGCAACAAACTAAAAAGAAAACACACACAAACTAATTAATCTTTTGTTCAAGCATCACTATCTTCATACATAAAGATAAACAAGATTCAATATGAAAATGCCATCCTATTTTGGTCTACGGTTTTGGAAGTAAGTTTGTGATGATGTTAAGTGCCTTCAACTGCAATGGTTCATGATTTGGCGATCTACAAGCTATCTTTTTCTTATGACAGTGGTTGATAGTGTTGTTCTTGTGCTCCGATTTGAAGAATCTGATTGATAGAGTGGTTAGAGATCGTGCAGTTGTTCCTAGTGATTAAAATGTACTTGTGGATGTCTCCTGATCATGCTCCTATATTTGGATTGGTCCACAAGGTGTAATTCAGATTGTGCATGAAGCGTGTTCTTGAGAATACTTGTGTTAACATCAGTCTTGGCCCACTTGGTTGAATCCATCATCTACGAGGATGCATTGAAGATTGTGATAGCATGTTGTAGCGTGGAAGATCGTGTTTGAGTCCTACCTAAGCCGTGGCATGATCCGCATACATTCTTACATGTTTTCCTTAGCCAAATTTGTATTAGGTCCAGACCTATTTTATGTATGTTTATAATGCCGACCTTGGAGATTGTTCCAACGGTTGATGATTGTAATGTTGACCTTGATGATCATTCCAAGGTTAATGTAGTGTATCAATACTTGTAACATGGAAATGTATCCCTAGAGTGAAGATGCGAAGATAAAGTGAAGTAAGGTAGCAAGGCAGAGCAGCTCAGTGTTTGTGCTTCAATGGAACTGAACCTTGGCATGGAGTAGATGTTGTTATCTCAGTTCAACCCTTTGGTAGTGAGCCACCCATAGGTAGTGAGCCTTTCTTTGCAGTGAGCCCTGTAGGCAGTGAGCCTCTAATTTTCGGTATTGATATAACTTATATATTTTTGTGGGCTAACACCCACCGTGGTTTTTCCCTTTTAGGGTTTTCCACATAAAAATTTGGTGTCTCCTGTGTTGATTATGCTTTTGTGTTGAGCTTCTCATTTTATGCTTTCATGGTTATATCAGAATATGAGTAATTGATAAGTTGATGATTATAATTGGTTAAAAGTTTTAGGAGAACTGATTCACCCCCCTCTCAGTTGTCTGGTGCAGTTCAACACTTGTCTTCTGGATCCTGATCTTCATCTTGTTTTAGAGGAGGTTCTTCTTTCAACACTATAGTAGTCAGTCTTCGACAATGTTTGCAGCTTCTTCATGCTTCAATGGAGTTCTTCATGTTCCTATTCTTTTGGGACATCTTTTGTGGAGGCTTCTTAGTCCTTCACTCTTTCTCTCTCTTGTAGGGAGGTTTGTTCTCTCTTTTGGGGAGGTGTTTTTCCCACGTGGTTTTCTCCCTTTCTCTATTTTGCGAGAGACTCTCTTGTACATGGGTACCTCATCAGGCCTAGTTACTAGGACCCATCTCTGCTTTCATGCATTTGTCCTTAGTTTTTTAGCTTCTCCCTAAGTTCATCTTAAGGGGAGGTCTTAGAGTAATAGGCTCTTTACTTAATTAATTTAATCATATTGATTAATTAATTAAGTCACCTTTACTTTATTTCACTTAAGCTAAACTTAGGAATCTCTCATTAGGGTTTTCTAACTTGCAAATATAAAAGCAAGTGCTCTCATGTAATTCATAAATCCATTTCATTAATTGCATCCTTTTTTGTGCAAATTGCTCTCTTTTCTTTTTTCTCTTGTGGAAGGTTTCTTAGGTTTTGCAGGTGTTCACTGGGTCCTGTGAGGTTGGTTTCTCAACTTCTACACCTATCTTAAGTTGGATGCATTATCCCTTGTGGATGATGTTGTTGTTTTGTCTTGTGATCCCCAACTTGAAATTAAAGATGACGATAGCATGTGTGCACCCAATGATAACTGATTTGAGATAGGGAAAGGTATAGACATTTGGTTTCATTTTGAAGACCTTGCTGTGGGTGTGATGTTGGTGAATGTGATATTGTGCAGGAGCAATCTGACAGTGAGGAAATGAAGGCAGAGGCGTTTGATGCAACATATCTTGACAATGTATTAAGGGATGAAATTAGCATATGTACCTTTTTGCATTTAGATGAGTCAATCTGAGGGAGTGATGGCAATGATGAGTTTTTATTTAATGAGCTCCCAGGTTTTGTCCCTTTTGATGATGATAAAGTTGATTGTGCTGAGGATGCTTGTGTGGAAGTCAGGTGTCTTGTGCTTCAAGTGATATTTCTCACACCTACTTTTCCTTTACTAATGATTTGTGTACTTATTGGTTCTAGTTGGATGATCCTATAATTGCTGGCATCAGTAATAGCGACCTCCATGATGACCATTTTGTTGTTGATTTGGTTATGCAGGTAGTAGATAAAATTCCTTGTGGTGATGTGAAGGAGGATAGTCTTGTACTTGTATGCAGTGGCAACTGTAATGCGGTGAGTTGCCCAAATGAGATTGAAATAGAGAGGTTAGGGGATGGTGTAGTCCATCATTTGAAATGCCTCATTATGATTCTTATGTTGATGATGACAATGAAGATATGGATTTGGTCTTTGATCCAAGGGTGGAACAAGACATTAGCATGTGTGAAAATGATGTATGCCGGCAGCCTATTATCTAAGAGTTTGACACTTGTGAGTTTGAAATTTTCCTTTGTGATGAAGGTCAGGTGTTTATTGTTGTGGATGATGATGTTGCGCTCGAATTTGAGTCTCTTTTTTGGGACCAGTATACATATAATAATGACATTGGGCACCAACATGAGTGCCAGGTTGAAGATCTTCATGTTACTACCAAACTTGAAGATATGACTAAGCTGGATTTTTTCCAATTTGCTCTACAAGATGAAGTTTTTTCTCTTGTGGATCAATAGTGCATTCAGGCACATTTCTCCTTACCATGTGAATTAGAGGTGTTCTCATTTCCCTCAATTTGCATAAAGAGGTCAACAAGTATGATAGCCTAGCACTTGATAATGGAGGTTTGTCTTCATTCATTTCTTTTGGTGTTGACCTAGTTCTATATTTGTTACCCCTTGCTGTTGGGAACAAGCATGATATAGATTTGAATAGGTCAAGCACCTATTTTGTATGGTTTCCCAGCAACAATAATTTTATTAATGGAGCTAGCCTTGGCTTCATGAGTAGTAATTGCCAGTTGACCCATGTTGGGGAAGTCTTGAGTTGTTGCAGCTGGGTGATGAAAATTATTTTAGTTTGAGGGAGATCAGCTCCTTCATTTAGCTTGTCTTTAACAAAGGCAAGTAGTTGCAATAGTTTTGTGCCTGAAAATTTTGCGCCTGAAAAGTTTGTGCATGAAAATTTTGCTTACAGTCATTTTTCTTTTATGACTATATGTTCTCTTGTATATACGCCCTTATTGTAAATACGTCTTGTGTTGTTCCTCCTATTTGTTTTTGCCATTGGTCTTGCTCAGAGATATTTTAGATTCTCGTTGTGCTAGGTTTGCCACGCATCCTCAACCAAAACCACTATTGGGACCTAAAAAATTAGCTCCTGAACATGCAAATTTGTCCCAAAATCCATTCAAAAAATTCCTTTGTTTACCTTTGCATTTTAAACTTCATTTATCTATAGTTAATCAAGAGCAATAAGCTCACCACTTGATAATTGGAGAAGTTGGTGGTAGTACATAGTGCCTTACGACTTCAAAATCAACATAGTCCTGAGTATCATTACACTTCAAGCACATGTTTGGATGTTGATCTTGAAGATGCCACATAGGTTGATATAAGGGTAGGGCACAAGAGGGATTGGTTGGGGTTCCATTGGATGAGGCAGTCCCTAATAGTAGTAGTGACTTAGACTGAGACTTTGATTTTGATGTAATGTTAGAAAATGTTGATTGGGGGTACCAACACATTTTCTATGTTTTTTCATTTTGTAGTTGAAACTTGCAGCCTTTGGGCATTTTGTTGTAATTTTTATATAATATATGTGCACATTGACAATCAAAGAAATTAAATTTTGTTAATTTATTTGTTGACTCTCATGTGAACTCTCAATTCAACTCAAATTTTATGTATTAAGGATCTATAATGTATATGATAAATGCTCTATCAATGTTATCATATGAATATTTGAAATTTCCCTATATTTTTAAATTTTCCCTATTTCTATATAGTCGTCTCCTTTTCCATCCCCAAAAATGGCCCCAAAAAAACTATCCCCAAAATGTACCCCCTATCCCTTGTTGTCCCTATCTTGAAAACTTTTTTTTAATTTTTGGCTCCTACATATTAGAATTAGAAAGTTATTGAACTTGTATCATGAATGTGTTCTTGCTCTTATTTTAAATGTATTTATTAAAGACAACACGAAGTTAGTTTGTGTTACAAAATGAAAATAAAGAGAAGAAAATATAATGTTGGTAACATGGACAAATCTCTTGATGCATTGGTATAGAATTTCCAAGGATCCACCTATACATGACACAAATCTTTTACATTAATGCACTTTTTTTCTAGACATTGCTAAAATCTCAATTTAAATTTTTTCGAAGCCACAATAATTATGATCACTACAAAGGTGTAATATGCCTAATCCCAACCTCATGTTAGAAAATTCAATAAGTAAAACTAACTTTCACATTAAAAATATTTAAACCACCATTGTTTATATTCAATCAACATGAAGAAAATTGTATAAAAAACTCACATATTCTCTTACGTGGATTTACTCAACATATAATCTTGTCACATTAAACCACTAAAATAAATAGTCAGTGTTTTCCTTGTAGTTAAATTAATGCCCCATCCCAACTTTTTCAAAAATACTAACCTCGACAATTAGTTGATGCACTATGCAATCGAACCTAATCATGCAATTAAGTTGCCCAATCCCCACTCAACAAACTTCTACGAGTCATCATGACATTCATACATCATTGTAGACATCATCATAACCTTAGGAAGCTATCAAATTAAAAAATAATTTATTTTTCCTTTTTATTAGATTATTAAAATTATTTCAAAAATGTTGAAGCCAAAGTGGTAGTGGTTTCCCCAAATTGCAACAAAAGATCCATGTGCTTTCTTGAACAACCCTTCTCTTCTTTTTATGATTTTTCATTATTTGCGAGCATTTTATTTGTTTAGGGCTCATCTAATGTTTTGATGTTGCAATCACCATTGAAGCAGGGGTAGAGGGTGGTGAAAGAGTCATCGTGGAGGATTACTCAACAGGGTAAATGCGATGACTTTGTCCCTTTTGTGGTAGCACTGCAAGCGACAAAGGAAGATGAACACTAGTCACAGGGATGAGACCATTCACTTGGGCGAAGGAGCAATTAGTCCTATTGTTTAGAATTATCAACTGTAATAGGGATGATAAACACAAGTTTCCTTCAAGCCCAGATCTAGTAGGAGATGGAGTCTTGAGGTCGTTTTGTTCCACAAGGGTAGGAGAGGGTTAAGTTTCTTTATGTCATAGTATCTGATTTATAAAATTTGAGCAAAACTTGATTTGATAGACATACAATATGATTTGATCTTAGGTGGCAGACGTGAATTGAACAAATCATTCCAAGAGATGTGTAAATTATATATTTAGTCGATCAAACATAGGTTCAATGCATGTACACTATTCCTGATGTCTTAAAAAATGATGATTGAAAAGAAAAATTGACAACTTTTTTGGATAACATAAGATTGCTAAAGAAAATCATTTGACCCCACTTGTAACTTTGTCCTATAATTAAAGTTAGTCTCATAAATTTCAAGATCATGTACCTTCCATAGGACATGTGGTAGGCACTAGTATCCATATTAAGGAACAAGGTACAATTTGAGGGATAAAATCATATGAAAGCTAAAACCTAAGACTAAGACACAAAGATTGGTGAGTTTGACAACATACATACCCTTGTATCTTTCACTCATTATTATTAAAGATATTGTGGCCCTAATTTTTCCCAAGATATATTTGTTTAGACTGTAGGAATCGGCATAGCCCCCTATAACTTGTAGTGTGCCTGGTAAACTTTTTAACGTGACCAGTGACGTTGGAATGACACGCCCTCTGGTACCACATGGGTGGGGGGATTGGACCTCATGACCTCTTGCCTGCAACAAGATGCTTTAGCCAATCGAGCCAGGGCCCCCACCCATTTTTTTCCAAGATATATGTCATTTGTTTGAATTAGGTATTATATTTGGGTGAGGATATTTTTGTCCATAGGGTTTTCAATGGTTTGTATTTAAGTCATCATTTTGACGATTATATATAGATTTCTTTATTATTTTAATTTTAATATATATTGGTAAAGTGTTGGAGGGAAGAGAATATATAAATTTTTTTTAATTAATTCTTTTTATATATTAAAATAAAATTTTAATAATGTAAGGGCAAAGTTGATAACTTACAGTGGTTAGTTGTATGGAGCAAATATTTCATATGATATTGCTCAATGATGAAATTAAATAGCCTCATACTTGTTGGTCTACGATAGCTAGGAAAATCAAATTGGATTCAACTTAGTGATTTACCTAATTCTCATTTCTCACTACTCAAGCTCAGAGTTTAACTTGTTACTCCACAAAGTACAATATGATGTATTAATAAATCTTGATCTGTAGTTGATTATTTTGGTTGCCTTTATCTTACCAGCACCATTATTTCCTTTGGCATAAATACATGACACACAAATAGTTTCTTGGCAAAAGGAATTTGGTGTGATAATTTCTCAATGTCGTGTAACTTTTCGAGTGAAACTTGACACAAATATAGCCTATTGGCTAATTAAGGTAACCTTTTATTACATGACGTAGAATGAATGTCATAATCCTATTATTACATGGCATTAAATGAATGTCCTAATCCTATTAACCAAATACTAAATAAAATAATTCTTAAAAAAATAATAAATATACCTATCAACCACCTTTAAATATTGTTACTATTTTTTTATTATATCTTATAATTTAAACTAAAAATAAAAAATTAAAATATCCTTTGATGAAGAAAAAACAAGACCAAAAAATAAAAAAATTAAGAAAATTGAATAATTCTACAAAATTATTTAAATATTATCGATTTACTTATTTCTCTACTGGATACCTAATGAACCCTCAAAAATGAAATGTAATTTTCCATGTCAATAACAACAACCCACACTACGTAACCACTCTACTTAAACATCATCCACATTAATGATCAAACAATCAATAGCAAATTTACACCTCATCCATACCAAAAAGTGGTAAATAATTGTCCTCTTTTTATTGGCCAAAATTGACATTTGACTATTAAAGTGGATGATGTTTAAGAATATCCCTCAATAACCATGTTAGTCATGCATGAAATTGTGGGGTTGCAAGATATCTCCACATGTCATTGCAAGTTGTTATCCATGACATTTGAGAAGAGTTGTTCAAATGATATTCTAAATTTAGACACTGTTGCACGGTTTTCCAAGCTAATTTAGGGAATTGATATGGTCAAGGTACGCTTTGATGTGGAGGCTCTAGTGATGTAGTGTTAATCCACCTTTCTCTTTGATGTAGTAAGATACAGAGAGCATACTAGGCATAAGATTGTTGCGGCCATGGATGTGGTGTATGCTCTCAAGAGGCAAGCTCAAACACTCTATGGCTTTGGTAATTAATTTTCTTTTTCCAAGTCTTGCTATCATGAATGTTGTCTTTTGGCACCACCTCTTGTTATTGGAAATGAGTTTACATGTGATGTTGCCATGCTAATCATGTTGAGGTTTCTTGGTGTTTTTGATACTATAAAATTACATATCACATTATGTGCATCATTTTGTTATGGTTGGGATGCATGGCCATGGGATCTCTGCAATACAATATCCAGGGTTTATTTTATCTACTTCATTTTATTTAGTTTTTTTTATAATCAATGTAGACCATTAGAACAATTTTTGAACATGTTGCATGACCTACAATTATTATTTCTGAACATGTTGCATGACCTACAATTATTATTTCTGAACATGTTGTCTGAACATGTTGCATGACCTACAATTATTATTTCTGAACATGTTGCATGACCTACAATTATTATTTCTGAACATGTTGTCTGAACATGTTGCATGACCTACAATTATTATTTATGAACATGTTGCATGACCTACAATTATTATTTATGAACATGTTGCATGACCTACAATTATTATTTCGTTTACACGCCGTTGGGAGTCTGAATTGCCTAAGTCGCTTCTTCTTCCTCCCCGTTTCCACGAAGGAACCTCCCAATAACATATGCTTCGCCGTGATCAAATACAATCCAATTCCTTTGGCTCTTAAATAAAACTCTTGTCTCTATCGCGTGCTTAGGGTTTGAGTTGAAATCAATGGCATCTTCATCTTCATTTCACCATGGTTTCACTGGAATTGAACCTGACACCAAAAGAAGGAAGGTTTCTGAATCTTCAAAATTGTTTGATGTATTCATCAACCACAGAGGACCAGATGCCAAAGAAACTCTGGCTGCTCATCTTTACAATTCTCTTCAGGAGTTGGGACTGCGGGCTTTTCTTGACTGCGAAGAGACGGAACTTGGAGACTATTTTCCTTCTACGCTCGAGACTGCCATCCGCTCTGCATCAGTTCATATCGCAATCTTTTCAGAAAGATATGCGCAGTCAGCTTGGTGTCTGGCTGAGCTGGTTCTCATGCTACAAAGTGAAGCCAAGATTTTTCCTCTGTTTTATGGAGTCAGGCCTTGGGAGCTTCGCTTCATAGAGAACGGGGTGTATGCCGATGCCTTCAAAAAATATAAAGAGAAAGGCAGATATTTGCAGAAGCTTGAGAGCTGGGAAAAAGCCCTTCATTCTGCTTCATTTTTCAATGGCTTGGAAATCAACAGTGCAGAGTCATTCTGCAATTCAGAGTAAGACTTTTGTATGCGTTTTCGATTTATTTAATAGTTCTACACTAGGAAGCTACTGTTGTGTTATTTTCCCTCAAAACTGGTTGATTTAGTGTATCCTTAAATTCCCATTTGTCTTGGAAACTTTCAGGGACTTTAAAAACTTAGTTTTAGAAGTGCAAAAGGAAGTAAAGAGGGCAAAACCTTTGTTTGTTGCTGAACATCCAGTGGGTCTTGAAAAACTTGTAAAAGATTTTGAAAGCCGATGTCTTCATGAGCTTGTTCATGATTTTGAAAACCAGTGTGGTCTGAATGTAAAAGGGAAAGATCATTCCAAGATCGTTGGGATCTTTGGTATGGGTGGGGCAGGCAAGACAACACTGGCAACAGAGTTATTCAACCAAAAACGTTCGAAATACATTCGAACATGTTTTTTGTTTGATGTGAGAGAGCAGTCCTCCAGATACGGATTGCCTTCCTTGCAAGTTAAACTCCTCAGAGATCTCTTTAATGAAGACCCACCTAAATCTCAAAGTATGAAGGAAGGAAGCAACTATATTAGGGATTGCTTGGGAAGGAGCGGGTTTTTAAGCTTCCTAATTGTTATAGATGATGTTGATCATGAGAAGCAGTTAGATAGTCTATGCATCACGGATATGGTCAATAAGACTCATAATAGTTTGATCATCGTTACAACCCGTGATGTGGGTGTACTTACTAGGGCAGGAATTACCAATCGGTATAATTTAAAGGGATTGAATAGAGACGATGGGAGAGAACTCTTCTGTTGGCATTCTTTTGGTCATCGCTACCCAGCCAGCGGATATGATAATCTTGTTGATGCCTTTGTTACCGTCTGTGGAGGGTTACCCCTCTCTCTTCAAGTTCTTGGCCGGCATGTTTATGCTAGACCTGCCGATTATTGGGAGTTGCAACTCTGTAAAGTCCGTCGATCTCTTCATCAGGACATCAAGGATATACTTAAGATAAGCTTTGATGCACTAGACTGTGTGGAAAAGCAGATTTTCAAGGATATAGCATGTTTTTTTATAGACAAATCCAAGAATACGGCCATAAGAGCGTGGGAGGGATCAGGATGGCACGCTCGTTATGCACTGCAAACACTAAAAGATCGGTGTCTTGTTGAAGAAAGAGAAAGGTTGGATGGCCTGCTGTGGGAGGACAAACTTGTAGTATTGAAAATGCATGACCACCTGCGGGACTTAGGAAGAGAAATGTCTAATGAAGTTAATTCTCCTCCTCGCCACTGGTCTCCCCAACATTGTAAATCTTTGGTATGCTTATTTCTCCTTGAGATTTCTAGTACTAGTGAGATATTTCGAATCTTACCTTCTTAGTTGGGAACATATCTGAGTTTTGTCTGTGAATGCAGGAGTCGAAGGGATTCCAAAATATCCTCGCCGAAACCAAAGGGAGGTGTTTCCATTCCATTTTTGACAGATCTATAGGTTCAAAAATTACATACTTTATTGGGGAGTCAGAGGAGTATGGTGAGACAGCAACTTCTTTGTTATGGCTTCACCTTGATCTGAATTGCGGGGAACTCTCAAGCATTCCTCCATGGATTCCTCTTCAACATTTGCAATGTTTAAGAATTAGTCACGGATGTCTCAAAAGACTGTGGCAGAGCAACGTTCAGGTAGTTTCTTCTTCTGTATTGAAAATTAATGTATAGAATGCATTATGCTATGGTATTATCTCTCAGGATTGTTTATAAATGCAAATATCAAAATATGAATATATTTTGAATTGCAGGTACCCTCCCAGTTGAAAGAGCTGCAGATTTATCAAACCACTTTGGAGGAGTTTCCGGATTTCTTAGGAATATCAACCAATCTTGAGCAGGTAGTGTTAGATGCCAAGGATATGCCAGTAGAAAGCTGGTCTTTATTAGAATCCCTCAGAGTTTATCCTAGGAGTCTGGTTTTGACGTGTTGCACATTACATGGAGAATTGGCTTGCAATAACAGGGGAGATAAGACTACTTTTAAGTCTTCCCTTTTTTCAAGTTTGGTTATCCGGAATTTCGTCAAGCTAAGTGACAAACTGGCTTTGTATAATATCGGCGAGTCTACAGATCTTAAGTGCCCCTTGAGTAACCTTGAAAATCTGGAGATTAACAACCAAATATATGTAACAAAGATCTTGATTTGCGGAAATTACTGTCCAAGACTTTTGTCTCTCAAAATTCATGACATGGAATATCTGGATGAAATGAACTTATTGGGGCTAAAGACATTGGCTTGTCTTGAAATTAACATGTGTAAGAGCCTGAAAAGACTGTCAGAAACATCCAATTTTATAAATCTTGTAGCGTTTAACATTAGTCAATGCCCTGAGCTTGAAGAGTTAAGTCTTGCCCGTCTAACCTGTTTGGAAAAAATAACAATTAAAAACTGTGTAAAGTTAAAGAGTGTGTCAGGTTTATCCAATCTTAGGAAGCTACAGAAAATAGAGATTGAGTCTTGTGAGAAGCTACAGAACATATATATTGAGTATTGTGAGAAGCTACAGAACATAATTGTGAGAAGCTACAGAACATAACTCTGCCGACAACACTCATCAATCTCTCAGTGAAAGGTTGCAGAGAATTGCAAAGGGCACCAGGAATCGGTGATCTTACAAAGCTTACATGGATGAATATTAGTGAGTGTCCAAAGCTTGAGGAGCTGCCGAGTCTTGCCAGACTGAACTGCTTGGAGAACATATATATTGAGTATTGTGAGAAGCTACAGAACATAACTCTGCCGACAACACTCATCAATCTTTCAATGAAAGGTTGCAGAGAATTGCAAAGGGTGGCAGGTTATATTAGAAAGCTTGAAAAATTGTTCATTTATGGTTGTCCTGAACTTGAGGAGTTGCCACGGTTTTTAATACTGAACTGCTTGGAGGAAATTGTGATTGACTGTTGTGAGAAGCTGGAGAAGATAGATATTAAGTATTGTGAGAAGCTGGAGAAGATAGATATTAAGCATTGTGAGAAGCTGGAGAAGATAGATATTGCCTCTTGTAAGAAGCTACAGAACATAACTCTGCCGACAACACTCATCAATCTCTCTGTGAAAGGTTGTAGAGAATTGCAAAGGGTGGCAGTAATAGGTGATCTTACAAAGCTTAAAAAGTTGTTCATTTATGGTTGTCCTGAGCTTGAGGAGTTGCCAAGTCTTGCCAGACTGAGCTGCTTGGAGGAAATTGTGATCGACTCTTGTGAGAAGCTGCAGAACATATCAGGCATTGAAGAGATGCATGCATCATTCTATATGAAACTTGGTTATTGCAGCAATGCAGTTATACGAAATTGCATTCATAAGTTGAAGGTAATGATTTCAATACTTCTTTTCAAGGCAATCATAAATATCATTTTTAACGGAAGTGTCCTTTTATTTAGTTATTAACCTTCAGCTTTGTTTTGTCATTTGTTCTTACAAGATAGTCTGTATTTTCTAAGTAATATTTTAAGTGACGTGTTTAAATGAAAAGAAATTAGCGTGGATGAAGTGAGAGTATTTTGTCTTTTATTTCAGAGCGTGCCGTCACGTGGAATGGATATGATTGGAAGAGCAATGGATGGAGCGGAGTCAACTATAAACGAATATCTGTTTCCTGACGCTCATATTGCCGCCGATGCAGTCACCGATGCATTCACTCACTTTTTCCACTTTGGTGCTGAGCGGGTAAAATGGCAAGTATTGAGTGCAGTTATTGGATGCTATGTGCTTGTGGTTGATAGCTCTACTTCGGTAGCATATAACGTGCCTCAAGGACAGTATATAATTACAATGGTAGCATATAAAGGTAGTTGCTCTCGCTCAACACAAGTGTTGAAGCATGGAATAATGAGGCATGGAATAATGAAGAAGGGGTTGAGGGTAGAGGTAAAGAAAGGTGAAGAGTGGAAAATTGTGGGTGTGTTAAGTATAATTGTTGATAGGCTATATTTGTAATTGTAATAGTTTTCACTTTCACAAAGAATTGTTAAAAGAGGTTTAAATTTTATGTCAATTTTTTTGTATAGGACTACTATAAATACACTCTAACTTCTCTTTAATGCATTCCAAGATTTCTAAAATGAATCTACACCTTACATGCCCAAAAATTTGAGCTCCTTCAATGAACATCTATTAGGATGGTTTTCTTTGAAGAGAGTGAATGTTATTTATTAATTATTTTATAGTATTTTACAATTGAAACAATTTTTTTTTTAAATAAGAGATGTATTGTGTCTAGTTCTTATGGGTGTTTTGGGTACTTAATTTGTTTTTAGAGTTGAATAATCAAAATTTAAAATAGAAAAAAAGTACCATGTAGTGGTTAGTACTTGTCTTATAACTTTGTATTGTCAGAAAAATTAGGTAGTTATTGATGACTAAGTGATTCCTTAGTACATTGGCTTTATAGATTGATTACTTGTTATTGCAAATGAGAATTGTAATAATGACTAAACTATTGGTTATTGATGACCAAGTGATTTCTTAGTAGAGCACCTTTCTAGATTGATTATTGATGACCAAGTGATTTCTAGAATTGTAATTCATTTAAAAATTTGCCATTGTAAATGAGAATTGTAATACATTTAAAAATTTGCCTAGAATTCTATGAACTCCACCCGTCATGTTTTTTGATGTACAATGTGTTTGACCATATTGCATTTGATTATTCCCAGTGATTTAATAGTTGAAGTTGCATTTAAAGTAGAAGTAATAAACTATTGGATTGCATAAATAGTCCACTATTATAGTAATTGTATGGCAAGTGCAAGGCTTTTCAAAGACATTTTTAATTCTACCAAAATAAATATACACTCACCTTTTTAGAAGTGAATAGCTATGGACACAATTAGACTCCAAAGTATTTTGTCTATGTAACCTCTACTACCAAGCAATAATATTGTTTCACTGTTATGAATGCACCAATTGTTCTATTTGATTACCAAATGCTCATTAATGATCAAGATTGCACATGCCTATTTTCTTTGTCAATACAACAAATATCCTACACATAAGTCAAAATGTTATTCCCTTTTAACACATCATTTTACATATCTTTAATAGGAAAGGGTTAAAACTACATAAATTTCCTTGTTAGAAATATTGTACAAGATGGCATACATTCACTCTAAGCTCAATGGAATGCACTCCAAGATTTTTTGATTGAATTTGAACCTCTCATGTTTGGAAATTTATGCAACTTTTTTTGATAGATCAAAGTTATTTAACTAACCTAATGCAATAGATGTCCATTATTGAATTTAATTTTATAAGTTCGAGGGTGAAACTTGTGTTCCAGATCTAAACAAGGTTTAAATCTAGGTTGCAAAAACAATTCACAATAAGGAAAGACAAAACTAAAGATTGGGTCTTGACCCTTACGATGCAAGGAGTAAAGACCAATAAGAATTTATGTTATTTTCTAACTTTTATGTAGAAATATGTCATATTTATGTTATTCATTACACTTCAAACAAATAAGATAAATAAGTCCAAAATCAGGGGAAAAATACAATATTTAACTTTTTAAAAATGTTAAATTTTTTTAAAGCCTATCTAATTCCCTATCATATATATGCCTACACACAATTTGAAGTGTTTTTCCAACAAACATAAAAATATTAATTTCATTTCTTGTTGAGTTCTCTCTTCTATAACTTATAGTTGAAAAATGACCCAACAAGTTACGCAATACTAGGGAAAATTCATTTGTTCATTCCAAATAATCTAAAATTGACCTTTTATTCATATAGAAACTATGCATATGTGAAAATAATTCTTAAATTTTTGAAATACTCGGATAAAAGTTCATATATAAAACTTCACATTAATTTTCTAAATTTTGCAAATATAAAATGAAAATTGTTTAAATATTTAGTATTTGTAAACGAAATTTGCCTTTAATGTTTGTATATTTCGTGTATTTTTGAAGGCCAGTAATTTTCTTTTCTTAGTTTTCCTATTTGTAGAGGAGAATTTTCCATGTGAAACAATATATTTTTTATTTGGAAAAATAAAGAAAAAGAGGCTAAAGTTCATGTGTTTTCATTTTCTTGTAAGGCATGCAAAGCCCCAACTGGACACATGTATTTTTAAAGATTATGCACCTTGAGTAGTGAAGTATGTAATACGTGTAGGAGCTATGACAACATTGTATTTCAGTCTTCTATATTGTGGCAAAGCCATCTTATTTGGGGATATAAGACAAAAGAAAGGGCATCACTCATTTTACTAAGATTTGCATAGAAAGCAAAACTATTTTCATATTGCTTTTGGGGATATTTTTGTTATGCTAAATATAGAGCTACAAGTGTGTTTATGGTTCCAAATTAGATCAAGTTGGTTATCTCTTTTCTCTAGGTAGATTGTGTTCTCTTTTTCTTAGAAATTTAGGTGTTTGTAGGTCCTGTTCTCTATAAAAGGTGTGCTCAATATTATAAATTTCTTAACTGATGTTCAATTCCATCTTTATTTGTAGGGCAAAATAACTTAGGATTAATGTTTGTTCTAGGTCTTGTGAGTTTTAGTTTAGAAATAGTATCATGTGAGGTATAAAGTGGATCTAGAAATTAATTTTATTGTGTAGTTAGTGCAATTCCATTAGAGGAAGAGTCAGGGTAGGGGACTAGAACTTTAAATGATATCAAGGCATGACTAGTTGTAGTAGTAGAAATGGTTTTGTTTCACTTATCAAGGGTTTTGTAGACTACATGAGTGGTAGGAAAGTTTAGGAGCTCTAGTGCCTAGAATTCATTTCTATATTTTATTGTGATTTTTTTTTTTTTTTTTTTGTGTGTGTGTGTGTATTTCATACGAGCGTCATTATGAGACCAATACAAACTCCTTATGAGTAAACACATTAGAAATCACCTAATACAAGCTCCTTATGAGAAACCACATTATAAATCACCTATGGAAGACCAAGCGTGTGCCACCTTCCTTAGTGAAATGGTGATGTCATCCTAGGTTTTGTTGTGCTTGTTATGATGCCTTGTGCACATGTGAGTGCAATGTGACATTTAAATGCTACACTTGCAAACATGAAAAATGTGTTGGTTCGGTATTTGTCTGGCTAATGTCCTAGGTGAAAACTTGGGGCATTACAATTTCATCCTCTTACACCAAAATATCCTCATAAGTAGGAGGGATATTTGGAGAGGGACCAAGGAAAAAGAGTGACATAGGAAAAGATAAGTCACTTTCACATGCTTGTAAGAGTTCAACTCCTTAAGATTCTTGACAAAGCTTAGAGAAAGTGATAGAAGAAAAGAAAATAAGAAGTTCAATTAGAAATTAGAAGGAGAATGTTAGGAAGAAGGTGTTTTCAGTGTTAAAAGAGGTGGGTTCAACAAAATGTAATCTAGAAAAAGTGATACTTTGACTTTCTATCCTACATTCATATTGGGGTTGAAATAAAGAATATTGATTAACATGAAATTGAAATACAAAATCAGCAAACTGAATGCAGAGTAGTAAATAGCAAAGGAAGAGAAACCTGACACCGCAACATTGCTAGGACATTTGTGCGAGGTGCTGGATTCCTAGTAGTAATAAATCTCAAAAAAGGTCATATAGTACGGCTTTGTAGAAACCTGTAGCATCATCCAATGTGCATGAGTAACTGAAATGACTTCCCATAAATGAAATTTAACCTCAAATACACATAAATGAAGCATCTGACATAAACAAGAGAATAAATGAGAGATAAAGGAATAGAGAGTGAACTCTCATGCGTTTGATCTCTTTTCACAACTTGCATAATGCACAAACCAGAAAAATTGTTGGGCTATTTTAGGGGTTTGCCTTAGTCAAACCCCTATTTTGGTTTTCCAACCTCCACAAAACAACACATGAAATAAAAGAGAAAATCTAGTGTGTGCTCTTATACTACGTGCATATAGGAATTTAGAGCAGTGACAATAAAATAAATCTATAAGTATTATCCTTGGTCATTGAAGAAATACCCTAGTGTGTGTGAAATCAAGCAGGTGGTGGTCTACACTAAGATTTTGCCAAATAGAAATGGAGAAGCAAATGATAAACAAGATCTGAAATATTATTCAAAATGAAAACAAGAACAATATTACCAGCATGATTGTGGAAGAATGAGCTCTTTGGAGGAGTCAACTGAAATGTAACAATGTTGATCCTTGAGAGAACTTCAGAATGGAGTCATTTCAACAAGACGCAACTTCAACAAGCTCATTAATGGAGGTTCTTGTGTAGCCAAAACATCACCAAAAGAGACAGATAAAGAGAGATCCAAAATTAGTTTTTACATAAGGGTTTTAGGGAAGCTAAAGGGTCAAATTTGAACATCGAAGGTGTTTCTCTAACAACCAAGCATTGTACAGTAGGCGAAAGCAGGTAATTGGGCGGGAAAGCAACATTCTTTTTGATTTTTGGGACTTTCAAGATGCTATCATGCCACTAGGATGTCCTAGCAACGTTGTAGCATCTTACAACGAAATTTAACTTGTGTTCTTGAGTCAGTGAGAAGAATTAGAATCAAGTAATGAATTTTGACAATTTGGTGAAGGAAAAAGGCTAAGGCTAGGCTCAAATGATCCCTACAACATGCTAAGGGAATGGACACAGCAAGCCCAAAACATAGCATGAAATTGCAAGGGTATATAATTTTCTACGCTACAATTACCACCTTGTTTATCACACATTCCTTGTTATTTTACTATACTACACAAAACTACATGATTTATGATGTTACCATGTTCCTTATGTCCCATGCTTATGATGTTCCTTCCTTACTATGTTTATTAGACTTATGTTTTTCATGATTCCATGATTATGATCCTTATCATCATGTTTACATCTTATGATTCTATGTTTATGATCCTTATCATGGGGTATGTGTATGACATGGGAAGCCAAAAAGTGGCTAAAGATGAATTTTAAGGCATAATGTGATCATGCTAGTAAAAGCATGATCGGGCCATAATGTGATTGTGTTTTTAGTAGCATGATTGTGTTATAAAACATGCATGTTAGAGTTTAAACCAATAAAAATCCCACCCTTAGGATTGGAATATGTTTGGATTTCTGAGCCTAGGGGTTGTACCTACATATTGGCCATCCAAATATATGTTCTACATAAAATATGTAGCATGTTCAAACTTCCTTATTATCAACTTTATGTGTTTTAGAATGTCAATCTACTTCTTGGCTTTTTAACCATATGATTTTTTCTATAGTTGGAATAAATTAAGACATCAATTTTTATTTACTTTTAGTGATGTCTTCATATGCCTCAAATACATATGTATTGTTTGTTCTATGTATTATTTGATCCAGTCATCCAAAATTTAAAAGAATTACATTTTCACCTCCTATGCTTCATTCTATTGATTTTTTAATTATTTTTCTCAAAATTAAGGGGGAGCACCCTTAATGTTCCATTTTTAGGGATTTGTCCACTTCAAAAATTAGTTTAAAAATATATATTCATTAAAAAATTAGAAGAAAAATATCTCACATACTACATGATCTTAATTAACTTTCCACCAAAGGGTTTTACGAAATACTTAAAAGAACTCAAAAAGAGGGGTGAGAACATGCTTGACACTATGTTATATTTAGTGATAAAAATAGGACCACCATAGTCTTCATCATTTTAAAAAACTTAGTAGTTTACAAACTAGATTCCAAACACCAGAATTATTTTTCAAAAAAATTCTTCAAATTTTGAGCATAGACATCTTGAATTATTGTTGAAGTTTAAGTTTCACCAATTTTAGTAAAAAGTGGCCACTTAAGATCCCCTTTTTGTCCCTTCTTTGTTTGCACTTACTCCATGCCAATATCTTATGATCCCATGCCATGATCCTTGTCATTTGTATATATCAAGATTCCATGTTTATGATTCATATTATGCCTACATCTTTTGATTCCACGTCTATGACCCTTGTCATGCTTAGATTTTATGATTATATACCTTATTATCTTTATCATGTTCTTAGATATTTGCTTGCATGTTATGACCCTTTTCATGTCCATATTCTTTTTCTATGTTGCAACCCTTGTCATGTTCACATATTTTCTACCTTATTCATATTTCCATGGCTCTTTTCTAGCCTTTGAGGACATAATTATCTTCTTATTTGCTTATATTGGAGGCAATCTTATTTGACATGCCTTGGTGCACATCTCCTATCTATGTGCTTAAATGATTATCATATGATGACACCCTTTACTTTATCTCATGCTTTATAATGCTTATTTTATCATTTGCCTATATTGGAGGCAACCTCATTGCACATGTTCATGATTATCTCCAACTTAAATGCTATGATGACATTTTTTACAATATCACATGCTTTATCATGTTTATGTAATTTTCTTCTCTCCTCTAAATCCTTGCATCCTTTGTATGCAAACAATTGGAGAGAGTGTATATGTCACTAGCATTCCTTTGTGATTTGTGTTGTGCTATTATGCTCACATTCATTCCTACCTTAAGGGGGACAAATTAAACTATTTATAGGGTCAAATCTTTTTCTGCTTGATCAAATCCCTTAGACATCTCATATATGTAGTCAAATTCTTTTTTATATAGCTAGAGCTTCAATCACTTTTCATAAAAAGGTAGAATCGTATACAATTTATACTATTTTCAAGGATAATTCCTTTTTAAGCAAGTTGTAATTAATATTTATCTCAAAATTTGTAACATATGCTACTTATTGCATGCTTTTCTCTAGTGTAGAAGTTTCAAAGAGTGCTTACTACAAGAAGAATTAAAGAGTGATCCATTACTTTATACAGATTAGTATCATTGGTGAGTGTTTCAAAAATATTTAATTTCTATTTTGGTTGCTTTTCTACTTTGACATCCATCCACCTAGTGGTTTGCAAGTAGATTAAAGTACACCCATGCCCTTTTCCCTTATGCTTTAGACTCACTTTTGTTATAGTGTCATAAATGCAATAATCAACTTATAAGTGGCATAATTATGTGTAGAATTGGCTCATAGCATCCCATATCTCAATCCCTTCTATCATTGTCCCCAAATTTGCATTCTTGATCCCTAGACCCGTTATTTACCACGTTGGATTAGATCCACAAATGTAGACTTGACCTAGGCCACTTCTATAGTCTTGGATCTAAATCTCACCTTTTTGAAATTCAAATTTTAAATTTATTTGTTGTTGACCACTTCACTAGCCATTGTGAGCCAACTTAGTGCATTCACTATTGATTTGTGTGCTTGGTTGTTGTATTTAAGGACATTCACTAATTCATTTGAAATTATTTTGTATATTATCTAAGACATCCTAGGGCATTCTTATTAAGCACATTTAGAACTCTGGTTATTTTGGAGAATAAAAAGAATCTAGTAGCATCTACATCAAAACGTATCCTTCTAGGATCAATACATACTTGCTTGTTGTGCTTGATCATTTCACTCAGAGCCATAAAGTCGGTTTATTAGGGGTTTCATTGAGGAGAACATGATCCCCATAATCCTATAAATTCCCCAAAGTTGTTTGTGAACACCACATGTCCTTACAACAAGCAAACATAAAAATTTAGATGAGCAAATCTTGAGAGTCCGTGCATTCGGCTAGATAGATCTGCGAGCATTAGTTCAGGTCCACACATGCAACCTTTAAATCCAAATAGTGTATAGTTGGATTTACAGGTTAACAAACATAACACAAAATTCGAGAACCTTGGTGAATCAACTTCTAACATTTGTCATAACATATCTCCATCATCAACTTTTGAATTATATAGATTCACATTTAATTTAACATCTATTTTAATTATCAACATAAACTCTATTATCTACATTAATTATCCCTTAATTGAATGCATTTCTTTAATTAAAATCACTAAATAAAATAGAAAGTAAAGTTCTCAATATAAATTTAATATAAATAATACAAATTTAATATTAAATTATATTCTATATTATAATAATAATAATATATTATTTTTACTTAAATATTTACACTAAATCTATTACAGATTTATTGATAATTCTCAAGAGAAACTTAGAATTAATTTAAAGAAAAGTTTAGAATTAATTCTTATAAAAAAATCATTTAATTTTCTTTAAAAAATATCCTAAATATTTTCCATGCACATTTCAATTTCTTTTTCTTAATGGAGGTTTCAATATATTTGGCAATACGTGATTAAAAAAAAGGGAGAAGACCGGGATAAAATCATTCTTCTAATGCATGTGCATGCATGGACTCTCATTCTGATACAAACTCAACCTTCATTCTCTTTCTTTAAAAATAACGAGGAGGTTATGTAGATGTTAATAGGGCGAGGATTCATCTTCAACTGTGATTAAAGATGACAGACGGGTCGACAAGCTTTCCATTGCATGAATCAATGGAAGTGAAAGTAAGACGATGCACAATCTACGCCATAATTGCTTAAGAAAACAAGAATGTTTGGAAATATGTTAAAAGCTTGTTTACATTGTGCATTGTGTGGGTATTACAGGTTCTGCAGCAGCATCAAGGTGTGAGAAGGAAAGATATTGAGATTGAGCAAGATGCGCGAGATCTGGCAACTGTTCAAATTCGAGAAGAAACAATGCACATTCCCGAAGGTGTGATGGGACTTTTAGAGCAATGCTTATTATCTGAAGAAACAGCAGGGTCTTTTGCAGTCATCTGTGGAGGTCATGTCGATCATTTCCAGCAGGTGGAATCATTTGACCAGTTTTGGGGTTGTGGGTGGAGAAACATTCAGATTTTAAGCTCTCATTTGATAGAGAGGGAGGAGATGAAGGATCTTCTCTTCGGAGGAGCGTCCTTCGTTCCACGGATTTTGGCATTGCAGAGATGGTTGGAATTGGGTTGGAGAAGAGGATTCGATGTCTGCGGAGCTCAACACTTTGCTTTTAATATCATTGGAAGTTGTAAGTGGATTGGCTCAACTGAATGTGCTGCCCTGTTTCGATCATTCGGTCTAAGAGCTCACATTGTGGAATTTAAATGCGATTCTCCATCTTCTTCTGTTCAACAGTCATGCAAGCGTCTTCATCATAAGTACTCGGCTGGAGAGAAAAATCCTGATTACCCATTCAACAGAGACTATACAATTTATGCTCGGCACAAACATAAAGTCATGATTGATTGGATCTGGAAATATTTTATTTGTGAATGCACTGCGTACAAGGAATCTGCTGGAGATAAACCCAGGAATCGAGTCATGACCAGCAATCGATCGTAAGTACACCTTTTTCATTTTGCTTTCTATCCTCTTTATTTCCTCTGCAATCGATGATGATAGGAAATCTGGAAAAAGAAGTTTTAGAATTTGCGTCTCTGCCATATATGGTTATTTTGTTCTGTTTCTTCTTATGCTTCGTGTTTATTTGTATGTTTTTGAAATTCTGTTTTTAATCTTCGAATAGAAGAATATATTACCCACTTATTTCTCAAATTATTAATCCCTGTAAGACAGGATAATAGTTTACATCCAAGACAAAATTATAAACTGAAATTATAAACTAGCATTTGCATATTTTAAGAGGTGTAAGGTTTTGTCATCCAAGACATAAATTATAAACTAGCATTTGTATATTTTAAGAGGTGTAAGGTTTCATCATCCAAGATAGAAATCATAAACTGAAATTATAAACTAGCATTTGCATTTTAAGAGGTGTAAGGTTTTATCTAGCATTTACATCTTTAAGAGGTGTAAGATTTCATCAATAGGACAATACTGATAACAGTAACTTAGATTTGATTTGTGGGAAGATTTGATTTTTCACATTATTGATTTCCGGTGACCTGAAAATGGTTTAATGGTGAGTTAGAAAGTTGTTTTGGGGTGTGAAACAAATTTCTAGCTGAAGGCTAACAATAATATAGCCTATTGGCTAATAAAACAATGTAAAACGATGAGCCTAAAAATAATGTTTCCTTGTGAATCATCTTAAGTATTTTAATTTCTGAGCTGACCTATATATAGTTTGAGTTGGCCTAGTAGTGAAAAGCTTGTCCTTTTGAAAGAGAGGTCACAAGTTGGTGAAAAACTTGTCCTTTTCAAAGAGAGGTCACAAGTTGGTGAAAATTTTGTCCTTTTCAAAAAGAGGTCACAAGCTTGAATCCTGTAGGGGGTAGGGTATGTATGCCTCATATTGAAGCATAGTTAGGTACCTCTTTCAACACCAATGAGAGTATGAGGTAGTCCCATATACTATATGACACCTATAAGCTAGGTCATGAGGCATCGTGGACTATAAAAGGATTCCATTCTATTCCATACCCATTTTCATATTGACTATGTTGGAATAGTTAAACAATTGAATTACACCACAAACTCCATCCCACACATGAAAGTTTTAGCTTGACAAACACTAGTCACTAGTAGCTCTATTTAAATATCACACTCTTCAGCAGTCAATAGCACTAGTTGTCTTACAAGCAAAAATTGATCCTTCAATAAGATCTTTAAAATCATTTGATGTTTAAGTAGAATTGTTATCAAAATGTCCTATTCTTCCACCATAATAAAGAATGCACACTTTAAAGAATCCCTATTACATACATTTATTGAATAAATGAAACCAAAAAGTGTGATTCCATAATGGACATAGTTTTAATCCTTAACAAGCTAGCGTCAAGAATGACAATGTGAGCATTAAATGATTCAAACATAACAAAAAATAATGAACATGAAAGAGGAGTAAAAGAAGTAAAAGTTAGGAGAACAAATTAATGAATCTTGATTTTCATTATGTCTAGAAGTAAAATTCTTAGCTAGTGAGTTCATCTTCCATAAAATAGTTAATGTTTATTAGAAAAATCCTCATGATATTCTATTAAAAAAAATTATGAAAATATAAATTACAATGATGATTATAAAGTAAAAATGTTGACAATAAATATGCACAACTCACCCAAATAATGGTAGCCAAAATAATATATAAGCATCAAATTTCTAACCTACAAGAACAAGGAAAAAGGAACATTAAGCATACACCACCACATAGAAAGGAGGAGGGTCATGCCTAGGCAGGAGAGGTACCTATAGCAAAGGCTCCAAGTAGAAGGATCAAATTCCTTCCATCCCTCTTGTGGGGTGGATTTAATTAGAATTAAATCAACAAGACCACCTCACTAGGGTGGATGAGTGAGCTTATCAAAAACTACTATTTTAGAAACTAGAGAGGCCCACCAAAATGGTAAAGTAGTAGTGGATATTGTCTCCCAAGGGGGTTGTCAAAGGTCACCTTCCTTACCAAGTGTGAAGGAAAAGTATTGCAAAACTCATGAATGACTATGAGAATACTCACACCATCATCAAGGCCCTATTGACAAAGAGACATTAAGAGGAAACTTAGGTGGCACACAACCATAGAGTCTAATGACCTAGAAATTGACTATATCTTTTAGATTTTGAAACTTCAATACCATCTTCTCTATATGTTCCTAGATTTGACAAATAGTTAAAGACATGATGACATTTAATTTTAATTAAGGTAAAAAATCCCATGGCAAGAGTTTATTTCTAAAAATTATAAAATTTCTTGATTTCTAATGATGAAAAAAACATCTCTAAATAAATTCTAAATTAAAGAAATATATTTTGACCATTTATAAATCTATAAAGATAGAAATCTATCATGTGATGGGTTTTGATTGATAGGGAGAAAAATGTTATGAATCTATTTTTAGGTACTTTGGGCTTGAGAGCACATTGTCTAGAAAATATGATTGAAGGTCTCAAGTTGTGCATAGGCTAGAAATTTGTGATAAGAATGTACAAATGGTACAATGGTTCCCCAACATGAAGGCCTACCCCAATCAACTAAAAACCATAAGAAGTAAGCCATCTTGGGTTGAATCGTAGTCTAAAAATAAAATTGAAGAAGAGAAGATGAAGCTTTGGCAAAAAATATAGACCCCACTAGCTCTTAAGCTTTCAAAGGCTAAGGAAAAGACTTCAAATATTTTATAAAAGGTAAGGAGAGTAGCTTATGAAGGGTGTGTTAGAATTCCAACACCAATCTTTCTACTAAGTAAGAGGTAGTTAAAACCCTAATTTGTGGAGTGTAAAATCAAGCAAGAGCTCTTGTATATTTAGAATGGATGAAAAATCTAAGGGAAAATCTTAAATTGTCTCTACAAAGAAGGCCAAGGAATCAAAATTTTAGAAGAAATAAGATCCCTAATAGTTTTGATTTCTTTCTTCAAAATTAGAGGAGCTTTAGTTGCATGTGTATTTGTGAGAGGAAAACTTCCATTGCCAATAATGGAAACAACCAAAGACTATCATTACTAAAAGAAAGACTATACATAAAACCATTTCCAATCCATGTATGAGAAATAAATTTACTATTTGAAATCCTTTCAAATTATTTTGGTCCAAGAAAGTGCCTCCAATTTTAATGGATGTAGAGGTGATTAGAATGTTATGATACCCTAGCTCTCTTTGAAATTTTTTGTAGAAGGGAGCCGGAACAAACATAAAATGTCATAGAAAAATTCCATCTCTCATAACCTTCAATTCAATATAACACCCACTTAGCAAAATGTTTAGTTTTCTAATGATTTGTGTCTCTCATTCTGAGCCCCCCTTATTGTTAGGAAGATAAAAAACATCCAACAAAAGTCTATAAAATACTTGGTCTATTTGAATTTGATCCATAAAAAAATCCCATAACATTGTCAAAACATGGTCATAAGCTATTTTAGAAG